>JAPTHN010000008.1:6017758-7334633 GCA_026936325.1 Platynereis dumerilii
CAAGTTGAAATTTCTTTCAGAAACTGTTTTGGGCTGCAAATCTGCAAAGAGCTATAATATTCTGCTTTCTTACTGATTTGTTGTAATATATCTTGGATGGTTTCAATAAAACTTCACCAGAGCTATCCCCAATGCAATTCCCCGTAACCTAAACACAAAGCCCTAAACCCCAAAACTGAACCCCAAAACCCTAAATGCCAAACCTAAACCCCAAAACCTAAACACCAAATAAATTTAAACGTGACTGAAATGTGTTCCAAGCTTAAACATGTAAATTGTGTTCTCAGGCTAAACATGTATAGATTTCTAAACACATCATGACCTAAACACTTTAATTGATCACATGTTTAAGATCTAAACGTGTGAAAAAAGTGGGACAAGAAATGTGTTTAGGATTGTGTTTAGACTCTAAACACCGTTTTTAGAGTGCATATACCAAGTTAGCCCATATCTTATTATACAAGATATGTCTCATTTTTCTACAGCTGGACCCAGAAGCTACAATAAGTTGGGGCTAAGATACAAGGCAACCGTTACATTGAAAAACCAGACAAATGACTTCAGCTAGAGTCCTGGAAATCGGACAAAAATTATGGCACATGCATGTACAAAATCCTAAATTAATCAGATTATTTTGCTTTATACCGAAAGACAGAGAAAACGGGAACTCAAACTGAAAGAAACAGATACATGAGGACTGTCGCTCTCTTTGGCTGTATCACATCAGACTTTTCGTCTGAGGAAAAAAATATTTGTTGTAAATGCAGATCACTTTCAAATGTGCCACATTTTTATTTCCAAATACCTACAACAAAAGTTTGATACAGTCTTTCATCTTTCATCATTAAATGATTTGCACTTTATATACAACGCATAGCATATAGATTACGATTTTTTCGCTGAAAATAAATATTTTCTTTTGGTGGGGGGGGGGTGTAATGCAACCTCCGTCTTTTGCTGCTTTCGTTTCATCCAAAAATAGCACTCCATGACTTCTTGATACATATCGACTCAGTGTGAACATCATGTTGCTGTGGAATTTCACATTCAAATGTTAAAATCCAATTGAGTAAACACAAATCATTCGCAAGTTGGAGGGAGGACCTGGCCAAAAATCGATCGGACACAAATCCACTGTTAAACTTTGAAACGGATTCATCATGGCATGGGCAAAAAATATGCACAATTGCACAAACTTCGAACTCAATAAAAAAGACCCAGTTTTTTGCTGCATATACCATTCTTGACAACGAAATGAAATTTTGTGATTAAGGGGCCAAGACAAAGGATTGTAAAATTTGGAAAAGGTTGGTGTGTGGGTCTAGCGGACTTATGTTTTAAAATGTGGTATTATGCTTAAAATAAAAAATTTTACCCTGAACCATATTTAACATTATATACAGAGCGGAGCAAGGAAGCAGCAATGTTATAGGTTAAATTAATTTATTTTAAAATGCCAAATTAATCAATTTGATCATATCCTGAAAACCAACTGTGCATATGCATCCAAATAGTCTTGCGTCAGTATATTTTCTTTCGCATGTGCTGCATGGCTGCAGTAGTGACTGCTTTCAAGATGGTTGCATTTCGGGAACAAAACTTCTCTTTCAAACAGGATCCTTATTGCACGCCCAATTTCCTTTACTTCTCTGTTACAATAGAACTCCTAAATGCCTGCGATTCATCTCTCCTAATTCAGCCCCATCCAACTAACAGAAAAACGTGTCTCAGCAAAAGGACTAATGTTATGGCCCCATCTTGCCTAATTGACCCCCTAATGTCTTCTAATGTTTACAAATGTAACCTTCCAAATGCAGGGGTTGGCTTCTGGGGGAGGGGATTCTTACATTCTCTGTGTGTTAGAGACTCACTGGTGGAGTTGCGGAAGAGATAATTTGGGTTGGTTGGTGGTTTCAAGTGGATTGAAATTATCTTTCAGAAGCATCTCTGTGTCAATGGAATCCTTCAACCAATACATTGTACGTTCATACATTCCCATTGTGTAAAATTTGAAAAACTTAACTTCTTGACAAAATGGAACATTAGGCATAATTACTAAAAGACAATGTATAAAATGGTTGTTTTTTCTCCATTAATGTAATTTAGCTTTTTCGACTGAATCGATGGAGTTGAGTGGGCTAAAATTCCTATGTTACTTAGTATCATAATAATAGCAAAATCTTACATGAACTAAACCTAAGACCAAATCGAGGAAGTCAAACAGTTAAAGCATTTAAAGATATGTCATTTGTCCAGGCCAAAGACTGTGATGCATGTAAAACAAATCCCGAAACTGTTTATAAATAGGTGTAACAAACCAGTTGGTTGACCCATGGTTTATTTCTTCGCACATGACACCAGCAATTGTGCAGCGTATGAATTACGTACGTAAATTCTACATGCGAAACTCACAAAAAAGAGCCGATCCGTAGTAAGTAAGTACATTTTCGTACGAATTAATAAAAATTTCACACAGGTACTTTTCGGTTACTTTGGCCATTTTAGTGCAATATGGTTATCACAAAAAACTAACTTAACTCATATGAAATCCTTACAAAAATTTACGTATGTTTTACGTACATACATTTTCGTACGTATGTCGTACGTGAAAACAACCAATTTACGTACAAAATTCACAAGAAAGAGCTATGTACGTTTTACGTACGCTGCACAATTGGCATGGAGTCAAAGTGTGAATTTGTATTAGAATTTAAAAATTAAAGTACATCTGAATATCACAGTCATGCTTCTAAAGTCAGATTGAAAGTGTCCCTTTTAAATGCTGAAAATCATGAAATCCTTCAGTAAAATACTTAGAAATGATATGATTTCGGGTTGCTGTTGTAAAAATAATGATAACATAAAATAAATATGCGACCTGAACATATTCTTAGTTCTCTACATGCAGTTTTAAACAACAAAAATCACAGAAAAAATGATTCTACTAAAATTACATTCTTAAACCCATTCGTTTCTCTTAATATATTTTGGCTTTTTTTTCTGGTTTATTTGAAAAAGGAGATGAAAAGAGTCTTTCCCTATGTGTCTCGATGGCAAGACAACAAAGAAATGATGTTTCAAAGATAAATCTGATCATTAAAAGGAAACATATTATATGGTTTCAGCCTGGCTCCATGTGTTTGTTTTCCATTGACAGAACACTCTAAAAAATGTCAGGACAAAATTGTTTTTTTAGATTCAAAATGGTTTTTTGAAAAAACCAAATTTCAATGCAAAAAACCAAAATGGATTTTTTTTTAAATCCATTTTGGTTTTGCATTGAAATTTGGTTTTTCAAAAAACCATTTCGAATCTAAAAAACCAATTTTGTCTGGAATTTTTTAGAGTGAAGGACTTTCACACTTTCACTCTAAAAAATTTTTAAATCTTAAATAATACGATTGTAGTAGTAGTAAGGAATCAGGCGTTATCCAATGCAATTCTGTATATATTTACAGTCTGAATATAGCATTAAGCAGGCCAAAGTAGCCTAAATATTGACAATGTCTCAGTTGAGATTCTGATAATGACAGTGTGTCAAATTTGACTAAATGCTAGTGAAAATCTTTGAGAGTAAACGTTTTAATATAAAATTGCCATAACTCACCCACGCGTATATCAAATCATGAATTGTATTTGATATTTGAGAAGAAATGGAATTCTTTGACACTTACCTGAAAAAAAGAGAAAATAATAAGTACATTTGTCAAGAAATTTTGAATTTATTATTTTAATTTTTTATCTTGTGCAACATGACAACTATATACAATGTATTTACAATCAACAAACAATCATTTATCAATATTGGAAACAAAAAGGAACACAAAGTAGGACTCGATAGCGTTTATTCGAACTGCCATAATTTCTGGCCCTTGAATCTACGCAAAAAAAATATATATATAGGCCTATATATTTTATATTGAAAAGAGAAAAAATCGCAAAAATCAATGCAGCGAGGCACAGTGGAAATGTGGTACATCTGATCCCGCTCTTCCTTTCTTACTTTTTTGATATTATAGTATACTATGTTCCATTAAAAGAAAGTTACAAAATCAGCCAGTATGGAAAAGCTGTCTGCAGCACTAACTACAAGCGGCAGTGCAACAAGAAATAGTGTGCAAAGCAGGCCGCAACAATTACACATTGAGGCTTTGCTGAAGGGTGAGTTAATTAATGGGCATTTCATACTTTACCAATTTTAATTAGAATATATAAAATATTGCCTGACTCGCTTTTTTCATTTGAACATATCAAACAAAATATATTGCACATTAGTAAATAAGATGGGGTAAATATATAAATTTTAAAATTGACCGTTCAAGAAAAAAAAATCATGATTCTCCAAGCCAGTATCTCTTCCATTCCCTAATTTTATTCTACGATACATTTAATGTCCTCTATGGGAAATAGGCCTATTTGTTGTTCTCATTTCCTTGGCAAGTTATTTTAGGGTTCCACTAATTAGAGTAAACGGCCGACTGATTAGTGTACCCTTATAAGACACCATTTCTTAGTGTTTACAGAGCGTGGCACAAGGCAAAACAGTCCGCATGATTACAATTGCCAGGCTGCACAGGGACAATTAATTAGCTGCTAATGACCTTACTTATCCGGGGACCCTAAGTCTAGAGAGATGCTATCACCAGGAGGCTGGTCTGTGACCTTCAGACCAAAGAAAAGGGGCTGGTTGTTTCTACACTGTAAATTTGTTAGAGTTAAAGTGACACACAGATGGCAACTGTTTGTTCAGGTTCTGTGTACATATATTACACACTATAGTCACTACACTGATCACCAGTTAATCATCTACTTTCAGAGGTATCCAACTTCTGACGATGGCTTTTAGAAATAACATGTACCGTTTCATTGCATTACAATTATCAGTGTCTGTGCTGGGCAAGTAAAATATCCCTCAAATGGGGTAAATTTGCAACATGTTGAGGACTCCCACTCTCTCTCCCATCTCATCCATCAACCCATCCTTGACTGACTCACTTATCCACAAAAAATTGCAAAAGAGCAGTTCAGTGTTCAGCAGCAAATTGAAGTCCTCCTTTTTTTAAAACTGACCATTAGACAGCACCGCATCCGGCGCTGTGGGCCCGACGGCTGGTGCCGTTATTATTCTAAATACTGATTGAAGATAATTCTTTGAAAATGACGCGGCAAAAAATACCTTGGAAAATTAAATGTTATGATCTCAACCTGGTAGTCTACCAATCTTCTTGGCCTTTTACCACGAGCTCTAAAATTGAACATATCACCCTTGCAGTTAGGCCAAGCCACTGGGTAGATAACTATACTGCACCTCTAGAGGGAGACAAATCTCAAGAACTGGCAAATTATTGTAATGCCTATGTTTATCCACTTCCTCAATCCTCATGTCTAAGACATGTACTTTATCTTATGTTCTAAAAAAGATATATTAATATTGTTTATATATAGTGCTTTCATATATTCTTTAAGAAAGAAGAAACGATAGTTACTGAATATCTTCACAGTGACTCAGAGTGGACAAAGGTCTTTTTCGACTGACCACTGGTGACCAGGGACCCACTAAGGCAGAAATGGTGCTCTGGCCATATGCTGTTCTAGACAGATGTTAGAACTATTGTTTTCTACCAGAAAAAGGGTTGTTAGCAGCTTGTTGATCCTATTGTGAGTTTGTTTTGTGGCCTTGAAGTTTTTTTAAATGTTGACTCAATTTAGTGCATCTAAAACGAAATTGTACAGAATTTTGAAAAATAAAATAGCATAGAGTGTTAACAAGGAACAGCTTATAAATGCTGATTTGGATACAAATGCAAAATATGTCTAGACTCGCAAACTCAAGATAAACAGTTGAGATTTAGACATCAACTCTGCAAATCATGCTCCAGTAATTTTTATTTTTTCCTTAATAGAAATAAGGCAAAAGAAAGACAAAATTATTTCTTTCCAATCCGAAGTGTAGCAGATGTCAGCGATACAAAGTGTATCAGTTATTTCCTTAAATTAAGGCTTAATCACCTATCCTCCTTAATTGAATAACCCAATTACAACAAGTGTAATTAAGGCTCAGCCACTGCACTGGGTGACCTGTTCCATTCATGTTAGAAAATCCACACCGATGATAGTACGGAGGTAATCTGGTGCAATTTCTTGCCACTGAAGGCTGTTAAATGAGTGGCAATTAATAATTCATGGCTAGGAAGTCATTGCAGGCTGTGCCAATATCTTAAACACCTTCAGACAGGCTTAGGCAAACATCCTGCGTGTAATGGCGTCGGGTGGGATAGGGTGAGGTGGGGTCGGATTGTTGTTTAAGTACATGTATATGTTATAGTCTAGGGCATTACGTCCTGTATGTATTCACCAGACTGTAATGGCAGTGACTACTTTCAAAATTGGATTATGCTCTGGCAGTGAATAGTTACCATGGTATTCAATAATGGTTGATTAGTTATGATCAAGAAAAGGCCATTTAATTTGTCATAACTGATTTTACAGTAAAAATCAGAAGCATAATCCTTTTGTTTGTCTAACACCAACAAGCAGGATTAGTCTCCTTACAGTCCTTGTCATACTTACGTGGAATCTCAAGTTCTTTTCTATGCTGTTGAACTGTGATGTCAGAGGTGACATTATTCTAGAATTGCAATATATTTAAATTAACTTCAAGCTGTGATGTCATTTTAAACTGGGTCAGATTCCCCAGCTTCAAGCCAATGTGGATCCACCAAACTGAGCATCACAGTTTCAACTCAGTGTCAGAGTGTAAATTGGGTCTGGGAAATCCCATACAAGTTTGACATCACAGCCTCTCAGCCAATGGGCTGCCAGAACAAATATACATAACATAAGCCATGTGTTAAAAAAAAAATAAAATTCTTACTTTGACAATGTGCTGAAACTGTGACGATCAGTTCAGATGGCTATATAAAAAACAATACAATTATGTCCTACCAATGGATCTTCCTTTAGTAACCAGCTTTCCAACTTGACAATGATGTTTCTTGTAAGAACTTGAGATTCCATGTAAGTATGACAAGGACTGTAAATAAAATTAACATTGAAAGTATTGGTAAGATCATGACAAATTATCAGTAAAATGACACACGAAGTGCCATTTTCACAGTGCAACAGTCCACTCTTTATGCACGTCATGTTTACAGACTGTAATGGTACACCTGCATCTACAACATGATACTCGATTGGTTTAGTCCAGGGTTGGAAGCCTTACCAAGGCTATAAAATATATGATTTTGACCCGTCAAAAAACCTTATTGGTATTACCATGAGATTATTTTGAGATCAACATCTAAAAAGGTATTTCTCTTTTGTAGTTGTGCTGATTTTGCTGATGGCATTTGGTTTCATAGCACATTTGCATTCATTAGAAGACAACAAAGTTGAACAAGTTTGTAAAGCAAGTCTATTTTCTCTTAAATTGAAGCGTTTAAAAGAAGCCTCGCTAAAGTGAAAGCTTCAAACTTTAGAACCGAATATCTGACAAACTTGCCTTCGAGCTTCCCAAAGTAAACCACTTAAGAAGAGTATCCACAGAATATAAATCAAACCTCTTGAATTTTTAAATTCACAAACTGCTGTTTCATGCCATATCACATCTCCTACAACAATCAGCTGTGAAGTAAAATAGCTGTGACATTTTAAAGAGTATCTAGAAATTGGTGCTACTTTAAGTTCAGGGTACTCGCCCTAATTACAGAGAAGCTAATTTCATGCTACAGGAGATGGCTTAAGCTTTAAGAGAGCTTCTCATACTTGAGCTAGTTTGAATGACTCAACATTACAGGGAGCGCAATTGCTTTGACCAAATAGCTGTAAAAACATCAGTAAGTTTGGCATACGACTGCAATTGAGAAAACGATTTTTGTTTGTAATGACACAGATTATCTGGGCATACATGTATATGAATTTTCACGCTCTTGTGAAACTTTAGACCATTTTCAGTAGTTATATCATAAATGCATATATTTCCTATTGTAGCAAAATGCCACCAATAATTATGTTATGCCAAATAATTGTCATTAACTTAGTGCATTACAATGACTAGTATAATACTGAAGTTAAATTGCTGCCTCTATCTGACTATCACTAATCCCATGCAATTTCAGTTAGGCATATATCCAATACATCAGGGTAAGAACCAGATTATGCTCAATATGGAATATTATTGTTATTTGAAATGCCATCTTGATAGCAAAATAACATGCTTCCTTCTTTGTTCTAACATACTTATCAATCTAGATTCCAAGTGACAGTTCAAAGACACAGGCACAAAACCAGTGCCATGGATGATGTAGCAATACTTTGCATGATATATCTACGGCACAGGATAGGTCCTTGTTTGACTTCTTCTGACAATTGACCTTGCCACACAATAAGCCATTGACAGTATTGACATTATTGTCCAAACAATACCATGATTCTAGCCAATACCACCAAACCAATACTACAAATGGCCAGCTAGGCTACCGGAAATCCCACTACTGTGGACCAAGCTACAAACATGGACAGCGTGCAGTGCACCAAACCAATATAACAAACATGGCAGGAAAAAGTATAGGGAATTCGGGCATGTCAATGTCTGGACATTTCTAAATCTCACAGGAAATTTTTGAAGAAAGGTCCACATTTTTTAATTGGAAGTATATAGTCTCTTGATTTTGCGACCATTCGTGGGATATTTTTCCATATATATACTTTATGAAATTGTCGGGGAATTCCCCTTTGCATCTGGCCATGAGAACTATAACTCCACTGTATAAGCATGGCACCTTTACTTTCAATCAATATATTTTGTACTTGACACTTCTTATACACATATTTTCACCCCCAATTGCATTTTTTGGCACTAAAACCGAAACTGGGTCACATGTGCCCACTAGTCTCGTCCAAAAAGATTGGTTTTTAACTACACCATGATTGGGCAGCAATCTTCTGGGATTACGTGTAAGAGTGCGAGATGGTGCTGTGCACTGCTGTTTTGCTTTGATATATGATGACCGAATATTAGTACGTATATGCTTTATGTAGATGTAGATGTAGATGGGTGGGGACGAAACCTGTCGGTTGTTGTCCCATCAATGGATGGTGTCATACGTGAAGACTCGTTCTTTAAATCAAATCCGTATCCCATATCCAATTGGAAAGCCCAGTCCTGTTACCCATTATCTGCAAATACGAAATTGGTAGAAATGTATTAAAATGCCATTTTTGATCCAATACAACCGATGCTTCATGTATATGTACTTCTGGAGTTCAGCCTGGCATTGGGTGTCATTTTTGCATGACAGTGTTTTCCTCAGAATACAGGGTTTTGAGCAATGTGCGCCATGCTATCACAGTGTCGTACAATGTCTTTAGAAACACTGTGTATATGTGAAGGTTTTACAGAAGCCAGGGTATCACTGGAGGAACGTTGTCTGAAAAGGAGGTTATTATATCCGTGCAAATGGAAAAGATATGTGCAACCACAAAAATGGGTCATGTAGCAATACTCCCCTCATTGTAATATGGCATCAGTTTTACAGGCATGTCAATGTTACAGCATTTTGAAAATATTAGTAAGATGCATTTTTTTGCTACTCATATGTGTGGCTTTCATTGATTGTTAAATTGTAGAATATAGAAAAAAAATATTGGGCACTGCAACAGAAAATCTTTCCAGTTCAGTCGTCCAATCTAAGTGTTCTGAGATGTTACCTGCACTGAGTGTTATTTTTCATTGGCAAATTCAACTGCACTTCACAACATCGGCTGTGGTTTGGCTAACTTGAAGCATACTGGCATCAAACTGATTGTACCAGATAAGTGCTGCTGGCCTGCCACAGAAACAAGTTGCATCCTTATACAGAAAACAACACTGTTAAAGCATTACATTAACAAGCTAATATGGATCCAAAGCCAGAACTTCCGAATCATGGTGTTTTGCAAAAAAAAAGCATTTATGTGATAGATATTGAGTAAAACACTACTCCAACAAACATACTGATATGTCTTCCTAAAGACAAAAATGGAACACGAATGAGCCACATAGTAAGTCCATTTTAGCTGATAAAGCGGTATCACCTGACACCTGCGCAGAGACTATCCCCCGTGTGCATTGCTGCATGAATTTGTCACCAATTAATATATCTTTGGCTTCTGATAACATAAATATCAAGAATTTAGTTTAAAGCCTTCGCAGCTCTCCAAGTAACTCAGAATTTCTCCATTTATGGTAAAATCACAGCGAATCTTTTACAGTGTTCTCTCAGCTGATATCACCGAACTCAATCTAACACAAGCCAGCTGATACACCCTTCTAGATATCCACCCAGGGAATCAATATATTACAGATTTTCCATATTTGACTCAGGGGTGCCCTTTCAACTTGTTTAGAACACTTCAGCTTCTCCACAGCGGATTATATGTATGCTATTTATAATGATACATATATACAACTGGGTCATGGAATAATGTCGAATAATGTATTAATGTAAAGTCTTTAATATACCAACATTTTTGGATGTCGGTCATCCAGTGGAAGTCATATTCAACTTCCAAATTGGCTTTTCTTTGTAATTGACTATTAATATTACAGCCAGGATATTTTATATGCAAAAAGAGTGGACTGTTGCACTGTGAAAATGGCACTTTGTGACTCATGATAGCTGATGAAGTGTCATCTTCTCTTCATTCAACATGGGAAACATAGAGGCTGTTTGATTACTGATTAGTCATGATCAAGAGAAGGCCATTTGATTTGTAAAATAGATTTTAGATTAAAAATCGGATGTATAATCCTTTGGTTTGACCGTCACCAATAAGTGGGATTGGTCTCCTTAAATCAAATTAACATTGAAAGCATTCTGTATGATAATGACAAATCATCAGCATGATGACACACGAAGTGACATTTTCACAGTGCAGCAGTCCACTCTCTTTGCACATCAAATTGCCAGGCTGTAATTTAAACTAATCCTTTTATAAGCTACCATATATAAATCCATTTCGTTTATGAGATTAGAAAAAATATAAGGTTCATAGCTGCCAGATTAAATATATGATATTATAAATGAGATCGAAAAGATGATTGACAAAAAAAAACAAAACAGCAAATGCACTTTATAAAGTGACATCATTAGCCATAGAAATTAGCAATTTGCTTCAGAAATGGTAAGGAATAGTCAAGTCTGGAAGAGGGTGTAGTCCTGAACTTGGCCCATAGCCTTTTCACGCCTAGCATCTGAACTTATAGTAATAGGTCATTCCAACCAGATTACAACTAAAAGTTTTTCTACTATAACGAAAAATTTTCATTTATATTATTCTAATCAGTAAATAATCACCTGAGCAGTGACAGAAAAAATCCAAGTAACAATGACATTGAATCATCAGTTTCTGAGGCCTTGAAAGATTTAGAAAGACTTTATGCCTCACATGTACCACAGTAAGTCTCGAGCACTGACACTCGGTCCAATATGCTGCTACCTTTATATCTAGTGATTTCTCATATACAGGGACTGGACATTGTCGTATCTATAGAGTTGACCAGCCAAGCCATTGTTATTTAGCCACACAGGGCAGAAATCGAGCCATTTATCACCCAATATTAAACCTTGCCAGCCTGCGACCATATATCAAACCAATGCACCATAGATTTTGCGACCATATTAGAGCTTTTTTTCCTCGGTGATTATGAGTTGTAATCTCTCCAAATGGCGACTATGGCTACTAAGGGGATTACTGACCACTTAGGAAAACAGTGTTAAACAAGCAAACACTGTCAACAGTTAGATTTCCAATAACTGTGAAGATTTGCAATATAATGAACTTTTTTATCAATGATCTCCCTACACCATACCAACCTCATGAAAAACAATCAAATTAAATTCGAGCACTTAAGCATTTTTCAATATGGATTTATTCTAAAGTGGTCAAAATTATGAAGTTATTGTATAAATACGAAGTATATTAAGCTGAGCCATTGCATGATTTTTTTCAGTCCAAGGTAATATCTGGCAGGTATATTCATAGATAAATGTATGGTGCAGCCCTCCACATATACCCAATGAGTGGGACATTTTACTTGTTCAGTACAGACACAGACGCAAGGGACCCCCAACTTATTAGTTCAAAATTTGTCCAATTTATCTATCTATCTATCTATCTATCTATCTATCTATCTATCTGTCTATCTGTCTATCTATCTATCTATCTATCTATCTATCTATCTATCTATCTATCTATCTATCTATCTATCTGTACATCTATTTATTGAGCATATGTTAATATCACCTCATTATAGTAGCCTCTGAAACATTGTTTCAGTTTTGCCATAAATTGAATTGTAAAATCTCAGTCTGACTGTAGGTATAAAATGATGCGATTAGGTATACAATAAATTCATAATCACCCACAGAGTTGTTGAGACAGAGGTATGCCTGCTCTGCCGCATGTGTATTACAAGTGTAATCTCCAAGTCTATGTTTACTATTGCTGGTTTACTAAACACAAACTTTTCTGAACTTGGAACTGCAGTAATTAAGTAATGCATGTGTTGTGTTAACCTTTTGAAATGTGTATGCACCTAATTGTCATTTTATTTCGTTATTTTCCATTTTGGGGGATGCACACACAAATATATAAAAAAGTCAATGCAAGTATTTATTTGTCTTTCTATCAGTCTATCTATCGACATGTCTATCCATCCGTCTATATATGCTTATCTTAGTTATCTATCGGTCTCTCTATCTACGTATCAGCATGAATTGTGGCCATGGACTTCATCTCAACCATCTGTACCTGAGTGCTATGATTATCAATCTCTTACATTCATAATCACTCCACAGTCACCTTTAAGACTCTCGGGTGACTGAAACTTGTACAATCACTTGTGTAACCACACAATAGTCGACCAACAGTCAATTGCTTAATCTCAGTCTCAATCTCAGTCGCCCATAGGTGTTCAATTGATGAAGCCTCCCCCCTCTCCTCTTTGTTTCTCATGGTTACACACTGTGTTGCATTGGAAGCAGGCTTTCTCAATGCAAAATTAATCCGTCTATAACTGTGTGAAACAGAAATAACAGCTTAAAAACTGCCATAAACTATTTTTGGCGACTTATGTCATTCTGGAGATTACAGAGATTACAGTTTATAATCACCGAGGAAAAAAAGCTCTATTGAGGATATATTGAGAATATCGTGAGAACAGACGAAGAGGGGTTGCAAAGGAAAGAGTCTATATCTAGTTCTTGGATTTTATAGAAAAGGTTCTTAATTAAAAAGTGAAGCAATAGAACATGTTTGTGACCCAGAATCAAGACATTTGGAAAGATGTCTTAGGTTATATTTGCAATAAATTGTCAGATTGCAACATAAAAAGCTCGATACACTTTGTTTAAAAAAGGAGCAGTCACTTTGAAAGTCAAAACATGCCAGACCAACCAATAGAATACATTGAAAAAAATAATATAATATATACATTTCCTGCCTAAATGTGACAGTTTGTCCAACCATATGCTTAGGCCAAAGTGTTCGGGAACTGATATCCTCAAAATGGCAACATCAAAATATGTTCATTCCAGGAATCAAACCCAGAACTTTGGCCGTCCCTGAGGAAGAGGTCTTCACCTTTACCAGCTTGGCTACCAAGACTCTAGCTTTGAAGTTTTAAAATAAAACTCCATACAGGTGCAATGCATGAAGTCTGGATGCAGAGAGCCTTTCCGCAAACAAGCAAAACAATGTCATTTTTTCTTTTAATTTTGGCTGCATACACCAGACAACAATATCCAGCGAATCCAGTGTGGATTCCATACAGAACTTCGTGATAAAATGGAGATGTAGCATGCTTTATAAATGGGAGAACATTTGAGTCTGAATGCAAAATGCCAAAAGTTTAAAAGTGATATATTGTTTCTTCATGTAACTTAACATAATTTTATGAATATGTACAGATACATCTGGTAAACAGGTCCATCTCATGCCAGTTCTATCTATTGATTGGTACATCTATATCTATCTATCTATCTATCTATCTATCTATCTATCTATCTATCTATCTATCTATCTATCTATCTATCTATCTATCTATCTATCTATATTATCAACAAACACGACAAACACAGCCAAAAGAAACAGAGACAGTTTCAATTAATATACCAAGGAAAAGCAGATAAAATGTTCATTTTCATCTTTTTACTTGTACGCTACAATACATTCCGTAATTGTGTTTCAAATGCATTTAATCCGAAATGTCCTATCTCGTTTTGACAGAATTTGTTGGATTTGGACAGTAATGAATTATTTGATACTTGAACATGTTTCATCGGAGGCTGATGTTTCCTTCAGATATGGAAACTGAGAAATCATTTGAATTAATGTCCCCACTCCAAACTTCGTCCAATGACAAATGTGGGAGAAGTTGGAAACCAAGACAAATCTGTGCTGCAAGTTCTTTTGGAACCATTTGAAATTATTCTTATTATTCGAATTGGAGTAATGGTGAGAAAAGTATCTAATGGTTATTAAATTCAGGACGCCTTATAGTATATCATAGTTTTTCTATGTAAAACTTAAGCTATCAAATGGTCAGCTTTAATTTACATATTGTAATAGGCACAACTTGAATCAGTTTAAGTGGTTACACTACTCAATTGAGAGTCAGTTACCCAAGGGATTAACATTAAGAGTGCCAGTTAAAAGGCAATGCTTTTGGCAAGTGCAATTTTAACATTCTGCCTTTTTTATCTTTCTTGGCTTATAGTGACAAAAACTACAAGTATCTGGACAAAAAATGAAGGGAACATCAGCAAAGTCATTTACGGACGACTCTTTTAAAAAGCCGCTTGTGGCACAGTATGGCAAAGAGTTTAATAGCAGATTTAGCAACCCATTAGAAAACACACTTCAAAGAATTTGAGGACATTTTCCCATAGCTGATTTTAATACCTTGTAGATGGTGTTTTGGACTTGCCACTTCTCATTGGTCTGGTTAATCTGGTGGCTGAGGGTGATTTTAAGTCCACACACTTGCTTGACTCCTTTTACAGTCTTGGTTGGTTGTGTAGCCTGTAGGTCAGAGAATGTGGAGTTTTGCAAGTGTGACATTGATTGCAATATATTATGTAATGGGCTTCACAAATCAAATAGCATGCAAAACTTGGCACAACCCAACTTACCATCAATTCTGTCAAACTTCAATGTCATTTGAACTGTTCAGAGAACATTAATACCAAATTGGATCCTTCGTCTTATTTTTCTGTTTCTGTAGGCTGCTATAACTCCGAAACTATACCATGTTATTTTTATCTTTCATAAAGTACATAGAGGAAGTGTACTTTATTGGACTGGTCCTTAAGTTGGACCACCACCATATCTCATAGCTCGGTGATGAATTTAAGCAAGAGAGGCATTATATATATATATAAAAATTCATGAAACAGAGTGACTTTAAATCGGACCACTCACGAGTGCCGCATATCCATTTTGGTTACATTATGTGGCAATTACTCTGCTTCCTACAGGTAAAAGGACAAGGGCCAGCTTCATTTTTCTTTTTTAATGCCAGTATTTAAAGGTGTTTGTGATGTGTGAACCTATATGGGACCTGGTCCATAAATTGGACCACCCATTTCCCTAACACCCCCCTGACAATTGCCCTGAGCACTGAGAATTGGGCTAAAAGGGTACTTACTATATAGGTATGCATGTATCTATCTACCATATTGGACCATTAGTGCCTATATCGGAATGGTAGTCAAATTTCAGTAACATTTGACAGTTAACAGGTGGTCTTGTTTTTGCATTTTACACAAAATATAGCAAATGTTGCAAAATATAGCAAATGTTGCAATCCGGTCCGGCACAGAGACCTTGGCCTGCCTCATGTACCGGTCAAATAACTTATATCTTAGGTAAAACAGTGCATGAGAAATAGAGCAATGAAGTTAGGTTGTCCAATATAGGTACACTTCCCCTACGTCTTTTTAAAAATTTCATGTGAACTCCATCAATCGATTTGCATTCCCAAATCAGCAGATGATTTCCCTGTGTTGTAATGTTTCCCAGTTTCTCTTGCAAATAAAAGATAATTCAACGATTAGAATTCGTTTCCAAGCCCCTGGCCATTTTAACATTTTAAGCACACATTACCTGTGTTCATTAATATTGCATTTTTTCTTACTTCAAACAAATTCGAAATAACGATAATGTAACCTGACGCCTGCAAATTATTCACAATAAGGAGATCAAAATGCAATTTAAGAAGAATTTGAATCCTTGGGTTATTCTAAAAATAGCACAAGCTAAATCATGCTGAAAGCTGGGAACTATCTGCAGACAGAGTCAATCAACATAAAGAGAAAAAAAAAATATATATATATATAAAGGGGGAACATTCCTCAGCCATGTGATAAGTAGGGTATTACCAATCATTAGATGACCCCTGCAATAACTACCACTATCGCCCTCATTTGCTCGCCGACAATGATTTTGAGGGCCAACAATGATTTTGAGGCAACAATGATTTTGAGGGATGATAATGGTATTGTCAGCCCTGTGATGACATCATGACTCTTGCTGCCTGGCGACCATGAGCATCTGCATCTATAAATAGATCGTGATGTCATGATTTTCAAGGGCCCTATACTGCAAGTGGAAGCATCACAAGTTTTGTAGAAATCCTACTGACCCAGTGTTGCTGGTTGCTATCATTCTCAGTCCCTTTTTACCTGATGACCTTGAAATTCTTCGAACAGGATCTTGAATACAGTAAAATACACAAGCATTGATAAGGACATCACAGTGCATAAATTGATTGTGATTCTAAAGCTCATTAATTGGAAAGTTCTGGAAAGTTCTATGGAAATCCTAGCAGTTTTTTTTTCTCAAGGAATTCTATAGTTTGTCTCGTTCCTCGTGCTGACAAGAAATAGCAGGACCGATGAGCAATCCCTTGGGCTGTCAACCGCCCATGCCCTCCACAGGTCATGTTATTGTTATAATCATACATGTGGGAGTCGAGTCATCAGGATAATTATTGTTGTGACACGTTTTGAAGTGGAACAATTCAAAAAGCATACATGTGAGCATATATTTGTTTATTTATTTTTCTTTAAAAATACCAGAAACCTCCAGTAGGACTATGTAGGTTAAAGAAGCAAATAGTATTTAAGGATTTAAGCCAATCAGAAAAAGCTTTTAAAATACAAAGCATGGCATACTTTTCGAAACTGCTGTATTAGGAAAAGACAATGTCGCCCAAATTCAAGTGTGTCTTAAATCGAGAGCGTCTTTATGAAAGGGGTCTAAACTCTAGCCTCAACACAAGAGACATTGAACAGGTGGTCTAGCATTCCATCAACCTGCATGTTGGGGTCCTGCAGCAAAATTCGCATTCAATATTACCAGGAGTGTTCAATTAGGAGTTCAATCCATCAAATGTTCTTTTCACAAGCAGCACCAAAAGAAGCAGCAGGAGCATTTTGTAGCATCTGAGTAGGGATGGAGAAATAAGGAGAGACACTGTGAGGTGTGGGGGCATAAAATTTACATTGTGTCAAGGTTGTTATTGAGTGGGTTGCTGCAAACTCCTCATTTAAATTATTGTAATATACCTAAACCTTTATAGCTCCCATAGCCTAATGCTTAGAGCACTTGACTATGTCTAGGATGTGAGAGGGGGTGCAGGTTCGAACCCAGTGGCTGTGGCTAAAGAGGGTGGCCACTTGTGCTGGCAGTGGTCACTCTCGATCCTGTCTGGTGTGAGCAGCAACAGTTCTGGCTAAACCCCCCAGGACTGGATGACTGGACAAGCATAGAAAGTGAAGTTCATGAGAATGAAGGACAACAACATCAAATAACTTCCGATATAAAGCTTCTGTCAATGTCACAAATATATACACAATTGTGATCAAACTAACACTGTATAAATTTTAAAAATTACATAACGTATTGAACTACTCGTTCTGTCTGATTTTTTGTGTCCATCAGCAAAAACAGCGATTCATACGACTTACCACAAAATACAGCAAGATTTCACAGTGAAGGTCCCACCAGAAGAAGACAAATAGACTTTATCAGGGATCATGATTGAACTAGTAATACCATGACATTGATATTTGCCAGGATTTGCTAATGTTTCACTCGATTTCACAGAACATTTTAAAGAAATTCAACCCCATCAATTTTCAACGTGCTGCTTTGCCAAGATTCATGGGATGAATGAAAATGTTTCATTTTCACAAAAATATTATCTCTTTCTCAACAAAAGCTGGAAGGAATTGGCAAATATTATGAATCTTTAAGACTTTTAAAGATAAGAATCGTAGTGTGATGAACATCTTAATTTCTGTGAATAGCCCTCTTTCGAGTCTTCTTCTTCTTCTTCCCAATAGTTACAGCCGAGTAAATACAATGGTCAAAGTGGCAAGAGCAGTCGACTTAAAATGACGCTAGATGTTGCAAACAAAATGTTACAAAGGGTATAAGAGTGAGTCATTGTAGTAAATACATTTGAGTTTTGTTATTGGATTAATTCTAAGCAGTGTGAAGATTTAGCCAGAAGAGGCAAATAGGGCAGACAAGCAAGAACCAATTTTTCTCTGATGAGCTGTCCATCCAAAACAACACAGATTGACGCATGAATGCATTGTACATGTTCCACTACTAAAGCAATAGTACACTGTACAGTGCAAAGTCAGTCAATGGTCAGTCAATGAAAGTAGGCACATAGCACTCACCGGGCTCCATGCACCTTTCTATAATCTACATCACAGAAAAAAGTGACAAAAAGGTCCTTTCAGTGAAAGACTTTTATGCAACCCACGGTCTGTTGGTATGGTCTTTGAATCACTTTGACAGATCACAGAATCGCAGATCAAACCAACTCACCTGTTCCACTGACTAATTGCAACAAAGACCCAGTGCTCCCTGGCCTCCCCCGGGCCTCTCACCTGTCCAGGCTTTTGCTGTGGCAAATGTCCATTGTGCATGTTTCTGAAATCCCCCTTTTGAGGCTTTTTACCGAGTGACAAAAGTCTCGACAGTGAACATTCAATTCTTGGTAGTCGACTGAAACAGTCGTATATATAGCAGCAAGCATGCATGTGCTTCATGGAATTGTGAGTTACACTAATAATAACAAATATCAGTATAGTATGACTTCATGTAGTGTTCATTAAAGATAAATCTGCCCATCGTTGTTCACCATAAATACATATTAAACAGCAATCATACCAATCACAATAGTGATAACCTTTCGAGAAAGTGGAGTGTGGTTTAAACCCACATCCGGAGTGCACAAGGCGGACCCCTATGGGCACATCTACATTGTAGCAACGTTGCAACAACGTTACCCTGTTTGTCAAATGACGTAGAATTGTATGTTAGAAATTATGTTGTCATAACGTTGTGAAGCAACATCAAAGATATGACATTAGCAAGCGCTCTTGTGGCGACATTTTCACAACATTGTGAGGCAATGTCAATGGTTCAACGTTAGCTTGTGACATTGTGGCAATGTTGTAAAAAACCCCCGACGTTGTGTTCACGTTGTGGCAACATAATCTCTTACATACATATCTACGTGACCAACAGGCTAGCCCTCCACCAATTAGCAATGTTGTGATTTACGTCGTGTGCCCCTTGGGACATGCTTACCATTATTCTACAGTCACAAACTAAGCAGTATGCTATTTGTAGGAATTTTTGCAACATACATTATGTTTTGAGATTTCCATTGGATGTTTACTGGCAATAGAAAGTCGCATTGAATTTGGTTCTGACAGACAAACCTTCATTCTGAAAGGCTGAAATGCATGTTTTGATGAATCATCCGTGTATGAATATTTTTCGGGTATGAGGTTTTGTTGTGCATGTGCCGATAATGTCCATGCCTTTTATATGGAAATATGAATTGATCCCATTCAATTCCATTGTGGCGTATGTTCTTTTCAATAACTGAACATATAATATATTCTATTGTGTCCTATATACTTCTATTCAAACCACATCAACAACAATATTGTTTCCCGGAATCAGAATGTTTGACTTTAACGCAGATAAAGACATCATATTAATCAATTCTGACAACAAAAAACAGACAAATAATAGCAAACTTATTGAAAAATAAATTAATGCTCTGTGGGTTTCTGTTTTTACCATTCTAATCTGGGATACATTTGAATATACTTCCATGAAAATCACTATGGTTTTACAGCAAGCCTATTTGCATGACTTTTTACAAGTAGTAAGCTTTTTTTTTCCTCATCTATAAACACAGACTATGCTCAACCTGAATATATTCATTTAAAGACATAACATGGAACAACGCCCAAAATCGTTTCATGAAAAAAAATCTGTACATTTTAAGAAACACTCAAAGTATACCCAAGTCAATTGGAAATACTCTAGAGCTCCCCAGCACATGTTAAACCTGGGCTCCATGACTAAATAGGTGCTTAGTGGAGCATTAGGAGAATAGGAAACAAATTGATCACAAGCAGAAGATCGATGATCTGCAATCGATCTGCATTGATTGGTTTGTGTGGACATGTCAATTTCATGTCTACTTGGAAATTATGGCACTAATGTGATTTCATTTCGTTCCAAGCAAAAATCATGTTTTTGAGGTTAAAACTAATGTTTGTGGGACAAAAATAATGTTTGCATAAAGATTAACCGGCTATGAACTTGTCATTGTTTGCAAATGTCCCCTAATATTGTTGGTAACCTGACCTAATTCTCCATTTCCCTCTTGTTTGTCAACAACAAACAGACAAAAACAAGAAGCAGCAAACAAATATAACAGAAAACATGAAGAAAGCAGAGCTTTTGACCCAGAGACGAAATTAAACATATCAAATTCACATTTCAAAAAGCATCCAGTGCAATAGGTTTGAGAGTCATACATACCCAATATGAAGGCCAACGGGACATTCTGATTTCCATTAACGTATAAGGGTGATAGGTCAAAGGGTAATCAAATTATCAATAAAACCATTGTAGGCCACGTTTTTGATAACTATAAAAACATGATGTAGAATCAATGAAAGGGAAATCGTAAAGTATCAGGAGTAAAATATATGTCTCTATCTCTTGCCAACTAAACCATATTTGGAAAAGTCACAAAACGCTCGCAAAAAGTCCATTTTGTCATTGACACATGTAGTGGACATAGATATTTAAGCTGCATCTACGTGTGAATCTTTAGGTACATACCAATCTAAGCACAGTAGGAGGAAGTGGCTGCATCTACACTTGCTACATCTTTGCAATTCTGTGCAAGACATTTCAAGCATCATGACAATGTGTGAAAATCCACAAATGAAAAAAAAAAGTTTTATTGTCATGGCTTTGTCAAATTCAGACGACTGGAAAATGTCAACAGTGCAGTGCAAAAAGAAGGCTGCACTGTGAGAATTTACTGTAGATTTTGATACAATTCAGTTGTTTTACTTTAAGATGCTGTAGGTACCATGGCAGTCGTTTTTACAAGTACCTGTAGCAAACAGTAGCATATTGAGATATTAGTTTAAAGATGCTGATCCGTTTCACTCAATACAGTGTACATTGACAAGGGGCTCCCATGCTCTTTCCATGGCACTTCTTCAGCCTAGAATGAGGGAAGTTTGGACATGACAGTGGCAGTACATGTAAACGACCAGCTGTATCACTTAAATGGCATTGACCATTGCATACATGCATATACGAAACTATTGCTTTTTAAATCGACAGATCGAGTTGGTTTAAAATGTACAGATGTCATGGAGGCAGTTTTTACCATTGAGCATGTAGAAGAGACCCACCACAGCTGAAGAAAGTCTAAAAAGGAAGGCTAAAACGGCGAATAGAAGGCAAGAGGAGCTAAAAGAAAGACTGGGTTCTGAGCTACAAAACCGTCATTTTAGCTCATTGTTGCTCTGTTGCAAACATTTTCCATTAGTCGCAAAAGACAGGACTGAATGGGTGTATCTCAAAAGTACCAAACTTCTGCTCAAGTCATTAAGCACGAATTGTTCGAAGGCTTTGGAATCAGAATAAATTGTTTGCCATTTAGTGTACATGCTGACTTCTCCAATTATTTCTGGTAGTTCAGCACTTACTGCGACAGTGCAAGTGATTAAATCACCAAAATCAAGACATGTACAAGCATACCATATTAAATTATAAAATAATATTATATTGAAAGAATCCATTCTAATTAACACATACTTTAAAGATTTTTAAAATACTATGAGAATGCATTAATTCACCGGTTGTGCACATTTCATAAAATAAGAACATGTCAAATGAGAGAAACCACAATTTAAATTCAACTGCTGTGTCAATGTCATATTATATGTAATAAATTTAATACATAATTTGTAGCATTTAATGAATTTTCCTCAGCGTTTGTGCATAGTATTGCCTTAAATGATTAATGCCATCCACAATTCCACATGCATCAAGCCCATTCCATCTTTCTATTATATACCCCCCCTAATCCACCCCAATCACCCCACACCCCTTCTTGACTGTTTCTTGGCAGCCATTTGTGTGAATATGCTACATGGAAGCACTCTCCAGCTTTTGAGGTAATTAGCATTGATTGTACTCAGGGCACGTGCTACTTTCTTGACAGGAGAGTTCTACTCAAGTGAAAAGAGGCATTCCCACAATAACCGCCCACCATAACTGCCCATTTCCCACAATAACTGCCCATTTCCCTGCCAACTCCAGGCCAACCTCTTGCCAGACGAGTGTCACCCTTGAAAGCTGTCTATTCACATTCAGACATATTGCTTATGTTAGTCCAGCACCCATGCAAATTGTCCCATATGTATATTCTATTGGTGGTCTAAATACCGTATTGTCGTGTCAAAACAGTTTGCAGCAAAAATGTGGTCAGAAACCAAAGAACATTGAGTCATTGACCAAGTTCTATATTGCTTATATTTTTCTCAAAGATTAAGAATAGCAAATAGTTGATAACTGTTACCATATTCTGCATGTTGACAGCTGTGCACAAAGGGATTTGGTAGACAGAGCAAAACATGGGAACACGGAAGACATACAGTGGGATGGATACACTATACACGTAAACAAAAACATAGCAAGAGAAGACAGTAATAATTAAGTCCTATCTATCTTAATTCAGGAGCAGGAGAATATCAAACCATCTAACCAGTAGCAATACACACACCCAATAATGCAAAATACATAGTGAGTACTCAGGGTGACTAGACAACCAATTAGACTACTTCATGTTAAAGTCAAATGAGCGAAGCCCTTGAAAGACTCAGGAACCAGACCTGTGGCAATTAACACCAAAGCAGCGTGGTTGAGAGAGACAGGTCTTAAAAAGGGCCACCTCGTTAAAAGGTCCTAGGTCTTCTTAGTCTCCAAAGGTCACAGGATGTTCTGAGGTCCTTTTTTACAACCTAAAGCTGAATGGGCCTACTTGCCAATTTTTTTTTCCGGGGTTGTCACTAACTTGCTACAATGTACGACGTTCTTTGGGTTAGTTTTTATTGGTGTCGTTGTTTTTACCTTCAGCGAACGAAGTTCGAAGAAGGTATTGTAATCACTTGGGTAAAAATGCTGTCCGTCCGCCGGGCGGGCGGGCGGGCGGTCGGGCGGCGGGCGGATAGATCGTTTCCGGCCCGGCACTCGGCCTCTATTGAATGTATGGGGATGAAATTTGGTACACATCTAGCCTGTATGGTCTAGTTGTGCCTTTTGATGGTCTGATGAATAGATCTTAAATACTTTTTGAAATAATTAACAAAATAGAAAAAAAAAATTTTTTCGTTTCCGGGCCAAGGCTCGGTCACTATTGCATGTGCATGGATGAAATTTGGTACACACGTGACCTATATGGTCTAGTTGTGCCTTTTGATGGTCTCATGGACAGATATTCTATACTTTCTGAAAAAATGAGAAAAGATATAAAAACATATTTTTTTTGTTTTTTGGGCTAAGACTCGCTCACTATTGCATGTACATGGATAAACTTTGGTACACATATGGTCAATATGGTCTAGTTGTGCCTTTTGGAAGGTCTGACGGAAAATGTTATATACTTTTTCAAATATTGAAAAAAACATAAAAATTATTATTTTTGTTTCTGGCCCAACATCCGGTCACTATTCCATATACATGGATGAAGTTTTGTACACGTATGGCTTGTATGGTCTAGTTGTGCCTTTTCATGGTCTGACAGATGCTATTCTATAGTTTTTGTAATATTACAAAATATTTAAAATAATTTTTTTATATCGGAGCCAAAACTTCCCCACTATTGCATATACAGTAATGCATTTTTCTAAACAAATCACCTATGCAATTAATTTAGCAGTGCTTTTTGATGCGCATAACACTTTATGAATCATTGGAAAAATAGAGATAATGGAAGGCCACTACTCGACCGCTATTGCAATTTCGTAAACGCACCAATTTTATGATATTATTGTAATCTTCTAAAGGTGTTATTCGCTGAAGGTTTGCTGCTGCGCAGCCTATGTTTTGTTTTTGTTGCTTTTCTGTGTTTTTAAATTAGGGTAGGGCAGATCTATGATAAATTTTAATTTTATATTTAACAAGATTAGGCACATGTCTAGACATTGCCCAGAGCTATTTTGTGATGCTGATAGCCTAACCGTGCAAATTGATAAACAAAAGGACAGGTAAACTGTTATTACTGGCAATGCAAAACAAATGAAATATTGTCCCATGCATTGGAATATTATCATTATGAAATCTTATATAACATAATGGTATATTTTAAATCCAGTTATATATTCTTGACAATATTCTGTGAAAAGTTATGTAATCCAATATATATATGCATTGGTGTGGCTTCCCCAATTCAATCATTTACTCCCGCATAATTCTCAAACCAAAATGTAGAAATAAAGTAAACTCAACAGAAGACTGATATATTAAAAATAGTGTACAGTGTATATTTTCACGTTTGTTCTCTGTCCCCTACAGTTTCTAGAATCAACACAATTTTCATTGCAAAAGCTTTTTGAGAAAATTATAATTTATTAGAAAAAAAAGAACCAAATTTAATCAATCACAGAATTCCCAGATTTAAACTGTTTTAACCTTCACTTTAACTGAGGCCAAAACCTTTTGATGTTTCCTTCTCTAATTTTCCTTTATATGGGAAATTTGCATGACTCTCTGTTCCCCTGAGCACCTTCAAGCTGTACAGTGTAAAGAATATGTTTTATTTGGACTAGGTGTTAAATCATCCGAAACTGACAACACGTTGCTAGAGAATCAGACCTGATAGCAATTGAAATGTGTTCGCAACACCTTTCTTTTCCTTGGTCGTTGTCACTTGGCTGAAGATTAGATGTACTGGTCATAAGATTGTGTGGTCCAGCACAAACTATTGATAATAAATTTATTTACTCTGCACACCGAGGCCATACTTAACATTTAGAAAGATAATGTACTCTCTCTATACACGCATAAGCAGTAAGGTGCCACACTGCCACAGGCAGTGAATTCTGCCAGAATTCACATGCAGCAACTGATAGGCAACTGCTCCTGTGGTGGAACAACTGCCTGAAAGTTGAAACTGACACATTGAAGCCTCTATTGTCATATGGTATAATTCGTTTTAGAATATCATTAGTATTACAGATGATTTCATATTTGTAGACATAAGGACTGAATGTGAATATTTTTCCAGGGCATGTTATGCTATGGAGAAAAGTGATGTCATAATTTTGTTGATGTCACTTTTCCCTATAGAATACATGTCCTAGAAAAATAATTCACATTCAGTCCTTATGTCTACAAATATGAAATCATCTGTAATACCATGCAGTCGGGAGTTTAAACATGAAAGTATTCAGCTGGCGCTGTTAAGCAACAAAGGGACTGGGGTCGATCTGAACAATACTCTTTGTCTGCTGTACTTGACTAAATATGGGAAGATTAGAAATTGCTTCAAGGGAATGTATAACCAATTTTGGTATCATTAAAAGTAGTTCCCTTGGCGTAAATTGTCCTGTTGATTATTCATTACATTTATGGTCATTCTGTGCTAATCCGATTCTTGTAGCACTCCATCCAGTGGTGGATTGGTGTAACTCTCACTCGAAAACACAGTAGACAAAGACCAGGTGTTCCGCAAGGAATCCAATCCAATCATTAAGGAGTTTCGTGTCCAATCACAAATTCAAGCTCAAGGTCACCTCAAGACATTCCACAAGTCTGAAATTTTGGAACACCTGAGCTGGTTTCACAAGGTTGGGAAGTAGCATGCCTCAAAAGAAATCTGGCAAGTTTTGTTTGGCATTTAATTACTCGTTCCAAATTGAAGATTGTGGGTGGTAATCTATCTATCTATCTATCTATCTATCTATCTATCTATCTATCTATCTATCTATCTATCTATCTATCTATCTATCTATCTATCTGTCTATCTATCTATCTATCTATCTATCTATCTATCTATCTATCTATCTATCTATCTATAAAATACTCCACCCATCTATCTATTGCACTCATTCTATTCCAGATTATCTCTTCCCATTATCTTCTGTGACATTTCATAATGGAATTCTCGTGAGATCATAAACAGCTTTCCTGACTTGGATTTTGGAGCCGAACTCTTTTTTAGTCTGCTGCTCTGTATGTTTAACTAAAAGTAATAGCAAACCAGAACAGTCATGCTATGCTAACTTACCAACTTTGAATGGCATGATATCTTTCTTGAAAGACAAATGGAAAAGTTGTGTTTTGTTTGCCTGTTGAGAGTGGAAATATCTTGGAATCATGAATAGACGCCAGATGAAACGAACTGATTGCATGACTGATGTCTCAAAAATGGTCTTCATTTACAAAGCAATCCTGTTTTTGATGAAGGAAAAACTGTCATTATAACATTCGAAGTTCATGACACTGGCACAGTTTTTTCTCAACTTACTTCACAGTATAGAACACTCTAACAATATGACATTACTTTGGAAGGTATACGTCCTTTAATTCTGCCTGTTGCAATTTTTATGTTCTACTTATTCAATGAAAATCTATTTGACTTATTACCATAGTTAAAATGAGTAATTTTGAAGTGAGCATGGAGTTATACCAGGTGGATGTAATAAAGTTGACTTGACTTGACTTTAATTAGGTTAGTCATTTGAAGGTGCCTTATATTCTTAGTCACTTAATTGAATTATTTGACTAATTTTTTGGGGTTGGACTAACTTAATTAGTCAAACGGATTTTCAGTGTTCCATCAGCACGGTCATCACCAATATTGGCTTAAACTGAACAGTAACCAGAGTGCCAATTCTTGGAATGGTGTGTGTGACAATGCTGTCATTGAGAGGAGTGGCAGAATGAGACTCCCTTTGATGAGGACCAATAGATATAAACTTTCATTTGTGCCACAAGCAATGAGGCACCATAACAGCACATTTCTACGATAAATTTATTGTTTTTGATCAATTTGATCAACATGTATGACAACTAAATTACCCTCGGGATATAAAGTTAACTTGACTTGACTAGAATGTACCAGAGCCTTGGAGAATTCCCCTAACAGTTCACCATATAAACTTAAGTATATAACAGACTCATTTGTCACCATGTCTAAATTTCCCAAAATCGAAATGTGAGCCTATGTTATAAGACTATTAAGAAGGTTCACGTAATGCAATGATTTAAATCTATAGGGGGAACGGGGGCACATTGGGACGCTTTTAACGTCTACTAATTTTGCTCAATGCTGAAAGCACTGACGAACTCAGAAGTTTGCATGAATATCACCAATACCATCGAGCTTAAATGCAAGGCATAATAAACTAGACTTCACATACCCTTTTGCAGCCAGAGAGCAAAATGTGAGTTGAAAAAATGACTGTCCCAATGTGCCCCGCGGGGCACATTGGGACATCAGCCGGGGCACATTGGGACATCAATTGAAAAATCATTTTAACACTCCATGTGCAATAGATATCACATATAAGTAGTGCGTAAGACAATATACAGTGCATTAACACCTTGTAGTGCCAATAGTTCATAACTTTAAACAGTTTAAAACATTTAACATAAAATGTCCTTGGTGCGGACATCTATGTAAGTAACACACAGTGCTTTGCGACAAATTTGTTCACAGAGCATGGTAATCCACTATACCTCTATTCACTGTGGCCTGAACACCTATTGTGTGCTGTCCCAGGTCATTCAGTTGCCTTGGACACTTAAATTCTGCCATATTAAGTGCGTCCCAATGTGCCCCAAATTCACTGTCCCAATGAGCCCCGATATGACTTTTACATCAAAATGCTAATTTCTCGGACACCAGTGAGTGTGTTTATACGGATAGCAATTCATAACTGTTCGTTAGGATATATAAAATTCATACAAGCACTGAGAAAGCTTCATGTTCATGGTTTGTCCACAGAATGGTTTGAATTGAACCTGTCCGTATTTACTTCAGTAGTAGCAAAAACAAACTTTTGCTCGCCATACTTCTGCATGTGGCTGTAATTTGTCTATAAAACCATGGAAACATCAGGATGTGAAATTACAAGATATGATGGCACTACGATATCATATACCTTGCCAGGATCCAAGAAAACCCCACTGTCCCACAGTGCCCCGCATCCCAATGTGCCCCCGTTCCCCCTACATACTCAATATCCTTATAATAAACTCCATAATCTACTAAAAAAAACTCTATGTTGCCTACTGACTCAATATTTGCGCACAACGGGTACTTTGGCAGAATCAGTATATATCTTGGCACAATCGGTATTTGTTCAAAGCGACAAAAAGTAAGCGATTGATAAGCTTGTTGCATACGCCATCAATGGGAGCTATTCGGGGAAGGCAATAAGTCCTGCAATTTGGTGGCACATCGCTCACTTAAGCTTGTTGGAAGCCTGGGAAAAACACAGTCTGTTGTGTCCACCTTCCAACCTCACTTGTATAGCACTCTTTCTCTCTCTTTCTCTCTCTTTCTCTCTCTTTCTCTCTCTCTCTCTCTCTTTCTCTCTCTTTCTCTCTCTTTCTCTCTCTTTCTCTCTCTTTCTCCCTCCCAGTCTTGCTGTTTCTTGTCTTTCCAGCTTGCTTGGTTAACTTTTTGCTTCATTGATATTTTTTCAATCTGTAGTCAATGCCTATACCAATCCATTTACATCTACCTATTTGTACAGACCACATTCCCTGCAATGTACAACATCCTTCTTAGATGGTTTCTTCAGGGGGTTACCTTGTTTATAAAATGGAACGAGGTGATTATATATGCATAGTTGCATACCATGGAAAGGTTGATCATTTAAGACCGTGCATTACTGGCTGACATTGTGGAATCCATCTGCACCTTCTTATCCATCATTCCGTCTTTACATCTGTCTGTGTATCCACTTTAGTCTTACTATCTACCAGGTACAATCATTGCATTAGAGTCCATTTGTCCAAGTTACCCATTTTAAATTGAGATCAATACTGTAGTAAAATTAAATGGGATAAGTGGTTTTGGACTTTTAAATTCAGTAACATGTCAAAAACTTACAGAAAGTACACAATGATAATCCAATTATGAATTAGCTGTAATGATGCATGCCTTCCAGAACCACAAACTCACATACACTAACCCAAAGAACTCGTAAATTAGTGACAACCCGAAAAAATTGGCAAGAATGGCCATTAAGCTAAAGTTGTAAAAAAGGACCTTTGAACATCCTGTGACCTTTAGAGACTAAGAAGACCTAGGACCTTTTAACGAGGTGCCCTTTTTAAGACCTGTCTCTTTCAACCACGCTGCTTTGGTGTTAATTGCCACAGGTCTGGTTCCTGAGTCTTTCAAGGGCTTTGCCTGGTTGACTTCAACATCTTTTGTGCTTAATCGCTTGGCTTGTCATGTTTTGTCATTTTGCATATTGTGTTCATGTCATTGTGGATATTCCCATTTATGGGTTTTATTTATGCCTTCACTGCTTGCACTGAGCAACAGAAAAATGATGTGTGACACTATTATACGAATCTATTGGTATATCTATTTATTTAGGCCTACCTACACACATATCCATCTACCATTCTGTATGTCTGTCTATGTATCCAACTTACCATCTGCCAAGGGATTCATCTGCCACAAGTCATTGCAGTTGTAGTACAACCCTGCTTTTGATCCGCAACAGTCGAATTCTAGACCAACTTCGGCAACCTCCTAGCATGTCGCCCTAATTGATTTCTATCATGCCGGGGAAATGCTTTATCATGTTTTTGACATCTACATCTGACAGCCTTATTACCTGGGCGAGGGCTTACTAATATTATTTATCACATTAATAATGTTCCCTGGCAACAGTATTTAATGAAGATAGCAGTTCAAGGGTCACGTTTATGCCATCTACTTGTATCCATCTGTTTCAGATGTGCTATTCCCATACTTGTCATATTTGATGAATTAGTTTCATGGCCTGCCTGTTCTATAGGTAAATGGCGTTAAGTTAAAAAATAAAATAAAAATCACCCTAGTCAAGAAATTGATAAAATAGCAGTGTTCGTGAGTGCCTAAATATTTGACGGTTAGGTTTGCTGAACACAATGTACATGGATGCGATATGTCCAAACTTCACAAAATACCTATATATTGCTAAAAGAAGTAGACTCATATCTAAAACGGAAAACAACATAAAAGGTATTCAATTTGATAGACATTGACATTTAAGAGTTTAACTATGCTTGGTTCTTTTCTCATACAGAAATAGTATACAATGTAGGCGTTCAGGGACGGACGCAGGGGGGGGGGGGATGGGGGGGATGCATCCCCCCCCACCACACCAAAATTTTATTATTTTTACATGTTAATTTTATCATTGCGCCGTTGCGTTATGTCGCGGACTATGCGTTCTGTGACGCGATATCCCGATAGACCCCCCCACCGGAATTTTCTGGATCCCCCCCTGTAGGCGTTATTATGATTACAGAAACTGCTGAAAGAGTGCTTGCTTCTTCTTCTTCTTCTTCTTCTTCTTCTTCTTCTTCTTCTTCCGAGTAGGTTTAGTCCACAATTGTACATCCTCGAACCTTGTGCTGGTGCGCAAAGCGGCAGGTGCTCAGATACCGATGTGAGTATTTAAGGTCTTAGCATGATGAAAATAGCCGAGATCAAACAGAGACAAATATAAACTGCATGTTTTTGTTTACTCTCCAATTTACCCATCCTCCCTTGCTTCCTTCAATTGTTGGCATTGACAACGGAAGTTGAAAGCAAATCAGGTTGCCATGTCAACAAGGTGTCTCAGAAATGGACAACCACAGAATTTCAGGTAAACAAATAAATTGGGAGCTTCGAAGTTTGCTTTAAATGTTTGTGTTATTAGTTTTATTTCGGTTGGTGGCTGCAGTTGCTTGCAAAGGCTGCTTTGTTGACAAGCCTGGGGGATGCTAACTTTGAAAGCATTTGTGAAAGGACTCCCAAAAAGAACACAATAGACTCATCAGAAAGGAAGAATTAAAGGCTATTAGCATCAGAATAGAGACCATTATTCTGTTTGTCAAGGAGTAAGTAAAAGGTTTACATCTGCAAACAGATTGAAAGGCCTTGAAAGGAACAGACACCTCTTCAATGTGCATGCTCCTTGGTACCTGTTAAAAGGCATTGCCTAGGAAATTAGGACAATTCAAAGACATTTTTGGGAGACAAAAAGACTCCTCAACCATATAAAGAGTTCATGGTTTGAAAGGTCTGGGAATGGATACGAGATCTAGAGCTACTGACTTTAGATTATATTTCTTACTGGTGCAGATATCTGATTTCAAAAAGGCATTGATTAAAAAATGTTGTCAGTATTTATACATGACACTGTATTGAGTGCCTATAGTCAAGGTTGGTTAGACAGAACATTATATTCATATAATCAAACAACATATATGATTTGTTTTCACCTATAAATCGTTGTTGATCCACGTGTACTTGTAAAAACACTGGAACGATATTCAAGAAGTAATATAAGAAATGAAGTACCGTTGTTAGAACAAAAGAAAACCAAAATGCTACCTGGGGTATTATTTGCATTCAAAGACAGCTTTAAACACACCCTGCATGAAATGATTTCCTGATATGCCTTTTCAATAAAACTTGTCATGATTGTCTGAAGATTTCATTTTCTCAAATCTGAACCCATCAATGCAGGCATCTTATCAGCTTTGAAGCAAATATTCCGTAAACGTTTCTTGAAAATTCAGAGAAATTTCAAGAAATTGTCAAATGCACAAAGCGTGTTCCATTTCTGAGTCTGCTAGTCAAGAAGCATTATTTGCTCATCGGAATAACTAAACATCTAGCTGATAAGATGCATTTGAAATTGCATTAAAAATGTGCATTACAAGTAGTTCTAAACTTAGAATCTTCTGCAATATGCATTTCTTGCATTAGTTGACTCACTTACGTTCTTTGAACATTTAAACAAGGGGATTTCAAGAACATAATAAGAGGAACATGAACGGTTTAATAATTTAATAATTTAATAATGGCATTGAGCTGTGGTTTTGTTTGAATCATTTCAGAATCAGGAATATGCCTTATTGGCAAGATTCTAGTAATAAAAAATAAATACTAAACAGCTTACAGGGCAGACTGACGGAATACTTGATCATACAGGAAGTTGTAGGAAGTTGAGCCTTCTCAATTCTACCACCATGCAGAATTAAACAAGAGCTTGAAGAGGTGGAACTGGATAAGTCAAGGAGAGTATTTCACAAAGTCCAATTTTTTCGAAAGGTTTCAACGGTAGACCTACAAATGGCAAACATAGTGCAGGCCTCTGAAGCAGGTTCTTGTCATTGATGGTGATTGTAGCTCAGAGATAAAAAAGAGGGAATATGAATGCGCAACATAGACAATCATCTGAATTATTGCCATGGGTGAGGTGTTCCTCATGACGATCTGCATTAAATTTACACTGCTGACCACAAGTTATGAAACAGTAAGCTGGTCTCCATTAGATTAATGATGCATAAAATTGCTTCTGGGTGCTCGGATTCTTATATCACATGAAATAGATACAAGTGTTAGTCTGAAGAGCTTATTAGAGGTAAATTTGTGAAAATAGTAGTAAATTGCAAAAGGAGGCTCTGAAAAATAGGGATTTGTCGAATTGAGCTACCCTCGGCCATTGTTATTTCAAACGTCCTTTTAGGACAGGTTTTCTTCTGATTGGATAAAAATCCATGGACCCACAAGCAGATTTATGCAACCCTCATCTAATGGCGAGAAACATACTGTTTCCAAACTTTTGGCCTGCAGTGTTTCTTGGATTTTTTATTTTTTTTGTAAATTTACCTCTCTTCAAACCTTACTCTATAAAATGCACTAGATATATGAACGACGGACAAGATAATAAACTCTCACGATCCATGTGCTCAAAATGGAGATATCATCATCAGACCACCAAGTCTGTTATGAAGCTGACTTGACATCCTATGTGCAAACTAATGAATATTCATGAAAGATTTGCTGAATATATCCATAATATTACACACATATAGAGACCCTTACTATAAACTAGCTTGTGGAAAGATACTTTTTGACAAGAGTCTTGCTGTAAATCCCAGAATTATTAAGTTACATATTACGAAGTGTAGCATCATTTCTGATATAGCTTAATTGTTCCTCCTTCGTCATCCACTATGTCCAGCAACCTAGCTGATTAATACTATTTTGATAGGAGGGACAATAACGCTATCTTCGGTGTGGTCACCAAAAACAATGAACTTCTTACACTGTATCAAAGACAAATATTTTTCCCCTGGACAGGTTTTATTTACATGGAACTGAAAAAGTTGACACTTTGGTAAAAACGCCTTGAAAGCAGCTAAGCCTATATTTAGATGGGAAGTTAATGGAAAATGAATCTTTGGGAGTGGCTGAGTAAAAAGTTGCAAAGTAAAAAATACAAAATGAAAAACTGACATATGTAGAAAAAAAGCAAGATGCCGTTCAATAGCAAACTCGCGAGCAGACATCTGGTCGTGAAAGCATCATCTTCTGGCTGCGGTAGTGCCTTGTATACCTAGCGCTACTATTCGCAAGTTTCTAGATAGATTTTTCCTCTTTTTCAAATGCAGTAGTCCATAAGCTGTGAGACTGATCTCTGCAGCCATGTGGCTTTTCCTTATGGAACCGTCTTTCATTCGGGGTCAGAAACTTTGGAATCATCTGTGAATTTGCTCTTTGCAAGATTTGAGGGTTGTTAGATGGTTGTTAAAGGAGAAAGAAGGTGGTTGCATATCAGAGGTTGGTCTGTCTCGGGGTTTACTCAGAGTAATGATGGCTGATTGGATTCACATCCTGCTTCTCTGCACCCAGGAGCCTTTAAAAAGAAAAAATGCATTCTTTAAGGTTGACGAGGGAAATTGCGACTGTTGTCAAACTTAAGCCACAAACTGATTGGAACCCACAACTGAATGATTTGAATGTACCAATACTACCATAAATTCAAATAATCCCTGGCTGACTAGTATACATTTTATCAGTCATTACTTACCAATTTTCTGATTTTCTTTTCAGTAAACTTGTTTTGGTAATAATCGACAGCAGAGTTTCCTTGGTTGCTTGTCGCTGAGGCAGCTGTACTTACTTTCCTCCTCTTCCACCTTCTATAATTTTTTCTCCATCTTTCTTTTTTTACTCCTTCCAAATATTTTCTTTTTCCTCTCACTTTTTATGCTTCGGAATGTCAGCTTGCAGGGTGGTTTTTGGGCAGGCGATGTCGTAGCGTTTTGGCGGCTCAGAGCATCTGGCATTATGGATTTTCTGTCAATAACGTGTGTCAACAAAATCACGGGCAACAGTTCTTGAAATGGCATAAATGGCCAACATGGCTGCCCCCACCAGTCCCCTTGGTCCCCTCTACACCCCAACCCTCTTTTCTATTGGACCACATCAGGGTATCTAGCATTGCTTATGAGGGTCTCATATTATGAATTTGTTGTAATACTGACTGGTTTTGGTGACTACTAGCTTGTTAAAAGCTTACTTGTTGAACTAGTCTTACAACCTAACTTTTATAATCATGATGATATTTTATACTAGTATGATGATATATGGCACCGATTCAACATAAATTTCCTCGCCCGTGTTTACCATACTAAACCACATTTATACCAATCTTCATATTATAGTTATGCCACTGGATATGAGTTGGGTTTCAACACAATGGATAGTGCCTGTTGTGAGGTGATTGATGTCCACAAGCAGCTGAATGTAAGTACTAATCATTCGTTGACTTCATGGGCTGCTCCTATGTAACTGTTCTTACTGGTTGGTCCGAGAAGTACACCTTGCTGTCTTACTTTCAACTCTAATGTAAAACAGTGGTCCCTAGCCGGATTTACAAGATCACTAATACTGATCTCACTAGCTGGTTATTCCCACTTTACTCTAAATACTATCTCACTTCTGAACTTGCTTGCTTGCTGGTTTGTTACTGTCTCGTCTTCCCTACTGGCTGGTTTTTCAAGGCTTCTCACACCACCTCACCATTGCTGGTCTTCCTTTCCTCTCAGAAGCCTTTATTTGTTGCCCATAACTTATTCCAAAACCACAGGAATAAGCATGAATATACATGAACCATACTGGGTGGTCCAGTGGCTAGGAATGTTGCCAATATCACTAAGGATAGTGAAGCTAGATGTTGTGCCTCATTTGGTAATCCGAACATTTGAAATCAAAGAGGTTAGTACGATTTGGGGTGATACCTGAAGAGTCTCGCCTAGCGTTGAGCCAAAGGTTTTATTTGTTTGAAAGCCAGTTATCGGTTCGACAACACAAAATATCTGAGCAACTAAATTGTTTAGGTTATCATCCTAATAACATCTACAGGAACAGTGATGGTACCTTTCTATCTACCAACAACAGTGTGTAACTGGTTTGGAAGTTTGGAATAGCAGTTAAATTATCAATTGCCCCAGCAATATGTTCGCACAGTTAAGGCAGAGAACAACATTCATAAACTGACATAATAGCATTAATCTGAACACCCCAGGCTTGGCGGGTCTTTTCATGCCCCCCAGATCCATATACACACATGATAAGCTAGAGGGGTGAAAAGTTGGAGAAATCCATTACCCAAAAAGGGTAAAAGTCAGTGGGAAACACCAAGGGAGAGAAAAGCTACAGGAACTTGATTGATCTGGCGGTTGAACACACGTGGCGAAAACACCACACACTTCGGGGAGGCTTTATCAATCAGGTGAGGTGTTAACATCCTCTTTAATTGCCAACTCACTTAGTTTTTAGCTTTACGAAACAGGTTTTGGAAATTGGACGGGATGCTTCCAAGAAAGGAAGGATGAGGGTTCAAATCGAACGGTTGGCCGATGGCATGATGTAAGGATCTTTCACACCAAATGTATACCGCGACAAATCTTACTCCTTAATGGTATAGAAGTCACTCGTAATGGAGTTATAAATAACAGTAAAAAAAGGTTTTGATTAAATAGAATTCAGCTCTTACTACATACGAGGGGCACAGTGAAAACATGGTGAAATCTGTCAAGTGTTTTGCTCGTAATCGCAAAGTATAGCTTCTAGCTGATGCTGTACTGTTCTTATTCTTGTTTCTTTGGGATGAGTAGCATTCATTGAGTACTTCAGGTCCAATATTGGTGGACCATACATATATATCCAGAATGACTTTACCTATGCCAAAATAGAAGATACAGAGCTCTTCCGTGACCCTTCCACTTCAATTTCTAATGACCTAATGCTCTTGACTTTCTGGGTATCACTAATTAGCACAGTGATGCATTGGAGTATGGCCTAGTATTCAGCTGGCAGGCATTAATTGCAACTGGTTTGAGCTGTGTGGCCCAGCTGTGTCCAACACAGCTGTCACCAAAAACAGATTATCTGTGCACTTGTTTTGTGTTTGAATATCATTAGCCTCAACACCACACAAGCCATTGACTTTACTCACTACTTCTGAAAAATGTGGACAAAAAAATGTCAGCATAATTTGAAAAAGCCCAGCAAAAAGTGCTTTGAAATGAACAAAAACTGTTAGAAAAATCAATGTTCACACACACTCGGGGTGATTAGTGAAAAGCTGAATAAAAGGTAAAATAAGTATTTAAAATGATGAGGCTTACACACGAAATTGCTTGACTACATAACTCTGCTGTATGACTATTGTTGTTGTGTTCTTTGTTTTCAATAGAGGACATGGGTCACCCAGTGCAAAGAGTGACTTTACATGTATTCTGTACATCAGTTGACAATGTAAATCGAATCAATCACTTGCCATACATTAATTTGACTAATAAAATTGTGATGATCTTGTGATAAACAAATGAAAGAAACCCTCTTCTCAAATAAGAACTTGTCAACTATTTTTTCTTATTGGTAAAGCAAACAATGTTGTGGCTCTCAATTATTTATTGCATCAAAAGATATATGGTACAAACAACAACAAGAGGAATGAAAGAAGAAAAGGGATAAGGAAGGAAGAAAATTAGATAGATGGATAGAAAGATAGATAGACAAATAGATAGATAGATAGATAGATAGATAGATAGATAGATAGATAGATAGATAGATAGATAGATAGATGAATTGATGAATGGATAGATAGACAGATGAATAGATAGATGAATAGATAGATAGATAGATAGATAGATAGATAGATAGATAGATAGATAGATAGATAGATAGATAGATAGATAGATAGGCAGATAGATAGACAGATAGATAGATAGATGAATAGATAGATAGCTGGATAGCTGGATAGCTGGATAGATAGATAGATAGATAGATAGATAGATAGATAGATAGATAGATAGATAGATAAATAGATAGATAGATAGATAGATATATAGATAGATAGATAGATAGATAGATAGATAGAGTGCCTTGGTATGGACTGATGACACAAACTATACCACATCTGTCATGGACAAAACCTTCCTGCAGTGTAATTGTTGGAATATTTCCTTGCCTAATAACATAGACCACAGAGAATCAGGGATCCCATACTGTTATTTTCAAGGCCCATTTTTAATATTCTTCTGTATACATGCTAAATACAATAGACACCACTCCCAAGTATGATATAAAATTCACCACAAATACTTCATAAACAATTCAGAACAATCCACTCCATCAAAATGACTCTGAATGATTGATATAGGACACAGGTGCTTAATGCTTAAACTGTATTGGTGCCACTCACACAATAAAGCGATGTGTCACAATACTATTATGGACTACACTATAAAACAGAATACATTTCTATGGGACAATATTTCAATGAGACTTGATAAAAATTATGCATAAACACCGAATAATCTAATATCTAGCAGGTTTAACACAGGGAAGTGATCAATAAAAACTTTTGGCAGTTGTCCCATGTAGTCAAGCGCTTCTGAGCAGTTTACTGGAAGAGGCGCTATATAAATCACTATTATTATTATTATTATTATTATTATTATTATTATTTTTATCACCAGAACTGTCATTTACTAACTACAAATGTGTGTGCAGAGTATGCCATAATTATTGACCACTTCGACAGAATCCAATAATTATGATAGACTGTATTACTACAGGGGAACAAGAAGTGCAATGAAATGACAATGTATTTGGTGCACAAGTGGCTTTGCCATGTCACAAATTTTCATGCTCCTCTGAGCACAGACAGTGTATCACACTTGACAATTATTTTCATAATGTGAAGCAACACCCGTAATACCAAACATTGCACTGTAAAAAGTGCATGGAGACAGAGCCTGAATATTATGTCAATTGAATCCTAAGAATCTATCAACACACAAATGAATTGATTGTGTGGTTTGCTATTGTTGACTTTTATTGCAATGTGTCATAATATAGCTACTGAGAGAGGGTGTGATGCATTTTTCTTCAATCATCTAATTATCGGGAGATACAATTCTATTCAACTAAACTTAAAAAAGAAAAATGGCCTCTGTTGAAAGATCGGGAAAGGAGGAGACAGAAAGCCAAGTGGATGGAGATATATAGAGAGATATAGAAATATACAGAGAGGTATAGGTAGCCAGAGAGGTAGACAGAGAGGTCGGCAGAGAGGTAGCAGGTAGGCAGACAGGCAGGCAGGAAAGGCAGGCAGATGCGATCGATGGAGAGATAGATATATTGATAGATAGATAGACGGAGATAGACAGAGATAGATGGAGAAAGACGGAGAAGATGGAGAAAGACAAAGCATGGCAGAGGGATATGGACTGACAGATTCAATGATTCATACACAAGTATATTTTGTCAGTTGATTATTCTAATGACAAGTACATGTATCAGAGAAAAACCACTTATAAATTGAATATTTCATTATAATTATTAGTAAGTTTTACTGGACTGGATACAATGAACTGTCTGACAGTGTGAGACTGGTGCATTTTCCTAACTGTGACCAACTATGTCATTTTTGCTTTGTTGAACTTAATCACCTATCAATTGTCAAACGAAAAGTATCAAATGATTGTTGTCTTCACCTTGGCAAATATTTACACTCAGTGCTCAATGGTGCAAAGAATAATCACTCGTCACAAGACCACTTGGGCCACAAATCACTTGATCGTTTTGTTGCACTTCTTTTTCCCCTGTAGTAAAGACTATCAGCGCCACCCAACGTCAGGGAGTTCCGAGCAACCCAGAGCTTGCATTTTACATAACATCCCACTGGTATTATTGCAATGTTAGTTAAATAGTTAAATATGACTAAAAAATCTCTTCACTAAGTTGTCATAATTTGAAAGGCTATGGGGGGACACCCTTGCTTTTCGTAGGGAGTCTTGCACGTACTCAGAAATCACCCCGACCGTAAGAAAAATTAAAAATCTATGCTCCTGCAGGATATGTATGTGTAGCCCTGAAGAAAATAGAGTGAAACTTTCTGTCTTGGTATACACATTATACAAGTACAGGTTTGATTCCAGCCAACATAGCTTCACATAACCATTTTGATATCAGAAAAATTCTGCTAAATTACCCCCTAAGCGAAAACATTCTACCCCCAGTAATCAATACTGTAAAATTTGAATTTTGAGTCCACTTAAATTATTGAGTGAGTGTTGTTTTAAGTTGTGTTAACTGATAGATTATCATAAACCAAAATAAAACAAGCTATGTTAGCTCAAAGGAATTGTGCAACCATCTCACTCAGTTATAAATGACAACTGACAGATTATCATAAACTAAAAAAACAAGCTATGTCAGCTCAAGGGAATTGTGCAACCATCTCACTCAATCAATTAAGCTGACTCAAAATCTCAATTTTTTCCTTCCTTTTCTTAAGTTTTCATAACCACCAGTAGCTTTAAATTTATCTGAACTACTTCATCCAATGACGTGTCACAAGCTTCAGTCACAATAGTCTGTATGTATTATACAGCAAAATTAAATCAAATACTTTTCAAATTGACAGATGTCATCAATTCAACATACATAACAGTAGGATATCAATTTCACGTATAAATAGCGCAACATCGAACATGTAACATAATACTGCAATTCATTTAAAATCCAAATGGAATGTTTGCATAACATATGCACAATGGACAAATAAGAATATAAAATGCTTTTTACGACAAATCTGTTCAAAATACGTATTGACATTGAGATATTTATGACATATAATTCTTTGGTAAAGCAGAAAAATGTATAGTTTTGCTATAAGAATAATAAAAATGTAGTTCAAAAACATGGTCCCAATACAAAGAGGTTAATTAAATGTGTGGGAGAAATATCAGACTTCCCGAACACTGTAAAATGATATATTGATATATAAGAAAAAGCAATTACAAGAAAAAAATTTATTTCATGAAGAAACTTAATCAGTATTTACTGTGTTAATCTACATTCATTTCGAGGTTCATTTGAAGCTGCCCCCAGTTGACCATCCAATGGGTTACAGGCACCATCTATGTTGGGCAATGTAGTGACAATGTATCACAGCAATGAATGTTTCTAAATGTACTAAACAGCAAAAAATATTGCATATTCAATATTATACCAAATTGTATATTTAAAACATTTCATAATGCCTCTCTGAATTTTTGCTACGCCGAAAGAAACCTAAAATCACCAAAGATTTGCATCATTATCATTCCAACATCACACTATCTTGCAATTAAGCATAATATCATTATTACACTCATTTACACACTTCTGGAATGTTCCAACCCAACACCTGAAAAATCTTTAAAGCCTTTTAAAGTAATACCAGTTCACCTGCACAACTCTTCATTTCAAGCCCAAAACCTGAAATACCATTTTGCTGAACATTTTCAATCTACCACCCAGAGCCCAACAGGAAAGAATTAATCAAGCGGAACAGCCATATGGAAGTTCCGCATGGATGGTTTCAAAGGCCCACACTCTTTTATCAGCTTTATTAATTAGGTTCTGGAGTTATATGCAGAAGCTCTACACATGGTGAATTTTTAATACCATGTCATGATGTGTAAGCTGAATGGGCCTTAAACAACAGATGAATTTCTGATGAAGTCTTCTTCTATGCCTGTTACAATAGGCAGAAAAGGATATTGTTATGGGTTTTGCTTGCTCAGAATTACTGTTTCAAATCATGCCCTAGATTCATACATAGGCCATTCAATGTTATTCCCGTTCTGGTGACTTATGGAATTTAAGGAATACGAAAAATATCATAAGCTCCATGGGGGAAGAAGTGAATTGTTTTTAAAACCCAAAGGTATCAGTATTGAGAGGTGTTAGGCTGAGAATTGGCGTCGAGGTGGCAGTGGCGCTGTCAAATTCAGATGAATTAATACAATTTAGTATCAATGTTAAAACAGTTCTAATCTTGACAATAGAAACATTTATTCAAATTACGTTTTTATTTCTTTATTAGCTATTCAAACAACAATCTCAATATTTTGGTAACTAGTTCCTAATTAAGGTAACTAGTCCCTATTTAACTAAATATTTGCCATTGTTATATGCTTAGTAAATTACTAATGTTCTATTAACACGTGTGTCTTTGTCACAAATCAATATCCGTTACAACGCTGTCAAAAATTACAGATAAGGATTGATTTATGGCATTTAAAGCACTAATTATCTTGTCAAAACAAGGCCAATCACATAATGAAATTGGATGTCAGCTTGAACAGATTAGAGTTTAAATCAAGCTTGCACATTTTTAGCTTAATCTCCTTCCTAGATTTGAATTATTGAATTTGCTAACCAAATCCATTAAATGCTACACATCAAAATCAATAGCATGGGAGTCATGTTTAATGAAATTAAACAAAAGCAGGCTCTAATCAGAATGGAAAGGACCACAGTGATTTGTCCTTGCGTCTTTAACAATCTTGACAAATCTTGACAGAACAGTTCTTTATGGAACATTTAAGGTTCCTATGAGCTGGTATAGCTAAGGAAACCTAAAAGGTTCATCATTCAACTTTTAAGAAGGTCCCAACAGCAAACAAAAACAACACTTATACAATTCAGCTGCACTGAACTCCCGAAATGGAACCTCTTTATTTCAAGTTTGGAGCATATATAGGGCACCATCATAGGGCCTTCAAACCAGCATTGAACCTTTCAAATTCAGTTGAACCCTCTACAAAATGTAGAACCTTTTTTGCCTGTGGGTTCTTTATGTATACCATCAAGAACCTTTTGCATTAAGAGTGTGCTCTTTCCCCATAATTCAAATAAATTTCAATATGAAGGAGGGTGCTTTTTTTATCCAGGGATAATAAATTCATAAACAATATTAAAGAACAACTTACTTATAAATGTCACTTTCATATCTAAATAGTTGGCAATCAGCATGTAGACTGTGTTGTATGTTATATATTACATAATGATTGCAATGTTTTTGTAAATTTGGGCCCAACAAATGCTTTGTGCAAGTCACTTTTTAAAATTGTTTGAGATCCTTGAAGTGACCAGACTATACATGACATCAAAATTCAGAAATGGTTTTGTTGTTAACATATTGTTATGTGGCAGATATGTTACAATCAGTACTGACCAATGTGACCATTGGTCGATTGTCTTTTCTAAATCTGAAAATATCTCAAGTATGGTGTAAATTGCTTTAAACAATGATGTATTCTGTTAAAATGGCTTCCCTCTGCTAAGATATTGGTTATGACAAGTAACGCCTATCATATTTAGGTATGATAATGACTTTATTCCACTGGGATTGAGCTTTAAAATGATGTTTAGTATCTTGTGATATCTCCATCCAATCCAAAGATATGGCACCTCAAACATCGATGACACGAAACATCAAACTTTAAGATAATGGCATTTGAAATTCCCTCCATTACAATAAAAGAACTAAGAAAATCGAGAAGGACACTCATTTTAGACAATTTAAAATCAATTTTCGGTTAAATGGTCTTCATTATTCAAAGAAAATTATTTTTGCTAAAACGTGGTACCAACAGCTGAAAAACATCAAAATGTGACCTTTTGACACATTTTGCTCATTTCTGTAAAATATATAAAGCCTACTTTGAACTCATTTTGGTGGAGCAGGTCACAATTATATGGATAATTATGGGCTCAACCACCACGATTCATTGTGACAAACAATGCCTTGACAGAAGGATGACCAATCGGACCAGTGGGACAAATGTCTACAATGTTTGGCTATGGTAACCAAACTGTTCTTTTTTTGTGAGTCTGCGAATTCATTGAATTTTTAAAAAATTTTTGTAGAATATTTACCAGCTTTTTCATGATAACATCAAATAGATGATCTTATGACACACTTTTTCAAAGGTCCCCCACTGACTTGTACAATTCTCCGTTGAAGTTTAAAAAGGATTTTCTTTATTCGTTTTGGCTTTTGTGTCCAATCAGAAATTGGAGTTTCCGTGGCAACGGATTGTTTTCGGTGATGGATCGGTTATGAAACATGTTGAACTAATTAGAATAACGTCCTCCTTGTTTCTGGATCTCCCAAAAAAACAATTGTGATATTGAACGGCACCTGCTAAGATTAGGAAGGATGGACGTGAGACGAAACATTTCTTGCAAGAGGAATCCATTCATCAAAATTAAGAGAAAAAAAAACAAGAAAACTAGAAAAAAAGACACAGCGTTACACATCATTCATCAAGCCTGATTGATTTTTCCATCGCCTTATATTTAATTATCAAAAATGGAACAGAATCAAAAACAGACATGCCCATATTAACCTAATGATTCCGGAAAGCCCCAAATTCATAAGTTAAGTGAAGCGAAAGCTCATTGCAAAAGCCTATTGCACCATGCCATTGAAACTTTTTCTGTTCTCCATATTAGGATTCAGGTTCATTGGTGAATCTTGTTGATGAATTTGGTGATAAATTGGTGCAGAAGTGATCTGGACAATGTTTAGTGATTGCTTTGAAAAAATAACAAGATTCTCAAGAAATTGGCCATGGCCTTGAAATTTATGTGATACATTGTGTATTGATTGTTTTCATCCATAAATTGCAATGAAGAAATTCTGACTTGGTATCATTTGTCAAAGGATAATGCCATTCAATATAGCAAAGAGACAGTGTCAGTACTGGCAATACTTGATAAACATTGTTTGTCGAAAACATCTAGCCACTTACAAATGCACGATCCTCCTTTAGATGCCTTCTCTACTATTCTATCAGTGCTTATATGAATGGATTTGTAAATCGTTGGCTATTTAACTTTAAACCACACTGGAAATAAGCCAAAATCGTAACTTCTGTGTGTTATCATAGCCAGGGACTTCCCTTTACTGGTATGGATGTATATCTACTTCACTAAGTTGGTAGAGGTCCACTATATGAACCACCTCACTCAGTGACACTCACTACATATAGTATAGCACTATTCACACGAACTTCCTGTGTGCTGATGTATAATTCAAATTAAACCAGAGCTCAAGAGTCAATCTGGCCTGAACTAATTTACAAGGCTTGGGCGAACTCTGGTTGAGATATTGCTTGGGGCAGCCTTACTAGAGGAAAGCAGGGTTCTACATGGTTGGCGGAAGTTAAAGGGACCAATAATCATTAATCAGGCGAGGAAAAAAACCCATCTACTGGCCATTTATGGCAAATGCTAATCCGGAGCCATATTATCGCTCCTAATCTATGCGATATCTTGGTCGTATATCGGCAGGGAAAGGTGCGTGAAAATACCCGATTAGCGGCAACATTGCGGAAAGGAGATAAATATAACACTCCTTGAACCTAACTGCATCTTGCCTCTAAATGGTGCATGCCCTCCATAAGATGCATAAGATGCACTATGCTTATGTTATATTACTTACTGATGTAATGTGATATGGCTGTAATGCTAGCTCTCAAGCCCTAACAACTCCCATCACGAAATATTGGCGTAGATAATGGTCTATGGCTAGTCATAAGGAGAGGACACTAGCATCGCCTTGACCAAAGACGTGGAGTCGTGGACGTGAATGTTTTCAGCATAATAATCCTGCATGACTCCTAAGGCCTCTTATCTCTGGGTGAAACAAAAATAGACAGCATCTACACACTAAAAAAATTCAGACAAAATTAGTTTTTTAGATTCAAAATGGTTTTTTGAAAAACCAAATTTCAATGCAAAAAACCAACATGGATTTAAAAAAGAGCCAACATGGTTTTTTTTTAAAAATTCATGTTGGTTTTGCATTGAAATTTGGTTTTTCAAAAAACCATTTTGAATCTAAAAAACTAATTTTGTCCCGACATTTTTTAGAGTGTATATCCTGAAGTCCTACAAGTCTAAGGAATCAGTTGAACATTTTAAAATCTACCTCAACATGGTTCAAGAATAAGTTAGCAGACATGGAACACAGAAAAACAGACTTTGCATCTAAGCCCTCATGTTTAAAATCTGTCTTCAATATCAACATAATTTTGAAGTTCGAAAAGTCCAAGGCGTCATTTGAAACTAAATCGACTTTAACATAATTCTAAGCTAGCAGGGATATTAAAGTGAGTCTTGGAATAGATATCAGGATGAATTAATCATGTGTATAACTCACCCTCCAGCATTCAGTATCACATGGTAGACAGAGAATCTTTGTCACTTACCTGAAAAGATCGAAAAACATCAAATTAATACATTTCCAAAAACATTTTTTCAATCAACAAGAAAATTGAAGGAAAAGGGAAAAATAGTCACACTTGTGCATTGCCTAATTTTGAAAACTCTAAGCAAGCACTCAGTATGGAACAGTTTCCTTCAGCTATTAAAAGCAAATCAAAATTCACTATCCAGATTAGTCCAACTGCCTAAACATTTTATATAATGGTTTCATCATAAACCAATGTGACTTAGTTTTCGACAGTTCAAACATTTAGACCGCACAAGTTCACTCTATAAACACCTACATTGACCGTAACTGAACTATTGCAAAATAGGACTATGATTTATTGCCTATGTGACAGCACTAAAAGCAACCCAAAATTCTGCATAAATGCTAATGAAATCCCACAGACCCCACACGTAAGTCTGCCAGGGCTCAGAAGTATCCATCAGTAAAATGAATGCTAATGCAAACAGGAAGCATGAATGAAACAAGCATAAATGCTGAGCATAAATGAAACAAGCATAAATGAAACATAAATGTGAGGGGCACAAATATGGTGCTGCATAACTGCATTTCCAAAAGTCACAAGGCAGCGACAAGGCATGGACTTCGCCGGGTTCACTCGAGCTACATAAATCTTTGTGGTTCCGTTCCTTTGACAAATCAACCTGCTCCATGGAAGCCTTCAGTCCATGTGTAATGGGTTTCCCATGGCTGAGGAACAAATCCATAAGCTCTGGGGAAAAGAGAAAATCCATGTATACATTGCGGAGCTCATAATTCAGCCGTTTGCCTAAGAACTGCCACAGCATGAGTTATGGCCGGTTCAATCAGGACATGGATCCTTTCCATGCTCCCCTGATCCTTATACATTTACCCCGGATAAGTTAAGTCGGGTTGTTCATTTCTGCTACTATGTAGCACAGTGGATAATTTTACGTCCTGTATCGCTGCTTATAATGCATGAACCACTGTAGAAGTATATCAGTTCTGTTTTCATATCTGATGTATTGTAACTCAGAAACCTATATGTAAAGGATATGGAAGACCACTTTTATTCTGCAGCAGCAAGTAGAACATTGATTAGTATCAATATGAAACGGCCATCGAATCTTAGATCAAACTTGCATCAAATCATACCCGGGTTGTTGGAGCCAAGCTTACAAACACTTCGCAGAACCAATAAAGAAGCAAAAACCCAAAATGGAAATCACATGCTCACTGACTTTACACAAAGAACTCAAGGCAAATAAAGAAAGCAATAACCTACAACATCATAACTCCGTACTGTGCATCTTATACTGTACTGTTTGGACATCTGTGCTTAGATCAGAGAATGTTATGGCAGTAATAGAAGGCAGCAAAACTAGTAACATATTTATTTGCATGCTCGGAATGCCATAGCTGATCTATATAGTGTGATGGAACGCAGGAAAATAAACCTAGCATCTAAAACCCTCATGTTTATAAATCACATTAATTTAAACAGAAATACATGTGGACATATAACTAAGATGACATGTACAGCCAAACATTATTTGGTGAGATAAACCGTTGATACAAACAATGTTTGGGTGCAAGCACTGTTTACACAATTATAATATTAGCTATTTTCACAGATACTATAGATCTTGATTGCAGTAAATCCCCAACACAAGATCGTTTGGTGAAAACAGGCTACATCGAGCTTACATATCTGATACTATCATATCCTGAATATAAACAGATCCAACCAACCCATTTCGTGGCATATTTGGGCTGACAGAGGGTGACAGTTGGACAATATTGACAATAATTGCCAGAAATGTGCCACAGTGTTCCAATGTGTGGCATTGCTCCTGTGTCAGTGGCATTGCCATTTGCACTGGCCCTTGGTACATAGTAGTATCACATCAGCAACATACACATGGGCTGATTCAGGGCTTATTCAGGCTGATTTGGGCACATTTTGAGGGATCCTGGCACATTGAACCATTTCTGCAAAGTTATTTCTGTAAATACCCCATCTGTTGCCATGGAGAAGCACAGTCCCCCAGTCAGCAGGGATGGCCCTGTTAATCTCTGGGAGGCTACACTGTAAAACCACCAAGTGGAAATTCTATCAACTTTGGATGCATTCACATATCATGAAAAACAGAAAGTTCACAAAAGGATGACCCAGGTTTCAGTAAATATTCAGCGTTTTGCAAAATTTAATCCGTCATTATATGTATTGCTCCATAAATACTTCAGCAATCCTGTGCTGTGAGTGTGTGGAGCCAGTTTAAAACACTGCTCTGATCACATCCACTATAATGATTACATTGATCAATATTTTATTATAAGAAAATGATATTAACTAATACCGTCGGTGTCTTTCGCGGGAGATGACATGTGCCATACAAATTGCAACTGACTTTCACAATGTCAGCAGAACTAACAGAGAGCTAAACCACACAGCCGAAGCACAACAACTCGCATCAGTGGGGATGGCCAGTGGTCAATAGAATGCCCACTGGCCAGTACTAGTCACTCTAAAGCCAAATCAATGTACAACTGCAGTCCACTGAGATCTGGTCAGAAGCTGTAGCAGAAAAGTGTGTGTCCAGTTAGAAGCTGATTCAGAAAGCTGGGTCGAAGAGCAGAAAGCTGGGACAGCAAGTTGTGGGACTGAGTGGAAAGCTGGGTGAAAAATCAGTAAGTGCAGTCAGAAAGCGGGCCCAGAAAGATGGTTCAGAAGCTGGGAGCTTGTCTGCAAGCTGCGAATAAAGTCATAAAGCTAGGAATAAAATCAAAAAGTTACGTCAGGAAGCCTGATCAGAAATCTGTGAATGAGATAGCTGTGACTTACAAAGCTGCGACAAAGAACTATAGGAAGCATTAGGAGCTAAACACTGCACAAGATAACTGAGTAATAATGCAGCACAGATAGGCCTAGTTGAGAGAACAAGTTGTGTCAAATAGATCAGGAAAAGTATGTACACAAAAGCCCATTGAGACAGAAATTAACCCGTGATTTGTACGAGTCATTCGATAATTTACGTGAGTAAACATCCAATATTTTGGTTCCAGAAAGCCGCGAGTCAGGTGATAATTGACAAATGTAAACATCCAATTTTTTTTCCCCAAATTCTAACCACTCCTCAAGTCAGTATGACTCCATCTGCAACATCGTTCGGAAGGACTGCAATGCTCTGTTCCATTGTTAGTTATTATAAATTGATTAGACCCAGATGTCAAACAATGATCATGCCAAACGTCAGGCCTGATCCAAGACCAAACACTTTCACACTTTCACTCTTTCAGTCTCACCAGCTTTTCCAAAGAGCTGTTTGCTTCCAGAGGGCATCTGACGTCACCTTACATTTATCTGACATCAGGATGACGTCGGGGGGTCAGCTAACTTCCCCCTGACGTCAAATTGAGTCAAAATGCCCAAGGGACTGTGATCTCTTACTTTTTCACTAAAATATTGCCTTAATTGAATGAAAAACAGTCAAAATCCAGTCCCTACTCAATTCAGATGCTTCAATTAGACATACAAGCTGGAAAATTCTCTCCGACTTAAAGATGCACCGATACATCATGGCCAACGGTGTACAAGACGTGCCCCAATACGTATGACTGGCGTGACTCCATCAGACAGATAGATGGCTAATATGTCATAGTTATTGTCTCAGTTTTTCCTTGGCGGCCTTGTACATTGCAATAAATTGTTTTCTTTTCTTTTCATTTTCTCCTGGGGCTTGAGGCTATTTCAACCTATTGTTAGCTTCCCGACATTCTAAGTAATCCGATATTTTTCTAAGTCGTTTGGGAATTGTCTTTTTCCTTTCTCTGTACATTTTGACATTGTGTATGACATTTCTTCAGATACAGTCACTCTGTCAAGCAGTTTTTCTGGGACTTTTCGAAGCCTTGACAGAACCATATTTTCTCGTTGTGACTCCCACAGGGACCTGTGCTGTAACCTTCATTATGTTATATGGAGACTGGTGGCAAAGTTTAAGATACCATATAGACTTCAGAAAATATATTCAATGCCCATGCAAGCTATACGATACCTCTGAACTTTAATACTGATGCAGAAAAAGTTGTTGTTTTTTTTTAATAATCTTTTGGCACCCAGGAAACTACTGAAGTGTCTTTTGGAAATTTTGGAGAAACAGGACTAATTAGATCAAATTTTAATCTGTCTGTTTGTCTAGTATGTCTACATATTACTGTTTTGACCATCTACTATCTATCTATCTATCTATCTACTATCTATCTACTATCTATCTACTATCTATCTACTATCTATCTACTATCTATCTACTATCTATCTACTATCTATCTATCTATCTATCTATCTATCTATCTATCTATCTATCTATCTATCTATCTATCTATCTATCTATCTATCTATCTATCTATCTATCTATCTATCTATCTATCATAATTTGTAATACTTCAATATAGGTACCGGCACTTCGTATTATATATGGACATCTATATGTCTCCAATCTCAGAACATCTACCTCTATCTAGATGTCCTACAAGCTATATACGACCTCTGCACCACAACATCGTGTAGACAAGAGACAATTAATTATTAATGCAATTAGAGATGACAGCCTACGACAAGTCTTCCTTATATGTTTGCAGTTACACACAAATTAATGCCTTTGGTGATATCAAGGGTAATTTCTCGAAGCAGTATCTACATGTAAGAAACGAATATGTTACACATAATTACTGCAGCACGATGGTACACGTTGACTATAGTAATACACTGTGGCAAACAATTTGCAACGTTGAACACTGTGTGCAGTTCTAATAAGATGCAGATACAGATAATTTTGTTTTGAAAGCAACGCTTATATTATTGTGGCAAAACACACGAGGAAATTGGACATGACGGGGGACTTGTTTTGGCACATGTACATTGTATCAGCAATGCAGCCTAGTTTATCAGTTGTTTCATTCCAACCATGCAGAAACTAGGCAAGGCTACCTTCAACATTTATTAAATATCAGAATACTTGACTTAAATTTATATACTCTGCTGCTTTAAACATTTGTTGAAGTGGATCTTCTCAGCTTACGTTTCTTAACAAATTGTCCAACTTCTACTATACTTTTATCAATATCTGTATAGGCTTCCAACTTTCAGCTGTGGAAACTGTAACTGGGCGTGGGTCCGAAAATTGCCTGTTTGATGGTGTTTTTGGGTCCCCACTTGTGAATGCAAATGACAAGTCAAGACGCCCCAAAAGCTCAGCATGTATTTCGTCAATTGGGCACTTAAACATATTATATGCATCCGAGTATTTAACGAAAACCAACCCATTACTTGATTTTTCAAAACGAGGTGTTCATGATCTTCCCGTTGAAATCTCAACTGATACATCTACATCCGTATACAATTCAATCACGAAATTGGTATATTTTTCTTTTATTGTCTTCGAAGTGTCAAGTTCTGACATTTATAAATGTCAAATTTCTTTTGTATCACAACTTCCAGAAAACTGATATCATTGGAGGATTGGGTTACTTTGGTGAGAACCTTTGAAATTTACTAATAAAGGGAATGTGGAATTTGAACAAAACCAAAAGAAAAGGAAATCAACCAAAAAAAAACTACACTGTAGATAGCATTACTTTCGATTTATCTGACATTTGTGATCATTATAACATGCATGCGTCTACACCGTATATTGGAAAATTGCAAGAAATTTTAGCAGATGTATATTGTATAATCACATATGATTATACGTCTTATAAGAGCTGTTTTTCCAAAGCATCAGAAGGTTGAAATCCAGACAAGATTTATATGACAGCTCTAAATTTTATAATTTCTGATGGTCGACAATTGAATGATGTTATTGTCTATAGATACATCTTGTATTATGCATTCTTGAAAACAGGAATGAGTGTGATAGATTAATATTCGTCCATTAAATACACTGATTCCCCTATGGTGACATTTCAAATTTTGCCACTATTATATTCTCCTACCAAACAATCTCACAACTCAGTCATACTTTCAACAATATCTCAGACAGGTCAATAACCTCACTTGTGACATTCTCATTCCTCAAATCACATTCTTTCAGGAATTCAACAACCAACCTGAATACTTTGAATCATATTCACTGTAAAGTTTACCTGAATTGCAAACTGCAATTCAACACCTTTTTTTCATGCAATGGCAATTTAGAAGAACCAGGAAGTCACATGCATCACAGAGAGATGGGACAGACTCCATGGATTACATAAGACAAATAAGGTGTTGAAAGCTTGGTTGATACCAGTCTACATCTTTCTAAAAGATGCAGCTGGATTCTCAAGCTGGAGTCTCCAGCTGACCTTGGTCTGCAATGATGATAAGCTGGTACTGAGACAAGAGATATGAATCAACTGTAACCTTGGCAACGATTGCTACTCCTAAGTCCTAGGTTCCCTCATTATCGCTCGTCACAGAGAATCTTGTAAATTTGCAGATAGTTGTGATGAATGGTTTGGTGGTGATAAAACTAATCTGTGGGGGAGATGGCAGTGTTGATGGGTGTGGAGTGGGGGGGGGGTGGGGAGAAGGGGGTGGTGATTGGGGACAGTGGCGTTGTAGCAGAGGTGATGATTGTGGGATGATTTTACTTTAATTCCTAGGAGGTTAGGTAGTAACAATATATGGTAAAGTATATCCAGTAGAAATGAAGAAATTGGGGATTACAAAACATCTATAACCAAGAGATTGTTTTTTGTCTTTGCATAGATTGTACCCATTGAATTAAAACTCATTCAATTTCGAAGAGATAATCCAATTATGACAGATGCAGATGTTGAGTGAATGTTGGTTCCAAGAAGCTTCAAAAGCCTTCAGAAATATCTAGTAATATCAAAGGACATTAGTCACCACACAATGCACACATAGTTCCATCCATGAAGATAAATATCATCAATGTTAATTTCTAATGTGTACACAAGATATAACATCAATCATTTGCATCAGGCAGTCTTGACTGAAGTCATTTAATTAACTATTTTTCCATGGAAAAAAAAGTGTTCCAACATGCCCTTTTTGGAAAATATTGACAAAACACATAAAACACCATCACACAGCAGTCAAAGGAAGTCAAACAGCTGAACTCAACCAGATGTAATGTCAATAGAAGCAAATTAAGTGGTTATCAAGCAATTAGCTCAGTCAATCACCAACCACCATTAGCAAATCAAAGCTGTGTGTACAAAGAGCAGTTGGGAGGTGCTATCAGCAATTATTAATACAATGTAAACATGCAAAGAGCAGTATGCATGAAGGCATAAGTAATGAATGAGTCAATGGGCCTTCAACACATCCATTTCACACAGCATTCAATTTTGTAAGATATATTAATCGGTGAGGTTTATATGATGATTACATACAATTTCATTTGATAACATGACCTCTGCCACACTTGTTGACAATTGTGGTTGTATTATTATTGAGTAATTTTTGAGTGATGGGTCACCATTGGTGTGTATCCCAATACTAACGAGGTAATTGTTAATTAAAACAAGTGATCAATCAGCCTGCTGTATAACTCCACCTGAGAGTTGAATCCGGCGTACATCGTATTATAACTACTAGCTGTAACTGTTGATGATATTCACAGAATCAAGAAATAAAAGGAAGACAAATAACACCTCTAATATAATTATTTGTGATTAGGTTTTAATGTTTTAATGACTTTAAATGGCAAATTTGCTACTGCACATGTACACACTTAAAAAGACATATATTGAGCTCTAGAGCAGAACTCTGGAGATCCGGGTCAAGTTGGAAAAGTTAGGAGCTACAGGGCAGGTTGGAACAGCTATGAGCCTCCATATTAGTCTTTCAAAACTTGTACATTGTGTAGTAGCAAATTTACACAAAGTCATCACAGAGTTACCACAGAACACTATTTTTCCCCCTACTACAAAAATGATTGCATGCGAAACCACTGGCATCTAAGGACTGGCGTTACAACATCACTCCGAAACATGCAAATGAGAACCATGAAAATGTGAACCATGTAAGAGCTTGGAGCCAAACAAGATTTAAGAAATGCAGTTCATCATTATGTAGAGTAGCTAACAGGCCATGAAGAAAAAATAAGTAAATAATATCACTCCGTACATCGATCTAATAGTATGCCTAAAAAGAATAATATTATATGTAAAATCTTCACCCAAAACCTCACCTCCCCACCAAAATGTCCTCTCCTCCCCACCTCTCCTCCCAGCTGCCCCCCCCCTCCACAAAAAAAGCCAAGAGGTGAAAAATCAGATTGCACCAAATATGGCCATTATCGCTTGGGGCCAGGGCTGTTACGTAATGAAGATCAAAGAGAGGCTGGATCAATAAGGCAGTTGAACGAAGCCCAACGTGCAATACACTGATTACATGTTGTAACGCCACTATGTGCCAACGTAAATATCGCAAATACCTTCATTATCGCTCAGTGCATGGGTAATTTGCATGCATTTACTGTGACCTATATTATCTTTATCCTTGTGTGGATATTGTATACATTTTCAAATAACAAAATACATTTGACATAGAGTCGTGGCGAAGAGTTCGATAAAAAAGCTCATATAAAGTAGGCCAAATTCAGCATAAGTTGCAAAATCCTGTGTAATTTCATACTGTTTATAGTACTTTTGCGGCATATATTAGGCTCTTTATGTCAACACCATTTCACAATAGTACACATGTGCAGGAGTCACTTACAACGTAAACATCACACCAGACCTAGAGATGATATATCTTCAATCAATCCCAGCAAACATTGCTTCGAATGCTCAACTACTATGCTTGACATTGCCTTGCAAAGTGCTTTTGTAAAGCATAAAAAACCCTGATATAATCTTGGCAAATAGAGACTTTAACTAAATGGCCTCTTTGGCAAATACTGTCAACAGGTTATTTGATATGGGAATTTAGTGAACATGAAAAAGAGTAAAAAGCAAATGCAAACTCCATAAAATACATGGGGAAAAAAGGGCAAACTATGAAATACATTAAAAACTCCAGCGAAATTGCTTAAAGAATGACTGGAACAAACAACAAGGTAGGATAATATTTCTAATGTATTTCGCAGCACGAATCAAAAACCTTTTTGTATGGATAGAATTACACCGTAAAATAAATGTGACAGCCTGACAATACACAGCAATACGCTTAACAAAACAACATTATCATCAAATGTCTACAGCAAATTGAAATCCCAAAATCAACAATAGTGAACTCATGGCCGCCAGACTCAAACATACCAGCATAAAAGTAAATAATCAATTCAAAAAGTACTTAAAGTCAAAGGTGAAACTGGTGGAGATGTATTTGCTCTAGAAAATTGAAATTGATAACCAAAACATAAAAATTCACCTGGGGTTTGTTTTTCTTCGGAACATACGAAATAAGTGACTTTGCAAGCAACACTTTAAGTTCTTCTTCTTGCAAATGACCCAGTTCGAAAAATCTCTCCATCGAGGCAAGCATCTAATTGTCAAATGACATTTCAAATCTGCGTCAGATCTTCTCAGCATATTTTAATTATATCATCTGCTGGGCAACTAAAAGATACTAGACATCTCTGAATTAATATGGTATGTGCCAGACTCCCAGTCTCCTCATCACTCAAGATCACACGGCGAACAATATTGACACAACTGAATGACTTGTACCTCTGTGTTTATTAGCATCCATGGGTGCACTTCGAACAGGGCAAACGATGATGCCTAAATTTCCTATATCATGGTGCAACAACGTGGCAGCACTGTACATGCTGTACAGACTTCCTGTTTGATTAAAACATTGGCTCGGAGAAAGCACATGTTTAAAAAAAAGTCAATTCATATAAAATCAAATTGCTGTCAGCTATAGAAAACCACTTAGAACTGTGTATCTAGTCACTGTGGACAAAACTTATGGGAACTGTAACCTTGAAACAACTTTGATATTTGACTAACAGCCTTCAAAGTTTCAATCTGCAAAAAAAAAATTCTGTGTTGACATGGCCATAGGAGAATTTCTCTTACCTTCTCTTGAAAATTTGTATCCAATGAATTGTCCTGTTAGCCATTCCAAATAAAAGATACCCCATGCAATATAGATATAGTCCATGAACAATGGATGCTCAAATGTTCCTATCATAAATTTTGGGAAAATACTCTCTGGCTCTGTGACATATTTTTATGCTCTAACAGTGTTTTAAGGGCCCTGTTACAAAATAGCAAGCTGGATTATCTTGTTTAGCATTGTTTGGCATTGACTGTTTGTTGTAATCACCTGTTTCAAACCTCAGTTCACTGGAGTGCGCCAATGTTACTGTGAATTCCATATGTATGCTAGTGGGACCGTGTATATGAAACAGTTCATTTACATTTCTCAAACATTCTAGATATTTTATTTTTGTGATCTGATTGACAATTGTATTATAGAAATACAACATAGACCTGTTCTGTTCCCTCTACACCAATCACACAAACACCAAATCTTTCAACAAATGACTGACTTTTTACCAAAAATAATCTCTCTCCAGAAACGAACACCTCAGCATTCCTCTCCTGGCAGCAGAGCACCGCCCTAAAGAGTTCTGGGGGAGCTGCATGGAAGGCAATCAGGGCTGAGAGGGCGAAAATGCCAGTGATTAAGAGAAGATTGGGTCGGATATGGCCAGGAAGAGAGCAGGAAGAGAGGACATCAGTTGATTTAAAACATCTGACGAGAACAGACTCTCAGCAGGGCCACTAAAGGTGGTTGGTATATAGGGAGAGAGGGAACAGAAATGTGGACAGTTAGAGCTAGAGTGGTATGCTAGAGTGGTATGAGGTAATTTGGTGAAATAAAGAAGGGTTGTGAAGGTGAAAAAGGATGATAGATAGATAGATAGATAGATAGATAGATAGATAGATAGATAGATAGATAGATAGATAGATAGATAGATAGATAGATAGATAGATAGATAGATAGATAGATAGATAGTGAAAAGAAGATATAGAAATAGGTCTAGATGTAGAAAAAGAGATTGAAAGAGAAAAAGAAAGACAGATGGAAAGATATATATATAGGAAATTCCTATAGAAGGAAGGGTACATCAATGTTCAGAACGCAATAATGAATTGGATTAAGAAGAAAATGATGCATATAAGCAAAAGCCTTGACTCAACAATGGAATTTCAGAAGAATGAGATTAAAGAAATACAGTGAAGATCGGGGATTTACAAAAAAAAATTCCAGGAAGTATAAGGAGATAGAGAAAGTACACATGGAAAGAGGTGTGGTGGTTATTTAGAGAGGAAAGCTTGGGGCGGACAGGAGGCCTGACTTTAATGTGACACTCAGAATGGAGACAGCTAAGGGAAACCATCAATACGCTCTATTGATCTAAGGGAAGCACTCCGAGTCGCCCAAGTCCTCAAGTCATAGCCGTTGCAAAAGAGCTGCCGCCAAAATGGGGACATCGGCCAACAAAATGTGGACATTCGCAAGCGAAAAAGGTCCTGCCTACTCGTAAAAAGGGCTTAAAGTACAAAACGCACCTTTCCTGAGTCACCGAATTACTGCTGGCTCAATAGGTTGGCTGATTTTTGTCAACGACCAAAAACACAAGCTTGCGAGAAAACAACAAAAACCAAAATAGCGTTACAGCCTACATGTGAGGAGGAGCTGTAGAACTGATATAACTTTGACCTGCAACAACTCAATATATTTGACCTGACATTTACTTGATGCTGGTATCATCAGAGAGTTTTCCAAAAACATTAATGACATTAGATATTTGATAGTTATAATTATAAATGTGTATCTATCACACTACTGTATAATACATAGAAACTACATAAAATGTACATGTAAAACTACTATACACAGAAAACTACATGTATACAGTACTTAACTGCTTACATAATTGACTGAAATGTTCCAATAAAGAGGTCATATGCCTATCCATGCCATGTTATTCACTATTACTCATCAGCAATTTGTGAGGTCATATCCTATACTTTAAACGCTTTCAAAACAAGTCACCAGCTGAGTATCAATGAGGTCACAAGTTACTCAGTGACAAATTGACACTTCATTCCAATGCAAGACTCAAAACTCAAGAAGTTTTATTTGTCATGAAATGCAAGGAATATATACAATATGATGTTTGATGGCTATACAGTAAACATAGATATATAAAAACAAAAGCATTACATGAGTAGGAGGACACCCCTAAGGCAACTACTTGCCGCTGACGAGGTGCCCACCTAGAATTGCAATGGATAGGACCTGTTGTGAGGTCATTGATGTCAGCTGGCAGCTGAATGTAAGTAATCGTCATTCGTAGACTGTAACATCAGTTGATGGAATTCTGACAAAATGCATCATTACTAATATTTACGGAGAACTATAAGAGAACCATACTAAAAAGAACCTGTAGATTCGACTTGAGTGTACACAACATATACAACTACTTCAGACCCCAAAGCACCTAAAAACACAATGAGTACACAAAATACATTGTAGAGGAAGGCAACACATAGAGCTCTACCCCAAGGTCTTAGTGGCACTGTCTGGCTCATTGTGGCTCATCGTGGATGGCTAATTAGATCGAAACTTCTGGCTAATGAGCATCCAGATCACATATTAGACAGCTAGTTAGGTCTGGTTTGGAGGGTCGTTTATTCATGGAAGCTGTTACAAGCTGTTTTATGATGATTAATGGTTGTTTACATGGCATCCCCCACTGCTTCTATATTCGCCTTTCGTAAAGGGTTGTTCTTTGGTCGTGGAGGCGTAAGTTCGATAGATCATACTTTCTTCGATACTAGTGTTTTTATTTACGAATAATGCTCTCCTGTGCAGCTGGTTCTTGTAACATACATCCTTGAGAGTCACCTGCACATGTGTGAAAGACAGTCAGCTGTTCAACATTACCAGCATACTGTGTGCATGTTTTCTCTCAGTCCACAACTCTACCAGATTAAAGTCTAAGAACAGAAGGAAGATATACTTCGCATGCATATCATTCAAGAAAGTATAAATATACTAAACTCAGAATATTCATTATAACTTGAAATGGTATCATAAGCCAGAAATGTAAACCCTTCTAAAACAGCCAAACATGTGTTAAACCGTTTCTCTTTAAAGAAATCAACCAAATATTGCACACTCCAGAACAGAGAAATTAACAACACAAAACATTAATAACTCATCACAGAGGACATTTATTGTTTTTTTTCTAACGTAACACAGAACTTCTCTTTTTTAGTAAGAAAACATCCAATAAAAATGCCAAACACAGTTCAATAACACCCAATTGATGGCTAGATGTCCAATATTTCCCGCATAAATGACACTGTTTAACGGTTCAACGGCAACAAAAGGTCTGACTTTATAAATAAGGACTGCACAAGTCTATGGCACAGCTAGCCAATAACTAAGCAGCTGCTAGATATATTGTGCCCTGCTCACCAGTTGCTTGCTATTATTTGTGGACTGCAGGGACTGGAGTTACTGGTTGGACTCTCAGGTCATACAATAATCCCTCTTTTATACTTTCTATTTAGCCCCAGCAATCTGTTAAGTAGGAAATATTGGAAATTGTTATTGTACTGAGTGAGAGAGTGTGGAGGCCTGGCAAAAACTAATTTCTATATATATTTGATGTTTTCTAAAATATTACCCAATCAAGTCAGCATCAAATTTCTAGCTGATATCATCTTATAACCCTGGAACTAATTTTTCTGGAAAGAGTGGTCAGCTGAAGATTTGATAGATACTTTAGACATCTGCTGATGCAGGTGACAGTGTCTTGTTTCCTCACACATTACAAAAACCAAATATAACACATACACTAAGCGACAATTTGTTGTTGGCAGGATTTCAGTTATTTTGGAATTCTGTCAAGGTTAGGCACATTTGCAGTTTTCTGATAAAAAATGCAAGGTGGGCCACTGGACCTACTTCAAAATTGAATGAAAATTAATTATCAGGTGAGTACAGTTTTACTAAAACAAATATAATATAGATATGACAGACTGATACATCCTGATTACAATGCTGTTTTCTTTCGCAACTTTTTCGCATAATGAAAAGCCAACACAAATTGAAAATAATTTCTGTGACAGACATTCAGACAATGTCAGTGATGCAGTATTATACATACAATGTAGTGCTAGCTAGACCATATAGGAGTGCATTTTCAGTAACAATGGGACGCAAGAGAACTACTTGTTGAGTAACAGCTTTATTCATAGCAAGATTGGTTGCATTTCAAATTCTAAGGAAGGCCATCCAGGCATTTGTGCAAAGTGTAACTTTAAATCACTTTAAATGGAGGAGGAAGGGAGTTGTAGACAGCCTTGACAAAAATGAAATTATTGGTGGTTCATTGGGGAAATAGCTAAGGCCAGTTGTAACCGAATTACTGATAGAGTACTCTGTGAGAAAATTGAAATGACCTTTTAGGTCCCTGGTGACCTTGGGATTGCCGCTAATGTCCTTTCAGATAACTCAGTACCAGACCAATGAGAAAAACACTCAGCAGATTCTCTCTCAAGCAGTGGCATCGCACTCACAATCACCAGGAATGATTCAGGAATTATTTCAAATGTCTCAGAGTGAATCCAAATGATAGGATCCTTCTTCAAGTTCTTCTCTCTGTTTGATACCGCCCCATGCCTGAGATTGCCACTGTCTATTCTCAGTACATTCTCATGGATTCATTTAGGTAACTGTGTCACATTTCACGGGTTAAGTCTCTGAACTTTTTGACTAGATTTCTTGTGCAAACTGATTTTCTCAGATTAACCATCTCAACAGGATCGTTTCAGTCAATCACATGTTGATAACAAGAAAATCTCTTGCGTGTCGGATTTGACTTCAAAGTCGTTGACCCACTTTTTCTACAGATGTTGATCTCTAAGTCTTGAGGACAAAATCTAGAGCTGAATTGAATGCACTATCTGGTATTAAATTCCATAATCATTTATGTGTCTCTTGTAGACTTATTCTATGAAGTTCCTTGCGGAACATATTTAGCTTCTATACGACTTAAAAGAAGATCCTGCAAGAATCCACTAACCAATGGAACAAATAAATGGGAATGTCAAGTAGAAATATGCATTCTAATTTCAGAAACAGCTGCAGACATCTGAAAAGGCTGTTTGAAATAGTGGGGAACAAGATACAAGTATAGTCTGCATTTTTGTGCACATAGGTCATTCACATGTTGTATTTCTATATTGTAGGACAAAACTATTATTCATGCATGTTCTACAACTTTGCTGAACATAGAAGCCACACTGTCAGTACATGTACTACAGAGTGACACTCTCCTCCTTTAACTTTTCAGTGTCAAAAATTCATTTCGTTGACAAGGCAAGATTTGACTGCACTATTCCCTAGTTCAGACATCAGAATCGTCACAGTTTACCTATGATTAATACCCCATAATGTTTACAATACCACATGAAAAAGCAGTGGATATATCCCATGTGGTATTGCGTTGTATACTCAATGGTTTGTTGTATACTCAATGGTCTGATCATTGTTGATGATGTCATTGCATTGTTTGCCATTGTGACGTCATGCCCATGGTGATGTCACAACATTGTGACATCATCAGTTGAGCTGCTATCTGTGCTCAGATTGGCTGAGACCACTGTTGAGTATTGATCATTTTAGTGAAGTTCAGCTTCTTTGGAGTTACATAATGGGGTATAAATAAGACCAAATGGTTGTATGGTGGTATTTTGAGATGTACTCCCACTCGTGAAGATATCCTGAGTCCTCTGTACAGAGGACTCAGGATATCTTCAACTCGTGGAGTACATCTCAAAATACCACCATACCCATTTGGTCTTATTGCTGATGCGTTTGACAATAACAAACATTTTGACCATCAGCTCATCACAAAACAGGTTAAGTTATACACAAGTTCCTAATATTCTGCAGACATCTTTGGGCTTATATACAATATATCCAGCTCAGGAAATTCACCTGCTTAAATCACAGCAAAACTATCATTTCTAATGTTGTGTGTCACTTGTCAAACTTATTTTTAATCAGTTTGTATGATTAATTGTCACGTATACAATGTATCCTTTACCTGGAATTCTAAAAGTTGAAATGTCCCACCATTTTCTTTTGAAAAGAACAATTTCAAAACAGATTCATATCCACTAATGTGAAATGTTCAATACAAAACCAAAACATAATATTCAGACCTGCAGGAGAAATTACAGGAACTAAGCCCTTTGATGTTTTGGGATGAATCTGAAGCTATGACACTCCAAATACTCGTACATTGCATTTTCCATATGCGTGTTGCTGGTACCGAAAAAGCTTCTAAAGAACTTAGAGAACCAGAGACATCCGTTCTTAGTTACACTTATACAACACTGATTACAAAAAAATTGTCTGAGATGTTAGTCAGACTGAGAAAAGGAAAGCTGCTTGAGAGGAAAAAACTAGTAAGTTTCTTCAGCCACAAATAAATAAATTATTTTATCGCAAGAAGTCTTCAAACAAAACACATTCCATTCACCACTAAATATCTCATACCTCAGTTGAAAGGACCAATATCTAATATTTTCCAGCATGACTGACACTGTTTGACGGTTCAACAACAACGAAAGTTCTTACTTCATAAGTTAGGACTGCACAAGTCTATGGCACAGCTAGCCAATAACTAAGCAGCTGCTAGATATATTGTGCCCTGTTCACCAGTTGCTTGCTATTATTTGTGGACTGCAGGGACTGGAGTTACTGGTTGGACTCTCAGGTCATGCAATAATCTCTCTTCTATACTTTCTATTTAGCCTCCAATGATTTTAGAAGCAGGAGATATAGCAAACATTATTGTCCAGGCAGGAATGTTGTCAAGGTGTCAGTAATGGGCGCTGATAACCTTATTGACATATTTTGAATGGACCACTAATTTACGAAAAATTGTAACCCATATCTCAAAATTATTAGACTTAAGAGACTTTTAAGTTCTGATATATTACAGACGCTCTGAATAAATATAACAAAACAGACCATTTTTACCAACTGATGGACTTTGAGAGTAAGCAATTTGCAAACTTGTATCAAACAAATTTGGAAATTTGTTACTTCCTGTAAATATTAAGCAATGAAGAAAATTAGACAAAGAAGAAGATTTTGGTGCGCTGATCCCTGCAAGATGTCATCAAATTAGTCAAGTCAATTTGATACATTAACTTAGAATTAAAAAGCAATGTCATTGTATTCACTCTTATCTTAACCAAAAAGAATTACATGCTTTGATAAAGAATTAAAACACACCATTCAATCAACACGGTAAAAGAAAGCAAGCAATAATGGGCACTTTTGCATACGGGTCATTCCACACCAAATCAACCAAATTTCCGAAAATCTCCAGAATGACCGTCTCTGATTCCATTCAAACTTCACACATATCAAGAACATTATCAGGAAAGGGAAATCCAAAATTGCAGGATGATAGCTCAAATATTTTTGGAGTTATGATCAAATGAATTGTGAAAAAATGAAAAAAATATCAAAAATTGTCCATTTTAAAAATAGCTATCAAACTTTCAATATGGTACCAAACTTTTAAATATTTGTTTTGCAAAATATAGGACACCCAAAAGTAATAAACAGAAGCAGAGAAATGGCTTTCCACGAAATTGCCTGTCCCACAGAAATTTTCAAAGTTGACTGATTTATCACAACGAAATCCAATATTCATGATTTTTTTTGGTAACCTTAAATACATCCCAAAACGTTCATACTTTGTATGGTATTACTTTGCTACATAGAGCATAAGTACAATAAGTATTAATGTTCCAAAACCTGTAGTTATTGATATACAGTGTGTTTAATTTATGAATTTCACAAAACAACCAATTTTCAAGCTAAAAAACGGCCATGTGGCGTAGGTGATACAGAAAAGACAACTACATGGCATAAAAGAACTTGGAATGACCTTTAAAATGATGTATAGAAATATGTGTGTATTTGAGTCCTTCATTCTGAAGATCAGCACTCAAGTTGAGTTTTTTTTCAACTTTGAGAATTTGTTAATTTTTTTGCAAATGGAGAAAAAATTGTGTAAGTGGATTGTAGTAGTCATGTAATAAGAAAATGTCATTTCCAGTCATGTAATAAAATAGATAGTAAGAATTTGTTGTGTAAAACAACACTATCTGAACTTTTTAACTACTTATCAGCTGGGATGAAGCAAAAAATGTTCGCAACTTTTTCTCAGTACTTCAATCATCATACAATGATAAAAATTGAATTTATAATAGATGCCCAATTTAAAACACTATCAAGTTAACATTGATGTCTGGACCTTTTGACATCAGAAAACATCCACACAATGCCATGAGATGTCTATAAAATTACCAAGATACAAATCACCATCTTAACAAAAAATGCCAGCTCTCGGTTTTTCTATCAGGTTGTTTAGGTGTGGTAGCACTTCCAGCAAACTTTTTTTAGCCACCTGAAAAAAACTTCTGTGATGAAAATGTAATCCATTCGAAATATGATTAAAAAATAAATAAATAAATCGTATTAAATGTTACTTTCCCTGTTGTAAAGTCTCATGTGGTAGTTCTTGCTGCTAAATATATAATTGCAGTAGCCAATGGATAAAGTCTCATTTACATGAGATGAATAGGGTTGTCAGACGCCTTTCATCAATATGACCTCTGCTAAACAATGAATTTATCTTTTATAATTTAGACGCAATGAAATGTTTTGAGAATATTGATTTGTTGACAATTTAATTCATTTATTTCCAAAAATTGTCATCCAGAACAAGGAAAACTCATTGAGAATGATTAATATAACAAAATACAATATGTAATGTGATAAAATACTCATCCGTCTATTTTTAAAATTTTTGGTCAAATCGAAAATGACTCAAAGTAAGTGTGGATATTCAGAATGAATAACTCAAATACACACACATTTCTATACATCATTTTGAAGCTCTCTCCAAGTTCTTTCATGCTGCGCATTTGTTTTTTCATATCACCTACGCCACATGGCCATTTTTTGGTTTGAAAATGGGTTATTTAGTGAAATTCTGAAATTCATAGTACAATATATCAATAACCAGCGGTTTTTGGACAATGATACTTATCTTTACTCATGCACTATATGACAAAGAACCTCCATGCGAAATATGACGGTTTTCTGATCTGTTTGAGACCGGCAAAACAAATCATGAATATTGGATTTTAGTGTGATAAATCAGTCAACTTTGAAAATTTCTGTTAAACAGGCATTCTTGTGGAAAACCACTTTACTGCTTCTATTAATTAGTTTAGGGTGTTACTGGCATTGTATAAAAAAATCAATAAGTTCAGGTCCAAATTTGAAGTGTAATGACAATTTTACAAATGGACGTTTTTCAATATTTTTTCCAATTTTTCAAACTTCTTTTTATCATAACTCTGAAAATAATTGAGCTATCACCCTGTAATTTTGGATTTGCTCTTTCCTAATAATGTATTTGAAACGTGGAAAGTTTGAAAGAAATCGGAGTTGGTCATGCTGGGACCATTGGTTGATTTTGCATGGAATGACCCATACACATTTCCAACAACAAGACGTTGTATTGAAACAGTCAGTGATTACTGATAGGAGAAGATACCAGAAGGCCACTAAGGAGAACACTGAAGTAATGATTGTGCTAACCCTTTGAGTAACAGCTTTCTTCGGCGTGGCAATCGGCTGCATTTCAAATTCTGAGGAAGGACATTTGAGGAATTTTCTCAAAGTGTAACTTTAAATCACTTTAAATGGAGGAGGAGGGAAGCTGTAGACAGCCTTGACAAAAATGAAATTATTGGTGGTTCATTGGGGAAATAGCTAAGGCCAGTTGTAACCGAATTACTGATAGAGTACTCTGTGAGAAAATTGAAATGACCTTTTTAGGTCCCTGGTGACCTTGGGATTGCCGCTAATGTCCTTTCAGATAACTCAGTACCAGACCAATGAGAAAACCTCTCAGCAGATTCTCTCTCAAGCAGTGGCATCGCACTCACAATCACCAGGAATGATTCAGGATTTACTCCAAATGACTAAGAAAAAAGTCAAATTTCCTCTGTTGCATTCCATTCTATGTGTTAGATACATTGCCAAGAGACGCCATTCTATACCCCATAAGTTCCATTCACTCTGCTTAAGTCTATTTACCATATTACAGCCACAGAAGGATGAATGATTATATTCACCTGTTTGACGATATCAATAATGTCTTTACAATGAAATACATGGTCACTATCATCAAGACTTTTGACCACACTGGTGAGTTGTGCTATATAATATTTCACAAATCATGATGATAGTATATCATAAAGACAGATATCTACTGAACCAGATAGCCTCAGTCAGCCACAGTTAGTCATCATGACTTGAAATAAAGTAAACATACATACACATACCAAGATCTGATAGTATATCAATCAAGTTTGACAAAGACATAAGATTTGCTATCCTCAGCCTCCCACTGCAAATGCTAAATTCAGGGAAGAACATAATGCCTGTGCCAATGCTAAATGTATGAGGCCATATCTCCTTTGAGGCAATTTGTTGTGACCTGCGACCTCACCTTCTCCTTCCCACAAATGAGGTCCCTTATGGACACAGTTAGCTTCTATAGGACCTACAGAGGTCCCTGTAAGGACTCACTAATGGCATAAAGAAATAGGAATCCCAAGCAGAAACAAGCCTTCTTATTTCAGACAACAGCTGCAGACATCTAACAAGGCTGCTTAAAGTAGTGATGTACAAGGTGGTCTAGGTCCTTGTATGTGTGGGTTCCCTATATTTACAATATTTATAATGTATAAAAGTAAATATATTTACTTACAAAAGTTTACTGTCAACATTATCTGCTGATGCTATCTATCCAAGAACATTTAAATATCTAAAGTAGGAACGCCTGCTACAGTGATCATTTTAAGTCCATTGTATTGCTTTTTTACAGTGACTATATCATTTGACGTGAAAGTAACTGAATTTGGATACAAGTTGCCCTAATATATTTCCACCCATTTAAGCCTAGAAACTGTATTAGCTGTATAAAATAGTGCCCGATATAAAATCTCATTATTCCGCCTATCTCTGATAATCAGTGATACTGAACAAGAAATCATCATCTTTGACCATCAGTCCATTTCATCCTTTTTGATGAGTTGTTACAAATGTACAAAGGAAATTGATTCTTTTAGTGTTAAAACAAGTGCACTTTCATTGAAACTAAAACGAAATCATTTTAAACAAATTGATTTCAACTGCTGTGAAATGCTAGATATAAAATCCAAAACATAATATTCAGACCTGATGACAAGAATAATCACTGGGACTAAGCCCTTTGATGTTCAGGGATTAATCTGCTAAATACTCCATACCATTCATTTGCAATATGTGTGCTTATTCTGCCTCCGAAAAGCCATCTAAAGAACTTGATAAAGCCAATCTGTTTTTGGTTACCCTTCCGGAGCTTTGGTTGTAAAAGGACTTGTCCAGGACATTTTCAATCAGGATTAATAGCAAGGGGAGACATTACTGAGAATCCTCCTTTTATTCAAAGACATCACAGCTCCAAGTCTATTCCCTAAGATTAGACCAAGAATGAACATTGGTTACCATTACATTACCGCAGTATTTAGATATGGAAGAAGCCGAAGCCGAGTGATCCCCCAAAAGGCATAACATGCCATAAATCCAGCATCATTGTCTCCAAAATTAAAGATGTCTTGGAACCATTGCCCTGAAGCATCCATCTGCATCAGTGGCAACAATATTGTCAACAGCAGTGAGATACAAGCACACTATGTATAAAAATCAACAGCACTGACAACCTTAGCAGCATATACTGGAATATGTTAACAATTATTCAACAGAACGTATGCAATGTCAGCATTATCAGCATCAACAACATCATAGCATCAACCTCATTGGCAGCATCTACAACATGTACAATATATCTAACATAGATATATGGGTCAAAATTTGGTAAGTCTGAAATTCTTGTCTCCGGTGTTTAACAATAATTCATGATGACAGAAAGGCACATGCAGGACCTCTTGATGTCATTTGTCATAGACAAGGATATTAGCAAAACTTCTGACACAAAAAATATGAGGAAGGTTATTTTTATCCCATCCAAAAATAGCATTGAAGTGGCCAACCCCCCTGAAAATGGCCTGTCTCCACCAACATTTTCTTTGAAAGATTGCATCACAAAAAATTGTACAGGATCCTGATTCAATTAAACTCTTCCATATATGGAGACTTGACTATCACTCTTCTAAAATATAGTTTCAAATTTCTGAAATAATATCCTGTATAAGAGCAGGAGGTTGTTGTGTCCATGTCTCCAATATTGCGTCATTAGCATCACACCAGTTTGGTTTCTTAATAAAAATGAAAGGGACGCACATTTTGTGAGAAAACCTTGTGTCTAACGTTGTCTGAGAACCCAAGAAAATAACTGCGCTATCTGTAGCTCTGTATCATTTATATAAACCAAAATATTTGAGTATTTCTGTTGGTATGTCGGTTGTCCTATCTTAATTTGTCATTAGCAAACGCCTTGCTGCTCTATTTTGACTGCATATTTCTGGACCAGAATCAATACGAACATGCTTCTGGTGTTCATAAGATCATTTCATGCACAAATTGCCAGATTGCCAGTTTTGCACTGGTCCCTACAAAGATTTTTATCTTAATTATCATTAGCATCACGCTGTCATTAGCATCACAACAAAAAATGGCTTCTTTCCTTTATCTCACTTAAATTCAGTTGCAGGTGACAGGAGTTGAAATTTTGTTCAATATATATTATCAATTAATGTTTTAACAAAATATTACACAGAATTTTTGCATTTTCATTGCATCTGACATGCCTAGTATGAATTTGATGGTTCTCTGAGATTACTAATCAAATATGGGGTGTCAGTGAGATTTTACCAATGTCTAGCAACTGAAATATGGTTCAGCAAAGACATTGGGCACTGGAGGGGTAGTGGAGATCATCTTTGTTATTCAGAATCCAAACTATTGGTGAAAAGAGTATTTTTGTTTCTGTTTGTAAATTTCTAGTTCAAGAAAATCTTCTATCTTAATAAGTATTGGTCATAGAGACCTGAAATATAGCTAAATGTTTGCAGAATAGCCACTTTCCCATACGTTGGTAATACATTCTTCAGCTCTAAGTGGTGCAGATTTCAAGTTATAGGCATGATGCTAATGACACATATATTCGAAATTTAATTGACCAAAATGCATTATCTCAAAAATAATTGCTGCTAGAGACCTGGAACTTGGCCTAAAATGTGCAAGCTACCTGCCTAATCATTGGTAATAGATTATTTAACCCTAAGTGGTCAGGATTTTTCAGTTATAAGTGTGATTTTAATGACAGTCAAAAAACATCACAGCTGTAAATATCACCTCATTACAGATCAGCAGAGCATTTGGGACCCTTGGACATGACAGTGCAGTGATAGCTGATTGTTTGACCTACCCAATGCCAACTTAAAACGGCATTTCTGGACTAAAAAAAATTTCAAAATTTTTTCAGCTGAAATTTCAAGGTTTTCAAATTTTGACCCACATAATACATTAACAGCTTGCTTAAACATCAACAGCTGAACAGCGTTCCGTTAACAATGTCACCCACATCAACAATCATCACCAGCATGAAAAGCAGCAGTTGGCATCAACCAAATCATCAACAACAGAAACAGTAAACCAGCAGTAGAACATCAACAGCAGCTTGAATATCATCAATATCAACATTGGCAACTACATTGTTGCATCAATTTCAACCATACAGAATCAGTATCACCATTCACTAATATTATTTAAATCAACAGCATCAGCAACAGCAGCATCGACAACTTTAGCAACAACCTCAACAGCATCAACAACTTTAGCACCGCATCCAACAACTTTAGCAACAGCATCAATAGCATCAACAACTATAGCAATGGTAATAGCATTGATGACTTCAGCAGCCAACTCAACACCATCAACAGCTTTAGCAACAACCTTAGCAGCATCAATAACTTTAGCAACAATCTCAACAGAATCAACAACTTCAGCAACAACCCCAACAGCATCAATAACTTTAGCAACAACCCCAACAGCATCAATAACTTTAGCAACAATCTCAACAGAATCAACAACTTTAGCAGCAACCTCAACAGCTTCAACAACTTAAGCAACAACTTCAGTAACACCATCATTCACAAAATCTCAAGCATGACCACTGCAACAACATCAGCAGCAGTGTCATCAACATGGACCAACAACATCACCATCAACAACATAATGGGCTTAAGACCAGAACCACTGGCATTAAAAGCATTATGGGGTCATTTGGCCATCATCATTCCTGCAAAGTACATTCCCATCAAATGGCATGGGCTGGGTTAGCTTGGGTTGGGACAGGATTTGGCAAAGTAGGCTCAATACATCATAAAAATAACGGCAAGGATCCTTGAAGAGGAAGGAATATTCTGGAACGTAAATTGTCTGCTCTATCACTCGATGATTTTGGGCGGCTGTCATTTTTGGATGGACAATTGGACATGGCTGATTCATTCAAGGCTCTTGTGTCACCAAAATAATGGTTCCAACAAATAAACAACTGAAGACTGATGAAAATAATCTTTTTACGGTTTTCACTAATTATCTAAAACACTATTCATTAATCCTGCTTTCTTTCATATAGGTTAAACAATAATAACAATAATACCAATTTCTTCACACTTCAACCTTTTATATTTTCAGAACCTAACATCTTATAACCATGGCTTACTGTTGCCACTCCAACCACATCTCCCGAAACTGTCACAATTCCTGACGTCAAGAAGAAGTTTATTCTGCCTCTGTGGTGTGGAATCAAGTTCTCATGAAATGGGTGGAAGAGACTTAATTAAATTTGGGTAGATCGGATCTGATATAATACACAAAACGGCTGGCATGACAAGAAACATGAAATTTTCACATTAAAGAATTGTCGAAACATGCTAGACACAATAAGTAGCATTGTAGAAGAGCTTGGTAGCTTCCTACAGATCTCGGAATGATATTTGTCACAGCTAATCAATATGGAAAATGAAGTAATAATTTAATTCCTGACGGTAGTTTTCAAGATATGTCTAAAGCAAGGATTCTCAGTTCAGATAACTATGCAGCCTGCAGTCTTAATTAAGTTATCCCATATCACTTCATCGGCTGCCTCAGCCTGGCTGCTGGATATTGGAAACAGTCCAGGAAACTGTGTGGGGTAATTCATATCTGAATAATTTCCATATCTGCTCCAGACTGCCGATGACAATTAGTAAAAGCAAAGTGCTGAGGCAAAGTGCTGTAGAAAAATGCTGAGGCAAAATAATTATTCTGCAGCTAAGTACAAGGCAAAATGCTCAGACAAAGTGTAAGACTGAGCATATGGCCATATGCAGACGAATAATGATCTTTCATGCAGGCAATGTTTAATGTTTGAGGTTTACGGTTAGTGAAACAAGGCACATTTACAATACATCAAGAATACTTTGTTTATGAAGTGCAGCATTCTGTTAAAGTTCTTCGATTAAGTCAGGAATAGTGCAGTGAGAAGTGAAACAATCAAAAATGAACGTGTACAGGCTGATTCAGTCGTTGATGGAAGGAACAACACCAATTTTGTGGAAACGGAAGGTTGCTCAATGGAGAGTGGATACCCATCAGACAACTTTTATTACGCAGGTACAACTTATTCCAGACGAGAGGGTTGCATATACTGTAAGGAGGTTGCTCATGTGGAAGGCCTGTGCAAGATCCACTCTACCAATGTGTAGTTTGCCCTCAGCAACGCTAAGAAAACACCCTAAATACAAGAAAATATGCTGTTGACCTCTAGAAAACCTCAAGAAAACCTAAACTGAGTGCTGCAACAGAGTGCAAAGGCAACACGCGAACCTCATCGTAAAGCTAATAGTAAAGCCAACATAAGGTCACAGCTTAGAAGGAGAGCTTTAATTGCGGTTGGGTCTGGAAGCAAAGAAGTCGATGGAAGTGGAATAAGAAAAGCGAGAATGAGAAGGACACGCAACGACAGGCGGAGAGACATAAATCGGACATTGATAGATCATTAGAGAATAGAATGGTGAGCATCTGGTGACGCGGTGATTGATCTGGCTGCTGCTGCAGACCATCAGTGCACTTATGTGATGGCGACCAGCGCCTTGGGCCTCCACATCAAACCACAGGAAGCGTCCCTTGCCTCCCCATTTTCCCCATCTGTGCGCGACGCCACTAATGCGTCCCAATGCAGGGACGCCCGACCCAATGCAGGGTGACATTCATCCCAACATACCAGGGACTCACAAAGGCAGAGTGAAACTTACCCCAGAAAGAATACCCAAATATCACCCATGCTTGAATATGATAAAATTTATGATCTGACACACTTATTATCACTGCAGTTCAGCTTGCTGAAGCAGTGATATAGTTTTCCTTGGAAAGAAAACTTACACACTTTGGAAATTTCTTGGCAGTGCTGCTTCACCTTACAGTCACTTACAAGATTCCCCTTTCAATATGTTTCCCAAGATGCCCCATTTCAATGTGTAGGCTTACAAAATGTATTGTCTCTAACTTCACTTTTCCATAAATGGGTAAAATAATTGTGATTTTCCCTGAATATTTCTCCACTGTCATTTCCTCCATGGTCCTAATTCTGCCCCCTCCTTTTTCATACACCCCCTCTTACCTCATGAATATAAAGCCCGCCCCTTCTCCAGGACTGCCCAATCAGGGCTGCAAATGGCTCATTACTATAAAGCCTGTCACATGGTTTTGTTTACATGGGCAAAGGTTGCATGGCAGTAGGACTTTATACCGACCTGGTGGAAAAATGTGTAAACAGGTTTGGGAAAAACTCTGTGCTGAGAAAAAAAATCTCCAATGTCAATCAATTTCATTACATTTTCAGCTTTTACATTTTACTTCTTTACACTTAACTGGCACTAACTTTTTTCATCTATTGTGGCAATAAATGGCAAACTAGGAATTTACTAATTTTGGCTATTTTAGCAATACTTTTTCAAAAATCTGTCTTTTCAGTCAATGACATATATATATCACATAGACCCCTTCATATAGACCCCCTTCACATAGACCCCTTTTATTTAAGTAAATTATAAAATATATTCTATAAATATACTACAGTAGATCACTATAGATAATAAAACACAAATTAATTTTTTTTTATTTCAATCATTGCATTCTCAGTACACTTATTTAATTTTGAAAACTAGCATAAAACCCGTGAAGACATGAATCCTACTATTAATAGTATCAAGCCATATTTTGCAAAAAGCAATAAATGAAAGTTTTATTGTTGGTTACCTGATCACATAAGGGGGCGATCATTTAATAACCGGGGGGGGGGGGAAGCTTGGACTTGCATGGAGTTTCTTTGAAATAAATAATTTCTTGCTCAATTTTGGTGAAATAAATAAATAAGTTTTGGCCCTCCACAATCGAAACATGGCAATGCTGCTAGTAAAACTGAAAGACAGAAAGTGTGACACCAACTGAAGAATGCAAGTCAAAATACCAAAGAATTAACTTATCTATATATTCTCTCTTGAAATGTTCACACTTCACTACTTTTCTTGATAAACCATTGATTGTATTTCCACTTCCTGGGGGATTCATTATTTTGTTCAGTCACACTAAGTTCTTAGTTCAACTTATCAATTAGGCTTCCACAGCTCTGTGTGTCAATTTTGAAACACACAAAACTGACAGTATATTTTAAGCTACACTTGATACAAGGCTGAATGACAAGAAGCAGCAGTACTTCATTGGCTCCGTGAAAAGGCGTGTAAAATAACTGCAGTGAATCACACACTGCAAGCAGTTTGTATGAGAGGCACTGCACCTAAATGCTGCAGTGTATCCCGTACCCATTAGTATTACGTACGCTTTTCCTATACCCCTATCATGTTGACCTCTAGTTGATACAGGTAGCACTAAGATCAGGCATGTTTTAGCTGCAAATTAGGACAGATTAACTGTAATACATCGTCCACATCATTTTGTAAAGAGTTTAAAGGCATTTGCGCATAACTGTATTCAGACTCTTTGGAATACCAAACCTTTTCAGAAAGGCGTTGGAATGCAGGGCGACACTGGCTTGTCAGCTCATCTCCCTCCGCCTTCCCCTGTGTGGCGGTCTGCCCCAGTGACACCCCATCTTCCAGGATTGACAAGTCAGCTGTATTCCAGAAGGATGGTGGGTGGAATTGGGTGGGGCAAGGGTGGAACTGCTTCAAAATGGTGCATTTGATTCTGACCGGCTATTCACTTGGACTTCAGTGGTTTCCAGAGGTATTTGTACGTTGTGGTTATGATAGGAAAATTGATAGATAGATGGGTGGATCGATAGATAATTATGCACTATTATTACAGAGAGAGTTAGTGAGATTAGATTCCCAACCATCATAATTACGCTCTCTCTTCTTCAAGTTTTATCAAAAGAAGCAACAAACAGTATGGCACACTTAGTTAGAACCAGTATATACATTCATCAAAACCTAAAAACGATGGACAATGTCAAACATATTGCGGAAAGCATCATGACGGAAACAAATTGTATACAAAAACCAAGAGGACTGGAACGCCACAAGCGCCAGCCAGCAATGCTCGCATGAATATCCACTGCTCAGGCTACTTGATCTATGGAGCATTTTGCCCGGCATTATGAATGCCCCCGCTGCCTCAGGGGACACCTCAGGTTGCTTCAGAGACCAGCTATGTCCAGAGTTATCACCTAAGCACAGTAATTGTGTTTTCTTTATATCCTCACAGTGTCTGCATGTCCTCTAATATTCTCAAAAGACATTGGTTATATTGGACTCCTTTCCTTCGCCCCCTTTAATATCATGTTACAAGCGATAAATCGACATTATATGGGGGCTCGTCCATTGTCTGGGTTGCACTGTTACAATGTTGCATTGCAGTGCTTTTTCAAAAAGGCAACATTGATCGATCTGACAGTATCATATTAAGACATTGGATTCAAGACGTCATTGTGCAGTACGACACTGTCATAACACATGCTTGCGAATAGTTTTAAAATAAGGGTTTAGTATCATTCGGAAAAGTCACATTTTGGAATTCCTTCAGAGAAACTCTATTGTCATAACAGAGGGTACTTGAAATATCAGTACATGCTTTCTGCAAAACAGGAGTCCTGTATTAAGGGACCAGCTTGCTTAATGTGACCATCTTCCCCTTGCATCAAGTAATACTTCCATTTTAGTGTATTCTGCATCAGATTTTGCAGCAAGAGGAGAGACCACTCTCTAAAGAGACCACTTTGTGACTACAGAAGAAGAGTTAGCTATCTTATAATGTAGGGACCAGTGTAGTATGTCAAATATTAACATGTATGCAAAATCGCAAAATCCTGTCCAACTGAGTGCTAGAGACATGTCAAAAGATGCACTCATTGGTGTAGAGCTGTTTGAGTTAGCAGAACATCAACCCTATGTTATAATGAAGAATGAACATGAGAAGGGTCCATATCACTACCTATAACCACATAAACCATACCACACAAAATTTACTCTCTTGTACACCCTCCAAATCACAAAGATGTACATAATGATGCAGAAGAGGAAGGAAAAATATGAGACCCTTGACACTAAAGTGGAGAATATGTTTCCTGCAAAGGCAAACCATGATGGAAAGCATCAGGAAGATAATAATGGAATCCCCAGTATAATCTGTAGAATAACAACAGAAAAAAGTTAACTCCCTGAAGCCTTAAGGAGAAAAATTGGAAGACTCTTGAAATAGAAATACCAGGAAGAATTATGAACAGGTTGGTGATGTAAATGTGCCACTCTTTTTGACTTAAAAACATACACTTCCATCAGTAAGTGAAGATTGTACACGTTGTGATACAAGTTGAGACTATGGATGAACATAAACCAAATTCAATTGATACATCTTCTTGAGATTTACTCAGAATTTTGGAAAGTGCATGCCTGCATGAAGGATATTTCAAATTACAGCACGAGTCAAATGTTTGTTTCGCTGCGTTTCTGTACCATTCTGTTTATCAAAGGCATTCATTCACCTCTCTTCTCATAACAAAAAGAAAATGATAATCGCTACAGCCATGAAACTAAGGTGAAGATGAGGCTGAACAATAATTGGTTATTAATCCTAATTACTATCTCAAGAGCTAAGTTAGAACATGCAGTACTGAGCTGCAGCAGACACAGACAAAATGATAACAGCAGCAATTCAGTGATATACATGAATAGCAACAGGTCATTGGCCCCAATACATATTGACACCGATCACCTTCCAACTGTATATTTCGCAAGTATATTTCTCTTGCGCTGGACTATGGCTTTGCCGTACCATACAATATACTCCCACAAAAGCAGAAAAATAGCAGTGGTGGCAAAGTTGGAAACCACCCACAGAAAGTAGGGAGAAGCACAGTACAGCAGCGGAGGAGGCAGCGAATGAAAGGAAGCCCCAGCAAAGAGGTGGACGGAGCGATGTATAATGCATGTCGCTGGAACGCTATGTGCTGAGTCTGGGAGGGGATGTTCCATTCCCGGGAGAGATCCCACCCGAGGCCAACACACTGTGCCGATTCTTCATTAGGAATCAGGGATTCCCTTCCACGAATCATCCCGCAGGCCTCCTTCATTCTGGTCACCCGACCCATACATATTTCAAGAAGCCAAATTGGGTTAAATATACATGTGCAGGCTTGGCCATATATTGAGATAATGAACAACATAGCATGACAGCGTATTTAGTTAGGTGTCATGGTTATCTGCCTCATACCCCAATGTACAACCATTTCGAACCATTACTGGTGACGAACATGCGAATAATAAATCACATCGCGCAATAGGAAGGAATCTGTCCCACATCAATATTCTACCATTAATTGAACACGTACATCCAAATCATTAATATTCTAGCATCATGACTTTTGATACAATCACAAGCCATAGGAAGCTTGTTTTGACATGAAGCCTCTCATAATTGAAGCAATATAAGCAAAATGTAAGCTACAACAACTTGGTTAGAAGCACTTAATTTGGAGTATAGATCTCTTTACTGGGCTGGAAAGCTCAGAATTCATTTTGTTTCATATGTAGTATGTGGCAGCACAAACAGGAGTCACTACACTGTAAGCCAGCAGTGACAGTGAATTTGTTTGCCAATATAATTTGAATCATCCAATGCCAGTAAATCTGTTGTCAGTGGCAGTGAATCCACAAATCCAACAGTGTTTACCAAGGACTGGGTATCACATGAATCCCGCTGATGACTGTGCTAAAGCTACTGGAACAAGTTTCCCCATATGAGCTATCTATCTACACACTTTTTGGCCACTCTATAATCCTTTTGTCAAAACTAGGTTAATATCCATTTGTGTAGATTTGTGAAACCAATATAAGGGATGAGATTTCACAGAAACAGTAACTGGGAACAACAAAACATTCTATAAACGAACTTGTTTATTTCCACATGATCAAACAAATGCAACAAAAAAAAGGTATTTCCTAAAACCGGGTTTGTCCTAATGTTTTTAGAGCCCAGTTTTAAGCAACTTCTTCTCTATACTGTGTAAAACAGCACACGAAATGCTGATTGTTTTCTTTCCTTTCCAATGCTGTCTCAATTCCTTAATATGTCTTAACCTAATTTCATTCAAAGACAGCCAAATGGAACCCAGAATTCACCATCATGATAAAGCTTATCGTGTTCCCCTTAATCTGTTAAAGTAAAAGCCAGATGTGATAAAAAATCACAGTGCTCAGTCATATTCTATTTGCAGCTTCAGAAAGAATGTAGTCGGCACCATGGAGGGTAGAGATTTCTGCCAGGCAGTGCCTCTTCAACCTTATCTTTGCCATCCCTTATGTAATGGTGCAGATGGGGCACATCAAAAGACCCTGCTGTAATGCACTTCATACATATACATTGCTTTCATCTGCCCCCTTTCAAATTCACTTCAGTTATACATAAATACTTTACTTTTCTTTGCTGAGGCTTTTGTAGTCTGGTGTGTGTGATGTGTATTTCATTGTCCTGTCTCTCTGTCTGATCTTGTAGCCTGAAGTCTTGGAGCTAAAGTCTTGCAGCTGAAGTCTTGAGGCCTCTTAAATTGCCTTTGGCTTTTTGAGCACAACAATCAGCAGTTGATGACACTCTCTTGTTCACCAATTGAATCTAATACTCAGGCCAATCCAACTTCACAGAGCGAGCCTTCACAAGACACCAGAGAGCAAACATTAAGGATCCAGACATCTCTTAAAAGCCTCAGTAGATTTGTATATCTGTGAGAAAGGCTACAACCACCATCTCATGGCATTGATTCACAAAAGCAATTGCCACAAGAGCAGCCCAGGGAAAGATTGCTATACTTAATTGAGTTCCACGAGGGAATAAACAACTCCTTTCTTTTTCTTCTAAGATTCTTTCATTGGGAGATCACTAAACAAAGAAGAGAAGAGTGTTAGTGAAACAAGAATAATGTCACACATATTCTTTAAAAATGATGTAATTATAGTGTGTCCATAATCAGTAACTGCTTCCTTTTCAACATACTACCATGTGCTGGATCGGACCTATATTGCACTGCAAACATGGTTGTAAAACTGTAAACTGTTGGGCCTAACACATGTATCTACTGATCCCATCACAGTCTGTCACTTTGATACAGATAAAGAGTGGACTGTTGCACTGTGAAAATGGCACTTTGTGTGTCATCATGCTGATGATTTGTCATGATCATACCCAATACTTTCAATGTTAATTTGATTTTAAAAGACATATCCCGCTCGTTGGTGACAGCCAAACGAAAGGATTATGCGTCTGATTTTCACTCTAAAATCAGTTATGACAAGTCAAATTGCCTTTTCTTGATCATGACTAATCAAACAGCCTCTATGTTTTCCGTGTTGAAAGTAGATAAGATGACACTTCATTGTCTATCATGAGTCATGAAGTGCATTTTTCACAGTGAACTGGTCCTCATTTTTTCTAAATCAAAGTGACAGACTGTAAGATCTACAATAAAGATGTACTGTTGTTTAATAGGATCAAGATCTGTGTAGTGTTCATAACAACATGTATATCTATCAGAGTCCATTTTAATCAGCCTACAATGCATATGTATCTCTACAATGCAATATTGTTTTACGAAAAGGAGAAGGAATAGCGCAGAAACAATGTCATTAGTCAAACTAACTCATAAAGAACAAAAAAGATACACTGGTTCACAGACTGCAAAAGAACTAGTGCTCCTAAAAAGACTGCCCTGATATATATTACTGGTGGCAGCAACCGAGGATGAAAGATGTATGGCCCCCCTAAATTTTCTGGTTGCGAAAAACATCTTTGGAGCCTTACGAAGTAACGTACAGAATACAGCAATAGACTTCCTACAGGAACGGCATACATAGAACTACATAGAGGCAGATATAGGTAACACATTGCCGTTATTGGCCTGACTAAACATACTAGGGTTGGACATTCTGGATAAGCTAGTTGTCTCAAACTATGTTATGGCTGTTACTTGAAGACTGGTCTGAATACGTCCTATTTCTCATTCGATATGGCTGTGGTGGTAGTGGTGGCTGGGGAAGGGTTGGTTTGTGTGACAGCAATGTGTTGTATTTAGCAGGTATGTATACAGTGGGTCATGCATAAGAGAACCACCCCTTCTACTGTCATGAAATGGTCTCACGTGAGGGTGTAAAATCATCTTAGAATATTGCAGGACGATTTGGTCACATAAGGCAAGTCGAATTAATAACAAGGGTTTTATTATGCACAGACTACTGCGCACCGCTTGATTCTAAAATATCATAGGTACAATGTGGCTCTACCTCGAATTATCTGAAATGGTAATATGAAAGGGATCTGATGGGAAACAGTCATTATAGATAGGAAGTTCTGTTTGACTAAGTGGAAATTAATGGTAATATTACTGGGCGACAGTGGGTGTAAGAACCAGCAGTGGTCCATGAATGTAAGACGAAAGCATTGTAGAAAAAGGAAATTTCCTGAAATATGGTTTATTTTGTCCAACTATGGTTAGTTTTTGTCCAACTGGCAGTAAAATTTGGTCAGAACCGTTGACTATAATGCGTCATCATCTCTATTGTAGAGTCGGCTTCTCCACAAAAAGAATTGCCATACACCGGAGTGACAAGAGAACTGGACAAGCAGTTAAGTGTGTTTGGATTTGCTCAGTTCTATACTAATGGTATTAGATGACTGAGCAATACTGGATCCTTTATCCAATTTTCTCTAATGGTTACTGGGGATGGTTAAATTCAAAGCGGTGAACTTGTGTCTCTATTTGGAGAGTGGTGCTCACTGATTTAGCTTCAACAGTAATTCAGTCAGGATTTTTTCTCCAGGACTGCTGTGTGGAGGTAAACACAACTAAAGAAATCAAGGTTGAGTGCTGTATATCTGAATTGCCTAGCTTTTGCAGGCTTTAGGGGGTTTCGAGAAACATGGATGAAGCACAGACTTCAAAAGGAACAACATCAAGGGTTAAGATTCAGAAAGCAGCAATTTTGTTACATCAATGCAAGGTTGTTAGAACTATGTTCACAGAACAAAATCATGCTCTGGAAAACTAATTTTGCTCAATGAGTGTATACCAGAACAGATGGTAATGCAGTGTGTGAAGTTAAAAGGATTCTTTGGCTAGAAAACAGTTGACCCAATAACATCACCTCCTTCGGTATAATACCTTTAAATCATTCTCTCAGAGTAGTTTGTTAAGCAAAACAAGTTAATTTTCAAAAACAATCGCGATTGCTTTTACGGCGTATCTTGAAATCAACAATGGTCCTCATTAAAAGTTCAGTAATAGTCAACCATGATTCAGCCTGAAAGAACAGCAATTAAGTCTAACTTCATTGACATAACATAGTGGAAGCCTACCACCCACTGGCAGCTTGTGAGGCCATGTCTGTCTGAATCCATGGCTGCTAGCCCTGGTCCTTCTTTAAGCCCTAGGCCCTGGCTGGAGCCCTGGGCCCTTAGGCTTACCAAGGGCTTTTCTCTGGCTTTTGACTTTTATTGGCAATCAGCTGCCAATCTTTACACATATCACCCTAATAGCAAGTCACCCGAGGGCAGTGGAGCCGAGAGAAGCTTACTGAAAGAAACTGGCTTGGTGAAAAAGAGCAGCTCAACAACTTTTGCCAAGTATACTACTTACTCTGACGTTGTACCTGGACTAGTAGCTGCAGCTTACATGAGTGCTGCTCACTCGTTTGTCACATTTTCGTCATTCATTTATCATATCTTGACATTTATCAGTCCTCTACTCAAATAGCTCTGAATGGTGAAGGTTTCGTGACTCAATAAACAGTTAGCCACTAAATCTGTGACTTATTTTTGTCACTGTTACAGTTTACATGTCTACAAAAGTGACTCGTGTTTGACATATTACTGTTGTGGTTTACAAAAGTGACTCGTGTCTTGACATATTACTGTTGTGGTTTACAAAAGTGACTCGTGTCTTGACATATTACTGTTGCGGATTACATGTTTTCAACAAGTGGCTTTTTTGACATAGTGGGTTATTTTTTTACCCAATATATAATTTACATGTTGTTTGAAAGCAAAACTGTCCCTTTCTTTTCACAGTCATGCACCTTTACTGGCCCTGCATCAGTCAACCATTGCTACATAGTCAATAATAATGCCAAACTTCTGATAACATTGAGGCAATTTCTAGTATGTTTTCAGATACTTTCATTTACAATTGATGGTGAAGATTTTTTTTCCGGTGTGATGAATACCTCTGATTTTAAAAATTGCCAATTTAGTTCTCTATTCCTCACACACCAATTGGTCATCCACAACTTATAGCTCTTGCCATAAAAGCGTCTCAAAAAAGTTTCAAAATGATCGTTCAACATGGCCTGGTGATGTCAAAGATTAAGTTTTGGTCATTTGTTTGTGTCAGTTATTGTTTATTTAGCACATGTCATAGGCAGCAACATTGGGTAAAAAAGGCTACTTAAGGTATGCACCTGATAAGAGGATTAGTAACACTAACAGATAACGTAAATGAGGTGGCAGAGCCAGTTAACTTGGAGATTGCAATTAATGAAATGATTTCCAGTAGACCGCCGATCTGCAAAGCGCTCTAATGATGTCCAAACCTTTCGATACTTCCATCTCTCCTCCGCTCTTGCAATTATTCTGGCTGCAAACATTGTCCATTACAGCTCAGTGGATTGAGCCAATATCCTCTGGTTAGACAGGTAACAAACCATAAAGACAGCATATTTACACACCTCAAGCCATTTGAACAAGTGCAGCACCTCCGGCTATGCAGGAAACTAGAGGTCCTGATAACGTTCAATTAACTCCCAGAAGATTACGTACACCGTCTGATTTTTCATTGATTTGGGATGTTTCGGTAGTTTTGGGGCTGTTTTTATGTGAGATTTCAATTATTTTACACTATACAAATTATTCCAGATGTTGATATATAGGCATTGGGATGATACTCCGATTGTAAATTGACCTCAGGATTATACAATTTGATAATTTGATAATCACCTGACATTTATTACTATCAGTGAAAAGGTAGTGACTAAGATTTCTTCTTACTTTGGTACTTATTTTTCTGCATATGCTTTAAAAGAGTGAAGAGAAAAATCAATCATCGAAGTCCCGATCATCAGTCGGACACTAAATCAATTTGTGTAACATATTTTTAGAAGCATGCAATAAACAGACAGCTTTAAATACACATGTATTGTGTTATCAGAAAAGCATCTTTGAAATGATATAAGTACAACAAATTATTGCGACATCTTCTTCCTATAGGCTTATAAAGACACTTTAAACACTTTATGTGGTGAAATACTCCTTATTTACAGCTATAAACCGAAGAGTGGAGTTATAGAGAGCAGGACTGCAAGCCCAGCACACACGAAAATAGCTGAAAAGACAGCTTACTAACAAGACTGCAGCTGGGCTGGTCAGGAACTCCCCTTTTCCTTTCACAAATGCTGAGTGACTAGCAGCCTCATACAATTTCCTTAGCTTAACTGACTATCAGACATCATCAGGGCAGGCCACTTCAAAGAGAGATCAAAAGAGGCCGTGCCATGGCACTGGAGCAAGGACTAGAAAAACTGCATGATATAAAGGGGCTGGGAAGGGATCCTTGTAGCATGCCCTGGATCTGCCAGCCTTGTTGTCACTATAGATTAATAACACACAGTGAATTAGTACCATGCATTATTAGCCATAAATAATTCTACAGTATTATTTCATTGCACTGTCCTAATTTTGACCTGCTAGAATTGAAAAGTAATAATGGTAGATGTAATGTTGACATAGTAATATGAACAAGTGTACTTTGAACAATATCATAGACCCCGCACATTTTACAACAATTTTAATAAGTAGCCTATGTGTTGCTTTCCAACTTGCTATACTGTACATGGCATTCTGTCTTAATCTAGTTGGCTTTGCTTGCCTTAGTAGACCAATCAGGTTAGCGGAAACACCATGTAACAAGTTGGGAGAGTACCTTATCAAAACAGAGCTCTGCAACATGGCCATCCAGCTGGGGACGAAGTCGAATTCAAGACCTTCAGAAAAACTACTATACCATTAGGTAGATAGAATTACCTTAATGGCTACCTTAGACATAAAAGAATGCTTTCTTGGATGCTACAGATGGCTGTTATGAAGGGCATTAAGCATTATACATTACACAAATGGCCAAATACTTTGCTGCGCGACTTATTGCGTGACTGCGTGAGCGAGAGACATTTACAGTATATTTGTCGCCCTTTGCACCAAGCTAAGCACCAGGCAAACGACATTGTCAACCGATTTGTCACAGCAACAGAGGTTACCGTACAGAAAGTAGCACTGTAAAAGATGTGATATATACCTGAATATGTTGTGTTATGCTGAATCTTCTATCTTCACGAAATGGTATACAGTATTTTGCTTCGGATGAATTGCTGTGATTCGGTATCAGTGGATATGCTGCGGCTTAGCTGCCCATATTCCAAGGTAATGTAATGAATACCCTCTCTTTTAACCAAACCTGCAGTACTTTGCTTTTGACTTTGAACACTTTCAAGAGAGTTTTATACTCTGAAAAATCAAATTTCAGAAACAACACATTTTGGACTGAATGCAGCTAGATGTTTTTAATCTCACATATGATATCTCATTTAATACCACATTCCCACTCACCAAGAATGTTTAGAGTAACCTCAACAAACCGAAGTCACTCCAATTTATAGACCCTACAAATAAAGCATTTTGGAAATCACCAGTCAATCCCCAGCTCTGTAGACACAGATACAAAATTCTGCTATCACCGCATAATGCTGAGAGACCACACCGTGATATGCAGCCATGTCCCATAAATATAGCAAATACATGCTGTCATCATGATATGCTTCCAAATGCCTCTATATATGCTTGCTGTGATGCACCAAAGAAGCATCGTGATAGCAAGCAAACCGCATGCATCCTTTATCGCATTCCGTTTGCAACGTCTATCACACAACATCGCACGTTTTTCCTACAAAGTCACACGATTATCAAACAGTGCTCACAAAAGTAAACACGCACCAAAACACCTTTGTGTTTCACCAATCTCATGAATAATGACTTCTGACAAAGTTACTGACAACTGAGAATGGTCAATAATCATAAGCTCAAAGCGAAAAATCATCAGCGAAAAAACGGGAACTATCACATCTCAGTCAGCTTTGCAAAGGCATCCCACTGTGTTGACTGACACCTGTTGTTTTCTGCATATTTTAGCAATGAGTTCTTGTCAAAACAGGTATGTTTTGCAAGTTTTGCTGAATGATCAGAATTTTCCAGATGAGAATTAATAGCAGGGCAGAATCAACAGATGAATCAAGTATTAAGTCCTGTATTTTTGCTGCAATAGGGCATGTAAATAGAAACGGGTTATGAAACAAGGCAAAAGGTAATGGATCATGCCATCCATTTGGTAGTTCATCGGGTCTGGAACCATATGGTTGGAAGTAAAAATAATCAAGCGCAAGCAAATTCTGAGTCAGGTTACCAAGACACGGAAGAAAATATAACTTGCATGGCGATTACCAGCACAGAGCACGAGAAGTGATGCGATTAGATTTTCTGTACCACATCCCTGTAAAAAATCATCCTCACCCCAATCAAAATAAATAGCAATGCACCGAACTTGTCCTACATATCTTTCATGTAATTAGCCAAATGAGTGGGTGCAAAAACACAGGGTGTTGCCCAAATCACCACCATCATGAAAGGTTATTCAGCAATTGATGTTTTGCATGTCTTTCGGAGCAACTCAGTTTTTGCGGTTTTTTGCTGACTGCTCACTTGCCTATAGTGATTTGTTCGCATTCACTGCAAAATGTTAACTACAGATTTATCCCAACAATTACCATGGTCTGTCATTTCCACTTTTAGCTGTCTAGATTTTGTATAGAGATCAACCAAAAGAACTCTTTCACTCAACTCTATAGTTCAAGAATAGCTTTAAGCTGCTAAAATTGCCACATGGTTAACACTCCATAATGTAATATGCCACTTCATGCTACAGCTGTATTTGCTAGCATTGACTACAGTTTTGGTTACACTTGTTATCATCATTTCTGATGACGCTATTTGCTACAGCTCAACTAATGGTGTATCATTGTACAAACATTGCTCCTGATACTTCTGTTGTCAGGACAATTGCTTCTGCTGTTCTTGCCACTTTGATTTAAAAATGTCAGTCGCTTCTGCTGTTCTTGCCACTTTGATTTAAAAATGTCAGTTGCTTCTGCTGTTCTTGCTACTTTGATTTAAAAATGTCTGTAAGTAGGCCTAACTGGCAACTTCTACAGCGACACCAATGCTATTTTGTACATGGTTAAATTTGAATTTTGAGTAAGCTTAAATGTTTGAGTGCGATGAATGTACAATTTCGTTGAGCTGACATAGCTTGTTGTTTTAAGTTATGAAAACTGACAGATTATCATAACTTAAAACAACAAACAATGTTAGCTCATTGTGCAACCACCCCAATCAATCTGACTCATTTTTTTTTTAATTTTACCGTGTATGCATGGAATTCATCTACAAATAATACTACCATCATAATTTGTCACTGCTTAAGTTACTGTTTTACCTCTGTCACAGTCTGTGACATTATCACTTCTGCTGTTCTACACTCTACAGCCATTTTGATCCTGTGAAGACGATATTTAGACAGTACTGTTTTTACCATGGCAACAACTGCAACTTGTACTGAAGCAACTGTTGGTGCTATCCGGGCTGTTGAAGCTCCTGATGCTGGAAGCTCCTGATGCTGGTGCTGCTGATGTAACTGCTGATGTAGTGTCTCCTTGCCATTTCCCATCTGTCAGTGTCATGTTACAAATGGTGTTCTCTCTGAGTTTCAGTTTGTGTAGAAACTGCTATACTTTGAAGCTTATGGAAATTTCTACTAGTTTTTTACAAAGTGGTAAGTAACACATTACTAAGGTGGAAGTCATTTTAAAGGTAAAAAATAAGATTCAGTGCAAGGCCACACATAGACCAAAAGTCAACACACTGTACAAGATTTCCATGTCACTACTAATTCACTAAAATCTAAATGAAGCTAGGCCCAGAAAACAGTTTTTCATTTTTTTTAAATTAAACAAAAAGCTATCGTGTTTTTAAGGACATGACTTTCGCATTATTAAAAAAATGTCTGAATACAATATCTTCCCCCACCTTATATTATTCGCCATTCAGATTTGTGATAATATGGCACTGCTGAACTGACATGGATATGCTACATTCCTTTTGTAAATCTGATCATCTCTTTCTGGAAGTTTGAAAGGGGATGCATGAAGCATTTTCCTCTGTCGGTGCACTTGTGTATGATTGAAATGCAATCTAGCACAACACATTTAATCATTTTTGCAAATCATGGCTGATTTTATGTATTTTTGTACACCTAACAAAAGTGTGTGATTCTGGTTTCTTTCCTTGATCACCTGTGTGTGTATTTGTGTTTCTTTGTGCATCAATTTCAGAAGTGTTTCTTTTTTAGGTTTGCTGGCACATAAAGAAACACCAGCTCATTGTCAAACATGCTGACACATTGACAGGTAAATAACTGAAATGATATACCCTGCATTACAATCATGACTTAATTCTATCATCCTGTGAAAAACAGCTTCAATGCTTGAAAACTAGGAAAATGTCTGCATGTTGCATCTTTTTGACAGACCTGTTATTGTTGACTTCGTAATCTTTCAACCAATGTTACAGCTGGTGAATGATGGGTTTTCATACCAAAATGCTCCTTGTGAGTTCACATCCCTATTCTTGCCATGTAAAACTTGATGAATCATGATCCATAATGAGGCCTTATTCTTGTCATGTTACGTGTGTCACATAAGTTCACGAATGCATTATGCCACCCAATGAGGTCACACCTCTCCCAATGACAATTGACCACTTCATTCAATGTAAAAGATAGGACATGATGACATCATTGATGTTCTCAAACAGCCAAATATAGCAATTAGTCCTTCCTAGTTGTAATGATTAGAACGAACCTGACAGAGAGGCGCCACTTACAATCATAACCGCGTACCCAATTTCAAACCATTTTCGGTTTTTCGCATAAATTATTATTATTGGTGTATGGACCGAAGGAGAACTGTGTCGTGAATGATCATGCACCAGTGACGGTATAAGGCAGAACGACCAAAGTACTGGGTGCGACAATTCCAACTGTTTGTGTGCAACAACACCACAACGTCCACAAGGGCTTTACAGCGATATACCAACCTGTGCTAGGCAAAGCAGAAATAATTGCTTCAGATACTTGCTAGCACAGAGGGTACCAAAATAGTCCCAAAGTGTACAGTACATGATTAATCACGAGCCGGCACAGCACTATCTTATCGCCACAGAGACAATATCCTGGCACGACTTTGTTGACACTATCTGATGAACCATATAGTACGTCGCGTCAGAAGTGAATTATAGCTCTCCTCCATTGCACTGATATAAAGAGGGAAAGAATTAATTACGAATAGCAGCTAATGAATTTGTTGACCTTATCTGATGTACATATTATAAATGACACATATCAAGATATGAGGAATTGCTATTTTCCATTTAGTGTTAATACAAGATTACAATTATGGAGAACATATAACCGGCAAGTCTATATAAATCGAGAAATTTTGATAATTTGGTTAATTAATATCACAAATTCAGTTTTGTCTTTCGATTTTACATATCCTGCAAACATTTTCAACCAATTCAACAACGGAACAGCCCAAAACCACAATAATCTATAGTCTGACAACAGAAATACAAGAGGCAAAGCAGCCCATTTCCCTTACACTGACTCTCTCCAAGATTCTAAATAATAAACCAGCTTATATGGTGCCTGTGTATAAAAATAGCAAATAAATGCCCAAGCAATGACATCAGTTCATATCCCAGTCCATATTTGAGGGGAAAGCCTGATACATGAAAAGGCAACCAGACCTGACAGCTGCTAAGACTCTATTTACATTTTTGATTTTATATCAAACTGTGCAGTGTGTTGTGCACCAGCAAGGCCATTTTTCTCCTGTGTTATGACTGATAATTCACAGGTGGTCATTTGACTGCTGACTCCTCACATTAGCAAAGGCAGTACCCTAACAAAATAGCCATAAAGAATGTGTGATGCGATAAAAGTGTCATATTTAGTCGAGATTCATCACCATTTGTCATTATTCAGCAGTACACAGACTGCACAGAATGGTTTTTCCATATCCATGTTGGATCATGCATCCATAAAAGGTACTTGTCATTCTCTCAAAATCCCATGGCTGGATTGCTTTCATCTTGGGGTGCAGAAAAAACTATCAGACTAAATATATGTTCTTCTTATTCCTTGGTAACCTTACGTCATTCCCAGTTGAAAAGTAGAACATTAAGATTGTTATTTTGAAGAACAGTATTCAGTGTGATTCATGACCAGCAGAAAAGGCAGAAACGAAGATGATATGCTAAGTCTACGAATATTGAATGAATTCCATAGCTGCTTCAACTTCCCAAATACAGGCTGTTTTATGAGATCAAACAGTGTCGTCCTTGTTAATCAAGGACATTTGAGGAACAGAACATCTTCAACTGCAAGATGTTGTGCTTCATCTTTGATGGAAGTACTTGAAGAGTAGGCCAAACCAGTGCAATTACAATATCATATCTGTTGTTCCCAAACTGCTGGACGAGTGTTGCAAACAATACCACCCCCCCCCCCCCACCATCTAACATCTCGACCAACCACATGTTCCTTTTGAATCTAAATAATGTGGAAAAGACAATAACCGACCACAACCCATAAAACTAATTCATGAATGAGATTGTTGAGGCATGGAACTTCATGGAAGAGATTAGAAGAGATTCTCTTAATGACATAATCAGCTGTAAACTAATAACCCAGTTCTTTTGTTAAAAGATCGTGTTCTTAACAATGGAAGATAAACTAAGCATGTCCTCAGAAAAGTGGCTCACCAAAAAAGCAAGCTGGGCTTGTTTGCAGATTGTTTGTTACGTGGAGCATTAGCTGCGTTTGTTAATTTGTTAATTTGCTGAGTTTTACTTTCGAAATGGTTGGTAATTAACAACAACAACAGGCTTCGGATAAATCATAGAAGACGGTAAGGTTAATTTTTGACACATGAAGAGAGAGTAGTTATCTTTAACAGTGTAGAAAATTGTTTTCATGCTAAAAACCGAAAAGAACATGTATAAACTTTTAAAATGAGAATATTTAAAATGTCAAACAAAGAGGCAACGCTGCAGTCATGAAGAAACTCACCAATGTCCACCAAATCATACATCATCCAGTACCTTTATGACCATTGAACTCATCAAAATATCAAGTTTTAAAAAGCACATTTCACAGTACTATGTACACCGAGTGCTGTTACTGGATGGTACTGAGTGACCTTTGGATCAAATACACAACATGACACAAAAATATCAATAGCAGTATGAGTTTGTTTGGGTTAAGACTATTCAATGTTACAAACAAACCTGCACAAAAACCTTTATCAGGCCCAGGGTCATAAAGTGTGAATTCTTTATCCACAGGAAATTTAAGGACAGTTAGTGTATGTAAGTTTTCATCCTATTCAATTTGATCCTTGATATAGGCTTAAGTGTTTGTGATCGATGCATACTTCTTGCTCTATAAATAGGACTGAAGCCATTGCTGAAAAAATGACTCAATAAGTTTGAAAAGATGGGATCTTTCAATGGTAATAACTGCATGCTTGAGACCACATGACAAAGAAAATCATACCTAAAATTAGTTGAAAGGCCTGTAAGACACATACTGATGACATATGCAAAAATATAAGTACTTGAAAATAAACCTGATTTCACCATTCAGTTTACATTTATGTTCCACATATTTCCATCCCCTGGCTGTCGGATGTGAAACATACACAATTCCGCAATGCTGCCAAACGTTCAGTGCAGAAGTTCTGTATCATCCTCAAAAATCGAAGTCAATGTATTCCTGCTACATCCTTATTTTTTCCCCAACCAATTTTTTCTTTTGTTGATTTCTTTTTCTTTTGCATTTCAAAAAAATATCGATATATACTTCCGAGAATTCCTGCAGCGAAAGTTTACAGAACCCTGTTCGACAAACAAATGACAACATTCCGGGAGGCAAAGTGCTGCTCAAAAATAATCCTTCACTGCTGTCGAGGTTTGAGGGGACATCAATTTTTCATTCTCACAAAAAAAAAGAAAAAAAGGAACAGCAATAAAAAAGAAAGAAAACAAGAAAAAAGGAAATGTTTTCACACATGCATGGTTGTTCTTGTGGATCAAATTTATCCGACTTGTTTGAATTCTATCGCAAATCTTTGCCAAATCTTTCCAATTTCACAGTAGTATTCCTCACAGCCTAAAACCCATGGCACTGATATGTCGTCCAAATTCAATTAAGATGCATTTGCCACCCGTGGGAACCCCTGCACGTGCTGCAACGTCATTGTGCCTCTATAAATAGCAAGCACGTGGGGAACTCCCTCAGCTCATTGTTTTCCTTCTAAATAGAAAAGCTGTTTCATTCCTTTTCATATTAAATCTAAAGGGATCTAATTCTAGGTTAATTATAACCTCTAAATGCTTCCTCCACTTTAATCAGTTCTTTTCACAGCCTAATTAAACTGCATTGCTTCTCCTGATGGTTGACAAACATGAAATCTGCTGCTATGTCATAATTAATCCAAGGCTATATGGACCCATGTGTCATAGTTAGGGTTAATTTTTCATCCGTGAAATTTGAGTTGATTTACAGAACACAGTAATTTAGTTATTAATTAGGTTTATGCGAAGTTCAGTTGGAGCAAACGTCAAAGTAAAATATATTGATGCTATTCATAGATGATTTTGGCCAAACCAATAATTTTTCAGGGTGCCAGGAATGAAAGGTCAACCCATTAATCATTCAAATTTCAGAAGTATTTCGATAATTAGCTAGGATAGGTTATAGCCAGCTTTGTAATAAATGCATTTGGAAGACACGTAATTCTTTCTTGCAGTATCTTTTTATGGATTTGGATTTCATATTTCTGTCCAGCAAATTCCAGGCCCATTCTGTAACTAATGTGACGTTCTCCACTATTCTTGTGAATGATACTGGACATGCAGCCTTGAATCAAATATACCAAATATATGTGAAATGCACGGTATTAAACATTCCATCATGTTCTGCTGAGACCAGACACCTTATGGACAATTTAGCTAAAGACCACAACCATAATCAAAGTTCCAAGATGCTGGGGTGCTTCACATAGCTTGGATAAGAGAGGGAGTACAGGGTAGTGAGCTATTTATAGCCAGGCAGTATATGCTACAAATAGTAGTGCCACATCAAGCCCCTGGTGAGAATTCAGTGTGACAATATTACATTATATAATATGGATATATATGTAAACTTAAAACAGCGACCTTCATTCAAACGTATAACATTGTGTTGCCACATTGCCCCTACTTGCACTCAACTGACTTCCATTTGACCTTGCCTTAGATTCTGCATGAATTCTTCCACCCTGGATTTATCTTATACTTTAAGCCTGCAACCGGATTCCTCCATTCAACATTTAAACCATAAAAAACACCGATAACAAGAGAACACTCCAGTTACAGGCTATGAAGATTAGAATCTCATGTCTCCAGGTCATATATCCTTGATTCACTTTCGTGGTCTGACTTTCGAGCCGGAGTCTTCTAGCTTGAAGATCTTCTGGCTAAATTTCTTGGGGCGAGTCATTGAAATTTGGCAAGCTCACAGCAGATACCTATTAAGTTGACAACTGAAACTGTCAATGTTTTGTATACTTTTTAGCAAACAACTCTGTTCCTGGAACTGCTCTATTTGGCAGATAGATTTAGAGGCACACATCCGAACCTAACTCTGTGAGAGAAAACAGTTTTAGAGGTAACTATGTCACAAGATTACTGTTTCTTAGAATTTTTAAACTGACAAGTCTTGAAATGTTAACTACGTCTATCCGCAGAAAACTGTTTACCTGGAATGTTTTTAACAATGAACTGTTGAGACGACAACAATTTTAGCAGGCAACTGTTCAGCAGAATCAGATTTCAGAGAGAGATTTTCTTTCTGCCTCTAAGCCATTCTGAGATTCAGCCTGATTCCCAGTTCATCTCAGCAGTTAACTCTTACTGGAATGCTGAGAAAAAGAGATTCCATTCCCTAGATAGCCCATTAAACCTTCTCTATAGCACCACACTGGTTTAGACTTTCAGCAAAGAAATATATCCATCCTACTTCAGGATTACGTTGTGAAATTGCAGTCCCCTGCTTCCGCAATTTGTCTCCTAAAATAAAGGGATTAGATTTTGAGACAGAATTTGAACGAAAGGTATCTTTAAAGAACCATTCTTTACACAGTCCATGTTTTCTCATCATAGTCCTGTTAATGTCCACAAACAACATCACTCATGCCACAAATTTGAAGACAGATCATAATTTGTGGAGGCTCAGTTCTGCAACCAGACGAAATTTGCAGCAAAGCTACTGACTTCTCCCAAAATACCATCTTCCATCAGTGACTCAAATAATATAATTGTTATGCTTTACTGGTTTGATGGTGTGCGCAAACCAAAAGTTGTTCTAATGATGTTCAATCTCTATAGCAGACCCATTATAACAGTTGCTTTCGCCTTCATGAAAAATTCAAGTATAATTGTACCTGGAGAGTAGTTGTAATGCAGACCCAATGTTTTTCTTAAAATTTGTACTGAATCATCGATTTTGTCATTAGTACATAACGATCATTTTAGGCTTATGACATGACAGTGAGTGGAATGATTATCCATCCCTTTACATTGTACTTTATATTTGAGTTGAAACTTCCAAGCAATGCATATTATTAAGACATAGTTTTGTCAATATGTGGTATATGGATGGACTGGATGGATAATTGGACAGACAGTTGGGGAAAAGGAAGAGAGTAGGATTTGGGCAGATTGTGTGTGGATGGACTGATAAATGATGGCTTGTGGTTTAAGGTTGAATATACATCAATACGTCCTGCATTTTTGCAGCAGGAGGAGCTAATAAACTAAAACCAGTTAAATATGAAGCAAAGAACCTGGATGCATGACAAAGAAAACCTTTGCATTTCTAACTCGATGTTCTGCTGAGGCATGTGGGAATTAATGTTAAAGCAACAATTAGTCGGACTACATCATTAGACCATTGCACATAAGGCCTAATTGCCAACCCAATTGCCAACTTTATTGCCTGCCTAATTGCTGAAATGACCTTCTTAGAGGAAGATATAGGCCAATAGCCTGCAAGACTCTATAGAGCCACAGAGTGAATCGGAATACCTCAAGGAGCCTGCCTGATTCTGCATATATTGGCAGCATCAGACCGACACCCTGCAATCCATCCAATCTGTGAAATACGGTTGACCAGAGCCCGAAAAGACTGCAGTTGCATCACAGTGTATTAGTGCTACTCTGTGGGGTTTTGTGGGAATCTCGTCTGAGAGTCGATGAGTTATTTATAAGTTTATTTTCAGGCGGTTGTTGGTGCCAAAGGGTTAATTGAAACGACAGCCGCGGATCTGCATATGAGTAAACAAGACTTATACAAGTGCATATGATTTTTTTGAATGGATAACAAAGACAGAAAAGATAGACTGATATAAGGATAGATAGATATGGTAGGTGTAGCCCTCTAGGCCAAGTTCTGGGCGCTCTTGATTAATGAGATCTGAGAGAGAACAGTAGTCCTCAGTATGTTACATGCACATTTAACCTCATGTGAGGGATCTTTCTGTGGTGAAAGGGGCAAGAATTCAACATCTTATCTGAACGTCTCATCCGAACGACGTTCTTGCTGCAAGATCTGAAAAGATCTCGCAGCAAGACCGTCGCTTCAGGTTGCACCTACTCCAACACTCTTCATCTTCTGTATTTTAAGTATACTGGTTGAAAGTGAGGCAGCTGTAATTCAACTCGCACAGGTGGAGGATACAGTTTCCACATAAATCACCATCTAAATTAGCAGATTCAACAATTTCCACAGCTATTCAGAAAGTCACATATATACTCCTACACTCTTCGATATATCAATGACAACAAGAAAACGATAAGCGTTCATGATTTTTTTCCTATTTTGTGTTTTGTGTAAAGATTTTTTTTTACAACAAATACACAATGTACATTTGATTGAGGGAAATACCTTCTACATCTGTGAAATAAATGTTGTTTTACAAATCTTCGGGCAGTGCATGTTTCATGTATTTTTGATGTATTCGTGCACTTCACCCCTGAAATGGCAGTTTCAATTGAAGTCCAGTACATGTACATATATGTGTCTTGCGAAGCGATTATATCATAGATGTAGTTCTGCCTCTGTACCAATGGTATTATTTTGCAAAACCTGTTCCAAGGAGGGACTGGGACTGCCAAATGAGAAACCACTTGATTTTAGAAGCGTTGCATGGTCTGCAAAGCAGGACCAAGTTTTGGACATTCACATTAAGCATCCTTATTCCCTGGTGTTAGCTGGCTTGCATGAAGAAATACTGGACATAAAGATAGTTTTTCAATGCATCCTAACCTTATCTGTCCACTGTAACTATGAGAATCTTCCATCTCTGCTCAAGTTTCTACTCTCTTCTGCATTGTAAAGCACTATTTCACAAGCTTGTCGCCATCGAGTGGTCGTGGACTGGCCGATACTTGACTCCGATAAGAAGGGTCAGCTTGGAGTAGAAGCCACTTTAACGGTTGCCACAGTGGCCATTTTTACACACTCAGCCATTTTCACAGCACTCGACCATTTTCACGGTGGCCATTTTCACAGTAGCATTTCGATGGTGGCCATTTGTGCATGGCCTTAAGCCAAATTGTGAAAAATGTCTTTGGCTGCCGGTCCATCGGCTCATAAATAGGGGACAAGTAGGGCTCCCTGAGAGAGCCCTTGATTCCCATATTTGCCTTACAGCGCGAGTTCAGCAGACAGGCCCGAGGCTGCTAACAGCCTCTTTTCATTTTGTCCTTTCTTTTATTCTATCTGCCACATCAGTGTAATGTAACATTTACAAGAGTTGGATGGAGTGATAATAAGAGGCAAATCTTGAACTTCTGTCCAGCATTAACCGAGTGCTACGTAGAAGCTTTATCAAAAAGTATCAGTTATAGAACTCTTTGTGAAGGGACTGTATCACTGCAAGTCTGCAATCGTCTGGTATCTCACTAATTTGCCCGAACTTGCCCTTCTTAATTATGTCAGAGAAATTGCTGCAGAGGTAATTTATAGGAGTAAACTCAAATCTGACAATGGAGTTCTCCAATAATTTCCTTGGATTTGTGTCATTATTTTTGTTGTTCGATTCAGAACTTAAAATGAGACAACATACAAGAGGGCATTTGGTCAAAGAGTGATTTATATAATTTATTATATTTGTGATATGATGCTGAAATATGTTGTGTTGGCATAAGTGTTAAACCCTTTTGACAAACTTTCGAAGATGTAGGACGACTGAGTATGTTTAAGAGATCAGTGATTGATTGTAGGTTAGGAGAGACGAGCATTGATTTACCAATCAATCGGTGTCTTGAAAGGATTCTTTGGGCATGAAACTGCAATGTAGAATGCACTCTAAAAAATTTCAGACAAAATCGGTTTTTTAGATTCAAAATGGTTTTTTGAAAAACCAAATTTCAATGCAAAAAACCAACATGGATTTTTTTAAAAATCCATGTTGCATTGAAATTTGGTTTTTCAAAAAAACATTTTGAATCTAAAAAACCAATTTTGTCTGAAATTTTTTAGAGTGTGACGTGACACATACAGGAGACTCAGAAAAACACTTAAAGTGACTGTAACCAAGGAAAGAGCACTGTTCTGGACTTATCTGTTATGCTCCATTTATCTGACAAATTTCTACTTTCCTTCCACACATAATGCAGACATAAATGTATACAAAGTAAATGCAGACGTCAATATGTCCATTGACAGATTTTTTCCTGATGAAGCTATGAGTAAATCACCTGTGCTCTGAAAGTCTGTACGGGAAAGTACATTTTTTGTGACCTACATTGAAACTGGATTTCACTGGGGGTAAATATAGTTCCCACACATTCTACAGATGCATGATATTTTTTCAACCTTACCTTCAACCCTTTGAAAGTCCTGTTGATATAAATCTCATGGAAGTATTATGTGTAAATCAATTTCAATTTTCAAGTGCATATTGTAGGCAGACTACCTCTGTTGCAGTTGGTAGTTTGGCATTAAAATGGAAAGTGTCTGAAGCGCCCTGTATCAATTTGCAGCAATTTACTTCTCATGCAATCTCCCTTGGTCTCTTAGTCTGGCGCTTCAATGGAATCCCATGACTCTCTTCATTAGACTGTGCACTCTGGATGCTGTGTCTCCTCTACTGAGCCTCCTCATATCAACCTTATTTTGGTCCCAGATGATTACACGGTTATACCACTGGTTTCAGTACTTACAGTTGTTGAAGCTCAGTCAGAATATTGTATGATTCAAACAGAAATTGTAACAAGCACAATATTTGTCAATAAAGAAATAGTTTTTGAGTTCCTCATTTTATGGCTGGGATCTTATGGTTATGTGGTAGTTTTAAAACACAATTTAAGGGTTCTTACATCCAATCACAATCAAACTAAAGAAAAGAATGATCAATAAGCAACTGTGCAGGGTGCTTACAAGTTACAAACAATTGATGATTTTTTCCAAAGGTTACGGAATGATGTTTAGATCTAAAATAAATAACATTCTATCATGTAAAAGGGAGTCATGTTTGACTTATGAGAACACTATATATGTATGTGCCAATCATCAAGCAACCACCTTTATTCACCTGCCACTATAATTGGTTCTTCAGAACAACCTGCACGATGCATCTCTACTATTTCATCTGTGTGTCTGTTAATTGAAACGAAATATGGCTTGTCTCTACTGTAGGTGTATTCAAACCAGTTCATATAGTTTAATATATTGGCAATTATGCTGTGTGGAATTTGTGATAATGAAGATAAATACTTATAACTCGGGCAGCTGGAAAGGATGCCAGTGTATATGTTTCGTGTATAATGAAACCATAATTACAATTAACAACAGCGAATAACTACAAAATAGCTATTCGTCTCAATTTTAAACTAATAATAAACTCTTTTAGATAGTGCCTGGTAAGCATGTTTCTGGCCAATTATGAGAATAACACAACAATCATGGCTGATGGAATGCTGTAACTCATTAACTGCTATTGAAGTCTGTTATTTCATTCTGAAGAAATAGTTGAATGGACCATTTGAGCAGGAATGTTTCAGGACCATTTCAACCAAAGCTAGTTCTACAGCAAATGAGTTCTGTTGACAGTAAAGATAAAATTCAAGCGAAATCCTAATTAATTAATACCAATATTCCCCAGCCCTGCTTTTAGAATTAGGACCAATTTTATGCTCCTTTTGAATAACCTGGCCCATAGGAGCTCTGAGACATTGTAAAACTCTTCATTGTAAAATACAATTTTAATGCACATCTGTGAGTTATAGCAAAGTAAGGATTTAATTTAGTTACTTTCAGGAATTGTTTTGTTTAGTTTCTGGATTATTTTGTCGGGCAAACATCACTGCTATCATTTGTGAAAGAAATATATGACCATTTCACAGTGGAATTTGCAATTTGTAGGTGATAATAGCCCATGATGATGTTATGTTCATACTTTTATCATGTCATGGTAACTACAAAACCGTGTGTTTTTTGTTTGTTTTTTTTGCTAATTTCAGCACTGGGACTCCATGATCAAAATGGTCCACCAAGCGTAAAAATCTAACATGTAATCATTTGGTTTGTAAGTCTTTATTGAGCAACATTTTAAAGACTCCTTAAAATAAACATCACCAGCATCATGAAAATGCAATTTTCACAGTGATGTTGCCCTGTCTTTTTTCATAAATAATGGAGCTGCTCTAGTTATAGGAACATTTTAAAAAGCTTTCAAAATTCTGAAAATTTTCGAATTCATGGATGCAACAATGTCTGCAAAAATTTCACAGTGCAATGTCTAGATTTCAAAATCGGTTCAATTAAACATTGCAGGCTTTTACTAAAATGGTGGTATCATGCCCAACCTCCTCCTGTGGGAGGATGTGTTTTTGGTTTTTGGCATAATTTTTATTCCTCCCTCATCCAGTTTCACCAATGATTAGCTGATTGAAAAATCCCGAATATTGCAGAACCCAGGGAGTTCACAAAGTTTGATTTCCGAAAAAAATTCAAATAAAATGATGCCATTTATGCTACATTAAATATTTTCATTTCCCCCAGTTTTTTATACTTGACATCGGCATTTAGTTATATGATTATGTTGCATTCGACACAAAAAATGTTTTTACATTTTTATCAGTTGCATCCCTATGGGGGGCATTGGGTGTACGTGCCCCCCCCCCCCCCCCCGGGCGTGCCGCAGAGAAAAAATTTGTGGAATTTCATTCACACATCCAAGCAACATAATCTTATAAAGCTACATAACATGTTTTTACAAAGTTATGCTTTTGTCAAACTATTTTATTGCACCGGCATCATAATTATATAATGTTTTAAATCTTGGATTGGATAAAATTTGAGAAAATTTGAGACGATGTCCAAGATTTTTCCTCAATATGAGGTTGGTATCAAAAATGTATCAAAAGTGTCATATTTTAATTTGTCAGGAATTAATTGAATATTCCATTTTGTAGCAAACGTTATTATTTTTTAGAATAATCAAATGTATTTGGACAAAAGACAACTTGTGTTTCATTGCAGCACTTTATGGGGATTGGTGAAGTGTTGTTCCACAGACAATAAATGCATGTTGATATTTTATTAGCCTTTGTCAGTGAATTGTTATGGCTTTTCACAAATGATATGCACAATAGTCTGCAATGGTGGTTTCAAATTTTACTGCCTTTGCCTTCATTGGTTTGACATAGTTATCACTGATTGTTGCTAGCTGTGGGCATGGCAAATGCCAAATGTCAAATGTGAGTCATTGCCACTACAACTATATAAGTTGAATTCCAAAACAGTTACAACCTTGTAGTTGTGTTTATCACTTTATGGATGTCTATGTACGTGTCAGTGTGAATAAATAAAATAAAATTTAATGGTTAAATCCCACATTTTCCACTTCTAGGCATAGTACTGTTGGCATGGGTTGAGTTCAGCATTGTATGCCAAAATACAGAATGTAAAACATAATTCTTCCAATCAATACAAAAATGCACACCAGCAACACCACATGAAATTGATTGAACAACACCAAGAACAGGACAAGTGTTTCTAGCCCATGGGACCTTACCAAAAATGGAGGTGGGTTGTATCCAGCGTTCCATGCTGGGGCAACTACCCTGGACATCCCTGAATTAATAGGAGCATGTGCCAGACTCTCAGCCTTATCATTATCATCATCATACAGCAGTCATCACAAGACAATAGATACAAATAAATGCCCCATACTTTAATGTGCTGCTCCCTGGAAACAGGTAGAGCTAACAACCAGGCGAAGAAGAAGAAGTGCCGATTGAGGCTGGAAAAAGATAGGATTCAGAGGAATAGTATTTGAAATATTTTGAAGTGAACGTATACTGTATTGCTGTAAAATCATAATAAAATAGATCTACAGTAGATCTTGTGAAAAGCAACTTTCAGAAAAATCATAAATAACTTTATGGAGCTCTGTCTAGCAAGCAGACAATTCATAAATCTCAATATTCTACTATATAATATCTTAAATTGAACTGACTGAACTTAGTCACTGTCTTCAGAATTTCAGTTAATTGCAGTTGACTCAGTCACTGACAGACTTTTGCCAAATGACTCTTAAGGACTGTAGAGCATAATAGGTTTTCTGCTAATTATGTCATGATCCCGCCTTTCATAGTACTCAGATCTTAAGATTAAGAGCTATCTGGATCCTTTATATCAGTGCTATTAATAGCATTATTATAAGCCCTTGCTAATAGCCTGAACAGGACAGTCTCTTTTATCTCCCAATGGTCACCAGACATTAATCAAGCTTATACGCTGATCTGTCAATTGCTGAGATAGGCAACTCTGCATTGGCAGTTTCATAGCTGTGGCAACCCTGAGCATTGGCAAATAGATAGTAATTCTGTTTGTGGTGATTGCTGATGGACTGATTGGGTTGGAAACAAATTTTAAAATGAATCAATGACCATTGTTTTAACTTGTTAGATCTGGTATTTGTTGATTTTGTGTTTTAGTGATTGTAGTCCTTAGTTCAGGCAATGTGTCTGCAACACTACCTAGATTGACTGACTGACTAACTGACTGACTAGCTGACTGACTGACTGACTAAAATGCATTAATTGCTACTGAATGACTGAGTCCTGACTGTCTAGTGTGTGTGTGCATATTTGTTTATTTGTGCTAATCAAGCAGGTCAGCAGGTTGCCTGACTGACTAACCAACCGACTCCTGACTTGCTGGCTGACTGACTGGTTATGCAGCAGACTGAATTTAAAAAAACACAAATAGGAATGGTATTATCTAGAAAATACATTATTTCCAAAGCGGTGCATTACAAAAAACTACTTCAACAAATCAAATAAATCCATTTTCCCATCCAATAACTGATTTTGCCCGATTTTCTTCTATCTTGTAGATGCTCATTGATTGATTTTATAGAGCTGTAGTCTTAAACATATCAAAGACCCTTCATTGGTAAAGGTGCACGGGTAGATATGCAGAAGTTTTGTTACATTTTTTGCTGATATTTACCTGGATACCACAGAAGTGCTTGGAAATGTCAACATATCTGTTATGGTGAACATAGATTCTGTCATGTTGATCCAAATGTCAGCTTATCAATATTTTGAAAGGTGATATTTCTATATATTGGATAAAACCTATATATATATAATATATTTAAGAGTAATTATAGGTTCAACATGACAATATCAGAATGTGTTATCTTAGGTCAATAAACAAATAATGGATAAAAAATTAATTACATGGCATATATTTCATATAGTCACTCGTATCCGGCAGATACAGACAACAAGAATTTTATACACGATCTGATCTCAACATGTATGTGGCTTTGCGGGGGAAAACACAAGGGCTAATACATGACTTTGACACTAATTAGGGTTGATTGATGAGATGGGACAGAGAGAGCAGGAGTCCTCAACATGTTACACATTAACCTAATGTGAGGGATCTTTTACTTGCCAAGCACAGAACCTGATAAAAGGTGCCACCAATTTAACATCTCATCTGAATGACATCCAGTTGTTATTTTACTGATGTCATAATGGTCCACTGAAAATTCTAGGTAGCCTATGCAGTATCCACTGGTATTCAGGGTTCGAACCAAAGGGGCAAAGACCTTCAGCGGAACAGGCGGGGACCTGGCCACTCAGCCACCCAGCTACTCATGGTTTGATAGATTATTTAAAAAGATCATTGGGCTGATTTTTCAAACACCATTTATCAGAAATCTAAATTCTAATATAGGCCTTAGACTAGTAAAACATAATTATGTAGTTTAACTACCCTGCCTTGATATGAAGTACCATAAATACATATATGGAGATTAGAATAATTCAAAAGTTAGAAAATAAAGAACTGGAAGTTGAGCAAAGATACATCATGCAATATTTGAATAGAATCATCTTCAACATGATATCATATTAAACAGCATTTTTAAGCAGAGCTCCAAAGCATACTACCAATGGTAAAATGAACCACGACAAGAAACCCAATACTTCAATATTCCTCTGACGAAAGGTTAGAAATAATTTCTTGTTCGGTTACTAAATTTGGAATAATAAGATGAATATTTCGCATTCTGATTCTGATTTTCAGTTCATGACTCGGCGAGTCAGTCTAATAGGTGGAATTGTGCTGCTTCTGTAGTATATCGGTTTATCAATGTTATACGACAATAATTGATTCAGAATAACTATTTATAAGAAAAACAATGATTCTTATAAGTAGAACAATATTTTAATTTTAGTATCTATTACTGAATACAGGATATATAATAATTCATTTCATACATCATGATATTATAAATGCAGTGCTCACATTATTTAAGGGAGCAAGCCAGTATACTTTAGGTCATGGACAATTTGAAAGTGATTTTAAAAGTTATATAATGAGGCAAGGTGACTTCTTGGCATCATGCAGAGGATTCATTTGAATGATGATCCAACTAATTTTTGGGATAAATGCCTGTCTTCCTCATCTGTGGTGATTAGTGAAACAGTTTTTAAAAATGTTAAGTTATTCTTCCGGCAAAATTTTTCTTACCAATGTTTGGCAATATTTAGTTTTGTTGGATTGTTTTGTACAACAAAAATTAGAATATCATTCTCTGGTTTACCTGCGTGTGAGTTTAGACCTGACTGCAAAGTACTCCTTTTTGTGACCCATTGTCTCTCAAGTTTAACCATCTATCTTGTTTATCTGATTTAGGAATTTCCAAAAAAAATTTGATTGGGAGAGTTCTTTTGTCACATTTCTTCTAATTGAACTCGTGTATGCGTGTGTGTGATAAACCCATTTCTCAAATTGACAGTTTGTCACACATAGTAGTTTTGGGAGCATTAGGGTTGACCTTGAGGTTCTTTTCTTTGAATCAATTTAATATGTAACAAATCTCCTTACATGTTTATTTTCGTTCACATCTGATGCATTTCATGTGTCTAGTAGAAACAGTCACAATTGGCATTCACGATGAAAAATGCCCATCCTCCCTTCAATCGTGTGACACTGTGGTATGATTTTCGGTTAAATTACATTGTTTAAATGTAAATATCCAGAAACTATACATCCAGCAGGATAATTTAGATATAACATGATTTTGGAATAAATCAGATTCTGTTCAGCTTCTGAAAATTTGAAATGGTAAGTAGATCTAAATGCGATGTCGTTTTTTATCAAGCAAGGGGTCATCCTACTCCCTGCCTGAGAATATGTTTGTACTGAAATAGGACATATCATAACCACACAGTGCATTTTCATACTGTATTTCGACTTTTCAATATCAATTTTGGGAAATTTAACCAGGCCATGAAGTGAATTCATAACAATACATTTAATCTGCTTAGACCACGGGACAAAGACCCTGGCTTGATCAAACATGAACCAACCATGAATGTTTCATTTTTGCACCATCTATGATTTCAATAAGCTTACATTGTCAAAATGTGTTGCAATGATTACAGTTACCAGAGAGGTTTACAGTAATTAGTAGCCATTCGGTGGATCAACATGAGCCCATCAGGAGAAGCACAGCAAAAATACAACACAAGAAGCAGCAAAACAGGGGTAGCACTGCAGCAGAAGCACAGCAGTAGAAGCACAGCAGTAGGAGTACAGCTGAGTCTAAGCCATTAATAGTAGCTTTCATAGCAATTTGGGTCATACCCTAAATTTACTATTTCGCAGAGAAAGAATTCAAACAATAACAACAACAATGTAGTTATTCCATTTATAGCACCAGTGAATTGACAAGTAAATTACCCTTTTTTTTTTAACAGTGTGGATTTTCACTGGGCTTGCTTTACCAAACTCTGGCTTGGACATCTGACACCACATTTGGATTAAAATGATTTAAAACATGTCAAGCCCTTTTTCAGCATTGTCATTGCTAACGCATATAAATAAAACCGAAATAAAATTAAATGTTATGTTTTGAAACTCGACAGATATGAGTCGACAGTTGAAAGAAAAAGGAATGATTTCAACCATGTCAGTACAGACTACCTATTTTTTTTGCAATATGCTTTTTATGAGTAACTGTATTAGGGTAGCATATGGAAATGGTCAATGCAGTTTTTTCTATGCAACTGCATAATGTAAGCTAAAATAGATCACATATACTATATGGACCAAAATACATACCGTTCCTTGTACACATACAATATGTATCATTATGTTGAAAAGGTTTTCAACTCTGAATAAATTATTTCTCAGATTTGATTAACGGGAATTGAGGCAGAAGAATAGTATTAGTGCAATTAGTTGTAAATTTTCCAATATAATTAAAGGATACTTGATAATTGTATCAACAGACTTTTAATTTTGGAATACCAAGGTCCTAGGTGCTTCATATTGGAAGGAATACTAAAATATAGCTATTCCAGGAAAATAACATAAATGCACATGTATATAGACACGTTGTTTCTGGTACACTAATAATGCCACTGATGTCATCAGTCTATACTTAAATTCAGAATGACAGTGCACAGTACGACATTGCTATGTATATTTTTGTTGTGAACCTATAATTCTATCACTGCTACAGTTTCATGCATATACCAATACTGATCGAGTACTCCATTGCTGATGTACAAACACTGATAATCGCAGATATAGCTTTGCAATTGATACTACACATCTACATGAAATATATGAAGTATCTTTAACCAATGTATCATGCATTTGTGATATGCATCATTTCCTCGGTGGATTGCCCTAGACTTATGATCTTTTGATATGACGACCTCAAATGTAATTGTAGACGAACTATCTTCCCAAGTGACCTCTAGTGACCTAATTCCTGTCATTGTGACCCTGACCTCAGCTTAGTATCTCTCCAGTAGAGGGCTGGAGGGCTTTTGGGTTGCTATGGAGATCAACCAAGCTTAGCTTTGTATTGAAAACCTTCCATGTGTACCGATGGCTTTCTGCCTTCCATGAATGTTCTGTCAACGTACCATAAATGTTCCATAGATGTTCCATAGAACGTTACATAGATGTCCTGTGGAGATCCCATGGATGTTCTAATAATGTTTCATCAATGCATATCACATGCATATGGCCACAAGGCTAGGATTTACTCAGATTATGGCTTCAGCAACCCAGAAAGCACCACATCGATTGCAGTATCCAATGAGTATCTAACTGGTCAAGACTCAGTTGTGGACCTCAGGGGCCACCTTCATTTGGCTGTCGTCGATGTGTATGATTAATTGGAGAATTAAAAGAGTTCTCCTGGGACTTTTGTATCGTCTCTAGTCCTTCTGTATCTTTTCTAGTAGTCGAGTACTTCTGTATCTCACCTAATACTTCTGTATCTCACCTAGTACTTCTTTATATCCTCTTGTACTTCTGTATCTCCTCAACATCTCATCTAGTACTTCTGTATCTCACCTAGTACTTCTGCATCTCGTCTAGTACGTCTGTATATCTGCTTGTACTTCTGTATCTCCTCAAGTACATATGTATCTCATCTAGTACTTCTGTATCTCCTTTTTACTAAAAACTTTATCTCATATAGTACTTCTCTACCTCATCTGGTAGGCCTATTTCTGTATCTCCTATAGTATTTTTGTATCTCCTCTGGTACTATTGTATCTCCTCTAGTACTTCTGTATCACCTCTTGTACTTCTGTATCCCCAGTAGTAATTCTGTGTCTCCTCCATAGTACTTCTGTATCTCCTCTCCTATCTTTCTTCCTCTCCTCCCCCCTCCTCCCCTCTCCTGGCTAAATCAGCTATAGTGCTATATTCTAAGCCTTGCCTCCCATCCCCTTTCTTTCCTATCCTATCACAGCTGGCATGCCAGACCAATTGTAACCTTAATCAGACTCTGCTTCTATTCCTTATCTTGTCTGGGGGCTGCTTCCGAATTGTTTTGTCTCAGGCTCCATAAACTATCTACTTTTGTCTCACCTCTAAGACCGTCTCTTATTAATCTTACCAACCGGTCATGCTGGTCTGTCTTACGGTTGCAATAGCACATTCTTCAAGTGGGTTACGTTTTCTTTATGGCCATCATTCTCCACGATTCAAACCTGTATTGGAAAACTATATTGGTTTATCTTGGTTGAGCCGGACCTAAGTTATATCTAAACTGGGTTGCTGTGCCAATGCTGTGGAGGTTTACGACCAATTCGGACACAAACGACATGTAGTGTGCTATCGCATTACCCACAAGGGGCCTACACATGTAGCTGTGACAGTGTCGCTGTGTCCTACTGCCCCTGCGACACATCTGGGCCAATTCTGTGGCCTGGAAGTAGTCTCATAGCTTTTGTTTATTTACTTTTATGGCAGGTGCTTTCTTGTTAGACTCCACCATCCTGAATCGACCCGTTCCTACTAGCTCAGGCAGGAAGGATGCGGCATTGCCTCACAAGCTGAGAATGACCAGAGGCCCAACCAGACACAAGCTTGTCTTTGGCCGCCGACAAAATGGCCCATTGCCTGCGATATCTAAGACTGCTATTGTGCGGCTTAAGCGGGCTATTGCTTTCGCTCAAATTGATTTGATCAGCGGTTCAGCTCTGGTCACTTGGTTCTCATTGATTGTGGCATCGTTGAGCAGCACAAAACCGACCAGCCCAAATTGGAACACGAAATGTCGCGGAAGGGCTTTGCTCATTTCACGTTGTTCCCACCAGACTCAAGCTCAAGGACTGCGCGGCTGAAGGGTAGTGTAGGCAACAAGCTGCTGAAAAGGACTTGGGAATGAAATACTCAGTTCTGGTAGATACCCTTCCCTTGTAGGTTCTCAATCTCCCTTCCCAGTAGGCCTATGCAGGCTAAAGATACCCATATAGCCTACTGCAATATAACTTACTACAGAAACGCCAAAAACTGTCATAGCACATTTTCAAAGAAACTGTCAAGAAGAATACCTTTTAATTGTACCCATAAGTGAGAACAATATACAAATATTTATGTACCTTTGAGTGTACATTGTATGTACATCTCATATCATCAATATATATCAATCATTAGTAGTATTCATTACGCTCTATCTTTTTGACAAAATTCTCACTTCTGAACAACCATTGCGCTGTTATCAGTTAGTCAATGTAATCCCATCATTTGATCTTTGGCCTCTCTAAAAAGCAAAACGGTGTGCATGTGCGTGTGTTGTGCTTGATTCAAGAATTAGGATCAACAACAGTTGTCAGATAGTCAGAGCTACTTCGAAGGGTCCTGAAGTTTTCACCAATTCATGAGTTGTAAAGTCAGTTCTGTCATCCTGAAATTTAGCTTTGCTTCTCAATACAAAAAGCTTTTGGTACATTTCCTAATGATGGGAGTCATGGCATATAGTATATATTATACAACCCGAAACATACAATATTCTGACAGAATTTCAGCAACTTAAAGTTGTGAAACCAGAGGTATATCAGTGTAATCATCTGGGACCAAAATAAGGTTGATATGAGGAGGCTCAGTAGAGGAGACACAGCATCTAGAGTGCACGGGCTAATGAAGAGAGTCATGGGATTCCATTGAAGCGCCAGACTAAGAGACCAAGGGAGATTGCATGAGAAGTAAATTGCTGCAAATTGATACAGGCGCTTCAGACACTTTCCATTTTAATGCCAAACTACCAACTAAAACAGAGGTAGTCTTCTTGCTTCAGAGCATGAGATTGATTTACACAAATAATTTCAGGAAAATTATATTATATCAAAAAGGACTTTAAGGGGATGGAAGGCAATGAGATAAGTATATGCACTAGGGCCCTGCACGGGACGGGAACAGGACTGAACTTGACAAAATTTGGCGGGAGTGGGTCAAAATTCGGAAAATTTTATCATTGTAATGCCTAGAACGGGACGGGAACGGGAGCAGATTTGGAAGGAACGGGCGGGACTGAGACAAAAATCTAGTCCCGTGCAGGGCCCTAATATGCACCTATGGATGGTGGGGCCATCTATACTGTATAATTTATGAAATGATATGGAATGCATTTACCCTTAATGACATCCAGTTCTGATGAAGGCCACCCATACAGACTCATGTGGAGTTTTTGCGGCACAGAATAACCCATAACCACATGTTGTTTGTTTGTGTTTTACGCCTCAGCAGCACCTTAGTGGGCTATATCGAGGCAGGCGATCGCCGTATGATGATGAGATGAGAAGACTGTGAGTCTGGTACATACCCTATTAATTCAGGGATGTCCAGGGTCTTTCAGTTGCCCCAGCATAGAACACTGGATACAACCCGCCTCCATTTAATGTCCCATGGGCTCGGACTAAATTGAGTTCCGGGGTGGGATTCGAACCCACGCCCTCAGAGCCAGTGGTTGTGCAAACAAGCACCCTTAACCATTAGGCCACGGATTAACTCATAACCACATAAAACAATTTATCAATACTTATACGTAATTATGCATCACAGCAACATGTTTCTTGCAGTATCAGTATTACAATATGACACATTATTAACAAACGAAAAAATTTAAAGCAATATGTTATAAATCATCATATTACATAAATAGACAATCTATTTTTAAAGTAAAAAGGTTTTGCAAAGGAGATTAGATAGTTCAACTTAAACCATCAATGAGAATGTGTCTTTTTTTCTGAAAAGAATTATTACAATTGGCAAAAAGTCTAAATTTTAAAACACCAGACAATCCCCAATTCGATTTCAAATATCATTTTGATAACAAGGCTGGCTAGTCAGAGTGTATAATATATGGCAAGATCTGTATTACCCTAATCCAGATTTAGTTATTGATAGAAATTTGAAAACAGTGGCCATGAAATAGTTGATCAATATTCTGAAAACTCAACGAATACATTTTGTTGTGATATAAATCGTCTGTTGACAAACCCAAACTGTTTCCATTTAGTTTTGCATTGACTTTAAAACCATTCAAATAAATCTGGATTTCAATACAATTCAACTTGACGCGACCAGCTGCAGTGTTGCAATGTTTATAATTTGATTTTGAACTTTGACATTTGCTCGTATTTAACTTGCAATTGGTATTATTGATAAGAAACGACATTTTACCAGTTCTAAATCAAGTCATCATGATATGTTACATTATGATAGGTCAGTCTTACATCCACAGATAGATTTGGTAAGTGTAGGTCTAAGAGTCAAGTTGTGTGCCTTCACACAGCTGACTGAATACTGTGGTGAAAAGGAAGAAGTCCTCAGCATGTTACATGCTTACCACACGTGAGGGATCTTTCACTTGCCCAGCACAAACAGTCGGACACTCTTGTCAGGGACTACTCATTTAAATTAAACAATTTCCAGCTGGGAGTTTGCTTTTGAATGTTCACTGGAAATATTTTGTTTGAAACAAAGGCAAAAATTCATTCAATGGAGCATGTATCCGCCATAGAACGTAAGACCCACTGACTTTGCAATTTGAATTGACGGTGTCAGAAAACAGTACCAAACAAATACATAATGGTCAACAATAAATGTACGTATATATGTTTTTGGTTGTGTGTGAGGGGCCCTAAATGAAGCTATGATTGTTTTCACCAGGAAAACAAAAAGCTAATTTGTGAAAAAGCAACATCTGTCATTAAATAACAGTAACTTTTTTTTTCCTGACATATCACTGAAACATTCATTATAAAGTTATTTTAAAGGTAAACATGATAAGCATGGTTCGACAATTTTCAGCTAATAGAGCAATTTTAAGGTTCAGCCAGCTGTCATTTTAGTGCAGTTCAGTGCAATGCTGGAGATCCATCATCATTTTTCACAATAAACACAATTTTATGCACATGAATTAGTGGAAATTTCGAGAGTGAAAGTTTTTCTGACAATTATGGTAAATTGGTGTGTGAATGAGTGTGGTGATAAGTACAATTGCTTGTTTGTTGACTGTTAAGTGTTAATAAATAAGTAAAGTGGATGGAAATTATGCCATAACAATGGCAGATATTCCAAATAATTATCAAATAATTATAGACAACTTAGAATTTTCTTAAAATTGCCAACAAAATAACCCAGGGTACAGGACATTGTGTTGATAGGCTAATTAGTGCAAATACTATATTCTTATTTGACATACTATTCAATAAATAAGTAAACACATTCAGTTTTAGCACCGTCCTTACCTCCCCTATAGGTCGCCATAAAATGTGACATTTCAACAGTATTTACATCCACCATTTTATTGGAGATCATTAATAATGAAACATGTGAGGTCCATAGGCCAGAATACACTGTAAACTGATGCTGTAAATACTAAGAATAATGGGAGACATTAATCTATTATAATTGTGATCATTCTATCCTGCTATCCATCTGTCTGTCTGGTTATCTAGGGCTGTCTACAGCTGTCTGTGACTATCTGTAGATGTCTATATATATGGCTATCTATAAACCCTAGCTATCTGCAGCTGTCTAAAGGTTTATGGTTGTCCGTAATAACTGTTGTCCATAGCTGCCCATAGCTGCCCATAGCTGCCCATAGTTGTCCATAGTTGTCCATAGTTGTCCATAGTTGTCCATAGTTGTTCATAGTTGTTCATAGTTGTCCAATGTCCATAGCTGTCCATAGTTGTCCAATGTCCATAGCTGTCCATGGCTGTCTATAGGTGTCTATAGCTGTCTGCAGCCATCCATAGTCATCTGCAGCAGCTGTTTCTTGCTACCTGCGGAATCTGTGGTGGTATAGGTGTTTATAGCTATCGAAAGTCATCTCTACATAACTGGCTATAGCTGTCTATAGCTATCTATAGAGCTATATATACCAATCTATCTATTTCCAAAAAGAATCAACTACATATCTATCTAATGCATTTCAAATTGGCAAATGTTGTATCGGTGTGCAGCAACCTTCCAAGCGCTGCAGTTGTATGAATTACAGTAAAATTTTACTCATGTCTGAGTTGTTTCTCTTCAGCACCGTGTGACATTTCTAACAGAAAATAAATAGCTTCACAGTAACTGGAATAAACTGAAATGATGTTCATGAATAATTAGCTGATACATTTGTGCACATTTCAGATTTCATTGCCTTGGTGTCTCAATACGAACAATAAACTTTGTAATGTGCATTTTAAATGACTGCAGAGACATAGTTGATATAAACTATACTTATCTATTCAGGCCATATTGCACACTTAAAAAATACATTTCTGAAATCTTTAGTTATTAATGAGGTAGTAATGTAATATATCAATTTATGAAATATAAATGTATGTGGCGAAACCAGTGACAGTTTGATAATATAGGATGCTATGAAAGTGATGACACATTGAGGGATGTACTACAGAATGAAATTGAAAGATTATAACTTGCAACACAAATTCAAAAATCACTGCAGCTAGAAGAAACATCAACTGCAGGACTGGTATGATAATTACATGGCTGAGGCCTGGCAAGGCCCAGTGGCAGCAGGTTGGGTAGCTTGCATCCTAGATCCAGGTTCGATTTTAGGCATGCAACCCAAGTATATGAATGCGTATTTTGTCCTTTGTCAACAGTGCACCTCCCCTCATTACTGTGTCGCCTATCCACCCAACTACGTTCTGCTAGAAATGTTAGGTTCTCTCTGTTATCCCACCTCCTTATGAATTGAAGATGTGTCTTATCTATTAGTTGCAAAAATGTAAAGGACCAAATACCTGTGTTTCAAGAATGAATCATACAAATCTTGCATATCGATTCTTTGGAGAGAGGTTTTTATATAAATTTGTATGATGTCTAGAATAAACCAAATGACTAGTTTATTTTTTTTTTGGTTGAACACGATCCTTTTAAAAGAGTTCAAACTAAGTGGCCAAATCCAACCAGAACATCCTCCCATGCAGTTGTCTTGACAGGGTGAACTAGAAGGGCTAGGATATCTTTTCAATAATGGATTTTAACACTCTTCAGAATTGAAGCAAAGTGATTCTATAGCCAAAAGAAACTTGTGAAAATTGGTGCAAAGAGCAACAACTCTGTGAAATGTAAGAAGGAGGGGGGGGGGTGTCCTTGCAGATTAATTATAGCCAATGGCCAGTCTCAATCAGGGTAGCGGGGGGGGTATCATACATCACCCTAATTACAAATTACCCCTTTCAGAGCAAAAGGGGTACTTAGACTCCTTAGCATGCAATTGCCGCATCATAAACCATTGCAAGAGACAGATGCCAAATATTTAATAGATAGATAGATAGATAGATAGATAGATAGATAGATAGATAGATAAATAGATAGATAGATAGATAGATAGATAGATAGATAGATAGATAGATAGATAGATAGATAGATAGATAGATAGATAGATAGATAGATAGATCGATAGATCGATAGATAGATCGATAGATTGATAGATAGATAGGCCTATATAGATAGATAGATAGATATATCTGTTCTGTAAATTCAGTGTTCATGCAATGCATGTATTACCCGATATATGCCCATAAATGAAAATATTTATGATAGAAATAAAAGAAAGTTCTATATTTACAGAACGACCTATTGCTCTGTATTTTTTCATGATTTGTACTTTGCAATTCAGCATTGTGAAATGTATGCATGATGTTACTGATTGAGAAATAGCCAGCCTATAGGTCACAGACAAATATTTCGAAAGTTTTATTTTAAAACAAAAGTAAACAATTGCCAAATGCACAATGACATGTTACTACACAGAAAAACTTAGCAAATCATGAAAAAATGCTTATATAGAGACCATTTACCCAATATTAAAATTGCCAACATTTCAACATAATATGTGCGGCATAGAAATATATCTAGATAGATAGATAGATATCTATAGATAGATATCTAGATATCTATAGATAGATAGATAGATAGATAGATAGATAGATAGATGAAAAAAGGAAGACAGACAGAAATTTATAAGGAAAAAAGAATATTTCAAAATACAGTGAAGATTGTAGATCAGTGCAAAAGCATTATTCTACCCAGCACATTTTACACGTTGTGTTCTACCTGGAAATTAAACCCATAAAGCTAAGTGGTCCTGAGAGGGCAAATGGCTAAAATATCAGAGTTCCTATTTCAAGTACCCTTAGAAAATACACACACATATGTGTTGTAAATACCCATGCCACATATTTCAACAGGTCCACATAAAACTGTAGAAGCACACCTATTCAATGGTCTGCAGAATATGTGGAATTGATACCCATAGAAGACTGGTATGAAATCTTGGCACTGGTCGGGCTGACATTAGGGGGCAATTATAGAAATAGGCCTATCGATTTTTGGGATTTTAATGGAATACATAATTATGTAGGCTACTACAAGCAATGCAGGGATTTGTGTAAATGTGCGATTGTATGTTCAGTGCATATCCAAACTTATTGATCTGCCAAGAACGTCTGGAATTGGTTCATAATCATCAAACCTCCTCTAATGGTTTTGAAATATTTTAATTCGATCTAGAGAAGACTATTAAGAGAACGCAGCTTAATTTCTTAGGCATGGATTTATTCTTACAATAAATATCTTCCAACACCATATAGTATTGACAAAATATCTTGACACTTTATGACTGAATCATACTTTTATATTAGGTGTGCTCCATTTATAGTCCATTATTATATCCCTATAGTCATATCCCTTGCTCAGCACAGCTTTTAACCACTCGTGAAATTCGTGTACAGTGCCCGTGGGATCTGGGCTATGTCTTTTATGTTTAGATATACTGATATATCTTTGGGGGCCAGGGTGTTTAGGCTGGCCTATCTGTGGCCTATTCCTGCTAAGCTGGCTATCTCTTAAGCTTCAAGACTATGGACCTATTGCCTTTAAGGTGCCCAAGGGTCTCAAACTAAGCAACCATGATCCCCAGATTTCTAAGAGGGATTACTTGGTCATTAAGATCAATGCTAGAATGTCAGCAGATTAGGGCGAATTTAGTATGGATATCTTTTCCCAAAAGACCAGCATTTATGCATTGATCAAGACTAAAATTATGAGCTGAATTGTTAACGAAGCATTTAGTCAATGTGACTTCAGTACAGTGCGCATGACATTACTTGATCCCACTTGAGCGACCAACCTCTTATATGAAACCATCTGCTTTAACACCTAAGTAGGCCCCCACTAAAGACAACCTAATGAGATGGTCTAATAAAGCGGGGGCCATAGTTCTTACGAAGTTGTTTTCACTATGGAGGTTCTTAGCATGGATAGCAAAATATATGACAATTCACCAATATGTAGAACGCATCATGTTAAAGTGAAAGCTACAGTGATAGCCTGGTCTGAAGTCTAGCTTGAAGTAGAATTTGCTTTGAAATTGGACCCAGAGTCAGAGGCCCAGAGGCAGACATAATGATGAGAAGATAATGTTTGCCAAGAAAGATACAAGTAACCAAATGCTACAAAGGTTGGGAGCTGTCTCGCTTGCCTCAGCAAATATATGCACTGACTGTGTGTGTCCCAATTCAAGCCAATATATCGCAGTGAAGCACTTTGGCGAGCGACGAATTGACATTCACTTTGAATGAACCAAATATATAGACCTTGCTTGTCTGACTCAAATGCAACTCTAAACATACATGTTTACAACTTTTAAAAACAAACTTCAAAGTAATTTTAAACCAAGACAGTAACACTCAGATGTCTGAATTGAAAATAACTTCAACAGTGTAACCCCTGATTAAAGCTTTTGCTTGACCCAATTAAAATAGTTTGATTAGGCATGCAGCAGATACAATGTGATTAAAGTATAATCTAAGTCGCTCAAATGAAGGGATTAATAAGGATAGGATTAATACAATTCTAAATCTATTTAGGCTATGCAACTGAAAAAAATTCTGATTATTTCGTCACATATACCTCAAATCATAGGTCATTGAGGATTTAATCCAGCACTTATAATTTGAAGATCAATAAAATAGATTTAATCCATGACCATAGAATTATATTGAGGTTGGCCTGCAATCTGGCAACCCCAAACACGTTGAATGGCTCAGAATCATAATAAAGTATGTCATGCTTGACTTGACACAGTGAACCACGTGGGTTTTGTTGTTCATAGAGAATTTGACCTCATAATTATAGGCCTATGTAATTTCTGATATATCAAAAATTGTAAAACGTCTTCAGAAGCTCAATAAAGATCTATCAGAGTTAAGGGCTTGTGATTCAAGGGTTTCAATTGGGGTAGGCCTATATCTCTTTGATTTTTAAGCCATTCTATGGAACTGCATATAGTTCTGTCTGAGCCAAGCTGTATTGCACTTTTAAAGGTATATTGGCAAAATAAAATCAAAAGGTGCTTCTAAAACCCCAGCGTTGCTGATCCGGTCTTACCCTTACAAAATATATTTAAAAAAACAAAAAAAAAAAACAAAAAAAAACGTAAAACACAGTGCTAATGGTTTCCAAAGAACATTGGGTTCCCCAACTACAGGCCTATACCAATAGGTAGGCCTATAGGTGGCTGTGCCATGGAACTTGGAAGTGCCTGGACAGTGGCACCATTCAACTCTTGATTGAATGACATTTATCAAAACAAAGTTGAACCCCAAACAACACCTATAGTTCTACAGAGGGCTTTTTGGGTACTAGCACCTTTTAAATGATTTGTTTCCATGACAGTATGATTCGAAGTAGGCTTAATATACATGCTTGAGTGTTTGAGTATACTTTCCAAAGGCGTCAACTACATGATGGAATTGATGGGGATAATGAGACGGTCCAATACAGAGTTGATTAGGCCTTTTCTTTTAAATGTAAATTTGATTAATTGGCACTGTCCGCATGTTATGAAAGTAACTGTTCCATACTTGTGCTTGGTAAGTATTTCTACTGCTCTGTTCAATACACACACATGTGGATTGAATGGGACTTATAAACAAAGCATACGCAGTCCAATGGAATGAAGAGGAAAATTACAATGTATAGGGGCACTTACTTGAATATTATGACGAATGTGTAATTCCACAACGTTTCCAGAATCTCTGCCAATTAAAATCCTTTCGCTTTGAGAAAACTTCTTGCAGGGCAAGTTATCAGAAGCATGGGTAATAGCCAGGAGAGCGAATAAGACCGTAAGCAGGCCCGGGAAAGCTTGGGCACGGCCCCCGGCCTCTCTCCCCATCCTTCCTAGTGGCTGAGATATACTCCACTAGCAATAAAATGTCTGTATTAACTCCAGTTGTACTCCACAGAAATTCAGGTACTCCAAAAACATGTGTGAGAAAGGTCAAAACAGAGGAGAGCAACTCGCGCCATACAGCCTTAACTGTGTTGTGCGGGGATCGAGCCTGCTCTGTCCACAGGCTCTTCTATGATGGCAATATCCACCCTCCGAAATGGCACAAATCTGTTATTTTATGCCTCCAAATTCACACTTACCACCAGAGCATGTATACTTATGAATTCAACTAATTGCATTGACCCGAATTCTACCCTTAATGCATTTATTTTGACACTCACTACAAAATGCACAATGCTACATTGAATTGATATTGTGCCCAACAGGGGGTGTGCTCAGTAAGCGTAACAGCTTTTACATTGGCTCTGTTTAGATTCGCAGGCAGCCAAGGCTGGCTGTAGCATGGACCCACAGCTACCGTTTTTACCCAAATTCTGATCTTTATACCATTCTTTGGGGTTTTGGGAGCAGATCCATACCCCTAGAAACCCCCGGACAGCAGGAATACCCCATCTAAAGGTTAGTACTTCATTCAGACTGCTCTTATTTTCTGAAATGCACTGTCTACATAAGGATCAAAGCTGCAGGTTATGATCCAGTGGCGCCAAACAGTGTCCAAATTTGACATCATGATCATCATAACATGTGTGTTATGTGTACATCTTTGCTGTAATACACACGATTCCTTACATGTACGAATGCTTTAAAGGTCTATGCATGTGGCAGTGCTGTCACCAAATACCTTTAAAGCTTGATACATGTCTTAGATAACGTTAGCTGTCTATTTAGAGGTACATGCAATGACATTGCTATGTGTTGTGGAATGTTACTCGATCATAACATGTAGGTGTATAACTTATGCAGGCCTATGTTTATGTTGTGAAGTAATACAGCTCTGTTGTATATGATTATATCTTTGTCTCTGTGGTATCTATCTGGCTATATATACAGTGTATATCTATCAACTGGTTTTATCAACCTTCCCTTATTTTGATTTATACACTAATGCATGCAGGGTATACCACATCACTGTCCTAATCAGATGGGCCTAATATATGTACATAAACACAGGACGTGTACACCAAGCATGTATACCTATCCCCAATCTATTTTAACTTACATACACACATGTAACTCAAAATTAGAACTGAATCTGCTACAAAACACTACCCCCACACACATGCTGTATATATACAATGAAATCCACAGACCATAGCTCTAGGCAGATCAATTGAATTAATCGATTGAATACCTCTGTCCTAGCTGTAGTAGAGTGTAGCAAAGTGTTAATGATTTCTGAAAACAATGTAGTACACAACATGTAAATGGTTCTGGGAATGTGTGTATATACATGCAGTTGGGTGGCGGATGGTAGTGGAATTTGTGCAGTATATATATAGGCCTACAAGAATGGAGGAGTTAGCAATTATAATATATCAATTGTACAAGGATATCTATCTATCTATCTATCTATCTATCTAGATCTATCTATCTATCTATCTATCTATCTATCTATCTATCTATCTATCTATATGTCATATGGTATGGTTGGAATAATACGTCTATCTATATTCCTTTCTTTATATTGGGAATCTACACCCACAATTCCTTTCTTTGCTTCTCTCTTTCTGTCTGTCTATATATATATAGCTGTCTATCTCTCTATCTATATCCATTTCTTTACCACTAATTGTCCGTCTATCTGGTTATCTATCTGGCTACCTCCCTATCTATCTGTCTTTATATCTATATAAAATATCATCAAATATCTAGTAATCTATCTATCTATCTGTTTGATTATCATACTCTGAAAATATGTTGAGATGTTAGACATTACCCAATGCAAAAATAGGATAAATGGTCTCTCTGCATACTGCATACGTATTATTTCCATGATTTGCTGATTATTGCAGTGTAGTAACATGCCATTATGTCAATTTATGTGAGTGGATATTTTTTTCATAATCAGGCCGTTATGTGTTTGGCAATTGTCTGATTTTTTAGGGAAATTTTGAAATATCTGTCTGTGACCTAGGCTGTCTGTTTATCAATCAGGAACTGCATGGATTTCACAATGCTAAATAACAAAGAACAGATTATGAAGAAATTGTAGAAATTGGTCGTTTTGTGATTATAGTAGTGATTTTATTTCTATAATGCATATTTTCATTTTTGGGCATGTATTGAGTCATATGCATTGAGTAATACATTTATGTGTACATTCAATATGCAGAACAGTCAAAATATATCAATTTATCTGTCAATGTTTCTGTCAAACTGTAGCAAGTGTGGACTGAGATCAGTTTATGTGTTTAGTGAATTATTAGACAGAGTTTGCACATCTTTGCTGGTCGGAGGTGGAAACTGGGGTATGAGGGGAAAAAACATATTTTCAAACTTATAATTTTATGAAGCCACAAACCAACACTGGGGAATGGCAGGATGATTTTATTTGGTTGCTAGGTTACCTTTGATATACGTGGTATCAATACATTTCTATGTCATGAAAAATAGCAAGAGAAACATCAAAAGAAATGCCTATGTTAGAGATTTGTCGTCTTATTAAGCAGTCAACATCAACAATATGCCTTTTTGCTGTGGAGGTATTTCTATCAATAAAACCTCTTGCTGACAGAGTGGCAGAGTTACTTGCATACTTAATACTTACAGACCCCCACCCCCCGCAATTCAAACTGATTATTGAGGCCTGTAATGTATTGATCTTTATCTGGTGTGGTCAGGCTTGAGCATCAAAAACTCAATTTATGTCAAGATCTGTCCAGATAGCTCTATCTGGGGCAGACTTTATACAGTTTAATTAATTCTCTCCTTTGAGACATAGAATTTCAGTAAAGGGTATACCTGAATACACTTGGATGTTGTATGGAGTGTTATGTGAAATAATAATATTCTGTAATACTTCTAATTTTTTTTTCTAAACATTATTCCAGTAAATAGCAGTTTCTTATTCCATTAAATTGTACACATGTATATATTTGTTTTCTTAGAATAAAATGTAATTTGAATAATTCTTACGTTGATTGCTTTTTTGATTACATTAGTCATATTTCTATTTATTTGTTTTTACCACTAATATTTTACTAACAGGAGGGCCCTATTGTAAATAAGTATTTATACTTAAGAGCTTTTACCCTCATGAAATAAATTTTATCTATCTATCTATCTATCTTTCTATTAGTATATTGTGCAACTTATTATTGTAATGCACTTAACAGACGTTAATAACTATTTTGTTAGACTTTTGAAAATGTAACTGAAAAGTAACTTGTAATCTGAATTGCTTTCACAGCTTCATTTTTCGAGCTTCTCATTCGCATAATTTACAGTGTTGAATTTTGTTATTTTTTGCTAAATTTGTATAGCTATTATGCCCTGTATATATGGAGAGATGTTTTCAAGTAGGCAATGCACACTTTGCCTTTACACTTCTTTTTTGGTACTTGAGAATTCAGAAACACACTTTCAAGTATTGTCAACCTTTTTTTTTATCAAATAGGCTACCAACACCAGTATAGTTTGCCCTCCTCTTAAATTTGAATAGTTCCCTATTCTTCAAATAAGCCATGACTGTTATACATACTGCATTTGTGTATATCCTCTCAAATTTTTGTATTTCTTGACCAAGGGGTCACAATAAGTGTATTTACTCTTTACCCCTGAGGTGGGGGTTTTTGCCATACCCCAGTTTGGTCTGTACATATTATACACGTGTGAAATAATGGGAATAATGCATTCACCCAACAGGGTGCTAATGTAGGTGTCTAAATATAAAGCTATTTATTTCAAGAATATAAGTACTTGTGTTTTAATGGTGCTCAAAATAGCATAAATCCAATACATTACTTGAGCACCATGGTAGTGTGAGTTAGCATGATAGCAATAGTTTTACTGACTTGTCATCTCTGATGTTTTGTGCTGTTTTTTTTAAAGCTGATAATACAACAAGTTGGTTATAGCTGAATGGCTGAGGTATTCTACTTCCTGTCTCCTTTTACAATTGGTCCTGGGTTCGATTCCAATTCCGTACTTGGTGTTGTCACCCTTGTGCCATTTTGGTCTAAAGTCAAGCTGCTTTTTCATCTTACCTCACTACCAACCTGAAAGAAGGTCTTTTAAAAATATGCTCTGTCAGCAACTTAACTTTCTTCTTTCCATTCCAGCATGGGGCTGTCCCAGTACTGGCTGTGGGCAATTCTTGCCATAGCAACTACTGGTTGCCATGGAGACAGCTACCAAGAGCCAGCATCCCAGCTGATGGTCTTCCGAGATTTGCCAGTAGATGGCAGGTACATCTCTCCTGTCCACTTCATAATTAGGTCAACATTTAAGGTAAGAACTATTAATTTTGTTGTATTTTGGATGTTATCAGAAAAATGTGCCGACATATTTTGGAGTTCCATTGCTCTTTTGTTCATGTGACTAATTCAAATTAGTTCAGTTGTACTCAAGGATTTGAAGATAAGTACAGGTTATTCACCACGGGTGAGGGAATATGTGATTTATCACCAGAGGGCTTTAGCCCGAGGTGTGATAAACACATATTCCTGATCCCATGGTGAATAACCGGCTTATACCATGAGACAAACACTCCAGTCAAACATGAGAGGATAACTAGACAACAAAGAATAAGGGAATTATTCCCCTGAAATACTGGAATGTGATTGGCTGACAGAGGTGTCGAATGGTATAATGACTATTACATGGATCGAATTCATTCTCACAAACACTTGTGAGCAGAGGTACCAAAGTGTTAGTCTTTTCAATAAGTTTTTCACATCCCAGTTTGATTTGGATGGATAATATTACTCCCAAAAACGAAACCTCAAAGGACGCAACACATATTTTAGAATTTGTCAATGATTAAAATTGCCATTTGTAGTTATATTGCAAATTTAGTTTAATTGCTGCAGAGTATGACGTAAATTATTTTATGAAAACCAGCAGAACATAATTTTATATCATTACCATAACAACATAACTTTCCCATCAAAAGCGAATTAAATAATCGTTTTATTAACTTCTGAGTACCTACCAATTATGATAAAGATCGACAAACTCAATTAATAGATCATCACCAATAATTACCTGGTGGATTACACCAACACAAAAATGTGGACTGAATAGTAGTATTATTTATCAAATTGTAGGATAGGATAGGATAGGATAGGATAGGATAAGACACACCAATTATGGACAACAAAATTTATCTGAGAGAAACTTTATTACCTTACCACTGAGCTATAAATAAGCAGATCGAGTTAATTGACATAACAGAAGGTCAATTTATTTCCTTGACCAAAGGAATTATTGGTCAGCAGTGCACATAGAACAGGCCTATATTTGCAAACAGTGCATTTGGATGACACTTTAGAAGTCAATTCTTGGTAATTGTGCCATATGTACTTCATTTTATTGACAGGCATTATGAGTACAACTCCTGCACCACACAGATACCAAGGCATTGGGTGCAAATCATAGGCATATTTACCAAGTCACCAAGCAATAAAATGTGTATACACCACTTTGTGAGTGATTTAATGCTGATCATAAATAAAATGCACTTCACATAATTGAGAGTATTCCAGGAGATAAAGTTTCCTAGGTACTTACCAAACTTTTAGCCAAATAGCCTATATTATAAAAGGGTAAATAAACCCTCTTGGAGGTCTGGGTAATACACAGGGTTGTTGTTTTTACCCTTTGTGATATTTTGAGGTGGTATGGTGTACCTCTTCATATATTTCACTGGTATTTTTTTAGCAGAAACTTGCAAGTGTTGAAGTCAAAAGGTTCTAGAATGTGCACCTGCTGTGCCTGCAAAAAGGAAACTATATTTTCTCAAATAACCTACAATTTGGAACAACAGCAAGGAGAAATGTCACTATACTTACCATGTTAAAGGCGTAAATTCCCATGATGAGAGGGTGGATTAATTTATTTCACTTGCCAGTGGTGTCAATATGCAAATAACTGACTATAGATCCATTTAAATTAACAGAGTTTCTCAAACAGTCAAAAGTAATCACTTGTTTTTTCTCAGCTGTTATCCAATACTGTGGCATGATGATGTTTTGGTCTTAAACTGGCAACAATATGTGACACTCTCAATTAGATCACATTGTATCTCTTACACAGACATACAGCTGTAATATGTAACTGTGTTCTAGCAGATATGTAATTCTGGCTTGGAATCAGATCACAACACTTTTATGGCTTAGTCTGGACAATTTCCTCACATAAAGCTGGGTCATGAAGTATGTACTCAACAATACATAAGTAACTTTTCATTCTATTCCCTAAGTAGGCCTACTATTATAAGACTTACCTGCCATTCTGAAATGAAAAGCAATGTTGTCATCCTGAATAAATTAAAATTAATTCCACTACCACTCTGAAGCCGTATGTTGATCTGCCACTTAGTATGAATAATTTCACTACTATATACCCTAAATGAAATATAGTGCATTCTACCACAACCTCAACAAAAGATTCAAATGTAATACACTACCATAACAAACTGAACACACATTTAACCACCACCATCCTAAATTAAATGCTAAGTGTTTTACACTATCATATTAAATGAAATCCAATTTTGAACTTTTATCATCTTAAATGAAATTTTAAGAGTACACAATCATCCTAAAATTTAATGGTACATAATTTTTCACTTTTACCATCCTAAATGGAATACTTATATATTATTACAAGGATTGTTTTGTATTGTCCGTTGTATTCTCCCTGCCAGTCAATACTTTCCTGAGGGCCGTACTATTTCCATCCCAAATGAATTGCTATGAGTATTCCACTATCATTCAAAATGAAATACAATTTTGCACTACTACCATCCTAAATGAAATGCTATGAGTAATCCACTGTCATCCTAAATGAAATACAATTTTGTACTACTGTCATCCTAAATGAAATTGTATGAGTATTCCACTGTCATCCTAAATGAAATACAATTTTGTATTACTACCATCCCAAATGAAATTGTATGAGTATTTCACTGTCATCCTAAATGAAATACAATTTTGTATTACTACCATCCTTAATGAAATGCTATGAGTAATCCACTGTCATCCAAAATGAAATACAATTTTGTAACACTACCATCCCAAATGAATTGCTATGAGTACTGTCATCCTAAATGAAATACAATTTTGCACTACTACCATCCTAATGATGCTATGAATATTCCACTACCATTCAAAATGAAATACAATTTTGCACTACTACCATCCCAAATGAAATGCTATGAGTAATCCACTATCATCCTAAATGGAATACAATTTTGCACTACTTCCATCCTAATGATGCTATGAATATTCCACTACCATTCAAAATGAAATACAATTTTGCACTACTACCATCCCAAATGAAATGCTATGAGTATTCTACTATCATCCTAAATGGAATACAATTTTGCACTACTTCCATCCTAATGATGCTATGAATATTCCACTACCATTCAAAATGAAATACAATTTTGCACTACTACCATCCCAAACGAAATGCTATGAGAATTCTACTATCAGTCTATCATCCTAAATGGAATACAATTTTGTACTACTACCATCCTAAATGAAATGCTATGAGTAATCCACTGTCATCCTAAATGAAATACAATTTTGTACTGTGTCCATCCCAAATGAAATGCTATGGTTACTATGCATAGTACTATGGTAGTGCACTATCATCCCAAAAGAAATACATTTTGCGCCGCCACCATCTTAAAAGAAATTTTATATTAAATGCTATGTCATACCACACAACCACCTCATATACAATTCTCTGCCATTCCATCCAGAATTAAATATAGTGTCAATACATTCTTTTGTATACTTCCTGATAGTGGCATAGATATGTTGCTTTAGGTGTGACCAAAAACAATAAAATAAAGTATCACATCTTTGGAGTAATGGTCTAGACTAGAAACTTCATGAGATCAATTTTCAGAATCTTTTCTTGTAGATTTTGTTGTTCATCAATTGGCAGCAACAGGGGCCATGTGCCAATATTACTGCAATTTCAATTAGTATGAGTTACTTTGACAGGTTTTCCAGCTATCTACGTTGCATTTTTAAGCTAGTCTGATTGGTCCATAAGCAATAAAACGTCCTCTAAATCCCATAGTTGGACGCTGGAAGCAATGAAAAATTAACATTCTGCTTCAGTGAGCAGCTCAGTTTCGAAAAGTTGATAAGATTCGCATGAAAAAACCAACACTCACTACCACAACTGGACACGTCAGTGGCTTTGATATACGTTTTTACGATATTCAAATGAGATTCATGCTGTGTAATTCTGTGTCTCAACCAATCACATCCAGTACATTTGCTACGTTTTACTGTCTAATTGCAGAAACTCATACTTATTGAAATTGCAGTAATACAAATCAGAGGCTAGCTTGTGGGATACAACATGGGTCAAGTGCCAATATTTACACCTCAATGTGTACATGGATGGGAATAATCATCATGTCAATAAAGACCATCTACTTTCTGGCCAAAATGGCATTAGCTATTGGATTAGCCAATGCGATTAATGGATGATCTGTTGCAATAGGTTGACCCTATCATATGATGTTTGTTTAGTGACATGTATTGGTGTATTCTAAATGATATGACTAATAAATAGTATTGTTGTCACTTTATCTTAAGCTGGGACAAGAAACAAATCAATTGAGTGTGTGTCATGTCTGAGAGATTCTGTTTGTGTTGTCAAATTTTCATTGTGACTCCATTCATTGGTTTATTCCTTTAAAACAAGTCAATATGATTAATGAATAGCAGTAATAACTTCATATTAACTTAGGGCAAGATGTCATTTAGTTGGATGCATGTATTGCAGTTGTGGACAATATTTATCTCACTTACATTTTCAAACATCAGGAGGTAGTCATTTGTAATTCCTTTATTGTGTAAAAGAAGTGTCATTCCCAAGAATGAATTATTCTTGGAGATTGTTATTTTATAGTCAAATAGTCAAATAATGGGAATATCGCATTATTTTTCACGGTATACACACGAGCAGGCCTATTGTAAATCTGTCTTTAATTTGACCATATAATGTTGTCAAAAATGTAGGTTGGTTGAATAAGTTGACCTTTATTTACATGGTCGTCGATATGCTTACACAAATTTCTTTTACAGACTCTGCAATATCCAAAGTAAGATGTGAGAGAGTGGAATTAGTAAGCTCGAGTCTCAGATGACAAAAGCCAATGACTGGAGAATGCAGGTGAACTGGTAACAATAATTATAAGGATCAATGAAAGTGTTCTTTTGGGTTTTGGCACCAAGAAATATTTGTTAACCTTGCCAAAAAGGTTGCCAGAAAGAAACCCATATTGTACACATGGTATACGAATCAGCAAATCTGTTATCTGTGTCATTGGCATATCATGGATGTATGTGAGTGTGTTGGACAATGAAAATATGTTTTATTATTTTATATACATATATATATATATATATATATAGGGCATATAGGCCCATTTGCAAATATAAAGAAATTGAAATCTTAACTGATCTGCTGATTGTTCAAGATTTTACGCAGTGTACGAATGTCACTTTTTTGAAATAGATATAGTGGATAGATAGATAGGAAGATTGATAGAAAGATAGATAGATAGATAAATAGATAGATAGATAGATAGATAGATAGATAGATAGATAGATAGATAGATAGATAGATAGATAGATAGATAGAGGACAGAGCAATGTGGCGAAGGATTAATCCACCCATGCAGTGGTTCTATAAGACAACGCTCCTGAGTGATGTCCCCCAGGAATGTCACATGATCAGTGGTACTTTGCTGATCACATGGTCAGCACGTGGTCATATAATCCTAATCCTCTACTTGAAACCGTAATGGCTGGGTATCGAGTTCAATTCCCAAAAGACGGCATTTTATGCTCTTCTTTCTTGTTTTTTTAACGTATTTCCCATTTAGCTTAGCTGACCTATTATGCTGTATTAAAAGTAGTATTACTGTTACATATATAATAGGCCCAAGACAGTATGAAATTGTAGTGATGTTTTTTGGAAGATGCTGGTAATATAATATCCATGTCTACTGAGAATACCTAAGTGTGTATGTTATGCCTGGAAAAAATATGACATTTCAGTTTATTGCCTATGCCTACCATCATACTTTAAAATTAGTTGAAATCAACTGATACTGCACTAATCAAATTGCTTTGCATATAAATCAACCAAAATTGAACTAGACTGCTTTAAATTTATATCAACCAATGTTGAACTTGAAATTGCTTTGAATTTAAATCAAGCAATAATACTGAACTTATTAATTTGTTATGGATGTGTTTTTACGTGCCAGATTCCCCTTCTTCTGATTCCCAAAACAAATTCGTGTTTGATGCATGACGAGGGTATGCCGCTGCTCAGTCTTTGTTACAAATTTGTTCACAAACAAGAAAACTAAACTCCATATTAATCATATGTAAAATAGACATTATACTGATGTAGGATGGTTTCAGTAACATCCATTCCTCTTTTTATGGATTATGATAATCAACAATAGGAATGACATTTGGATACTATTTTATTACTCTTATGTTGTCTATTATTTAAACTATTGGAATTTCTGTCATTTTATGACTTATCGGTCTTGTAAATGATACGAGTGCAGAAAAGAGTATTGCTAAATTACAACATCAGGGGCGGACTGGCCTATGTGGCAGAGTGGCAGCTGCCACGGACCAAACTACTCAGGGGGGGGGGGCACTCAAGGTGCCAAAAAATAAAAATTTGAGAAAAAAGTCTAAAAATCTGTCTTATTGATAAGTTTGTGACTGTGTAGTGTTATCAAACTTTTAGTTTAAGGTCATTTTAAAGTTTATGTTATTGGGGCCCCATTGCGAGGGGGCCCAGTATAGGAAAGGACCATTCTTGTCATGAAAGGAATAATGCCGAAAATAAGAATGTTGGGGCCCATCAACTAATTTTGCCACGGGCCCGAAATGTTGCCAGTCCGCCCCTGTTAACGCTAAAGATTTTAAAAGACATCAACAACATTAAAATTTTTAGCTGTTATAGTGTTTGTGACAGTAGATAAATTCCAATGTAATCAGGTGAAAATGTTACTTTGTTAATGTTAGCATAATTGTCCTAATAAGTTACAAGAGGCTTGGAGATTTGTCTTAGGTTTGAGATAGGGATATTCAGAAAAAAATCATGAGATATTTCAATCAGAACCAATGTGCTTCATCTAGCCAATTAATCATTCATAGGGAAAGTATTTGTTTTGACCCTCTCGGGTTTACAACCCATGCCCCCTTTCCTTTCCCCTGCTCTACAACTCTTCACCCCTGACCCCCAACCTCTGACCCCTTCCTTCCTATCCCAGGGGTAAACAATGACCACAGGTCACAAAAATCCTTGTTCAGTACCCCCTCCCTAGGTCTCCCCCCCCCCCAACAAACAATGACCTAAGCATCACCCTCGAAATTTCACGCCTACTTTGCTTAATTGAAGGGCTACATATTTGATAATAAATTGTTATCAAGAGATAAGAGAGTAAAGGATAGCCCTGTAAATTGTTAAATCACAGCCTGGGGGCACAATTATGAACCCCTTTGTATCATCATAAGATCCATTGTCCTTTTAATCACCCCATTGTCGTGGCAACAATGACACAATTTGATTAAACTGATTTTATTCACCAAAGAGATATCTGGTTGCAATAACAAATTGCTGATGTTTCTATCTCCTGTAGCAGAGGGCATTTCCTGTGTTTTTGTTGCTGTGGCAACGGTAATTGGGTATTCAGGCATCTATAGGCCTATGATCAGAACCTTGTTCAAATGTTGTCATCATCATCAACTTGGGAAAGATATTAGATTAAAGGAATACTTTTGGATTGACACTTGCCAAGCTAATTTTATTGCTATCACTACCTTCACCTGTCACCCAACCACACAATCAGATTGTTGTGTTTCTATAAACTTTTTATTGAAACAATAAGAATTCATTACCTTTCTTCTTAATATTTCAAAATTTACTTAGCCATTTCTTCACGGTATTAATACAGCTTCACTCAACCAGTCTGTCTAAAATTTTGTAAGACTCCTGCAGTAACTTCACAACCAAATAACATTGCATCACGAAGTACAATCCTTCAGTACCATTGAAGTAGCTGCACTTAATATTAAGACCACCATAATGGATACCTTCTTCGTCACGTAAGTCACACAAGAGTGCACATCGCTTTGATTCCAGAGGGTTTGGAGAAAGAGATAATTAAATAACTGGTCCTCTATTACCCAATTTGTTCTTTTATAAATTAAAGTCTTGAGATCTCGTGATCTAGCTGAAAAGAAGACTGAGGGACGTTGTGCAATTGAGAGGTTGTAGCACACCTTTGGAGGGGAGGGGGTATGATCAGCATGACTTAATACTTAAGAGAGCAGTGTAGGAGGTGTTGCCTCTTTCATTGATTTGTGCTGTGCCAGTATATGTGCCATTTCCATCGACAAGTTCCAACATCTGAAAAACTATATCGTCCTATATTTCAAGAATCAGATTTTGTTATTTCTTTATGACCTCTGCACACCTTCAATTCTGCAAATTCTGCATTGATTACAGCATGCTGACCAATCACACACCTTCTTTAGTGTATTCTTGTCGTTCAGAAGTGATGTCACATTTTGCCAATTTTCATGTAAAAGATAGGACTTGTAGTGACATCACTGCCTTTCTCAAACAGCAGTCACCTCTATATCATTGATTGTAAGACTTCAGCAGCTGAAGTGTATGTTGAACTTACCTTCAGAAAAGAGTTACACACTTTTGATTTTATGATGAGGGTGTGATAACAGAAAATGTGATAATAGCACTTAAGTATCAATGGTACACTTGACCTTCACCTTAAGCTCTTGAAATGACACCTGTCTACTTGTCTTGCACTTGATTAGCGCCTCGTAAGTACGCCCGATAAGTACACTTGATTTGCAAGTGCCTGTTAAAGCTTGTTAAACTTGTCGGCTGGTGGGAATATTTAGAACCAATAGACTAATAGCTGCAGTGTTTTGCGTTTCACCACCTCTTTATGCACTCTAGTAGATACTTTAAAAACATTATCCATGGTATTATCCTTGAACCCACAATCTACGTATAATTTACACAAAACATTTGTTTTCTATCTTGTTACCACAGGATTTGACAAAGTATGTGAATGTATCTGTCAGCAAATAGCATAGTAGTCAGACTCAGAAATGGGTGGTGTATAACTTGTCATATTAGTCAGTTGCGGATCCAGACAGAGTGGTGTAGGGGGGGGGAGAGTCATTTCGGCCTTCGCGGTCCGACGTTGGCGTGGTTTCATCATTCGCGGGAACCATGTTCACACAACCACACATATGGAATTCACAGTTACATTGGCACACTCCAGTGAACTGAGGTTTGAAACATGTTGTTACAACAAACAGTCAATTCCAAATGATGCTAAACAAGATAATCCAGCTTGCTATTTTGTAACAGGGCCCCTTAAAACACTGTCAGATGAAAAGAATATATGACAGAGCCATGGATTCTTTACCCAAAGAATTTGTGATTGGAACTTTTGAGCATCCATTTATCCACATGGAATTGTTCATGGACTATATCTAAATGCATGGGATATCTATTATTTGGAATGGCTAGCAGAACAAATCGTAGGATACCAATTTTCAAAAGAAGGTAAGAGAAATTCTCCTATGGCCATGTCAACACAGAATTTTTTGCCAACTCAGATTGAAACTTTGGAGGCTGTTAGTCAAATATCTGAGTTGTTTCAATGTTACATTTTGCATAGGTTTTGTCAAAAGTGACTACAAACACAGTTCTAAGCGGTTTTTGATAGCTGACAGCAATTTGAATTTAAATATGAATTGACTTTTGCTGAAACATGTGCTTTCTCCAAGCCAATAAATATGAGTGTAGTATACTTTTATTTTGTTTGAAACTTAATATCGCAAGCTTTTCTAATAAAAAACACTCTTAACATGGTCATCGTAATTTTAAAGTAATTATTTTAAGATCTTTTAATATTAGGTCTACCACCTAGATGACATAGTGGAATCTTGTATCAATTTCTAAACTTGGAAACTCATAATAGCCCTTGGATAAGCTGCAAATACAAAGACACATCCAGGAAAATGACTCGAAATGTAGAAAACCTGAGATGATTGAATTTTTCTACTTCGCAAAATAACAAAGAAAAATATAATCAACGACAAAAAAGGAAATAAAAATGAATGGATAGAATTCCCAGGAGCAAGAGTACTTTTGTCTCTCTTTGGCCTTCAACTGACAAATTTAGCATTTCAGCAAGATAATTTCCTGTTGTCATGGCAACTATAGTGCTTCACTTGGTTACCATGGCAACTTTTATTGCATATCTTGCTTGAGATGCACAATGCTGGATTACAAGTTGTCACTTTTTTAGGACAGATGCATTTTATTTTTATTTTGGAAATTGAACAATGCATTTTCTGGAGGCATATGTCAAGTCTAGTGCTGCATGGACAGGAAATTATAGCCTTGAGGATGTTCAAGATTTTTTGGATGGAGTATAGAAAAGATATGGCTAGCTGACCTTGCTTTGTGAAGGTCAAATTTGCATGGGTAGTGAACTGCAGTCCTCTGCATCTTATTAAGTGTGGTAAACATTTTGGAATATGTTCACCCACGTCAGCCAGATGCAAGAAATTATGCAGAAGATATTAGAGTTACAGATTAGTGAGGATAATTGTAATATTTCTTATGAAAACTTCATTGCTGTTTTGAAACATGCATGCACTCATTCAAATATTAGAACCTTTCACTCTAAAACAAATTACGGTCAAAACTGTCTCACTTCTTATTTTTAAAATACCACATCGTTTTTTGAAACAACCGTAGTGGTTTTTGCATAAACGTTTGGTTTTCCCCCACACCTATAGCACATATGACAAAACGACTACAAAGAAGCCTATATCCGCGCTGCATAATCTAGAATTTGAATGATATGGCGACGAGCCCAAAAAAAGCAGTTAACTTTTGTTGACTTTATTTTCTAGAGTTGAAATTTCCCCAAGTCAAAACATTTTGATAATTTCTTGAGATATTTTTGTAACTTTCCACAATGATCGAGTCTCTTTGTAGCGTCATACACCATTCTTAAGTACTGCTATAGACCTTTACCAACCCCCTATCAATTCTTGCTAACCCCAACCACATTATAATATGCATCAGTGCTTTTATTGGCCGTGGTTATTATGCGAGATATTCGCCGATAAATGTGTGAAATCAGGCTGTACAATTATCACCAGAAGCACTTGGGCACACTGTTGTCCAACTAACAAGTTAACTCGCATTTGCCATGAAATTATTGTTAATTAAATATACAGAATTTTGGTGAGTCTTGGACTGCATACATTTACCATTTGTAGGCTACATGTAGTAGAAAACATCACCGAAAACAATTGGAGCACCCAGAACACTGAACTAGAATGACCTGGCACAAAATAGTTTATTAAAAATGCAATCAAGGAACATATGTTTTGGGTGATAAATAAGAAGAATATTTTCATTAAAAGAGATGATGAAATGAAAAGGGGGCGAGAAGACTGGAAAACATAAGAAGGTATTTATTAAATCTGCTTCATCATGAAATTATTATTGTGGGCATTTAGCAAAGAATACTTCATTACCAAAGTATTCGGAATTCCAGTAAAATATATGTGAAAACCTTATAGAACACATTATACAAGCCTGTTGGCTTGCTAGTAGTTGCTACACATTTACTTATAGGGGCTTTTATTACCCAAGTGATCTATGGGTTAATTCTGATGATACTACGCTGTCTGGGAGGGTAACTAAGAAGAATTTCTCCAGGGGGGTTCAGACACCACTATACCCTTCAAGACATCCCTCTAGGGCAGGGTAAGTTTTGATTGCCCCCTTCGAAACCCCCGCAGAATTACAGCACCCTTTTCTAATATAACAAGTGTACAAGCAAAACCACCACTTCTATGTATATGATATGTAGTTGGCAGGATTGGTGTATACTCGTTCATAAGAAAGCTGGTCATGCGTAAAGAATTTCTAATATGGAGATGGATTTGTGTGATTGTTCATTCCTGTGTGTTTTTGTGATGAGAAATAGTAAGAATCATGCTTATTTCGGGAAGGCCTCTCAAAGCAAGCCTTGACATACACTGATGGTTGATAAGATGACAGAGGAATATTAAACGCTTACACCATGAGCGGGATCTTTGCTGTTTAGAATTTTATAAGCGATTTGACTGTCTTCTTCTTCTGTAACGCTCTTCCATCCGTTGGGATATAGCGCGGCTCCGGAGAACCATGAATTTTTTGATTATTTGATGAGGGAGAATGAAATTCTTCCTAAAAGTAACAAGGAGTCACCCTACGCTGTTGGCTTCAATTGTTTTCAGCTGTTTTATCTACTGTAGGGCTGCTTTAAAGTGTTGTCTGGGCTTTCAAAATTGAAAATGGCATTCGTTGCTAAGTGCCAGAAGAAGGCCTCCGCCGATTCTTGAAATTTCTCTGGTTTCAGTGCCTCCAATAGTCACAATTTATAGCCGAAGACGATCAAAAAATCTAAACTGCTTTAGGCATCACACTTTGATGTTACAAGACCCGAAATAATTTATATAGTCATTAGAAAAACATCTGCTGTATTTGTTGATATGTTGTCACGATGAACGTTTGTTGCATTTGGTGTCATATTTTGACTGTGCACTGTCCTGATTGGTTTTTGTCCTTGACCTTCATATCATTCCAAATCAAAAGCTGTTTCACCTTGAAATACTCCTGGAAGCTTGACACAGGGAGATTCCAGACCAACATGAAACACAGGGACACTTTTTGACACTTGGAAAAATAGATTTCTTGAAGCTCGAAAAGGAGCAGAAACATAAGAAAGAGCCGTAACAAGCTTGTCAAGGCGAGACAGCATTCAATATTTTGAGAACATTTCTTCATCTTGCTTCCTTTTCTACATTGTGTTTGTCATTCCATGATGTGTACATTTTCTTACCAGGTTTCTTGAAGATTGACTTGCCTATGGGTAGATGGATAAAAAAAAAGAAGTTTTATGATTCCGTAGCTTCAGATTTCTGTTTGTTTGTCCACTATTCTTGTGATCTTCATCAATGTGTCTATTAAGTACATGGTGTGCCTTTTTGCTCCCATTTCACTGTGTAAAACTAGCTGTGTCACTGAAAGATGTAGAAAGATAGATAGAAAGATCTGGCTTAGGGCCTTCCGCTTTGTCCAGTTCTGAGTTGATTTTTGAGATTGGATAGCTAGATCGATCGATTTGGATGAGATTGGCGAAAGAGCTGGAAAAACTCCTCAACACGTTACACATTTACTCCATGTGAGGGATATTTGACCTGCGAAGGACATATTCTGTTACGAGAGGGGCTACTGGTTTAAAGACATCCAGATTGGATTTTGCTCCTGAAGGTCCACTGAAAATATTTTAGATTCACTGCCTGCAGGTCAGACTTATGAAGGTTGCATGACCTTCAGCAGAGTAGGTCCGGACTTCACTACTCAGCAAAACACCTGCATAATGGTTAAAGCACTCCTATAACAATTATCAATACAATTTTTAAAAAATCATTTAATGATAGACCATCGTCTTTATACAATGAGAACATTAACTTCTTGTAGTTATTATCGTTTTCATAGCTATGTGTTTTTTGAAAACTTCGTTTTGCAGTTAAACCGTGACATCATTGGGTATCTGTCAATGTGATTGGTCTAATCTTCAATCAGTGACATATCAGTTCAGAGTTTGACATCACAGTTAATGACAAAGGAATTTAGAACTGTCAGGCTATTTGTGTACAACCACAACAAACAACGCCATGTCTTAGCTGAGTGTTGTACCTCATTGTTTTCCATGGTCGGTGTTTGGTAAACTACTTGCACTCTTGGAAACATGCATCATAAACTTGGAGAGGATTTAAACTCGTTATCTCATTCTCATCCCGACATCTGCCAATCCTGTGTACTGCCTGAAGTAGATTAAGAATGCTGCTTCCGACTAGTATAAAAACTAGTCTTTAAACCTATCTATATATAAACGACCTTTTTAGAACAAAGACTGGTGTTTTCAAGAAAAAGAGAAAAAAAAATTAAAGAAACAACTGACAAGCAAGTATAATCCATTAAAATCAATCTGCAATTTGTCTCTGTTGATTCTTTATTAAAAGTCACACTGGATCTACTTGGAAGTTAATCCGTCTTCTTTCGTGGCAAATTGAAACTTCGTGACTGTAAATAAGAATGACAACAAATTAATAGGTTCTTGTATTAGAATCTAGCTGGAGTAAATTGCTATTTAAAGTTTTATTTTTATTGTTTCATATAAGTGGGAAAAAAATTGAGCGGAAGAGTATCAGGCAGAAAAGCTGAAGTATATTGTATACACAGTGTTGTCTATAAGTAAGCGAAATAGGTGATGTTTTGCCATTGGGGCAATGCTAAACATCCTCAACTATATGCTTGTGAAAACAAGGAAACTCCTCCGATGAGAAAAAAAAACATATCAGGTCATAAAGGATATTATTTAAGGCATGTGGGATTTGAATGGTTGCCAATTTTATTTTTCTGCAAACAGTTACATATACATATGGGTCAAAATCTTTGGTGAGTCCTTTATGACTCAATATGTTTATCTCATCGGATGAGAATTCATTCCACCAGCAATTTTGTTGGGGATGATTAGCATTGACCCAAGGACAAAACATCACATGTTTCACTTACTTGCAGACCACATTGTAAACATATATATTTATAATTGTGATTGCCAAAGTACATATACATACCTATATTAGAAAATTGATGGTTAACAAGGAAGCTCAGCGGTTGAGTGGTGCAGTCAAGACCTGCTCCGCCAAAGGTCTTTGCCTATATGGCATCAAACCCCAGGTGGAGAACCCAAAATTTTCAGTGGACCTTCATGAGCAAAATCCCTGCTGGATGTCATTCAGATGAGGTGTTTAATTGGCAGCCCCTTGTATCAATGTTCAAGTGAAAGCAACAAATAAAAGACCCATTACACGAAGTAAATGTGTAACATGTTGAGGACTTCCGCGCTCTCCAGTCTCCTCAATCAACCCTTGTGAGTGCCCAGAACTGGGCTTAGACGGCTGCACTCTCTATCTATCTATCTATCTATCTATCTATCTATCTATCTATCTATCTATCTATCTGTCTAGCTGACTATCTGTCTATCTATCTATATGAGCTATTCCTTCCTGCTCATCTTTCAATGACAATGTTGCTTGTGGGATGAATTTCGAGGACATCTAAAAAGTTAATGAAACCTTATAAAGGTGACTTTCTTGTTTGCTGATGTATTGAATCTAAAGTACGTGTATAATGAATGTCAATTATTTATAATTGCAAAATATAAGTATGATCCATGGTTACAAAAAGATCATGTTTGTTACTTTGGCAAAAAGATCATGTTTGTTACTTTGGCAAAGTTTTTGAAAAAATATTATGGCGTCGCCTTGAAAATATCTATTTAAGCAAAGCCAATTTCTTTTTCCTTTGTGTCACTTTTTTCAAATTAGGATTATGTGTTATTTAAACACTAAATCATCTTGTATAGTTTTTACACAGCAGCTTTCCAGACTTGTTTTGAAATATTGAAATGGTTGGCAATTCTCGAAGTCATTGATTTCAAGCCTGCTGTCCAATCAATTACCCACATTGTTTTGGAGACAGCGGCCATTAGGGCAAGTTTACCAGAAGAATCAATGGTCTTTACATAAATCATGACATAAATCAGTGCTCTTTGTTTCTTCAAGTCTATTGTAGGCTGGTCTGATAGTGGTAAAATACACTTGAATCGACGATACATCTGTGTATGTGCACTAGTGTGTATATAAGGAACCAAAAGTCACACATGGTTTCAAAGAAATGCGAAGCATTTCAGTCTGTCTCCACAAGGGCTGTACTGGTTTAATAGTGTACCATTCCAACCAGTTCTAACGAAGAGTACATTATTTTGGTTAAAGAAGTCATCGAATATCAACGTAACATTGAATTCCTATCTTGCATAAAATCTTATTTTATGGGTAAGACACAAATATTGTGGAGCCGATTTTAAAATAAATATATTACACAAATTGAAAACAACTACAAACATCTATCGTCTTGTCCTGAAGGATGCCACGATTTTGGACAAACGAGTGACCTTCGCAGTTTTTGCCAATTAATGACACCGAAAAAGCCATTTGGTCCGACAGTGACTCTTGCAGTTTGCTATTTAATTCTGTAAGTCAACTGCAGGGAAGACTGGGCTAAGTCTTCCCTAATTATAAGTTACAATTTGGATGTCTTTGTCCTAGCTCTTGAAACACGCAGTTATGCAGCCTATTGCGCTATGATACCATTTGCTGTTCTAAAAAAATCTACTGCCGTTTCCACTCTGCAATGAAATCTGACTGTTTTGTTGGTTTCAGGCCTAACACGTGCAGCCATTTGCAAGTTGACCGCTGTTGCATTGCCAGTGCTTTTTCCAGCCTCTGCAGAACATATGCTGCCAGCCTGCCATATATGTGTTGCCACCTAGTGGCTAGTGTGTAATTCCGCATGCTCCAGCAAGCGGTTCACAGAAAGTGAGTGTGAGGATCTCACACAACTTTTGCTTTGGAACCAGGGCTGTTTCTGAGTGTGCTGATGGCCTTGTCTGTTTCCTTAGACAATGTGATCGCCTGGTCTGACTCAGGTTTACTTCAATTTTGAATTGAAACTTTGTGAATGTGCAATGAAATTGGAACTATTTCTTGAGAGCAGCAATGCTGCAGCATACAATACTAACTTTGTGCCAGGTGGCAGCAGCATGCAGTTGTCATTTTCACCAGACTGTAGGCCTACATGCAGCCAACAATTCTATGTTACGGTTATTGAAATTTGTATGAGTTGACAGAGATTGCACTAAACAGTTTCATGAAGTCGATTACAATTAGAGCCTTGATTGGGAGGTTGTAAATGCACCAAATTAAATGTTCGTAAAAGTGTGATAAACATATTCCAAATGTCAAAGTTGTTTAAAATGTGCAAATGTGAAATACTTCAAAGCAAAAAATATTTTATACTGAAAACAAAAAATCAAATGTAGAACTCTATTTTAATTGAACGGTAACTTATTGACTTGAATAAAACAAACCTTTCCCAAATATTTGCCAGGAATGGAACACAAGACGACTGAACCAAATATATGTCTGTGACTAGACAAGACTACTCCCTGGCAAATCAATAAATTTCATGCTACTTCTTGACTCTATCATTTATAGCATTGCAACTCATGATCAGCCTTAATTTATTGCCTGTTCAGGCCCTAATACCCATAAAGATGAGCTGGAATTAAGTAGGTCAAGAGGGTCAGAGTTCACAAGGCTTATCTGGGTCAGTCTCCATCCGGGACTTTATAGAGGTCACAGGAAACGGAAGTGAATCACAAGAAAGGTCAAGGGTCAGGCAATAAGAATTTCTGAACAAGAATAATGCTCATTTTGTGCCCAGACAAATCCAGGCATAAAATGTAGATATTTCAAGTTAGAGGGTGGGGAAGAGGGTTATAAAACATGGTGTTCTATTTATAGCACATTCACTGTGGCAGGTCTTGAACATGTTTCAGTACTTACGGATTGCGAAATCATGGTTTATTCCATCGCTTTGTTTGACAAAACAGGCATTTTCATCACCGAATATCTGTTAAACGAACTGTCTTGATGTGTGTACAATGTGTGTTTTCCTGTTAGAACATTTCATTCTAAAACTGATTGTAAGTGACTGGAATTGACTGAATCAACGTTTTTACTAGTCACGGTGCAAGTCTCTGATTGGCTGAATCTTAAATATAATGAAACTGAATGAGAGTGTATAGTTCGCAGCTATGAATCTCCTGAGTGTCAGGTCTGCTCTGAATTCAGAAAGCTGACCTGGGACTTGCAGTTTTGATTTGCACTTAATTTTAAGCTGATTAATCAGCTTTTCAGCAATTCGCTGTCCGATTTTGGACTGATAAGTGATCACAGGTGCTGAATTATTATAATCACAAACAGAAGATCAGTTGACCTAGATATTGTCAAACATTCTCAAGTTGTTCAGAATCACACTTTGTCTGGAATCTGGATTCTGCAAAAGACAGATTTTGCTGTGAGACCTTTGGCTACATAGATGTAGCTGTATGGATGAGCTACAAAGGTAGGTAGGGAAGATCGTTATCAGACCTAAAGAGACTGGTAATCTGATTGAAGGTGTTACAGCAGTGCTGTAGAAAAATCCTTTGAGAGAAGCAAGTCTATTTTGATTGTCAAAATACCACTAGTTTGTTCCATATAATGCACATAACTAGAAATCAATATACATGTACGAAGAACCAGTAACCAATAGACCATACGGTGACACTGCAATGAATAAATATACAATATTCAATACTGAGAAACAATGATAATTATTATGAGATTGAATTGAAGTAATTCAGAATTTAATGTACATTGTACAATGTTAATTATTTTACCTTAGTTTTCACTCTCTTGTTTGCTTCTTAAAATTTAACTACCAACTAACCAATTCTGCATGTGTGGGAGGAAATTACAACTGGGGATCACAGTTTTGGTGTTTAGTGACAATGTCAGGACATCATAGAAACTGAAGGAATCTAAGAAACTGTGAATATATGAAAAGCAACAGGAATGCATACACTGCATTCACAAATAGAATGTTGGATCCATGTTTTATTATTTTTTAACTCTCAAATCAAATCGCCCAGAATATTTGTGAATATGTGCCTGAATATATTTTAAAGCAAATGGGGGGGGGGGTAGCCCCCCATCTTCTGATGTTTAAACAACAACATCATCAACTACATCGTCAACAATAAACACTAATTGCAACTGTTTCAAGTATCTCTACCTGAGTTCATTGGCCTTTTATTGCTCACATTGTATGAAGGATGCTTCCCCTGGGTGCTGACCTCGTGGACATGTTAAAATTGTCTTTGTGATTCGTCAGGTTTACTTCTGGAAATTGCTTTATTGCTCATTAGGGAAATGGTAGATTATGCAGATTGCAACAAGTGGATTTCCACAACGAGTTATGCAAAGCAAGATATTGACAGAAACTGAGCCTTGAGCATGTGGCTCTGCTTATGTTCTGCTCGTGCCTGTATTGAAATATTGTTCAGTTGTGATGTTTATGATATGGCAATGTCTTTGTGAAAGAGTTTCAACTTGGTGAATATGTCTTTTTGGGGCGTTTTTATGAGTCCTTATTTATTTATATTTGAATTGAATAAACTAAGATTAGTGTGCATGTTTTTAAAGGGAATAAATTAACAGAAGTGTGATTGTTTTTGAAAATTGAATACATTTTAAGAATGGTGTTCATGATTGAATTGGATCGATTAAGAGTAGTGTCCTGTGCATATTCAAAATTGAAAAATAATTACAGTGAAACACTTTGATATAGAAACAGAGTGGACTGTGGCACTGTGAAAATCGCACTTTGTGTGTCATCATGCTAATGATTTGTCATGATCAAACCCAACACTTTCAATGTTAATTTGATTGAAGGAGCTTATCCCACTTGTTGGTGACAGCCAAACGAAAGGATTATGTATCTGATTTTCACTCTGAAATCAGTTTTGACAAGTCAAATGGCCTTCTATTGATCATGACTAATCAAGCAGCCTATATCTTTCCCATGTTGAGGTAGAGAAGATGACACTTCATCAGCTATCATTAGTCAAGAAATGCATTTTTTGCAGTGAACTGATCCTCATTGTGTCTATATCAAAGTGTTTCACTGTAATAGTAGCATGCGTGTTTAGACTGAATACCAGTGTGCAAGAGTTAAATTAAATAGATCACTAGTTAGTTCATGTGCGTTTTAAAGTTGCATAAATTAAAATTAGTGTAACGGTTTAAATTTAATAAATCCAGATTAGTGTGCTTGTTTAAATTGAATAAATTCAGAGTAATGTCCAGTTACTGCAAGATTAATTAAATCAGGATGTCTGTGGTAACTTGTAGCAACTAAATTACCGCCATGTGAAGTTGAAACATGTCAAATTAAGACGTTGCCTCTAATCATGCATGTACCTAATTATGTCTCAAGCAACGGTTCTCTGTCATTGGGCCAGTGTGAGGACACTGTAGCCTTTGGGGGTAATTTGTATTCACCCTTTTAGAGGGTGTTGAAAGGCGCGACTAGTTTACCCTAAAGCGTTTTACAAAGGCTTAAATGACCCCAGGGTAAATAGCACCTGCTTTTGGGGTCAAAAATCATGACCCCTAACACCTAAAACCATGGGAGGTATATAACTGCCCTGTTATGATCCCATAGCTGTAAAATACTCTCTCTTTCATGTAGCAATTGAAGTCAATTTGTAACAGAAGATTTTTTGTCTGTTTATCCAGTTCTCAACATAGGGGCATGTACATAAAAGACCCTTTCTCTGGTCATGTTGACTTCTTTTTTTCTTTCAAAAGATAAGCAAAGCACCTGTGTGTGACACATCCACATAGCAGGTTTTTTGTCTCCCTAGTTTTCCTTTCTTTAAATTTCCAAATGTTTCCTATGAATTAAGAAGTAAATATTTAACTTCGTTTAAAATTTAGTCACAGTGGCTAAATTATTAACTGATTTTGATATCAAGCTCTCTTATTATGATTCGACCTATCGGGAGAATCATCTTGTTTTCTTTGATTTTATTATTATTATTATTATTATTATTATTATAAATCGACTCTAAGGAGATTTATATTGTTTTCTTTGATATTATTAGCATTCACCATCACTATGGTGAATGGTATTGATTTTGGTCGTATTATTATTATTATTATTATTATTATTATTATTTTTCTTCCCTTTTTTTTTGGAATTTCAACATGAAAGTTAGTGTATAGATAGTCCTAGATGAGTAGATTAATTTCCCAAAATATTTTTGACCTTGACCTATTTATCAAGGTCACAGGTCACCTCAAAGTCACTGTCTTTGGAGGTCTATCTCCTGAACTAATAAAGATAGAGACACCTGGTCTTCACTGTTAAGTTAGTAGACCCCTATTGAACAAATATCAGCCATGAAATTGATCATTTTCAAAAAGGGGTAATTGCCCTAACCCCTTTTAATGAAAACCAGTGTGCGCACGGATTTAAGAAAACTACTATCAGCACTTTCATGAAATTATAGCAAAAGGTGCTCTATAGCATGGGCCAATGCAGCAAGAAATGTGGTGAAAATCATGCAAGTGGTTACTGAGATATTTGACTTTCAAAATTAGAATATTTTGCCCAAAAGTGAAAATATTTTTTAACTTTGTTATGAATGAAGACAACTCAATGAAACTTGGCACATATATAGCCCTGTGATAGAGGAATATTTTCATCAAACATCCATGACCTTGACATCAAGGTCAAGGTCACAGAAAGTGAATTAAAAGCCACGATAGGTACATTACACAACTTTTTCAAGCAAGGTTGTTCAATTGTGGTCTATCATTTCCAATCAAGAGAAACTTGAATGATCTAAAATATATTTGACCTTGAGAAGAGGTTATTCACTTGTCAAGGTCATCACCAGTCAAAGACAGGAAAAATGATGAAATGAGATAAGTACAGGATAGAATGCATTAAAGAATAAATTAAGATCAATATGAACTCAATATGAATGTCATTATGAATTCAATATGTATGTCAATATGAATGTCAATATATATGAATGTCAACATGAATGTCAACTTGAATATCAACATGAATGTCAAAATTAATGAATCTCAAAATGAATGTCACTATTAGTGTAGATATCAGTGTCATCAGTGTCAATATCAGTGTCATCAGTGTCAATTGATATCAGTGTCAATATGAATGTCATGAATGTCAATATGGATGTTGATATGAATGTCATTGTGAACATCAATATCAATTTAAAGATCAATATGAAGGTCAGTATGAATATCAGTATGAATGTTGATATGAATATCAGAATGAATGTCAATATGAATACTGTCAATAGGAATGTCAATACAAAGGTCAGTATGAATATCAGTATGAATGTCGACATGAATATCAAAATGAATGTCAATATGAATTATGTCAATAGGAATGTCAATATGGATGTCAAAATGAAGTCAATTAAAGTGTCAATATAAATGTCAATATGAAGAATTGAAGTCAAGTTGATAATCAAGTAAATCCTTTTTTATGGTGAATGCTCATTACTGGTTCACCAGTAATATTGATGTCTAGTTATAAATCGACTCTAAGGAGATTTATATTGTTTTCTTTGATATTATTATTATTATTATTATTATTATTATTATTTGGCCACTTTTTGCCAGTTAGTTTTTGTGCTAGAGACTTGAAATTTTGTACATAGGTAGTCCTTGGTCAGTACTTTCATTTTTTGTGAAAATGGTTGACCTTGACCTTGAACTCAAGGTCACAGGTCATCTCAAAGTCAAATTTTCCAAAATTTCAAAGTGGATTATCTCTTTTAATATCATTGTTAGATTATTAGGACTTAGGAACCTTTATATAAACATGTGTTGCTACAATTTTGGCCTGTATCGTTTATTGGGAGATGAGGGTAAAGGGGTATTTACCCCCTTTTGACAAAAACCAGTTGCTCATGTTTTCAGAGAAAACTATAATGGCTAGAGGCTCAGTTTTTGCTGTAATTGATAGCCTGACTGCTCATCCATGGTAAGACACTTTTTATATTTTGATCAAACTTGGGGTTTCTGAGTTATTGGACTTTCAAAAATGGGTGTTTTGTCCAAAAAGTGAAAACATTTTTTAACTTTGGTTTGAATGGAGGGAAATTAATGAAACTTGGTGTGTATATAGTATTCATGAATTACAGTCACATTATAAAATAAAAATAACGTTTTGGGGGTAATTACCCCAAAAGGGGTAATTGACTCTAACTTTTGATTAACATGGACGATTTTCTCCAAATTTTGCACAAGTCCAGTATATTGACATGGGGAGATAATGCAAGTATGATTTTGATGTCAAGGGGAAATTTACCCCCTTATTCTGGATCGAAAGGGGTGAATATGTGTTTTGAGCAGTTATTGTGTATTGAATGATACAATAGGCATCGTTTGAGACTTACCTTTGTGCTGTGGATGTTCCTGGATAAAAATTGTCGTTTTTAGGTAATTACCCCAAAAAGGGGTAAAAAGTCATAACTTTTGATTGACTTGGACGATTTTCTCCAAATTTTGCACATGTTTAGTATCTTGACATGTGGACATAATGCAAGTACGATTTTGATGTAATGGGGTAATTTACCCCCATATTCAAGATCGAAAGGGTGAATATGTATTTTGAGCAGTTCTTGTCTTTCCAATGGTACAATTGGCATCGGTTGGGACTTTACTTCACACCATTGATGTTTTTTGGTTAAAATTGCCATTTTTAGGTAATTACCCCCAAAAAGGGGTAAATATTCATATCTTTTGACTGACTTGGACGATTTCCTTCAAGTTTTGCACAAGTTTAGTATCTTGACATGGGCACATAATGCAAGTATGATTTTGATGTCATGGGTTAATTTACCCCCATATTCAGGATCGAAAGGGGCGAATATGTGTTTTGAGCAGTTCTTAGCTTTGCAATGATATAACAGGCATCGGTTGGGACTTTACTTCACACCATTGATGTTTTTGTGTTAAAATTGCCGTTTTTAGGTAATTACCCCAAAAAAGGGGTAAATATTCATAACTTTTGATTGACTTGGACGATTTTGTTCAAATTTTGCACAAGTTTAGTATCTTGACATGGGGGCATAATGCAAGTATGATTTTGATGTCAAGGGGTAATTTACCCCCTTATTCTGGATCGAAAGGGGTGAATATGTGTTTTGACCAGTTATTGTGTATTGAATGATACAATAGGCATCGTTTGAGACTTTCCTTCGTGCTGTGGATGTTCCTGGATAAAAATTGTCGTTTTTAGGTAATTACCCCAAAAAGGGGTAAAAAGTCATAACTTTTGATTGACTTGGACGATTTTCTCCAAATTTTGCACATGTTTAGTATCTTGACATGTGGACATAATGCAAGTACGATTTTGATGTCATGGGGTAATTTACCCCCATATTCAAGATCGAAAGGGGTGAATATGTGTTTTGAGCAGTTCTTATCTTTGCAATGGTATAATAGGCATCGGTTGGGGCTTTACTTCACAATACAGATGTCCTTAGGTGAAAATTGTCATTTTAAGGTAATTACCCCCAAAAAGGGGTAAATATTCATAACTTTTGACTGGCTTGGACGATTTCCTTCAAATTTTGCACAAGTTTAGTATCTTGACATGGGCACATAATGCAAGTATGATTTTGATGTCATGGGTTAATTTACCCCCATATTCTGGATTGAAAGGGCGAATATGTGTTTTGAGCAGTTCTTATCTTTGCAATGGTATAATAGGCATCGGTTGGGACTTTACTTCACACCATTTTTGTTTTTGGGTTAAAATTGCCGTTTTTAGATAATTACCCCCAAAAAGAGGTAAATATTCATAACTTTTGATTGACTTGGACGATTTTCTTCAAATTTTGCACAGGTTTAGTATCTTGACATGGGGACATAATGCAAGTACGATATGGATGTCATGGGGTTATTTACCCCCATATTCCAGATCGAAGGGGGTGAATATGTGTTTTGAGCAGTTCTTATCTTTGCAATGGTATAACAGGCATCGGTTGGGACTTTACTTCACACCATTGATGTTTTTGAGTTAAAATGGCCGTTTTTAGTTAATTACCCCAAAAAAGGGGTAAATATTCATAACTTTTGATTGACTTGGATGATTTTCTTCAAATTTTGCACAGGTTTAGTATCTTGACATGGGGACATAATTCAAGTTTGACTTTGATGTCACCGGGTAATTTACCCTGAAAATCAATGCCAAAAGGGATGAACAAGTATTTTGAGCAGTTTTTGTGTTTTCAATGGTATATTTGGTTATGTGTTTCCATTGATTTTTCGTATGAATTGTTCAATCTTTTGCCTGCAAGCCCACGTATTCCATGTCGATTTATATCCTACCTTTTCAAAGGTTGACTGCTAGTTATGATTCGACATAAATGGAGAATCATCTTATTTTCTTTTATTTTATTATTATTATTATTTTTCTTGTCCAGTTAACTTTGAAGCTAGAGCCTTGAAACTTTGTACATATATAGTCCATGGTTAGTACTTCATTCTGGTAGAAAAGATTTGACCTTGACCTTGAACTCAAGGTCACAGGTCATCTCAAAGTCAAAATTTTCAAATTTTCAAAGTTGATTAATTCATTAAATTTTATAGTTACAGACATGAGATTGAAATATATGTGTACAAAAGTGGTTCTCTACAAATTTGGGTAGAATTTTTTTTCTGATGTGAAGAAAAAGGGGTATTTACCCCATTTTGATAAAAACCAGTTGCTCCTGTTTTTAGAGAAAACTACTTCACTTAGAGACCCAGTTTTTGCTGTGATTGGTAGCCTGACTAAATATCCATGGTAAGAAACCTTTTATATTTTGATTGAATAAGGGGTTGTTGAGTAACAGGACTTTCAAAAATGGGTGTTTTGACCAAAAAGTTAAAACTTTTTTTTAACTTTGGTTTGAATGGAGGGAATTTGATGAAACTTGGAGTGTATATGGTATTTATCAATTAGAGTCATATCACAAGATAAAAATGACGTTTCGGGGTAGTTACCCCAAAAAGGGGTAAATGATTATAATTTGTGATTGACATTGACGATTTTCTTCAAATTTTGCACAGGTTTACCATTTGGACATGGGGACATGATGAAAGTGTAAATTTGATTTCATGGGGTAATTTACCCTCGTAATCAGGGTCGAAAGGGGTGAATGTGTATTTTGAACAGTTCTTATGTTTTTAATGGTGTATTTCACATTGATTGGTATTTGCCTTTTCATTACTGATGTTTGAGGATAAAATTTGTCAGTTTTAAGTAATTACCCAAAAAAGGGGTAAATAGCTATAACTTTTTATTGTTTTGAACAATTTTCTTCATTTCTTGCAAATGTTTAATATCATGGTTTGGAGACATAATGAAAGAGTATATTTGATTTAATGGGGCAATTTACCCTTATAATCAGGAACGAAGGGGGTAATTATTTGTTTTTGAGCAATACTTGTTTTTGAAAGGTGCATTTGGCATCGGTAACTTCTTGCCTCTACACTTGGGATGTTAGGGATGAAAATATGCGTATTTAGGTAATCACCCCAAAAAGGGGTAAATGTCTATAACTGCTGATTGACTTGGACGATTGTCTTCCAATTTTACATAAGTTTATTATGTGGTCCTGCGGACATGATGTAAGTAAATTTTTGATGTTAGAGGACAATTTACACCATAAATCTTAGTCGGAAGGCGTTAATATAACATTGTGTTGATAATGGAGTATTAGGTTTTCCACCTTGTTCTACGCATATTATCGAATGTTTTAATGTCGAATCATCCCTTTGACCTTTTAAGGTTGAAGTCCCCTGGGACCCTAGTTATTATTATTATTATTATTTGGCCATTTTTATCCAGTCAGTTTTTGTCATAGAGACTTGAAATTTTGTACATAAGTAGTCCTTGGTAAGTACTTTCATTTTTTGTGAAAATGGTTGACCTTGACCTTGAACTCAAGGTCACAGGTCATCTCAAAGTCAAATTTTTCAAAATTTCAAAGTGGATTATCTCTTTTAATATCATTGTTAGAATATTAAGACTTGGTAATCTTTATATGAACATGTGTTGCTACATTTTTGGCCTATATCGTTTATTGGGAGATGAGGGTAAAGGGGTATTTACCCCCTTCTGACAAAAACCAGTTGCTCATGTTTTCAGAGAAAACTATAATGGCTAGAGGCTCAGTTTTTGCTGTAATTGATAGCCTGACTACTCATCCATGGTAAGACACCTTTTATATTTTGATCAAACAAGGGGTTTTTGAGTTATGGGACTTTCAAAAATGGGTGTTTTGTCCAAAAAGTGAAAACATTTTTTAACTTTGGTTTGAATGGAGGGAATTTCATGAAACTTGGTGTGTATATAGTATTCATGAATTACAGTCACATTATGGAATAAAAATGACGTTTTGGGGGAAATTACCCCAAAAGGGGTAATTGACTCTAACTTGTGATTAACATGGGCGAATTTCTCCAAATTTTGCAGAAGTCCAGTATATTGACATGGGGACATAATGCAAGTATGATTTTGATGTCAAGGGGTAATTTACCCCCTTATTCTGGATCGAAAGGGTGAATATGTGTTTTGACCAGTTATTGTGTATTGAATGATACAATAGGCATCGTTTGAGACTTTCCTTCGTGCTGTGGATGTTCCTGGATAAAAATTGTCGTTTTTAGGTAATTACCCCAAAAAGGGGTAAAAAGTCATAACTTTTGATTGACTTGGACGATTTTCTCCAAATTTTGCACATGTTTAGTATCTTGACATGTGGACATAATGCAAGTACGATTTTGATGTCATGGGGTAATTTACCCCCATATTCAAGATCGAAAGGGGTGAATATGTGTTTTGAGCAGTTCTTATCTTTGCAATGGTATAATAGGCATCGGTTGGGACTTTACTTCACAATACAGATGTCCTTAGGTGAAAATTGTCATTTTAAGGTAATTACCCCCAAAAAGGGGTAAATATTCATAACTTTTGACTGGCTTGGACGATTTCCTTCAAATTTTGCGCAAGTTTAGTATCTTGACATGGGCACATAATGCAAGTATGATTTTGATGTCATGGGTTAATTTACCCCCATATTCTGGATTGAAAGGGCGAATATGTGTTTTGAGCAGTTCTTATCTTTGCAATGGTATAATAGGCATCGGTTGGGACTTTACTTCACACCATTTTTGTTTTTGGGTTAAAATTGCCGTTTTTAGATAATTACCCCCAAAAAGAGGTAAATATTCATAACTTTTGATTGACTTGGACGATTTTCTTCAAATTTTGCACAGGTTTAGTATCTTGACATGGGGACATAATGCAAGTACGATATGGATGTCATGGGGTTATTTACCCCCATATTCCAGATCGAAGGGGGTGAATATGTGTTTTGAGCAGTTCTTATCTTTGCAATGGTACAACAGGCATCGGTTGGGACTTTACTTCACAACATTGATGTTTTTGGGTTAAAATTGCCGTTTTTAGGTGTTTACCCCAAAAAAGGGGTAAATATTCATAACTTTTGATTGACTCGGACGATTTTCTTCAAATTTTGCACAGGTTTAGTATCTTGACATGGGGACATAATTCAAGTTTGACTTTGATGTCATGGGGTAATTTACCCTCAAAATCAATGCCAAAAGGGATGAACAAGTATTTTGAGCAGTTTTTGTGTTTTCAATGGTATATTTGGTTATGTGTTTCCATTGATTTTTCGTATGAATTGTTCAATCTTTTGCCTGCAAGCCCACGTATTCCATGTCGATTTATTCCCTACCTTTTCAAAGGTTGACTGCTAGTTATTATTATTTGGCCACTTTTTGCCAGTTAGTTTTTGTGCTAGAGACTTGAAATTTTGTACATAGGTAGTCCTTGGTCAGTACTTTCATTTTTTGTGAAAATGGTTGACCTTGACCTTGAACTCAAGGTCACAGGTCATCTCAAAGTCAAATTTTCCAAAATTTCAAAGTGGATTATCTCTTTTAATATCATTGTTAGATTATTAGGACTTAGGAACCTTTATATAAACATGTGTTGCTACAATTTTGGCCTGTATCGTTTATTGGGAGATGAGGGTAAAGGGGTATTTACCCCCTTTTGACAAAAACCAGTTGCTCATGTTTTCAGAGAAAACTATAATGGCTAGAGGCTCAGTTTTTGCTGTAATTGATAGCCTGACTGCTCATCCATGGTAAGACACTTTTTATATTTTGATCAAACTTGGGGTTTCTGAGTTATTGGACTTTCAAAAATGGGTGTTTTGTCCAAAAAGTGAAAACATTTTTTAACTTTGGTTTGAATGGAGGGAAATTAATGAAACTTGGTGTGTATATAGTATTCATGAATTACAGTCACATTATAAAATAAAAATAACGTTTTGGGGGTAATTACCCCAAAAGGGGTAATTGACTCTAACTTTTGATTAACATGGACGATTTTCTCCAAATTTTGCACAAGTCCAGTATATTGACATGGGGAGATAATGCAAGTATGATTTTGATGTCAAGGGAAATTTACCCCCTTATTCTGGATCGAAAGGGGTGAATATGTGTTTTGAGCAGTTATTGTGTATTGAATGATGCAATAGGCATCGTTTGAGACTTTCCTTCGTGCTGTGGATGTTCCTGGATAAAAATTGTCGTTTTTAGGTAATTACCCCAAAAAGGGGTAAAAAGTCATAACTTTTGATTGACTTGGACGATTTTCTCCAAATTTTGCACATGTTTAGTATCTTGACATGTGGACATAATGCAAGTACGATTTTGATGTCATGGGGTAATTTAAACCCATATTCAAGATCGAAAGGGGTGAATATGTGTTTTTGAGCAGTTCTTATCTTTGCAATGGTATAATAGGCATCGGTTGGGACTTTACTTCACAATACAGATGTCCTTAGGTGAAAATTGTCATTTTAAGGTAATTACCCCCAAAAAGGGGTAAATATTCATAACTTTTGACTGGCTTGGACGATTTCCTTCAAATTTTGCACAAGTTTAGTATCTTGACATGGGCACATAATGCAAGTATGATTTTGATGTCATGGGTTAATTTACCCCCATATTCTGGATTGAAAGGGCGAATATGTGTTTTGAGCAGTTCTTATCTTTGCAATGGTATAATAGGCATCGGTTGGGACTTTACTTCACACCATTTTTGTTTTTGGGTTAAAATTGCCGTTTTTAGATAATTACCCCCAAAAAGAGGTAAATATTCATAACTTTTGATTGACTTGGACGATTTTCTTCAAATTTTGCACAGGTTTAGTATCTTGACATGGGGACATAATGCAAGTACGATATGGATGTCATGGGGTTATTTACCCCCATATTCCAGATCGAAGGGGGTGAATATGTGTTTTGAGCAGTTCTTATCTTTGCAATGGTATATCAGGCATCGGTTGGGACTTTACTTCACACCATTGATGTTTTTGAGTTAAAATGGCCGTTTTTAGTTAATTACCCCAAAAAAGGGGTAAATATTCATAACTTTTGATTGACTTGGATGATTTTCTTCAAATTTTGCACAGGTTTAGTATCTTGACATGGGGACATAATTCAAGTTTGACTTTGATGTCACCGGGTAATTTACCCTGAAAATCAATGCCAAAAGGGATGAACAAGTATTTTGAGCAGTTTTTGTGTTTTCAATGGTATATTTGGTTATGTGTTTCCATTGATTTTTCGTATGAATTGTTCAATCTTTTGCCTGCAAGCCCACGTATTCCATGTCGATTTATATCCTACCTTTTCAAAGGTTGACTGCTAGTTATTATAAATCGACTCTAAGGAGATTTATATTGTTTTCTTTGATATTATTATTATTATTATGATTCGACATATATGGAGAATCATTTTGAACTCTTTGATATTATTATTATTATTATTTGGCCACTTTTTGCCAGTTAGTTTTTGTGCTAGAGACTTGAAATTTTGTACATAGGTAGTCCTTGGTAAGTACTTTCATTTTTTGTGAAAATGGTTGACCTTGACCTTGAACTCAAGGTCACAGGTCATCTCAAAGTCAAATTTTCCAAAATTTCAAAGTGGATTATCTCTTTTAATATCATTGTTAGAAAATTAGGACTTAGGAACCTTTATATAAACATGTGTTGCTACAATTTTGGCCTATATCGTTTATTGGGAGATGAGGGTAAAGGGGTATTTACCCCCTTTTGACAAAAACCAGTTGCTCATGTTTTCAGAGAAAACTATAATGGCTAGAGGCTCAGTTTTTGCTGTAATTGATAGCCTGACTGCTCATCCATGGTAAGACACTTTTTATATTTTGATCAAACTTGGGGTTTCTGAGTTATTGGACTTTCAAAAATGGGTGTTTTGTCCAAAAAGTGAAAACATTTTTTAACTTTGGTTTGAATGGAGGGAAATTAATGAAACTTGGTGTGTATATAGTATTCATGAATTACAGTCACATCATAAAATAAAAATAACGTTTTGGGGGTAATTACCCCAAAAGGGGTAATTGACTCTAACTTTTGATTAACATGGACGATTTTCTCCAAATTTTGCACAAGTCCAGTATATTGACATGGGGAGATAATGCAAGTATGATTTTGATGTCAAGGGGAAATTTACCCCCTTATTATGGATCGAAAGGGGTGAATATGTGTTTTGAGCAGTTATTGTGTATTGAATGATACAATAGGCATCGTTTGAGACTTACCTTTGTGCTGTGGATGTTCCTGGATAAAAATTGTCGTTTTTAGGTAATTACCCCCAAAAAGGGGTAAATAGTCATAACTTTTGATTGACTTGGACGATATTCTCCAAATTTTGCACAGGTTTAGTATCTTGACATGGGGACATAATGCAAGTATGATTTTGATGTAATGGGGTAATTTACCCCCATATTCAAGATCGAAAGGGGTGAATATGTTTTTTGAGCAGTTCTTGTCTTTCCAATGGTACAATTGGCATCGGTTGGGACTTTACTTCACACCATTGATGTTTTTTGGTTAAAATTGCCATTTTTAGGTAATTACCCCCAAAAAGGGGTAAATATTCATATCTTTTGACTGACTTGGACGATTTCCTTCAAGTTTTGCACAAGTTTAGTATCTTGACATGGGCACATAATGCAAGTATGATTTTGATGTCATGGGTTAATTTACCCCCATATTCAGGATCGAAAGGGGCGAATATGTGTTTTGAGCAGTTCTTATCTTTGCAATGATATAACAGGCATCGGTTGGGACTTTACTTCACACCATTGATGTTTTTGGGTTAAAATTGCCGTTTTTAGGTAATTACCCCAAAAAAGGGGTAAATATTCATAACTTTTGATTGACTTGGACGATTTTCTTCAAATTTTGCACAGGTTTAGTATCTTGACATGGGGGCATAATGCAAGTACGATATGGATGTCATGGGGTTATTTACCCCCGTATTCCGGATCGAAAGGGGTGAATATGTGTTTTGAGCAGTTCTTATCTTTGCAATGGTATAACAGGCATCGGTTGGGACTCTACTTCACACCATTGATGTTTTTGGGTTAAAATTGCCGTTTTTAGGTAATTACCCCCAAAAAGGGGTAAATATTCATAACTTTTGATTGACTTGGACGATTTTCTTCAAATTTTGCACAGGTTTAGTATCTTGACGTGGGGACATAATTCAAGATTTACTTTGATGTCACGGGGTAATTTACCCTCAGAATCAATGCCAAAAGGGTTGAACAAGTATTTTGAGCAGTTTTTGTGTTTTCAATGGTATATTTGGTTATGTGTTTCCATTGATTTTTCATATGAATTGTTCAATCTTTTGCCTGCAAGCCGACGTATTCCATGTCGAATCATTCTCTACCTTTTCAAAGGTTGACTGCTAGTTATAAATCGACTCTAAGGAGATTTATATTGTTTTCTTTGATATTATTATTATTATTATTATTATAAATCGACTCTAAGGAGATTTATATTGTTTTCTTTGATATTATTAAGAATTTACCATACCTATGGTAAATTAAGAATTTACCATACCTATGGTAAATTCTTATTGTTTTTGCTATTATTCTTATTATTATTATTATTTCCGGAAAAAATTTGCTCCGATTTTCTTGATTATTTTTGTGAATGTACCTGTATACTTGTAGACTACTGTATTCCGGTCCTGAGTTTGAATTTTTATTTTCAAGGTATATAGGACCTTTTTAGTGTGAATTTTGGTATATTTTGATGTGCTATATCTGAATAAACTGTTAAACTAGAGTAATTTGCTTTAGTTTCTGTCCATAAACTATAAAAATCTATACAATGGCGAAAAAATTATCGAAATCACTCAAGCGGAACATTCCACACTGAATATTTAGGTCATTTTCGAATTGTTTCGAGTTCGGCAAAAACCATAAGTGATAGCAGCATGCTCATAGTGCCAAAAGTTGACCTATAGTACGGGCCAGTGCATAACATATTTTTAATTTTGATATTGCAACTATTTATGGAATGGCGGCCATTTTGGTACGTTGTATTTGCTAAATTTGAGGTGCATGAGTTCAAAATCCATGAAGGAGTCATTTTAGGTAATGCAAATGTATAATGAACCCCCCCAAATATACCCATTTACACCCCATACCAATCTTTAAATTTGACCTTGACCTCATTTTTCAAGGTCATATGACCCGTCAAAGTTTAAATTCACTGCATTTTCAAAAATTCCAACAATTATGTTTTTTCAAAGATATCCAATTCATATTATAGACTTTTATAGCCGGCAGCTGGATTGTTTGAACCCTGAAATCGGAATTGATCTATCTCTTCATGTTGATTTATAAAAAAATTCCAAATATTGCATACCGCGCAACATGCAAAATCAGCCTATTTTTGCCCTCTCGAGCAATAAATATTGATCCTACACAGTTCAAATAATAAAATGACCCCCCCTTTGTCACGTATTGCCAATCTGGGCAAAATATTGGTTTTGACCTAGAAAGGTATTTTCAAGGTCAAACTCAAGGTCAAATATTTGGCAAAATGGGATATTTGAGATACTTAATTTTTTTAACTAGGAAATAATTGAGGAATTTCCACAATCTCTTCATTGTTTGGTGCCACAGTACCCTAGAGGACCCTTGCAAAGTTTTAAGTTCATCGGATTGATGTACATTGCATAATAAAGGTCACAAGGTCAAAAAATGACAGCTAAATTGACTGGTCATTTTCCAATTTCGCATTTGTTGCCAAACTTTGATCGCCTTTATCTCCGGTTCTAATTAAGCTAGAGAAAAACTAAAAACATATTCGGAAAGGCCGTAATCTCCTCTAGTATTTGTTTTCTATGCATTTTAACGTATCTCTACTAGTTAAAAAGATCGCCGGACCCTGAAAATTTCATGTTTTAGGTCATGATTTTACACTTTAACATTTTTTTCACAAAGAAGGCAATCTTCAAAAAAATCAATACTCCTTGAAGATGTAATCCAAACACATTTACAGTAGTGTGTGCAATTTCAAGTCTCTACTGTAAACCGTTTGCCTTTGAGATAAAGATAATGTTCAAAACTTGACATTTTCAGAGTCTATTTTTTGGTGATATTTCACATTTTTGTCATTAATTCAATCGGTTCTATCTTCGGTTCTAATTAAGGTATAGGAATGATGAAAGCAGTTCTGAATACCTCAGATTCTCCTCTTTATTTTGTTTAATGTTCATTTTGGTGTACCATCAATAGTTAAAAAGATCGGTCAACCCTGAAAATTTCAACTTTACATATTATAACCAAATTAGTGCCCTGAGCTAAAAGAAGTCAATTTTGCATTGAAGAAATACAAAATCAGTATAAAAGTTGCATGGACCTATTGTGTTAATGTGATACATTATACTGATCTTACTATATCTATGATGCTAAGTATGTGAATGTTCATATTTGTTTTTTTCTTGTCAAGAGGTCAATAAAACAAGATTAAATGTACTTAACTAAATAAACCAAACTGAGTAAACTATACTAAATAACCTAAACTAAATTAATTGAAATAAATAAGCTAAACTGAACTAAATAAACTGAACTAAATAAACTAAATTAAGCATGAGCATTCACACAATAGTCTGTACTCATAAACATATACAATATACCTTTAAATAATAAATATATTGGTAAATTCTTCATCACTGACCATGGTCAGTTATAGCCATCTAGTTATTATTATTATTATAAATCGACTCTAAGGAGATTTATATTGTTTTCTTTGATATTATTATTATTATTATTATTATTATTATTATTATTATTTGGCCACTTTTTGCCAGTTAGTTTTTGTGCTAGAGACTTGAAATTTTGTACATAGGTAGTCCTTGGTCAGTACTTTCATTTTTTGTGAAAATGGTTGACCTTGACCTTGAACTCAAGGTCACAGGTCATCTCAAAGTCAAATTTTCCAAAATTTCAAAGTGGATTATCTCTTTTAATATCATTGTTAGATTATTAGGACTTAGGAACCTTTATATAAACATGTGTTGCTACAATTTTGGCCTATATCGTTTATTGGGAGATGAGGGTAAAGGGGTATTTACCCCCTTTTGACAAAAACCAGTTGCTCATGTTTTCAGAGAAAACTATAATGGCTAGAGGCTCAGTTTTTGCTGTAATTGATAGCCTGACTGCTCATCCATGGTAAGACACTTTTTATATTTTGATCAAACTTGGGGTTTCTGAGTTATTGGACTTTCAAAAATGGGTGTTTTGTCCAAAAAGTGAAAACATTTTTTAACTTTGGTTTGAATGGAGGGAAATTAATGAAACTTGGTGTGTATATAGTATTCATGAATTACAGTCACATTATGAAATAAAAATAACGTTTTGGGGGTAATTACCCCAAAAGGGGTAATTGACTCTAACTTTTGATTAACATGGACGATTTTCTCCAAATTTTGCACAAGTCCAGTATATTGACATGGGGAGATAATGCAAGTATGATTTTGATGTCAAGGGGAAATTTACCCCCTTATTCTGGATCGAAAGGGGTGAATATGTGTTTTGAGCAGTTATTGTGTATTGAATGATACAATAGGCATCGTTTGAGACTTACCTTTGTGCTGTGGATGTTCCTGGATAAAAATTGTCGTTTTTAGGCAATTACCCCAAAAAGGGGTAAAAAGTCATAACTTTTGATTGACTTGGACGATTTTCTCCAAATTTTGCACATGTTTAGTATCTTGACATGGGGACATAATGCAAGTACGATTTTGATGTAATGGGGTAATTTACCCCCATATTCAAGATCGAAAGGGTGAATATGTATTTTGAGCAGTTATTGTCTTTCCAATGGTACAATTGGCATCGGTTGGGACTTTACTTCACACCATTGATGTTTTTTGGTTAAAATTGCCATTTTTAGATAATTACCCCCAAAAAGGGGTAAATATTCATATCTTTTGACTGACTTGGACGATTTCCTTCAAGTTTTGCACAAGTTTAGTATCTTGACATGGGCACATAATGCAAGTATGATTTTGATGTCATGGGTTAATTTACCCCCATATTCAGGATCGAAAGGGGCGAATATGTGTTTTGAGCAGTTCTTAGCTTTGCAATGATATAACAGGCATCGGTTGGGACTTTACTTCACACCATTGATGTTTTTGTGTTAAAATTGCCGTTTTTAGGTAATTACCCCAAAAAAGGGGTAAATATTCATAACTTTTGATTGACTTGGACGATTTTGTTCAAATTTTGCACAAGTTTAGTATCTTGACATGGGGGCATAATGCAAGTATGATTTTGATGTCAAGGGGTAATTTACCCCCTTATTCTGGATCGAAAGGGGTGAATATGTGTTTTGACCAGTTATTGTGTATTGAATGATACAATAGGCATCGTTTGAGACTTTCCTTCGTGCTGTGGATGTTCCTGGATAAAAATTGTCGTTTTTAGGTAATTACCCCAAAAAGGGGTAAAAAGTCATAACTTTTGACTGGCTTGGACGATTTCCTTCAAATTTTGCACAAGTTTAGTATCTTGACATGGGCACATAATGCAAGTACGATATGGATGTCATGGGGTTATTTACCCCCATATTCCAGATCGAAGGGGGTGAATATGTGTTTTGAGCAGTTCTTATCTTTGCAATGGTATAACAGGCATCGGTTGGGACTTTACTTCACACCATTGATGTTTTTGAGTTAAAATGGCCGTTTTTAGTTAATTACCCCAAAAAAGGGGTAAATATTCATAACTTTTGATTGACTTGGATGATTTTCTTCAAATTTTGCACACGTTTAGTATCTTGACATGGGGACATAATGCAAGTACGATATGGATGTCATGGGGTTATTTACCCCCATATTCCAGATCGAAGGGGGTGAATATGTGTTTTGAGCAGTTCTTATCTTTGCAATGGTATAACAGGCATCGGTTGGGACTTTACTTCACACCATTGATGTTTTTGAGTTAAAATGGCCGTTTTTAGTTAATTACCCCAAAAAAGGGGTAAATATTCATAACTTTTGATTGACTTGGATGATTTTCTTCAAATTTTGCACAGGTTTAGTATCTTGACATGGGGACATAATTCAAGTTTGACTTTGATGTCACCGGGTAATTTACCCTGAAAATCAATGCCAAAAGGGATGAACAAGTATTTTGAGCAGTTTTTGTGTTTTCAATGGTATATTTGGTTATGTGTTTCCATTGATTTTTCGTATGAATTGTTCAATCTTTTGCCTGCAAGCCCACGTATTCCATGTCGATTTATATCCTACCTTTTCAAAGGTTGACTGCTAGTTATTATTATTATTATTATTTGGCCATTTTTATCCAGTCAGTTTTTGTCATAGAGACTTGAAAGTTTGTACATAGGTAGTCCTTGGTAAGTACTTTCATTTTTTGTGAAAATGGTTGACCTTGACCTTGAACTCAAGGTCACAGGTCATCTCAAAGTCAAATTTTTCAAAATTTCAAAGTGGATTATCTCTTTTAATATCATTGTTAGAATATTAAGACTTGGTAATCTTTATATGAACATGTGTTGCTACATTTTTGGCCTATATGGTTTATTGGGAGATGAGGGTAAAGGGGTATTTACCCCCTTCTGACAAAAACCAGTTGCTCATGTTTTCAGAGAAAACTATAATGGCTAGAGGCTCAGTTTTTGCTGTAATTGATAGCCTGACTACTCATCCATGGTAAGACACCTTTTATATTTTGATCAAACAAGGGGTTTTTGAGTTATGGGACTTTCAAAAATGGGTGTTTTGTCCAAAAAGTGAAAACATTTTTTAACTTTGGTTTGAATGGAGGGAATTTCATGAAACTTGGTGTGTATATAGTATTCATGAATTACAGTCACATTATGGAATAAAAATGACGTTTTGGGGGAAATTACCCCAAAAGGGGTAATTGACTCTAACTTGTGATTAACATGGGCGAATTTCTCCAAATTTTGCAGAAGTCCAGTATATTGACATGGGGACATAATGCAAGTATGATTTTGATGTCAAGGGGTAATTTACCCCCTTATTCTGGATCAAAAGGGGTGAATATGTGTTTTGACCAGTTATTGTGTATTGAATGATACAATAGGCATCGTTTGAGACTTTCCTTCGTGCTGTGGATGTTCCTGGATAAAAATTGTCGTTTTTAGGTAATTACCCCAAAAAGGGGTAAAAAGTCATAACTTTTGATTGACTTGGACGATTTTCTCCAAATTTTGCACAAGTTTAGTATCTTGACATGTGGACATAATGCAAGTACGATTTTGATGTCATGGGGTAATTTACCCCCATATTCAAGATCGAAAGGGGTGAATATGTGTTTTGAGCAGTTCTTATCTTTGCAATGGTATAATAGGCATCGGTTGGGACTTTACTTCACAATACAGATGTCCTTAGGTGAAAATTGTCATTTTAAGGTAATTACCCCCAAAAAGGGGTAAATATTCATAACTTTTGACTGGCTTGGACGATTTCCTTCAAATTTTGCACAAGTTTAGTATCTTGACATGGGCACATAATGCAAGTATGATTTTGATGTCATGGGTTAATTTACCCCCATATTCTGGATTGAAAGGGCGAATATGTGTTTTGAGCAGTTCTTATCTTTGCAATGGTATAATAGGCATCGGTTGGGACTTTACTTCACACCATTTTTGTTTTTGGGTTAAAATTGCCGTTTTTAGATAATTACCCCCAAAAAGAGGTAAATATTCATAACTTTTGATTGACTTGGACGATTTTCTTCAAATTTTGCACAGGTTTAGTATCTTGACATGGGGCATAATGCATGTACGATATGGATGTCATGGGGTTATTTACCCCCATATTCCAGATCGAAGGGGTGAATATGTGTTTTGAGCAGTTCTTATCTTTGCAATGGTACAACAGGCATCGGTTGGGACTTTACTTCACAACATTGATGTTTTTGGGTTAAAATTGCCGTTTTTAGGTGTTTACCCCAAAAAAGGGGTAAATATTCATAACTTTTGATTGACTTGGACGATTTTCTTCAAATTTTGCACAGGTTTAGTATCTTGACATGGGGACATAATTCAAGTTTGACTTTGATGTCATGGGGTAATTTACCCTCAAAATCAATGCCAAAAAGGGATGAACAAGTATTTTGAGCAGTTTTTGTGTTTTCAATGGTATATTTGGTTATGTGTTTCCATTGATTTTTCGTATGAATTGTTCAATCTTTTGCCTGCAAGCCCACGTATTCCATGTCGATTTATTCTCTACCTTTTCAAAGGTTGACTGCTAGTTATTATTATTATTATTATTTGGCCACTTTTTGCCAGTTAGTTTTTGTGCTAGAGACTTGAAATTTTGTACATAGGTAGTCCTTGGTCAGTACTTTCATTTTTTGTGAAAATGGTTGACCTTGACCTTGAACTCAAGGTCACAGGTCATCTCAAAGTCAAATTTTCCAAAATTTCAAAGTGGATTATCTCTTTTAATATCATTGTTAGATTATTAGGACTTAGGAACCTTTATATAAACATGTGTTGCTACAATTTTGGCCTGTATCGTTTATTGGGAGATGAGGGTAAAGGGGTATTTACCCCCTTTTGACAAAAACCAGTTGCTCATGTTTTCAGAGAAAACTATAATGGCTAGAGGCTCAGTTTTTGCTGTAATTGATAGCCTGACTGCTCATCCATGGTAAGACACTTTTTATATTTTGATCAAACTTGGGGTTTCTGAGTTATTGGACTTTCAAAAATGGGTGTTTTGTCCAAAAAGTGAAAACATTTTTTAACTTTGGTTTGAATGGAGGGAAATTAATAAAACTTGGTGTGTATATAGTATTCATGAATTACAGTCACATTATAAAATAAAAATAACGTTTTGGGGGTAATTACCCCAAAAGGGGTAATTGACTCTAACTTTTGATTAACATGGACGATTTTCTCCAAATTTTGCACAAGTCCAGTATATTGACATGGGGAGATAATGCAAGTATGATTTTGATGTCAAGGGGAAATTTACCCCCTTATTCTGGATCGAAAGGGGTGAATATGTGTTTTGAGCAGTTATTGTGTATTGAATGATACAATAGGCATCGTTTGAGACTTACCTTTGTGCTGTGGATGTTCCTGGATAAAAATTGTCGTTTTTAGGTAATTACCCCAAAAAGGGGTAAAAAGTCATAACTTTTGATTGACTTGGACGATTTTCTCCAAATTTTGCACATGTTTAGTATCTTGACATGTGGACATAATGCAAGTACGATTTTGATGTAATGGGGTAATTTACCCCCATATTCAAGATCGAAAGGGGTGAATATGTATTTTGAGCAGTTCTTGTCTTTCCAATGGTACAATTGGCATCGGTTGGGACTTTACTTCACACCATTGATGTTTTTTGGTTAAAATTGCCATTTTTAGGTAATTACCCCCAAAAAGGGGTAAATATTCATATCTTTTGACTGACTTGGACGATTTCCTTCAAGTTTTGCACAAGTTTAGTATCTTGACATGGGCACATAATGCAAGTATGATTTTGATGTCATGGGTTAATTTACCCCCATATTCAGGATCGAAAGGGGCGAATATGTGTTTTGAGCAGTTCTTAGCTTTGCAATGATATAACAGGCATCGGTTGGGACTTTACTTCACACCATTGATGTTTTTGTGTTAAAATTGCCGTTTTTAGGTAATTACCCCAAAAAAGGGGTAAATATTCATAACTTTTGATTGACTTGGACGATTTTGTTCAAATTTTGCACAAGTTTAGTATCTTGACATGGGGGCATAATGCAAGTATGATTTTGATGTCAAGGGGTAATTTACCCCCTTATTCTGGATCGAAAGGGGTGAATATGTGTTTTGACCAGTTATTGTGTATTGAATGATACAATAGGCATCGTTTGAGACTTTCCTTCGTGCTGTGGATGTTCCTGGATAAAAATTGTCGTTTTTAGGTAATTACCCCAAAAAAGGGTAAAAAGTCATAACTTTTGATTGACTTGGACGATTTTCTCCAAATTTTGCACATGTTTAGTATCTTGACATGTGGACATAATGCAAGTACGATTTTGATGTCATGGGGTAATTTACCCCCATATTCAAGATCGAAAGGGGTGAATATGTGTTTTGAGCAGTTCTTATCTTTGCAATGGTATAATAGGCATCGGTTGGGACTTTACTTCACAATACAGATGTCCTTAGGTGAAAATTGTCATTTTAAGGTAATTACCCCCAAAAAGGGGTAAATATTCATAACTTTTGACTGGCTTGGACGATTTCCTTCAAATTTTGCACAAGTTTAGTATCTTGACATGGGCACATAATGCAAGTATGATTTTGATGTCATGGGTTAATTTACCCCCATATTCTGGATTGAAAGGGCGAATATGTGTTTTGAGCAGTTCTTATCTTTGCAATGGTATAATAGGCATCGGTTGGGACTTTACTTCACACCATTTTTGTTTTTGGGTTAAAATTGCCGTTTTTAGATAATTACCCCCAAAAAGAGGTAAATATTCATAACTTTTGATTGACTTGGACGATTTTCTTCAAATTTTGCACAGGTTTAGTATCTTGACATGGGGACATAATGCAAGTACGATATGGATGTCATGGGGTTATTTACCCCCATATTCCAGATCGAAGGGGGTGAATATGTGTTTTGAGCAGTTCTTATCTTTGCAATGGTATAACAGGCATCGGTTGGGACTTTACTTCACACCATTGATGTTTTTGAGTTAAAATGGCCGTTTTTAGTTAATTACCCCAAAAAAGGGGTAAATATTCATAACTTTTGATTGACTTGGATGATTTTCTTCAAATTTTGCACAGGTTTAGTATCTTGACATAGGGACATAATTCAAGTTTGACTTTGATGTCACCGGGTAATTTACCCTGAAAATCAATGCCAAAAGGGATGAACAAGTATTTTGAGCAGTTTTTGTGTTTTCAATGGTATATTTGGTTATGTGTTTCCATTGATTTTTCGTATGAATTGTTCAATCTTTTGCCTGCAAGCCCACGTATTCCATGTCGATTTATATCCTACCTTTTCAAAGGTTGACTGCTAGTTATTATAAATCGACTCTAAGGAGATTTATATTGTTTTCTTTGATATTATTATTATTATTATTATTATTATTATTATTATTATTTGGCCACTTTTTGCCAGTTAGTTTTTGTGCTAGAGACTTGAAATTTTGTACATAGGTAGTCCTTGGTCAGTACTTTCATTTTTTGTGAAAATGGTTGACCTTGACCTTGAACTCAAGGTCACAGGTCATCTCAAAGTCAAATTTTCCAAAATTTCAAAGTGGATTATCTCTTTTAATATCATTGTTAGATTATTAGGACTTAGGAACCTTTATATAAACATGTGTTGCTACAATTTTGGCCTATATCGTTTATTGGGAGATGAGGGTAAAGGGGTATTTACCCCCTTTTGACAAAAACCAGTTGCTCATGTTTTCAGAGAAAACTATAATGGCTAGAGGCTCAGTTTTTGCTGTAATTGATAGCCTGACTGCTCATCCATGGTAAGACACTTTTTATATTTTGATCAAACTTGGGGTTTCTGAGTTATTGGACTTTCAAAAATGGGTGTTTTGTCCAAAAAGTGAAAACATTTTTTAACTTTGGTTTGAATGGAGGGAAATTAATGAAACTTGGTGTGTATATAGTATTCATGAATTACAGTCACATTATAAAATAAAAATAACGTTTTGGGGGTAATTACCCCAAAAGGGGTAATTGACTCTAACTTTTGATTAACATGGACGATTTTCTCCAAATTTTGCACAAGTCCAGTATATTGACATGGGGAGATAATGCAAGTATGATTTTGATGTCAAGGGGAAATTTACCCCCTTATTCTGGATCGAAAGGGGTGAATATGTGTTTTGAGCAGTTATTGTGTATTGAATGATACAATAGGCATCGTTTGAGACTTACCTTTGTGCTGTGGATGTTCCTGGATAAAAATTGTCGTTTTTAGGTAATTACCCCAAAAAGGGGTAAAAAGTCATAACTTTTGATTGACTTGGACGATTTTCTCCAAATTTTGCACATGTTTAGTATCTTGACATGTGGACATAATGCAAGTACGATTTTGATGTAATGGGGTAATTTACCCCCATATTCAAGATCGAAAGGGGTGAATATGTATTTTGAGCAGTTATTGTCTTTCCAATGGTACAATTGGCATCGGTTGGGACTTTACTTCACACCATTGATGTTTTTTGGTTAAAATTGCCATTTTTAGGTAATTACCCCCAAAAAGGGGTAAATATTCATATCTTTTGACTGACTTGGACGATTTCCTTCAAGTTTTGCACAAGTTTAGTATCTTGACATGGGCACATAATGCAAGTATGATTTTGATGTCATGGGTTAATTTACCCCCATATTCAGGATCGAAAGGGGCGAATATGTGTTTTGAGCAGTTCTTAGCTTTGCAATGATATAACAGGCATCGGTTGGGACTTTACTTCACACCATTGATGTTTTTGTGTTAAAATTGCCGTTTTTAGGTAATTACCCCAAAAAAGGGGTAAATATTCATAACTTTTGATTGACTTGGACGATTTTGTTCAAATTTTGCACAAGTTTAGTATCTTGACATGGGGGCATAATGCAAGTATGATTTTGATGTCAAGGGGTAATTTACCCCCATATTCTGGATCGAAAGGGGTGAATATGTGTTTTGACCAGTTATTGTGTATTGAATGATACAATAGGCATCGTTTGAGACTTTCCTTCGTGCTGTGGATGTTCCTGGATAAAAATTGTCGTTTTTAGGTAATTACCCCAAAAAGGGGTAAAAAGTCATAACTTTTGACTGGCTTGGACGATTTCCTTCAAATTTTGCACAAGTTTAGTATCTTGACATGGGCACATAATGCAAGTACGATATGGATGTCACGGGGTTATTTACCCCCATATTCAAGATCGAAGGGGGTGAATATGTGTTTTGAGCAGTTCTTATCTTTGCAATGGTATAACAGGCATCGGTTGGGACTTTACTTCACACCATTGATGTTTTTGAGTTAAAATGGCCGTTTTTAGTTAATTACCCCAAAAAAGGGGTAAATATTCATAACTTTTGATTGACTTGGATGATTTTCTTCAAATTTTGCACACGTTTAGTATCTTGACATGGGGACATAATGCAAGTACGATATGGATGTCATGGGGTTATTTACCCCCATATTCCAGATCGAAGGGGGTGAATATGTGTTTTGAGCAGTTCTTATCTTTGCAATGGTATAACAGGCATCGGTTGGGACTTTACTTCACACCATTGATGTTTTTGAGTTAAAATGGCCGTTTTTAGTTAATTACCCCAAAAAAGGGGTAAATATTCATAACTTTTGATTGACTTGGATGATTTTCTTCAAATTTTGCACAGGTTTAGTATCTTGACATGGGGACATAATTCAAGTTTGACTTTGATGTCACCGGGTAATTTACCCTGAAAATCAATGCCAAAAGGGATGAACAAGTATTTTGAGCAGTTTTTGTGTTTTCAATGGTATATTTGGTTATGTGTTTCCATTGATTTTTCGTATGAATTGTTCAATCTTTTGCCTGCAAGCCCACGTATTCCATGTCGATTTATATCCTACCTTTTCAAAGGTTGACTGCTAGTTATTATTATTATTATTATTATTATTTGGCCATTTTTATCCAGTCAGTTTTTGTCATAGAGACTTGAAATTTTGTACATAGGTAGTCCTTGGTAAGTACTTTCATTTTTTGTGAAAATGGTTGACCTTGACCTTGAACTCAAGGTCACAGGTCATCTCAAAGTCAAATTTTTCAAAATTTCAAAGTGGATTATCTCTTTTAATATCATTGTTAGAATATTAAGACTTGGTAATCTTTATATGAACATGTGTTGCTACATTTTTGGCCTATATCGTTTATTGGGAGATGAGGGTAAAGGGGTATTTACCCCCTTCTGACAAAAACCAGTTGCTCATGTTTTCAGAGAAAACTATAATGGCTAGAGGCTCAGTTTTTGCTGTAATTGATAGCCTGACTACTCATCCATGGTAAGACACCTTTTATATTTTGATCAAACAAGGGGTTTCTGAGTTATGGGACTTTCAAAAATGGGTGTTTTGTCCAAAAAGTGAAAACATTTTTTTAACTTTGGTTTGAATGGAGGGAATTTCATGAAACTTGGTGTGTATATAGTATTCATGAATTACAGTCACATTATGGAATAAAAATGACGTTTTGGGGGAAATTACCCCAAAAGGGGTAATTGACTCTAACTTGTGATTAACATGGGCGAATTTCTCCAAATTTTGCAGAAGTCCAGTATATTGACATGGGGACATAATGCAAGTATGATTTTGATGTCAAGGGGTAATTTACCCCCTTATTCTGGATCGAAAGGGGTGAATATGTGTTTTGACCAGTTATTGTGTATTGAATGATACAATAGGCATCGTTTGAGACTTTCCTTCGTGCTGTGGATGTTCCTGGATAAAAATTGTCGTTTTTAGGTAATTACCCCAAAAAGGGGTAAAAAGTCATAACTTTTGATTGACTTGGACGATTTTCTCCAAATTTTGCACATGTTTAGTATCTTGACATGTGGACATAATGCAAGTACGATTTTGATGTCATGGGGTAATTTACCCCCATATTCAAGATCGAAAGGGGTGAATATGTGTTTTGAGCAGTTCTTATCTTTGCAATGGTATAATAGGCATCGGTTGGGACTTTACTTCACAATACAGATGTCCTTAGGTGAAAATTGTCATTTTAAGGTAATTACCCCCAAAAAGGGGTAAATATTCATAACTTTTGACTGGCTTGGACGATTTCCTTCAAATTTTGCACAGGTTTAGTATCTTGACATGGGGACATAATGCAAGTACGATATGGATGTCATGGGGTTATTTACCCCCATATTCCAGATCGAAGGGGGTGAATATGTGTTTTGAGCAGTTCTTATCTTTGCAATGGTATAACAGGCATCGGTTGGGACTTTACTTCACACCATTGATGTTTTTGAGTTAAAATGGCCGTTTTTAGTTAATTACCCCAAAAAAGGGGTAAATATTCATAACTTTTGATTGACTTGGACGATTTTCTCCAAATTTTGCACATGTTTAGTATCTTGACATGTGGACATAATGCAAGTACGATTTTGATGTCATGGGGTAATTTACCCCCATATTCAAGATCGAAAGGGGTGAATATGTGTTTTGAGCAGTTCTTATCTTTGCAATGGTATAATAGGCATCGGTTGGGACTTTACTTCACACCATTGATGTTCTTAGGTGAAAATTGTCATTTTAAGGTAATTACCCCCAAAAAGGGGTAAATATTCATAACTTTTGACTGGCTTGGACGATTTCCTTCAAATTTTGCACAAGTTTAGTATCTTGACATGGGCACATAATGCAAGTATGATTTTGATGTCATGGGTTAATTTACCCCCATATTCTGGATTGAAAGGGCGAATATGTGTTTTGAGCAGTTCTTATCTTTGCAATGGTATAATAGGCATCGGTTGGGACTTTACTTCACACCATTTTTGTTTTTGGGTTAAAATTGCCGTTTTTAGATAATTACCCCCAAAAAGAGGTAAATATTCATAACTTTTGATTGACTTGGACGATTTTCTTCAAATTTTGCACAGGTTTAGTATCTTGACATGGGGACATAATGCAAGTACGATATGGATGTCATGGGGTTATTTACCCCCATATTCCAGATCGAAGGGGGTGAATATGTGTTTTGAGCAGTTCTTATCTTTGCAATGGTATAACAGGCATCGGTTGGGACTTTACTTCACACCATTGATGTTTTTGAGTTAAAATGGCCGTTTTTAGTTAATTACCCCAAAAAAGGGGTAAATATTCATAACTTTTGATTGACTTGGATGATTTTCTTCAAATTTTGCACAGGTTTAGTATCTTGACATGGGGATATAATTCAAGTTTGACTTTGATGTCACCTGGTAATTTACCCTGAAAATCAATGCCAAAAGGGATGAACAAGTATTTTGAGCAGTTTTTGTGTTTTCAATGGTATATTTGGTTATGTGTTTCCATTGATTTTTCGTATGAATTGTTCAATCTTTTGCCTGCAAGCCCACGTATTCCATGTCGATTTATATCCTACCTTTTCAAAGGTTGACTGCTAGTTATTATTATTATTATTATTTGGCCACTTTTTGCCAGTTAGTTTTTGTGCTAGAGACTTGAAATTTTGTACATAGGTAGTCCTTGGTCAGTACTTTCATTTTTTGTGAAAATGGTTGACCTTGACCTTGAACTCAAGGTCACAGGTCATCTCAAAGTCAAATTTTCCAAAATTTCAAAGTGGATTATCTCTTTTAATATCATTGTTAGATTATTAGGACTTAGGAACCTTTATATAAACATGTGTTGCTACAATTTTGGCCTATATCGTTTATTGGGAGATGAGGGTAAAGGGGTATTTACCCCCTTTTGACAAAAACCAGTTGCTCATGTTTTCAGAGAAAACTATAATGGCTAGAGGCTCAGTTTTTGCTGTAATTGATAGCCTGACTGCTCATCCATGGTAAGACACTTTTTATATTTTGATCAAACTTGGGGTTTCTGAGTTATTGGACTTTCAAAAATGGGTGTTTTGTCCAAAAAGTGAAAACATTTTTTAACTTTGGTTTGAATGGAGGGAAATTAATGAAACTTGGTGTGTATATAGTATTCATGAATTACAGTCACATTATAAAATAAAAATAACGTTTTGGGGGTAATTACCCCAAAAGGGGTAATTGACTCTAACTTTTGATTAACATGGACGATTTTCTCCAAATTTTGCACAAGTCCAGTATATTGACATGGGGAGATAATGCAAGTATGATTTTGATGTCAAGGGGAAATTTACCCCCTTATTCTGGATCGAAAGGGGTGAATATGTGTTTTGAGCAGTTATTGTGTATTGAATGATACAATAGGCATCGTTTGAGACTTACCTTTGTGCTGTGGATGTTCCTGGATAAAAATTGTCGTTTTTAGGTAATTACCCCAAAAAGGGGTAAAAAGTCATAACTTTTGATTGACTTGGACGATTTTCTCCAAATTTTGCACATGTTTAGTATCTTGACATGTGGACATAATGCAAGTACGATTTTGATGTAATGGGGTAATTTACCCCCATATTCAAGATCGAAAGGGGTGAATATGTATTTTGAGCAGTTCTTGTCTTTCCAATGGTACAATTGGCATCGGTTGGGACTTTACTTCACACCATTGATGTTTTTTGGTTAAAATTGCCATTTTTAGGTAATTACCCCCAAAAAGGGGTAAATATTCATATCTTTTGACTGACTTGGACGATTTCCTTCAAGTTTTGCACAAGTTTAGTATCTTGACATGGGCACATAATGCAAGTATGATTTTGATGTCATGGGTTAATTTACCCCCATATTCAGGATCGAAAGGGGCGAATATGTGTTTTGAGCAGTTCTTAGCTTTGCAATGATATAACAGGCATCGGTTGGGACTTTACTTCACACCATTGATGTTTTTGTGTTAAAATTGCCGTTTTTAGGTAATTACCCCAAAAAAGGGGTAAATATTCATAACTTTTGATTGACTTGGACGATTTTGTTCAAATTTTGCACAAGTTTAGTATCTTGACATGGGGGCATAATGCAAGTATGATTTTGATGTCAAGGGGTAATTTACCCCCTTATTCTGGATCGAAAGGGGTGAATATGTGTTTTGACCAGTTATTGTGTATTGAATGATACAATAGGCATCGTTTGAGACTTTCCTTCGTGCTGTGGATGTTCCTGGATAAAAATTGTCGTTTTTAGGTAATTACCCCAAAAAGGGGTAAAAAGTCATAACTTTTGACTGGCTTGGACGATTTCCTTCAAATTTTGCACAAGTTTAGTATCTTGACATGGGCACATAATGCAAGTACGATATGGATGTCATGGGGTTATTTACCCCCATATTCCAGATCGAAGGGGGTGAATATGTGTTTTGAGCAGTTCTTATCTTTGCAATGGTATAACAGGCATCGGTTGGGACTTTACTTCACACCATTGATGTTTTTGAGTTAAAATGGCCGTTTTTAGTTAATTACCCCAAAAAAGGGGTAAATATTCATAACTTTTGATTGACTTGGATGATTTTCTTCAAATTTTGCACACGTTTAGTATCTTGACATGGGGACATAATGCAAGTACGATATGGATGTCATGGGGTTATTTACCCCCATATTCCAGATCGAAGGGGGTGAATATGTGTTTTGAGCAGTTCTTATCTTTGCAATGGTATAACAGGCATCGGTTGGGACTTTACTTCACACCATTGATGTTTTTGAGTTAAAATGGCCGTTTTTAGGTGTTTACCCCAAAAAAGGGGTAAATATTCATAACTTTTGATTGACTTGGATGATTTTCTTCAAATTTTGCACAGGTTTAGTATCTTGACATGGGGACATAATTCAAGTTTGACTTTGATGTCACCGGGTAATTTACCCTGAAAATCAATGCCAAAAGGGATGAACAAGTATTTTGAGCAGTTTTTGTGTTTTCAATGGTATATTTGGTTATGTGTTTCCATTGATTTTTCGTATGAATTGTTCAATCTTTTGCCTGCAAGCCCACGTATTCCATGTCGATTTATATCCTACCTTTTCAAAGGTTGACTGCTAGTTATTATTATTATTATTATTTGGCCACTTTTTGCCAGTTAGTTTTTGGGCTAGAGACTTGAAATTTTGTACATAGGTAGTCCTTGGTCAGTACTTTCATTTTTTGTGAAAATGGTTGACCTTGACCTTGAACTCAAGGTCACAGGTCATCTCAAAGTCAAATTTTCCAAAATTTCAAAGTGGATTATCTCTTTTAATATCATTGTTAGATTATTAGGACTTAGGAACCTTTATATAAACATGTGTTGCTACAATTTTGGCCTATATCGTTTATTGGGAGATGAGGGTAAAGGGGTATTTACCCCCTTTTGACAAAAACCAGTTGCTCATGTTTTCAGAGAAAACTATAATGGCTAGAGGCTCAGTTTTTGCTGTAATTGATAGCCTGACTGCTCATCCATGGTAAGACACTTTTTATATTTTGATCAAACTTGGGGTTTCTGAGTTATTGGACTTTCAAAAATGGGTGTTTTGTCCAAAAAGTGAAAACATTTTTTAACTTTGGTTTGAATGGAGGGAAATTAATGAAACTTGGTGTGTATATAGTATTCATGAATTACAGTCACATTATAAAATAAAAATAACGTTTTGGGGGTAATTACCCCAAAAGGGGTAATTGACTCTAACTTTTGATTAACATGGACGATTTTCTCCAAATTTTGCACAAGTCCAGTATATTGACATGGGGAGATAATGCAAGTATGATTTTGATGTCAAGGGGAAATTTACCCCCTTATTCTGGATCGAAAGGGGTGAATATGTGTTTTGAGCAGTTATTGTGTATTGAATGATACAATAGGCATCGTTTGAGACTTACCTTTGTGCTGTGGATGTTCCTGGATAAAAATTGTCGTTTTTAGGTAATTACCCCAAAAAGGGGTAAAAAGTCATAACTTTTGATTGACTTGGACGATTTTCTCCAAATTTTGCACATGTTTAGTATCTTGACATGTGGACATAATGCAAGTACGATTTTGATGTAATGGGTAATTTACCCCCATATTCAAGATCGAAAGGGGTGAATATGTATTTTGAGCAGTTATTGTCTTTCCAATGGTACAATTGGCATCGGTTGGGACTTTACTTCACACCATTGATGTTTTTTGGTTAAAATTGCCATTTTTAGGTAATTACCCCCAAAAAGGGGTAAATATTCATATCTTTTGACTGACTTGGACGATTTCCTTCAAGTTTTGCACAAGTTTAGTATCTTGACATGGGCACATAATGCAAGTATGATTTTGATGTCATGGGTTAATTTACCCCCATATTCAGGATCGAAAGGGGCGAATATGTGTTTTGAGCAGTTCTTAGCTTTGCAATGATATAACAGGCATTGGTTGGGACTTTACTTCACACCATTGATGTTTTTGTGTTAAAATTGCCGTTTTTAGGTAATTACCCCAAAAAAGGGGTAAATATTCATAACTTTTGATTGACTTGGACGATTTTGTTCAAATTTTGCACAAGTTTAGTATCTTGACATGGGGGCATAATGCAAGTATGATTTTGATGTCAAGGGGTAATTTACCCCCTTATTCTGGATCGAAAGGGGTGAATATGTGTTTTGACCAGTTATTGTGTATTGAATGATACAATAGGCATCGTTTGAGACTTTCCTTCGTGCTGTGGATGTTCCTGGATAAAAATTGTCGTTTTTAGGTAATTACCCCAAAAAGGGGTAAAAAGTCATAACTTTTGACTGGCTTGGACGATTTCCTTCAAATTTTGCACAAGTTTAGTATCTTGACATGGGCACATAATGCAAGTACGATATGGATGTCATGGGGTTATTTACCCCCATATTCCAGATCGAAGGGGGTGAATATGTGTTTTGAGCAGTTCTTATCTTTGCAATGGTATAACAGGCATCGGTTGGGACTTTACTTCACACCATTGATGTTTTTGAGTTAAAATGGCCGTTTTTAGTTAATTACCCCAAAAAAGGGGTAAATATTCATAACTTTTGATTGACTTGGATGATTTTCTTCAAATTTTGCACACGTTTAGTATCTTGACATGGGGACATAATCCAAGTACGATATGGATGTCATGGGGTTATTTACCCCCATATTCCAGATCGAAGGGGGTGAATATGTGTTTTGAGCAGTTCTTATCTTTGCAATGGTATAACAGGCATCGGTTGGGACTTTACTTCACACCATTGATGTTTTTGAGTTAAAATGGCCGTTTTTAGTTAATTACCCCAAAAAAGGGGTAAATATTCATAACTTTTGATTGACTTGGATGATTTTCTTCAAATTTTGCACAGGTTTAGTATCTTGACATGGGGACATAATTCAAGTTTGACTTTGATGTCACCGGGTAATTTACCCTGAAAATCAATGCCAAAAGGGATGAACAAGTATTTTGAGCAGTTTTTGTGTTTTCAATGGTATATTTGGTTACGTGTTTCCATTGATTTTTCGTATGAATTGTTCAATCTTTTGCCTGCAAGCCCACGTATTCCATGTCGATTTATATCCTACCTTTTCAAAGGTTGACTGCTAGTTATTATTATTATTATTATTTGGCCACTTTTTGCCAGTTAGTTTTTGTGCTAGAGACTTGAAATTTTGTACATAGGTAGTCCTTGGTCAGTACTTTCATTTTTTGTGAAAATGGTTGACCTTGACCTTGAACTCAAGGTCACAGGTCATCTCAAAGTCAAATTTTCCAAAATTTCAAAGTGGATTATCTCTTTTAATATCATTGTTAGATTATTAGGACTTAGGAACCTTAATATAAACATGTGTTGCTACAATTTTGGCCTGTATCGTTTATTGGGAGATGAGGGTAAAGGGGTATTTACCCCCTTTTGACAAAAACCAGTTGCTCATGTTTTCAGAGAAAACTATAATGGCTAGAGGCTCAGTTTTTGCTGTAATTGATAGCCTGACTGCTCATCCATGGTAAGACACTTTTTATATTTTGATCAAACTTGGGGTTTCTGAGTTATTGGACTTTCAAAAATGGGTGTTTTGTCCAAAAAGTGAAAACATTTTTTAACTTTGGTTTGAATGGAGGGAAATTAATGAAACTTGGTGTGTATATAGTATTCATGAATTACAGTCACATTATAAAATAAAAATAACGTTTTGGGGGTAATTACCCCAAAAGGGGTAATTGACTCTAACTTTTGATTAACATGGACGATTTTCTCCAAATTTTGCACAAGTCCAGTATATTGACATGGGGAGATAATGCAAGTATGATTTTGATGTCAAGGGGAAATTTACCCCCTTATTCTGGATCGAAAGGGGTGAATATGTGTTTTGAGCAGTTATTGTGTATTGAATGATACAATAGGCATCGTTTGAGACTTACCTTTGTGCTGTGGATGTTCCTGGATAAAAATTGTCGTTTTTAGGTAATTACCCCAAAAAGGGGTAAAAAGTCATAACTTTTGATTGACTTGGACGATTTTCTCCAAATTTTGCACATGTTTAGTATCTTGACATGTGGACATAATGCAAGTACGATTTTGATGTAATGGGGTAATTTACCCCCATATTCAAGATCGAAAGGGGTGAATATGTATTTTGAGCAGTTCTTGTCTTTCCAATGGTACAATTGGCATCGGTTGGGACTTTACTTCACACCATTGATGTTTTTTGGTTAAAATTGCCATTTTTATGTAATTACCCCCAAAAAGGGGTAAATATTCATATCTTTTGACTGACTTGGACGATTTCCTTCAAGTTTTGCACAAGTTTAGTATCTTGACATGGGCACATAATGCAAGTATGATTTTGATGTCATGGGTTAATTTACCCCCATATTCAGGATCGAAAGGGGCGAATATGTGTTTTGAGCAGTTCTTAGCTTTGCAATGATACAACAGGCATCGGTAGGGACTTTACTTCACACCATTGATGTTTTTGTGTTAAAATTGCCGTTTTTAGGTAATTACCCCAAAAAAGGGGTAAATATTCATAACTTTTGATTGACTTGGACGATTTTGTTCAAATTTTGCACAAGTTTAGTATCTTGACATGGGGCATAATGCAAGTATGATTTTGATGTCAAGGGGTAATTTACCCCCTTATTCTGGATCGAAAGGGGTGAATATGTGTTTTGACCAGTTATTGTGTATTGAATGATACAATAGGCATCGTTTGAGACTTTCCTTCGTGCTGTGGATGTTCCTGGATAAAAATTGTCGTTTTTAGGTAATTACCCCAAAAAAGGGTAAAAAGTCATAACTTTTGATTGACTTGGACGATTTTCTCCAAATTTTGCACATGTTTAGTATCTTGACATGTGGACATAATGCAAGTACGATTTTGATGTCATGGGGTAATTTACCCCCATATTCAAGATCGAAAGGGGTGAATATGTGTTTTGAGCAGTTCTTATATTTGCAATGGTATAATAGGCATCGGTTGGGACTTTACTTCACAATACAGATGTCCTTAGGTGAAAATTGTCATTTTAAGGTAATTACCCCCAAAAAGGGGTAAATATTCATAACTTTTGACTGGCTTGGACGATTTCCTTCAAATTTTGCACAAGTTTAGTATCTTGACATGGGCACATAATGCAAGTATGATTTTGATGTCATGGGTTAATTTACCCCCATATTCTGGATCGAAAGGGCGAATATGTGTTTTGAGGAGTTCTTATCTTTGCAATGGTATAATAGGCATCGGTTGGGACTTTACTTCACACCATTTTTGTTTTTGGGTTAAAATTGCCGTTTTTAGATAATCACCCCAAAAAAGGGGTAAATATTCATAACTTTTGATTGACTTGGACGATTTTCTTCAAATTTTGCACAGGTTTAGTATCTTGACATGGGGACATAATGCAAGTACGATATGGATGTCATGGGGTTATTTACCCCCATATTCCAGATCGAAGGATGTGAATATGTGTTTTGAGCAGTTCTTATCTTTGCAATGGTATAACAGGCATCGGTTGGGACTTTACTTCACACCATTGATGTTTTTGAGTTAAAATGGCCGTTTTTAGTTAATTACCCCAAAAAAGGGGTAAATATTCATAACTTTTGATTGACTTGGATGATTTTCTTCAAATTTTGCACAGGTTTAGTATCTTGACATGGGGACATAATTCAAGTTTGACTTTGATGTCACCGGGTAATTTACCCTGAAAATCAATGCCAAAAGGGATGAACAAGTATTTTGAGCAGTTTTTGTGTTTTCAATGGTATATTTGGTTATGTGTTTCCATTGATTTTTCGTATGAATTGTTCAATCTTTTGCCTGCAAGCCCACGTATTCCATGTCGATTTATATCCTACCTTTTCAAAGGTTGACTGCTAGTTATTATTATTATTATTATTATTTGGCCATTTTTATCCAGTCAGTTTTTGTCATAGAGACTTGAAATTTTGTACATAGGTAGTCCTTGGTAAGTACTTTCATTTTTTGTGAAAATGGTTGACCTTGACCTTGAACTCAAGGTCACAGGTCATCTCAAAGTCAAATTTTTCAAAATTTCAAAGTGGATTATCTCTTTTAATATCATTGTTAGAATATTAAGACTTGGTAATCTTTATATGAACATGTGTTGCTACATTTTTGGCCTATATCGTTTATTGGGAGATGAGGGTAAAGGGGTATTTACCCCCTTCTGACAAAAACCAGTTGCTCATGTTTTCAGAGAAAACTATAATGGCTAGAGGCTCAGTTTTTGCTGTAATTGATAGCCTGACTACTCATCCATGGTAAGACACCTTTTATATTTTGATCAAACAAGGGGTTTTTGAGTTATGGGACTTTCAAAAATGGGTGTTTTGTCCAAAAAGTGAAAACATTTTTTAACTTTGGTTTGAATGGAGGGAATTTCATGAAACTTGGTGTGTATATAGTATTCATGAATTACAGTCACATTATGGAATAAAAATGACGTTTTGGGGAAAATTACCCCAAAAGGGGTAATTGACTCTAACTTGTGATTAACATGGGCGAATTTCTCCAAATATTGCACAAGTCCAGTATATTGACATGGGACATAATGCAAGTATGATTTTGATGTCAAGGGGTAATTTACCCCCTTATTCTGGATCGAAAGGGGTGAATATGTGTTTTGACCAGTTATTGTGTATTGAATGATACAATAGGCATCGTTTGAGACTTTCCTTCGTGCTGTGGATGTTCCTGGATAAAAATTGTCGTTTTTAGGTAATTACCCCAAAAAGGGGTAAAAAGTCATAACTTTTGATTGACTTGGACGATTTTCTCCAAATTTTGCACATGTTTAGTATCTTGACATGTGGACATAATGCAAGTACGATATGGATGTCATGGGGTAATTTACCCCCATATTCAAGATCGAAAGGGGTGAATATGTGTTTTGAGCAGTTCTTATCTTTGCAATGGTATAATAGGCATCGGTTGGGACTTTACTTCACAATACAGATGTCCTTAGGTGAAAATTGTCATTTTAAGGTAATTACCCCCAAAAAGGGGTAAATATTCATAACTTTTGACTGGCTTGGACGATTTCCTTCAAATTTTGCACAAGTTTAGTATCTTGACATGGGCACATAATGCAAGTATGATTTTGATGTCATGGGTTAATTTACCCCCATATTCTGGATTGAAAGGGCGAATATGTGTTTTGAGCAGTTCTTATCTTTGCAATGGTATAATAGGCATCGGTTGGGACTTTACTTCACACCATTTTTGTTTTTGGGTTAAAATTGCCGTTTTTAGATAATTACCCCCAAAAAGAGGTAAATATTCATAACTTTTGATTGACTTGGACGATTTTCTTCAAATTTTGCACAGGTTTAGTATCTTGACATGGGGACATAATGCAAGTACGATATGGATGTCATGGGGTTATTTACCCCCATATTCCAGATCGAAGGGGGTGAATATGTGGACATAATGCAAGTTTGACTTTGATGTCATGGGGTAATTTACCCTCAAAATCAATGCCAAAAGGGATGAACAAGTATTTTGAGCAGTTTTTGTGTTTTCAATGGTATATTTGGTTATGTGTTTCCATTGATTTTTCGTATGAATTGTTCAATCTTTTGCCTGCAAGCCCACGTATTCCATGTCGATTTATTCCCTACCTTTTCAAAGGTTGACTGCTAGTTATAAATCGACTTAAAAGGAGATTTATATTGTTTTCTTTGATATTATTATTATAAATCGACTTAAAAGGAGATTTATATTGTTTTCTTTGATATTATTATTATTATTATTATTTTATTTCACTTTAAGCTAGAGCTTTGAAATTTGGTACATATACAGCCATGGGTCAGTAGATTATTTTTCCAAAATATCTTTGACCTTGACCTTGAATTCAAGGTCACAGGTCATCTCAAAGTCAAATTTTTTAAATTTTCAAAGTGGATTATCTCTCTTAATATTAAAGTTACAGATTCAAGTTTAAGGAATCTTTATACAAATATAATTTGCTACATTTTTCATATGTGACCATTTTTGTGCTATGAGGGTAAAAGGGTATTTACCCCCTTTTGACAAAAACCAGTTGCTCATGTTTTCAGAGAAAACTATAATGGTTAGAGGCTCGGTTTTTGCTGTAATTGATAGCCTGACTAAATACCCATGGTAAGTGGGGTTTTATATTTTGATCAGAGAAGGGGTTTTTCAGTTATGACTGATTCAAAAATGGGTGTTTTGTCAAAAAAGTGAAAACATTTTTTAACTTTGGTTTGAATGGAGGGATTTTGATGAAACTTGGTGTGTATGAAGTATTCATGAATTGGAATCTTATCATGCAATAAAAATGATGTTTTAGGGTAATTACCCCAAAAGGGGTAAATTCCTATAACTTTTGATTGACTCGGACGATTGTCTTCAAATTTTACAAATGTTCAGTATGCTGACTTGGAAACATAGTGCAAGTACAATTTTGATGCTGTGGGTAATTTACCCTCATAATCAAGGTCGAAAGGGGTAAATGTGTTTTCGGAACACTTCTTGCATATCTAATGGCATATTAGGTATCAGTTGGGTCTTACCTTTTCAATGTAGGTGTTGCAAGATAATAGGTGTTGTTTTAAGGTAATTACCCCCAAAAAGGGGTAAATAGCTATAACTTTTGATTGAATTGGACGATTTTCTCCACACTTTGCACATGTTCCGTCAGATGATTTTGAGACATGGTGCTTGTAAGTTTTTGGTGTTCTGGAGTAAACTACCCCCGTAAGCAAGGTGGAAAGGGGTAAATATGTATTCTTAGCATTTCTTGTATATTTTATAACTTATTAGGCATCAACTGGGTCTTACCTTTTCACTGTTGGTGTTACAAGATCATAAAAGTTGTTGTTTATTGGCATTTTGTAATTTCCCCCAAAAAGGGGTAAATAGCTATAACTTTTGATTGAATAGGACGATTTTCTTCAAATTTGTCACATTATCAGTATGCTGACTTAGAGACATAGCGCAAGTACAATTTTGATTTTGTGTGACACTTTACCTGCATAATCAAGGTCGCAAGGGGTAAATATATATTCTGAAGCAAAAACGTTTGATTGTAGGGTTATTAATCCTCTTAATTATGGTAAAATTTGGTCAATATTTTGCCAATAATCCCAAATTCTTTCCCAGTCGATTTATTCCCTACCTTTTCAAAGGTTGACTGCTAGTTATTATTATTATTTTATTTCACTTTGAGCTAGAGCTTTGAAATTTGGTACATATACAGCCATGGGTTAGTAGATTATTTTTCCAAAAAATCTTTGACCTTGACCTTGAATTCAAGGTCACAGGTCATCTCAAAGTCAATTTTTTTCAATTTTCAAAGTGGATTATCTCTCTTAATATTACAGTTACAGATTTAAGTCTAAGGAATCTTTATACAAACATGATTTGCTACATTTTTAGTGTAAGGCCATTTTTGTACTATGAGGGTAAAAGGGTATTTACCCCCTTTTGACAAAAACCAGTTGCTCATGTTTTCAGAGAAAACTATAATGGCTAGAGGCTCAGTTTTTAATGTAATTGATAGCCTGACTAAATACCCATGGTAAGTGGGGTTTTATATTTTGATCAGAGAAGGGGTTTTTCAGTTATGGCTGATTCAAAAATGGGTGTTTTGTCAAAAAAGTGAAAACATTTTTTAACTTTGGTTTGAATGGAGGGATTTTGATGAAACTTGGTGTGTATGAAGTATTTATGAATTGGAATCTTATCATGCAATATAAATGATGTTTTGGGGTAATTACCCCAAAAAGGGGTAAATAGCTCTAACTTTTGATTGACTTGGACGATTGTCTTCAAATTTTTCAAGTGTTCAGTATGCTGACTTGGAGACATAGTGCAAGTACAATTTTGATGCTCTGGGGTAATTTACCCTCGTAATCAAGGTCGAAAGGGGTAAATGTGTTTTCTGAACACTTCTTGCATATCTAATGGCATATTAGGTATCAGTTGGGTCTTACCTTTTCAATGTAGGTGTTACAAGATAATAGTTGTTGTTTTTAGGTAATTACCCCCAAAAGGGGTAAATAGCTCTAACTTTTGATTGTCTTGGACGATTGTCTTCAAATTTTTCAAATGTTCAGTATGCTGACTTGGAGACATAGTGCAAGTACAATTTTGATGCTGTGCTGGTAATTTACCCTCGTAATCAAGGTCGAAAGGGGTAAATGTGTTTTCTGAACACTTCTTGCATATCTAATGGCATATTAGGTATCAGTTGGGTCTTACCTTTTCAATGTAGGTGTTACAAGATAATAGTTGTTGTTTTTAGGTAATTACCCCCAAAAGGGTAAATAGCTCTAACTTTTGATTGACTTGGACGATTGTCTTCAAATTTTTCAAATGTTCAGTATGCTGCCTTGGAGACATAGTGCAAGTACAATTTTGATGCTGTGGGGGTAATTTACCCTCATAATCAAGGTCGAAAGGGGTAAATGTGTTTTTTAACACTTCTTGCATATCTAATGGCATATTAGGTATCAGTTGGGTCTTACCTTTTCAATGTAGGTGTTACTCGATAATAGTTGTTGTTTTTAGGTAATTATGCCCAAACGGGGTAAATAGCTATAACTTTTGATTGAATTGGACAATTTTCTCCACACTTTGCACATGTTCAGTCAGATGATTTTGAGACATAGTGTTTGTACGTTTTTGGTGTTCTGGAGGAAACTACCCGCGTAATTAAGGAGGAAAGGGGTAAATATGTATTCTTAGCATTTCTTGTATACTTGATAATTTATTATACATCAATTGGGTCTTGCCTTTTCACTGTAGGTGTTACAAGATCATAAAAGTTGTTGTTTTTTGGCCATTTTTGGTAATTTCCCCCAAAAAGGGGTAAATAGCTATAACTTTTGATTGAAAAAGACGATTTTCTTCAAATTTTTTACATTATCAGTAGGTGTAAATACATATTCTGAAGCTAAAACGTTTGATTGTACGGCTATAATCCTCTTAATTATGGTAAAATTTGGTCCATATTTAGCCAATAATCCCAAATTTTTTCCCAGTCGATTTATTTCCTACCTTTTCAAAGGTTGACTGCTAGTTATGATTCGACATATATGGAGAATCATTTTGAACTCTTTGATATTATTATTATTATTATTTGGCCACTTTTTGCCAGTTAGTTTTTGTGCTAGAGACTTGAAATTTTGTACATAGGTAGTCCTTGGTAAGTACTTTCATTTTTTGTGAAAATGGTTGACCTTGACCTTGAACTCAAGGTCACAGGTCATCTCAAAGTCAAATTTTCCAAAATTTCAAAGTGGATTATCTCTTTTAATATCATTGTTAGATTATTAGGACTTAGGAACCTTTATATAAACATGTGTTGCTACAATTTTGGCCTATATCGTTTATTGGGAGATGAGGGTAAAGGGGTATTTACCCCCTTTTGACAAAAACCAGTTGCTCATGTTTTCAGAGAAAACTATAATGGCTAGAGGCTCAGTTTTTGTTGTAATTGATAGCCTGACTGCTCATCTATGGTAAGACACTTTTTATATTTTGATCAAACTTGGGGTTTCTGAGTTATTGGACTTTCAAAAATGGGTGTTTTGTCCAAAAAGTGAAAACATTTTTTAACTTTGGTTTGAATGGAGGGAAATTAATGAAACTTGGTGTGTATATAGTATTCATGAATTACAGTCACATTATAAAATAAAAATAACGTTTTGGGGGTAATTACCCCAAAAGGGGTAATTGACTCTAACTTTTGATTAACATGGACGATTTTCTCCAAATTTTGCACAAGTCCAGTATATTGACATGGGGAGATAATGCAAGTATGATTTTGATGTCAAGGGGAAATTTACCCCCTTCTGGATCGAAAGGGGTGAATATGTGTTTTGAGCAGTTATTGTGTATTGAATGATACAATAGGCATCGTTTGAGACTTACCTTTGTGCTGTGGATGTTCCTGGATAAAAATTGTCGTTTTTAGGTAATTACCCCAAAAAGGGGTAAAAAGTCATAACTTTTGATTGACTTGGACGATATTCTCCAAATTTTGCACAGGTTTAGTATCTTGACATGGGCACATAATGCAAGTATGATTTTGATTTCAGCGGTTAATTTACCCCCATATTCAAGATCGAAAGGGGCGAATATGTGTTTTGAGCAGTTCTTATCTTTGCAATGATATAACAGGCATCGGTTGGGACTTTACTTCACACCATTGATGTTTTTGTGTTAAAATTGCCGTTTTTAGGTAATTACCCCAAAAAAAGGGTAAATATTCATAACTTTTGATTGACTTGGACAATTTTCTTCAAATTTTGCACAGGTTTAGTATCTTGACATGGGGGCATAATGCAAGTACAATATGGATGTCATGGGGTTATTTACCCCCATATTCCGGATCGAAAGGGGTGAATATGTGTTTTGAGCAGTTCTTGTCTTTGCAATGGTATAACAGGCATCCGTTGGGACTCTACTTCACACCATTGATGTTTTTGGGTTAAAATTGCCGTTTTTAGGTAATTACCCCCAAAAAGGGGTAAATATTCATAACTTTTGATTGACTTGGACGATTTTCTTCAAATTTTGCACAGGTTTAGTATCTTGACGTGGGGACATAATTCAAGTTTGACTTTGATGTCACGGGGTAATTTACCCTCAGAATCAATGCCAAAAGGGTTGAACAAGTATTTTGAGCAGTTTTTGTGTTTTCAATGGTATATTTGGTTATGTGTTTGCATTGATTTTTCATATGAATTGTTCAATCTTTTGCCTGCAAGCCCACGTATTCCATGTCGAATCATTCTCTACCTTTTCAAAGGTTGACTGCTAGTTATTATTATTATTTTTTTCTTGGCCAGTAGGTTTTTGTGCTAGAGACTTGAAACTTGGTACATATATAGTCCATGGTTAGTACTTCATTTTGGGAGAAGATGGTTGACCTTGACCTTGAACTCAAGGTCACAGGTCATCTCAAAGTCGAAAATTGGAAAACTTAAAAGTGGAATAACTTTTTTAATATTACAAGAATCAATTTGAAACTTTGGAATATATATATAAACATGTATCCCAACATTTGTAACCCATAATTGTTTTTGTGCAATGAGGGTAAGGGGGTAATTACCCCAATTTGACTAAAACAGGTTTGCACAGGTTTCCAGAAAAACTAAGCAAGCTAGAAACTCAGTTCTTTCACTGATAGGTAGCCTGACTAACCATTCAAGGTAAGTGATATTTTATATTTTGATTATGTGAAGGGGTAACTATGTAATGGGGTGTTGAAAATAGGGTGTTTTGCCCCAAGAGTGAAAACATTGTAAAACTTTGGTTTTAATGAAAGGATTTCAATGATAGTCTGGTAATATATTAATGGTTTCTGTATTATGTAATCCTTGTTGCCCGAAGCTTGGTAATTACCCCCCAAAAAGGGGTAAATGTCTATAACTTGTGATTGACCTGGACGATTTTCTTCAAATTTTGCACACGTTTGGGAATTTGACTCAGGCACATATTAAACGAATAAATTTAACAGTATTGCCAACATAGGGTATTTACCCTCGTAATCAATGCCAAAAGGGGTGAATATATATTTTGAGGAGTTATGTTGTTCAAAATGGAATATCAGCTGTATGTTTGGTCTACGGGTATCCGGTTGGATTTTACTGGATGAAAAGTTTCTGTTTTGGGTAATTACCCCCAAAAGGGGTAAATGTCTATAACTTGTGATTGACATGGACGATTTACTTCAAATTTTGCACACGTTTGGGATATTGACTCAGGCACATATTAAACAAATAATTTTAACAGTATTGCCAACATAGGGTATTTACCCTCGTAATCAATGCCAAAAGGGGTGAATATATATTTTGAGGAGTTATGTTGTTCAAAATGGAATATCAGCTGTATGTTTGGTCTACTGCTATCCGGTTGGATTTTACTGGATGAAAACTTTCTGTTTTGGGTAATTACCCCCAAAAGGGGTAAATGACTATAACTTGTGATTGACATGGACGATTTACTTCAAATTTTGCACACGTTTGTGACATTGACTCAGACACATGCTAAAAGGAAAAAATTCACAGAATAGGGTGATTTACCCTCGTAATCAAGTTCTAAGGGGGTAAATACATATTTTGAAGAACTTGGTTGTTTAAAATGGAATATTAGTTGCACGTTTGGTCTAGGTTATTCGTATGGATGTTACGGGATGAAAAGTTTAGGTTTTTAATAATTACCCCCAAAAGGGGTAAATGACTATAACTTGTGACTGACATGGACGATTTACTTCAAATTTTGCACACGTATGGGATATTGACTCAGGCACATGTTGAAAGAGAAAATGTTACAATATAGGATAATTTACCCTCGTAATCAAGGTCAAAGGGGGGTAAATACGTATTTTGAGGAATTTGGTTGTTTAAAATGGAATGTCAAGTTTATGTTGGATCTAGGCTTGTACTTAATGGATGTTACTGGATGAACAGTTTCGGTTTTAGGTAGTAACCCCCAAAAGGGGTAAATGGCTATATCTTGTGATTGACATGGACAATTTTCTTCAAATTTTGCATGGGCTAAGTGTGTCTACTTTACGACATAATATAAGTAGAAACTTCAGCTTACAGGGTCTCTACCATAATAGTCCGACATAGTCTCATATAATTTGTTTTACTCATATATTTGAGGTCGAATCATTGCCTAACCTTTTTAAAGGTTGAATACTAGTTATTATTATTATTATTTGGCCACTTTTTGCCAGTTAGTTTTTGTGCTAGAGACTTGAAATTTTGTACATAGGTAGTCCTTGGTCAGTACTTTAATTTTTTGTGAAAATGGTTGACCTTGACCTTGAACTCAAGGTCACAGGTCATCTCAAAGTCAAATTTTCCAAAATTTCAAAGTGGATTATCTCTTTTAATATCATTGTTAGATTATTAGGACTTAGGAACCTTTATATAAACATGTGTTGCTACAATTTTGGCCTGTATCGTTTATTGGGAGATGAGGGTAAAGGGGTATTTACCCCCTTTTGACAAAAACCAGTTGCTCATGTTTTCAGAGAAAACTATAATGGCTAGAGGCTCAGTTTTTGCTGTAATTGATAGCCTGACTGCTCATCCATGGTAAGACACTTTTTATATTTTGATCAAACTTGGGGTTTCTGAGTTATTGGACTTTCAAAAATGCGTGTTTTGTCCAAAAAGTGAAAACTTTTTTTAACTTTGGTTTGAATGGAGGGAAATTAATGAAACTTGGTGTGTATATAGTATTCATGAATTACAGTCACATTATAAAATAAAAATAACGTTTTGGGGGTAATTACCCCAAAAGGGGTAATTGACTCCAACTTTTGATTAACATGGACGATTTTCTCCAAATTTTGCACAAGTCCAGTATATTGACATGGGGAGATAATGCAAGTATGATTTTGATGTCAAGGGGAAATTTACCCCCTTATTCTGGATCGAAAGGGGTGAATATGTGTTTTGAGCAGTTATTGTGTATTGAATGATACAATAGGCATCGTTTGAGACTTACCTTTGTGCTGTGGATGTTCCTGGATAAAAATTGTCGTTTTTAGGTAATTACCCCAAAAAGGGGTAAAAAGTCATAACTTTTGATTGACTTGGACGATTTTCTCCAAATTTTGCACATGTTTAGTATCTTGACATGTGGACATAATGCAAGTACGATTTTGATGTAATGGGGTAATTTACCCCCATATTCAAGATCGAAAGGGGTGAATATGTATTTTGAGCAGTTCTTGTCTTTCCAATGGTACAATTGGCATCGGTTGGGACTTTACTTCACACCATTGATGTTTTTTGGTTAAAATTGCCATTTTTAGGTAATTACCCCCAAAAAGGGGTAAATATTCATAACTTTTGACTGACTTGGACGATTTCCTTCAAGTTTTGCACAAGTTTAGTATCTTGACATGGGCACATAATGCAAGTATGATTTTGATGTCATGGGTTAATTTACCCCCATATTCAGGATCGAAAGGGGCGAATATGTGTTTTGAGCAGTTCTTAGCTTTGCAATGATATAACAGGCATCGGTTGGGACTTTACTTCACACCATTGATGTTTTTGTGTTAAAATTGCCGTTTTTAGGTAATTACCCCAAAAAAGGGGTAAATATTCATAACTTTTGATTGACTTGGACGATTTTGTTCAAATTTTGCACAAGTTTAGTATCTTGACATGGGGGCATAATGCAAGTATGATTTTGATGTCAAGGGGTAATTTACCTCCTTATTCTGGATCGAAAGGGGTGAATATGTGTTTTGAGCAGTTATTGTGTATTGAATGATACAATAGGCATCGTTTGAGACTTACCTTTGTGCTGTGGATGTTCCTGGATAAAAATTGTCGTTTTTAGGTAATTACCCCAAAAAGGGGTAAAAAGTCATAACTTTTGATTGACTTGGACGATTTTCTCCAAATTTTGCACATGTTTAGTATCTTGACATGTGGACATAATGCAAGTACGATTTTGATGTCATGGGGTAATTTACCCTCATATTCAAGATCGAAAGGGGTGAATATGTGTTTTGAGCAGTTCTTATCTTTGCAATGGTATAATAGGCATCGGTTGGGACTTTACTTCACAATACAGATGTCCTTAGGTGAAAATTGTCATTTTAAGGTAATTACCCCAAAAAAGGGGTAAATATTCATAACTTTTGACTGGCTTGGACGATTTCCTTCAAATTTTGCACAAGTTTAGTATCTTGACATGGGCACATAATGCAAGTATGATTTTGATGTCATGGGTTAATTTACCCCCATATTCTGGATTGAAAGGGCGAATATGTGTTTTGAGCAGTTCTTATCTTTGCAATGGTATAATAGGCATCGGTTGGGACTTTACTTCACACCATTTTTGTTTTTGGGTTAAAATTGCCGTTTTTAGATAATTACCCCCAAAAAGAGGTAAATATTCATAACTTTTGATTGACTTGGACGATTTTCTTCAAATTTTGCACAGGTTTAGTATCTTGACATGGGGACATAATGCAAGTACGATATGGATGTCATGGGGTTATTTACCCCATATTCCGGATCGAAGGGGGTGAATATGTGTTTTGAGCAGTTCTTATCTTTGCAATGGTATAACAGGCATCGGTTGGGACTTTACTTCACACCATTGATGTTTTTGAGTTAAAATGGCCGTTTTTAGTTAATTACCCCAAAAAAGGGGTAAATATTCATAACTTTTGATTGACTTGGATGATTTTCTTCAAATTTTGCACAGGTTTAGTGTCTTGACATGGGGACATAATTCAAGTTTGACTTTGATGTCACCAGGTAATTTACCCTGAAAATCAATGCCAAAAGGGATGAACAAGTATTTTGAGCAGTTTTTGTGTTTTCAATGGTATATTTGGTTATGTGTTTCCATTGATTTTTCGTATGAATTGTTCAATCTTTTGCCTGCAAGCCCACGTATTCCATGTCGATTTATATCCTACCTTTTCAAAGGTTGACTGCTAGTTATTATTATTTTTTTCTTGGCCAGTAGGTTTTTGTGCTAGAGACTTGAAACTTGGTACATATATAGTCCATGGTTAGTACTTCATTTTGGGAGAAGATGGTTGACCTTGACCTTGAACTCAAGGTCACAGGTCATCTCAAAGTCGAAAATTGGAAAACTTAAAAGTGGAATAACTTTTTTAATATTACAAGAATCAATTTGAAACTTTGGAATATATATATAAACATGTATCCCAACATTTGTAACCCATTATTGTTTTTGTGCAATGAGGGTAAGGGGGTAATTACCCCAATTTGACTAAAACAGGTTTGCACAGGTTTCCAGAAAAACTAAGCAAGCTAGAAACTCAGTTCTTTCACTAATAGGTAGCCTGACTAACCATTCAAGGTAAGTGATATTTTATATTTTGATTATGTGAAGGGGTAACTATGTAATGGGGTGTTGAAAATAGGGTGTTTTGCCCCAAGAGTGAAAACATTGTAAAACTTTGGTTTTAATGAAAGGATTTCAATGATAGTCTGGTAATATATTAATGGTTTCTGTATTATGTAATCCTTGTTGCCCGAAGCTTGGTAATTACCCCCCAAAAAGGGGTAAATGTCTATAACTTGTGATTGACCTGGACGATTTTCTTCAAATTTTGCACACGTTTGGGATATTGACTCAGGCACATATTAAACGAATAATTTTAACAGTATTGCCAACATAGGGTATTTACCCTCGTAATCAATGCCAAAAGGGGTGAATATATATTTTGAGGAGTTATGTTGTTCAAAATGGAATATCAGCTGTATGTTTGGTCTACGGGTATCCGGTTGGATTTTACTGGATGAAAAGTTTCTGTTTTGGGTAATTACCCCCAAAAGGGGTAAATGTCTATAACTTGTGATTGACATGGACGATTTACTTCAAATTTTGCACACGTTTGGGATATTGACTCAGGCACATATTGAACAAATAATTTTAACAGTATTGCCAACATAGGGTATTTACCCTCGTAATCAATGCCAAAAGGGGTGAATATATATTTTGAGGAGTTATGTTGTTCAAAATGGAATATCAGCTGTATGTTTGGTCTACTGCTATCCGGTTGGATTTTACTGGATGAAAAGTTTCTGTTTTGGGTAATTACCCCCAAAAGGGGTAAATGACTATAACTTGTGATTGACATGGACGATTTACTTCAAATTTGGCACACGTTTGTGACATTGACTCAGACACATGCTAAAAGGAAAAAATTCACAGAATAGGGTGATTTACCCTCGTAATCAAGTTCTAAGGGGTAAATACATATTTTGAAGAACTTGGTTGTTTAAAATGGAATATTAGTTGCACGTTTGGTCTAGGTTATTCGTATGGATGTTACTGGATGAAAAGTTTCGGTTTTTAATAATTACCCCCAAAAGGGGTAAATGACTATAACTTGTGACTGACATGGACGATTTACTTCAAATTTTGCACACGTATGGGATATTGACTCAGGCACATGTTAAAAGAGAAAACGTTACAGTATAGGATAATTTACCCTGGTAATCAAGGTCAAAGGGGGGTAAATACGTATTTTGAGGAATTTGGTTGTTTAAAATGGAATGTCAAGTTTATGTTGGATCTAGGCTTGTACTTAATGGATGTTACTGGATGAACAGTTTCGGTTTTAGGTAGTAACCCCCAAAAGGGGTAAATGGCTATATCTTGTGATTGACATAGACAATTTTCTTCAAATTTTGCATGGGCTAAGTGTGTCTACTTTACCACATAATATAAGTAGAAACTTCAGCTTACTGGGTCTCTACCATAATAGTCCGACATAGTCTCATATAATTTGTTTTATTCATATATTTGAGGTCGAATCATTGCCTAACCTTTTTAAAGGTTGAATACTAGTTTTCAAAGATTTGAGTCTTTTCATGGGTGGACATTTGACTCGTTTACTTACTAGAATTGGCCATAGTCATGTAGGTTGCAAGTTGCAAAAGACCCCAAAAACATTGTCAGTATTGGATCGGAGACACTGCACCATATTGAATCAATGGTATCGGTATCGGAGTTGTATTGGTATCGGCAACAAAATACAGTATCGGTAGTAGATCGGAATGAAAAAGTGATATTGGCGCATCCCTTACATCTAAGTGCAAAAGTGCAGGATGTAATGCTCATCCATTCATCGTTGTCATAATGGGAATTTCTAGTTTCCAATAAGTGTATACACTGTAGACTGTAAATTCTTCAACAGAAGCAACACCCTGAAGCTCCAGGCTTTAGCAGGCTGCTGCAAAGGTCTAAACCATTTATAGCCAATTAATCACATCCTTACAGTGTGCCAGTCCACGGGGGCTAGACATCCATTGATTAAGACTTAGTGATTTCAGAGGCCTCAATGGCTTCCATCACTGCATGGTGAGCAGGCATTTGTAAAGCAGCGCGTATAAAGTCTGAAGTAATCCGTTAATGAAATAAATTGCTAGAGGTAATTGTTATTTGTAGATTTTAGACCACACTTATATTTGATTGCATACAGGTTACCAGAAACTGAATGTAGTACTTTTTCAAATTGATAATTACAAGTGTAGAATTTGGAGTGAATGTCTGATTCTGAATTTGTATCTCTTGCAACTTTTTGCACTGTAAAATTTGAATTTTGAGTCAGCTTAAATGATTGAGTGAGATGGTTGCACGAATCCTTTGGGCTAACATAATCTGTCTGTTATCATGACTTAAAACAACAAGCTATGTTAGCTCAAAGGTTTTGTGCATCCATCTCACTCAATCATTTAAGCTGACTCAAGATTCAAATTTTACGGTGTGATCAAGTGTGATGTCATGCTTTACGGAAGCTGTTGTCTCTTCTGGAACCATTGACTCAGTCTGGTGTATGATGTCATAGTCTCTCGTTTTAAATAAATGTGCAGCTATGGTTTTGATATTGTTTTAGTCTTTTTGTCGGAATTGTTTGTATGCCTTACAAATTATTTTAATATTAAACGTAATTGTGGGCCAAATCACAGAGTGCGAGTCTGGCACAGTTTTTGGTAGACCGTCAGGAATTTGATAAATGCTGTGTTTTGAAATGCTGTACATGTTTAGTTTTCATGGGTAAGTATTCATTTTAGAAAAAAATAGTCTTTTTTTGTTGATTCAGCATTTTTTGTCAGAATGAAGAGGAGAATAATTGTGTGTCAGAATGAATTTATTAGATTAAAAAGTGGCACAAATTCCACGATTGTACAATAACAAATTAAAAACCCATTAAATATTGCCACACAAGTAAAAGGCGACAAAAAATAATGTAAAAAGCAACAGAGCTCTTCTGTTTTGTTAGAATATATGAATCTTGTTCTCACAGCTTCAAAGCGAAGGTCGGTACTAATTTTCTTGGAAGCCACAAAAAGATTTAGGTTTTTCCCCTGCTCTTTTGCTGTGAATAGTGATTTCTTGCCATGCTAATCTAGAGTAAATATGACGCATTACCTGTTTCACCTTCGCCACTCAGTTTTCCTGACTTTAATGATCTTTTTATGGGGAATTCTCCCTGAGAAAGCACGTTAAATTACCTTCTAAGCAGCTATTCCATTTTATGGCACCTTGAAGAAAATCATCAGCCCTCACTATTCAAGCCTCGCTCACATGCACAGGATGAAATTGATGCAAAGCCAGAAGGAATCCCTTTGTTTTGGGACTCCCTTCCCATGTAGGCCTATGTACAATTTTAACCTATTATGTTGTGCCAAGGGGCACACAACGTAAACACAACATTGCCAAATGATTGAAGGTTCGTATTTTGCGAAGCAGAAATGCATGGTAGAAATTGTATTGCCACAACGTGAACACAACGTATAGATTTTCCACAACGCTGTGACAATGTTGCCTCAGCATCGCATGCTAACGTCGAAAATATATTTTGGAATTGCCTCACAACGTTGTGACAATGTTTATGGTTTTACAAGCCATTCTGCCCCAATTAAAGTTCTATCACATTATTAAATAAGTTAACTATCACTACTGTTGGTATACATTTTTATGCAACTGAAAGGTATGGGACTCATTGGTATTCTTCAACACTGTGCACTAAATTCCACATGGATACGCAATATTGTGAGTATGTGTGTGTTGACTGGAACCCTAAATTTAAAACCTTAAAACAAAATCCCAACAATCATGGGCCCCACCTGCTACCGTGAGTAAGACTATGTGAGACCTCAGGGCGAATTTAGTTAAATTAGTTTTTCAGTATGAAAACACGTTCTTGAGCATAAAAAACGTGCTAGGACTCGTCATAAACAAACAATTTAGTGTTACAACTGTCATTTCTCTTTCATTTTTGAACATGACTTAAAGAAATATGACCCTATGTCAACCCTCTGAGTAAACAAGGTTTTTCCTTATTTTCTATTTGTTTATCTTTTTAACATTTTTTTGGTCTGTTGCTTTTTTGGGATTCAAATTGTAGCCATGGAAAAATTGCAGTACAATCCTATGTTCTATTCACACTGTATCTTTCAATATATTGTTTTTTTTTAAATGTTTTTGCATTGAAAATGTCTACACTGATTGAACAGTTTTTATCTCCTTTAAAAACATAATGTCTGCACATCTAATTATTCCGTTGTGTACGGCTAAATTAAACTAAATATACCTCAGTATGTATATCCAACACTCAGAGTCTACCTGGTGCATAGTTGGTGGTAGAGCAATTGGCTATTAACCACTCTGACCTGGGTTAGATTTCCAGTCTGAGCATCGCATGCATGTTAGACGGATGTATCATCGTTTGCCACCATTGCAGCTGAGGCAGCACCTCCCTCATAATCTTGGTCCGATAATGTTGTATTAAGCCTTGTTACAAATACAGGACAAAAAGCCAACCCAAACATCCACCAACCTTCCTGTATACACTTCCCCCAATCTACCATGACCACATAAGGCAGCAGAGTGGCTGAGAGGTTATGATTCCAGCAAACTCCATTGAAGGTCTTAGCCTGCATGGGTTCAAACTCCGGGTGGAGAACTAAAAGTTTCAGTTGACCTTCATGAGGAAAACCCTAGCCGGTGGTCATTGAGATGAGACATTATACTGGCTGCCCCTTGCATCAGTGTTTTTGCTGGACAAGTAAATGATCCCTCACATGGGCTAAATGTGTAACATGCTGTGGACTATCGTTCGCTTTCTCATCTCGTCAAACAACCCTTGTGTGTACCCAGAACTGGGCTTAGATTGCTGCACTTACCATATCTGTCATCATTCTATCCATCTACCAAATTGCCCACCTACCGGTCCGATACTGATATCTATTAACTTTTAACTTCTTATCCTAGAATGAGGACAAGGCAAATTGCGCTTTTGGAAGAATATAGTATAACCCAGAATAAAATATATTCCAAGTGAAAATACATCTAAACAGTGTAACATAAAACAAGATAAACGTAGCCCAAAACTGGGCCAGATAGTTGCAGTTGCTGGCGGCCTGGATGCTGGCGGAAATGGCAGTGTGATCTATCAAAGGTCTTACAAGGCACGCCCTGTGATGTCTTGCCTGTCATTGGTCCTCAGGAAAGTGACCTTGGATGACCTTGGGTCAAAGGTCACCTTGATAGCCACAGATGACCAGAAGGTCCACAAATGTCCAGCAACAGATAGGGCATCAGTGGAAAAGTGGAAGGAGCTGTGGCCTGATGGGAGCTGAGTCATAGTGACAAATTGGTTTTACTTCTGTATAGCCTCAGTTGTTCTGGTATATATGTTTGTGGATGGATAAACAGTGTGTCCTGTGTTGTCCTGCTAATTGCATGTAAATGGATTGGCGAGAAGCGTGCAGTATTTTTAATGTGTGATAATTATATTATGCATTGTAAAATCCCCTGAATCACACCAGGGGTGCCGGAAGGAAACGAGGGCGGCAGGGGCGGTTGGTCGAGAAAGGGCAAATCTAATTCACACGTCAAAAATTTAATGTAGTGCCAATGATAATTTTTAATACATACTTATATATTTTTTGCCTAAATTCACTGTAAACTGTTCCGGCACCCTTGAATCACACCCTTCCTTTCATCTCATTGCTGTGTCCTCTTCCTATCCTGCATTCGCTGTAAAATTTGAAATTTTGAATCGGCTTAAATCATTGAGTGAGATGGTTGCACAAATTGTTTCAGCTAACATCGCTATTTGTTGTAAGTTGTGATAATCTGTCTGTTATCATATGACCGAAAACAGCAAGCCGTGTAAGCTCAAAATATTTATGCAACCATCTTGCTCAATCATTTAAGCAGACTCAAAATTCAAATTTTACAGTTTGACTGGCCTGCCAAGTGATTGGCATATGACGTATAGCTATGATCATCCACCTGTCCATATTTGCTCTGCGAGGCACAAACCTCAAGTCTCGAATTCCTGGTCTATTCCTCACAGTTGACATGTGATTTCTGTTATGCTTGCCAGCAATCGTAATGTCTTGGAGCTCAGCATAATGCCACATTCAGAGTGTGTTTATCCCACCCTTGCGTTCAGACACTGTCATTATGGCCTAAATGGGGGGAAACTGGCCAATGTAAGAATTGACCTGCTGACATAAACATGCAAGTGACCTTTTTGTTACCATGGTAACCATGTCCATCAACTAACAATCAAAGTTCTTGCTGTGCACAACCGAATCGTTAAGGTTTGGGAAGGATTTATTTCAAAAGAGCACATTATCAGGACTCTTTGTGGAATGAACACTGAAATGCATTATAGACAAATCGGAGTGCTAAAACCATTGGTCTGACATTGCATTCATGAGACAGAAAGTATTACAATTCAATAATTATACAAAGTGTGTCATGTTTGCAAAAGATTGTGTCAGTCTTAAACAAGAATTTGTGTTGCAGGTATGGTGACACAGACCACGAGTCGGTCATTCAGTTTTCTTTCTCCCTTCGTGACCATTCTGTGGCAATATTTAGGAAACCTATGTCAATTCCGCAAACATTGGGCTACCAGCGCCTAACCTTTCTGCTACCATTCAGTGACCATTCCGAACCATTCGTTGGTGGCGAACTAAGAAAGAATTACTGCCAACGGATTCGGACAGGGCGATAAATCGTCGTATATTTGTCATATTGCAAAGGAGCTCATCCAACATGTATAACATCCCCGGGTGCCCCTCCTTCTTCCAAATGATGCCTTCATTAGCACAAATGCTTCACGGACACCCCGACAGTGACAAATGGCCTCTCAAATCAATCGCTCTCATTCGCCAAAATAGTTCCACAGCCAAATTGGCGTCTGCCGGCCCATGCTGGGCTCTTGGTAATGGTCTACACCAAAGTTGTGAAAAACTATTCATCAAACCCTCATGCATGTGATATGTTATATCTATCTATATTTTGAAAGGGGTTAGGTCAGGTGGTGGCACTTTGGTCTTTCAATTGCTAGGTCTCGGGTTTCGTTTCCAGCTCTTTGTGGATCAACTGGACACATTTTTAGAAAGCAGTCTCCATTATCTTTTGGTTCATCGCTGCGTCCTCCCCCTCTCCTACCTAGCGCACAAACATAGCGCAAGAGACTTTATCAAATGGCACTTAACTCCGCCTAATATTATGCCTTTTTTAAATGTTGTGTGGAAGAATGGGAATATATGGGATTAAATAACATCATAGATATTGTGTAATAAATAAAGTACATATATGTTCCTCCTGTTTTCAGGTCAGATCCATGATAACTTGATTACTTTATGCATAAATTCTTTGTTTCTATGGTTATCTTACATAGGCCCATCTCAGAATGCACAATGTGTGCTAAATATGCAGGAGACAATATATATATATCTTTATTCGTACATAAAAAATTGTACAAAGCAGTAAAGAATTTAAAATGTAAAATAATTTAAAACAAGCAGATAACAACAAAATATTTAAAAAAAAAAATTAAAATTAAAATTAAATAAAACGTAAATCATAACAGCTGGACTAGCCTAAACACAAATCTTCAATGATAATTTTACATTGACTTGTGTTTAGCAACCATTTATCAATACTGTCTCTATAAATGGCCAATTCCCGTATTTGTAAGCCTTTTCTAACATTTTCTTCATTACATTTCAACAACCAATTATCATTGATCACTTTACTTGTCTGTTCTATACTGTTTTTAAACAATGATTGTTTTGATATATTAAACTTATTTAAAACATATCGAAGGTTTCTACCCATTCGAGTTTGACTCTTAACCGATTGCAAAAATATGAAATTAACAGCCTTATTTTTACTGAAGAGACATGAATGGAAAAATCTAATAAATCTCTTATACATTTGTATGTTTACAGGAATTTGATCTGATACGAAAGGCAATAATTCACAATGTGTCCTTCTAGGCAAATGCCAGATTTTTCTAACTGCTTTCCTATGTTGGATACACATCTTCTCCATGCTATTCTCATCATACAAAGCACACAAATTAGCACCATACAGGCTAGTACAATATTTTGAAAATAAATCATTCTTAATAAGTGATGACAAATGTTTAAATTCACCAGTAAAACTATTTACTTTTTGATTAAAATCAGATTGGACACCATTTAACAAACTATCAGTTCTATCATCTGAAAGCAAGTGACCCAAGTAATTCATTTGTTTAACACATTCAACCTTTTCACTATTTACAAAAATGTCAGGTATTGTTTTACACAGATTTTTACTGAAAACCATTACTTTACTCTTTTTTCCATTAAATATTATGCTAAATCTATTGGCGTAGTCCTCACACAATTTAATCATCCCATTAAGGCCCTGTATTGAAGGCGACAATAACATCAGATCATCGGCATATGAAATACTACCAGTGTATACACTACCAACTTTACAACCAACTCCTGAATTTTTCAACAGGTCAAGTAAACCATCCACATATACACTATAAAGGGTGGGTGACAACACTCCCCCTTGCTTAACACCATTACCTACAGAAAAGTAATCAGATGTAGTGTTGTTAAAATTAACTCTAATTTTTTGCTGACAGTACATATTTACCAATAGTCTATTATACAATGGATTAACACCTCTGTCAATTAAACATGAAAATAACCTAGTATACTCAACCCTATCAAAAGCCTTACTCGCATCCAATGCAAGGGCATACACAGAACTACCATTATTAATAAAATAATCAATAGTCTCAGTTACATTATAAATAAGTAATGACAGCAAATTGGCAAATTATGCCTTCTAAAGATAAGAATACGAGAAGGCCTGGAAATGTCCATGGAATATATTACTCACCTCTGGTCTGTGGCAGAATGGCTTATTTGTAGCTTAATATGCATTATCCCTATGGTTTATAAAGGAATGTGAATAGCATGATTCTTTAGTTCTTCAGTATTTGCACGCACACTGTATTCATGACATTGTTGCGGTGGCATTTAAACTGATTTTGCTAAATTTGATTTTGCTAAATGTCTGGAGTGTGATTTGATGGGCCATATGATACGCCTTTGTACTGTTCATCCTGTTATTCCTGTAAGATGTAAGTTGTTATTCCTTATGATAACATGCCATAAAGGAAAATGGAGATTCAACATATAGTGCATAAATTTGATCTATTGTATTCTACTAATGTATTCCACTCAGATTACTTGTAGCTTCACCTCTTCTTTAATTTCCACTTTTCATGAATCATTTCAATAAAATTAAACTGATCAGATTACACTTGTTCTTTGGTTTGGAATGTACTGATAAAGGAAGAAAATGACACTAGACCGCTTTTATTTGAAAATGTGACTTGTATTCACTTCTGCCATTATGTACACTTGTATATGGTCATGCAATTGACAAACTGATTTGATTTGGAACATAATAAGTAAACAGTTCTGCACTAAAAATTCCTTGTGCCATCCTAATTAATAACCGATTCACTTTGCATTTAAGACAGTGAATAGTATAAAATATTAAAAAACAACCACTTGTACTATGTTGAAAAAGGAGACCTTTAATCTGGATTGGAAACATAGGGTTATGAACTGGTTCACGACCCCTTTTACCACTTTAGACCTCACAATTTAAAAAGTCTGATGGCACGACTCGAGTGCGACTGAAGTACGCCAGTTTTGTACTTGACGGATTCTCACTCATTTCAGCAAAACTCGCCAACTACTCAGACGGGATTACCATCGAGCTAAAGCAACAGAAACTCAATCCGCAAACGAAAGAGCATTCTCTTATTTTTGTCGTTTGCTATTTGTATGTGGAAAATGAATATGCATTGAAATTTTCTACAAGCACACCGTATACACAATTATTACACATGTATTTATTTCTTAATGCACAGTGATACGAGGACCTGGGTTTGATCCCTGCTCCGGCCATGTCCTGAGGTTATCACCATAATTCAGGCAGCTGGGCGGCAGAGTGGTTAAGATGCTTGCCTGCTCCACTGAAGGTCTTATAGCCTGCATGGGTTCAACTCCCGGTTGGGGAACTCAAAATTTTCAGTTGAACTTTATGAGCAAAATCCCAGCTGGATGTCATTCGGGTGAAACGTTAAGTTGGCGGCCCCTTGTATCAGTGTCTGTGCTTGGCAAGTAAAAGATCCCTCACATGGGGTAAATGTGTAACAAGTTGAGGACTCTGCTCTCTCTCCCATCTCATCAATTAACCCTTGTGAGCACCCAGAACTGGACTTAGAGGGCTGCACTTACCATATCATATCTATCAAAATCTATCAAATGATTGGTATGATTGCCCCATTGAGCAGATTTATCTGGAATTGGTTCAATTTCAAATTGTAGTGTATTATTATATTATTATTGCTAGGTTTGGTACAATTACTTTGAAGCACCCTTTCTTGGGCATGATTCAAGGATATCTTCATATATCTGCTGACCAACAGCATTGTCTTGAGATTTACACCCTGCAGGCCTACATTTTGTATTCTGGCCACTTTGAACCTGGAATTATTTACAAAATTGTTGGTTTGGGTTTTCATTTCCCTCCCTTGACCATTGCTATGTATCAGCTTTGCGTTTCTTGCCAAACTGGTGCTAAATTTTTAAACTTCCCTCTGAGACTTGCTGTTAAAGTTGTGAATCTTTGGCATTCCGTTTGTTTTTCAAGATTGCTTTATCAATATTTGATGCTATGATTTGGTGGTATAATCTGAACTCTTGAAATAAAATGCAGTGTGGTTATCAAAACCATGTCTCATCAGATATGATATAAGCCTCAGTATTACTTTAAAAATATTCTGGACAGGCTGATATTTCTTGGGTGAGATCGTCAAGTACGAAGAAGGAAAAACACAACATTCAATTTGTTGTTTGCCACATCCTTTGTGATACATGAGGAGAAAATTTAATAAATCGTCAAAAGACTTATCCGCAATAGTCACATCCCCTTTTCCATAAGGAACAATAATTCATCTAATGGCTGCAGATTGTTAATATTTCTTTGATTTATCTTTCCAGGGCTCTGTGCATTTTGAGGAATCAGATGACTTCAGCATCCAAGTGCAGGTGACTTCACCAACCACAGACGACCTGGCAAAGGTCCAGCACAACTACACTGACTACCAGGGCTCTGTCTTCTTGCAACTGGTGAGTGAACTTTATTAGCCTGTACATAATTATGAGATGACCAGTACCAAATTTTGTTTGATCAAAAACAAAAAATAGTGCCACAAGTTACGGCAATGTATTCATATTTTTTTGTATCTATAGTATTGAACACAGGACACAGGTACACAGTCCTCAGTCAAACCTTTCTCAGTCAATTACAATAATGTCAGTGGAGATGAGCCTAATTATGTTTTTATGATAAAATGTATTTAGATACTAAAACTGTCATGGGTATCTTCATTCCTTTAGAATTTTGATGTGCAGAGCAGAATTTTAATTTATATAAGCACTGATGACGTCAAACGTCATTTTTATAAGGAATGACGAAAAGCGAAGATTGAATATTGAAAAAGAATTATAGAACACACATGTTTGTAAAATGACAAAATGTAATTGATTTATACCGTGGTTACAAGAAAACCTATATGAGTATATAGGTAAATATCTTTGGCCATAATATTGGTATCTACATGTCAACTTATGAGAAAATGGAACAGTTGTGCTTAAAAGCAATTTAACCATCTTCCCTCTTCAATATCTCTTTGACATTATTTCAAGAAAAATGATGGCATGTCGTAAATCTGTACAATAAATTTTGTTATATGATACTGACTATAATGTTATACCAGTCAAGACTATTTCTTTCTGAAGATGCCTTTGGCTCTCCCCGAGTTATCTGTCATTGTCGCGCTTTGAAATAACTTTTATAAAGCCCTATTACTACTTGTAGGACATGACCCAAAATAGCACTGACAAGGCTTGCCAGCTGTAGGTAAGAGGTTGACACCAGTGGTCACACCACCCCACCGCTATTTAAGAAGGCAATATCAGGGAGGGCAAGGGTCAAATTTGTGAGGGACCGCTATCTGATGCTGGCTCCCTTTCAATTCGACGGCCATTGATAGGATGTGACGCTCCAGTAAGACCTCGTGCCATCACATCGCTGAGGCTGCGGTTGGCTGTAGCCTCTAAGCGGGTCACATGGCCGCCCGTTCTCGTTATATGGTACTGAAAGGTATTTGTAACAAAATATACATTTTCAGGAAGATGTGATACTTTACAAAGTGTCTTTGAAGCTCAAATATACCCTCACTTTAAAACCAGCTTCATCACATTTACAACAATTTACATAAAAATACTAAAGTTATTGTTCTAACTGTATATAAACGTTGTTCTTCTTACAGTTTGGTAATATTATTTATTTTGGGATATCGCCTTAAAAGTAACAACGAAGTTTTACAGTGTAACACTGTTGCTTAGGCAGTTGCAGCAATGGTAGTAGGACTCTAGCAGTAAAGGCAATAGCTTTGGGTCCTAGAAATGTCCCAACAGCAGGGGCACTACAGCAGGTCCACAACAGCAGGGCCACAGAAGTGTCCCCAAGCTTTACTAGGGCAGTGGCCCTCACCTCCTCTCGGGCAAATAGCAGACGACAGTTTCATGAATGTTTGATGATTCGGTAGGAACTGCGATCAGGACGCCTATCAGTGGTCAATTGCAGAAGCTGGGACAACAGCCGGCCAAATCGCCATAACTTGATTTTGCAAAGGTCAGAAAATTCTCTCGGACCAAATACAGTATGACATATAAAAGTTTCCGGTTTCCTGGGCCATCATAAAATATTTTGGAACTATGCATCAACAACGAGATTTCAGAATTATCTGGTTTCCCATACTCACTTTAAAACCAGCTGTATGCGGATGCCACAGCTTTATGCCGATAATATTTTAAGACTAAGTAAAATAGTAATTCGGTCCCTCAAGGTCAAATGATAATGGTCTGCATTGAATTTGTAAAAAAAATTGTCTGTGAAGTAATGTGGCTTGTTCTACAGTACAATCGACCAATCTCCAACTTCCAAGAGACACAGTAGTGAATATTCTTGTAATGTGCTTAAATGTTGGTATTTAGTTTCATCACCTGAGGATAGCTCTCTTCATGATTGTTCTATAAGTATCTGCAATTTTTGAGAAATAGATAGCAGAGAAGAGTTGGGCATTATTTCCGCAAACATCCTACTTTACAATTTATTCGGCTTTACTGTAACTGTATGTGCTTAGCACTGAGTGACCTATTCTGCCTTTTACTTTTAGCTTTGGGGTAGTGTTGGCATTCGTTGGAATATCGTTGGCATACTGTTGGCATATATACATGTGTCGGGGAACATAAATCTGTGTTGTGCCAGACAAAAATGACCGCCCCTGACCAAACCGGAAGTGAGTGTCTCTGCCTCCGGAAATCCATCTGAGGTGCTGAGTCTCTATTCTACTCACAAGGAGTCTTATAATGGAACATCTGATACTGGACTTCTCCTGCATTACTCCTGCATTAGTTGGGCAAACATGGTAAACAGTACAGGGAACCTACAGAATAAACTTGGTGAATAAGATGAATTCCTCCTCAGATCATACTCTTATGTACCATGACCATCCATGAAGTTTGAATTCAATTCATGTGTCTTTCTTCTAATTGTTTGAATCATTACTCCCCAAGACAAGTTATTCCAGTTGGAAGGACTGAACAGAGACTGGTCATATTTAGCCAATTTTTCAAAGTAGTATCGAAAAGATGCCCCATCTAAGCCATCTTTTTACACTATTGAACATTCCTGTTGTCACATTAATGCCAGGAAAGTGTCATTACCTTAAGTCATTTAATTATCCTGGCAATTAATTTCTTAAATACTTTGAGTACTATCAATGTTGATTCATAAAGAGATATTATTCCAACATCTTTCTTTCTGAGATACATCTGTATGATGTTATTTTACCACATTAATAGAAAAAGGTGCATGAATTCCCCAGAACACTACTATGGGAACCAAGAGTACTATAGAAGCAGTGCTTGGTGAACATTGCAGAGCTCTAGTAGACTAAGACTAGCCCACAAAGATGTTTCATTGATGAGATGGGACATTTAAGCAAGAAAACTGCAAGTCTGAGGTTTTCGTTTTCTCTAAGGACTACTTTACAGGCTGGGATGGAGACTAGATTGAAGAAAAGGCACATGGCATGCTCATGACAGCATTAAAACCTTTAGTCCTCATATGTGAAAGATAGTCAATTGCTTAAGTAGCTTCACCTCCTTTTTGTGGAGCACATTCATTTTAGATGACCACCATATCATGATGTGATAAGAAGACTGGAAGTCTGTCACATCCTCTGTTGATTCAGAGATGCGCTGGATCTTTTACTTGCCCCAAAGTAGAACGCTTTGGATACAACTCACCTATATTGAATGCAGCATGGGCTTTGGCCAAATTTGAGCTCCAAGGGAGGACTTCGAGCCGGGCGAACCCACACCCTTACAGCAGAGACTGATGGACATTTCTGGCAACAGGTTTTACTTTCAACCAGCAGGCATCAGAAGACCCGTACATATACTATCCCGAGAGAGTGCTGACTAAAGTGACCAGCCGTCTTCGCTACAACCTTGAACCTCCCTGACAGCCCGAGTGTATGTAGGCTAGTGACCACCTGAGTCAAAACGAATGAGTCAGTCGCATTAAGAATGCATGCGGCTTGTCATGGCAAATTTTCATGCTGCCTTCTCAGAAGGGACCTTTAGTTTGGCAATTCATGAAGCCATGCCTCATTCTGTGTGAAGATCCATGAATTGGGACAAGGAGGCTCTGACTCTGTGAATAGGTGACGAGGCTCAGATTGGAGCGGCTAGAGGTGGTGAAGAGCGAAGGCTGAGCATGTGCCAAGACTTGAGCATAAATGAGAGTGCACTCGGTTGAACAGTACGGGTGGGTGTGTGTGAAGTGCTATTTGTGTACTGCTACCATAAGGTGGTTGGGCAACGGGCAGCGTGGTGGTGGTCGGGGGTGGCAAAGAGGTCAGGACAAAGAAATTCAGCTTGAAACAAATGATTGCTGCCTATGTCAATGGATATTATTGGTATTCCAATCTTCTCCTGATATATTTGTTGCTTGCACTTTAACCAGTTTATCGCAATTATCAGACGAACCGAGTCCAGGGTTCGAATCTAGCTCTTGCTGGGTCACCTGGAGTACAACACAAGAGAAGCGAAGCGAGATTCATATTGCTTCTTTCTGCTCTACACTATCAAATGTGTTAGATGTTATATTATAATCCCATAAATGAATCTGTGAAATAATGCGCCAATACAATATCTGTCGCCTTCGCAGGTTGAGCTCCGTAAACTTTTCAAAGGATGATGAAGTCTGAATTAAAAGACAAATTATCATTCGAACAAAGCGAAATTAAAATGTATTACTTGTGCAGATCTTGTGTATGCAGCCAATCCTTTAGAAGAAGTAACCTAGTAGAAAACCAAAGGGCGTTTCAAAACAGCACGAACCCCAAAATAGCTCATCCACAACTATGAGTTGATTTGAGTCGTACAACTCTGAGAATGATTGACAGAGATGAGTTGAGGAAACAGACAAACTGGGAGAGAAAAATGGGGATAAAATTTCTCATGGGCAAATTGAGAAACACTGGGGACTGTGAACGACAGATTAATTGTGTCGTGTGACATTGATTGAAACAAAACATCGCTCGAGTGAGAATTCTCCAAGATTGTCTCCCCTTCCGAACGTGAGCAGATTTCTAGCGTTTACAAAAATTTCAGCTTTAGCAGCTTAGAGAGTGAGAACCTGAGCTCTGGCCTGAGATGATATAGGCATACAATCTGATGGGACATTTTTGTCTTTCCAAAATGGTGGTGCAAAAATGTCCGATACGTCGCAGTATTATTGTTCACCTCATTTCAAAAATATTAATATATTTATATTATATTGATCTTCATTTAGCACACCAGTTTTCTTAACTTATTTATTCTTTAACTTTGAGCCTCTGGGAATCATATGGAATAGCCACACAGCACTCTATTGATTCCTTCTTCTTGATTAATCAATTATCCAAAGTCAAGATTGACCATTACGAACAGTTTTACTCTGCCAAACTTTCCAAGAATGATCAGTCAATTACAATTAATATGATATGTATATTTACATAAAGCGTGTCTAGCTGCAGCAGTAGTAGTTGTCAAATAGTTAGCTTCCAGACATCATTCTGTACTAATCTGAGAGACTAAAATGTGAAGAAAAATTTGTTTCACAGTTAAACTTTGGAATGGCTGAAAGTTGTTCGGATGTATATTTGAGTAGTTTGCCTGTTTGTTACATTGTTACAAACTCATTCCTGTTCTGTACTTAGTATCACACATGTGACATAAGTGACACACTTGCCTCCCATATTAATTTCTTGGAATTTAATAGGAATATGACTTCACGTGACACGTCTTCTCAGTTTGGTGAAAAGAAATACTCTTAGAGCTTGAAATGTTACTTTTGAGTTATCATGTCACAGACATAATAAGAAAGTAATTAGCAAATTTATGAATGATTTTTTCTCTTATTTCAGTATGAAGCAGACCCGGTTACAGTTGCATCGCCAGTGCAGTTTCTGCTTTTGGTGATCGGAGGAGCCACAGTTCTCGCCTTCCTGCTGACCATCTTGTTTCTGCTTTGGTGGAACGCCTACAAACGACCTTACATCAGGGACACCAAGCTGTTCAACCCAGGTAAGACAGATGAGATAGCTGATTGATTTTGATTCTTCAGATAGATCATAGATAATAGATAATAGAAAGGATCAAGTTTGATATTGCTTCAGGATTAAGTAAGCTTAAGTTGCTAAACTAAAGCAAGATGTCTGTATTGCATTGTCGAAAATCAGATTTCAATTAAAATTGAAGGTTGGAGTAGAAAGGCTATTCGACAATTTCTCTCATGCATGAATTTGCCAAATAATTTAGCCGGATTTGATGAGTTGTAGTGGTTTATAGTCAAAGACGAGTGAAAGTGGCGGACCAGGACATGGTAGTCACTTAGGCGCGCATCATCCAATTTTGCTTTTTTTCATCCAATTATACTCATCAAATATTTGTATAATGTATGATGACATCACAATTTTTATATATTTTATCATTTTGCCTGCCCAGTTGCAAGCTCCAGTGAAGAAACCATGCGGCCACGTAGCCTGAGCTTAGTAAAATGTTTTTCACAGAAGAATTTGCTTCAGCATCATGCGGTACCTTAGTAACGAGATGCTTGAGGCATTATTTCTCTAATGTTCTGCCTTTGAAATAGCTTCCTTAGCTACAACGAAACCAGTGCATCCGCCGTTACATCTTTTGATATTTCTTTTGGTGGCATATGTAAGGTACTTATCCCACGCAAAAGAAAAAAATTAAGTACACGGTGTAGATGAGTAGCTTTATGACTAACACGCAAGCAACAGCTGTTCCTCTACTCCAGGGACATAATCCGCTGCTAACAGACATCCCAATGGTGCTACGTTAGCCTCGGTGCAGATTCTGAAGTTCTAACAATTTTTCTGAGCAAATGGTCGCTTGACAAAAGCACTACATTTGCAGAGTTGGTCATCTTGGCTTTGGCCTGTGACAATGGGACTATATCATTTTTCATGAATATTTTGATGAAATAAATGCTTCATTGGTCCAAAATGGAATATGACTTTGGGTAGGTGTGAGGTTAGTAGAAAGTCTGGCAAACTGATGAGAATTTTTTTGATCTTCTTCATGGTGGTTATTTACAGCCAAAGTCAAAAGGACTGATTCAAGTAAAACTGCATTGGGCGAGGAGCTTGAATACGTCATATTTTCTAGGTATTTGATTGGTTTATGACAGCTTGAGGGATTTTTCAATTGGCTGTGAAATACCTATGTCATGCTAAAGCATATAGCTACGTAGGCAGAGTCTCTCAACCAATAGCAGTACTAATTTTTGTATACATCACTTTGAAGGCAAATCAGTCCTTTTGACTTCAGCTGTAAAGAACTGCCTGGTCTCCTCTATAGGCCCCTTATCTTCATCAGATTCTCTCTTTAGTGACTTCCATCAGTTGCCAAAATACAGGAAGTAAAACCTGGTTTATTCAGTCACCTATAGCATCTCACCTTGATTTGCAAGTTACCCAAACCTGGCTATTGCTGATGTATTGGAATGATATCGCTCCACTGGGTTAGGCCCTGTCAGTGTATGACATTTGCATAAGATACACCCTTAGCCGGCTCTGCCACCCCTGCCAGCTGCATATTTAGCAATTTTTGGCTGTTGACTTGCTCTCACGTTGGACATGTTTGCTTATGGTAATGCGAGAGGGGCACACTAGCGGACAAATACCAAAATGGCTGCCTTAGTAACTAGGCAATTCACCAGAGGCTCTCGTGAATTCTGGAGGCCTTTGAGGGCACCCTCTAGTGGCAATTTTTAGCACCTTCTTCTGAGGCTTCTTTGTATCCTGCCTAATTTCCCGCTGCCCAACTGCATTACTGATTGTATTACTAAAGGAGAGCGTCTAATTTGTGGAGATTTCGCGGACCGACTTGGCGCGCCAATATCCTGGGGCCAAGTAAAGAGTCCGCCTTTTAATCACGTTTCCTCCTGCAGCCCTAGCCTCATTCCATCGAGCCTTGTCCCGGGCACCGGCCTCGTTCCAGGCAGCCAATCAGAAGGCTCACAGCTTTGTTCCACTCAAGTGTTCGCTTCTCCTTAAACTTCATTCCTCCCGTTATGTGTTCAGCGGTTTTGGCCCTCAGGAAAAAAGCGCACACAGCTAGTTTCTAAGAACTGCCGTCTGGTCAAGTTAAGTTTCTATTCACCAGACTTATAGGTCACTGGTAAAGAGATGGGGCAAATTGAAATATATATGTTGGGAAAAAGTTAGCAATGGACTGAAGGAAAGATGACGAGACAGAAAGATAGATGGATAAAAGATTCCGCTTGAGAGAAATCTGTGTTTTGTAGATGCTGTGATATATTCTATGCAGCCTGAGCAGTACTACTTGTAGAAGCATACAATTTCCTATATCATGCGTGAAATCCATTGATGATTGCATATTCTTTGAAGAACTGAAGGAGTGTAGTTAGTGTTTCTTTATAAATATTTTGGATTTTAAAACTGGTTTTCCTTTTCATATTTGCAGATTCGTCGCAGGCTCCGCTTCTAGATGCCAAAGGAGAAGGACAGTCGGTCAATGTGAGTTGAGATAATTATTTACAGGTTTGCCTAAATGTGTGGCACTTCTCAAATGAACTATTAACTGTATGGTTATCTTTCTATCAAACATGCTTATCTATCATCCCCTACAAACATTTATAATACACCTGATATATGACAAACACATTTTTCAAGAAGACAATCGGCCATTCTCCCAAAGTGTATCGGAACTTCCCTTGTCATAAAATGCGACCTGCTCATGGGCGGAAGTACCAGTCATTGATAGACATAGTATATCAGGGCTTGCAGATCGATTTAATCCATCCATATATACTAGCATATGACAAGTCCAAGAAATGTCCTGGACATGTGTGTTTTGATGTATTTGTCACAGATTCTATCAAATTGGACAGTTGACTATGAAAAACATTTTCTCAAAATTCACAGTTATTGTTGGGTGTTGTTAGTTCTTTAAGTTGCAGATTCTTATATATTTTTATCTCTAACTGCTAAAAGCACACACAGTAACAAACAATGTATAACAGTTTGTGATCACTGCTTTGGTTGTATTCTAATTGGAATTTGTCATGTGACTTTGACATAGGCTCCCACTAGTTTTGTATTTCTTCAAAATATGCAAATACTATAAAAGAAAAAATACTTTGCATGCCAGAACATTATCAAAATAAGTGAGATGTACAAGTTCAACTATTGCATTTGCACCGTATCAGTGTGTTATTTGCAAAATGGCTCTGCTCTTGCAATCTTCAAATTCGAATTGCATACACTTATATTGTCTATAGGGTATTATTGGTATTCATGCGCGTGGACCTGCTCCCACAATATGAGTTGAAAGTAAGCAATCAATATTTCCCAGAAATTAGCAAAATGAGTCAAAAGGTCAGATTTTGATATTTTTTTATCTGTTGGTGCCATTTTTTAGCAAAAGTCACTTTCTTTGAATAATTAAGACCATTTTTACCAAACAATTGATTTCAAATTATCTATATTGGGTGTCCTTCTTGATTTTCTTAGGTCTTTCATTGCAATGGCAGGAAATTCAAATGCCATTTCTCAAAGTCTGATGTTTTGTATCATTAATGTTTGAGGTGCCATATCTTTATATTTTACTGAGAATTTGAGGTATCAAAACTTCAGAAATAATATGTAGATGGCAATGCCACAGATTCGCTGAACACAAATGAACTATTCTTATTTTAAAACAATTTTTTCTGAGTCAACTCAATTTGTATATATCAACTGTGCCATTTGGGCCTTAACTAGTTAATTAACATGCCATTCAAGTGATTATTAAAGTATAGTAATAATAACAATCAGCTTTAATTTTCCCTGGGTGTGGCACTGCAAGCATGATGCTGAGCTAGTGGTGACACCTGTCAGTAGCATACGTAGGCAAATGCCTTTTTCATGCAGACGACGCAAACAAGAGTGAAATTTAAGTTTTCAAAACAGAATAGGATAGTTTAGCACCAAATTGAGTTATTCAGACACTACTGTGACATTGTAAGAGAAATTCGGGTATGTTTTATTTGCCGAAGATAACTGTTGGATCAGGGACCAGCTCCCATCGCAAGTACGGGCTGTCCTTCATGCTCAGTCCACTGACAGCTTTATTCAAAATTTATGAGCTATTGTTGTGCTAAGTTTGCTGACATGACGGGCGGCTTCGCCACCCATCGCTGCGCGAATATCATTTTAAAGCCCAATTCCAGTAGAATAAAGTCATTTAGGCCTTTTCTAAGTAAGAACATACGTAAGGGATACTTTCGGTGTTTGAAATTCCAAATTTGCCCTGAAAATTGTTTGCGTATATGAAAAAAGATGAATCAGGGAATGAAGTATCGATTAACTGATGGTTCTGTTCACTTGATTAGAAACCATTTGAAATCTAAAGGCCATTTGGCTTCATACACTTTAATAGTATCAATCACTTGTCATATGCTACACATGGCTGCAGTGTATTTTGGTTTCTAATTGAATAAATGGCTTGGAGAAGCCACTGTATATATTTAGATTCAATTTACATTGTTTGTTATGAGCTATGCCAATAGCACCTTTTCCATTGATGGAAATGTAGATTTTTGATAACAGCTCTGGGCATTTCATTTCTGATTTGATGAAAGCTTTGGGAAGATCTTTCAATCGAAATGTCCCATTTGACACATTAATGTTATTGAGAATTATGTCAAAATGTAAAGTAAAAGGATTATTGAATGGGATTACCAGACACTTTCAACATGATTAGTTGGTCTGATATCATTACGGTAGATTTTGGAAATGTTGACTTACATAAATATGAATTGAGAAATCAGGAGTGCCTCTGCAATGAGATGATCAGTTGCGATAATGGTCGTAATTTGAAAATTTGATTTTTTAATGTAATAAATGTAATTGCTCTCAGGGAAAACGAAAGAAAAGGAAAAAGAGGCCTTCAAAACCTTCAACAAATGAGGAATACGTCTCGAGCGAAGATGATGTGGTGGATCGAAGCAACGTGTCTCCGAGGCAAGCAGGGTTGTATGCCAGTCCACGAAAGGTGAGTTCAACATGCGCAAATTACCAAAAAGCAATGTTAGGTCATGTATGTTTTAAAAATTTACAATAATATACATACTAAATGAAATCGTAGTTGACCTCCTTTCAATTGCAATTACACTGGTCTTGGGTTTCACCTACTCATATCAGATTTTGACCCATATGATATAAAGATAAGGAAAATGGCACCCATTTTTCTGAGACATAAACCAAATAGCTTGTTAATCTCATTATTATTCATCTTTCCATACATTATCACCTCTTTGGATGGGAATCCATGCTGTCACATGTAGGTTAGGTTGGGTTGATTGGCATTGGCTGAATGGTAAATCATCATCGCATGTTTCACTTACTTTCTGGCAGCTTAAACAGATATGTACTAATTACAGATGGAGACAAATTCAAACTTTTGATTTTGTCTTATGTTGTTTGCAAACTGTGCATGTGTCACATTGATGTGTGGATTTTTTATTTATGAAACTATTAAATGAATGTTATATTAAAATTAAAGTAACATAATTATAACACAGATTTAATTATTATTATAGATCTAGATGAATGGTTTGGATTTGCATTTGAGTAAGCAATGACATTCTTTAGAATACTTAGTTTTATGATGCCAAGTTGAAAGCGTGGACTTTGTGAAAGCCAGAAAATGTCATGAAATATTGGGCTACAATTTAAAAAGAGCGCCTTGCCAAAAATCAATGCTCGTTGCAGGGCTTTCCAGAAGCAGGCTTACACTGACCTTAAGTATATTCTTTCTTCAAGCACGTGGAATTACCTGTTACGGTACTACAGCAGTATCTTACAAAAATAGGAGAATTATATAAGGAATAGTCGTTTCTCTTTACTATACCTAAAAGTAAAAGTGTGCTTCTTCGTCACATAATTGCTGCACTTGCATTGGCATTCAGGAAACTTAGATGTTAAGGTCAAACAGTTTGTAAAATTGTGAGCGTCGAATACAGCGATCGCTCATCGAAAAGTCTGACCGAGTTTTGTCAGTCAGCCAATTGTGAAGTCATTAATTATTCATCTTGAAAGGAGTCTGACATGTGTAATAATGTCACATTGCCCAATTACTGAACCAAATTGGCCTCAAATTAGAGTCATTTAACTAACTAGACTTTTAAAAGGGCCAATTTAATTGCTGCTCCTTTTGTTTTAAAATTCCTGTGGATAAAAAGGGCTTTGAAGTTTCTACTGAGCAGATTTATAGTCCATAAGAAGACCATGGTCTTCACTGAAAGATGAGTCTTATCTATTGGTCTGATGTGTTCACTTTTGTAAAGATTCTGTATGAATTGTTTACAGATTAGTAGCCAGACTGGTAATATTCAAAGAAAAATTATGGTTAATTCGCAAGAATAAGTTATTGATCAAATTTGATTGCAGCCAGTAATTTCCTTTAACTCTCAGACATGAATTATTCAATTCAACAATAACACATTTGTCACCGCGGTTAGGAGTTCCGTAAACATGGCTGTTCTGGGGAGATCGTTATGAAGTTGCTGCAGATCCGAAATATTTTAAGCTGTGTGCTGTAACAAGTCCCCATTCTGAAAAAAAAAAGGAACGGTCAAGAGACAAAAAAACCTGCTTTGGTTAAGAACCAATGTGATGGTTATTGTTTTAGAGTGAGCAGTATTTGACTATCACAACTCTCACTTGTTTGAACAATAAGCTTTTGATGGATACATATACATATATTTTGCCAATGACTGTTACAGACACAAAAAAGTGTTGTTCAAGGTAGAAGGTATTTTATGGAAAAAACAACGTCTTTTGTTGTTTGGAGTGCTGTTGCTGTAAACACAATGGAGGTGGTGCTAAGACCATGTTTGTCTGTTTTTTACTTTCATCCAAGCGGAGCCTAATGCCTTGCTTTCTAAATTAAACATCAGCGTCCAGTGAAAAAGAGGTCACTAAAATATCAAAACAAATCTACATTTTGTGTTTTTGTTTATTCCAGGAAATGCCAGCTGAATCAGATCTCGTCGCGACTGTCAAGCGAGGAAGTCCGTCTCAAATGGCTTCCACAGACACAATCGCTGGATCCACGGACACCACTAACACCCTGGAAAGTGTCAAAGACAAACCGGTCGTGTCTTACATCAAGATGCAGGATGATGGAAGTTGTAAGTTTTGAAATTAATTAAATGTGTATGATTGGGTTATAACCTGTTTCAGGTTGTAGTACTTAACCCATAGTTAGGGCAAACCCCTGAGGACGAATTCTCTTTCTTCCTCAAAGTGACCTCAAACTTTTTTGTCAGTGTCAAACCCTGAATCAAATTTTTTTATGTAACCTCCTCCATGATGTGAAAGGGTGGATCAGATGCAAAACATATCAAAATATTATGTTCAAACAGTTTCAACCAACTGTTTGTAACATAGTATTTTGATACATTTGTAACATTAATGTATTTTGATATGTTTTGCATCTGATCCACCCGTAACTGAACCATTTTCTGCTTTGTGTGCAATTCACCTCTCTATATTACCCTTTATTAATATTATAAATTCTTTATATAAAGTAGTTTGAATTTGGAGACATGGCTCAAATGGTTTAAATGTGTTGATATTAAATTTTAGATTATGATTATATGCAGTTTTTAGTTGGTGAATGTTTTTTGTTGTCAATCAAGCATTCATTTTGATTATGAAATTTAATATTTTCAAAATAGATTTTGTTCACAAATCTTCAAAAGTTTGTGGAAAAACAATAAAAATCTATACAATATATAAGATGGCAAATGCTCTGCTTATGTCAGACATTTTCTTGTCAGAATAACATGAAATTGATCAGGATTGACAATTGCAGTTTATTTGGCTAAATTTGAAGCCTATTTCGCTTTATGAATGGTTTTGCTCTTTTAAACAAACCATTCAGTGAGTTAATAATTTGTGTTAATATTTTGGTTGAAACTGTTTGTAACATAATAATTATTTTGATATGTTTTGTCAGTATGGTTTAGACCACTGGCAAGAGTGAGTGAGGACAGAGTTCATTTTGGTATGTAAAATAATTTTGGAGTTTAAACAAATCTTTTTTACATGGGAACTGTCTGATCTCATCACCACCTTTCGAAAACTCTTCTGCCAATTCATTCTAGTTCTGTCCTATTTGGAACTTGGATTTTCCTGGTGGTGTTGGAAATGGTATTAATTTGGTCTTAAAAAATAGTGATTGAGTTTGTTTTTGAGTCGCAGTTTATTTTGCATGTCATTTGGTTTGTATTTTAGGGAAACACTTTTTTTAATGCACGATTCGAGATTTTTAAAATTGGTGTTTGAAAATGAAATATAAAAAATGCTCCGTTTGAAACAGCATTCTTGCTGCAAAGGAAGAATATATTAATAAAACTATTATTTAAGTAAACAATTATATACACCATGTAAATGCCCAGACCTTGAGATTTCCATGTATCCTCAATTAAGTGGTAAATTTTAATTTAGTACTTTTGTAGTAAAGCTAAAGATATTCAACTGTATTTTGAATGGTGGATGATGTAAATGCGCTAAATTTTCCTTGTAGCGCAAATAGAATTGTGACCATCAATTAAATACGTGTATGCAGACAAAAGAGTGGAGGTGACTCTCAGATCTAAAATCCACAACTATCTGTACTCACATTATCACTGACCTTGAAGATCTAAGGTCGATTTCCTATCTTTTTAAACTTCAATGGAAGACCTCCAAACCAATTACTCGGTACTAGTCGGTAGTCCCGTTGGCCTTGAAGACAAATCCAAACGAAAGGCTGTAATCTACATACACGTGTCTCTGATCAGTTTTAGATGAACTAAAAGATCACCTCTAGACTAAAATGGGATTTGTACTTATTTTTACGGGCTGTGAAACTGAACTAATTTTTACTGCATATAATTGTCTGGAAAATCCTGACAGTTTTTGTCATCGACCTGCACTACTAAATTACTGAAATTGGAATAACTTTTTCAACTCCTTCTGACAGGGATACTTCTAATTTCGACTGCGTAGTCAGTACCTGTGGTGAACTTTTTTTAAACGCCAAAAAAAAAAACCAGGAGAGCGAGTTAAAAAATAAAGTTGCTGCAATGTCTGTCAATGATTTTCACTATCAGAAAATATTGAAATTGAATTGCTCGGTTAGTGTTTTTAGTATCTAGCAATTAAAACATGATTTTTAAAAGCTGACTTATAAAAAAGACATACTTATTTATTTACAGTGAAGAAGCGCAAACCAACACAGGGTCAATATGTGTCACTGAGCCAATCAGAAGGGTCCGGATCCGATATGGAAAAACAAGCAACCTTGAAGATCCGGCGAGATGATTCAAATGATTCCACCACCATGCCAGATGTCATCCGCAGGAACAGACCATCTGGCGATACTCTGACGCGAAAGCAGCCCGGGATGCAGTACCAGCGACTGGCCAGCAACGAGGTATGTCTGAAAGTATATCTGAAATACATGTGCATGTATGACAGATCAATCGAAAATATTTTTGTTCTAGCGAATTTGCTGTTGTTGGTCAGGTTTTGTTAGACCATGTGTGATGCCTAGAGCCTGGCTCGGTGGCATCATGCTGGGCCTCTAACCTCTAGGACCCGGATTCGATTCTTGGTCTTGGTAACCGGTGCCAGACGGACATTTAATTATATAGCAGGAGTGAACCTCACCAAAATGTCCATGGTCCCTGTCTGTCCTGTACATGCATAGCCCTATCATCCATCCACCGTCTGACCATGTGTTTGGGCTAACATGTCATCTTAGAAGAGAAACAGATGTGTTGCTGATGTCATTGATTTCAAGCATAACGACAAAAATATAGAGACCTAAAAATAAATGAAAATGTTTCAGTAAATATGTGATGAAAATATTGTATCATTATGATTCAGTATCTGAGACTGTCACGAAATAAGGTAGGTCTATGGTTTCCGGGTATGTTTTATGAAAATGTGGTTTATAAAATCACTATAGGGTAAGCACAAGCTTGGGTGCAGGTGGTGCAGCTTTGCTGCTTGTCTAAGTTATATGTATAGAGATTATCAAAACATGGATACAGTTGAGGTGGAGGGCTTGGAAATAAATTTTCTGAATAACATACATGCATTGAGATTCTGGTTAAGATGGCATGATAAAGATTATATATATAATAAACACAAATTCTGTATTTTATCATGTATCATTGGCTTTGGTGAGGGAGCATGATCAGCTGAAGTTATCTGTTCTTGTTCAATTTTACTGATCCAGTACAAAAATTGTCCTTCTTCATGATTTTTTGAATAGCTTTATAAGGTTATTCTCCCAATTTTACTCCATACAATTTGCATTTAAATGTACATCATGGTTAAAGATAGCAATTAATTATAATTTCCCCAATTTCAGATGGACATGTCAGATGGAGAAGGCAAGATAACAGGTGCCCACATTGCCCAAATCTTGTCAGACCACAAGGGATCTCCCAAATACAGCCATGGCCCGGCTAGTATGACCACTTTTGCTCCTACGCCCCCTCCCCCTGCTCCTCCGAGGTCTGATATCGACCAACTGGAATTGGATTCTGTGGGAAGCTCAAAGTAAGTTCAGTTTTGATAACGGAATGAAAATTTGTTTTCATGTATGTTGCTTACATGAAGGTATTATCAGAGACTGTCAAGGCAAGACAATGGGACGCAGTGGCAGGCTTGCTGAGAAGAAGTTTGGCACCTTTAAACTGCATTGAAATAAAATTGAGTACATTTTGCATCGGTCATAACACATTGGTGAAAATAAGCAAGCAAAAATGGGATGTGTTTTGACTCAAAAATCTGGCTATAAGTCAATGCTTATTTTTTCAGAAACAGGATATATATATCACTTTTTTAACTCATATGTTTTATAATTATGATAATTGAACAATTTGTTTATCTTTTTGCTCAGTATTATGAAGACTGTTATACAGCAAGTTTTCTCTTTGTTTTCCAGGTCAGCTGCATCCTCCAAGAGCAGTGGGTTCAAAACCCAAACAGGATCATACAGCGACAGCCTCAAAGGAAGTGCCGGTGCGCCATTCTCTGATTCAGACTCCGCAAAGTCCAGCAGCTCGACAAGCACATTCCCAAGACAGAAACCAGATCCATATAACAACAAATATTACCTGACCCAACACAAGCCCAATGGACATGGCCACCCCACTGATGGCAATAGAATGGTCGATGAAGCTTATGGTAGGTTTTAGTAACCGATGATATCCGGCTGAAAACCACAAAGTGGCCTGAAATGTTATGAATGTGCTTTCAGGAATTGTGGATGTGTCAAAAGATAAATGGTACCTTCAAATAACTTGAGAAATAACACAATTAATTTAATTTTTGGTTTTTTGGTTTTGACGAAGCATTTCCATCTTCATCAAATGATGTATTTTTTCTCCAAATAATAAAGATTACTCATTTTTTTGTCAATGATGTCAGAAGGAGACATTGTGGAGAGAAATTGTTGACACTTGGTGGCCTCAGTAATATCCAGTAACTTTGTAAATTTAATTTTTTGAGTGGGCATGCTGTTTTATTAAGAAAGCTCAAAAATAATCTGTGCATGTTTTGTAAAAACAAGCTTTTGTAAACATTAAGAAGGGCGATTCCAGAAAATAATGCTTAGAAGTTATAGTAATGCTTGTTTGTAAATTGTAACCATTCCAAGACATTTTTTTTCATTGTGGGATAAAATGCAATGATTGAGTTGTTTACAATACAATATAAGATGTAGGGTAAGGATGGGGAAATCCGCCCCCCTTTTCAAATATATTCCTTGCTCAGTCCCTCACCTTTATGAAAAATGAACATTGTATTTCAGGGAATGATGGAATATATACATCTGAACATATCTGGAAACTTACATGCTTTAATTCAACACCTTTGAGCCAACATCACCATATGAATGTTCAATCTCAGGGGGCGGATTTGCCCCAGAAGTGTGGGGCAAATCCGCCCCCCCCCTTGAGTTTTGGTTACAAATGACAAGAAACATTTGGCTTCTGAAGTAAATTCTATTCTTAAATTAAGCCCTGGCTCTTCTGGGTGTACTTACAAACATGTAAGGATCGTTTCACAATTTATGTGAGAGAATAAAAAAAGTTTGCATTTGGCATATTCAACATACACTAAAACATGGCAAAAATTCTTAACTTCATCTCAATTAAAATCATAATCACCATTGGTGGAACTTTATGACAAAATAGAGTGACTTACAAGGCATATCTCGTGTTTGTATGTTTTTAACATGAGAATCAGAAGGGGCGGATTTACCCCATGGACAAGGGGCGGAATTGCCCCGACCACTAGAAATTATGAGGGTGGTATTTTCTAAATATGCATTTTATTGATTGGTGAAATCTCTTGCACATGTAAAGTCGTTGAATAAACATTGCTATTAATGACAATGAGTAATGTGTTTATACAACATGTACCTGTAAAACACCTCAGTTTTGAAAGTTTCAATTGCACATTGAAATTGCTTAGTGATGAGATGTATGTCTTCTTTCTCAGTTGTAGTCCAAACAAAACTATGTAACAGCCTAATCTCTGTGTTTCAGTGGTCTCTAGACACATAAGCACTAATCTGCATGAGAAATATTTATCGTCATTTATAATTTGGGTCATGAGAGAACTTTTTCTCCTCAAGGGGGCGGATTTGCCCCGGGGGCGGATTTCCCCCACCTTACCCTACAACTTCATGGTTGCAAACATAATTTTTTATCACAGCTTACTATGTAAAAGCTTATCTGTTGCTTTTAGTGAATTGAATTACATTGCGTTAATACCTCTTAAGCTGTTTGTTTGACCTATTTTGCTAAAAGCAAAACTAAAACTAAGTCAAGCTCTATTTAGAAATTGTTCAAAGCCTACCTGAATCATATTCTTGATAATAAACCCAGCTTACACGATGGATGCAGAAACCTTTGCTGCGCTTTTGCATTCTCTTTGTCATTATAAGTTTAAATAAATTGTGTGCATGCATCAACCTAACCTGTAAACAATGTGTATATAAAAACTTAATTCCTTATAAATCCAGCTAAGCTAACCCTGGTATAGCTAAAGAAAAGTATTGTACGTTGCGCTTCGTATCAGTTGATATTCTGCTTTGACGCTTCAAGTTGTGAGACTTTCGTCAAAGCCAGCTTTTCTGTGTACTTTTTAGCAAACTTTTTGTGCCAATTGCTATTTTGTAAAACTTTGCAAAAATACATTTTAATTACATCTAGTTTCAAACATATTAGTGATATCACCTTTGTATCATATTGCAAACTTGCTATTTTGTATTATGTATTGTTGCTTTCACTATTTGTGTTGTTTTCTTTGCTTCATGTCATGCTTTTGCTCATCATTACCAATATTATTATTTTTCAGGAACTATGCCTAACAGTTATAAGTACTGTCTTGCAGGCACTATGGGTAGTAATGGTTCAGGGACTCTGAGAAGTAGTTCAGCCAGCACAGGAAGTGGAAGCAGTGGTAGTGTTGTGACAGTCATAGCAGCAGACGACCCAAATGGAGCTTACAGAAGCAAAGTCTTCGCTAATACACCAGGTGGCAGCTTGGACCGCCGAGGCGCTCCTGGTGGAGGCGGAGGAAGCACCTTCGCTCCAGGACCCAACAAATAGTAAGTTATGGAAAGGAAAGACTGTTAGTGTAGTGTGTTCATAGTTAAAAGCTCTGTTGTCTCCAAAACTAACAAGCCCTTCGACAGGATAACAAACGATTTCAGGTTTTACGCCTCTATTTGTTTTTGAACTCGTATAATTGTACTTTTTATGGTGAAATAAACAAACAATAACAAAAAAACAATGAATCGCCAGATTTTATAACTTTAATGTAAATTTTAGTTCGATCAGAGGAAAAAGCATATGTTTAGTTCTGGCATTGCAGACTTTTTTTCGTTTAGTTTTTAAATGTGCCAATGAAACGTAGCATATCATGCTCTTCTAATATAATTGTTATGATGATGTGGAATATTTTATGATCAAAAGATTAATTCTTCCAGTTGTTTGAGAGCGAAGATTTGGTGTTAATGTGTGAGATTTGTTATAGAATTAGTAAATTGATAAGCCACCAATGTCCCTTTTTCAATTTTCAGCCTCAACATGTCAATTGTGATGAGCGTATGTGTGATTTCTCTGATCACTGGCGTCTACTGTCAAATGGTCGATGAAACAGAAGTCAAAATTACCATCTACGCTCCCAGCGGACTGATTCAAAACCGTTCTGAGGTTTACTTCAATCAAGAGAAGCCTGGAAAGGTCTACACTAACAAGATGAAGTATGAGCTGAATATACTGCAGTATGGTAAGGAGAAAATTATTCAACAGTTGTGTTGTTGAAATCAAAGTATTTTAAGTTGCATTAGGACTGCTTGGAAATAAATTTAATGTCGCACGATCAAATAGTGTGTTACAAGGCATTTATCGTAGAAAAGCGGCGGGTCACCTAAGTCTTATTTGGAGCCTCGGTAAGCCTTCTGTCCCAGTGTTAACTTAGATAGTATATGAAAGTTTCTCATGCCATTTCTGAATCTGTCTTTCTGGGAAAAATATATCCTGTGACAGTGTCAGGTCCACAGAGTATTGATGAGTTTGTGAATGCTTTTCAAGACGAGCAATGGCTGTCTGGGTCTTTCACTTAGTTCGCTTGCTTAACACCAGAGGTTTTGTCTGGGTCCTTCATGTACTTCCATGCCTCCTGCTGCTAAAATTCTTGAGATGAAGCACATGATTTGCATCTTTCTCTTTGAGGTATTTGCAGATTGGTGGTCCACTGGAAAAATTAATTTTTTTATTTTCGATTTGCAAACTAGCTTTGCCACAATTTTCTGTTGGTCTCCTAATCATCTCATTTGATGAAGTTCCTTACGTTTTCTGTTGGTCTCGTGATCTTCTTATTTGATGAAGTGCCTTAGGTCATTTATATATATAGTTCACTTGCGCTGCAAGCTATAATCACTGAATCTACCATAACTGTAACAAACAAAACATTTTAAGCCAGCGACATCACACGATCCAGTTGAAAGTTAATTTTGAAACTCTAAACAACTATGATTGCATGTATGAATCTTTTCAGGAGTTGAAAATGCCCAGTTGGTGAACCCATGGTCAAGCAAATGTGCTGTGACAAGTTGCCACCAGGCGTGTGACCCCAACACAGGCCACTGCATCTGCAGTCATGGATACAAACTCAGCAATGGATATCACTGTGATGGTAAGTGATGATTTTGTTATCAGGATCTAACTTGGAAAAATTTTGGCAATTTGAGTAGTTGCAAGTGATTTTGTTTACAATCTTTCGAACCTATTTCTCGAATCACTTGTTTTAACTTGCCGCGCAACAATGAAAATAGATCTCAAGTTGAAGTAGAAATGTTCTGAACAAAACATTAGTTGCAAAAGTTGAAGCTTTATGGCTGAATTATCTTTTTCTTGTTTGTAGATATTGATGAATGTACGGAACGACCCGGCTTGTGCGACAACAAAGCTCAATGCTTCAACACGGGCGGTTCGTATAAGTGTCTGTGCTCCAATGGTTACTATGGCGATGGAACAACTTGCAACAGTGAGTACACTTTTCATTTTTCATTTAATATCTGCAAAGGTTGCCTCGCATTGTTATGTGCTGATTTTGAGTAATGGAAATTGTAACCACCACACATGAACCGGGTGCCAACCACTGATGATTTTATTCACAAGCATGTATTAAATATGTGTAATTTGGTAATAATAGTATGATAGTTCTATCATTGGCCCATCTGTTTCTAAATAGACAAATATTATACTCACATTTTTCATTGAAGGGCAACTTCACCTTGACAGAATATTATGGTATTTAATACTCTTTATAATTCAGCATTAACTGATTGGCTAAGATTATGCAGGCTATACAATACGCATTTGATCATTTTAGGGTCGCACCAAACTAGGTTTGATTCGCTTTTCACAATATTAAATAATTTCAATTATCAAGGGCCGATACGATACATTTATATAAATCGAACAAACATGTATCAACTTTCAGCCACCGTTGCAATGAGTTCATCCTCATTTCCAGCAGGTGGCAGTTTAAATCAAGACCAGTGGGAAGTGGCACCCCTAGTGTTCATGGTGGTGACAACGCATTGGCCAGCATTTTGCAAATTTTCCATTTCTATCAATATCTTTAACATTCGAAGGTCATTGTTTTTAAGTGCATATTTAATGTATTGTTTGCTGAGTTTATTGACATTTGCATTACAATTATTGTATAATATTTGAGAAAAGTTAAAACTTTGAATGTAATTGTATTGTGTACTGGTGTCACACAGCCTTTCATTTCCAGGTTTATTTAATTATTTAACTCAATTATTGTGATATTTTTAAATTAGAATTTAATTGAAAGGAAATAGAGGAAGAGCTCATGAGAAAAATTATTTTTATTCAGATGCAATTTTTATTGAATGATAAAATTAGATCTCGTTCAAGGTCATCAATCAACGTTAAATTTGTTGTGAGGTTTAAAAACCCGTTCTATTTGTAGAGATCACATCTAAATTTTATCAATCGATCATAATGAATGGCTTTCATTTTTGGCAATTGCTGATTTTCTTCTCTGGTAATTAGTGAAGATTAAACGGTCTCTTTTTCTCATTTTAATGATGTTTTAATCGTAATGGGATGCAGATGATAACTAAAGTTTGAATTGCAGTTTTACTCTTAAAAATGTTATGAATTAAACTCAATATATTGAAACATGAGGATTTCATATTTGTCGTGAAATTTTGAAGTTATTCCATTATCTTTGAGATATTTCCTAAAATATAAGTTTATTCCAACACATTAATACAAGTTTGACAGCTTAATGTACTTTGTAGATACATGTTGTCATGCTTGCCTATAATGCCTAACTTCAATATGGATACTTTTCAGTGTCTGCCAAGTTGATTTTTTCAAGGCAAAAACATCTGCTGAAACAAATAGATATGGAACAACTATCTAATATCCGTCCTTTTATATGAAATACTCTTCTTATAGAAAATAGCTTGACATTACAAGCATGCATTTTCTTCTCATTAAGAAGACAGAAACACTGTGGCTGTTGCTTGCAACTTAAAATCTCATTCAGCCATGGACCCTAGGCCCAGATCAGTGGTTTCATGCTGGCCTGCTAATGGCTTTGACTCAGGTTCGATTCCTCATCCAGCAACTCGTAATAGACAGAACTTTCATCCTGTGCCCGAGAGTGAACAGCGCCTCATTACCATGGTCTCAATATCTGTCTTATTACATGCTACGAATAGTGAGTGTTTACAGAAATGCACTGGAATGGTCCTTGTGAGGTCATATCCCTATCCTTGCCATGTTATTCTTTATGACTCATATAATTATGTCTTGAATGAGGTCATATCCTATAATTGCAATGCTATCACGACAAGTCACTAAATGAGTCATAAAACTCGCCACTGAGGTCACAAGTGTAGCCTAATGACAAATTGACAGTTCCTTTCAATGTGAAGGGTAATGGCCAGTAGTGACATCATTGATGTCCACAAAGAACTTAATAAGCTATTGTAATTAATTGGCTCTAAGCGAAGTCAGTAGATGTATAAATACAGGATGCAAAGCCCTGTCACCCCACCCAGGTTGTCTCAGAAGATTCCAGAAACTTGCAAGTACAAGAAGTGAAAGTTGCATGAAGCTTCCTAGCTCTTCTTGTTGCAAGCCCAGTAAACAACTTGACATCAGCAAATGGCTAAACTGAACTTGTCACCGAGTCAAGTCGTTCAAATATTCATATGTCAGTGGACACTTGTCCTCAAATGGCACCCTTCATTCCACAGCTCTAGGTTTGCTAAAAGCTTCTGGATTCTCATTTCATTGTTGTTTTTCGTTACCGTGTTAAAAATGGAAAGACAAAATAGATAAATATAGTCGTATTTAAATAAACATCCAATAATGGAAATTTAGAGATGGGGTCATTATTAACAGTAGATTTTCACTCATGATTTAGGTACAGAAATTACTTAACTTGTTATGAAATTCTTGGCTTTGTAAATGATGAAAAGTGTGAGCTTGTGTCATGGTTGACTCGTAAGCTTTGTCATGATTATTCTCTTTGAAAAAACCAAAATAACTAAACTCCTCAACGTGGGACAAAATTGCATTGTTGTTTTTGAAATGCCTGGTGGTTTTTAAACAGCCATGGTGGTTTTTGCAGTGAAGTTTTGGTTTCCTTAAAACCTTCAGCAACCAACATTCGTTATATTGTACAAAACTGCTGGAAAGTATTTCCACAAAACTTATATAGGTGGAATTACGTGGGAAACAAGCTAAAAATCCAATTAGGGCTTTCGTATGAGCATTAAAGATAATAAATTACACTTTAGTGACAAATTACATAGAAAAAGTAAACTACTCTGAAGTGACCTTGAAATAATCTTTAGATGTAAATAACCTTGTGCTGACAATCTACTAAGAAGCAAGTAATTCAATGAAGCAAAGGTCATTTATTATCATCTCTCTCCATTCAGCCTCCTGACTAATTTCCTGCCTTCTGTCCTCTTAGAATTTCATTCAGGTCGTCTCTCTTTGACCCCATGATTTATCTGGCTCCAGCGAGGTTAATTAGGAGACCCATATACTAAGTAGAAAAATAGTTTCATCATTTCAGACTGATTTAAATGATTGAAATAATTTAGAATGAAAAATGACCTTTAGAAAATTGCGTAATATACGTTACCAAAAATTATATTGATAGATCGATGATGTGTTAAAAAAATCTGTAGTTTTCTGTAGTTTTCCCTCAACTTCTTGTGCTATTAAACAACCCCCTTCTGCTCTCACGATGCATAAGCGTGAAAGCCCCTCTTTACCTCTGTACTATGAATTAATGCTACTTACCATTAACTGGGTTCACTGTATACCTGCCTGGGAGTTCCCTGCGTATAACTACTTTCATGATATGATAGACAGTGTTGTGACTGCGAATGTAAATGTTTTACACATACTCACAGAACTTTCCAAATGTACTGAATGGGAATGTCATGATCAATTTAGTCAAAACTGACATTTGCTTAGTTTTATGTATGAATGAAGGTTTTTTGTAACGATTTAGTTCGTCAAAATTTTACTTTGGAAATGTTATGCAGTTAATTTAAGCCTCATTTTGTTTTTCTCGGAACTTCCAAACTTTCCTTATGTGATCACTTACTTTGCAAGTAGAGCAAATGTTCCCTCAAGAACTTTGACATTAGCTAATTATGTAGTCGCACCTGGTGCAGGCTTGCCTCAGATTACAACTTGTATGGAAAGTTGCTGAAGATCAGTTTGGTGAAGGAAAGGAAGTTTACTGTGCAACAGATGATCGTATGTTCTGGATAGGGAATATGAAATGTGATTTGATGAATTATATGTTAAATCACTGCTATGAGTGACCTAAATAGCTCTAAATACAATTTTCGTTCAGACTTGTCACTTCGTAGTATAATCATATTTCCAAATTTAGGTTAACTGAAAAGGGGAAATTACAAAAGTAATCTAAAATGTAGGTAAGCAATCATATTAACAAGAATCTTTCCATTTATTTAGTACTTGATGGCCTGTATTCCTAAAATGTCAATCTTGTATTTTTCATGTCCAAGAAAACATGTTTTTTTTGTGGTCAAATTAGTGTAGCTTGAGCTGAAATAACGATAAGATCACCATGTGTGCATCGATATGTCAAGTATGACCACAGCAGATGATTGATTAATGCCATCTTCAAAGAAATGTTATAAGATAGATTTATAGAAGAATGGCACAACACAACTTCTCGAACTCTCAGATGCCATTATTTCAGTCATATGTTACCATTATGCCTTAGACTGGCCCAGTGATGAGCTCCTTATCTGGTTATATGTATTAGTTACCATATTACCAGTCCATTACTATAGTCTGTTTCTGGTGATTCTCTGATGAATAGGGCTAGTTGATTACCAGAGAACAGACTGAAACAAGGCCAGGAATAATCTCTGGGAATAATCTTGCCACAAAAGCCATAGATTGCCGGAGGGCTGGTGCTAGCTGCTACAACAGGCATTGTCTAAAGATAGGCCCTTTTACTTAGAAGGTCCTATTGCATGTGTGCCCCACGTATATAGCATGTGGTGAGGCCATTTGACAACTAGGTGTGTACTGCTGGTGTTAAAGTCGGTGGCTGATACCAAAATTGGTTATCCAAGGACAGTCGGTGTTAAAATCAGCACTTTAAGTCAGTAGATTATTGTTTTCGTATTCTGTTTCATGAGATATGTATAGTTTTACTTTGAGTGAATTAGTTGATTCAATTTTAGCTATCAACAGTAACTTTTTACTGAACAATAGTTTCTGGACAAATAACCTTCGGTCCTTCATCACCCAACAGGGTTGTAGGGTCGTTAAATAACACACATTTGTGGGAACACCCTTGCACTCAGTTCTGTGCTGGGGCATATGGATGCATTTTTAAAAGGCCCCAAAACGCAGGAATATGAGTTACCTGGTAGTACCTGGACTCGCTGTTAAAAAAATTGTCATCTGTGTCTTCACTTACCTTTGGGACTGGCAGTTTTATTGTCATACACACTGACTGCTATTCAGAAGAAGAAGAAGAATGAATAAGACCAAACATTATTTAAAATCAGTGTTGAAAATCATATATACATGTATAGTGCATACGGATTAGCTTTTAACCACAGATAAAAACACAAAACAATTTCCTTCGTTTGCTTGTTAATCTTCTTTTTTCCTCTTCTTCTTCTTCTTCCTGTCTTCTTTGTCTTCTTCTTGATCTTCCTGTTCTTCTTATTCTTGGTTATTTATGTTTTACTTGCACAAACCAAGGTATTCAGAATTTATGTTGTTTCATCTTGTCTGAAACTTTGCAACAACAAATTTATCAGCCCACAAATAAATCTTGGATGCCTCCTAAAAGCCCAAATTTATGCCCATCGCACTTCGTTTGTGGCTCATGAATCTAATCTCGCGTTTCCCGTTTCTTGTATTTCTTTTTGAAAATAATGTCTCGAGAAAGTTTCTCTCCACCTGCTGGGCTCATTCCTTTAAACCTCCCAGTCAGAAAGAAATGATCGGATTCCGGAGTAATGCAGGTGTTTTCGTTTGGTGAATTATTCCCTTGAATTGCAATTACAGCGACAAGAAACTGCTACAATTAGTTTCTTTCTTCTTAATGGAATGCGGAACTTCGACTCCATTGGAACAATAGATTTTAGTGGAATATGAAAGAAGAAATTAAAAGCAATCAGGTGAATAGGAAATAGCAAAAGAATGTCTTTGTAGGTTCGAATTCATCACTATTGCTGCAATTTACTGGCATCAAGCATCATTGTGGACCCCAGTGACAGTTTATAGCCAATAGAAGGTACATTCAAGTTAGTATCCCTTTGAAAAATACTACCGACATAAATGTAATAAATACTGTATGATAACACCGTGCTAGATGTATAAACTAAAGCCATTCCTAGAATATACATAGCATCCGCTATTCGACATATAAAACAAGAAGGGCCGGGCCGCATTGTACTTTATTCCTGTGCACGTACCTTCTAACTGGAACAGAAGAAAAGTTAGATAAATAGGAAAGAAGTGAAAGCTGTTGGTATTTCACAACCACACCATCCATAGAAAGTCTTTGGTATGTATTCCTATGCACACACACATTCTCTGAATAAAAAAAAAACACACATGTAGGCCAAAAAGATAAGTGTCTCTTCCGGTCTAAGCAATCTCTCTCAGGAAGAGCATCATAAAAAGGATCACGTCTGGCAGTCGTCTGCGAACTGTTTTATTACGAACTGCAGATATCTAAAAAAGACAATACCGTAAAAAGTCTCTTGCACCATTTCAACAGATATCTAGTAAAAATAATGTCATAAAAGATATTGTTATAACTTTTTATATTCTTATTAGCGTCGCAGTTGAGGTTCTCGGATCAGCCTGCATTATCTCGTGAGACATAACCATCTTGCAAGTCGAAGTGTACATAAAAAACATACAGTCTAGAGTTAGTAGGACATTGGAGTTTGTACAAGGGGTCATAGAGTAACACAGATGCTTAAGGCTGAGGTCCCAGCAGATTATGAAAGAGATAACTGGCACTGGCCAGGAATCCTAAGTGGTCAGATAAGTCAAGATAAGTCAGGTCCAACGCACATGCAGATTAATCTTCTTAAGAGCGGCTTCAGCTCCCTCCAACTTTTTTGGTAGAAATTCTATTCTCCACAAAATATATATCTAATAAGTCTACAGCGTTGGCGTCGTGTGACAGGATGTAACATCAAGAATTGAATAAATATTCAAAAATTGTCTTGCTTTTCACAAATGTCTCCTTCTTGATCTGATAGAAGAATAACTGTATGACATTAATACCGATATCCTGTAAGTGAGGACCTGCATATAAACATAATATGCATTTTTGTCTCTGACCATGACAATTAGATAACTCGTTCACTTTTCCTGTATTATTCGTCAACACAATTTATTTATGATTATGGGACCTCAAAAAAGGAAATGTCGATTGCTAAAACCAAATCAAACATACTATTTTCTCTTTCAATAGTGTATCAGTATTTAATGAGTTCTGCAATGGAGATCCGTACAAGGTTCCTTCTGAAATCATAAGGCTGAACTTGTTTATTGAGAAGGACAGATTGTATTCACATGGCATTGATGATATTTTCCCAAGTTGACAAGATTCATCATAGTTTTGTAATGGGACATCTTGACTGTCGATATCTGTAAAGATTCCATGGAACAACCACTGACCCATGTCATGACGATGATGCAATCGTAAACATTAGGTCGAAGGACATTGCATATACTAACTAAAGTTGACAGACACATTTATTTTCTTGATATGTCTCAGGCATTTGCTAGAATAACTGGCCAAGCCTCATATAATTCACAAGGAATCCCCAGCCACAAATATCATTCTGTGTACATGAGTTGAATACTATCCGCTCAGCCACACGGCCCGTATAATCAGTTTTGGAGGATAATACATAATCAGTGTCCATGATCATGAGATGCCGAAGCTGCTTAGTGGGTCATCATGACACCTTTGGTCATCCCAGGGGTTACAAGGCACCCTCAGAGGGTTTTTTGGCCACCAAAGAAGGCACCCTTTGCTCTTATGACCCCCTTAAGGCCGAATAACAGGAATCGGGGTTATTTCGGAGACAGCCGTGTCATCTGATAGCTTTTCTGATGGTTCGATAGCACCCATCGGCATCCCTCTGCGGTCATTTGTGATACATTTCGGTCTTCTCTTTGCTATCAATCTGCTCTGCCATTTCCACCCGCAGACTATCAGCCATACTGCCATAACGATATTGTGAAAATTACATTCACCATTATTCCATGGAATTTCGTAACATGAAATATTCACTACAGATTTCAAAACTCAAGTTTATTTAGTTCGGAATACAATGTAGTTGCAAACATTTCCATTCTGTGTTTTACTTCCTTCAAAATATATAGAAGGAATCACTATGCTGCGTCTGATGAAGTAGATGCGGATACTTGAAAAATTACTGGACAAATGACTCCGACAGCCAGATATACAGTACTTAGGATGCAATCATCATTAGCCAGATTAATTACTTCTTGTCTCAAGTAACTTATCTTTAGTTCACAGACAATACTTGTTGTTCCATTGAAATAAACCTGTAACTCACCATTCACTTTTTACTATGCTCACTACTTGAATACTGGCTTGGCCGACAACATCAACGTATTGCTTCCCTGGAATCTAAATCTTATAAGTGTGGATGTCTTACACAAGGTCCCAAAAATAGATAACTAGAAGTGCACCCTTGGGAGAAAAGACCAAAAAACTACATGGAAAAAGCATCTGCAGCTGTCAGTAGAATCTTGATTTACTACACAGTGACATGATTCTTAACTTGCAGGTGCCTCTTAGGTCCTACCAGAAGCCTCCGAGGTGATTTCAGGCCTCTGAGGTGATTCCCAATGCCTCAGAGATAATTAGCATAGCTCTGAGGGGATTTTGAGATCTTCGTTGAACTTTGAGGCTTTCTCAGACTTCAACATGCCTCGTAGAACCTGCAAATTTCTATTGCTAATGATAATTATAGCTTATTGGCATTTTTATAAGCTCGCTCATTGCATGTGTATGCGTATAGATTTTTTTCTGCCAGAAATAGGGCACCAATAAAAGTGTCAGCATCTTATAGTGTGATGGTAGTAATTTTGTTTTGAAATATTCCACATTGATAATTCAGATATAAATAGATTCAATATATATTACATCAGCTGTTCAACAACGCTACGAACAGCGGTGTAACATGAAATTCGAAGAAAAAGTCTTTTTCATCAATCGGATTGCTGCTGATTTATCACTGACGAAATTGCTCTTTATGTACCAATGCAGTTCAAGAAGCCATCACCGAAGCTGAATATGCCATGATCTGGTGTCTTATAGGGTAGGGTTTAAAAGGTTGCTCCTCGATTTAACCTCTTTTGGGTACCAATGGGACATTTACCAGAACTAGTGGTAACCGTGCACTGAAAAGTCTCATCATGTAGTTATTTTGGGAACAAGCTGCTTCCGTTGTTTCATTATGCAGCTGGCATGCGCTGCCTTCTTGATACGGGAAATATATAGAAATAACTATAGCTTCTCTTATTAAAGTTTGATATAGTCTGCATGACATACCATTTGTGAATCCCTGCTTGTGATTTCTTTTGCAAAGCTCTATCTACACAGAAATACACTTTATGGATGTTTAAATCTCAGGTACGGTACTCTCGAATTGCACAACAGCATCTATAAATGAAAATACATTCGCATATAAAACGTCATTGTGTTCCCAACTTAGGCCTATCTGCAGTGGCATGATACTATTGATCTATCTGGACTTTTTTTCCCATTCTTTTCATGATGTCATAGCATACCACTAATCGCAATATTGTTGAAGTGCTGATATACGTCGTTGAAGCTATCGATATCTTTGATGTCAGAATATGAATGCCTTTGTTAAGCAATATATGGCGGCTGTCGTCAAATCTTTACATGTACAGCATGCAATCTATGATATATGCAACATTGTGGTGTGTAATGTATAAAGGCTCCTGCAGAAAGAATGGAGACTTGTAGGAATCGCTTCGAGTTTGGAGATATTGATGTCATGATTAGCTGCATATACACCAGGGAGCGCTTTTTCCTGGAGGAGAAATAGGAAGCCACTTCAAACAAATTCCATTTATACTGGCTCAGCGGTGTACTCCAAGGATAGCCTCTGTGGCTGTACACTGCTCACTGCTAAGTTTGGCCACAAAGGAGATGGAATGCAAGAGGGATATCTATGTTGAAACAGACCCTTTGGCAGTTATTATAGATCTATATTCTTATATTTAGAATTCGGGATGCTTGCTATTACTAGAATAAATGAATTATACATTTGCACTGGTAGGTAATAGGAATGAAGACTGACTTTGTCAATTATAATTTCTCGATGTACAAACAAAATCATTATTTTTATTGGGAGTTGTGACTCTTTGGTAAAAATAACTGTACCTACCAGTACACTCAAACGCTGAAATTTCTTTACTGTTATATCAGAACATATTATTTTAGGTTATTTTGCAATTGAATAATGTAGAGAATTCCACCAAAATGGCCCTCCATATGTATATATAAAATGACAATAAGGAAATAAACCCAATTCCAATGCTGATCTGACAATAAGTATGGGTATAAGTTGTTAACCAAATTATCATCACTGTGGAGATCAAATGTTAAAAAAAGAACAGTCTACACTGCATGTATTATCAACCACACTGAGACAAATTACTCAGTATTACAACTGGTTAATAGTTCTTGCAAATATGCAGACAGGGCTTTTAGCCTTTTATTCAGATATTTGTTCTTTGATGTGATTTGTCTCATACATGAAATAGAATTCCATACACCAGTTTTCTATTTCGGATTCTTTGTTGTTCTAATCCTAGTGTCTTTTTTCTGACTTATCTTTCTGTCCATGATACATGCAGCCTGGAGGGTCTGTATATTCTGAATATCATTTTTAGCTGATTAGAAAAATGCTAAAGGATAAAATAAAATGGTTGGATGAAAAAGACATTTTGCAAAATGAGAGACATTTGATAAAATGGCATTCTTATAGTATCATGTGTGAAGTCACATTGAAATGGTATTGTACTGTGTGGTAAATCTGTATATGGCCAGTAGAAACCATCTTCTCCTATCTCTTCTCTTTTCGAAAAAGTCCTTTTCTGACTTGTCGAAGACCTTTAAACTACTAGATGTAGTGTGCCTGACTGCCTGTGGTGCTTTGTCAAATCTCTTTCATGGCTGATTAAATTCAATTTTATTTTGTGTAAAGTTACTTTTGGCGAAGTGGCCAACTTTGTGGTCAGTTGGCTCTTTTAGAGAAGTCCAATGCTATCTGTCCGCAACCGCTATCAAAGTACAATGTATTCGGGAGTCTCTCTGGGTGATTTCTACCAGGAAGCATTGGAGAATCTTACTGCGGCCTGATAGCAACCTGATAGGGACCTAAATGGGTCCATTTGTCTTATCGAATGTGCATTGTACAAGTTTGGGATGTCTGAGGGCTTCAAATGGGCGATTGGAAGCAACGGAGTGGACCTATCTAGGAGTGGTTTCAACTGCTTTGGAAGACTCCCCAGAGATTGTATTAGGTACAATGTTACTTGCCGCAGATAGTGCTACCATCGACCAAGGTATCGGTTTCTTTGTCTTTTTTTTGTCGTTCTTCGGGTTGTTCGGTATCAATTTGAAGTTTGAAAGTTTGGTGAAACTTCCACTCATTGTTGATACCGATAAAACTCTTGTAGGTTTTTTGCTGGAAAAAGGTTATTTGACATAGCCAAGAATAGCTAAACTCTAGAAAGTTAAAAGGTTTCGGTTACTATAGACTGGGCCGAAAAGAGAATTTCTGCAATATGTCGACTGCAAATAAATCCATCAATAATGCATCTTGTTTAGACGTTTCATACATGCAAGAGTGTGTAGGTGCATTGTGGGCCTTATTTCAATGAAAACACATCAAAAAGCTAGAATATACAAAAGCCCAAAATTCAGAGTAATTTGGCAATAATTCAGTCTGTGAAATTCCTGAAATTTAGTTTCGCACAGAATACTTTTTTGAAGTTCCCACAGGACTGGATACATATTGTCTCCTGCACCACTTTGCAATTCTGAAGGACTTAAAAAGAGCTTGTCCAATGTCCAATGTCAAGGATGAGAAAAGCTTTGAATATTCATAATTATGTAAATGTGACAGCCTGAATATTGGGTTCTGTTTGCTGGGTACTTGTGAATATCTCCGTCCTATGGTTTCTGTGGTCTCTAATAACCTACTCTGCGAAAAGTTGCAGTAGCGGTGAATATGTAGTGTATAGTCCACTTCCATGGCAAATTTTCCTTAGTTGCCTTCGTAAAAATGTTTTATCATTGTTCGATATTCCTGTTACTTATACAAAGAGAAACATTACTGAAAACACAATTTCCCAAATTAGAATGGAGCTGTCAGAATTCACAGGGAACTATGACTGCACAATAATTTGGCCTTAATAGTTGTCAGTACTATTAATCTTCTTCGAATTATAGATTTTGATGTAGGCCTATCAGTGATTTGTATTTTTCTTCCTGAAACAGAATTATAGTGTCTTGTAAGCCAGTTTAATAGATATCTATTGCACACAAGACAGCACACATTTATTCTTTATATTGGAGCTTCCGTGTACCCTCTTTTAATAAAATATATTGTTTTGCGTTAAACACCGGATTCTGAGGATCTGAGGATGCTACTTTTTGCTGCAAGTTGTATACATTTATTTGAGTTTAGTTCTGGTTTATAAGAAAGGTTGATTTTGGCTCCCCTAATGTTTGTTCTTGCAGAAGGGTATTATTGTAGAGTGTGAAGTCTGTTCTTTCTTCCCTCCTCTCATACACCTTTTTTGTTCCTTCCCTTCTTCTCTTCCATCCATCTTTTGGAAACCTGTTCAGTTTCCATTTATTATGCCTGACACTGTTTCCAACAATGAAATATGGAAGAGTGTATTGAATGGTATGATGCATTTGATGCCATAAGCACAGGAATTCTTAAGCGATCCTTTTCAATGGAATCTTGTTGCAAACTGATGAATGGAGATATGTGACCTGCTGTATATTACGCCGGTCTCATATATCTGGTTCAGAAGTCTCGTAAATTATCAGGAGTTTGAGTCTTTAGAAAACGTAAAAAATTAGGTTATTGTCCGCTATCAATGTGGTTCGCATAGGGTCATATGCATGCAAACTCTCGGCTTCAGATTTACTCTTCCACCAGGGGAGCTGCATTCGCTCACAGCTCCCCCTACAGTTAACCCATTTTCAATCAATGTGATGATGGCTATATTATGTTCATAGTTCCCTCACTAGACCTCTCGAGTGGTCTGAAACTAAATTTACTGACAATGTTAGCCTTAAAAACGGATGAAGACGTGCTACTAAACTGACCTACAGTTGAGGGAAGGCGTTGACAATGCTGATAATGCTATAGATCCATGCTAAATATTAATATAATCCTGTGATGTCCAACTTGGTTTAATCTGTGAGGTGTTTGAAATTGGAGGAAAGTCAAGCGAGGTAGACCTGAGGCGCTGATGAAGTGACTCAAACATAAATATGTCGTATTCTATCAAGCTGAGGGAGGCGATGATTGTTTGTGTTGTGAAGCGACACATCGAAATAAGCCAATTAGCTTGATACAATCCTATTCTCAGTGTACTACCAACCCGTAATGTTATTGCCACTAACTCAATTGTTCATCTTGATTGCTGTGGTCTATTCATATTTACATGTTCTCAAGTTATAGGAGTGCTGCCGCGTGCATTATGATACTTAATTAGTCCAGTGATCCGATACCGGCGATATGATTGGGGGTTAGGGAGCGCCATTTTTACTGCATCTTTGGTTTCACTGGACGTTCTCTGGTTTCTGATAGCTAATGGTTCTATCGCATCATGGAGTGATATCTCAAGGGTAGATCCCTGACAAAGCATGTCGAGGTTGGATAAGATTATACTTATCTTATATTTAATTCTGGTGTTTATACAGGATCCCTGATATTTTACACAGGAAATGACCTATTGTCCTTCCGGACTCCGGAGAAGGATGTGATTGCCTATGGCATTGCGGACAGTATTCCATGGCCTAACAGTGCTTTGGGTACTGTGGTGCACTGGTGTTGTCCTGCATTTTTCTCCCTATTTACTGAAAATTTTTTCAAGTGTTTGTACAGGTGATTGTACATGTATGTGTACCATACATTCAACCAGAATGTATAGATAATCAAATTACTAAACTGAGAAAACTTGAGCCTCGGACTTAGAAACCATTCAAGTCGTGATTTCAGCCACTCTGTTGTCCCTTTATCTCTTTAAAAAAGGCGAAAGAAAAAACAGTTTCTCTTAGTGAGTCTATTTGTCAGTGTTGCATGGCCGTGCCTTGTGATGCAGTCCGCCTCTTGCCTCTCCATCACTAGCACACTCGCAGCAGCTTCTTCTTCAATGCTTTTGGCCAACATTGGCTCCTAGCATCATTTGGCTTCTAGCCGTCGCCATGGATACCAGCTCATCTTGTGCATTCTCGGGCTTTCCGTGAACACGGGTCATAACGTAAACACGGATTATGATTTTGTGTAATAACACCATGGATTACTCCTTGTAGATTTTATTTTGTTTATCATTCACTTTTGATATATAATTGAGATTTTCTTTTGATATAACCCAATGTCATGGAGTTAATTGCTGGCGAAAGGTCTTTGGATTGAAATTGTATGACAGCTCTTATAATCTTATTTAGTTATCCCATTAAGGTAAACAAATCATTTTAGCCATATTTACGTATTATCATAGGCGTTACTCGATATGTTGCACTGGATAATAAGTTGGATAATTAACGCGCACTTGGTTGGATTTGAAATTAAGTAATTGAATAAAAGTGAATAGGGCAGCTTGCAGTGGATTTACCATATATCAGAGAGGTAACACCCATCAGGATTTTTGCTTGATTATTTACGCATCGCCTAAAATGATCTGACATATCAGTCTCTCTTAGATGTCACGCGAAGTTTCTAATTTCTCTTTTCAGTAGATTAGCGACATTGATATCGATCAAAGCTAATCGCTGAATGTCTCATGCTTCATTAAGATAGTCATGGATACAACAGATCGCTTTCCAGATAGAGCATAACTCCAAAAGCCTTTTTAAAAAGCTTGTCAAATTGTCAATGTCTGTTTAATGTGAAATGTACTAAATCTATTAAGTTGGACTGAATTATTAAAGTTTGAATTTGACTTCCTATTACCTGTGGTATTATCCTTAGAGACATAAGTATTGATATTTATAGCAATATGTATGACTTATGTTTGTTATTATCTATAATAGCTGGTGTAACTAAGACACGCATGGATTCAATGAAAAAATGTGATGTTTTCTCATACCACTCTTCGATTTGGTCCAATACCCTGTGACCAAAGTTTTTGCTATTCTCATGACCCTATTGTTCCATAGCCATTTATCAAGAAATGAAGAGCTCTCAGAAATTTGTTGTATGGCAGTTGCATGTCACGATGTTGTAGATTTCAAAGCTTAAATTAACCCAAAGCAGTTCACTTACCTAGTTCTTGGACATCGAGTACCATCCACCAAATGTACCGACCCGGTTACCGCTCAAATTATACTGAAGTAACCAATTGTCTGCGCTTCAGTTGCCTTATTCTACAATTGGCATCAATAAATTCCACTGACATCAAAGTGGCAGTTTCGTGTGGGAAGGGCCAATCTGGCAGCTGGGCCATGAAATATAGGATGACACAACTTGACGAATGTGCTATCATTGGCATACAATGCAGGGAGAATGTGACAGGTCTCTGTATGTAGGCATTAAACAAGGGACTTCTGTCCAAATAATGATTGTAATGGACAAATAACAGCAAATATTGACAAATGGGTAGACGAGAGATTGTTCAGTATAAATCGGGTGATTTTACTGAATCAAGGATGTCTCAGAATAATTGGATGTTTGATATGCAGTGTTTTATTCACCTTGTTTATGAATTGATGTATAATCAAACAATCGGATGACATCTAATTGAAGTATTCTTCTGAGTTTTAGAAAAGTCGAATTTCTCATTTTATGCATAGCTTTTCTGTTAATTGTGCATTATCCTATCATGTCTTATCTTTTTTTTCTTTTTTTTATTTCTTTTGATTCAGCAACATTAACAGAGTACAATTGGAACCGAAGTTTTACAAGGAATCAAGTAAATAAATATTGAGATGAATTTGTACAATAATAATGAAGTTTGGATAGCCCGTGAAAGTTCAGAGACTTATTTTCAGTTAGTGACAACACAAAATGACACAGATCTTATTCTATCACATCTGCCTGTCTGTTTATCAGTTGGTTTCAGGGGTCCAGGGCTAAAATCTACCTACAGTGGTCGTACAAAAAGGTTTTATATGGAACATTTAAGGGTTCTATAAGCTGGTGTAGATAAGGAAACCTAAACGGTTCATTCTTCAACTTTTAAAAAGGTTCCAACAGCAAACAAAAACAACTCTTAGATAATCCAGCTGCACTGATCTCCCACAATGGAACCCCTTTCTTTCAAGTTGGGAGCATAGATTTCCACCAGTATTGAACCTTTTCAATTCAGTTGAATTCTTAACAAAATTTTTCGGCTACAGGTTCTTTATGTTTACCATCAAGAACCTTTTGCGTTAAGAGTGTATTGCTTGTGGTCTTTCTTTGATCACCAGTAACCTGCATGTCCGGTGTCTTCTCTACTCGCCTGTTATTACAAAAGCAATGTATACTGACTCTTGCTGAGGTACAGATTATTTCTTCCTTGATTACTCGAATGGCATAATGACATGTCTTGAAACCAGGACCGTATTGAGGAAGTCCTTGGGACTGGTTGGGAGTGCATTTGCCTGTGACAGTATGTCTCTCTGGCTAATTACAGAAAATCGTGATAGAGGCTTGAGAGCATGGGTAGGGACTTGTAGTGGAAAACACCATTAATGTAGATTACTTGGGCTTGTGATACATTTTGATTATTGCTGATGCAGGTCTAACTACGTTTACATTAGCTTTGGAGCTTTTCAGGCCATCAAATAGGCAACTTCCACCCCAAGTGGTCAGAATCATGCCTGATCAGTTAAAAGGAAGAAGTTAAAACTTTTAATATTGCAGATTTACCCTAGAGGCCTATACCCTGTATACATTTTGAGTTATTGTTTATATTAGTATGAAAATGAAACAAATCTTCTCAGCATTTCTATATGCTGGTCTGATTAAAAGATTTTTAACGCATTGGTATGGTTTAAAAACCATGTAGGCTTAAAAAACCATTTCGGAGGAGATGAGAGGACTGCACGTATGTACCATCCTTAATATCACCAATCTACCATTTCTTTCAACCATAAAAAGCAATTATGAAGATGCAATGTTTGTAACATGATTCCAAGAACAGGAATTGTTACAAGATGATTGGAAGTGCTTCAGATGCCAAAAAAGTTTAATGTAGGAGATGTTGTAGATTGATTTCATTTGGAAGTAATTTCAGGCGATCTCGTTAGGAAAAATTGATGACGCTAGGTGTGGAGCTGACGGGGAGCTAACAATATTTCTTTGGAATTTTCTTTCCTCAGTTTCATGACCGAACGAGACTTTAGCACCTTAACAAATTTAATTAGGTGCAAGGGAAATCATTCTTAGACGTCAACTGGGTTTCCTGTTTCTGAGATGATTGGCTGTTAAATTGATGGACGAAATAATGGAGAAATTGAATATGCTGCTCCGACAGACTTTTTTGATGCGGTTTGCTGACAGCGTCATTAGGTTGTTGAATATTTGTTCATTTCCGGGCAAGTGTGAGCTCGAGAAAAAGGGTGTCTGTGCAGCAAAAAAGAAAAAAGAAAGGAATAAGTCATCTTTGAATTTTCTGCACTTCCGTCAACTTTGCAAGAAGGATGATGCGAGTAAGCCAGCTTCTCCAGATTTACCAACCATAAAAAGTAGTCTCTTGTGCATATTGAATCTATTGATTATGATAATATTTTATTCCTTTTCATATGTTTTCTTTGGTTTACAAAATGTGTGGAAAAGGCAGGGCTTGCCCTTTTGAGTATTGCCGTGTAGTGAACACTCTTGGTAGGATATACAATCAAATTGATGTTCCCATCTCGAATGCAAGCATCATGTACCTATAGAACAGCAAAGCTCTAAACTCAGGAAAATGACAAACAGCTTTGACCTTTCCAAAAGTTATAAATTCTTGATAATTTTGTGAACATAGAGTGAAATTGTGGTTGTTTACGATGTTATTGTACTTCAGATTGCTTTTGACCTTTACTTTTGTTATAATGCGCCTTCAGAGAAAATCACACCACGTGTGGCTATGTGACTATGCTTCTTCCTGGCTAGTTGAGGAACCATTCACATTTGTCATCCATAAATGGTCGTAGGATTATTAGCCTAAAAGTAAAGGTAAAGGAGTCCTCATCTGGAGTGGATGGAACAACTTTTTTCCAGTTGAGCCCAAGTTGGGTGTCAGTTTACCTCCGGATGCCCAGTCTGAGCAGATACTGAGCACAGGCAACAGTGCCCAATCAAGTTCTCACTCAGCTCTAGTACGCCATTTGGGAACATTGCTGTGAACCCGGTCCCCCGGGGAAGAAGTCCAGCCTGCTAAACCACTGCTCCACCAAATCCCTATATTTAGGAATGTGGCAGAAGGGGTTAGGGGAAGAAAAACAAGGCCACCTGGGTATAAATTAATGTCAATTCAAGGCCACAGGGGCTTCGTGCCCATATTGGCCTTGGGCCTTCGGCCCAAAATGACACTATCATCATCATCAGGGGTTAGGGCGACACTTCCATGATATTTCCTGTACTGATTCTAGAATGAATAGCTCCAGCTGAATGAGATTCAGTGATAAACCGGTGGCCTCTTGTACCAGTGTCTTTGCCAGTGCTATACTACAAATCTTAGGTGTCTCTCATCTGATCAATCAGTCCTTGTAAACAACAATTCTATAAGAGGCCATGTCATGACACAGATATTGTTTTACTGTGAACTCTGAGTTAATGTGTTGAGAAATTTCGCATTCCGTGCTCTGCTATGATATGAAATTTCAATTGTCCTATAAAGCACTAAGGCCTAGATCACATGGAGACATAACAGAGGGTTCTTGTCGCGGCGCTTCTTGCTTTTCCAGGAAAGAGGGAGGTTTTTAAACTACATTCAACAATTCGGCGACGATATTTTCGTCTACGGCGCATCTTAAACTTCCTCGCCAAAAGTTCCTAGAAGTCACGTGACAGGTTAGTGAAGCAAGAACTTGCTTCACGAAAGATTCAACCGGTTGAATCTTTACGAAGGAAGAAGCCACGATGCAAAAGACCAGAAAGACCCCCAAAATGATTGGGCAAAGGTAGAGACAGCTTGGGCGAAGTTACAGGCAGATTGGGCGAATCTAGAGAGTGCTTGGGCGAGGCTACTTATCATTGAGTCAATGGAACTTCGGCGAAAAAAGAGAACAACTCGCCAACGCAAACAAGCTGTTGAAACGCCGAAACAGCTACTTACTTCACCGTAACAGGTATTTGCTTGGGCGTAATTGAAGATTAGGGCGAAGTAAGAGGATGCTAGTGCGAAGTTAGAGGCAGATTGGGCGAAGAAAGAGACTCCTTGGGCGAATCTAGTTTAACATTGAAGCAATGGAACTGCACCGAGGCTCCTCACAACTCGCCGACACAAGTCTCTTCTTGCCTCGTCAGAAATTACGAGCCATTCGGCGTAGAAAACGAGAGCCTCGTCGTAATAGGAGCCATCAATGACGACTTATAATCCCTAATTGATTATATAATTGTCCAAAAATGGCTTGAAACGCCGAAAGTTGGCGAAACTTGAGTTCCTGGCACCTCTACAACTTCGCCGTCACTTAACCACTCTCGTGAGAACTAAGCATAAGGGTGAGGAAAATGATTTGAGACCAGATGTAATTGGTTTGTCCAACCAAGAGAATACGGCTATTGTTGGACAGTGTGATATGCCAATGAAACTTATTTGGTTGTGGTGTGCCTTGTTGGTCTACACTCTATCTGTGTCTTGTTCTTGTGATTGTGACTTGTAATTTTCCAACTGTCTAGTAATTGTGACCTGATCGGCCCACTAGGCTTGTTTTGCAATTAATTTGGAAAGTGGTGATATCTCCATTATGAACTGGTGAGACAGTGTGTATCTGCTGCATCGTGGTATGGTGACATTATTGCTGGATGTCTAATTGTAACCTGATCGCCATTTCATCCCATCATTTCACCTAATGCTCATTTAGTCTGAGATTCAGCGACATTTAGAGTCATTTAATTTGATAGAAGAGATTCGGATTACTTTGGCCTTTCGCTTCTATTCTAATTAATCAGAGCAATTGTATCCGGTTTCTCTGGCACAATGGAACATACAGGTTTTCCTAAATCAGAGGTCTGGCAAGATCACATATTCTAAATATATGTGCCTGTACAATTTAAATTCTTTCATCTTGTAAAGGCCTAACTCACCTTTCGTACTTTGGTGCACGTATATTAGATAATCGCAACAAGAAACATTTTCTTATTTTCTTGGTGTAATAGGTTTTCATTTAATATGTTAATTTTCCATTTTACTTTTTCTCTTGGTAAGACAGTTTTTGGGGTTGAATAATTTGAATGCCCCATGATAATTCACGATAATGAGAGAGGCTTCAGGTATGGCAGCAGTGCAGGAGTTAGAGCACCTTCTTTAGAAACCATTGGCTTGTAGTTTAGATAGAGCTACTAATTAATCAGTGCCAATTGTCTCTGTCTGTGTGGTATACTGCTTCCTCACACCTGCCCCACTTGCAGACCGCTTTTTCAACATCAATTTTCCCAAGAAAGATGGTGCAATAGTGATGGGCTACAGCTCTCCACCTTGCTGAACTCCATTTTCACTTCAAATGGCTAGAGCTGTATTACGCTCTGAAAAGGCATAACTATTCTTTTCACAGCATGAGCTTGGTAGCTGCAGGTAATCAGCTTATGGCTAAGTTGGCTTCTCTGTTTTTGTGGGTTTTTTCTTTTAAAGCTAAAAAAATATAAAAATATAGCCCGTAAATGAATATTTTAGAATGGTGAAAAATATTTGGTTTGTAGGTTGGTGGAATGTGGCAATTTTGAACCTGCAGATATTGAAAATGGCAATAGATAAGAAAACGAGAGTGATTAGGGTTACTGGTATTAGCTATTTTAGAATTAATTCAAAATGATAAAGATTCGCTTTGGAACTTTTACCACAATATCTTACAGTGTGACACTTAGAAATATCTTCCAGGCCTATTTAGACTTCGTCTATTACTTCATTAGCATTGGAAGCATGTAAGGTATCACCATTAAGGTATCCATATTATAGTTATGGCATCAATTAGATTGCTAATGAAATGCTTTACTAAGTCTTTAATACTGCTTGACGATTCCTATAGTCAATTTTGGTAATCTGCTGTCTGATATGTAGTAAATTTGGTAAGGAAAATGATATCTAATGTGTCTAGTTATTCTCAAAATGAAATTGGTTTGTTTCCCGTTGTTTTGGAAATTACAAAATTAAACAAATATTACTGTTGGTTTGCAAGAAGAAGCTTTTATTCTTGGTGAGGTTGATTGATTTTTACCTGTTTTGCATTGAATTAATTAAAAGGAATGACGTTCCCCATATGTATAGAGTTGGAGACCGGCAGCCTGGCTCTAGATTCTGGGACCCAGGTTCAACTATCCGCTTTGCAAACTTTGTATACATAAAGTTAACTCTTTCAGAGATGTAAGTTCATTTGGACTGTTGTTCAAATTTGCAAACAACAGTTCATGCATGGCAATTATTCACCTCTATTTCACATTTTGCAGTTGTAAAGGAAGTTCCTTCTTCTAATTTTTTGTGAACATATAAATCATTGTCTCGAAAAAAAGGAACATAAGATACACTCAAAACGCGAACAGCACAAATACGCCCTGGATAGAGAAATTGTATCCCCTTGTAATTATCTGCTGTGATTAATTGTTGGTGCAGCTGAAAATCTTCTTTGTTCAAATGAATTGTAGTTTCACTTTTGCCATGCTGTGCTGTTACATTTCATGCACTGATTGCACTTGTTTCACTTACACCGTACTGAAGTTTTGTGGTTGGCCTTCATTTAAAAAATCGATAGATACTATACCTCAGGGCGGAGGCTCAGTATGATGAAAAGTGAAGTTCATGGAAAGTCAGATTTCAAGGTTACAGCCTCAGGGTAAGGGTTACGACAAGGTTTCATTGTTGATCCGTGCCTTTACGAATTTCTTCAATAAAGCAGCGTCACAACCTAACTTGAATTTAAAAGCGTCTTTTCCCAAGGACTACTGAGGTTTTATCAAACCTTTATTAAAAATCTGACGTAGGAAAACGGCATGCATGTGCCAAAGAGTAAATGGTCTGTCGGAGCTTAATTTGAATTAATTTTAAAAAAATGCATTAAATAAAATCTTATGCTTGGAAAGGAAAAGATTTGAGTAGAAAAATATCACAATTACAACTAGAATTATCTTTTGATAAAATTGAAACTTCAAGCTTGGTACTTTACTGGCATTTTAATTCTGTGAAACTGAAATTCAGAAAAAAAAAAATTAATGCCGTTGGTAAAAATATTTGAAAAAATTTTTCAACTCACCATTGAAATAATTAAGAACCTTTTTTTTTGGCTTTCTCAGAACTCTCAGTAGACAACTGCCGTGCATGCATGTAGATGTGCGAAACATATCACAGCACAGTGTAACACTATAAGGGTCTTCAGGGTATTTTGGCCATGCATATTACATGGGGAAACCCATGCATTTTTTCTGACACCATGGGGCCATAAAACACCCAGAAATGTCAGGTCTTCTGTATAATTCATACGTTTGGCCTGACATTTTTAATCATGTTCTTTTGCGGCTTGTGCTGTCTGTCATGAAGAGAGATGGATATATACTAACTCAGATGGATGGATGGACTATTGGGGCTTAATGTCCTCTATTTATTCACTTTTGTAGACTAATTGAGTCAGGGGGATTGAAACTGCTCTAGACATATAGGTCCAGGTGATTCTATCAAAGCTTGAATTCACCCCCCAAGAAGAAAATATCGATAGGTTTTTAGAAGTTAAATCTTTACCGACATGTAGAATTGAATGCCCGACATGACATTTTGGATCTTGGTAAAGACTATTGCAATGCACCAATCATCTATCCATTCATCTTTTTTGCTTCTTAAAATTCAATGTCACAACACCGCCGTGGGCGGATGGATGTAGAACAAGATCTTTTTAGATTTTAGCTTGAATTTAGGTATAGAATACATGTTCAACAAAAGAGATGGCATAGATCTCATTTTCTGCAATTTCACAAAGGCACGGATGATACAAAAGCTTTTTGTTGGTGAAATATGTTTGTAATGATGCTGAAAGCAATAGTAAAGCACAATTATGACCTCTCGGTATTTTGTAAAAACAAAAATAGAAGAAAATGTTTAGAATATCTTTATCTTAAAGTTCAACCCCTAAAAGGCGTCTCATCATCGGCTATTCAAGTTGGCTAGGCCTGTATATGAGCTTGAGAGAAATGCCATGCCACAAAATGTGGCTGTACCAGATAACTGCTTTGGTATAAGTACTTTTCTAAGGAGCTTTTCAGCACTGCTTGTGTTGTTCTGTCCCTGCATGTTTGTCTCTGTGTTTTGGTCTAATGAGCATAAATATTTCTCACAACTGAGAAGACAAGGGACATCATCGACAAACAAGAAAAGGTCCTGCAATGTTATTTCAATTTTGGCATAGTTATCTTTATATGTATATTGTTCAGACAAAGAATATTTTGAACTATAATGTATGCGTTTACCTCTTTGCGTTAGCCTGATGCCTAAAAATGGAAGAGTCTCCAAATAATGCCAAACTTAGGGAAAATGTCATGACAAATTTTTTTTTTTTTTATACCAAATTGTTCTTTTGAAGCAACAATGGTGGTTTTTGCACATGATTTGTTTTCTTTAGTTGTACATGTACGCTGTACAGTACTGCCATTTAGTTTTAACCCCAATTTGGAAAGATATGGAGGATAAGACCTAAAATCAATCGCTGTTTTTGTGTCAGCTTTATTTTTTAGAGTGTGGTTTCCAAATGTTCATGTAATCCCATATGTAAGCATAGTCATTTAGAGTTATAACTCTCTTATAACTCTACTATAGTATAAGTAATTTCAAGAAAAGCACTTGTTCGGATAAGTATGGCCACTTTCTTCCACCAAATACATTATGATGTGCTATGTGCTTTAGTGCATCTTTCTTGGTCTCGCACTGGCCTTTTTGTGGCATTTCCATCATCTAGCCTTTGGGAGCATCTTTCTGGATACAGCAGCTGCTCAAATGATGGAGGGCAGGAAGACTCTCCCACTCTGGCATCCATTATCTGACATGTAGTTATAAAATAGATGCAGTGGGGAAATTGAGGAAGCTCTATAGACTAAGTGACAGTTGTATGGGATGGGAGACTTTGGAAAAATTGTCAGTTCTGTGCTGCTATATTATACTGATGTGGATGTAAATTAATAATTCTGATAGAAATGTGTAGTCACAGTGGTTTAGAATGCTGATTGTGTGTAGTTGTTTTTATCGAATTGGCAGTATTGGTACCCACCCTTATTAGGCTGTGATGTGGTCGCACTGTAATAGGTTCCACCAAGCATAATTATGCATTATTACGTCATTAAATTTTGTCAGTAAACCTACAGTTCTATGAACTGGCATTCTTCCTGATGTAGAGTGTGAGCACTGACCTCCCTAAACAGAACACAGAAGGTGGGTTTTTGGCCTCATACTCCAATGCAGCTACACTGCCCAAACAGCCTGCTTCATCGACTTAAATTTCATATTCTGACCCAGTTGACCTGGTATAATTTATGTGACCTTCAAAGTTGAAGACAAGGAAGCTTTATTGGGAGGTAATTTCTTTCTCAGTTTTGATGAAATAAATAAATTTTATTTGGGCAGTCTTGAAATAAATAATTTCTGGCCGGGGTTTTTCTTAACAAGGTGTTGCTTCATTCGGAAATAAATAATTCCCATCGAGGAAAACGCTAAGCCCCCTCCTGGAAATTAAACGGTCATCATTTTATAAAAGTAGTGTTCAGATAACTTTATAATACAGTGATCAACCCCGCCCCTTGTCAGAATGTCCTTGTCAGTGGCAAAACTTACCCCATGAGCAGTCTTTACTATCCTAACCGAAGTGCTATAGTTCTATAGAAGTGGCCATGTAATTCTTAATACTGATCCTTTTTAGCAATTTCCTTTTAAAGTAATCTTAGACATTTGAAAACTGAAGTTTTTAATTTGGACTTCTTTTTTTTCTTCAATGTTTTCGAAATTGTGTCTCCAATATTTGGGATTCTCTGAATATTACACGTGAGTTATTGAGTTGTACAACAAAAACAGACTGAAGAAGATTTTAGGAGCTTTAAAGCTCGCCTGGAGAGGAAAATCAACTTACACAGAGAGGGTTATATTTCTGTGGAAAATTGACAGAACTATTACCTTGAAACGCATTCTGATTTTGACATTCAGATCTAAATTCCCAATAATGCACAAAAGCATTATAAAGTTTCTCGCTAATGCTCAATTGGATATCTGTGTTAATTTAACATTATTAATACACGTTTCCATCTGAAGTTTTATCTAATGAAGCTGGTATGTTATCCTAATTTAGAATAAAGCACAACTTAGAGGCTTTTGACTTTTAACATTTCTTGCTCATGGAACATGAATTTAAAACTGAAGGAGGTTTACAAATATACATTGTACATACACATGAATGACTGCATACACTGTAAAATTTTTAATTTTGAGTCAGCTTATATGATTTCACAAGATGGTTGCACAATTTGGGCTTACATAGCTCTTTGTTTTAAGTTTTGATAATCTATCTGTTGTCATAACTTAAAACAACAAGCTATGTCAGCTCAAAGGAATTGTGCAACCATCTCACTCAATCATTTACGCTGACTCAAAATTCAAATTTTACAGTGAATCTTGCTCTTCCTTCAGCAACAAGAGGAACATGCGGGCACACTATGCAGTTTAAAATTAACTTTTCATTCACACAATGTAAGGGGGCGATCATTTGACAATCGTGAGGGGCTTGGAGTTGTGGTTGATGGGTAATTCTTATTTCGCGATGGTGGCAGTGGTGATTATTTATTACGAGTGCATGACGTCCTGAAATATTTGTTTATGAATTAAACATGTTAAGAAATGCCCCACAAGAAATTATTTATACAGGACTGCTCAAAAATTATTTATTTCACTTAAACTGGGCCAGAATTTATCTATTGAAAATATCTCTAATTCCCTGCTCCCCCCCCCCAAGGTTAAATGGTTGCCTAAATAAAATTGTCTATAATAAGGAAATATATGTTGATGATGCACAATCTAATGTAATATGGTAGTACCAACTTGACTACATTGTGCTATGTACATTGTACAACTCCTTCTGTAGGGTGTCAAGTTGTCGTATAGTTAGTTTTACATATACAATAAAAAATAAGTTTGACACGGTGGAAAAACGCCACTTCTTTTAATTTTTCCTTGTTTGGCTGAACATTGTAAGTTATTTAAACTCTATAGTTTTCAGAGCACTGACTGTTGAGTATTATTCTATCTATTTTTCCAATACACAAGTTATGGTTACATCTGACCAGTGTAGACAAACTGTTCCCTTCCTTGTAAAATGATGGATTCATGTCTCTGTACTGGTCCCTGCCGAGCCATTGATCTTTCAGGGTCATTATATTGAATATGTGATACACACACACTACACAACATATTGAGTACAGAATATTTATACACCCCAGATATCTTGTTGTAAATAATACGACTCAATAAAAATTGAAGCAGTATTTTGCACAAAATTACAGAACATTGTACACATTATTTTGGATGATAATTATATATAATAGATTCTATACAATGCAGATGGATACTGGATAGACGTATAGATATGCATATTTATAGTCATATTGATAGACATATTGATAAACATATTGGTAGATAAATAGACAGATAGATAGATGGATAGATATATGGACAGACAGGCAGCCCAGACAACATGCATAATTATAGGTAATTTTAAAATTAGGTGAATCCAATGATCCAGAGGAGGTCACAGACTGACAGTGAGTGGCAAACTACAACAGCCTTTATATTACGTTTACTGTAAATTTCACAGTGTATAACAAATGATGTTCAATGATAAACTGCTGCTATTGACATTTTTTCAGGCCTGTAATGGATGTGGTGACCTTTTTCTTGGCTGCTTGGGTATTTGTATGGTGGTATTTACTGGTAGAAGTCAGAGCCACTATGGCATTGTTCTGTGGAGGAATTTAGATGCCATTGACAGAACCATTAATTCATTTGATGAAATACTTTTCTCTTGTTTGGATTACTAACAAATTAGTCATTCTACCACACAAGGCTTGGAATTTAAAGATCCATGGACTACCCTTGGATGATGTGTGGAAGGTTTGTTTACAAAATTAGACCAAAACATACGTGGATTATGTATTTTACAGTACACTGTGTAGCCAATAGCTATAGTTGGTGTGTGTTTCCATTAGAGTTAAACATTTTGATTCATTAATGTTTTCTAAAATCCCCTACCAAATCTATGGCAGCATTATTTTATTGCAGAACCACCTTGTCTGTCAACTGTAGTCTATGGGTTTAGAATACATGTAAAGGCGACATGTTTAGCTTAGTTCAGTATAAATTGCAGCCACATATCCGTCGATCATTAGTGCTATTACAAAATATATAAATCACATTATACGTAAATAAAATATATAATATACACATTGGTAAAATGGACAAATTGTCCAAATCTTGCAGGACTGAATACTTAAAAAACGATGGAAATAACTTCCCATACATGTATGAATGCTTTTATTCTCTTCGTCTTTTCAACAGCAAAACACAAAAAGCACTCCACCTATAAACCCAGATGCTCTCTGTTATGTCAGGGCTTTGTGTGAACCCAATTCTTCCATATTGATAGCATCTGGAGGTTGTGATGGAGTGCAAACACAATGAAGTTTCATTGACTCCCAAAGCTGTGAGCCTTGTGTATGCTCAAGATTTACATTCTATGGAGCCTTCTGTTTTCTTTTCATATTTACCTTTCATATTTTTGCTCTGGAGAGATTTATTGTGGGTCTGTGTTGTTGTTGGGTCTGAGTTATGGACCTGTAGAGGGCAATCAAGTGCATTCAGCTCAATACTCTGATTTATGGGCCCATATTGAAAATGGTTATATGGGGATGAATAGTTAAGTGCATTAATGCGAGGTCGTTCCACTCTAACATGGTTAGATATTTACTTACCAAGTTCAATGGTGACAATTTTAACACAGCATCTTGTGAGAATGAAACGAGAGCTCTGTGATGTTTCTCGTGAACATCTTCCTGTGCAACCCTCTCACTCAAGCATTACAAGCTGACTCAGTTCTTCCAATTTTACTAAATTTTACTATGAAAGAGCTATGCCACTGTGAATGGCAATTGAGCAATGTAACTTGTGCCAACTATACTCAATGAATGAATAGCACTTCAATATTTGGTGTATATTTTCCATGGCATAACTGCTTACAATCAAACAGCAGATCTCATGCTAGTCCATCGATCATCGGTTTAGTGATGCCTCACCACACTGAGCTGTCATTGCATATATTGAAATTTGCTTGAAGTTTCACCCATGTTGGAGCTTAGCTCTTCTCCATCACCATCTTCAAAATGACAGCTCCATGTCTTTCTAATAAGGAGAATGATGCCTATATGGAGGCTTAAACGACTATAATGAACTCCCAGAGAACTTTAACATGCTCTGAAATCATCAAAGATGCCTAATCATTTGCCCTAAAATCCCTGAAAACATCCCAGATCCCTGACTTCAGGCTATTGACGTTTCAGAACTCCAGCTTTGAAGTCTAAAGAGCTTGATATAGTCCTCATATCATCTGATACATGTAGACCAAATAGCCTTTCTGAAAAGAGACTAATTGGCGATTAGGGAGACACACACTTTGCTCCTAATCAGCAGTGGTGTATGCATCTGACAGTCATGGTGACTTCAGTGCATTTGCCACATGGAGATGGTTGGAGCTTCCTTCACAGATAGGCCTACACATGTATGCATGGTCTTTGTGGGTATAAGAATAATAATAAAAAAATTCTATGAGCGGTGTTGTGAAATATAATTTAAATACTTCACAAAAAACATTGAAGGTTCTCTCTGTTGTCTCATGCATGGCCATGCAGCTGGCATTGGTTAGCACTGACAAATATCACAAAACAGGCAAACAATCTTGTCTGTAGAATCAAGATTTAAAAGCAGGAAGCATTTTATCCTGTAGTAGTGATATTGCTTGCCAATCTTTATTCGTGACTGTGCCTGCCAATGCAACATACATGAGCTTGCTGACATGGCTTCTGAACAGCCTTGACAATCCAGACAGGCAGGAATAAACAAAGGACTTGACAACATATTAAAAGTCTGGTCATGACAACCGAACAACAGCTTTCTGTCTTGAAGAAATCTTGTGTCTCAGTTGTCACGACGTCTGAACGAGACAATTAATAGAACGAAACAGACAAGCAATAGAATGGGACAATCAAGTTGGACATTTAGACAATTCGGAAGATCGGAAGAAAGGCTAAAACTGGCCATCTTGCAAGTAATCTGCAGTAATTGTAAACTTCCCAATTGGTTCTGTTTTAGGAGTGTACTGTTCTGAACTTGTCCCAAGAAAAGACCATTTGTCTGCTGTTTTTAAACAACTACAAATCACTGTAATGACAACTCAAAAAGGGAATATTTAGAACAACAGTACAGCAAAGGATGAAAAAAAAACTCCATAGTGATAAACAAACCCCTGACTTCAATAGTCTGTATTGTGTACATAACAGAGTAACCCTCCAGCCTAGAGCAGTCATTTTGCATCACATTTCAGCCTAACTGAATTGCACTTTCCACCTGTCAGGATGGATGACAACCCAGCTGTCATATGAGGTAATTTGGTGTCCACATTCATGAATGAGATATCACTGAATTCTGCTTCCTTCATTCGATTTATTTGTGTGTGGAATGCTCTGAATAGACAAGGGGAGGATTGTTATGACTATATGGAGAATCATATATAGAGTAACACTATTATCTCTGATTCTGAAACTTCAGCCACACATGCTGCCAACTGTAGACCTGCATGTATCTTTTTCGACTTTACAATATCAGGTTCTGTGAGCAGATGGCACAGGGTGTTTTGATCATCTATGTATACTATGGTGTTTCAGGTGCCCCTAATATTTTCTGATCCTGCTTGACCTTGGTCTGGTATGACAATTTATATAGTAGATGTCACATGTAAAATTTTAGCCCATTCTATAAATACTTACCTTTACCAGAATTCACCTGTGAGCTCCTTTGATTGCACGGAAGTGCGGATGGAAGGTGGTCGTTAATCCATGTTGGAAGCCATGTACTTGTACTTTCCCAATAGTATAACTATGTTCGAAGGCCCAGTTGAAGATTTTACAACTGGGTTTGACTTATAAGTTACTTCGGATAATTTAATCCTTTTTCTTTGAAAGTAATAGAACAATTTTATCAATATAACAACTATACTGAGGAGAAACAACCTACAAGAGTATAAGAAATGGTCAGTGTTTTTTTCGTGGTTCTTTCTTTTTTGTCTGGAAGAGATTTAGTGTTCAGAAAAGCTTAACTTCAGGGGCAGGTGACCACTTGAACTGACCACATCCAGATTTGTAAACTGTCCAGGGTGAATCTGACTGTGACAAATGGATTTTGGATATTGATTCGCCAGCTGCAAGGTCTTGTGATCTTGTTCCAGGTCTTCAGATCTTGGTTCAGACAAATCCACCGGCTTACTGTTGTTACTCGATGGTATTTTCTGGTTGTATGAATGCCTTTTTTATGCTTCAAAATATAAACTTTTTATATGATATAGCTGCTGTTAAATAAGCTCCAAGAATCTGAGTTTGTATGTTATGGTACCTTCCATGTATTACCAGGGCTTAATCAGTTTATAGATGACTGCTTGAATCATCCGTTGGACCTTGATCAATCACTGATTCAATGATTATAATATTTATTATTCAACCCTTTATGAGACACATAATATCATGAGAGATAAATTTCATTCTTTATCTTTATTAATTGATTTTGACATGGCACATAACAGTTTACCACACTGGAATTCATGACATACAGGCAGTAAAAAGTGATATCGTTTTTCTAGTCATCCATAATGTAAAGTTTAAAAAATCCCATTGCTTTATGGTGAAACAACATGTTTTTGGTGAATTATGGTGATATGATGCGACTATAAACATAGGCTGCGCAGCAGCAAACCTTCAGCGAATAACACCTTTAGAAGATTACAATAATATCATAAAATTGGTGCGTTCCCGAAATTGCTTATAGGTATGCAATAGTGGTCGAGTAGTGGCCTTCCATTATCTCTATTTTTCCAATGATTCATAAAGTGTTATACGCATCAAAAAGCACTGCTAAATTAATCGCTTAGGTGATTTGTTTGAAAAATGCATTACTGTATATGCAATAGTGGGGAAGTTTTGGCTCCGATATGAAAAAATTCTTTTAAATATTTTTTCTCAATATTACAAAAACTATAGAATAGCCATCTGTCAGACCATGAAAAGGCACAACTAGACCATACAAGCCATATTTGTACCAAACTTCATCCATGTATATGGAATAGTGAACGGATGTTGGGCCAGAAACAAAAATAATAATTTTTATGTTTTTTTCAATATTTGAAAAAGTATATAATATTTTCCATCAGACCTTTCAAAAGGCACAAATAGACCATATTGACCATATGTGTACCAAAGTTTATCCATGTACATGCAATAGTGAGTGAGTCTTAGCCCAAAAAACAAAAAAAATATGTTTTTATGTCTTTTCTCATTTTTTCAGAAAGTATAGAATATCTGTCAATGAGACCATCAAAAGGCACAACTAGACCATATAGGCCACTTGTGTACCAAATTTCATCCATGCACATGCAATAGTGACCGAGCCTTGGCCCGGAAACGAAAAAATTTTTTTTTTTATATTTTGTTAATTATTTCAAAAAGTATTTAAGATCTATTCATCAGACCATCAAAAGGCACGACTAGACCATACAGGCTAGATGTGTACCAAATTTCATCCCCATACTTTCAATAGAGGCCGAGTGCCGGGCCGGAAACGATCTATCCGCCCGCCGCCCGACCGCCCGCCCGCCCGCCCGGCGGACGGACAGCATTTTTACCCAAGTGATTACAATACCTTCTTCGAACTTCGTTCGCTGAAGGTAAAAATGGTATCGCTACTTCATAGGAATGCGTGAAAGACAATTGCTGAGATAGGGACTTATCGAGAATGCGCAGTAATGAAAATATGAAATTGTTGTTCAAAAAATTAAAGCTATAGGTTAACATTCATCATGCATATTATTTTGTTATCCGGACTTTCTGTGACTTTCTGGTTGAGTGTTTACAGAATCGAAATTCTCTTTTACTGCGAAATTGCTATATAGATTGTTACAACCGAAAGAAATTTCTCATTCGATTTTCCTAAATTACAATGTAAGTGGATTAAAAAACCATGTCTTAGTTACACTGGGCTACAGTAAGCTACTAGAACTGGTTTGAATAATTGAATGGGTTTATATCTGGTAAAATTTAATTGAACTCATCTATAATCCGCAGATTATGTTTTCGCCTGCCCCGAAGAGAATGAGGACAACGTAAGATTGAATATTGACATTCAGCGAATTGCCAATCACGACAAGTTGTAATCGGAATGATTCTCTAGAGAAATGGAGGACAAGGAAACCATTGGTTTGCACTTGTTTGAAATGAATTGATAAAGACCACACATGTGCTCAAGCTTACTTGATTATATCTATGTGATTGAAGGATAATTCACATGATAACGAAGGGAAACTTTTAAACTTGAATGGTTAAAAATTCCACGCAGAATTATTGCTGAGTTCTTCTGGAATCTGCGTCTATTGAATTCAGTCCGAAACATTATCATTAGAATGTAAGAATTTATCAGCATAAAATCAGTTCCCATTGCCACTACACATCAACTTCAGCTTTTTAGTTATTCCCAATTCCATATAACTCACTTTTCTACCAAGGAAACCTGGATCAGTATTCATCTGGCATCAGCATTCAACTGCAATCATCAACAACATTCAAAATCATTGGGATATCAGTATTTGTAGTCTGCTTCATATGCTTTGAAACAGTGACAAATCTTACTGCTTTTTATGCGTTGTGAATCCTTGTTCAAAAATTTTGTAACGGATTATTTTATCAGTTACTTCGAACATCAATAAAGTGGATAGTTGTGATACTTAGCATAATACACAATGAAATCGCTGGCTGTGTGGCACCTGTTTACACTTTACACCTTCTTGCATATATATGCGGATGACATGAACCATTCTGATGAACTCTTGACTGACTTATATCGTGTTTATAATTTCACAGCTTGCGATACGCCCTGTCCGAATGGAACCTGGGAAGTCATGCCCTGCAACGACCAACAACCCAAGATATGTCAAGGTAAGTCTTTTCCTAATATGCATGTTTGCTAATGTACCTAATAGCTTTTGATGATGTTGTAATCAAATTTATTGTTATTATTGTGAAATTGAATATTGCCAAAATTGCATGACATTGTTTACAATTGAGGCCTTGCTTTTGAATTGTGAAAGGCAGGTAATCAATACTATTCAATAGTTTTTAATTGATCATGGTATACTTTTTGGCATTTTCAAGAGCAGTGTTCCTTACAATGATTTAGCACGTACTGTTGCCAAAGCTGAAAAGGCTGTGGCATGGGAACTTTGGGCATTGTTCCTCTTGTCTCTGCCCATGAGCATCATTCTATAGCTGCCCTGCATGGCTGTGACATTGTGGAAGGCTCATCACAATTTTCATTTATTGTATAATGCATATGACATCAATTTTATACAATACAATACAACTATATAGACGGATTTCCACAATATTTCTTCAAAAAATCTCCTAATTTGATAATGTATTCTCTAGTTTCCTGGGATGCACATCTGCCTTATGGGTAGCCTCCCTCTGAAATGTAATCTCTCTTCTACACCAAGCTATGCTTTACAACATAAATGTGCAACAGTGCTTACTTATCAAAGTGCACTACCATGCTGTAGAGACAGACACGCCTCATACTTCTAGATAGTCAACTGCATATAAGGTAACCTTATATCACGACACGTCCTGCAGCTTTTTAAGAGAGAAATGCAGAAATTTTCTGCAAAAATGTTTGTTTGACTACCAGAAAGGTGATGCCACAGGCAGCCTATGTCCTCATATTGTCCTCATATTCTATGCAGCTTTCTAATGGACAATTTGTGGCTGGCCAGACTCTTTGAAAAGGTTGCCATTTCACAGTCAATATGACTTCTTCCTCAACAAGAATTGAAAAGTGAGGAGAATTATACATAATACAGCTCCTGTACTGTTTCTGACAGACTTCATTGATACAGTCTGGGATGGTAGGCTTTGTATGAGAAGCTGAAATCCATAATATTATGCTTACTTCCGGTTTCTAATATCAACCTGTTGCATTGCAAAGCTTTACCTTATTTCGTGAATATTTCCTGAGAAGATAAGACTTTTCTGCAGATATATGAAAACACATAGCTTTCTGTGTGTTTATCAGTGTGTTGTATAAGATTATTCACTTTTTTTACGTAACAGATTTTAGAATATTGTAAATTTGTATATACGTATTCTTGTTATCTGAAAGATTCAGAGATTTTCAAATAGGTAGGTAAACAAACATGCTTTATATATAGATAGATTCATAGTAAATCTGTAATTGATAAAAGCAGATTAAAATGCATTTTGATGAATTAAGATTGACAACAATATCATTTCCTTCATTATGTTTAATTGTTGAGGTGTTATTTATTTTTGGTCCAAGTGCATTACATTTAGACTTCTGCTAGGACTAGGAGAGAGCTAAGAAAGAAAGGATGAGAGATTTCCAGTGATCCCTTTTTTGCTTTGGTGGCCAGTGACTTGCTACTGACTTGCCACCGGCCACGGAGCTTTGGCGGACAGCGAGATAATGACCTGGGGCTAGTGGGATTGGCCGGGCGACTCGTCTGTCGATATTCTGACCTTGTCAAGGGGTCTTGGTAACGAGGCTAAAAAGAGGTTGAGATCGAGGCTGGATTTAGAATGAGGCTCAGGTGACCTCCTTTTCTGTGCTTGCAAGATTTAGTGGTGCAATGTCTCTTGACTGCAGAACACAAGAATTGCTACTAAAATGGGACAAATTGCACAATTCACATCACTGGTTATTTGCTGTTTGTGTTATCCCAAAACTTAGAAATATCCCTGACAATGTTCATTGACAACACCTTGTAAAGCTTCTTTGGTCTAGATAGCTGAGATTTGCCACAATAGATATGATTCTATGTGCATATTCTTCTCGGCAAGTTATCATTACCTTTTTTTTTATTGTTAGAAGATTTGTGTTATATAATTTTCAGAGGCTTTACAAGCCTAAATGAAGCCTCTGAAATAATTCTTATGATTATTCTTATGAACATAAATTTCACGATTCTTCTGATTAAGCAAAAGCTACATGTCGTTAATGCAGATTATATTTAGAAATTAGGAATTTAGAAATGCATGGTGAAATATTTGAAAATTAATGCAGTTGATAATGATGATAATATACATATATATTTTCTTCAGTTAAAATGTTTTATTTTTCCGAATTTCTCATTTTGTTTGTCATTTTGAATATTTCCTATTCTTAATCTGATACCTGCCTTGGTTAGATTTAGCCTTGAACAATTTTACTTTTCTGGTTGGATTAGATCAAAGCTAGTTATCATGAAATTGATAACCACAGATGAGTACATGATCAGGAGTGATGGCTGCCTTGGCATCATTCCTTACTACGTTAAGACATTCAAGTGTTTCACGCTTATGAAATTAAATGTGACAGCCATTCTCAGTCAATCTTAGGAAAGTTTGAATCGATCCGCTTATCCTTTGTTTTAGTTACTCATCAAGATAGAAGCCAAAGAATCATTTTTGGCATTTTGACAGTCAGAAAAAGCTTGAAGAGTCATTGTTTTTTTCTAGATCTGTCATTCTGAGAAAGAGGCAATTATGATTACCTCAGAGTCATTCTGTGATGTGGTCTGCTTCTGAATTTTGTTGCATAACATTGGACTCTTTGTCAAAACTCTGAGGACCGATTTTGGTATAACCAGTCCCATGTGCTATCTAGGGGATTAATGTTCTCTTTGCCTACTCTAAGAGACAAGCAATCATGGTTATCTGACATCAGTTCTGACAACAGTTCTCCTAACAATTGTCTGGGCTGTAAGCTGCACCCAAATCTCAGCCAGTAGCAGCCACAAACAACTGCTGTCTTCACCATTGAGACTGTGCAGCCTCCTATTTTCTCTTGATGAGATTGTTTGTACAAGGGAAAAACAGGAACTGTAAAAGCAGCAGGAAAAGTTCTGCTTGCTTGTGCAAACATCGGGGAAAAAAGATGCAGCTTAGAATGTCTTGTTTGTGGCCGTAAGTAGTGAAACGTGCCATCTGGCTGCACAACCAGACAAAAAATTGATTGTTTTATAGTTATAGAATTGAAAGGATGTATGCAAATACATTTGTTGAACTACTGTCATGACTGGATTGAGAAGGCTTATTTTTAGGACAAAAACTGTGTGAGTTAAAGTCAGAATAAGCCAAAACTTTAAAAGTTAATCCACTGGCTTCAAACTCCTGAAGTTGTGAGCATTGGGAGAAAGATCAAGAAAGTGGTTTTCTCTTTTTGCGATGTTCCATGTTTGGTGATGACGGATGCTTGTATAAAAAGTGTCTGTGTAAAAACCTCTTCAAAGGCAAACACAAACACTATATTGAGGTAATGAAAAATGCTTTATTTGGATTCGATTTTTTCCTTATTTCCATGTTCCACTCATCATCTGTACATTTCTCACGTAAAAAAAGTCGGCAAAATCAATCTCATCAGGTCCTATTATGTCTCTTTGAGAATTTAAGAAGGGATTTAAAAGTCTGGAAGAAGGATGAAAGTTTCAGGGGTTTTCCCTTGATTGGATTTCATGATGATGTCTTAATATGCACTATGTTGTTCAGTATGTACCCTATTTATTTGAAAATTCTTCTTCAGTTTCATTGTTATTCTGTTTTATCTATTCCACAATGCTGACATTTGTTTTTCACTGGTTTAACTTCCTCTCTATTTTTCAACTCTCACTATTACACAAGGTGTCATTTTACAGAAATGATATGACCAATTGTTTCGTTTTATTTTACAATCACCATCTGGTTCACAACCACAATTCCTCTTCAATCTATTCTGTCATGAGTTGGTCTTTTCTTATCACAGATATCCCAAGGAAGCTGCATGGTTTCCTTGTAAATGTAACTGCACTGCTTTGTTTCAGTTTTGGTTTGGATATAGTACATACATGTATTGTGTTTTGAGTTTCTGTTTGAATAAAATTATCAGAATGAATATCAACTGCTTCTCACATTTGCAGTAATATGGATGCAAAGGTAATCCCTTGAGGAAGCTGGTCTAATGGGATATGGGATAGGATTAATTTCTTGATTATTGCAGAATTCCAAATTTGAGTCACTAGGAATGGTCCAAGATCTTTCAAATGCGCTTACAGTGTTTAGAATCAAATTTAACATGATTCCTCTAATTAGCTTGAGTCTTAAATCAGCGTTAATATAATTTAAATTTCTGTTCATAAAGTTTTTTTTCTATTTAGTTAGAAATCAACAAATTGCAAAGTTACGATTGTACCCTTTTTAGGACTTTAAAGCTGGGAAAGTTGAACTTCCCGAAATGCATTCCAATTATTACTTTCTGAAACATATTGCTATTATTATGAGTTATTCAATAGTATACAATCAGTATGATACATTATCTTCATTAGACATCTAGAATTCTTTTAAATTCTCTAACAAAATATTGAAATTATGAATGGCTGTGCCAAATGTCTTGGCAAGCACTTCGTTGCAAAGGAAATAATACAATAAGCAATAATGAAGCGCATATTTGCTTTGGCAGCACCAAGGATGTAAAGTTTTGTACAAAAATGTAATGCAGTTGTTAAAATACTGCTAAATCTGGCTCCAAATGAGCCCTAATTTTTGAAATAACAAGCAACTGAAGCCCATTTTAACCAAAGGGACAAATGTCTGCCATTGGAAACGGTCTAACTTGACAAATTGCTTAATAAGAAAAAAAACATGCCCTATTATACTTCAGAAAAGTGTTTTCCCAAATGGAGAATCTTCATGGTTATCTTATTCCTGAAGAAAACGCCTTTGTACAATCAGCTAAAAACACCAAAATGTGACCTATTGACACATTTTGCTCATTTTTCAGAGTTCTGAATTGCCCACTTTAAACTCATATTGGTGAAGCAGGTCACATATATGTTTCAATGACAAAATGGACCATGCATTTGTAACTGTTTGAAGAACTGTCTGGGTGAAATTGATTTGTGACCGACCCTGTCTGGAAATTGCGGCTTTCTTGCAAATCTCGCTGGTTAACGGCAAAGCCAGGCCTGTCATCGTTGAGACCACTTTGGAGAAGTAATTGATTGATCATTCAACAGCAGTGGCGTCATAATTGGTGTCACCAGGTCTCAAGTGAAGTGTAGAAAATGATTCTTACCCAGCTAACAGCCCACTGTAGGAGTCATATCTTGAACAACACATTGCACTTGCTTTAAACTTGCAAGGCATTTTAATTTGGCTAACATCATGCGTGATTAATCAGCTTTATGGATTCAAAAGTGAGAGTGGTGTGACTGCATGGCAGACTGGAAGACTTGGGCAATGGGCATTGTTCACATTGGCACTTTGGTAGCAGCGTAATTTCCAGAATTTGGCGTGTTACTAAATTAACGTACATCAACCTTGGATACTTGCATTTCCAATTGAAGATTTTTCCGGTATTTGTAGACATTTCCATTCTGTAGATCCACCAAACCACCATCTTGGTTAGAAACATTGTTCTTTGTAACTGAATGCATGTAAATGATGTCCATCAGACTCTTATTCTCACAGAATCAGATTATTTTGTTTGGAGTATTTTTCTCAGATCCTGCCTGAACTAGGTTTCTGTATAATGATCCAGCCTTAATTGGCTGGTGAAAATGCAATCAACGTAGAAAGTATTTGTTTCCAGAGCCTTTATATCTCAATCACCACTTGAAGCTTTCTTCAGAGGTTTGTCTGTGTGAGTAGACTGCGCAAAATCATTCTCTGAGAGATCTTTAAGACCCATCTGGGTCCTTTTTCTTTGGTGGTGCAGTCTCTTAGAGCTCTACTTAAAGTGGAACATGATATGCTACTCCATACTTGACAATAGAATCACTTCTGAGTTCCACCTTCACAGAGCTACTCCAAGTATGTTTCTCTTTTTTCTCGCTCAAGAATGGAGTCGGCCTTCCTGTTCTCCTGTCGATTGAGGGTTCATGGAACGTTAGATGAGAGAAAATTGCAGTGAGCGGCCAAGGATCCTGTAATGGGCATAGAGCGCTGATGACTTTATCAGCCATTATCAGGAATACTTACCCAACTCATACTAGACAGTAGGACCACGTTTTAGAATAGAGGTGACAGAAAGATTAAATTTCTAGAGAAGACCTTTATTTTGAATAATGATCAGAGAGCGCATTCGACTTGCTGAAGGCTTTATTATTCACAGAGAGTGCAATGTGTATTTCAGATAAATCACCAGGAGAAGCACCATATAGCAAGGCTATGTGCTTTGCCAAAATATGAATCTCTCTCATTATTTTTTAAGTTGAGAAATGCTGTCTATTGTGCTTGAAAATTACATTGCATACTTGCTAAAATGAGAATGTATCTCTTTTGTGTGATTTTGTGATACTTGTTCCCAGGAATGTTGTTTCCTATTCTTCAAAAGACAATATGACAAAAGAAGCTTCTATGAAATATAGTGCTTTTTATCCTCCTATTTCCTTGTGGCTTTAAAGATTTTTATATTTTACATATATACTGATTGTTAAAAGGCTCAAAATCAAAATTTATGGTTCTTTTGAAATGCTGACAAACCACAAAACTTGTCAGTTATATATCACATTTAAATAAATGTTATGCCTGATCATTTCTTGTTTAAACTTTAAAAACAGCTCAAGCTTTGTGCACCTTGTCATGCTTGATGAATCAGAGTCACGGATTTTCACATAAAAAGGAAAAATGTTGTGAAAATGTAAGATGGAAATAGGTTGTTGGAAAATTTCACTTTAGAAAATGTATTAAATAGTCAATGGAAAATTGTTGTGTTTGACTTGCCATCTAGACACAGGGAAATGGTTGAATTTGTCCATAGTTATCACTGGTAACTGTTCACCCTTATCAGCATCTTACAGTATATATATATATTATCTAAAATGCATCTAGAACTTCTAGCAGATTGAAGCAAACCGTCTGGGTGAAATTGAATTGAGACTAACCCTTTCTGACGAAGGAATTGCAGCTTCCTCGCAAATGTTGCTGGCTGAGAGCAAAGCCAGGCCTGTCATTGTTGAGACCACTTTGGAGAAGTAATTGATTGATCATTCAACAGCAGTTGTGTCATGATTGGTGTCACCAGGTCTCAAGTGAAGTGTAACAAATTCTTAGCTAGCTAACAGCCTGTTTAAGGAGTCATATCTTTGAGCAACACATTGCACTTGCTTTGCACTTGCTTGGCAGTTTAATTTGGCCAACGTCATGCGTGATCAATCAGCTTTGTGGATTTGGAAGTGAGATTGGTGTGATTGGCTGACTGGATGACTTGCACATTGTTCACATTGGCACTTTGATGTGAAAAGTTTCACTGTGAATGTCTCTTTTTCATTTTGTGTAAATTCCGGAATTTGGTGTGTCACAGAATGAATGTCTGGCAAACTTGGAAACTTGTAGTTTCAGTTGGAATGTGTTTCCATTATTTGTATAATAGTAAGAAACTTTTTTCCTCCAGTTGTATGCAAACAAATATGTCAATCAGATGCTAGTTCTCACAGAATTAGATTATCTTGTTTGAAGTTTTTATTCTCAGATCTTCTCTGAAATAGGTTTCTTTATAATCAGGAATCCTTTGTATTTGGCCGCTAAAAATGCAATCAGAAAAGTAGTATTTGCTTAAGACCCTTTATATATCAATCACCACTTGAAGCTAGCTTGCGAGGTTTCCCAGTGTGACTTGACTGGGCAAAATCATTCCGAGAGATCTTTAAGACCCATCTTGGTTCTTGTTACTTTAGTGGTGCAGTCTCTTGAAGCCCTACTTAAAGTAGAACGCGATATGTTACTCTATACTTGACAATGGAGTCACTTCGGAGTTCCTCCTTCTCACAGCAGTTCTGAGCTTGCCTTTCTTTTTTACTCACTAAGAAAGAAGTAGGCCTTCCTGTACAGCCATCAAATGAGTGTTCATGGAAAGTTAGATGACAGAAAATTGCAGTTGCAGCCAAGGATGCTTTAATGGGTGTATGGTACTAATGACTTTGCCAGCCATCGTCAGGCATACCAACCAAAGCAGATCAGGCAGTCATGTTTGAAATCAGAGGTGACAGAAAGGACAAAATTCCTTGAGTAAATGTGTTTTAGTTAAGGATCACAGAGTGGTTTAAGGGTTGTTTTTCAATCGGGGTACATAGTTTTGTCTCAAGGGGGTCAAAAATAAAGGTATTTTTTTTCTGGCCAAATTGACTTTTTTCTGTTGCTATATACCGTGCCGTGGATTTCTGAAAATTTTAGGGCTGCAAGTATTCTGAAACTTTTTTTTTTTGACTTTTTGCGTTGTTGTAGATAATTTGACCAAGGCTCATCCCTCTATTACTTGATGTATAGAACACCCAGTTGTATGGGCTTGTGCTGAGTGGATAGATATATATCTGACAATGAAAAATCATCTTACTTGCTTAATTTTGGCCAAGAACTTTGTGCGTGTCAAGGAAAATAGACATTTTTGGAGAGAACAGCTTATTTTCGGAGAGGACAGTTTATTTGACGAAAGCTGTTTTTGGTGTTTTCCCCTACGAGCATTGTGCAGTTTGTACAACTGAAGTGAAACACTTACCAAAACTTTGTCTAATCTATTGAAGGAGTATTTCTATAAAATGAAAATACTCTTAATTTAATGTTATTGCTGTTTTGCTGACCCTATTTCGGAGAGGACAATATTTGACGGAATTGACCTTCATGTGTTCAATGCAGGATTCTGAAGAGACTAATCATAGTTGTTGCATGTAATTCTAATGTTGAACTCTTGGGACCATGTTGAAAGCATATTAACATTGGTTAAAACTTACTGTTAGGTCAGGACTGAAAAATCTGAAGCGATATTTGCCTAATTTGCAAATGAGACAGTCAATTTTGGTCAAAATGACACAAATAAATTTTTTTCGGGCAGTTATCAACCGATTTGAATAATTTTTTCGCTACTGTAGGTCCGTCTCAGTATGTTTAATCATTCTGTGTAACGTTTTTTCCACATATGTGCATGGTATTTCTGGTATTTTGGATATCTTGTGACTTTCCAGAGCGTACCCCGATTGAAAAACAACCCTTAAATCAAGTCCCTTGCACGTTTTTCTCCAGTTGGAGGTCTGTTGATTTATCCCAAAAAGAAGAAGGTGATCTCCTTTTATTGACATGTAGATAAATGTGATGACTTACAAACATCACATTAAGAATAAAGGATGTTTTGAAATAGTAATTCATTTCTTGTTTAGACTTTAAATAGCACTAACTTTGCGCTACTAGATGATCACAAACTAAGAACAAATGTTGTCAAAATGTACAATGAAAATAGGCTCTTTGGAATTTTGCTCCGGAAAAGTCAATTCAAAATTGTGTTGTATCACTAGCTAAAGACAAGGAATTGGCGCCATTTACTTTATTGCTAACATGCATCATGAATTTGTGGCATGATTGGAGAAATCTATCTTTGTGCAATTGATTTGTGACTTCCTCTTTTCCGACACAGAAATTGTGGGTTTATTGCAAATCTTATTGGTTAACAGCAAAGCACAGCAAAGCCCAGCCTGTCATTGTTGAGATCACTTTAGAGAAGAAATTGATGGATCATTCAAGAGAAGTGGCATCATAGTTGGTGTCACCAGGTCTCAAGTGAAGTGTAGGAAAAGATTCTTTCCCAGCTAACAGCCCACTTTAGGAGTCATATCTTTGAGCAACACATTGCACTTGCTTTGCACTCGCTTGGCAGTTTAATTTGGCTAACGTCATGCATGATCAATCGGCTTTGTGGATTTGAAAGTGAGATTGGTGTGAATGGCAGACTTGCAAACTCGCAGATTCAGTTGGCAGGTTGACGTTTCCATCCAACTTCTTGGTTAGATACTCTTTTCATCTAGTTTGATGCATTTTTAGAATTATGTCAACTGGACTCTTATTCTCACAGAATCTGTTACATTCCTTGTTTTGGGTATTTTTTCTCAGATCCTACTGAACTAGGTTTTGTTGTGATCGGCCAGCCTTTGTAATTTGCTGATGAAAATGCAATCAGTGCAAAAAGTGTTTATGTCTCAACTACCACTTGAGAGGTTTCTCCTTATGACTAGACTGCGCAAAATCATTCTCTGAGAGATCTTTAAGACCCATCTGGGTTCTTTTTCTTTAGTGGATGGAGTCTCTTGGAGCCCTACTTAAAGTGGGACATGATAAGTTACTCCGTACTTGACAATAGAGCCACTTCTCTTGAGTTCCGCCTTCATACAGCTACTTTGAGAATGTCTCTCTCTCCTCTCACTCAAGAATGGAGTAGGCCTTCCTGTTCTCCCATCGATTGAGGGTTCATGGAAAGTTAGACGAGAAAGATTGCAGTTGGCAGCCAAGGATCTGTTAATGGGTGAAGGACGCTCATGACTTTGTCAACCTTCATCATGCATACTCGCCCAGTAACACCTGTCGAGACCAGACAATATGAGCAGAGATAGAGAGGTCTAAAACATGTCGATTTTGTGCTTTTCAATATGATTGACAACTCATTTCTCAATAAATTGTCACTAAATATATATCCTTAAGTTGGTGTGTAAAATGACTTACTGTGAATATTTCTTTATAAGCAAGGCACCTGTCTACATCTTTGTATGATAGACTTGAATCTTTTTAGAATTTCATGAGGTTCTTTAATCTTTACACATACATATATAGTTTATGGTAATGCCAGTTGAGAATCGTGAATCATTTTGCTTGCAAGTTTTCTTATATTTTCACATGGAATGTAATTTAGTAGTTTATTTCAGTCTTGCCTAAAGTAATATAGTGCAGCACATTTCTTTTTGACATTGCTGATTTTGTTTTATTTCACTCCTTCTTTGGATCTGCATTTACATTTGGGAGTGCTGTCGATAGAATAGAACCCATCCAATGCTTTGTGCTGGGTAGAATGTGTTATTGACATTATTCTTTTTAAAGGTGGAATGTAGATCTGATACCTGGGTATATTAGTCCACTGAAGTCCTGATTGCAAAGTTTGACTTTCTCCAAACGATTTTTTTTCTGAGTACTTTTAGATCATAGTATTAGTGAGTAAGTTAAAGGGCCACTCTCATGGACTTTTTTATCAGTTGAGAGCTTCAAGCATTATATTTATAGAAACACTATGGTTATCCTTTCAAAATCATTTAAAAAAAACCCATGTAAAACTAACTTTTATTCTTGGATTTTGACCATAACTTTGGCACAGTAAAAAGCGACCTCTTTTTTCCAAATCTATGGTGAAAACTGATTTGAGGAAATGTTAGCTGCATGCACTCGCAACACCTGATTCTTTCATGGGCAAATAAGTGTTTTAAAAGTTTGATTTTGACGAGTGTGTGCCTTTAAGACTAAAATGCCCGAGTTACCTATCACATTAATGTTACATTAATGTTGAAAGCCATTTCTCCCTGATTTGATGCAATAATGCAATATAACTTACTCGAAAGTTAATGTCTAGAAAGAAAAAATCTTGGCTTTTTTTCGGGGCTGACCTAGTTTTGTTTGACTGACCGGAAAATGTCCCAGATGAAGAATGGGCACAAGATTGGTTTGAAAGTCCTTGTGCAGGTCATGTAAGCCGCTAGAAGAGTGAGAACAACTCTAATTTGATTGTGGTGGCCAGAGAGGTTCAGTATGGTGCCCTGGTGAACTGTCCGGTGGTCAAGGTTTCTGGCTAAGTTGAGTCATTGAGCTCCAGTGACCACCGAGTCACCAGATTGAGTCATTCATCACAGGCGTGCCTGTCGACCTCACTTTAGCTCACTGTTCAACTGGCCATTTCTCAGCATCAGGAGTAGATGCAGTTGGAACAGCAGAGGTGTCAGCATTTATTTAGTAGCATCATGTACTTTCAAACTGACAAAGCTAATTCTAGGTATTGTGGGCAGTTCAGTTGAAAAAGAAATCAACAACAATTCAGCTTCAGCACCAGTTGATGTATATATTGCAGATAGGGAGACCATTTATTGTCAAACAAACAATCGACAGTTTATTCTCTAATCCATTTCAACCAGTGCTTTGGTTAAATCACTTAAAAGAGTGAATTTCATTCACCCATCCTAAGTCCTATTTTTGCTATTGCTTAAAAAGGTGCATATCACTTTTCTCTCCACCTCGAGTCTTTCAGTTCACACCCAATGCCAATTTAGACTTCATGGGCACCATGACAATGAAGTCATTACTTACTTGATGCAATGTCTGGAGGGCGTTGAATGGCTGCAGTGCCTCTTGCATCCATATCACTTTCAATAGGGACCTTTGCATCTAAGGCTGTCTTCCAATCAAGATGATTACCAGTAAACGTGGTTGTCGCCTAGTCAACCATAAAGGACAGGAATTCATTCAACAGGGTCTTTGATATGGATGGCAAATGGACCCAGGTCTAATCTTGTTTACCAATGTATACCACCATTGAACTTATTTGCAGAAACTATTAGGCTATTATGAGACATAATTTTAGGACGTCAATTTTGTGCTTACCAGCATTTAAGGAAAACCTCAGACTTTGATTAGATTATCATGGAGCATGCCTCTTTTGTTGTGGGAATCAAGCCCAACTGATCAGCCTGGAATTGATAACTACTAATCAGGACTGATAGCAAACTAGGGTGTCATCATCAATTTTGTCTGGGGACATTTCGGTGTTTCACAACAATTAAATGAAATATGACTACAATTCTTAATCAATTCTCAGAAAGTTCTTAATTGATCCGCTTTCACTTTGGTTTGGCTTCCTTTGGAAAAGAAGTCTTCAGAAAATATTTTTGGCTTTTTTAACAACCACATATAACCAATAGTGTTAATCTAAAAAGCCATTGTTTATTCTCTGGGTCTGTCATTCTGTGGAAGGAAGGAATAATTAACTCACAATCATCTGGCGGGGCTGTCTGGCTCTAATTATGGCTACCGTCAGAAGAAATTCATCAGATGCTTTATCAAACCTCTGCTTTGAGTATTCTGAATATGACTCTTTCTCTGTGCTTTAATAACCACCGAGTGTCATCTGGGGGATTAATACTCACTTTGCCTACTCTAGCAGACAAGCAATCATGGTTATCTGACATCAGTTCTGACAACAGTTCTCCTAACAATTGTCTGGGCTGTAAGCTGCACCCAAATCTCAGCCAGTAGCAGCCACAAACAACTGCTGTCTTCACCATTGAGACTGTGCAGCCTCCTATTTTCTCTTGATGAGATTGTTTGTACAGGGGAAAAACAGGAACTGTAAAAGCAGCAGAAAAAGTTTTGTTTGCTTGTGCAAATATTGGCAGAAACGATGGGGCTCAAAATGGCTCATTTTTATTTGTAGGCTTAAGTAGCAAAACGTGCCATCTGTCTACAAATCCATTGTTTTCATAGTATGTCTCTCAAGAGATAAATACTTGTGAATTGCAGAATGCTTTTTGGTCAGACTAACTGGAATATGCAGAGTTTAGTAGGAAGGTTTACTTTTAAAATAAAGCATAAGGCTCTGCTTGAAACTGTCTGTAAAAGTATGATGTATTATTTCTAAAATCTATGTCAAAAAGGCATTTCTCTGATTGTTTAGAGTTTCACTTAGGTTGTGATGGACTATTTTGATAGCGGGCTTTGTGCAAAAGGTCTTTAAAGACACGTACAAATTCTTTTATCAGGTTGGATTTTTACAGCTCTGTCTCCCACAATCGTTCTTTCTACTCATCCTTCGACCATGTTCTCTTAAAAGGTCCGCAAAGCATCGTACTCATTGGATCCTGATATGTCTTTCAATAATTTAAGAGAAGATTTAAAAGTCTAGAAGAAGGATGAAAATGCTTGGATTTCATGGTAATGTCTTAATGGGCTCAGCATGATATCCTATGGCTTTTGATGTTAGCTGATTGCTTTGTTTTTTCTAGAATCTAACTGTTTTCAGATGTTGTAACTGACACTTCACTCTTCCATTGTTTTTTTTCTCCCTGTTCTTCAGATCTTGTATGCTTTCATGGACGAATGTGCCATCTCTTATTGTCTGCTCATTTGGTGTGTTGTTGTAGACTACCTGATTATGTCTTTGCTACAATATATACAATATATATACATGTTATAGTGTACATGAGATATGGTTTCCAAAGACCTTGAGTGACCAATTTTTCGAATCTCTCTGCTTGTCAGTGATTGCATGTAATTTCTGGTTTAAAGTGCAGAAAGGAGAGGTTAGGCAATACTGGCTATTGGTAGGGTTTTAAGCCTGTTAGCTTGAGATAACTTATAGGCAATACCTCAACGACAATTGTCGCTGTTACTTTCTACCTGCTCAACTGGTCCCTCTATGATGATATACATGTGTTATTTTGACTGATGGAGCACGAAACCTGTGCAAGATCTGCATTATGTGCCCTGACTTACATGCCTCACCTGTCTTTGTTATTGACAGACTACCTGTGAGGAAGCAAACCTTAAGAAAATCTCTAATTATCGCCCTTTCATCCTCATAACATCACGCATCCAAGTGACATCAATCAAAGGGGAAAGGTGCAAGACAAGGCGATCCCCTTTCACCTATAGGTGGCTGCCTTAGTTACGCTTGGTATAGATGAGTAAAGGATGCCATGAAATAGTAGATCACTTCTTGTTAAGGGTGCCTACATAAAGCCACATCAGGTTAAACAGAGACTGCTTTGGCAACAGATAGTTATATCATGTGCCCGCAGGTAAAGGAAATATTGCCATGCATCGAAACGGCCGCTGTCATCTTGGCGTCCCCATGGCTTTTAATAAAGTGAATTTCGAGAAGTTTGATTTTTATATTGTTGTTATCTGGAAAAGAGTATAAACTGCTAAGACCATCCAGTATCAAGGACTTGGGTCTACCTTTACACAAGTTCAAATACTATACTGTGTGTTTACTTTATTAGATTGAACAAAACAATCTGACTTCTTTTTGGCCAATATAACTTTCGAAATTGGGAGTGTCACAGAAATTGATGTCAGTTATAAACTTTCAAAATAATGCTATCAACCTTGTTCGTAATCTATCACACACTCTAGAAATAAGGTTTCTTTGTCATCAGCTGGCCTTTGTAAAAGGCTAGTGACTACCATTTGAGTGAAATTAATTTGTCTCAAAGTCCTTTGGCAGCCTTAAGAGGTTTCATTGTGTCATGATACTTAGTCTTGAGTCTGCAGAAGCATTCTCTGGTGGATCTTTTAGATCCACCTGGAGTGCTACTTCTGCTGTAAGGTCTCTCAGAGCCCACTTAGTAAAGTGGAATATGATATGTGACTCTGTGATTAACTATAGAATTACTTTAGGGTTCTAAATTTATTCGATCACGCTCTATTTTTAGTTGATTGATGTAAAGTTAGATGCGAGGTAATTTTGGTTGTCAGGCGATGGTTTAAAAGGCGAAAGACACTTGTGACCTGCATGTATCAAACTTTTGATTATATGTTTTATGAGCATTTTGATACATTTAGTGTGATTGACATTGACAGTTATAGTTGGCTGGTGGCATTACAGATTCACAACTGTTGCTTCGCTTTACTTTTATTTAGCTGTTTGCAAACCTCTCTTATCTTTTCGGGCTGCTGGGCTGGCGCTGGTTTGTGCAACTGGCCATCCCATTTTAGTATTCATGCCTGGAGCAAATTGGACGATATACTTTGATTCACTAGGCCTGTTGCCCATAGTGGACCCTAGGTGGTACCAGTTTTGGTGCCAGCCCCAGTTGTGTATGGCCCATGACACAGTGGGACACAGTGGGACATAATTGACATGGAGCAGATGCAGTTGTCCTTCCATATTTCTCATATATAGCCCATTCATTTTGGTCTAATGCAGTTGTTTCTGTCTCTGAGAACAAGTTACTGCCTGCCTTTGTATGTGTAAATGACTTATGGTTAGCCAAAACAACTGTTGTATCCGGTGTTGTTGTAGTTTTTTTTAGCGTTGGGTGCTGTACAATTTTTTGTGAACAAAATATCTAATTCGAATTTCATGCAATGGAAGAGGGCATGATGAATAATGTATAATGCAGGGATAATGATTGCACTGTTAATTTCTCTTATAGAACTTCGCTTCTTCTAAAACTTTAAATCCTCAGGTACAGGAAGCAATGAAGGACTCATTTTTAATTTAAAATTCTCCAAATCTGTGTCACTGATATCTATAGCGCAGTTGTTTAAATAGCCAAAGCATGTTCTCTGATGCAGTCTTTACTGTATTCTTGCTGTGTGCTTTTGGGAGGTTGCATTTCTTCTACTTTTGTACTACAGGACGTTGCCACCCCCTGGAGTGCTGTAGATAGAATAAAACCAAATCCCGAGCTTTGTGCAGGGCGTGGTGTGATACACGTATTGACAATTATTCTATTTGAGGTCATTCACAATGCCTGAATACAATATTTGTAGAGTCCGGATACAATATATTCTCTTACGCGTCTAAGGTTTCTGAAATATTGGATTTGCCTGAAATGTCTTTTTACCAAGGACTTTCAGTTCACTGGGATAATGAATGAGTCCAGACGTAATTCCCTTGAACCGCATATAATTTGTCAGTGAGGAGTTATAATACTGCAGTAAGATGGTATGCTGTACCTTGACCTAAAACCTTGAACAGGCCATTGTCTTGAAAGGCTCTAAATGAAAAGCTTAGTGGTTATGCGAGGCTGACCTGGTCCTGTCTAACTGAGCGAAAATGTCCCGAGTGAAGAATGGCCACGAGATTGGTTTAAAAGCCGTCGTACGAGCCATGTTAGCCATGATTGCAGAGCCCAGAGAGGTCCAGTATGGTTGATTGGTGAACTGGCCGGTGGTCAAGGTTTTTGACGTTGGCGTCATTGTGCTCGAGTGACCACCGAGCTACCAGATTGAGTCATTCATCAGAGGCGAGCCTGTCGACCTCACTTTAGCTCGCTGTTCAACTGGCCATTTCTCAGCGTCAGGAGTAGATGCAGTCGGAAAAGCAGTGGCATAAGATGCAGCAGCAGCATCAGTATAAACCGAATCCTTATCTAGGATCATCATCATTATTGGTAGCAATAATCGAAAACTTCTGTATTGCTTAATATCACAGTCAGCACTTCAACAATATACTGCATTGGTATGATCCTTGGCTAATATCTCCATCAACAGCAAACTATAACCACGTTAAGAATCATCTAATATTACTTTAAAGACAAGCAACATCAGAAGCCATTTGCAACAACATCGCAGTCACCACAGCAGCATCAAGAGTCAACAGCAGGTCTAACGTCTGTTGTAGTCTCCAGCTATAGAAAGTGCTGGGCTCGAGGTAGCTCTGGAAAGTAGTGACTAAAAGCCTCCCTTTTATTTGAAATCACAGAAGGTGTGGTGCAGAATAGAGTGCAAATGCAGGGCAGAAATATTATCGGCAAACATATTAGGGACCAAGCTTAGTCCATGTAAAGCCTGTGTTTCCAAGTAGGGCTTGTTTTTATTAAGATATTAGTTCATCCAAATTAAACTTATGTATTGGTTGCAACCAAAATCAGAGAAGTTATTATATGTTTATTCTTAAATTTCAAAATGTTAAATTTACATAATTCCTGCTAGATTAAATAAAATTACTGTGTCTACCTCATTCTTTCTTTGTACAGTGTACCACTTGCACCAGCCATATTCATGAACCACAAGATTGCTATTTTTTACTTAGAGCTATTTGCAGATTGGCAGTCCACTGGAAAAATTAATTTTCTTATTTTCAATTTGCAAACTGGCTTTGCCACGACATTGACTGTTTTCTGTTGGTCTCCCAATCTTCTTATTTGATGAAGTACCTTAAGTCATTTAATTAATTTGTCTTTTTGTCACCTATGCTACAAGATATGATAAGCACTGAATCAACTGATTAACCATAACTGACACAAACAAACATTTTTTAAGCCAGTGACATCACACGACCAAGTTGAAAATTAATTTTGATACTGTTTGGACCGCCAATTTGCAAACAGCTCTAATATATAACATTTTCTGCTTTCATTGAGTTCTCTTAGGTTTATACTAAGATCCAATTTCGCTGAGGGGGCAGGATTTTACAGTCACTATAACAATGAAGTCATTACGAACTTGAAGCAATGTCTGGGCACAGTGTCCTTGAACGAAGTCTAGGGTTAAAAAAAATGTACAAAGAATCTGTCAACACAGCATTGTAGTACGTGGTCTCAGCTTCGATTTGATGTAAAGATCTAAAAAATCTGTTGGGAAAATTTTGAGAAAATTGAAATTTAAAATTTTTAGTTTTTCACACCCTTGTCGCATGCAAAATATCAATTTTAAAACTATAAAATAGTATTGCAGTGTTATCGAAATATCACTGCTTATCTAGTTATACATTAGGTTGCTGAATCAGGTGAAAAATTATAATAAAAAGCATTTTATTTCTAATTTTCACATCATTTTCAACATTTAGAGGTGTTGCAAACTCACCGAATCATATAATGTGTCAAATCAAGTATAAACATGGCCATTTCGGCTTTATTATTTGTTTTACTAAAGAAAAGTCGCAAATGAACCACCAAGGTGTGAGAAAATGCCTTGATAAATTCATTAGTGAGATAAATTGAGATTTTTAGCATTTCACCAGTTAATGTTTTTCAAGTGGGATTCACAGAAACATCTGTAAAGTTATCGGACAACAAATAGTTGACAAATGTAGGAATACCTACTGTCGGCATCTCGCAAGTGTGCATCTTCACCACAGTTTTGCATGTACATTGTATTTGACATCCAACGAAATAATATATTTTTATAGAAGTATTTCTTCAAATCAGCAAAAATAACTCTATGTAAGTGGTCTAATTGCTGAGATGATCTCTTCCAAGTTTTATTACAATGTTTCTGTCGATATTGAAATGAAATTAGCAATTTGTGGTATTCTGAAGAATTTTGAGTGCTTCGTTTATGTCTTTTTTTGCTAATTGTTTAGATTATTTCATGAAATCTAGTGGTTACGTACTTCCAAAATTCATTTGTTCAGTTATAGCGTGCCTTGGTGCAATTGACGAAGTTTTTAATTGATAGTCAGCAGATTCTCTTCCATGGTCACACAATTAATATTGTTTATCTGTGCATGCTAAAACTGAACAACTGAATTTTGGAAGTAAGCAACCGTTAGATTTCAAGAAATAATCTTAGCAATTGGCAAAAAAAGGTCAAAAAGGCACATAAAATTCTACAGAAGACCATTAAAATTGCTACCTATATTTCAACATCGACAGAAGATTGTAATAAAACTTAGAAGAGATCATCTCAGCCATTAGTCCACTTACATAGAGTTATTTTTGCTGATTTGAAGAAATACTTCTATAAAAATATATTATTTCCTTGGATGTCAAGTACAATGTACATGCAAAGCTTCGGTAAAGATGCACACTTGCGAGATGCAGACAGTAGATATTCCTACATTTGTCAACTATTTGTTGTCCGATAACTTTACAGATGTTTCTGTGAATCCCACTTGAAAAACATTAACTGGTGAAATGCTAAAAATCTCAATTTATCTCACTAATGAATTTAACAAGGCATTTTCTCACACCTTGGTGGTTCATATGCGACTTTTCTTTAGTAAAAGAAATAATAAAGCCGAAATGGCCATGTTTATATTTGATTTGACACATTATATGATTCGGTGAGTTTGCAACACCTCTAAATGTTGAAAATGATGTGAAAATTAGAAATAAAATGCTTTTTATTATAATTTTTCACCTGATTCAGCAACCTAATGTATAACTAGATAAGCTGTGATATTTCGATAACACTGCAATGCTATTTTATAGTTCTAAAATTGATATTTTGCATGCGACAAGGGTGTGAACAACTAAAAATTTTAAATTTCAATTTTCTCAAAATTTTCCCAACAGATTTTTTAGATCTTTACATCAAATCGAAGCTGAGATCACATACTACAACGCTGTGTTGACAGATTCTTTGTACATTTTTTTTAACCCTAGACTTCGTTCAAGGACACTGTGTGGGGTGGGGGTGTTGGATGGCTGCAGTGCCTCTTGCATCTGTATCACTTTCAATAGGGACCTTTGCATCTAAGGCTGCCATCCAATCAAGGTGATTACCAGTGTACATGGGTGTCACCTAGTCAGCCATAAAGGACGGGAACTCATTCAACTGGGTCTTTGATGTGAACCCCAAATGGACCGAAGTCTTGTTTTTGGGGACATGTATTGACCACCTTTGGTTATACTGATATAAAGTAAAGGTCGCAGTCTGCTGCTATCTTAAATTCATTTGAAGTTTTTGTCAAAGTTTTGAATGATTGTTTTGATCATGGCATACTATATACAATGAATTATTGATATAGAAAGTTAAAAACAATTCTCTCATTATGTCTGCCTGAAGTCTTAATCATCCTAATATCCTCATGGGGCTCTGATAGGCTGCTATAAAATATGTTCTGTCTGCCTCTTGTAATCTGCATCTGTAGTCAATAATGGAATATATAAAAGATATATGTTGCAAATACCAATATGTACTTGTCTTCCCTTGTTCCACCCTGGGCAGAGATGTTGCAGAGGATTCAAGGTCAGATGGATAAGGTTGCCATCTTTCTTGAGATTACGAGGCAATGTGTAGTTGCCCACAGAGTGGCTGATCTATATTCCCAGATTACATTGAAGTTGGGTGAACGATATTGACATTGAAAATAATGAAACGCCACTCTTCCTCACATCGTGTGTCATACTGCCACACGATGTTGAATTGCTCTCACACACATGTAAATCCCCCGAGAAAAGCTGCTATTCTGGGTGAAATGATGTGCGTGTCTTCATCTGGGAAAATTTGCGGCTGAAATCTACGTATTGCAGTCATTTTGACTATAATGTGAAAATACACTGTTAGAGCCACAGGCATACTGGAGACGGGACGGTTGCCCCTTTAAAAATTTGGGAGATACTAAGATTAAGGCAAACAGGCTAAAAATATGTGCAGATGATTTAATAAACATTGTGAATCAATGGTTTCCAAGTGATCACATTTGAAATGGTATAAAATAAAATTGAGTCAAATGTCCCCCCCCCTGCCAAAGTTTGCGAGCAGTCCGCCTATTGGTAGAGTGGGTCGACATGAATTATATAAAGATGAAATGCTGCCTCACTTTTTTCGCTCTTGACTGTTTTCAGAATTGTCATTTTCTTTCATTGCTTCACATCATGTTCTTAGATTATTTCGCATTACCTTACTCTCTATCTCCAACCATATTAATGAGCATTTTAATCACTTGTATGCTTCGGATGCTTCCTTGTCGTGGAAAGAACCAGTAAGTTTCTGTAAAATCATCATTACAAACGATAGGAGGTTAGATGTTCAAATGGAATAGCGAGGCTTTCATGTGGCGGCTCAGTTCTTTCTTGAGGCTTTCACTCACCACACAAATGTTGTATCATTAGATTCTGTGGCCACTCACAGAAGATGCTGGATAGGTGCCTTGAAGCAATCAAAATGTCTTATTGGTAATCCTGGCATCATATTGAAGGTGATTTCTCTTCGATAACATTGCGTAATGGCTCTGGCGAGTATGGAATTTTAAAATATACATCGAGTTTCATCTGATTATTCTCTCGTAATGAGTTGATGTAATACATCAGTATGACTTAATGAGGAATGAAGATGTAAAATATTAGTCCTGGTATATATACAAAGTCAATGTGAAGTAGTCATTCTGTGGTATACGTTTCTGCCAGTTCTAATATGTTTCTCTCCGATATTTTTCTGTACCTTTTCGTCCTGAGGTGGAGGACTGAGGACCTTGTAGCAGGTGATGAATGTATCGCAGCAGAGCTGAAAATTATCCGTGGTTTGCCTGCAGCGGTGAATGGGTCCAGTGGCTTTTCGCAAAGTTAGTAATGGGAGTTACTCAATTGTTGCAGTGCGGTAATTGATCCAACAAATCAGCGGCAGAACTCTGGCAAAGAGTAACAGAAAGGGATAAAAAGAACCCATTGCATGTGGGACGCCTTGATCTCCAAGTGACATGCAAGCTGCAGAAAGGTTCTCAGATTTGGTCGAAGGGTCTTGCCAGTCACCGAAATTGTCCTCCCTGGATAAAAGACTAATCTCTACATGCAGGGAATGCTTTATATATCAATCTTGTGATTGGGAATGTGCTACAACTTCACATTCATGTGAAATATTATGATTATAGTGTTCAACAACTAGTTGCAGTGTAGTATATCTGTATTGATTCATGGTTACAAACTTTTAAATTGGGTCCATACATTTCATTATATAGATCTGGTTCTTCCCCTATGCAACTCATATTCTCAGCTACAACATGTTGTATTGCACATTTTATACCAATAAGATATATGAGAATACTTTAAGGAAACTGCCATCATATTTTTTCTCATTTTGAATACAGTTTATGCAGACAACTCTTCCTTATCCGCTATCTATCTTGATGGCTATCCTCGATGTTCATTATGTGTTGCAATATCCGCCGGGCATCAGCAGTTTTTTTTTGCTCACCAAGTAATGATATTGTCGAAAACTTTCTTGAACAGAGCGGCTGCTGGGTATTGTAATTTTCCTTGGGGCTATACATCTGGAATGAGCTCTTTCGTCCCAGAATAGCGGATAGCCATACCGAGCACTGCTGAGCATATTTTCCAATATCACACGCTTGATCATTGTGGATGGGGGAGCTGCGCTGAGACCATCAATAATCTGAGGCAATTACAGCACAGATGACCTTCAACTCGGCTGTCAGCAATCTGATCGATTTTGTCACAATCACTTGTACCTTTGCGCACGGGGTACAATAGGGTTACATCAGGTGTGATGTTATTAAGAAATATGGGCACACAGTGGACCCTGTAGGTACACCTCTCCTGACCCACTTGCTGCAGGGCCATATCAGGTGTGACTAGACTACTGATGGCTTGTTTGATACCTTGTTCAATTACCATTTGTTGGCTTATCTCAGCGTTCCTGCATGTCAATGACTTGAGGAAAATGTCCAGGAAGAGGATATTACCCAGAGACAGAACACACCAGAGTGCCTATAATTTTTGTTGGATATATTGATGAATGGTTTGAGTAAGATAAGATTTCATAAATTTGGAGAATAAAAAGCAGCAAATTTTACCCCATATGATCATCTTTGCCAATGCCCCAAAGAATACTTCATCATATTTCCTTGATTGATTGATATTCATGGCTATTTTTTGTTGAAAAGATTAATGAAATAAGAACTTTTACGGGTGCAAAAATTGTCAAGACCCTGGTGTCATTCATCCAATTTTGGATGTTCCCTTGAGTGGACCAGGGGAATGAAGTGCTATTTGTTTTTTGAAATGTCAGTGTAAATCTGCAGGGATCTACAAACATCACTAGTAGGAGTAGATTGGACTCGATAGTGCCAAGCGACCTCATAAATGGAGGTCGCAAAGATCTGTTTTCCTCCCGAGACCAAGAGTTCCAGGACTTATTAAAGGTCAGTCTCAAATGACCTTTAAGTGTCCTTCAAATCACTCCAAACGACTCACGGTTATTTGCGACCGACTATATCAAAGTGGAAAAGTTGGACAACTCCAGATTTCTACGATAAATGATGTAGACATGAATATGAGTAATGACTTCTGCGGAGATGCACTAATCATTATTACTTTCACGTGACCATTGCAGAAGTGGGTAATTACTGTCTGGCTTCGGAATTACTCAGCCTTTCTGTAGGTTGTATACTGGATAAATGTTGTACATATGTCTGCTGAGAAACAACTTAGAATCTTTGCCTCATTACATGAAAAGTTAATCAGTTTGTCGTTGATATGGTTGATTAGTGGCCTGTACTTTCCACATTTGTCTCTGGTGTAAGTGTAGAGCGTCGCGAAGCCCCTCGTCTTGCTCGTAAACCAGCGGTTATTATGCAAAGGATGCTCTTCAGATGCTTTACAGAAGTGCTCTTATCAGAAACTTCTTTATTCACTTTCATATAAAGAGAGACACTTTGCAAGTTTCTGAGGTGCATAGGGAATGACTCTTATCTGTCCACAGACTTCGGATGTACGGCATATCTTGTACCGCTTCTACCACTTCTATATATGATGTCAAAAATGGCGAATCATAAAGAGTCAAGGCTCCAACAGTGCTGCTTTTACTTAATTTATACATTTACCATCCTTCAATATTAAAATCTGATACTTACCAAGTGTAACTGATAAACTTCCTTGAACTCGCCTGAAGTCTTCATTTAACTTCGATGACTCAGTGATGCATCCATTTGTTGATTTTGACTCTGTGAGAGTTTAATTGATACATTCCGCAACATATTGACCATTTTGTATGCAATGTTTCGAATCTTACAATAACTTTTGAGACTCAAATAGTCTTGATACATGAGATGTCTATGTTTGCAATGCTTTGGAGTTTATGAAACACTTAAGATATCTTGAAAAGTTGTATCATGCTCAAGATGTCTATGCGATACTTTCAGAGGTATCAATGACAGATTTCTGTGTTGAATATGAGATCTAATACATCGCTACAGGATTGGAAGTAGCATTATGCATCTTGGCTAATATGGCTCCTTCTCATCTGTCTCGCTGTCCTTGTGGCATAAGCTGGAATTATTGCATTTGTGCAAAGAGGGATAAGCACCCAAGCTAAGGCCAGATATGTTTAATTCTTAGCTTCCTGGATCGACCGACCTAACTGATTTTCTGACAATGGAGAAAATGCTGACCTGACTCACCATTTTTATTTAATGACTGATTGAAAATTGAGGTTACAGTTTCTTGTCCTGCCAAATGACCCAAGAAATAGGCCCTGAGAAGCAAAATATCTATTTTGTCTGGTCTGAGCATTCGTTGGTCTTCTGGACTGGTTTGCCAGTGGTTCGGGTTTGGATGCAATAAAACGACTTATGAATAGATCCATGCGCTTGCTTTTTATGGCTGACATTGTTATGCGAGTTGCCGCAGCAAGATATTGGCTTTTTTTGGCCGTCTAATATAAGCAAGCACTGCAAACATGTGTGACCCACACTTGACCACAAGTGCATAATGTTAGCATTTCCATAATGCTGTTCTGGCTCTCATGAAGTTTTGCAATACTGTTGAATCAGATTTCAGATGAGGCTTGCTTACTCGATTGTCGCCTTCTTAATTACAGCCTCTAAACTCGATATGTAAACAGATTAGACTGTTGCATTATGAAGATGGCACTTCGTGCACCATCATTCTGATGATTTATCATGATCATACCCAATACATTCAATGTTAATTTGATTTGTTGGTGACAGACAAACGAAAGGATTATGCATCTGATTTTCACTCTAAAATCAGTTATGAAAAATCAAATGGCCTTCTCTTCATAGTGACTAATCAAACAGCCTCTATGTTTCCCATGTTGAATGTAGAGAAGATGACACTTCATCGGCTATTATGACTCACAGGATGCCAAAATCTGTGTGAAGCAACACTCATTTTTTGCATATCAAGGTTACAGTATGTAATGGATCGAGGAAGTTTTTGTATGAACTGAATGATTATATAAAAGATGTTTAAAAGAATGGTGTTTCGCAATGTAAAAGTTCAAGCATAGCTTTGTTCAATATAGTTGTTTTAATCACATGAGGCAAAGCTATGTTAATGTGGATGGCTTTTAAACACAGACAGATGATTCCTGGGCGTCTTGAATACCGTTTGTGCACTTAATTTCCTAGACATCAGGCTGATGACGGCTTCATTACTCATTCTGTTTGTCTCCGCGACATCCATTTGGTATATTAGTTGCCGAGACATCTCACATACAAATGATTTCTGCTCTCATTTATCTTGCACTAATCACACATTTCTCTTGGGTATAGACAGTCTTTCCTGGTGGCCTTGCAGCACTATCACTCTGGAAGCCACAGGACTGATGCCGGGACCGCTACCAGCTCCAGTGCAGAATCCTCGCCATGAATCACGCTTAGACGCGATGTGGCTCATGTCATTGGCTGACCGCAAGGACTTTACTCGTCACAGGGGTCTTATCCAGGATGTCCTAAAGGAAATGCCAACGACCTTTATTGAGGCAGACTTTGACTCTTGAACTTCAACCCATTCGTTCGCTTATTATCGGTACAATAGATGTAGTAATCTGAATTTATGGAAGGTTTGGCTGGCCCGACAATATAGTTTTTATATCGTGGTCATCATCGGTCGAGCGGTATATTTTTGGCATCAGAGAGCCCTTGGATCTTAGAGGCCCAATGTCGATATAAGGAGGAGGGAAACTTTGTGTCATTGTGCTGCTTTATTTTATTCAGAATAATTTGTATAACAGTATGTCGGATATATTCAGATACATGGTTCTGGTAATGATGTGTTACAATATTTGTGATATTCATGAATAAATGTCACCGCGAGACAGACATGCATACTCAAAATAAAGAAGCATAGATTAAAAACAATTTATGATGATATTGTGTCTTAAAAGAAATTCTAATTCTATGCATGTCTCTACATTATGCGGAAACTTATCTAAGGCTGGACAGTGAGGTCATGCACCGATATTTGCTTTGATGATAAGGTTGCTATGTGCTCAGGTGCCAGTTTTGCAGCTTAATTCACTCTTCAATACAAATCTGCATCTTGCTAGCTGGAATTGAAGGTCTGATATTGTCAAACCGAATATCAGTGTCAACTTGGGTCTCTGAAATGGGACTACCTTCTATTGAAACATGTTAGGGAGTAATCTATTTTTCAGAAGGTTTTGATTCAACCCTAAATGTGTATATGGAATTAAATGAATGCAGAGTGTTCTTTAACTGAGACAAGACTTTGTTGAGAAATCTCTCTGTTCCATTGGTATCCCCTGTTGCTTCAACACCCATAATATTTTTTGTCTGAACCCATTTTTTAAATCTTTTTTTTCTGATCTAAAAAGAGCCTTTTGATCATTATTTTTGGTCTCGATCCATTTTTCATTCCTTTTTTTTTGGGCCTTCTGAGTCAAGATTGGTCGTGGCTTGACATGATAGCCATTGATGGAAGCATCAGTCGCTGTCGGGCCTGTCAACAGGGGACTGTCGAGCTATCTTTGGATTCGGCCATCGATGTAAACAATACCCGTGGGGTAGGAATACCATAGGTTGGTATCAGCCCTTATCATGCTCTAGTGTTTGGCTGTCAGACGCCGTTGGCATAAGTCTGTCAAGAGGATGGTAAATAGCCACTACAAGGTCGAAGCAGGTCAGAGAGTGATGCAAATGTGGTCATGCATCCCTCTACTTCACAGCGACATTTCTGCTTGCCCTGCTCTCCTTTTTCCTGAGACTGCTTACGTAAGTGCAATACGAGGTCAGAGTGGCCCAAATTTTATTGGCCTTGCATTCAATGTCCGTGTTGAGAGGCTGAAATGATTACGGTACACATTCGATGTTCTTCTAGTGGCTCTCCGTGGTTATGCGTAAAGATGGCCAATAAAACTATATGGAAAGAAGATGCTGAGAACAAAGCTTTTCACTGATTGAATATGGCTCTTGGAAAAAGTACAGATAAGTCGTATAAAAAATACGTCCAGTAGGATTATGGACAATTCCTACGTGAATAATTCAGGACTTTCCATACAAAGTTCCAGACCATTTTTTTCTGCTTTGAAAACTCTTTTAGATAAGAAAATTCAGTCACAGAAATGCATCCATCTGATGTTGGAATCCCTTTGGTTTTATTTGCAATATTCGCTGCAAATCACTTCTAATGATTTAGATCTGGCCGTTAACATGGAATTCAACATGCTATCACTCATTGCAGCTGAAATTCATTGTGATGCTAATTTCAATTAAGTGCCCAAAACAAGAAATCCAAATGACAATTGATATTGTGGGACCTGCTTCTGAATGACGAATATCTCGAGTGCTTCTCTTAAACTTGGTTATTGTATTGTGGGACAGAGAACATTCAGGGTGAGGGAGGAATTCAATCTTGTGTATTCATTCATGTTTTGAACTACTGGAGATGTTTCGCCCCAAAAGATTGTATGCCTATATGGGACCCAGGGCAGTCCGTCCAGGTTCATGCATATCAATGTACACACATGCATAAATCGTGAATGTTTCACCCAAGAGATGGCCGTTGCCCTCGGAGCAGTTGTAACGCTTCGGGTTGAAAAACTAAATATTCTATGAAGCCTAGCGTTGGAGATGATAAGATTTTCAATATTTTTCTGATTTTGTTTGTTGTTGTATTTCAATTCAAATATTTTGGAATCCTGCAGTTTTTATTTATAGATTGGAAGACGAATAATGGAATTGTTTCTTAAGTCAATCCAGAACTTAGAATGTGGTTTGAGTCCATTAATGTTTCTTTAAATGCAAGGCACATGTTCAAACACTGGCTAGAATTAGTCAAGCTGTCAATTTAAATGCTATTTAATGTTGATTTAAAGTAATTTACAACCAACAGACATGCCAGAATGAGACTTTTTACAATAACAGCCATCGTATCTTACAAGGCGTAGCTTAAAAAAAAACATGGTTGAAAACATAATGTTTGTCATTAGCAAATCTGGCTTTCTTCTTCACAGATTTACTATTTACAAAACTCTAGGGGGTAGTATTTATATAATTAGATTTGACGAAGAATAATATTATGCTAGAAGTCTGAGATAGGAGAAATCAGCGTCCCTAGACCGGCATCATGCAGACAAACTTGGAAGCTTGTGGAAGAAGCATGCTGTGTGACAGTCATCACACTAAACCCTTGGCAGAATTTGATTAGAACCTTGGCTGCATGCCGATCCTGTCGTTGCTTACTTTGCGGGTGCCTGTGACATTATTGCATTGAAAACTTTCAAAATTGGACGGTTTTTGTCCGGATTGCTACTGCTCAATCTGGCTTCTCATCATGAGTGATGGCAATCAGTGCTGCAAACAGTGTGAACATCAGCGTCTGAACAGCTAGAGCCTTTTAGGGTTTTATTTGTTTGGTTGTGCATGCTGTACCCCATGGCCACTACAAAGAGCACTCAACCTAGGTCAGTAGGTGGATTAGGCTTTACAACCTGTATTTATGGACGATTTGACTTGACCGCGGTAATGAAGCCTTTGGCACTCTTTGATGAAACATCTGTCTGACATGTGTTGTCCAAACCGGGAATCAAGCATGTTCCCAAAAGTTAGCATTATCCGCTATTACTGAGCAGGATAATAAATAATAATAATAATAATAATAATAAATACTTTATTATTCACGCAGTGCATGAAACTTGCACTATCAAGGGTCTATGCCATCACTAAATATTAAAAAAGTGCGTCTTATAATAGAAACTTCAGAGGAGCTTTATTACTGATGTGCCTCTTGAATGCTATGATTGATGGTCAAGGCTATAAGAAGTGAGAGATAAACATAAAACAAATATGTAAAATAAGGCGACCCAGTCAAGCGTGGCAGATTTGAAATGAAGACTTGCTGCTGAATTTGTTCGAAGAAGATTGAATTAAACCTCTTCATGACATTGGTCTCTTGGGGTGAAGTATGTTCATCAATAATTTTAGTATGTTGAAATAGAGTTCTGGAGTTTTATAACAATGCAGAATGTGATGCAGATGCAGAACTTTTATCCTCTATTTGAGTCAACCACATAAGTGGAGTCTTGGTTTTTTGTTTGCTCAGTTAGCTTTTGAAGTTATTGTAAGCAAACTGGGTGTTCATCTTACAAGAATAGCATGCAGCAATGATGTTGAAGTTATCACAAAGCACAACTTCTCTGAAAACTTTTGAATTTGTTTGACAATGAAAAGATCAGAGGTTTATTCACTTGATAAGCTTCAGTTTGGAGTATAGGAGATTGCATAAACATTTTTAGGCTAGATTTTGTTTTATGTTGACAAGAAAGGAGAGACAAATATTTTAAACAATGCTTGAGTTATCGAATCTAGGATTTGCAGAATGTGTATCAACATGTTATTTGATATGATGATTTAAAACTGAGTGATGACGAAAGAGTTGACTTCTTAGATCAGATTGAATTGTCATATTTCCCTTATATATAATATTGGCAAACCGAATATCATGGTCAACTTGAGGCTTTGAAATAGAACTACCTTCTGTTGACACTTTTTAGGGAAAACTCCATTTTTTAGAAGGTTTTGATCCCTTCCTAAGTGTAGGCCTATATATTGTGCAAAATGAATATAAAGTATTCTTTTACTGAGGCAAGACTTCGTTGCGAAATCTATGTTTTTATCATTACCATCCCCGGTTGCTTCAATACCCATGATATTTCTTGTCTAAGCCAATTTTTTGTTTTTTCATCTTTTTTTTCTGATCTAAAAAAGGCCTTTTGATCATTACTTTTCACTCCTTTTTTTGGCCTTCTGGGTCAAGATTGGTCGTGGCTTGACATGATAGCCATTGATGGAAGCATCAGTCACTGTTGGATGTCAACAGAGGACTGTCGAGCTATCTTTGGATTCGGCCATCGATGTAAACAATACCCGTGGGGTAGGAATACCATAGGTTGGTATCAGCCCTTATCGTGCTCTAGTGTTTGGCTGTCAGACACCGTTGGCATAAGTCTGTCAAGAGGATGGTAAATAGCCACTACAAGGTCGAAGCAGGTCAGAGAGTGATGCAAATGTGGTCATGCATCCCTCTACTTCACAGCGACATTTCTGCTTGCCCTGCTCTCCTTTTTCCTGAGACTGCTTACGTAAGTGCAATACGAGGTCAGAGTGGCCCAAATTTTATTGGCCTTGCATTCAATGTCCGTGTTGAGAGGCTGAAATGATTACGGTACACATTCGATGTTCTTCTAGTGGCTCTCCGTGGTTATGCGTAAAGATGGCCAATAAAACTATATGGAAAGAAGATGCTGAGAACAAAGCTTTTCACTGATTGAATATGGCTCTCGGAAAAAGTACAGATAAGTCGTATAAAGATTACGTGCAGTAGGATTATGGACAATTCCTACTTGAATGATTCAGGTCTTTTCTTGCAAAGTTTCAGACCATTTTTAGACAAGGCAATTCTGTCTCAAAAATGTATTCATCTGATATTGGAATCCCTTCAGTTTTATTTACAATATTCGCTGCAAATCACTTCTAATGATTTAGATCTGGCCGTTAACATGGAATTCAACATGCTATCACTCATTGCAGCTGAAATTCATTGTGATGCTAATTTCAATTAAGTGCCCAAAACAAGAAATCCAAATGACAATTGATATTGTGGGACCTGCTTCTGAATGACAAATATCTCAAGTGCTTCTCTTAAACCTGGTTATGGTATTGTGGGACAGCGAACATTCGAGGTGAGGGAGGAATTCAATCTTGTGTATTCATTCATGTTTTGAACTACTGGAGATGTTTCGCCCCAAAAGATTGTATGCCAGGGCAGTCCGTCCAGGTTCATGCATATCAATGTACACACATGCATAAATCGTGAATGTTTCACCCAAGAGATGGCCGTTGCCCTCGGAGCAGTTGTAACGCTTCGGGTTGAAAAACTAAATATTCTATGAAGCCTAGCGTTGGAGATGATAAGATTTTCAATATTTTTCTGATTTTGTTTGTTGTTGTATTTCAATTCAAATATTTTGGAATCCTGCAGTTTTTATTTATAGATTGGAAGACGAATAATGGAATTGTTTCTTAAGTCAATCCAGAACTTAGAATGTGTTTGAGTCCAATAATGTTTCTTTAAATGCAAGGCACATGTTCAAACACTGGCTAGAATTAGTCAAGCTGTCAATTTAAATGTTGTTTAATGTTGATTTAAAGTAATTTACAACCAACAGACATGCCAGAATGAGACTTTTTACAATAACAGCCATCGTATCTTACACGGCGTAGCCTAAAAAACATGGTTAAAACATAATGTTTGTCATTAGCAAATCTGGCTTTCTTCTTCACAGATTTACTATTTACAAAACTCTAGGGTGTAGTATTTATATAATTAGATTTGACGAAGAATAATATTATGCTAGAAGTCTGAGATAGGAGAAATCAGTGTCTCTAGACCGGCATCATGCAGACAAACTTGGAAGCTTGTGGAAGAAGCATGCTGTGTGACAGTCATCACACTAAACCCTTGGCAGAATTTGATTAGAACCTTGGCTGCATGCCGATCCTGTCGTTGCTTACTTTGCGGGTGCCTGTGACATTATTGCATTGAAAGCTTTCAAAATTGGACGGTTTTTGTCCGGATTGCTACTGCTCAATCTGGCTTCTCATCATGTGTGATGGCAATCAGTGCTGCAAACAGTGTGAACATCAGGTTCTGAACAGCTAGAGCCTTTTTGGGTTTTATTTGTTTGGTTGTGCATGCTGTATCCCATGGACACTACAAAGAGCACTCAACCTAGGTCAGTAGGTGGATTAGGCTTTACAACCTGTATTTATGGACCGATTTGACTTGACCGCAGTTATGAAGCTAGCGGCACTCTTTGATGAAACATCTGTCTGACATGTGTTGTCCAAACCGGGAATCAAGCATGTTCCCAAAAGTCAGCATTATCCGCTATTACTGAGCAGGATCTTTGCCCTCTTGCACTATCAAGGGTCTATGCCATCACTAAATATTAAAAATGTGAGTCTTATAATAGAAACTTCAGAGGAGCTTTATTACTGATGTGCCTTTTGAATGCTGTGAGTGATGGTCAAGGCTATAAGAAGTGAGAGATAAACATAAAACAAATATGTAAAATAAGGCGACCCAGTCAAGCGTGGCAGATTTGAAATGAAGACTTGCTGCTGAATTTGTTCGAAGAAGATTGAATTAAACCTCTTCATGACATGGGTCTCTTGGGGTGAAGTATGTTCATCAATAATTTTAGTATGTTGAAATAGAGTTCTGGAGTTTTATAACAATGCAGAATGTGATGCAGATGCAGAACTTTTATCCTCTATTTGAGTCAACCACATAAGTGGAGTCTTGGTTTTTTGTTTGCTCAGTTAGCTTTTGAAGTTATTGTAAGCAAACTGGGTGTTCATCTTACAAGAATAGCATGCAGCAATGATGTTGAAGTTATCACAAAGCACAACTTCTCTGAAAACTTTTGAATTTGTTTGACAATGAAAAGATCAGAGGTTTATTCACTTGATAAGCTTCAGTTTGGAGTATAGGAGATTGCATAAACATTTTGAGGCTAGATTTTGTATAATTCTGAGAAGAAAGGAGAGGCAAATATTTTAAACAATGCTTGAGTTATCGAATCTAGGATTTGCAGAATGTGTATCAACATGTTATTTGATATGATGATTTAAAACTGAGTGATGACGAAAGAGTTGACTTCTTAGATCAGATTGAATTGTCATATTTCCCTTATATATAATATTGGCAAACCGAATATCATGGTCAACTTGAGGCTTTGAAATAGAACTACCTTCTGTTGACACTTTTTAGGGAAAACTCCATTTTTTAGAAGGTTTTGATCCCTTCCTAAGTGTAGGCCTATATATTGTGCAAAATGAATATAAAGTATTCTTTTACTGAGGCAAGACTTCGTTGCGAAATCTGTTTTTTTCATTAGCATCCCCTGTTGCTTCAATACCCTTGATATTTTTTGTCTAAGCCTATTTTTTTTCATCTCTTTTTCTGATCTAAGAAGGGCCTTTTGATCATTATTTTTCATTCCTTTTTTTGGCCTTCTGGGTCAAGATTGGTCGTGGCTTGACATGATAGCCATTGATGGAAGCATCAGTCACTGTTGGATGTCAACAGAGGACTGTCGAGCTATCTTTGGATTCGGCCATCGATGTAAACAATACCCGTGGGGTAGGAATACCATAGGTTGGTATCAGCCCTTATCGTGCTCTAGTGTTTGGCTGTCAGACGCCGTTGGCATAAGTCTGTCAAGAGGATGGTAAATAGCCACTACAAGGTCGAAGCAGGTCAGAGAGTGATGCAAATGTGGTCATGCATCCCTCTACTTCACAGCGACATTTCTGCTTGCCCTGCTCTCCTTTTTCCTGAGACTGCTTACGTAAGTGCAATACGAGGTCAGAGTGGCCCAAATTTTATTGGCCTTGCATTCAATGTCCGTGTTGAGAGGCTGAAATGATTACGGTACACATTCGATGTTCTTCTAGTGGCTCTCCGTGGTTATGCGTAAAGATGGCCAATAAAACTATATGGAAAGAAGATGCTGAGAACAAAGCTTTTCACTGATTGAATATGGCTCTCGGAAAAAGTACAGATAAATCGTATAAAGATTACGTGCAGTAGGATTATGGACAATTCTTACTTGAATGATTCAGGTCTTTTCTTGCAAAGTTTCAGACCATTTTTAGACAAGGCAATTCTGTCTCAAAAATGTGTTCATCTGATATTGGAATCCCTTCGGTTTTATTTACAATATTCGCTGCAAATCACTTCTAATGATTTAGATCTGGCCGTTAACATGGAATTCAACATGCTATCACTCATTGCAGCTGGAATTCATTGTGATGCTAATTTCAATTAAGTGCCAAAAACGAGAAATCCAAATGACAATTGATATTGTGGGACCTGCTTCTGAATGACAAATATCTCAAGTGCTTCTCTTAAACCTGGTTATGGTATTGTGGGACAGCGAACATTCGAGGTGAGGGAGGAATTCAATCTTGTGTATTCATTCATGTTTTGAACTACTGGAGATGTTTCGCCCAAAAGGTTGTATGCCTATATGGGACCCAGGGCGGTCCGTCCAGGTTCATGCATATCAATGTACACACATGCATAAATCGGGAATGTTTCACCCAAGAGATGGCCGTTGCCCTCGGAGCAGTTGAAACGCTTCGGGTCGAAATCCTAAATATTCTATGAAGCCTAGCGTTGGAGATGATATGATTTTCAATATCTTTCTGATTTTGTTTGTTGTTTTATTTCATTATAGAAATATTTTGGAATCCTGCAGTTTTTATTTATAAATTGAAAGACGAATAATGGAATTTTTTCTGAAGTCAATCTAGAACTTAGAATGTGTTTTGAATCCAATAATGTTTCTTCAAATGCAAGGCACATGTTCAAACACTGGCTAGAATTAGTCAAGTTGTCAATTTAAATGCTATTTAATGTTTATTTAAAGTAATTTACAACCAACAGACATGCCAGAATGAGACTTTTTACAATAACAGCCATCGTATCTTACAAGGCGTAGCTTCAAAAAAAACATGGTTGAAAACATAATGTTTGTCATTAGCAAATCTGGCTTTCTTCTTCACAGATTTACTATTTACAAAACTGGAGGGTGCAGTATTTATATAATTAGATTTGATGAAGAATAATATTATGCTAGAAGTCTGAGATAGGAGAAATCAGCGTCCCTAGACCGGCATCATGCAGACAAACTTGGAAGCTTGTGGAAGAAGCATGCTGTGTGACAGTCATCACACTAAACCCTTGGCAGAATTTGATTAGAACCTTGGCTGCATGCCGATCCTGTCGTTGCTTACTTTGCGGGTGCCTGTGACATTATTGCATTGATAACTTTCAAAATTGGATGGTTTTTGTCCGGATTGCTACTGCTCAATCTGGCTTCTCATCATGAGTGATGGCAATCAGTGCTGCAAACAGTGTGAACATCAGCGTCTGAACAGCTAGAGCCTTTTAGGGTTTTATTTGTTTGGTTGTGCATGCTGTACCCCATGGACACTACAAAGAGCACTCAACCTAGGTCAGTAGGTGGATTAGGCTTTACAACCTGTATTTATGGACCGATTTGACTTGACCGCAGTTATGAAGCTAGCGGCACTCTTTGATGAAACATCTGTCTGACATGTGTTGTCCAAACCGGGAATCAAGCATGTTCCCAAAAGTTAGCATTATCCGCTATTACTGAGCAGGATCTTTGCCCTCTTGCACTATCAAGGGTCTATGCCATCACTAAATATTAAAAAAGTGAGTCTTATAATAGAAACTTCAGAGGAGCTTTATTGCTGATGTGCCTTTTGAATGCTGTGAGTGATGGTCAAGACTATAAGAAGTGAGAGATAAACATAAAACAAATATGTAAAATAAGGCAAACCCAGACAAGCGTGGCAGATTTGAAATGAAGACTTGCTGCTGAGCTTGTTCCAACAAGATTGAATTAAACCCATTCATGACATGGGTCTCCTGGGGTGAAGTATATTCATCAATAAGTTTAGCATGTTGGAATAGAGTTCTGGAGTTCTATTTATAACACTGCAGAATGTGATAGAGATGCAGAACTCTTATCCTCTATTTGAGTCAACCACATAACTGCAATCTTGATTTTTTGTTTGCTCAGTTAGCTTTTGAAGTTATTGTAAGCAAACTGGGTGTTCATTTTACAAGAATAGCATGCAGCAATGATGTTGAAGTTATCACAACTTCACTGAAAACTTATTAATTTGTTTGACAATGAGAAGATCAAAGGTTTATTCACTTAACAAGCTTCAGTTTGGAGTATAGGAGATTGCATAAATATTTTGAGGCTACATTTATCTGATAATGTTGACCAGAAAAAAAAGGCAAATATTTTAAACAATGCTTGAGTCATCGGATCTAGGATTTGCAGAATGTACATGAACTTGTTATTTGATATAATGATGATGAAAAGAGTTGTCTTCTTAGATTAGATCGAATTGTCGTATTTCCCATATGTGGCAGGTTTGATGGTTTGTTCCATTTTGTAGGGAGTAATTCAAAGTACTAGTATTCTCTCTATAATATTTTATTCTCTCTGTAATATTTGACAAAGACAAGACGTCTGTGTCTAGACGTGATTCGGTGGAATAGTAGACAAAGGACAGTAGTCAATAGGAAGCTTCAATTTGGATGAATCGGTTGCCAAGTGAAACATTGATTTGTGAAACTGCTCATTACAATGGCTATATGAGAAGCTTTTCTTCCTTCTATGGCGTGACATCAATTATTGCGATGCTTCATGTTTATTCCTGCAGCACTTGATTAATAGAACTGTAATAGTTGCTGCGTCATGAAAATGCTGCAGGCAAGACAATTCATGCAATATGATTTATTACATATGGAGGTAAGAAATAGAAGGCAGCTTAGTAGCTTCATATTGGCCACAAAAATGGTAATGTCCCATCGGAATGAAGCGATATTAGCTGGCTATGGAGGTAGTTAATACCGTGCCAGTAGGGAGGGTGTAATTACAAGCCAAGAATGTAACGGAGAGTGGGAATCAATGTGTCCTGCCAGCCATATTGACTTCTGTGCCTTTTCTTTTCTGGAAAACTGGCTCTGGCGGTTAGCCTCGCGAGATGCTACCATTGTGATGGCCTTGTATTGAGTCGTGGCGCAGCTGTGAGTTTGACTCAGTGAGCCCACCAGACTTAAAATATATGTGCTGTTCTGTGGCTTGTCACTCGAAAGAGTCGAAACAGTTAACGCCAGAACAAAAGCTGTCCCATGGGATGAAATGGCAAATCAAAAAGGGAGGTCATTCTTGTTTACCAGCGGTCTGCTTACTGCGCTCTCCCAGCTGTGTTTCAGGCTGTTCCCATGGGTGTACCACAGTTAGCTTAGCTCAAAGTTAGAATGGTATTTGCTTGACATCTCACAGTTTAGTACCGAGTTTAATTCCAGCTGGGCCGATTGTTCCGCCTTTATGAAAAATTCACAAGGGGGCTTAAGTATAAGCAACACCACCATGGAGGTTGCTGGATTGTGGGATGGCTTCAGTGATGGATTCAAATCTCTCAACAAGTTTCTTTTATTATTCTTAATAATCTAAAGTCTTGATACATCTTGCAAAGGCTTTTGCTTGGTGTTAATTCATTTCTAGTGTGCTTTACAGGTCAAAAGGCAATTTCAATCAACCGCCCTGTCTCCAAAGCTATTGCGTGACCTGATTTGCCAAATAAGTGCAGAACCACAGGACATAAAAACCCTTCGCCCTCTCAGATTGCGGAACACCCTCTGCTTTTGACCAATTGGAGGTCTCTCTTTCTTTTAACCACCCGGCTTTCAGGAAATGCATTCACTTTGAACTTAAGAAGAAGTTGCAAATCTGCGGATGCATATTTGATGAGGCGGTAATGCCCGGTGTATATTTGGAAAAGTGGCTCTGGCAGGGCTTAGTGTCTTGTCACCAGGGATGCTATTCTCAACCATGTTCAACATCTGACCAATGTATCCCAAATGAATACGAGACTTGAAAATGGAATATTTAATTGAACGAAAGGATGCTAATGTCCGTGTGGTATATGCAAGTTTATGTTTGACAGATTGATAGATGTACTTCAAAGACACTGTCAAGGAAAAGAGAAAGGATTGATATACATAGAATGTTGAGGCATAGATTTCAGGCAGGATGCTGGCTCTATCCTCTGCTTTCAGGTTTATTCTTGTCTTGGGAAATGCATTGCAAGTTTGACTGCTGTTTAATTGATCTATGGCCTATAAAACTACATTGCCTCTTACAGCTTCCCGTTGGATACGTTGTAGATAGATACATGTAGGTAGATGGAGATATAGATTCAGAGGTAGATGTAGGTATAGAACTGCCTGTAGTGTAGTTGGTCAAGGAATCAGTTATAAAGAGCATAGTGGTACATGCCTCTGCCGTTTTGGTACTGAGTTTAATCCTCACTTTGGGATCGAAAAGTGCAATGCATTGTGTAAATATGAGTCGTAAACTCAATTCACACCCAGCTTGATAAATAGACCGATAAATAGACAGTAAATTAGATAGGCACAGTGCTCAATTGTAGGCTCAATTCCATTGCTTGTGCAGTGTACTGGCTTTAAGCGGCTGCCAAGAATGATCAAGTTGAGCGGGTAACCTTACCCGAGAGGGTACGGTTGTACGGTTGAGAGCTCATCAGGGGGGTTATTTAGGCATGCACAGCAGAGGTCACCTGTCAATGGAATGAGGGGGTTGAATACAGATCACCCTAGTAAGGCCATGAAAAACCCCCCAAGAGAGGGCTCTAATGAAAAGCCTATAGACCAGGCTTGTTGGTCTAAATTCAGCTGCTCAACACCAGTAAGTGTGTAGCACTAACTAGAATGATTCTGAAGCATTCTGAGGTATTCTGAAGCAGTAGTAAGCTGCTACCCTTAATGTGGTCCTTTGTTATGGTTGCTTCACTGTCAAGACCTGCTTTATGAGCTCCTTATGGGGCTCTGTTAACCTATATGAACTGTCACACAGTGGTATCTGCGTTCTGAGACCATCTCTTCTGTGGTCTTTATTTGAGGCTCTCCTCAAAGATAAATTGGAATTGGGAACATCTCATTTTGATCTATTAAGGTTGGAAAACTGCAGAAGTAAGTGGAGAGCCCTTCTCCTTCTACTACTTCTAGCTCTTTAATTAAAGGATGTGCTTTTGAGGGTCTCGTATTGAAGGATTCATAATTAGTACTGAAAATGTAGGGAAACATGTTTGGCCATGTGCTATCAGCTCAGGAGTTGTTGTTAGGGTTATATGTTCATTTTTAGTGTGTACTTATGGTGCTTGTTTTCATAAACAGCCTGTGTGTTTCTAATTTCTTACACACCTTAAGGACACAAGCATGTACTGATGTGTACGACAGGAGATAATGAATAAAAAAAGCTCTTGAGCTATTTCCATTCTCATACTCATATAACATCAAACAACTGGAATGTATGTTTGTGTTGTAAAATAAACAATTTCTTTCAATTACTGCCAGTGATTCATTTCAACATAAATCCTGAAATAACTAAAACTTGTCGTTGGTTACATTGGGGGAGAGAGGGTAGTTCTAGAGGTAATTGGCTGCCAAACGCTGGGTCCAGGGTTCAAATCCAACTCTTGCGGGGTCACCTTGGCCGAAGTTGGACGGCTGTTTGAATCATCCTTCGCCTCATTGCCATGTCCTACGGTCCTGATTAGCCTTCCAAGTGCATATAAACAGGACGTAAAGCCCCAATCATCCATTCATCTTTGCTTATATTATTTGAAAAATTGCTGAATCACACTTTTGTTGCTTCCTTTCTGCACACATAGGCTCACAGGCGCCTCAGTTTTGCCCCAAGATCTAATACCTGTTTAACGAGCCAATATGTCCCAGTTGTGTCCTTGTAATCCCTCATTAAATTTGAAGTAAGGGCTCAGGACTTGTTTGTCTTGGAGACCTTGTGTGCTCATAGATTTTGTCTAGGTTCCTGTTCATTAGCTATATGTTGTTTCCTTCCTAATGCTTCATAGATTTTGGATAGGAAAGTCATCCCATTAACATAATAAGAAGCTCCATTACCTCTAATGGCTTCCTCGAATCCATCTCCCATTACACAGATATGGTACCGCATATACTCAATTGCTCATTTTATATTTTTTGGGGTGTATTTGCTGATTTAATTAGAAAAAAAAGTGGTTGCCTGATATTTAGTCAACTTTTTATACATAGTAGTTTCTAATAAGATAGGTAGAGGCTTTAACTTTACGGTTTCATTTTCTTTTATACCGTGGTGCTTGTCAGATACTTCTTTTTTATTTCCTATTTCCCCCTCTTTTATTTCCTATTTCCCCACTCTTTTATTTCCTATTTCCCCACTATTAATTAAGTCATTGGGGCATTTTAAATGTAAGTGATTTAGTTGTTCCAAATTATTTTCTTTATGAAAAGTTGCCGTTTAGCTTATTTACATTAATTGTTACATCTTCTTTCCAGTCTTGTTGGTTTAGTTTGTTTCTGTAATGCGTTTTGATATAGAATCATCAATGGTTATTATTGTGTCATGCCAACTTCTTTGCAGGCAAGAAGAATAGACAGATAGGTATGACAGGTGCAGCCCTCTAAGATATTTTCATTGATGTACTAGTTCACTTTACGTCGTGACAAGCTATGTTAAACGATTCCTTCAGCTCTCTCGGTCTACCAACTCCACGAGTGAATGACAAAGCGATCAAAAAAGTCAAATTCATATAAAGCCTGTCTTAAATTCCTAAAATCCAAATGTCCCACACAAAGCCCTATGGTAATTGATGTTATCATGAAACCCACATGATGCATCAATGCCAAGTACTGCCAATGCATGTAAAATGGCAATTTGCTAATGACACTCTGTGCCTGAAGACAAGACATTATGGTGGCGCACGAATTGCTTCTAGCTTGTGAGGTCATTTTGGTCTGAAACATGAGAAGTACTATTAGCAAATTGTGATAATTTTGTAGGACAAATGATGATGTTGTGGATGTTTGTTGTTGGATTTTGGTTGTTGGATGTTGGTTGTTGGATAAGACTATATGATAATTATGATCTCTAAGGGGCCATCGACTGTTGGTGCCCAGGTGCTGTTTCATGATTAAGTCAAAAGAACTTTTTTAATTATTATGAAACAGATATTGTTGCAGTTTTTGTAAATCATAAATATTGTTATCTGTCTTACATTTTCATGTCAAGAAAAAATCTAATTATATATTAATCAACACATCTTTCTATGTCGCGACTTTTAAACATCATCTTGAAACATTGAATATGTATGAACACTGAAGGACACATGGTCTCTCTTATGCTAGTATCTCAGTGCATATGCGTACTTATTTCGATGATATTTATGGTGAAAAGAAGTAGCAGTGTATGGTATACTTTACTGGTTATCTGATGGAAAACTCAATGACAGCGGCTGAGCTGGGAAATGTTATCTGGCACAGCAGGTTGGCCTCATGTAAGATTTCCGTCTCCTTTGGTTTCCTTCAGTCTTCCCTGCATGCTCAGCTTGGGGAACCAGATATAAACTGAATCAGATGTTAGAATCAGATGTCACCTTGCTGGAAGCTCACACCTTATGGCAGAGTTGCATGACATGGCGCAACAAAAAGAAGGAGTATTGGAGGTCTGCAAGATAAAATAAGAATTGTCGTGGGCCTCACAGTGCCTCCCTTGGCCTCAACGGTTATCACAAGGCAGCATCTTGTTATTACAACACAAATCAATTGTTCCGCTCCAGATTGATCGCACAGCTACAAGAAAAAATATTTTGGCAAGCAACAACTGCTAGAATGACCCAAGTCTGTTGTCATTTACATCTGCTTCACTCGGTCACATTCAAATAGTGAATAATGTCTGAGAAATCAATGGTATATCCATATGTCAGGAATTTTCTCATTGTGAGGAATTAGAATGCAAGAATTATTTGTTCAGGGGTTTTTGTCAATTAAATGATTTGTGACATTTTTTTTATATATACACCGTAGTTTACCAATTCGTACATCTTGAGGGTTTGAAGAAACTGTTAGAAATTAATGAAAACTTTTGTGTCAAAAGCCGGAAACAGTTTTCTCTTACACTTTATCTTCTACTCAGTTTTGTACGAAGAAGTATGAACCTCATTGGGTATCATATGGCAGCATATAATTATGATGATACCATACCATTGCTGCACCATATCCAGACATGGGTTTCTGAGCAGTTTACTTGAAGAGGCAGTATAATTATTATATTTATCCATTAAGATTATATCACTTCTTCCATCATCAGGACCCTGATTTGAAGTTTGTGTAATAGTCAGAAGCATGCTTACTAAATCGTTCATGAAGAAAGCAAAGCAATATTCAAGCAATTGGTTTGAGGTGTCCAAGTTACGATGTCGGACAGAATTGCCTTTATATTTTACCAAAGCTATTTTGGGTTCCACCAATTGCTAAGCTTAAAATCCCCTCATTGGAAAACCTGAGAATGAACGTTCTTCTTCTCACATTACCCAAAGTCATCTGGTTCATCCAATTATTGGATGAAAGAAAATACTTTCTGGATTGGTGCAGAAGGACTATATATGTATATATAGTTGCCTATCAAGGTGTTTACAAAGGCTTGGATGTGTACGAATATTACATACCAATTTCCATCAAAGTGTTTTGCGTTTTGTGGTTCTAATCACTTCAATGTGTACAAATGTGTTGCTTCTTCATCTCATGAAATCATTACAATCATTGAAAGAATCACTTCCATATTTAAAACAGGCATTTGATGTATGATCTTTTTCCTAAGTTGTTGTACATGCACCCTTTACCGAGTTGGGTATTTCACAAGATGATATTGATCTGGCAAATTTGGGAGATTCACAATGTGCTATTGATCTGGAGCAAGAAGGAATATAGAGCTCCATTTGTCATCGGGGAACACAGAAATATATCGTGGACTCAAAATCAAGATCAATGTAATTCAAGGCAATAATTCCGCAAGCAATTCTGGAAGCGATTCTACGTGACATGTGAAGAAACATGGCACAAATGTCTTTTGATTTCTTTTAAAATTAATTGTGCTTGCAATGGAACACCTCAAGGATATCACACGGCTCCTGAGGCTAGGTCTGAATGATAGCTCTGCATTGTGTTTTAATGTTAGATTTTCAATTATTTTAGGTTATATATATATACATGTATATATATATATCTTTGGAATGAGAAAGTTAATGAGATAGGCTAGTTTGAAGATGAATTAACATCTTCAAGGATTCCAGTAGGCGACTTTGAATGCATTTTTGCAATGAATTTTTTTTAAAGATTATTTTATTATGTGATTATTTTGACAGGATAATCGTCAGCTTTGGTGTTTCATGTACTACTATCAAAATTCAGTTGTCTACAATACATTTCATGGAAGACGAAAGATGGAAATCTCAGGATTGCATTACTTGGCAATCTGTTTTGAGTCGTTAGCTGACACTGGACATTCATAGAATGCTTCGTTGGAACTAAGTCAACGTTGGTCTTTATTATGTAATGGGAAGGATTTCCTGCAGTCTAAAAAATTGACCTCTCACCCAACTGATAATTGTTTTTCTCCCAAAGTACTTTCGAGTCGTGGCCCTAAGCTTTCAAATCAATAATTTAGAGGCTTCATCCTAACTGTACACAGTAACAAGAGCTCTCGCTTGATTTTTACCAAACGTCTTCTTTTTTAAACTTTCAGTCAAACAAAAGCTCAAAACTTTTGATGTAATTGGACTCGATTGCCACACATCACGTGAAAAGGATACATGAATATTTCAAGTCATAACTTTGACTGGTTTTGGTCGTTCATGTATTGTTAGGAAAACAAAAGGTCTGTCTGACACACCAGTAACCGACAGATGGAATAAAACAAGACATCACTGGTATTGACATTGCAAGATTCAGTTAAGATTCATATATGCATGCACCTTCATTTTAGTGACATTATAGATTCTTTGAGAGTTACTCTAATAATCGGCGGTACAACTAATTTGATAATGACACTTTGGCATTTTTAATTCTTATCACGATGCAATCAAGATCTCATAATTTGCACTAATTCACATTCATTTCCATTAAGTGATTTTAATTTGTCTCATTCTGACACTAATTCATTTTCTTCATTTAAACAGTATGATTTATGAGTCGATGGTTTCTGATTAGTTTGATTAATTTGCAGATGAGTTTGGTGGTATGAACTTCTGTGGAAGCTGACATGAAGTTGAAATTGAATTATTTGCCTCCAAGTAATACTGCTTCTCTTGATACTCCTGCTGATACTGATCATAATGCATGATGACCAACTATGATGTGATTTAGTTGAGATTTCCTGAGCTCATAATCTGTCATGATTGAAACAAAATGACAAGGTTTTCTGGATCTTCTTGAAAATTTGAAAGATAGAATAAGATGAAAGTTCTTCATGACTCTGGTCTTTGTGCATTAGTTAAAGATGTTGCAATGTCTCCCTTTGAAAATTGAGAATGAGAGATAAGGGAGGCTGTTGTGACTGATTAGTTTTCGTCAGAGACTTCATTTCCATGTGGAGAATTGGAAAGATTAAAGCTAATGAACTTCGAGACATAAATACATGTTTTTTAAGCCTGTATATATTATTAATGTCTCCCTTTACATTAATGCTGTTATTATACATGTAAAATGTATGTTATAAAAATGGTAGAATGTCAGTGCTTGTGTACTGGATGCCTATTTGTTATACATATATGGTGGAAATTATATACGCTGTGTGATACAATTCTATTTCTCTGATGGAAGACTCCAAGACGGCAGCTGAGCTGGGATATGTTACCTGGCACAGGAGGTTGGCCTCATGTAAGATTTCCGTCTCCTTTGGTTTCCTTCAGTCTTCTCCGCATGCTCAGCCTGGGGAACCAGATACTGAATCAGATGTTAGAATCAGATGTCAACTTGCTGGAAGCTCACACCTTATGGCAGAGTTGCATGATATGGCACCAAGAAAAGAAGAAGTATTGCAGGGCTCCAAGATAAAATAAGAAGTGTCGTGAGACTCACTGTGCCTCCCTTGGCCTCAACGGTTATCACAAGGCAGCATCTTGTTATTACAACAGTAATCAATTGTTCCGCTCCAGATTGATCGCACAGCTACAAGAAAAAATATTTTGGCAAGCAACAACTGCTAGAATTTCATTTGCATCTGCTTCACTTGATTACATTCAAATGGTGAATAATGTCTGAAAAATTGGTGATATATCCACATGCCAGGAAATCTATCATTGTCAGGAATTGGAAAGCAGTGGTATTGCAAGAATTATGAGTACAGGGGTTGCTATAAAGGAAAAGACTTTTGAAATTTCTTCAAATATTGCGAATTGTAGCTAAACGATGCATGCTTGAAGGTTTTAAGGAACGTCCAAGGATTTATGAAAACTTCCTTCATCCTAGAGTTTTTTTCGGAATTCTTACACCTTCTATTCAGTTTAATGCAGAGAGTATGACATCTTATTGTTATAACCGACTGTTGAATAAGAAATCAAGCGGTTAATTAGAATTTTCAAGGCTGAGAATTTATAATGGTACATGGCTATCTAGTACATTGAGCGTTATCCTTTTACTTTAGGTCAGTACAGTATATGTATGTTGTGCATTTGTGTTGTGTGAAATGAACAGGTGTCTTATCCGATGTTCATCATAGATCTGGTGTGTCGGCAAAGAAGAAGTGATTGGCATTTGTCCACATGCTATAACATGTATGTGATTAGTTAAGTTCACCCCTCATTTGGCTGTTACTCTTACATGTCCATGAGCTTGATAAGATATGAACATTGTAAAATTGATATTTTGAAAAATGTAGAGCATTACCTAACATCTTTTTGAAAAGTACTGAATAGACAAAATCTATTATCTTTACTCAAAAAGGACAATTTAATTTCGTTGTTAAGACAATCCATATAGGGTAAAGAAGAAACAATTTAATGTACAATGGTAAAGTCTTAAAAACTTTTGGGTCTTCATTCACAAATAGAAAATTATGCAAATGACCGAAGTGCATGTCTTTGCAAAAGAACATCTAGTTTGAATTGCTGTCTTACATGCTATGTTGATTGCAAGGTCTATCTGGCTTTAAAAGTGGTTTGAGAAGATAATCAAAGAGCGCAGACATTTGTTTAAATCAGCCACTTGTAATTTTGCTTTTTGTATAAACATTGCTTGAAATGAAATCTAAACTGTCTGTGTCACAGAGCTGTTTCTTAATCTAATTAAAAAGTTTATTGCATCTGCATAGAATTTCTGACATACTGGTAACTTACAAACAGCTTGAATCCAGTTTACTACCGTTGCTATGTACACAAATTTCTGAGACTTCTTTCATCATCAGAACATTTGTACTTTAAGTTTATCCAATATGATTGTTTATTTTATTTCAAGTCAAGTTTGGGAGACCAGAAAAGTATCTGATTATTGAATTTATATCTCAATATCTACAGACATGCATACTCTACCATTTACAAAGGATGCAAAGCAATATATGTTCTGTTCAATTTTTGAGGTGTCACAATTAGGTTGTCAGTCTGAATTGCCTATATATTCTTCCAAAGGCTTAAAATCTCCACATTAGAAAACCTGAGAAAAGATGTTCTTCTTCTCACATTACAAAATGTCATCTGCTTCGTCTAACCATTTGATTAAAGAAAATAATTTCTTGGCTGGTTCAGAAGGACTATATAACTCTGCTTGTTCTGTTGTTCACCCAAATGTTATATACAAATATACCTGAGAGTGTCTTGTGATTCTTGTCAATTCAAAATGCATAGATTTCTTGCTGCTGCGTCTTATGTATTCCTCGTTACAAGATTGAAAGAATCAATTCCTTATCTAATCTAATAACGGGCATTTGTTGCATGGTCTTCCTCCTAAGCTGTTGTACATGCACCTTTGTGCAAGCTGGGTCTTTGACAAGACACTATTGATTTGGCGCATTTAGGCGATTCACAATATGGTATTGATCTGGAGCATGAAGGGATATAGAGCACTGTTTGTCACCGGGTAACACAGAAATATATCGTAGCCTCAAGATCAAGATCAATGTAATTCAAGGCAGCAATTCCACAGGCAATTCTGGAAGCAATTCCGCGTGACATGTGAAGAAACATGGCACAAGTGTCTTTGAATTTCTTTGAAAATAGATGGTGCTTTACAACGGATGTCTCTTGGCTCCCAAGGCTATGTCTGGATATTGGTCTATAGTGTTTTTTAATGTTTGCCTTTTTTGCCAAATTGGCAATTTTGATGTATCACAGATTCTACAGTGATAATTTGAGATTTATATGCTTGAAATGAAAAAGAAAATATGGCTTTGTTTTTTAATATATCATGTCATATTGATGGACAATGATGGTCAATAAATTGTTTGATGCTTCTTGGTAAAATTGTAACTGTTATACCTCTCTTTAATTTAGTCCCAGGAACAAATCAAATATCTTTGCCGTATTAGCTTACTGCTGTATACTCCCCTGTCCTATTAGCCTACTATACAATGCTGTGAAGTCAAAATCATTTGATATTCTAATAATCCATCCTGTAGATAAAAGAACACCTTCAATGCTTCTACTTCATGCATAGGACTTCGATGATATTATGTAACTTTATTTGTATTGGCAAGATACCACATGGTCGAAAATTCATAATGTAATATTTTTGGGAAATTTGATTATTTTCGCTCTATATTATAGAATGCAATATTGTTTATTTTGCACCTGTCAAGTAATTTCTTGAACCCACAAATTTATGTATTCAGTCACTTGCACATCAAACCAAAATGCCAAATGCTGTTGGCATCAATCGAAAGGAAAATGAAAAGAGCTGAAGACAGAGCCAAATCTGTGATTAATCAGCAGTTATAACAAATTTCATACTCATTAAACTTCTTTGATTCAAACGCAGACAATTTCCAGTTCATTGGGTTTTGATAATGACTTCTGGTATTCTGAAATTTCACCTTATTTAAAAACATTTCTTTATGTCTTACCAGATGGTAAAATGTATCTGCCAAGTGTTTAAGACTACCTCTGAAGTTATTTTCTGTCGTGCATGTATTCAGAAATGAAAACATAAAGAAATCAACCCTTATATATTATATTTGTTTTATTGCTTATACAGTGTACACTACAAAAAGTGCAGTTTACATTGCTGACGTAAGTGTATATGATGTTGAAGTCTAAATTCCTTGGCGGAAACAAGCCAGCTTTTGGTGATATTTTTCATGTGCTACTTTCGAAATTCAGTACAATTTGTGAAAGACAAAAGATGGAAATCTCAGGCTTGCAATACATGACAAACTGTTTTGAGTCTTCAGCTGCAAGTGGACATTCATAGCAAGCTATCCAAAGTCTTAAGTCAGTGTAGGAACCAAGTTAACATCAATTGTTCTTTACTTTTTAATGGGAAATATTTTCTGCAGTCTAAAAAATTGACCTCTCACCAGACTGATAACTGTTTTTCTTCCAAAGTACTTTGGAGTCCTGGCCCTAAGCTTTTGAATCAATAATTTAGAGGCTTCATCCTCACTGTACACAGTAACAAGAGCTTTTGTTTGATTTTTACTGAACACCTTCTTTTGAACTTTCTAACAAAATTAAGGTCGAAACTTTTGATTTAATTGGACCTGATCACTCTTTATCACTCGAATAAAAGGCCTGAATATTTCAGGTCAAAACCTTGATTGGTTTCAGTGAGACATGCATTGGTTTGAAAAAGATTTATCAAATATGACTTTTAAAGTGATGCTCTTGAGTAATTTAAGTGCAACTGTTATTGTTGATGTAACAGGATTCAGTAAAGATTCCGAAATCGAGAAATTTATGAATTTGATATTAAGATTTATAAGTGAAAGTAGGATATAGGACTCAAATTTGAAACATAATGTTGAAAATGTGTTTCAGTAAGACTTCGCAACTGCCACAGTATATTTTGCGGCTTCATTTTGGCGATATTATAGAATCTTCGGGAGTTACGCAAATAATTAGCGGTACAACTTAATTCAATAAGGACACTTTGGCGTTTCTAATTCTTATCATGATCCAATCAAGATCTCATAATTTGCGCTAATTCACATTCATTTCCATTAAGTGATTTTAATTTGTCTCATTCTGACACTAATTCACTTTCTTCATTTAAGCAGTATGAGTTATGAGTTGATGGTTTCTAATTAGTTTTATTGATTCACTGATGAATTTGGTGATATGAACTTCTGTGGAACCTGGTATGAAGTTCATTATAATTATGTTCTGCAAAATGATACTGCTTCTATTGATGCTTCTGGTGATACTGCTCACAATGCATGATAGCTAACTTCAGTGTGATTTGGTTGAATAGCTTTCCTGAGCACATAATCCATAATGATTGAAACAAAATGATTACAGATTATTTCAGATCTTCTGGAAAATTTAAGAGATAAGATGAATAGGAACATTGTTTATCACCTCAATCTCCGTGCATTAGTTAAGAATGTTGCAGTGTCTCCTTCTTAAAACTGAGAATGAAAGATAAAGGAGGCTGTCATGGTAAATCTTTAGTCAGAGACGTCGTTTCCTTCTGGAGAATAAGGAAGGTTGAAGTTGTAAACCGAATAAAATTTTAAACATTTGTGCATGTGCTTACCCCAATTGCAACAGTTTTAAAGGTTGGTCCAGATGTTTGTAGAAACTAAAGTGATAGCATTCTGAGTATATATACGTTGTAGTGGTGTCTCCCAAAAGTAATGAAAAGAAGTCATGTATCAACTAATTGTTAGAAAAAGAAAGATGAATATGAAGTTGTTTGATTACAGCACGATACTGTAATGATATTTTTTCAGTTACTATTACCAAAAAGCAACGAGAATCCACAATAATAAAATGTAGCTATATTTGTATCAAAGTATTAATGCTCGTGGTGTTCTTCAATCAACTGTGCTATATTATACCTGGCCTGTTTTGTCTCACACTATACACTGCATGAATACATAGACCAGACTGCCATTTTTGTCTACAGGGCTTCCTTTATCTACAGTGCATTATGGTTCTGGGAACAATTGGTTGCCATGGCAATTATGCAAATAGCTTCCCATGTGTCTTGAGATGGCCAATAGGAGATTGGGCCTTAACGTCATCATAACTTCATGCAAATGGTTATGCAAATTTGAACTCCAGAGACTCCGCAACACAGCACTGTCCTCGTGTCCTGGAGGTAACCTTGTATGAGGCAACCGGCTGGACAGTAAGAAAATAAAGCAAATTGTCGGAACTTCCGGAAGAAGTTTCCATCTTCTCAAAACTGTGCATAACTGTAAATTGTGCCTCCAGGAGCATCTAGGAGTAGCATTTTGAAGAAAATATCTGACAAAACGGGCCTGCGAATTCCATAAACACGCTCGCACCTACGGTGTACTTACAGATGATTTCATAATTATAGACACTGAGACTGAATGTGAATTTTTTCAGGGACACAATAAAAAAATATGTCCCAGAATAAAATTCTCACTCATCAGTGTCTACAATTATGAAACCATCTGTATATGAAAAAAGTCACAATAGTAATTTTTATTAACGCAAGGATGAATTTGAGGTAACATGATTATGGCATAAATCCTTGGCATTGGTTTGTCAAACCCATTCTGTGTATTTTAACTAAAAGTTCTGTCTAGAAAATTCTGCAATCAATCGTTTGCACAACCTATGTACTTTCTATTGCACAATCTATCATGCAACTTTACAATCTATCGTTATCTTAACCCATCTGTTGTAGCTTACTATGAATTATCTGTCTGCTCCCTATCGTACATATGTGTGTTATGCTCAGTATCTTAAGCTCTCAATTTTGTAAACTGGCAATGCAATACATTTCATCTTCATATGATAAATTTCACATTTGGGAGGATGGGAGATATATATTTCTTCAAACAGTTTTTGTTTCATTGATCCCATTTTTAAAAGAATTTCTTGGAGTGCCCTGAGGAACACGATGAGTTATATGGTTTCATTCCCTATGGTATAGAAAAACCGACACATCGTGCTGTATATTTTGCTTTGTAGATTTATGTATTTTACAAGGAAAATCCATTTGTACTGTAGTCTCTTCAAGTTATTGCAAGCCTCAATCAGTGGAGGCCTCTTTCTGGCACTTAGCAATGAATGCCATTTTGAAATTTGAAAGCCCAGACTGAAATTTTTTCACAAGACATCCACATCCAGAAGAGCGTTACAGAAGAAGAAGAACCCTCATTATAAGACCACTTTGAGAAATCCAACCACTTACTTTCTACTAGTAGAGGACCCCACCATAGATCCCGTGACCACTTGAGTGGGAGCAATTTTTGAATGTTGATCCAAGTTTATGAGGTCAAAACAAAAAATTTTGGCCGAGGCGCCCCTCCAGAAAGTGCGGGTTAACTCCACCAGGCGGCCATTTTCAAAATGGCCGCCGATAATCAAAATTTTGTTATATCTCGGCTTCTAATTGGTCTAGGATGATAATCTTTGGGTCAAAATATATGTTTTTGGGGTCAAGAAAATCAATGGTCACCACTAGAATTGTCTATGACCACCACCAGGGGCAGAATAAGAAAATGTATGAGAAAAATAGCTGAAATACAATATATTCAGGCCGAAACCTAACACACACATGCAGAATCTGTAATAGTGAGCAAATGACAGTTAAATTATAATCTTTTCATACCTCCCAAAATTACATAGTGCAAAGGAATCATATTGTCACTCATCAGCAGGAAAAGTACGAACCCTGTGAGTTTGTGAGCTCATAAAAATGCACAAAAATACATTAAAAACAGCAACATCAACACGTTGTCGTAAGTATGTGTTATTATCAACCGAACACTTAGTAATCATTGCCAGAGTCCTCATTTCTGTCATCTGTGCAACTATCTTCAGACTATCTACACTCTATAATTCCCACCTGTGCCATAGTGTCACTGATGATTCTCTGTCAGTGCTGGCTTGGAATAACGAATAGAAGTGCATTCGTCCTTCAAGGCATCATCGATTTCTGAAACAAAAGGGATTAAGGTCTGGTTTGTCAATGTTGAAGTAAAGGGGGATCAAGAAATTTCCATACAGAACATAAAATTCATGCAAATCCTAGGCTGTGTGGTTATTGCCACGGACTTTTGTCTGAGGTTCTTCTATTACAGAGCGATTGTCTGACTGATTTTGTTTCTGTACTTGCATTGGTTAGCATGCCTGCCTTGTCCAGAGGTTATCACCTGGTGATTGGTATGATTGCCGTCCTCTGAATCAACCATATCAAACCTGAGACTGCCATTTTCCCCGAATCTGTGAGCAAAAATTGAAAAAGAGCAGTGTCATCTTCAATATGGCTGCATTTTGCTCCTGTAGGGAGATTCTCACTGTTCCTATGGAATATATCAGTTCTGTGTTGCCAAAGGTTCTAGACAAAGCAGTTAACTGCCTCTTCTGAAATATAAGAAGCTTTGTTACTTGAGGTGCCAAACAGCTCAGTCTACTCAGCACGATGGGGAAAGCTATCTGCTACTCCATACGGAAGATGTCTCTGAACCCATTCACAGATTTCAAATGCATCCACACCAATCATTCACAATGTCTGATCAGTGCGGCTGCATGTGGATCTTCATATCACATAAAGCTTGTCTGACCATTCAGGTATATGCGGTTCCATCTTGTTTGTTTGCCTGTTCTGCTGATGGAACAGCTGTGTGCCTCATCAACCTCAAGTCAATTAGTGCAACGTGGCCACAACTAATCTCATAGGGCATCGAGATGGAGAACATCTACCATTTTGTATTTCTGAGTCTTCCTTGATGGTCCCTTGTTATGTATTTGCATCTGTGATTCATCACATCTTCAAGTTTTACTTTTTTGTCATTCTTTATTCTCAGTTACTATACCTCACATTTTATTTTTTTCCAGTCTGTGCTCCTTTAGAAAGTTTAGAGGACAGATTATAGTTGGAGTGCCTTTGTGAGTTCATTTTATGCTCACATGAAATGATTTGTAGGAAGAGAATGATCTTTACTGAACAGTAAAAACTGCCTGTGGCCATCATTGTTTGTTGATTCAAAATCTTCGCAAGACTGTCCTTAGTTGGTAAAGCAAATGGAGCACACTTAAATCTTTATGCCTTTCTGCAGCCAATCGGGCTCCACTGGCCTTGACTGTGATTATGCACTTAAATATATATTCGAAGAGATCATTGGTCTGAAGCCTTACTAGTCATGATGAATAAACAGTATGATATCCATAAAGATGCCGACATGAGGTAACAGATGAAAAAGTTTGTGAATGGATTCAGAAACATCTTCAGTTGAGCAGCAGATAGCTTTCCCAATCCTGCTGTGTAGATTAAGCTGTTTGGCAACTTAAATAACAAGGGCAGGCTTCAGAATTTCTGAAGAGGTAATTAACTACTTTGTCGCGAACCTTTGGTAACACAGAACTGATACATTTCATTGGATCTAGCTGTGAGAATCATTACAGGAACAGAAGTGGCTGATCACAAAAGCAACCATATTGGAGCTTATTCTGCCCTTTTTCATTTGCTCGCAGATTCTAAGAAAATGGCAGTCATGGGTCTGATGTGGTTGGTTCAGAGGAAGCTGAAGTCATGAAAATGTCAATGCACATGTGGCTGACAAGGCCAGTGGTACACTGGGACGTCAGAGAAGGAATACCATCGTTGAGCTTATATTCTCTTTGTTCAAAATAAGTTGCTGAAATTAGTGTGCCACTGTATGTGAACTCTGTCTGCGGAACAACTGCAGCTTTCTTCGATGGTGGCAAGATGGTGATATTGGACAAGGTAACTAGCAAGGAAGCACAGAATAACCAGAATTCCTTTCAAGACAATAACATAGTAATACTAATATAGTATGATTTTATATAGAGCCCATTCCTGATAAATCTGCTCACCGGCGCTCACCATAGTGAACGGCAATCATACCAATCATTATAGTGATAACCTCTGGACATTTTGAACCCACATCTTCAAGTGTACAAGGCAGGCATGCTAACCATTGTACCACGGAGCCACATCCTAGGCCTCCAGCCAAGAAAGGGATGCCAGATGACATGACTCTCTCAACTATCCAATACAAATATGGAGACGAAATCAGTCAGACAATCGCTCTGTAATAGAAGAACCTCAGACAAAAGTCCATGGCAACCACACCATGGCCTAGGATATGCATGATTTTCATGTTCTGTATGGAAATTTCTTGATCCCCCTTTACTTCAACATTGACAGCTCAGGCCTTAGTCCCTTTGATTTGGAATATTGATGATGCCTTGAAGGACGAATGCTCTTCTATTCATTATTCGAAGCCGGCACTCTCAGTGCCACTATTGCAAAGGTGGAAATTATAGAGTGTAGATAGTTTGAAGATAGTTGCACAGATGACAGAAATGAGGACTCTGACGATGATTACTAAGTGTTCAGTTGATAATGACACATACTTACGATAACATGTTTCAGTTTGTTTTACGAATTTTTCGCATTTTTATGAGCTCACAAACTCATAGGGTTCGTACTTATCCTGCTGATGAGTGACAATATGACTCCTTTGCACTATGTAATTTTTTGGGAGGTATGAAAAGATTATAATTTAACTGTCATTTGCTCACTTTTACAGATTCTGCATGTGTGTGTTAGGTTTCAGCCTGAATATATTGTATTTTAGCTATTTTTCTCATACATTTTTTTATTCTGCCCCTGGTGGTGGTCATAGACAATTCTAATGGTGACCATTGAATTTCTTGGCCCCAAAAACATATATTTTGACCCAAAGATTATCATCCTAGACCAATTAGAAGCCGAGATATAACAAAATTTTGATTGTCGGCGGCCATTTTGAAAATGGCCGCCTGGTGGAGTTAGCCCGCACTTTCTGGAGGGGCGCCCCGGCCAAAATTTTTTGTTTTGACCTCATAAACTTGGATCAACATTCAAAAATTGCTCCCACTCAAGTGGTCACGGGGTCTATGGTGGGGTCCTCTACTATACTATATCAGGTTAATATGCATTGTCCCTACTTCATAAGGCCCTCTGCTATAAGACTGATGCACATAATGCGACTATATGGTCTTCCTTTTGCTAAAGTGAAACGGTTGATGTGTTTTGCATTGCTTCAATGCTAAGCATCCTCAGTCACACTGCTTGTGGAAGCATGGATTCTCATTCAAAGAGACCTAGATTATGGTTGATAAAAGAGGTTGTTTGACGTATGTGGGGTACACAATGGCAAAACACATAACTCGGAACTAGTTTATTTAGACAAAACATTACCAGCTTCACAGTTTCACTTACTTTATTGAAGCAACAATGGATTTTTAAGAAGACTGCACCCTGAAAAGAGACCACTTTCATAGATAAAGTAGGGATCGTCGTATAATGCATCTATAGACCACGCCATAACCAAGAAGCAGTTGTTTCACCAAACACGGTCTATTGTAGGGTGTCTGGGAGACTTTGGGAATGTATTTTGAGTTTTTAACCTGAAACATAAGTTGCTCAGAGAATAGACTCATATTTGTCAATGTGCTTTTAAAATCTGCTGAATTGCAACATTTTCTGGAGAGTGGAATAGCATACAGAGTTCTAATGAATAGCAATTGGGATTGGCAATTATTGAGAGTATGTTATTATGTTGAGGCATGTTCTCAATGTGACTTAGAATGATCTCTCTGAGTTCTGCTAGACGCTGACTTGGTCGATGGTTGTCTTGGATTGTGTCGTAAAGTATATAATATATATAATACTGTGCATTCCAGTTACAGCTGTGGAAAAATGAATGATTACAAAATGTGGCTAAATGTTCCTTGTGAGGTCACATCCCTTTTAAGTATGGTGAATTTCCACTTATACGGCAATGACAAATGCACCAGTTACTTCATTTTATGAGGTAAATTATGAATCTTTTTTTGCAACTATGCATCATATCATCCACACCTTTCACATATTCATATATATACGTGTGTGTAGCTTTAGATAGGAGACATGCACCCCAAAATAATTGCACAACCTTTGTGCAGGAAGCCCACAGCTGGAGGCTAAAGACAGTAGGCTTGCATTAAGCTTTCTTTTGCTGGTGGACCATCTACCTGGGGTGCTGACATGCAATAACACAGACTAGAAAAGACAGCACGTGAAAAGGTTTGGGCATTCTTGTCACCTCAGTTGCCAGGGCTGGTGAGTTGTCAACCGGAGGTATGAGGCAAAAAAATTCCATAGCTGCCTCTTGGTATTTGGCATAGCCAGAAGATGCTGTGAGGTTTTGCTTGGTACCTGGTAGGGAGATGTTATGTATTTGTTGTCTTGGTGCCTTGTAGCTTATATTACCAGACACCAGAATGAGATGAAGGTTCTTGAAAGCTCTATAGATAAGGTTCTATGTACAAATTAAAGGTTCGATATTGAACCGTATAGAGGGATAGATAGATACATATTTGATATACTCGGTTCTGGGGTGCCCGCGAGGATTGTCATGATATTTTACCCAGGGTGAGAGACATTAACTTGCCAAGCACAGAAAACGATACAAGGGGCCAAATGAATAAACATACATGTATATGTATATCAACCTGTCAACTCTTGAGGCCTCCCCATACCAATTTGGTTCCATCTATAACTTTGCTTTTGAAGGGCAACTAAGTATATTTTAGATTCACCTGCTGCTGTTCGAGCTCTAGACGTTCAGCGGAAACAATCTATTCAGGGTCTAGGTGCAATTCAACTTCTATTGAATGATGATCAGAAGGTTCAGTCTAGAACCCTCGTGTTTTTTTTACCTTTTGCAAAATATGTTAAGGTTCTTTATATAAAAACCCTTGGAGGTTCTTCACTGTATAGAGACCATTTAATTTTCTATAGTGAAAGGTACAATTGCAGAAGAACTTGCAAGAACCAGCATATGGGCAGACATTTAATGAGCAGATGTGCCAGTAAAGTATCATAAAACATTGTAACTGCTTGGCTGCAGAACTGCAGTTGATATTACTGAAAGATGCTGTACTTAAGGATTGCGTTTGTTTGAAGAAGTGTATCCTAGATGTATTCGATATTCGGTTAATTTGACGATGAAATATATTGATATGAAGCTTGCATGCAATGGTGTCTAGTGAATGTCTGATATTCATTACAATTACATGCAGTTATGCCACTTCTCATTATCTTGCCAATTAATTTTATTGTGCTACACTGGTAATGCCATGGAGTCATGAAGCCTCAAGAGCTAGTTGTAGTCAATGTTACCTGAGTAGACTGCATAGAGAAACACTATTACGTGGTACTTGAAAGTTTTCTCCAAATTTGATTAATGTAGGTGGATTGATATTTGTATGTATACACAGAAAATAGCATAAATTATGCTTATGTACCGGTACATCATTTCTGCCACCCCAGCTTTGGTTCTAAATTTTGTTCAGATGGGCATACTGAAATAATGATTAGTATAAGTTGATCCAACTTGACTGAAATATTAAGGAAGGATTGTTTTATTCCACTAGATATTCATTTCGTCCAAAGCAGCAAATATCTACGAAAGAAATCAGAAATCTGAGATTGGAGATTCTTAGCTGTGTCCGACTCCTCTGCTATTCTCTAAGGTCTAGAGACTAGTCCTGCAATACACCACACATCTCCATTGTCTTAGTTTTGTTATTGTGACAAATGTTCATTGTCTGTGTTGGCAACAATACGATGAGCGCTGTATTGTCTTCCGGCGAAACGTGACAAATTATTCAGCTTTAGGGAGATCAACTTTAAGGTTTTGGTGAATTTTTCTTGTCGGTTTAAGCCCTTCAATTCCCTGTCCATTCGTATTCTCTGCATATTCATCTGGCAAACTTTGACATGCTTTATTGGTGTTGGTGGAAAATGCGCCCCCAGAAAGCAATTTGCGGCATGCGCCTCCTAACGGAATTTGTGACGTTGCCGACAAAAAACATGGCTGCAGCAGCGCAACAAGGCAACCATTAAAGATTGTGTTTCGATAATTGCAAAGCACTCGCTTTGGTTAACTCCCACTGCTGAAAGTTTAAAACAGTTGCTTCCAGTTGGTTCTGAGTTGAATGAGGCTTAAATGCTCCAACTTCCTGGGATATTTGTCATCTCGTTTTAGACAAAGATACTTCAATTGCCACAGATGAAAGTGCTTCTCTGTTGTTTGATTGCGGGAGTACAATTACAGGAATTTTCAAATTGAGGGGACACTGTGAAACTAGAAGTAGACCTTTCAGGGATTGTCCTTGAGATTATAAATGAGTGTGAGATCAAGGCAATGATTTCTTTTGGATGTCCCGAATAACAGGTCAATGCAATTAATTGTTTCCTAATGTAGCTATAATGTTGACATTTTGTCTTTTCGCTGACACAAACCAATCAACTTCTACCTATCTGAGATCTTCTTTATATACGTACATTGTAACACGTCTAAGTATTTTCTGTTTGGTAATTAAACCCAATGTCTGTGGCAGCAAAGTAATTGATTCTTTTTTATTGTATGATGGAAGATTTTATCTGAAATTGGTTCTCGGGATCAATAACGCTGGATGGCAGTTCAATGGCAATTAGTGCCATTACGGTCTATACCTTCCTGCGGCAAGGCCAAAACCTCACGCTAAAATCCACTAACAACCATTAAATTACATTCGCCTGGTAATCCTTATCTGTATATCTGGGCTCTTTTTTCAACTTCTTCTTTTTTCGCAGCGGTGGCCTCGGATGGCGGTGCCATTGTAGAACCTGGCTCGGGGCTAGCAATCAGACTGCCATAAGTTTGCTCTTAGCCCCTGGCCCAAGATGGAATAGCTGTTTCTTTTCTTGTAGTTTGCCTACAGCGAGGTGAAGTAGTTCTAGACGGCATGACCAGGTTGCGAGAAATAGTTGGGTGAGAATTACAGTACAACACCACAAATGTGGCCTGAACATTCGACTTGTCGCTATTGTCGGTAACCTTCTGGTCAGATCCCTGAAGCTTCCTTTACTGCTAGGCACGAAAAAATACAATGCGAGACTGTAATTTTTAGGTTTGGGTATATACAGCAATAATCTCTGTCTTCACTTATTATCAGGTTAATGCTTTGGGGTTTTACATCGTCACCACACTCTGCCGACATGAGCATGATGATGATGCGAGTGACACAGGGATTTGCAGCCATTTCAGGGTGCATACTTCACACTGTTGTGTAGTGCTGGGAGCGGGAGTTGAATGTGGTCCCTGAGACCCTAACTGGATTCAAGAACAAGCAGTCTATCCATTAGGCCACTATGATCCCTTTTCCTAATTTTCTGGTCGGAGTGTTCCACAAAGATGCAGAAACAAACACAGAGTGTTCATCCTTTACAAAAATCTAATTCAGGCAGACATTCTGTGTTGCTAATTGTCTTTAGTGATTGAGGCACAAATGAATCGGTAAAATTATAAAATATCATTTTTTGTGCAAGGGGAGGGGTGACATTTTATCATTTGTATATAATAATAATCTTTAGCAACTCATTCATGGTAGATTATGTTACTCTACACTGTAGTTATAGGTAGTGTGGAACTGTTTCCCTAAATCAGGAAGTTCTTATCTAAACAGTGGCCCTGTATTCAACTTGGTTATCCTCCTGGGTGTGTAGTTGTAATATTCCACAGTGGCACAGTAGCACTGCAACATGGGCACTGTGCAACTGAAGGGCTGTCTGTGGGAGACGATTTATGACAACATTCCTTCCATAGTGAGAAATGCAGAGGAGTGCCTCAGGGTGGCCATTTTCACCCTTCTTATATTGATCCATTTTGATCTATTTGTATTATTGATGGGCTATTATTGATTCCCTGTCAGCATCACATGTAAGATTGTCTCATTAAGTGCTATTGTTGATTTGGATGTTATGAAAATGTGACACTTTGACATTGCCAGAAACATTTCTGATTGAATTGGCTGATGCATTTTACAGCAAGCCAAAAGGGGGTATGCCTGGATTGTATCATCATACAACAGTGTTTGCTTATGAATTACGAAATTAATCTCTGATTATGTCTGGTAAGTTCCTTAATTATAAAGTTTAATATAAACGGGTCCATTGCAGGTAGAGCTTTGATCTTCAGCTTTTTGGCCAACAGGAATACCTGATGAAAGAGATTGACATCTCATATCAGGAAAAGAAAATCAGACAGGAACCTCATATATCTTCTTCAATGTTTCGATGAGCTTTACCAAACACAGGCTAATCTGTTGAAAGTCTGTTAGGTTATTCACCACAGGAGAGGGAATATTTGATTTATTAACCGAGGGCTTTAGCAATATAGGAATTATCCACCTAAAAAAGTGGCATGTGATTGGCTGATAGAGGTGTATAATAGTGTAATTACCATTACTGTGAAGAACTATATTTCCCTTACATTAATTTTATGTGAACATGTGAGCAAAAAAGATGAAAATCAGCATTTTGAACCATGTGTCATGATTATAACCCAATAAGCCGAAGTAATTTCTGTAGTGTACCTTGTTTTGAGGAGATTTTATGATCTTTACAACTCTCCTCGAATCGGTATTGTTATTATCAAAAGGTTGTGGCATGATTTTCTTCTCTGTTATTACTTGTGGTTTTCCAGATTTTGTGTTGATTGCCAGCCAATAAGTTCACAAAAAAATCTACTTCCACGGGCCTCGAGGAAAAAAGTTCAAAGCACAGATTTAGAAGCATTAGCCGTCATCCTGTTGAAATATGATTACTTTTAATAAGCTTATTTTTTGTCTACATTTTTGATAATAAATTGCATCAAGACCTAATTGTGGCACAAATTCAGTTGAATGCAAACATCAAAAGTGCAACGAAGTTTGCTTTGGTAGGTTGTAACTCTGTGGTTTTAGAAATTCTACTTCCCATGAGCACAACATATTTTCGGAAGATGTCAACTTATTTGGCAGCTATACACACATTTAAAGATATTTGATTAACAATACTTTAAGCAGCTTTAAAAACAAGTTTTTTGTAACTTGTTGGCCTACGAAGTGTTGAAATTGATCTGGGGCATATAAGTTCTGTTGAAATATCAGATTCCCCTTTTTGGTCCTCTCTCTTATTAGGCGTATCCTGAGTGCTGCATTTATTCTCATTAGCTGTGATTTGTGGCCTTTGTTCGGATGAGCCTTGGGATTGGGCGGACAGCGGTGGGGTTTCTTAAGATTTATCACACCCTTAATTAATTGCTGCGAGGAAAAACACAGGTTTTATTATATGCGCATTGTCTCCTTTTATTTAATGCCACATTTGTCTTTCCAATGTTTTCTAGCATGAGCTTGTTTGAGTTGTTTCTCTCATTACAACTTCTGTCTTCTGGTGAAGGAATTTCTGCAAACGATGGTATGTTGTTCCAATGACGCCAGGTGGGGCTAATTTCAGTGTAGAAGACTAGCAACGCTCCTGGTGGTTGCCAGTTTCACTCATCTTCCTGGAGTTCCAGTGCGAAGTTGTTCTGTTTCCCTTCAATATGCTGTATAGTTACTGGCTATGAAACAACAATTCTTTTGAAAGTAATGAACTGGCACTTCCCCCAATCTTTAGGTAATATACAATATGAGATAACCATAACATTTTAGAATTATTTTACTTGGTAATAAGGTATATTTTGTTGGATATTTCGTTGGACCAAACCTTTTGTTAGGTCTTAGGAATAGGAAATGAAGCATTTCAATAGTTTTTTGTTGTTGTCTGTAGTATTAAGATGCATAAGAATTTATGCAAAAGAGCAAGAGTGAAAAAAATGTGATGCACAACCTTTTGGGTTTGCCAAGGAACTTCACTGCCTCCCTAAACTATTTCTGGTCATGCATGGCCATGCAGCTCCAGGAGCCTGACAGATTATTGGCTGCAGTAAGCAGCTTATTTGACACTTAGCCAGACTAATGGTCAAAACTGGCCTGTCCTTCTGGACTACAGTGGCATTTCTCAGTCTCATATTCATTTAAAGCGATGAATGATTTGACGTTGTTAAAAAGTGAAGTATTCATTGGTAAAATACCATAATAGTTAATCTTTAGATGGTCTATTTATAGTGAAAGTTCTTCTACAGTCCCTCATTAGCCATATTTGGTACTGATGGGACATAAAACTCAAACTCACTCACTCTGCATTTGGTTGAAAATTGTTTTATTAGTGGGTCTATAAATTTGTTTTGTCTGTTATTATGGGTAAGGCACGGGATGGAAAGGTACTCTCAATGAAGTGTCTTTTTTGTATCAAATGGAGATTATGCACACAATTTGACCATTCAATTAATTAGAGTTCCCAAGCCACCACAACTCTTCTTCAGTTCCTTAAACACTTCTTCCTGAAATAGATTGTTCCAAAACGGCTCAACTTTCTGTACAGCTCCCAATAATGAACAGCTTTAGAGAGCCTTTGCCTGTGCTGGTGATTATTGTGTGCGAATTATGGGCTGAAGTTTAGAACCAATCTATTAGCCCAACGAAGCTACAGAGAGTTGAAGGGACTTGGAGAATAGAAAGTTTGAGAGGTAAATTAATGAGGATGTTGATCTTTTTTAGCATGCCTAGACACAACAAGGCACTAGTAGGCGTTGAGGCTCCTTGTGTTGAAAAGGGTAATTTTCTCCTCCGAAATGAAGATGGATTCTTGTAGCTCTCAAGCTTTCCTTTCTCCTATGATTGATGGGCAGACTGTGTGAGGTAGCCTTATTGCAGACTGATGACAATGCTCCCAAAATTATGGCACATACGTGCGGTCACAAACTGGCCCATTTATCCTTGTTAAAGTGTCATAAAGGCAGTCCAATTGTCCTTTGGTCGCTGTACTGGTTGGCCCTAGTATTTTGCTGGGTATTTGGTGAGATAAAGTACCTAATTATTGTCCATATAGACATAATAATTATTATGAGCAACCTGCTGATTCCATTGAGAGTGTTTGCATATTGAAATTTGAAGATAGATAGATATATAGATACATAGATACTTTGCAGATAGATAGATAGATAGATAGATAGACAGATAGACAGATAGATAGATAGACAGATAGATACAGTTGTGCTTGAAAGTTAGTGAACCCATAGAGATTTACCATTGAAGACAATGATAAAGTTGTCTCACCGTACTGGTCATAACATAAATGATACTGCACGAATCATTGAACCAATGACTGTATTATACCATTGAGGTTTCCCACTACATGTACCAGCCTGGCCATTGGATTTGTGTCAGGGGTCTTTGCGCTAGATAGGGGTTATAATGGTGCAAAAGTAAGTGCACCCTAAGCGTAATGTTAAAAGATAGGAGCAGAGGGTGCACTTACTTTTGCACAATTATAACCCCTATCTAGCACAAAAACCCCTGATACAAATCCAATGGTCAGACTGGTACATGTAGTGGAAAACCTCAATGGTATAATACAATCATTGGTTCAATGATTCGTGCAATATCATTTATGTTATGGCTAGTATGGTGAGACAACTTTATCATTGTCTTCAATGTCAAATCTCTCTGGGTTCACTAATTTTCAAGCTCAACTGTATGGTAAGCCAAGTTCTTGACACTGACGGGAGTTGATTGATGAGATGGATAGAACAGGGAGTGGGAGTCCTCAACATGTTGCACTTTTACCCCATGTGAGGGATATTTTACTTGCTCAATACAGACAATTAAACAAAAGCCCACCAATTTTGTGTATCATCCAAACAACATCCAGCCTGGATCTTGCTCTTGAAGGTATGCTGCAGATATGTTTGATTCACTGTCCCTGGTTTGAACCCATGGATACAGGCAATGACCTCCTGTAAAGCAAACTTGGACTGTAACCACTCAGCTTCAAAACTTGAACTGCATGCTACATAGCTATTGGTAATATTGCAATGAATTTGAAAGTATGTATTTTTTAAAACCATGTGCAACTATGATATATAATATATAAATGAAATCCTGTTATGATTGGTATGTAGAATTATTAATAAATACAGCAGCTCTGTGTTGCTTCTGTGATTTGCTTATTTTCAAAAGATGCTACTGGCAGCCAGTGGAAATATTGGGGATTTGTAGTTGTGGATAGAAGCTATGATCAATGGACTTGGAATCAGATGAAGTGTAGTCATTGAATCCATATTTTTCTTACTATTCAGCTTTTTAGAGCTGCTGAATGCCCTGACAAAATACCCAAAGATGACAAAATGCCCTTAGATGACAGATACCCTCTTGGATGGATATTGATATGGGCCGGGGACATCTTGATCAGTTTTCTGGAGGTTTAGTCACACGACGAACAGCCAACGAGACTCAGATAAGCGGTGCCATCTTAGGTCGCGGGGTGCGATAAAACGGCAGACACAAGACGTGCTGTAACTCCACCCAAGGGAGGCGTTCTGTGTAGTTGGGTTCAGTGGGGTTCGGTGGCAGGACCTGCAAGGCTATTTCCGGGGGTGTACGGTTGCAAGGTCCTTCGTCACCCTGTGTGAAGGGTTGTAGCGAGTCTGCGTCGCTGTAGTGAGTGGAACATTGGTCTTGATGAAATTGGAGTGAGTTTAGCAATATGGCTGCACAGCTATAGTGGGTCAATGACTTTAAATTGTCTTTCCAGCAACAAAGCTCTGGTAAATGTAGCCGTATATATGGCCAAAACGAGCAAATACTGATGTAGTGAGTCTAGCAACATGGCTGCTTGTATAGCGACTCTATCAACCTGACTGTATTAAGTCCATTAACTGCCACGGCTATCATTATTCTAGCAATAAAACTGTATGCAGTCGAGTGATGTTGCTGTATAGAGTTAAAGACATTTTGGTAGTGCGTCAAGCAATCATCAATGGCAGAACTTTTACATCTTGACATGGCTTTATAAATCAGGGAATTTGCCTAGTAAATAGCTTTGAATTTGTGGTGAGTCTAACAACAGGGTGAAGGTCACCATTCTGTCGAGGGTGTAGCACCCGTGTGGACAGTGCGAGGCCTTCAAGTGCAACCATTCACCCAAAAGTTTGTCGTGGCCAATCACTGCTCTCCATTATCAGAAAGAAACTCCGGGCTCCCGGCTCAAAGCAAAGCAATTCATCAAGGAATAAGAGAGCGTGGCAACCATAGCGCACAAGCGTTCTGTGATAAGGCAACTTATAAGGTCTTTCCAGCTACTGCACCAGTGAGCTCTCTCGCAAAAAGCACACTGAGCTGGCATTTTGTCCACAGATTGCTCGACCGCACGATCTGGCCACCCGTAAATTGTCACAGAAACCCTACACTGCTACCCGGGTTGCTTGGCACTTAGTAATGGCTTAGCTGTTTGTTTTTGTCTGCCATCCTATGCTTTGCCTATACAGTCTAATCATTTACACAACAGTCCCTGATCTCAGTTTATTGCTTTTCCAAATTTAATCCTTGACTTTAGCCCTTTAGTTTACTTGTATGACTGTATTTGTGTATAACATGTACTAATGTGATCTTTTGCTTCTCTTTTCAGGTAAGAATGTCCCTTAGTGAAGATGATTTCTAGATAATCAATACAATACCATATTGAAAATTGGGGGGTGAGTAATAAATGTATTCCTTATCTTGGCCTTATGGTAAATGTGCCATACAAATAACATAAAATATTTCCATATTATAAATTCAATTAGATGATTACATCTGTGTAAATATGTTGTCCACGAAATCTCGAAATAAAGCACAAAAAGGATGAGAGATCAGATTTCAGTCCTTTAGGCACAGTACGCTCGAGCTTGATTATATTCTACAATGCCTATACCCAACTTTATCGTGATCTGCCATGCCTACCAAACTGCTTCTTGTTACCTATACACCCTCAAGAGACTGCAAGATAGATGAAGCATTCTTGAATGCCCTGGCCATTTAATTTATTCATCATGGCATAAAAAAGAGGTTTGTTGTCATGGAACACCTTGAAATATGCATGATCATGTCACGGAGAACAGACTTGGGAATAAAATCTCATTAATCCCTGGATTTTCTGACCAGCTCATTGTTTATTAATTTGTATTTATTGCAGAGATGATTCACCTTCAATCTTTGATGAATCTTTTGCTTAATTATTTTTCTTATGTTGGCCTGATGACATGAAATTATATGTCGTGATTGTCATCCGCATTGCAATGCAGAATATGTAATTATCAATACAACATGTAACAACTGGTGACGTTTATATTGATATATATTAACCTGCATCCATTCAATGTAGATTAATTTTCCAAATATACATTAACTATGCTGTCTGCAAGTCAACCGATGTTTCATGTCCAGTGCTGTTCCAGCCTTGGCAGAACATATGCTGACACGTGTTGCTAGTATGCAATTCTGCGAGCTCCAGTGAGCGGACCACATAAACTGAAACCAGGGCTGTTTCTGATTGTGCTGATTGTCTTGTCTACTTCCTCAGAATATGTGAAAATAGAAACTTGGTGAATGTACAATGAAATTGGAACTATTTCTTGGAAGCAGCAATGCTGCAGCATACAAAGCTAACTTTGTGCCAGGTACGTGGCAGCTGCATGCAGTTCTCATATCATTTCACCAGACTGTTATAGATGTATATGTTACAATGTGGTGTTGGCATATCTATTACCAAAATAAGAGAAACACCTTTTACCTCTGTGGATAACCAGTTTCAATGAGCAATCCTTTCCTGCATACCACAGTACTACACATTGATCTTCCTCTATTCCAGCATCCTGTACATAAAGACGACTTTTCCTCTGTTTTTTGAAAGTCTTTGTTTGCAAATTACTTTTTCACTTGTCCTGATGACCATTTTTCGTGTAAAAAATTTGACAATCTTGTGACTTTCTAGTACTTTGTCTGACTCATTGAGGCCAAATCACTGTTGTGAGAATGGGACATGAGATGCAAGAAAAAATTGGTGCATGAACTATGAACATGCAGCTGTTAGAGGACAAGGAATCTGCCAAGTTCTGTGAAGTAAAAAATTCCCTACACAATGAGGAACACATATGTCGCATTTATAGCTCAAGGGATTGACTGATTGCAGAACGTCTTAGACATATACAGATACATAAGTAACGCCCTTGGTTGACAGTAACTTGATACCACAGTGGTATCTGCATAACTACCATGAAGCTTCACATCCAAGCCTGCATGCATGCAATGGTGGATACCATGTTGATATCTGCACAATCATATGGTCTCGCCTCAATGCAATAATGGTGGTGAGGGTGTTGTAAATCTTTGTGATATTCTCATATCAGTGCTATTTCCCCAAATGTCTTCATAAACAGCTCCATGTGGTCCAGCATATCTTCTTTTGTTTGTGCTGTAAAATACTTTCCAGACATGATAACAGCAGTTCATAGTAGCAGCTATGTGGACACAGGGGTAAATAAGATGATTCTGTTCCTTATCTGAATGTGCTGGGCATGGTAACTGGTTTTGCTGTGTGTTGCAGAAGTATTGCATCCTTATGAAATTTTATATACACAGTGTAGTATACTGATACTGCAGAAACATTCAGAGAAAGCTTAAGTGTGCTGATAGTTGTTGCAGTGTGTGGACTCTTCCACTTCATTAGATCCTCATATGTAATGACTAACCCATTAATCCAACTTTAAAGCATTCTTGTACGTTGACTGATTGCTCCAGAATCTTAGACTGGATCACAGGACGGATTCTTGTAGTGCACCATTCCAATTTATATGTGATCCATTCCAAGATGCACTCTCTTGTTCCAGGACTGTTCTAATTCACTGGGCCTCATTACAGTGTATTTATCACTTGTTGATGATGCACCGTGCAAAACTTGATGTCGTAATTGATTGGACAACCTGGTTCCCCTTCACAGGGTTAATTGGATTTGCTTGGCATGGTTTGGGGGTGAAAAGAACTCCCCTTTGTACATATGTTCACTGTGGGAAATAACCCAGAAATGTTTGTTTAGAATCTCCTATAGACAGCAAGGAAATGCTTGTGGGTGATAAACATATAATCTTTGCTTGAATCAGTGATGTCGAAAGATGCTTTGTTTGTACTGTCCGAGAAAATTCCTTAAACCAGATAAATTAATATAATATATTGCAATTCCTGTTTAAAATTACACCACAGTACTCTGATGAAATAAAAATAGCCAAACAAAAAGTCTTGAAGTGCCTCCCTTTACTTCCTTGCATTTTCAGCATCACTATTCTCCCACTAGTGGGACCAGGTATATCCTAATTAGCATTGCCTCTTCACGTGGCCTGGTCTTGTGACCTCCATCCTAAGAACTCGGATGAAACATTGATAGGGCCAATTTTTTGTTTTTGTTTTAGCGAGGGCCTTATGTATATTTATTGCTGCATAGATAACAATTTAAGGAATTTATTTTTCATTTCACCTATTTTTAATGGTGTGGCAGTATTGTGGCCTTTATTCGATGTATATAGTAGGACTATAGGCCAAGGTTTTGTAGCATTTACTTTAATTTAGTTCTATTTCTGACCAAAACAGGTAATTACAATGAATGAAAACTAACCACTCTTCACTAACGTGCTTAGTATGGTAATCAGTTGATTAAGAAAATGGCACCCAAGGACCTACTTTAATTAAGCTTGAACCAAGTATTTCGGGTCCATTTAATTGTGCCTTACAAACGACCAGGTGGACCTGCCCTTTTCCATTTAATCAAAAAAATGTTGCAGCTTTGCAAAAGGAGATTAAAAAGGCATCCATTGTAGGTATTGTTGTTGCTTTCATTGGTATCGATATTTATAGTACTTCAAATTGATGTGTGATACTGCCTTAGTTGCCGTTTGGCATTAATAATGAGAAACTACTCTGATGCTAGTAGCTTAGGCTGTAATTGTTGCTAATGTAGGTCTCCATACACCAAATCTGAGTATTTTGCATTATAATGTTTACATTGCTTTGCATGGTCTGAATTAAATTGTTCTGTCTATCTTTCTGTTTGTCAACAAGTCGGATGTAAAATTAGAATTTTGCCTTGTTGATCCCACCAACCTGATGAAACCACAAGCTCTTGGTCTATGAATTTGACAAGTTGATAATTTGCCTATACAGCTGTACACGTTACAGGTTTAACTGTTCTACTTTGGGTTTGTAATCAGCTTCCTATATATACATTCTGAATTATATTTACCTTCCAAAAGGACAATTTTGCATTCTATACCAGACAAATGTACATCACAAAGCAATATACACAGCATAACACAGATAAATGAGTGGCCTATGTTGGCTGCCTATGTGTTACTCTCAACCTTTAGCCTGAACCTTTGCAATTTAGGTGAAAGAGGAACCACATGTAACATTCATTGCACATGCTGCACAAGCATTGTGAGTGGTTGAAAAAAACATTGCTGTTGAATAATGGGTGCTGTGTGCTGCCTCTTGTATATTTCATTGCAAGAAAAGAGCTTTTTGGTGCTTGGACAGTGTTGAAACGTTGTTGTTTCTCAATGTGGTGTGCATAGCAGAGGCACCTTCTTTAACAGTTCCATGTGCCTTTGTTAGACTGCTACTGTGCAGACATCAGGCAACCTTTTATTAGAATGAATATTATTGTATTGTGTCTGCTAAGGTGTATCAAAATATCTCACGATTGGACCCAGGTATGTGTCCTAAAATCAAACTTGGGAGAGAGCAGGCCTGGGCTCTGAATGTAGAGCCGGAAAAATACTTCGGTTTCATTTGTTTTTCTATGCCTGTCTGGCAGAAACGAGATCAAAGCAATGCAGAAATACATGTTGTGAAGTTTTGCTTTTCTATGTACACTTTCTTTCAAGTTTTTGTTTTAAAGGGTTTAGACATTGTTGTATCGATGCATAAGAGAGTCGTAAATGGCCACACCCTTTCATGATTGTAATCTCTTTTATTTGGACCCACTAGATTTTAAAGAATCCTTTCTGCCTGTGTTCATTGAGGCACCAACATGCATCAATAGGCATCAATGAGCACAAAAAGGCTTCAGTGGGCATCAATATGGCTGCAATCTTGAAGGACAAATATGAAGAAATTGTTGGAAGGAATTATGGAAAATGAATAAAGCGCAGGAAAACGATTAAAGAGGGAAATTCCTCAAATTTTCCCTGTTCTTTAGAAATCCCAATTTCAATGATTTTGTCCAATTCCCATTGGATTCTTAATTCTAAAAAGGTCTCTTAAGAAATCACCAAGATTAAATTTATCAAAATCAGGAATTCTTTACACAAAAACCCAGCTTCAAAAAGGAATGTTTTTTCAACCAGGGTCCTGAACTTTGAACCGTTTGATCTCATTCACGCCTCGCGGGCAGTTCATTGAGAGTTTCATAATGCCTTGATGATTGGAACTGACTGGAAGATGGAACTGAAAATTAGCAAAGTTATACCTTACAAAAAATTATGCCTTTGAGTTTCAATTTCCATGGATACATTTGAATTCAAACACCTAAACTTATTTCTCATCAAATTCTGTGCTCCTTTGTTTTCATTGATATATTGGTAAATCTATTTGACAAACCTCCAAAAGCACCACAAATTAAGTGTCCAGTTGTTGTTCAGGAGTGTTACATAGAACTGGTGTATATGTTTGACACGTGTGTCTGCAAAGAAACCTTTAAAGAGGAGACATGAGGAAAATATTCAGTATTTTTCTCAGATATTCACAAAAGTCTAATCAGCGGTATGCTATGGTACAAAGAAAGATTTTGATGATTTGGATTTTATTCTAAGCTGGAAACTATCAGCAAGACAACTAAATAGACAAAAACACATGCTTGCCAAATGCACTGTCCCTTGGTGGGACTGACAAAGCTCATTGCACTGTAAGGTCTCAGATGTTTTTGCATGGGCAAAATTGGTGCACTAAGGCGTCATGCAAAAACACATTGAGAGAATCCATGAAACATCATGGAAGCATTCTGTTTTTGTGAATGCTCAATAAATTCTGCTCTGATGTTCAATTGCATGATTTTCAGGAGGACATCAGGAGCAATTTTAAACCCATTATCGACAATGAATGCAAACTTTTATTTTCGTGCTCATAAATGCCAGAGATGAGCAAAAGCAGGATCCGTCAAAACACGATATTTCAATGAGAGCAATTAACTTGCCATTGAATGGCCAAGAAAAGATCGTTGTCAGGGATAATTAAATCTATGAATGTTTACATCATGACAGTAAGCTAAGCTGAATGTCTTATATTTCCCATCAATTCAATGGTCTAATCAGTAGGAAAAAAAACCTTATAATATCATGCTGCACTTTATAAAATCTGCGTAATTTAATTAAGCCTCAGCCTGGCTCAGGTAATTTTATGCAAACATGCATTCTGCCAGAATTTCTGACAACAATCTACATCAACAGTTGCATCAATATTAAATTTTCTGATAGTGAAGGAATAATGTTAGCCAAAACTAATTTCAGTGACTCAAAAGTAGCTTTTCCACATTTTTGTCATTCTTCAAAACATCACAAGTGGATTGCCTAAATTTATCACTGTGTCACGAGAACTGTAATTAAGCTAATAACGAAGGCATGTTGTTGAAACGGCATTCATAATGAGGTTTTGGTAATTGGATGAGTTTGGTTAACTTGTTATGGTGCGATATAGCGAAGCATCAACCTGTTGCTCAGAGTCAGTGTCATCCTATTCAGCATATAACTCTTTATACCCATGAAAGTTTTTAGTCCGTTGAAGCTCATTGCATTTGTCAGGCCTTGATAAAAAGAATTGAACAACCAGCTGTTATAAAATGCAATAAAGAATCTAGTGACATTATTGTGCACTGCCTGTTAGGCTGGAACTGGCACCCCAACATTTACGGATCAAACCTAACTTTTCTGGGGGTGAGGTTTGTTTATGAGAGCATATGTGTAAGTGTTCAGCTCATTCAATTAATATTTGGTGGTGGCACATATCACTTGAAGTTTATAATGTAAATCCCCTTTGGCAAGCCCTGAAAAATGCCTTATTTGTAAACATTTTATGGACATACTCTGATATACCATCTTCACCTGAAAAAAAAAGGTAAGGTTTCATACGCCAAAGATTTCCAAAATGTGGGGCATCAGTGCCACCCTACTGCCCATATATTGTATACCGTTCTGCTGTAGACCACCATTGTCTATAGCTAGCGATTAGTATATAGTTTCATGTCAAAGCTGATGGATTTGGTACTATGAAATGGTGCATTAGATTTAATCCCTGTATTGTGCCTCATACTATCTGCGTGGATGGATTAAGTCCTCTTGACTGTCACATTGTGAACATAGAGAGAGAGAAAGAGAGAGAAAATTTTTATTTATGTGACAAGTGTATACAGTTACAAACAACATTTAAATAATGTTTCAAATACACACCCAGCCCTGGAATGGGCTTATTTGTCACAATAGCTTAACAACAATCTATAAAGCAACGCCATCACAGATAATTACAAACACACTAAACAAAAATACAAGAACAGCAACATTTCGAGAAAATAACTTAAAAAAGAAAATTTTTCAGATAAAGACCTGCGAAAAAAAGGATAACAAAATAAAAATTGTGAATAAATGAAAGAAATATATTACAGATTATATATCTAGATATACAGTTTTGTTTGCCTTAAATTATAGCACATACTGACATACTCTGATGATAATTTAACAAAATCACCTGACATAAATTTCGAAAATTTGTCCTCACTCGTGAGTAACTCAAATGATTGCAGTATATTTTTAAATTTTCCCCAATACTCTTTTCTAATCTCATCATACAATGAACAGTCAAATAAAAAATGCATTTCATCTTCAATTACATTTTTATCGCAAAATATACAAAGTCTGAACTCCTTCGGAATATTAGTGTATCTACCCGTTTCTACTTTTAATGGTAATATACCACACCTCAGTTGTGCAAAGATAGATTTATGATAACGGTTTTGGATTTTGTAAATGTATGCTTCAGTGCCAAATTCTTCTTTAAATTTTTTATAATTAACTAATTTTGATACCGATTGAATATTATTTAACCATTCATTTTTCTCCTGTTGCACAAGTATTTGCCGTGCTTCCTCAACATCAACGATATCTTGATTTCTATAGTTTTCCAATTTTCCTATTTGGGTAAATAATTTATAAATATCACTATTCCAACTGCCTTTACTTTTCCTGTTTTGCATATCCCAAATGAAAATTTTCTTAGTTACTCTTTCCATATCCATACTAATTAACCTATTCCAGTATCGTATCATCTGTATTCTTCTCCTAGTTGTAGAACTTTCCCAACCTACATCCCCATTTATTGCTAAATTAGGCGCAAATCTATGTATATGCCTAGAAAAAAAGCGAATAGCTTTATTTTGAACAGAATCCAAATAGCCAAATTTTTGAAAACCCCATATCCCTGAACAATAATCAAGTATAGGCACTACCCCTGTATGATAAAGTTTTGAATAAGTGCTAAACCCTAAACCCTTTAGCTTACTAAACTTGGTGTAAATGGCAGCCAAAGCTCTATTTCCTGAATCAGACAATACTGATGCAGTCACATTATACAGCAGATGCTCATCAAGCACAATACCTAAATACTTGTACCTTTCAGCATATTCAACAGTATATCCATTCAACTTAAAAACAAAATTACTTCTGGGTCTGGCTTGCGATCGAAAATGGACTATCTTAGTTTTGTTCACATTTACAATCATCCTCCAAGTATAGCACCATTTCTCAAGAATTTCTAACAAAGACTGCATATTTTCCTCGGATTCTGCAATGATAGCTAAATCATCTGCATACATAAGTGCCGCTATATTTAGTTCGTCATTGAGGATTACACCTTTGTTGCTGCAATTTAATACATCAGCTAAATCATCTATATATAGATTAAATAAAGTTGCTGAGAGTGAGTCGCCTTGTTTTACACCGGCATTGGAGTTAAATATAGGTGTTAGCAGACCATTTAAATTTAATCTCACATAACAGTTTTTATACAATGAGTAAAGAATTGATAACATTTTACCACCAAAACCAAGATCGCCCATTTTATGAAATAACAAATTCCTATCCACTCGATCAAATGCCTTCTCAAAGTCGACAAAAATTATAAAGGTGTCTTGTTTATCTCTTTTCCGATTTCTTATAATAGATGTCAATGAATATATATGATCTTCACACGATCGCTTACTACGAAAACCATTTTGAGTATCGTTTAGTATTTCCTCAGCTACATTCTGTATTCTCTTGTTTAATATGGAAGTAAATAACTTGTATACAGTTGACAATAGGCTTATTCCTCTATACTGCAATGGAATATGAGGGTCGTTAAGTGAACTTTTCGGGATTGGCTTCACAATAGAGGTATTCCATATACTTGGTACCAAATTGTTTTCATATACCTTATTAAAAAGGGCAGTTAGCATTCGATAAGAGCTGTTTTCTTTGAAAATTTCATTTGGCAAATTGTCTAATCCAATGGACTTGTTTGTCTTTGCATTTTGAATAACCCTTTTGACCTCTCTTTCAGTAATTTGGCTATCAAGCTGTTCATACAAATTTTCTTGATTAATATCTGACTCATTGCAAGAGTGATAAAAAATGTCATCAAATTGTCCTTCCTGTGCTGTAAAATTGTAAAGACATTCGTAGTCCTTTGTCCATTTGTTCATTACAAACTCTAGATCATTTACAAGGTTACCATCTTCATTATATACGCTCAAGGGTATTTCGCTTGATTTTTGTGGGCCCAACTTCTTAATATTTTGCCAGAATTCTTTCGCATTGAACTGTGAAAAATTTTCAATTTCTATAATTTTATCTTTTTCATACTTTCTTTTAGCCCTTCTATAGCTTTTATCAAAGTTCTTTTGCGCAGCAACAAAAACTTCCCTCAATTGTTGTCTTTGTTGATTATGACAATGTATGTATGCTTTCTCCGATTGACAAAGCAATTCCCATAAATATGTGAGTTCCTCTGACCAATAAGGCTTGTATTTTCTTTTATGTACCTTTTTGGCATTTGGATTTAATACTTTACTTCGCAAGTGCACTGTCATTTGTTCATGATAAAGATTACAGATTTTGCTATATACGTCATCAATCTCTGTTTGCGATAAATTAGTCTGTTCCAATTGACTAATTAATTCATCTATCTTATTCCCACAACTTTCAGTATTCATAAAAGAGTTAGGAATATCCTTCACATTAAAGCGCTTATAGTACATATTCAGATTAAGGGCATTTTCTTCATTTATTACACATTGGTATGATTCAGGCTGGGAAATATTTTCTGTTAAATGGTTTCCTACATTTTCAAAAGGGTCTGGTTTTGTAGAAAAAGTAAGCCTGAGTGCTGAATGATCAGGTATCATCTTACTTAGATCCAAATCTGCATCTGTTACATCACAAAATGTGTTTACTAGTTCTCTAGACTGCAATACTTCAAACTTAATACAATTTTTGACAGAATTTATAGGAACCATAATAAAATCTATAACAGACTTTCCTCTTGAATGCACAAAAGTATAATTGTCATTTGCAGGCGTGACCCTTCCGTTACATACACAAAACTTGGACTGAATTAAAAATTCAATTAACTCTTTTCCATGCCTATTTGTCATTCTATCAAGCACTATACGTGGTTGGATATTATCATCAACCTCAAGAACAAAATCAGACATGTCACCAATTTTACTGTTTACATCTCCGGCTATTAATATCTCATCACAATATGTATTTTCATATATGATACGAAGCAGATGTGCATAAAATTCTGAAGCATTTCTACCCCAAGAGGTTTGCTCGGGGGGTAAATATAAAGCTAATATTAAGAAACAATATTCATCAGAGAATCTAGTGAATTTCACTGCAAGTATACCATCATAGCTCTTATCAATTACTTCTTGTCTATAGACAGATTTAATGAAGCTCTTAAAAAGTAGGCAAACACCACCAGAGTTCCGTTTTGCTCTAGTATTCTTTAAAATTCTATTATTTATTACACAGTCATAACCTTTTATATCAATAATTTCTTCATTTTTCAAATGAGTCTCTGAGATAACAACGAAATCGGCCAACACATGATTGTGTAAAATCACAAAATCATGCGACATCGTATAGCGTCCTTATCAGTATTTGGTCAGTAATGAGCTCCTCCCGCACCAAATTCTGAACTCGCTCATAATAAAGTTTGTGTTTACATGCGCAGTCCATTGATGCATTGTGCATTGTTTGAGGCCACTCACACAATACATTCATAAACAATGAGCAACTGTCTCACAAATGCTATGGCGGTTGTTGGCATGTGGTTTGGGCAGGCCCTGCTGAAGCTGACAGCACTCTTCCTCTACAAGCAGTTGAGAGGGCAGGCCACAGGCAGAATGCTTGAGATGTCCAACAATACCATGAAATATGCTTTAAGATCCCAACCATAACATTAATTCAGTATTTTCAGTTTTCCTTGAGGTTCATATTTGTCTCTCAAGTGAAGTTCAACTACCTCTCTATGGTAGTTAGAATGTTAGTTATTTCACGGTATTACTAGAATGATGGAAGCTTTTATTTGCATTGATTTGCTCGTGGCAATAATGTATTTTTTTCCAAGGCTTGTGAAAGGGGAAAGTGGCACATCTTAACGGTTAATGGTGAGTGGTGACCTTTCTAGTTCTTCAGACATTGAAGGGTCTTTTTGTGTGAAAAGCATTGACTGGATGGGGATAGATCAGCGAAGTCCTTAAAGGGGCAAATATTCATAAATAGACATGATATTGTTAATCATAAAAGAATTATATCATCAGCAAACATTGCTGACTTGATTACCTTTTTCTGGGTCTGAATTTGCCTCTAAACAGTCACACTTGTGTTAATGGAGTGTAGCACACAAACTCACTCACTGAATATTCATAACATGTAACAATATCTCCTTCTAACTGAAGATGATATCATAGATAAGCCTCATTGCCGGAGGATATACACAAAAATGCTAATTATTGCCATTACTGGAATTATTGAATGCTATTTATTTACAATCCAAACATTAATTGAGGTAATGGAATGTCTGGAAACATTTTAGCATGATAACTACCATGCCAACCTTTTCAGTATGTTTTGATATGTATTTTTTGTTGTAATAACTTCTAATTCTGCATTGTCTCTTTCTCTTGCCGCAATCCTGGTTTGTCTTTTCAGATCAGTCAAGCTCAGTATTATGTAATCTCATTTGTGTATTGTACCTTTCTCTGCCAATTTGAACTGTATAGTGCCAGCCACTTTCCTTTTTCTTGCATATTGAAAATTATGATGGCTGCTAAAACAGTTTTCTTAAATGAGATGGTGCTGATGGGGCGTAAAACACAAACTCACCCAAACTCTTTCTTAAATGAGAGTTCTGATTTATGTAACCATCTGCAATGCAAAATGAGCCATTACAAACAAGAACTCTATTATGTCATTGAAGACCTTCATGTAAATCTTATGTTATAGATCTCGCCTTAAGCTGCTATATCTCACAAGAAGACAAGAAGCTACACAAAATGTGTTAATTGTATGCAGATTGGGACCTTGAATATAAATCATTAATTTAATGTTGGCATAATTGCAAGCAAGATGATTCCGCTTCAAGTGCACTTGAATATGTGCCGTCAATTCCAAACATGAATATATTGTCATTAATTTGAGTCTATATATTTGTTAGTGATATAGTTGCCTTATTGTTGTGCACCTGCATTTTAATCCTCGTAATTGAGGTTACTAGGTTTGCCTTTGTTTACCTACCCTAGAAGTTGGATTCAAAATGTTGTGTCTTTTTAACTTCCGAATCATTATTATATAGAAGTCAGTTTTTTTTATTAACAAGTCAATTAAAAATATTTTTCTTGTCCTCCTAAAAACTTTCAGTCAATTTCAATCAATATTATCCAAATCAATTCAGATATTATGAATATTAATAGGTTTTTGTAACAAAGTAATAGGTTTTTGTTGCACACAGACACCGATTAGACCTCATTTCCAGCATTGAATTGAATTTTGTATTTTACATTGAGATAAGTATAATGAGTGATGGAAGAAAATTTTTGCCACTCAAGATGATTGATTGATGAGAATAACTTAGAGGAGTCCACAACATGTTAAACATCCTGCCACAACATTGGTTTCTTTTACAAGTGCCCAGTATAGGCACTTGAAACAATGTTAAACAACATACATTGTTACCATGTTTTACATCTGAATGAAATTCACACAGGTCTGGGGATAAATCATCTCTCCACTTGTAAACACGGGATCTTCAGCTCAATAAAGGAGGCCTGTGTATTTTCCCTTCCTTGTCTTTGCCTTTGCCCTGACCACGTCCTGGAGACAAATCAAGATGGTGTGAAGTGGCCCATTTTTGATGATGTGATTTCTCATTTTGTAGCAATGGAATATTGGAGGTATATTTTTATCCAAATTTGACATACCCACGCATGCTCCAGAGCGCACATACACGCTTTTAGGACGCGTGGATGTGCATGATTTGACACATACACGCGCGTGGATGTGTCAAATAGCGCACGCGTGAAAAATCTACGCGCGTGGACATGCTTTACAGCGCATGAGTGGACATGCTATACAGCGCATGAGTGTACATGCCATACAGCGCATGAGTGGACATGCTTTACAGCGCACATCCAAATTGGCGAGAGGACCCAGGGGCGGATCCAGGAATTAGGGAAGGGGGGGGTTTCAGGTTCAGAGATGGGACTACCACAGAATGCTCTATTAATGTTCTCTATTAATGTTCAGCTATAATATGAAGAGCACAAACCACAAACCTAAGACCCCTCCTTCATCTCCCATGGATACGCCACTGCTGGAGGGGCTCCTGTGTTCTGATCAATAAACTGCGCTGGATGGCATGTCCAAGCATGCGCTGGATGGCATGTCCAAGCATGCTCTGTATAGCATATCCAAGCGTGAGCTGGATAGCATATACACGATCGCATATACACGCGTGGTCGTGAATGCAGGTACACGCATGCGCTGAATGGCATGTACACAGGTGATCGTGAACACACATACACGCGTAATGATGCGCGCAAATACATGTACACGCGCGTGTATGTGCGCTCACTACCATGCGTGGATGTGCCATATTTGGATAAAAATATATATGAATATTGAGGTGCTACTAAATGACCATTATTGTGTTGTCAGGTTGTATTTCTTCAGGACGTGCCACTTAATCCCTGCTCTGATTCCCTATTCTTTTCATAATGGTTGTAAATTGCCCACTATTGCTTGGCATTGCCTGGCAAATGGCCAAGAAACTATTTGTCAATGCGTTCCTCTTCTGCTCGCCATATGCACTGAAAGGCCAAGGCGAATGGCAAGGGTGTGCTCTGAATCTTTATGGCCTCCTTATTTCACCGTAATGGTAATTTGATATGTCACTACTAAATAGAGGTTATGCTGCATGTTGGTTTTTTTAGTTTGAATCTTTCACTAACAATCCTTGCACCTCACTAAACTAGAAAGAATCGCTAGCCTATCAATTTTGTGATACTTGAAATACAAATCTTATCTAATTAATCCAAAGATGCAACTGGAACATCATCAGCTTGAAAGATGAAACGTAATTGTGCTCCTTATTTTCCTCAAGGCAGGGTTATTGTTTATGAAGACTTTTTTTTTTACTCACATCATAGAATTTTCCCCAAAGGTTCCACACTCCACAGTAATCATAAATCTGCAGTGCTTGATATGCTTTTTATTCCTATTTGAGGTAATGAGATTGACTGGAGACTGTACCATCAAGGTGAAAGGTTGATGCTGAAATATGAAAGCATGCACACTTTATGAAATGCGTTCTGTAACTTTAATCTCTCTGCAGATTGCTGTGGTTTCTGGATTTTTGCCATCTCCGTGAAGCTGTGGAGAGATTCTGTATTGCATCATTGCTCTAAGCGATGCTTAAAGATAAGAGGGCTGGCTGGAAGTCCATTGAAAGAGGTAGTTTGGGCTTGCTCTCTTCTAGGCAGATGCTTGCTTCTCGCTGGTTATGTATGGTATCTGTGGGGTTTGCTCCATGTGCCTGCGACTTGACTCACTGCCACTGACTGCCACTGACCTACCTTTTGCCTGGCATTTGTCCTCCTCTTTCTGGACGCTGCCTTAATCAAAAATGTCGAATGAATGCTCATAATTTATGTCCTGGCTCAACCGGCAGGTGCCAGGCAGTGGTGTTGCTCTATTCACAACCTGTGCCCTGCACAATTTGATATTGGTCCATTCGGATGACATAAGGTGCTGTATCCAATACTATGGATAGAGCATTGACTAAAACCAGGTTTTTTTTCCAATGGCCTGCTGTAAGTATATTATCTGATTCTTTATTAATACTTGTTCATAATACTGAATTATGTGTTTGCCTTTGATTCTGATGAGGGCTAATAATTCAATGCATATTTAATGGTCAAATGGAACAGGTTTCACGTGCATGACTGCATGTGCAACATTTTTTTGCATAAAGCAACATGAACAACTGATGCTTCACAAGCATAAATGTGCATTCATAAATGGTCAAGCATAAAAATGTGGCCTCATTCGCAAGTCTTCCTTTGAAGTCACGCTGGGAGGAAAAAGGGACATCTAAGCCTAGGAGATGAATCCTAGTGTCCATCTTTTAGAAGAGGCTCTCTAACCTAGCTTGAGCTATGGCCTTCTTTAGCTCTTCTGCCTCTTACCAGGGGTATCTCTGGGATCACGTGATGAGCAAGCTCTCAGGCTGCAAATGGTTGGCTAATGATGTGTCCTATCACAGATCACGACAGATGTCAACATTCAGCTGATTGTGCCATACAATTCTTTTCCCAGCTGGTAATAATGGACAATGCGGTTGCTAGGGCCAGACGATTTGTGTGTCTGGGAAAACGAGATAAACTTGGCTTCTAAAATGTGTATTATTGGAGCCATTGTCAACCACGCAAGAAAAGGGATGGTGTTCCTCATTTGCTTGGACTCAAGAGACTGCAGTTTGTCTTCCCTTCTTAATTTTGCTGTCCAGTGAAGGCAATTAGGTTTGTGTGACAAAGTGAGCTGGAGCTGTTGAACTCCACTTGTGGTTTAAAAGTGACATGTGTTTAACAAGGTAACAAAAAAAACATTGTCTCATTATGGTGACTGCCTTCTTCAACTTTTTTAAAAGCAATGAAACTTTAAGTGGCATGACACCGGAATATGAATTATTATTCATTGTATAGAGTGCACATTAATAATAGTTGTATCTATTGTGCAAAATTTCCAAATGATCCTTTCAATCAGATGAATAATGGCAGAACAGTCATCAAAATTATTTTATGTTATATAAGCCAGCTGAGCAGGACTGTCTAGCTGCAATTCTCAAATTTCTATGGAATCACCCACAAATTTCTCTCTATACCAATAGTGCCTTCCTCAATAACATAAAACTCAGTGAATAATGTGTTTTTAGATACTTGAGGCTGTAAGATTTGCATCTCCACCACAAGTCAATGTATCACAGATATTGTGAGAAATAAAGAAACATTTATACTGAATTACTAGTTGTACAAAAATGCACTTTGTCAGCTCCATATTACTTTCTGATAAAATTGGCAAAGAAATATTTATTTGTAGATGAAATATGTGACACTTGAACTAAGATCAATTGCGATTTTGTTTGTTGTATTTCCAATTTGGTATCTGATACCAACAATCGGTTGTTCAAAATTGCTTGCGGTTTCATGCTTGGGCAAGGTAAAATCTTACATTTGTAATCTGAGCTGTTTGTGCAAGATGAATGTTTGGAATTGTTGCACACCATTGGAAAATGGTGTTAACACAAGGAAATGTGAATGCACATGTCCTGCTGTCTTTGTGCCTATAGAGTACCGACAATAGATTTTAGACATTTCATCGATGAGAAGGTTAGATATTGAAGGACAATTTCTGAGCTGCTTGGATTTGTCAGATTTTCTTTCAAAGCTAACCTTTGCATCTCACCAGTTGCCACCAATTGCGGATCGAGGGGAGCACTGGACCACATAGATGAAAAGTGCCAATTTTAAGAAAATGTACAACACAGATGAAATGTCTAAAATAATTCAGAAAGATCACACAACTTTTGTGATGAACAATGCTGTACCACTAACTTTTTGACGTGTTGGAATCCAAACAAAATTGGGAATCTTCTTCTGTCTTCTTCACTAACAAGAACAAAAGAATTAGTGATCCAGCAATCAGTGGTGTCAGAACCTTTTTATCCATACATGTATGGCTTCAGAAATTCTGGAAACTTGGCTTTTTACTGGTTTATATCGCTTTAATTCTGTTGTGACTTGTGAGTCTAACAACTTGGCAGTAGGGCAACTACGACAGGGCCACAGTCGCAATGCTGTCAAGGCTGTAGCGCCTCAGTAGACATCACAGGGCCTTCGAGAGCAACCGTTCACCCAAGAGTTTATTCTATCCAATCAATGCTCTCCATTATCAGACAGAAACGCCATGCTCCTGGCTCAAAGCGAAGCAATTCATCAAGGAATAAGAGAGTATGGCAACCACAGAGCACAAGCACTCTGTGATAAGGCGATTTATAAGGTCTCTCCAGCTACTGCACCAGTGAGCACTTTTGCAAAAAGTACACTGAGCAGGAATTTTGTCCGCAGATTGCTCGACCGTTCAATCTGGCCACCCGTAAATTGTCACAGAAACCCTACACTGCTACCCGGGTTGCTTGGCAAAGGTTTAACTGTTTGTTTTTGTCTGTCATTCTCTGCTTTGCCTTATATGTCTAATCACTGACCCAACAGTGCCCAATCTCAGTTTATTGTATTGTGCAAAGTTAGTACATTACTTTAGCCACCACTGGCATTGTTGTACTTGTATAATGAAATGTATTAAAGTGATCTTTTGTCTCTCTTTTCAGGTAAGATTCAGAGTTTTCTAGATGATTTCTAGATGGTCCATACAATACCATATTGAATTTAGGGGGGTGAGTAATAAACCTTTTCATTATATTGGCCTCAAATGTGTCAAACAAGTACAATAAATATTTCCGCATTGTAAAGTTAAATAGATGATTACTGCCATCTAAATAAAAGTGTTCACTGAAGGAAGAGGATATCAGATTTCAGTCCCTTATGCACAGTGCACTCGATCTTGCTCATATTCTATGATGATCAACTTTATCATAACCTGCCATGCCTACCAAACTGCTTCTTATTACCTGCATACCATCAAAAGACCACAAGACAGATGAACCATTCTTAAATGCCCTGGCCATTTAATTTATTCATCATGCTAATAACAAAAGAGCTTTGTTTATGAACATATTGCTATTTTATTTACACCACTGGGAACCTAACCAGTTCTGTTGAGTCAAAAATCCACTAGATTTCAGATTCAGATTTCAGATTTTTTATTTTCTCTCAGAGCAAAATATTAACATACATATGAAGATAAAAAAGACAAAAAAAACTCCAAGATGGGTGACCCCTTTAAGACATCTGTGATGTCGCTGTCAAGGGGCCACCCCCCCCCCCAAAGATAAGAGAGAAAACAATAAAAATACTAGTGACACTACTGTAGAAACACCTTTTTTTTTTTAACTTTCATGCAGTCAGAGAGGATGTAGAATTACAGTGATAGCTATTTTCTCTAGATACTTTAGTTATGAACGATAATTGAGAATTAAAGAGTTAGTTAGCCAATCCATTTCTCTTGTTGTAGTGAAAATGATTAAAAAAAATAAAAATAAAAAAGGCACTAATCAACCCACACGGTTACAAATAAAACAATCTTGAACAGAGCAATTTTCATTATATGACTGAATAAAATTGTGTTTTATATAATTTTTAAATCCATCTAAACTGTGAGTAAAAATTTTAGACTTAAAATTTGGATTCATTTCATTGTAAATTTTTGGAAATTTGTATGATATGCAGTTTCTTGCAAATTCGTGGCTCACAGCAGGCAGACGATAGATACGTCCAAGACGTTCATTAGTGTTGAACACATGTGTATTTCTCTGTAGCATTTCAGACAAAAAATAATCAGGTAAAGTGTTGTTTACAAATTTAAAACAAAACTTCAAGTCATGCAGTGCACACAGGTCTTGTACCTTAAGAATTTTCAACTGTTTAAAGAGTGGACTAGTATGAGCATTGTATTTACTTTTTGTAATTACTCTGACTGCTTTTTTCTGTAATTTGAAAATTTTATTACAATTTACTCCCCAGATCATAATGCCATAATTGAGATGGGGTGCTATTAATGCATTATAGATATTTAATAGTGCCCTAGATGGTAGAACATTTTTCATCTTATTCATCACCCCTATTGTCCGTGATATTTTCTTAGCCACATTGTCAATGTGGGAATCCCACTTAAGATTTTGATGCAGATAAATGCCAAGAAAATTGAAAGCTTCAGCAAATTCAACTTCAGTACCGTCTATTGTAAGTGTTGGAAAATTCACAAGTCTTCTTGCTGTATGAAACATCATAGCTTTAGTTTTTTGAACATTTAATGAAAGCCTATTGAGTTTCATCCAATTTGATATGCCATCCAGTTCATCATTTAGATTAATGCAATCATTATGGTTCCATTGAACATTCAGAGTTGCACATAAAGTGGTGTCATCCGCATACAAAATTGGGTGGAAGTAATTTGTAACTGTTGTTATGTCATTAACGTATATTAGAAAAAGTAAAGGGCCCATAATGGAACCTTGAGGAACACCACATTTAATTTCTGAAGTGTCCGATAATATATCATCATATTGCACCTGTTGTATTCTGTTACTGAGATAATTCTTCATTAGTTTTAATGAGGTATCTGCAAATCCATAATATTTCAATTTGGATAATAATATCTCGTGATCAAGGGTGTCAAAAGCCTTTGAGAGGTCAAGATATATATTAATGGGTAGTAATTTATTGTCCATTGAGTGAGTTATGCGATCAATTAACTCAAGTGTAGCTAGTTCAGTTGAGTGAAATTGCCTGAAACCATATTGACTCTTATAAAATATCTTAAGTTCTGAGAAGTATTTATACATTTGATTATAGATGATCCTCTCAAAGACTTTAGACACACTTGGCAACAACGAGACTGGTCTATAATTACAAAATAATGCAATGAGTGAAGGCATGTGTCGCATTTTACATCAAAGGATTTACTAAATGAGAGACATCCTGCAAATATTGAGGATTTGAGATACATAAGTAAGTCCTTTGCTTGACGGTAACTTGAATGGTATCTGTATAATTATCTTGAGTGGTATCTGTATAATTATCTTGTATAGCTTCATCTCCAAGTCTCCATGGATGGTTGACACCATGGTGATATCTGCACAATCATATGGCCTCACCTCAATGCAATAATGGTGGCTACAGTATTGTAAATCTTTGTGATATTCTCCTATCAGTGCTATTTCCCCCAATGTCTTCATAAAGAGCTCCATGTGGTCTGGCATAACATCTTTTGTTTGTGCAATAAGATACTTAGCACACATGATACCAGCAGTGCATAGTAGCAGCCAGGGGACACAGGGGTAAATAAGACGATTCTGCTCCTTATATGATGTGTTGCTTATTTGAACTGATTTTGCTGTGTGTTGCAGGACTGCTAGGCCCTTACTGAATCTTAGTCTGTACAATAGTGTGTCTGGTTAAGATATGACATGAAACAAATTGAGGAAGAGATAGAGCCATGCATCTCCATATAGGAAGAACTCATAAGAAGTCATGTTGCTGCTTGACTCATTTCGATTGGCTGGTTTAATATCAAACTGCTGGTTTCTTGTCTGATACAATTTGTTGGTACATTCTTTCATGAGCAGATTGACAATTCAACATTGTATGGTGTACTTGTAATGCCGATTGCAATTTTACGACCAGCATTGTCTAGGTATACTTCGAGCTTCCAAAGGCACACAATATTGAAATCAACGATAAATTCTGGTGGTCTTCCAATGGGTTAATCTGCCTTAAGCATGGGTAAAGAGCTCACTGTCCTATGATTTTAAGATCACTCACTCTTGTAAAAGTGTGACAGTCAATCTATTTACCTGCAGCACACCTTTAAATTTAATTTGAGTGTAACATTTTTTACTTTCACTGGTACCCTCACTGATACTGCAGATGCATGTAGGAAATGCTGAAGTGTGCAGATAGTTCTTGTTCTTGTGTCTCTGTCTGAATTTTTCCGCCTCATTAGATCCTCATATGTAATGATTAACCCATTAATCCAGATTAAGCGTCTACATACATTGACTGATTGCTCCAGAATCTTAGAATGGATCACAGAACAGATCCTTGGGTGCACCATTCCAATTTATTCACAATCCATTCTAAGATGTACTCTCTTGTTCCGGGACTGTTCTAATTCACTAGTCCTCTTACAGTGTATTTATCACTTGATGAGGCACCGTGCAAAACTGGATGTCGTAATTGATTGGACAACCTGGTTCCCCTTCACAGGGTTAATTGGATTTGCTTGTGATGGTTTGGGGGGTGAAAAGAACCACCTTTGTACATGTGTTCACTGTGGGAAATAACCCAGGGATGTTTGTTTAGAGTCCTAATAGACAGCAAGGAAAGCGGTGATTTATTTCTCAGTTGCCTGTTCTCCTCTATTTTATCTTTTGAACTACTATAGTGGTGCGGGTGATGTTCTCTAAAATAAACTCTTGGCTTGTGAACCCACATTGAGCTGTTAGTCCTGTAAATCCTGCCTGATGTCATTATATATTAAGATAGTTATGGTAATATTCAGGTTTGGGGTGATATATATGTCCAACATTAGTCTTGTTGCAGAATATGTGCTATGATATTATTTAATAATCAAAATAAAACTTCACTTCTCTTGTAAGGTGCAATATGTGTATTATTGAAATGTCCGTATCTTAGTCAACAATCTTATTGTACCGAAAAAGTGGATTTTCAATGCTGGGGTACAGGCAGATGCGGAAGAGATTATGTGCCAATATTGTTTTTGGTAAGGCTGTAGATACATTATATTGTTATTAAATGTAGGATACAGTCTCTCTTAATGGTAGACTGTTTTCAAACTTTATTGTAGCTCAGTCTTCATGAGTCACCATGCAATGTCCATGCATGCATATTACTGAGGAATTGTTTTTCAAAAGCAGTTCCACATTGATATCATACTAGGATCACGAGATCCTTTGATAGTCTGTTTTATTCTTTGTCAGGTTTTAAAGGGGATGAGCAAAAGGTAACAACAGACCATGATGATCACAGACAATCTTCCTGAAGCTTGAGGTTATTTTTACAGCTGCTTGCAGCCTGTATTACGAGAGGAGTTTCAGGAAAACTTATGACAACTGCCCTGGTCGTGCTGTTTCACCTATGTCATTAAAACTTGGCATTCAGTCTGAATAGAATATTATCTTGCTTCCATCAACTTTTGGTAAACTTCTGTGACAATAAATTTTTATTTTCTAAACTAAAATGTACATTTTTCCCGCGAATTTTAAATGTTCTGCTGCAGTGATGGCAGCTGAGAAGTGCCAGCCAGGGGGGATTGTTCACAAATTCATTAAAAAGCTTAAACCAATAAAAGAAGAGATGGAGAAAGGAATGAAAGTAGGAAGGAAGGAATGAAGTAAGGAAGGAAGGAAAGAAGGAAAGAAGGAAGCATGAAAGGAAGGGAGATATATATAGACAAATATAGATAGATAGATAGATAGATAGATAGATAGATAGATAGATAGATAGATAGATAGATAGATGGCCAGATAGGTAGATAGTGTATCTACAAGCAGCTGTTAAAGTGCTTGCACGTTATTTTTTTCAACTGAAGCTGCTTTTCCAAATGAGTTAATGTGGTTTCCCTTTTCAACTAAAACATGAAGGCATGCAAGGCATTAGTATTAAATTCAGCCAGAGGAGTCACGCTGCCAGATATTGAAGTCAAAGAGATTGGTCATGATTCACAATCTCGCATTTGAGCTTGGTTAAAAGAGCAGCTTAAGTGCTTATGTTTACCATAGTGCATTAGTTAACTGATATGTGCACTTCAGGCAGTCCTGTGTGTGAGAGTTACATATTCAGATTACGTTGCTGGGAGCACTGCAGACAGTGCAGAACATAAAGTGTAGTCATGCGAACTAAGCACTCTTTACCTTAGTACTCACAATGGTGAGGGGTTGATCAAGAAAATGGCACCTACTTTAATTAAGCTTGTACATTTTGCATTTTGCTTTTATTGGTAACGTTATTTCTATTAATTCAAAATTATGTACAATACTAACCAAGTAACAGTATGGCATTAATTATTGAGCAAACAGTCAGAGAGACATGATGGCCTGCCCTCTCAATGCTTGTTTGTGATGTTGCCTAATCAATGTTAATTTTAGTCTCCATGCGCTGATCCAAACTGAGTAATTTTACTTATGAATAACTTAATTTGGTCTATCTGCATATCATAAACATCCATGTATAAAATACTACGACTGTTGTATCTCACCAGCATGATGAATCAATCATAATAACCTTGTGTGCAATGATTTTGATAATTTGTTGTCTGTCTATATCGTGTCAAACAGTTTTCCACTTTGGGTCTGCAATCAGCTTCCTGTATGTACAGTATGAATTATATTCACATACCAAAAAGGACAATTTTGCATTTTATACCAGACAAATGTATATCACAAAGCAATATACACTGCATAACACAGATAAATGTTTGGCCTATGTTGGCTGCCTATGTGTTACTCTCAACCTTTAGCTTGAACCTTTGCAAATTAGATGAAAGAGGAACCACATGTAACATTCATTGCACAAGCTGCACAAGTATTGTGAATGGTTGAAAAAAAAAAAAACATTGTTGAATAATGGGTGTGGTGTCCTGCCCCTTGTTTCATGGCAAGAAAAGAGCTTTGTGGTGCTTGGAGAGTGTTGAAACATCGTCGTTTCACAATGTGGTGTGTGCATTGTATGACCGCAACTATGTACAGCCGTAGACATTGGTCTTTTATTTGAGTAAAGATCTTTGCATTGTGTACATGTAAATATTTATCAAGATTTCTCACTACTGGGCCCAAGATGCTTCTCAAAACCAAATGTGGGAGAGAGCAGGCCTGGTCGCAAAAGTCAATAAGATTTATTTGACGGAACAACAAAAAGAACATTATATTTCCACTTTGAGTTCATAGTTTTTCTGTGCAAGTCTGATAAGGAAGGAGGTCCGAACAATGCAGAAATACATGTTGTGGAGCTTTTCCTTTTCCATGGATACTTTTCTTTAAAATTTCTGTTGTAAACAATATCAATAGATTATCACCTAATGTACTATTAATGGTCAATAAACTTTAAGGGGTTTAGACATTGTTGCATTAATCCATCACAAGAATTTAAATGATTGGAATCTCTTTGAACCCGCTACATTTTGAAGAATCTTTTCTGACCATGTTCTTTGAGGCACCAACATGCAACAATAGGCATCAATGAGCACAAAAAGGCTTCAATGGGCATCAATACGGCTGCGACTGTCAAAGGAAATTGTTTCAACCTCTGTCCAGAACTTTGAAACCGTATGATCTCATTCTCATCTCATGGGCCGCTCATTGTAAGATTTTGCAAATACTCAATAAAATATCCTTCTGATGTTCAATTTCATGATTTACGGGAGGACATGAGGAGCAATTTTAAGGCCATTATCGTCAATGAATGCTAAATTTATCTTTCGAGCTCAAAAATGGCCTGAGATTAGAAAAAACAAAATCGGTTAAAAACCAATATTTCAGATATTTCAATGAGAGAAATTAACTTGCGATTAAACAGCCAAGAGAAGATCTTTGTCAGGGATAATTAAAATTGATCATAAGAGTAGGATAAATGCCTTACATTTCCTATCAATGCAATCCCTGTCAGCATGCCCCGGCGGTCCAACATCGGCCCAGCGTCAGTCCGATGTCAGCAGCATCGGACCAGCTTCAGGCCCCACGTTGGACCGCCGAGGCATGCTAATAGGGATGGTCTAACCGTCTTATCAGTGGGAGACAAATAACTTTAAAAAGTCATGTTGCTCCAAAGAAGAACTTCATAATTTAATTAAGCCTCGGGTAATTTTATGCAAACATGCATTCCTCCTGATTTTCTGACAACAATCTGCATCAATAGATGCATTAATATCTCAGTTGGCAAAGGAATGATGTTAGCCAAAACTAATTTTCATAACTCAAAAATAGCTTTTCCATATTTTTGTCATTCTACAGAAAATCATCAGTAAATTGCCTCAATTTATCATTTTGTCAAGTGAACTGTAATTAAGCTAATTATGATGGCATGTTGTTGAAACTGCATCCATAATAAAGTTTTGGTAATCAGATGAGTTTGGTAAACTTGTTATGGTACAATATAGCAAAGCAAGACTCTGTTGCTGAGGCTCAGTGTCATCCTATAGGCCTACAGCAAATAATTCCTTAAAATCCATGATAGTTTTAAAATCCATTGAAGCTCTTTGCATTTTTCAGGCCTCAATAAAAGAATTAAACAGCCAGCTGTTGTAGGATGCAATAAAGAATCTAGTGACATTATTCTGCTTTTCTAGACATAATCCCTGTGTTGTGTCTCATACTATCTGTGTTTGTGGATTACATCATCCCCAGTCATACCATGACAAAATGGCACATAACCTTTGCTAATTCATGAATACTTAATTAACAGTTTGAAATTGTTTGCTTCTGTTTCACACAGTTACAAATAGAGAAATTGTGTATTGTTGAAAGGTGCTATCACACTTCCGAAAATTCCATTGAATTATGTATTTTCACAGTTCTGAAATGAAACTGTTTGAAGTTAGCTTGTTTTACACTGTTTTTCTTAGTTGCCAGTAATCCTCTAAGTGTCCATAATCGGACTAACTCTGCCTACAAAATGCTTATGACCTAAATAAGCAGCCAATCACAGAAGAGGTTGGAAATAGCAGAAAGCCCTGTCCATTTTAGCAGGGCTTGCGTGGGGAGGATGGTGGATTAAGGCCTCATGACTGTCACATTGTGAACACATGGCAAACTTGTGATTCTGCAAAATCACAAAATAATGTGAAATCTGACAGCATCCTTATCAGTATTTAGTCAGTAATGAGCTCATCTCAGGAGCATTAATTCTCAGATGACCAAGGTTGTTGTGTTTACATGTGCAGTCATTGAGTCATTGTGCATTGTGTGAGGCCACAGATAATATCAAACTTGGTCACAAGTGCTATTGTAGTTGTGGCTTTGGTGGTCTGTGTTGATGCTGACAGTACTCTGTCACACAATTTACAGGGCTTCGGAGTTGCTTAGCCATTGGACCGACTCCGACATAGATTTTATATTATAGTAAAATCTAGTATATTTTGCATACATAATCAGAGAGTGACAGTTGTAGATATATGTCAATGGGCTCTAAAAAAGTTAGCATATTTTCTGCCGAAGTATTTTGTGTTGTTCTGTTTCAGTAAGTTTTTCCTTTAAATTCTTATTTGATGTTTTTGTGTTGCGAGGTTTCAAGTTCATGTCATTGTGGATTTTCATCATTTCAGTCAGCCTTGTTATCTGAATGAGGTATTAAAAAGTGAGTTCAGCAGTGTCATATATTGACAACTCATGAAATTAGCATGCTTGGAATAGTCCTGCTGTTTGCATAGAGGATTTCTGTGACAATAAATATCCATGTGTCACTGAAAATAGATCTGATCGAGTTACTGTGAATGCTTGTTGAAGTTTGGCTTTCCACCTCTAAATGTTGAATTTCACTGTGTGGCTGCAAAGAAGGAGATTGAAGGTTTCATTCCACCCTTCAGCATCATTAGTGATAAATCCTTCTCTGATGTTGTCCTGCTCTCGATTCGATTTGTCTTCTCTGATTGTAATGTCCTTTAATTCTGTGTTGTAAGTGTGAGGGCTTAGTTCAGCTGCTTGGTGCTACCAGGCTTCTTCTATTTCACAGTCCTCCTCCACTTCTTTCTGTTCTTCCTTATATCTTTTTCTCCTGCATTATCTTCTTCTTGGTCATCACTCTTCCTCCAGTCATCCCTTACTTCTCACTTTGCCAAGGCTATAATTCAATCATTCTTTTGATACTCGTTACCTTCCTTTTTTCGTCTTTCTCCTTTCTTTGGAATAATTTTTCCTCTTCTCAATTACCCCCACTTCCCCTTTACTTCTTCTTGCACAACACAGCGATTGGTATATTTTCCATCCCATGTCTTTGTCTTTGCTTTGACCGAGTCCCTGAGACAAATTAAGATGGTGGAAGGTGGCCATTTTGTGATAATGTGATTTCTCATTCCGTAGTAATGGAATATTGAGGTGCTACTAAATGACCATTATTGTGTTGTCAGGTTGTATTTCTTCAGGACGTACCACTTAATCTCTGCTCCGATTTCCTATTCTTTTCCTAATGATTGTAAATTGCCCACAATTGGCCTTGCAAATGGCCAAGAAACTATATGTCATTGCATTCCTCTTCTGCTCGCCATATGCACCGAAAGGCGAAAGCGCATGGCAAGGGTGTGCTCTGAATCTTGCTGCCTTTTGCCTGGCATTTGTCCTCCTCTTTCTGGACGTTGCTTGAATCAAAAATGTCGACCGCCGCTCATATGTCCTGGCTCTACCGAAAGGCGTCTGGCAAGTTGCTCAATTCACTATCAGATGATATGATTTGAATGTGCATGCACAAATGGTCAAGCATAAGAATGTTGCCTCATTCGCAAGTCTTCCTTTGAGGTCATGCTTGGAGGAAAATGGACATCCAAGCCTAGGAGATGAATCCCTGGTGTCCACCTTTTAGAAGGGGCTCGTCCCTAGCTTGAACTATGGCCTTCGTCAGTTCTTCTGCCTCTTACCAGGGGGCATCGCCGAGATCACGTGATGTGAGAAGTTTCTGCTAAAGACGCCTTCAGATGGAGAGAGTGGAAGTGAAAGCCGAAGAGCAAGCTCTCTGGCTGCAAATGGCCGGCTAATGATGTGTCCTATCACAGATCACGACAGATGTCAACAATGCAGCTCATTGTGACGTACAATGCTTTCCCTGCTGGTAATAACGGACAATGCATTTGCTTGGGCCAGACATTTTGTGCCTCTGAGAAATATAGATAAACATGGCTTCTAAAAGGGTTCAATTTTGTATTATGGTAACCATTGTCAACCACACCAGAATAGCAAAGGACTCTACAATTTTTCTCTTCTCATTTGTGCTCTGGCGTTCCAAAAGCAATCTGTATTTTTAGCTACTCTTTTGGTATATATATATATAGTAGTTATACCATGGGCATATGTGGTATACGGAGATATATACAGCCGAGGTGGTAAATATAACCCGAGGGCGTAGCCCGAGGGTTATATTTACCACCGAGGCTGTATATATCCCGTATACCACAAATACGCCTTTGGTATAACTGATTTATACCATTATTCGCTGTTTCAGAGGATTATTTTGTTATCATGTGTTTGGAGATGAAGACCGATTTACTAAAAATTTACCTATTTTATTACCAGCGATACCAAAATGGTCATAAAATTTTTCTTTATTTAACAAAATCAACAACTTATTTTTTAAATCAATATTCCAGTGTCAATAACTTAAATTATGTTCAAGCTACAAAAGCTCTTGTAAACTCCAGAATGAGGCTCAATGGCATCTGTCATGACGTCATGATTCAAATGCTGGCTTCTGATTGGCTGATTCAGTGTTTGTGCATTGTGACATCACCACTTGTCACGTGACCACTAAATATATGTAATATATGGCGATATATATCATGGTAAATATTGAAGGATTTATCAGCGAGTATGGTATAAATATATATATATATATATATATATATGTATATACATTGTGTGGGTATGATGGCTACAGACATGAATTTTTATGATAATTATAGACCTATTTATAGAAATTCTGTACAGTACTATATTATGGCATTTCCTTCCTGCCATCGGCCATGTAGTGGACAAAAGCTGTTTGATATTTTGTAGCTCAGTGGCAAAATCAGCTATTATTGAACCTAAGACCCAAAAAATTTGGGGCAACCTCTGAAAACAATTCTGCTTTTTCTCTTTACACTAGATCCTGCATTTGGATCAAACGAGGTTTCATCCCCTGAGTTTCTTTGGTGTGTCTTCACATTTTGGTTTCTGTCAACGTCTGACCAATATATCTCTTGCTCTCTGTCTGCTCCTTTCTCGGGGATGTCATTGCTAAGGAAAACCAGTTTTAGGACCCAGGTTACTTTCCATTGTTTCTATTGCAATTGAGAGCACAAACAGACTCGTCTTTTAATTGTTCTGGAAAGGTGGTCATGTAGTAGAAGGATTTGGTGCTCTATAGAAAGAGCAATTTGTGATCATGTACAGTGTTTGACATGAGTTTATTTTGAATTGGATTGTTATAACAAAATGTGGAGCCTGCTGTAACAGCAGACCTAACTCTTGTCTCGACGACTGTTAATACCATTCTGGGGCTTCACTTTATCACAGCTGAGCGCTGTACTAGGTCTATTATGCCCTATATATTGCATGCTCAGCTTTGTGGTAAATTTTCCTCATTCTTGACGAGAATAAACATTTCACCATTTCAATAATTCCAAAAGCAACCAAAATCATCACGTTCTTTTTTTTGTGAACTGGAATGCTTCTGTATGACATGCAAGTCCAAGGTTGAGCTACAAAAATAGGCAGTTACAACAAATGAGAACTTACCAGTCTTCACTAAAAAGTAACTAGAATGGCAATGAGATGATTGAGAAAATGGCACGAAAGGGCCTACTTTAGTTGAGTCAGTACCAAATGTTTCAGGTCGATTTGATTGTGCCTTGACAAATGAAGAGATGGCCACGTCCGTTTCGAATCGGACACTTAAATTTTGCTTGGCCTGCATACAGAGATAAATTGTCAAAGGAGATATGTCTGATACGTTGTAGATAGTTTTGGTTTCATGGGTATTGTTATTTCTTGTACTTCAATAATGTCAGTTACAAAGAATCTTATCAGAATATACCATAGTAACAGCATGGAATTTATAAAAGCATAGTGGCTACATGCTGATGGCATATCTCTTAATATTGTTTCATTAAACCAATCTAATTTTTGTGATTTTTTCCTCTGAATTGCTTTGCACATGATATGGTCTAAATTAAGTTATTCTGTCAAAAACGTTAATGTAAAAATCTGCGCAGACTTTTGAATTCCTATCTCTCGGTCTACAACTATTCAGCCATGTGCATTACAGGGGTTAAAACAGTGAATTCTGCATTAGGTTTGTAATCAGCTTCTTGTATATGTACAATACGTATTGTATTCACCTTCCAAATGGACAATTTTTCAAATTGTACCCGAAAATTGTACATCACAAATCATTATACATGCATAACTCATATAAATGTGTGGCCTACGTTGGCTGCCTTTGTGTTATTCTCTCTACCTTTAGCCTGAACCTTTGCAATTTAGATGAAAGACAAGTCACATGTAACATTCATTGCACATGCTGCACAAGCATTGTGAGTGGTGGAAAAATACATTGTTGTTAAAGGCACACACTCATCAAATCCCGACTTTCAATAAAAACACCTTTCATTGCTAAAATTGAGTCTTATAAGCACACAAAGCTAGTTAAAAAATTTTTTTGTAAAGTGTACACTTTGAAAAGGATCTGTGAAATAGTGGTTTTAGGCCTTCTTCCTGGCCTGCCATTCAGCTGGCTCAGTTAATATGAATGACGTAAGGCTAGGTGGCCCCCTCCCTCCCTCAGCCAGTCAGTCGAGAGTGACCACTGACCATGCAATGATGCATGGCAATCATACCTGTGTTTTTTTGGTCTCTGTGGTCATTGACTGTAAACTGCTGCCATCTTGTGCATTTGATTAATTGCCATTTTGTTTACTTTTTGCCCAGCCTGACGTGGCCCCTTCCAAATAGTTCACAAGGGGTCGCTTTTAATTGTCCCATCTCTGAGGCCAAAGATCAAGAATGAATATTTGTTTTATTGGACTTTTGGTGGCACTAATGTGTGAGTGACTGTGTCAATGCGAATAAAAAATAAGGTTTGATGTATTGATCAAATAAAAAAAGTGCATGACTGTGGCCCTTTAAATAATGGATGCAGTTTCCTGCCTCTTGTATATTTCATTGCAAGAAAGGAGCTTTCTGGTGCTTGGACAGTGTTGAAACATTGTTTATCTATTTTGGTTTATGCGTTGCAGAGGCACCTACATGTGCAAGTGCTTTTGTTAGACTTCTACATAGCATCAGCCTTTTTATCCGAATAAAGATATTTGTATTGCATATGTGAAGATGTATCGAAGTATCTCACTATTGGGCCCAAGATGTTTCCCAAAGAAGGGAAGGGATCTTGGGGCAGAAGGATCTTGGGGCAGAGCCGGAAACCAAGATTAGGATAAAATGTGCTATGCATTGTTCAATACAATCTGATAATGAAACCACCAGATCTTGGTCAATGATTTTGAATGTCGAGCCGGAAAACTTCTTTGGTTTCATATATTTTCCTCTGCACGTCTGACAGAAAAGATATCGGAACAATGCAGAAATACATGTTGTGAAGTTTTGCTTTTCTGTATACTTTCTTTGTTTTAGGGGTTTAGACATTGTTGCATTGATCCATCAAGGGAATATAAAATGGCCATACCCTTTGATGATTGCAATCTCTTTGGACCCACTAAAGTTTGAAGAATCCTTTCTGACCATGTTCATTGAGGCATCAGCATGCAACAAAAGGCATCAATGAGCACAAAAAGGCTTCAACGGGCATCAATATGGCTGCAATTGTTGAAGAACAAACAGAAGAAGTCGATGAAAGGAATTATGGAAAATTGATAAAGCACAGGAAAATGATTAAAGAAGGAAATTCTTCATATTTCCCGATACCTTAGAATTCCAAATGTGGACAATTTGTCCTATTCCCAGGGGATTTTAAATTTTAAAAAGGTTTCTTAAGAAATCCCAAGATTAAAGTTAACAAAATGTGAAATATTGGATAAAAATCCAGCTGCCAGTGGAACTTTTTTCAACCAGGGTCCTGAACTTTGAAACCATTTAATCTTTTTCACACCTCATGGGCAACTCATTATTAGTAATTCATCATTTGAATATTTGGAATTGATTGAAGCAGGGAATTTGCTTTTTGATTAATTGACCCTTTTCAAATTAAAGGTATCGAAATGATAAAGTTTGTTTTCAGGATGAAGACGATGAATTTTACATTTTGATGACGTGGAATATCAGTTTGATGAAGTGGAATATCAGTTTGATGAAGTGGAATATCAGTTTTCAATGTCGGCCCTCTCACTATATTTGAGGAGCTTGCTAGAGCACCCACCGGTGTCATGTTATGAACAGTGTTAATACATGTGACCAGCACTGTGACCTTGATTTGGTAAAAAAAACTATCCACAGAAGATATGTATATATGAATATATAAGTATAATATTCTTCATGAAATCTAGTCAGGCCGCATCATGGTGCAATCAATTTTGCTCATGTCTGGCAACTAAAATTTACAGAGACGGACACTCGAACAGAGAGACAGAAGAACATGCCTGAGCAGATGCATTTGTCCATGGCGGGACTGACAAGATCTCAGATGTTTTTGCGTAGAAATAATTAGAGCACTGAGAATCCAAGCAAAAAACTTTACAAGAATCTCTGAAATGTCATGAAATCACATGAGCAAATCCTTATGTGTACTTCGCTATGATAACTTGGATGTTTTTACATAACTGGTGTCCTGATCATGCTTAAAAAATGTTTGCGAAAATCCCTGAAACGTCATGAAATCATTCTGTTTTTGCGAATACTCAATAAAATGCCAGTCTGACATTCAATTGCATGATTTACAGGAGGGCACAAGGAGCAATTTTAAACCCATTATTCCCAAAAAATGCAAACTTTTATTTTCATGCAAAATGGCCTGAGATGAGCAAATGCAGGATCTGTCAAAACGCAATATTTCAATGAGCTCAATTTACTTTGCTTTTAAATGGCCAAGAAAAGATCTTTGTCAGGGATAATTGAATTTATCAAAGCTTACATCAAAACAGTGGGCTGAATGCCTTACATTTCGCATCAATTGGATGGTCTAATCAGTAGGAAAATATAACTTGTAATATTATGCTGGGCTAAGGAAAAACTACATAATTTAATTAAGTCTCTGGTAATTTTATGCTGACAACAATCTACTTCAATGGATGCATCAATATTTCTGAAAGCGACAGAATAATGTTTGTCAAAACTGATTTCGGTGACTTAATAACTTTTCCATATTTTTGTCATTCGTAAGAAACTCATGAGTGAATTGCCTCAAATTGTCATTATGTCAAGTGAACTGTAATTAAGCTAATTAGGAAGGCATGTTGTAGAAACTGCATTCATAATGAAGTTGTGGTAATCAGATGACTTTGGTTAACTTGCCATATTTGGTGCAATTTAGCAATCATGAACTTTTTGCTTAGGGTCAGTGTCATCCATTAGGCCTAGACCTAATAATGAATTAAAAACCATGAAAGTTTGAAACCCATTAAAGCCCAATTACATATTTCAATCCTTGACAGAATGAATTGACAGCATCATTGCCCTTGAGAAAATCTATATAATTTAAGTAAGCCTCTTGTAATTTTATGCTGACAACAATCTGCTTCAATGGGTGCATCAATATTTCAGAAAGCGAGGGAATAATGTTGACACATAATAAATACAGATGTATAGTGTGTCATTCTGCTATTGTACACCATTCTCTGAAGTGAGCTATCAGGATGTTGTTCCCTGTAAAAGCGAGTGAATTTTGTACTATGGAATGGTGCATTAGATGTAATCCCTGTATTGTGTCTCATACTATCTATTTTGGTGGATTAAGTCCTCATGACTGTCACATAGTGAACACATGGTCAACATGTGATTGTGTGAAATCACAAAATCATGTGAAATCGGATAGCATCCTTATCAGTATTTGGTCAGTAATGAGCTCATCCCAGCAGCAAACTTAGAACATTGTTGTGTTGGATGCGCAGTCCATTGAGACATTGTGCATTGAGTTAAACTCAGTTGCTAACAATTTATCATTTGTTGGGTTAAAAAGGCCCTACTGTTGCTAATAACACTCTTCCCTAAAATCAGTTAAGACTGCAGCGCAGCCAACCGAATAATGCCTGAAATGCACAACATGAAATATGCTTTGACTTCACAACCTAAACATCTATTTGTATTTTCAGCTTTCCTTGACATTCACTTTGTTGTATTTGCTTCTTCTAATGAAGTTAAATTGCCGGTTTTCAGTTGTTAAAATGTAAGTTATTATACCGTGTCAGTCGTGAAAGTTAAATTGTCTCTCCAATTTCTGTGTCTGGAAAATTTAGTGCAAATAAATTGGTGAGTCACATACCAATTTTTCTAAACATTTATTTGATTGTGATATTTTTGTGTCAGTCAATGTATTGTGATCATTTATTAAAAAGCTTGTAATGACTGCATTTTTCACTCTTATAGTTTTGCTATTAACAGCTACAGTGTATTACAAGGCTTGTAGTGGCATAATTGTAGCTTCCGGCAAGTGACCTACTAAGTCTTTGGAACAGATAAGCAGTTATGGAAGAAACGGGGAAAATCAGAGACATGAACCCCAGAGGGTTTATTGGTCAGGGTTGGTGGGTATTGATCGGGGTCAAAGGTCCCGGGAAAAGAAAAGGGAAAGAGGCACATCTTAAGGGTTAATGGCGACCTTTCTACCCCTTCGGACATTAAAGGATTCTTTGTGTTGAAAGCATTGACTGGGTGAGGAGAGATTAGCACAAAAGAGCTCATATTCAACTTTCAAGGAATCGTTATGATACAGATGATCATAGAAAATTGTGTATTAGTTAGATACCGATTTGGAGGGTTCTAACATGCATTTTTGTCAGTTAGATCCCGACCGGAGGGAGGGATCTAACTGACAAAAATGCATGTTAGAACCCGACAATGAGGTATCTAACTGACTTAGACATCATATGCTTCTTCTATTATACCTTTTAGCTTTACATTTTTGCAAAATAAACAATAATCTGATTGTTTGTTTGCTGTTATTAAAAGTGTTAATCCTTAGCTGGGTGCTAACATGCAAAACTGTCAGTTAGATACCAGCTTTTCCAATGGTATTAGTGTCTTGGTGATGTCTAAAGTGGAGATAGATATTGCTGACGTAGTGAGTTTTGGTGACCCCTTTTATATTGGTTTGAATATTCAAGACACATATTAGATGATATTCCTTGCTCACTGTAGATATGTGATGGTAAAACCTTGTATATTTTGCAACTATAAACTGATACATGTCAGAGTTGTAGATAATATTATGTCAATGGGTTCTGTATTTTCTGCAGGAGTATTTCATGCAATATCTGTTTCAATGGCTTTTTCCTTTAAATACAAATCATGTTTTTGTGTTGCGAGGTTTCATGATCAGGTCACTGCAGATTTTCATAATTTCAGGCGACATCGTCATCAGAATGAGTTCTTAAAAAGTGAGTTTAGTTGGTATCGTATATTGACAGCTCACAAGATTAGCATGCATGGAATTGTCCTGCTATTTGCATAGAGGATCACTATGACAAGAAATATCCATATGTAATTGAAAATAGATCTGGTCGAGTTATTGTGAATGGTTGTCAATGTTGAAGCTTACTTTCTGCTTCAGAATGTGAAGTTTCACAGTGACAGAAAGAAAGGAGACCAGAGGTGTCATTCCATCCTTCGGCCTCATCAGCGATAAATACTTTCTAAAAGTGAACTAATCCCTCTCGGAAGGATGCTGCTCTCAATTTTATTTGCCTTCTTTGATTGCAATGTATTTACATTCTTTATTGTAAGTGTCAGGGTTTATATCAGCTGCTTGGTACTGCCAGGCTAACTACATGTATATTTCTCACTCCTCTTCCTGTTCTTCCTGTTCTTCTTTATTCTGTATTGATAATATCTACCTCTTTGCATTTTGTTGTCCTTCGCTGGACATCCCTTTCTTCTAACAAGGCAAAGGAATTTATCATTTCATTCATTTCATACTCTATTCCTTGAATTTTAAAATCTTCCTTTTATCTTTGAAATAATTCTTCTGTTCCATCTCTACCTTTTCCCCTTCCAGCTCCTCTTCAACTTGCATTCTTCCTCCACTTCTTCCCTTTCTCAGAGCTCTTCATCTTTTACTTCATTTTCATCTTCTTCCAATTCTTCCTCTTGCACCTCTTCTTCCCAATCCTTTTGTGTTCCGCTTACTCTCTTCCATGTTTTCTTCCTTTTTTATATGCACACTGTCCTATCCATAGTATCGGTGTACTATCACCTTGAGGCCAATGCTTGATCCATCTGGATGACTGCTTCAATTATCCTTTGCCTGACAGCCATGCCGCCTACCTGTTCCAACTAGCCTATTAAATGGAGAGATCTAATAAGGAAAAAAAAGCCTAATTGTGCCATCCATTCACTCATTGCTGGGGGATATGCACAAAAACGCTTATAATTGCCATTACAGGAATTATCGAATGCTATTAACTTTTTTGCGACAGTCCAAGCGTGAAAAGAGTTTGTGGAATGTCTGGAAACATTTTAGCATGATAATAACTATGTCAACCTTGTCAGTATGTTTTGATATGTAATGAGTTTCAATTCTGCATTGTCTTTTTTTCTTACCCCCCACCCTGGTTTGTCTATTCAGATCAGTCAAGCCCAGCATCATGTAATCTCATTCATGAATTTATCTTTCTCTGCAAATTTGAACTGTATTAGCACTAGCCACTTTCCTGTTTCTTAAATATTGCAAATTATGATGGCTGCCAAAACAGATTTCTTGAAGAAGAGTTGTGATTTATATAACCATCTGCAATGCAAAAGAGGCCATTACAAAACAAGCTCTAGTATTTCATTGAAGACCTTCATGTAAATCGGATGTTATAGATCTCGCCTCAAGCTGCTATATTTCACAGGAAGACAAGAAGTTACACAAAACGTGTTAATTGTATGCAGATTGGGACCTTGAATATAAATCACTAATCTTATGTTGGCATAATTTTGAGCAGGATGATTCTGTTTCAAGTGCACTTGGATATGTGACATAAATTCCAAACATGAATATATTGTCATTACGTATGTTCTATAGAATTGCTAGCAATCTAATTGTCTTGTTGTTATGTAGCTGCATTTCAATCCTCCACATTGAGATCTCTAGGCTTGCCTTTGTTAAGCTACCTTAGAAGTTGGATTTTTCTGTTATTTGGAATGATGCACATTTCTCCACTAAATATAGTTAATGCAGCATGTAGAAGTTACGTTCCGGGGAATATTTCAATATCACTCAATGCATCGCACTAAAACCAATTGGAATCCCTATCAATTCTGTGATAGTTGAAATACGAATATAATGTAATTAATCCAAAGATGTAACTAGAACGTCATCAGCTTGAAAGATCGAACCGAATTATGCTCCTTAATTTCTCAAGGAAAGGTTATCATTTATTGAGATTGTTCTTACTTTTCATTATAGAATTTTACACACTAATCACAATGGAATTTCTTTTATGCTGTTATTCATATTTGATGTAATAGGATTGACTGGAGACTTTACAGTACACCCAAAAGGTGAAAGGTTGATGCTGAAATGTGAAAGCGTACAAATTTGATTAAATGCATTCTACAACTTTAATCTCTCTGCAGATTGCTGTGGTTTTCTGGATTTTTCCTTTTACTGCGGATATGAGAGATTCTGTATTGCATCGCTGCTCTAAGCAATGCTTAGAGATAAGAAAGCGGAAGTCAGTAGAAAGATGTTGTTGAGACTCCCTCCCTTCTGGCCAGATGCCTGCCTCTGGTCTTTCGGTCTTGCTGGTTATATATGGCATCGGTTGGGTCTGCTCCACATGCCTCTTGCCTGGCATTTGTCCTCCTCTTTCTGGACGTTGCCTGAATCAAAAATGTCGACCACTGCTCATATGTCCTGGCTCAACCAGCAGGCACCTGGCATGTGCTCTATTCATGACCAGTGCTCTGCACTCTTTGGTATTGGTCCACTCAGATTTCATGGGGTTCTGTATCTGATACTATGGATAAAGCATTTTACTCAAACTGGCTTTATTTTCCTGTGGAAAGCTATAAATACATGAGATGATTCTTTTTGAATGTGATGGGACGACTGGCTCACCCAATTTACACTTGTTCATAATACTGAATTATGTGATTGCCTTCGATTCTGATGCGGGTTAATAATTCTCTGCATATCTAATGGTAAAAAAATAAAAACAGGTTTCATGTGCATGTGCACTATTTTTTTCTTAAAGCAACATGCGCAACTAATGCTTCTCAAGCATAAATGTGGCATGCATAAGTGGTCAAGCATAGAAATGTTGGTCATTGGCTATTCTTCTGCGGAAGCCATGCTAGGAGGCAAAGTGGACATCTAAACCTGGGAGATGAATCCCTGGTGTCCACCTTTTAGAAGAGGCTCGTTAGCCTAGCTTGAGCTATGTCCTTCTTTAGCTCTTCTGCCTCTTACCAGGGGCATCTATGGGATCACGCGATGTGAGAAGTTTCCGCTCACGACGCCGTCAGATGGAGAGAGTGGAAGTGAGAGTGGAAGAGCAAGCTCTCTGGCTGCAAATGGTTGGCTAATGATGTGTCCTATCACAGATCACGACAGATGTCAACAATGCAGCTGATTGTGAGGTACAATGCTTTTCCCTGCTGGTAATAATGGACAATGTGTTTCCTTGGGCCAGATGTTTGTGGGTCTGAGAAAGCTAGATAAACTTTGCTTCCAAAGGGGTTTAATTTTGTATTATGGGAACCATGGTCAACCATGCCAGAATAGGGATGGTGTCCCTCCTTTGCTTGGATTCTGCAATTTGTCTTCCATTCTTATTTGTTCTCTGGCATTCCAAAAGTAATCTGTATTTTCTTACTGCTTTTTGGTATAAATAATACGCACATTGTGTGGTTATTTTAGCCACTGGCATGAGTAATTATGTTGATGACTGGGCTATTTATATACATCTGCAGTGCAATATTATATTCTGGTGTTTGGTTCCTGCCATGTAGTGGACAAAACCTGTATCATAGTTATAGTTTAGTGGAAAAATCGACTATTATCGTATAAGGCCAAAATAGTTTGTGGAAACCTCTGAAAACAATTCTGCTTTTCCTGCTTTTTTTGTCAAATGAGGTTTCATCCCCTGGGTTTCTTGGGTGTCTGTTCACTTTCTGGTTTCTGTCAACATTTGACCAAGAGATCTTGTGCTCTTTTCCCCTTTTTGTCTTGAGGATTTCATTCTTAGGTAAAACCAGTTTTGGACCCAAGTCACATTCAATTGTTTCAATTGCAGTTGAGAGCAAAAACAGACATGTTCTGAGTACTGCTTTCTTGCTGGAGTTTGAGCTTTCACTTCATTTGTCCAGGAAAGGTGGTCAGGAGAAGGATGTGGTGTTCTATAAAGAGCAATTTGTTATCATGGACAGTGTTTGACAAGAAATGAATTAGTTTACCTGTACTTGACCGGATACAAAAAGTGCAAGGCCTCTGCTTTGAGGGACAAGCTGTAAAATAAGAAACTGTAAGCTGTGAGAAACAGCTGAAGAATAAGAACAACAACCGTAAAGACAAATGAGACAGATTCTATTAAATCTTTTCATAAAGCATGGTGCATCATTAACAACAACAAAAGCATAAGTTCTGTACATGTATGGCTTTAGCAAATTCAGAAACTTTATACTGGTTTTCAGCTGCGTTGAGTCGTACAACTTGGCAGTAAGGCCATGCTGACAAGGGTGTAGCACCTGTGTGGACAGCACAGGGCCTTCAAAAGCATCTATATCGGCTCACCCAAAAGTTTGCTGTGGCCAATCATTGCTCTCCATTATCAGATAGAAACGCCATGCATGATCCCAGCTCAAAGTAAAGTAATTCATCAAGGAATAAGAGAGCGTGGCAACCATAGAGCACAAGCACTCTGTGATAAGGTTACTTATAAGGTCTTTCCGGCCACTGCACGAGTGAGCTCTCTCACAAAAAGTACACTGAGCAGGCATTTTGTCCACAGATTGCTCGACCACTCGATCCGTCCGCCCGTAAATTGTCACAGAAACCCTACACTGCTACCCAGGTTGCTTGGCACTTTGTATTGGCTCAGCTGTTTTTCGTCTGTCATTCTATACCTTGCCAGTACTATCTAATCATTGACCCAACAGTGCCCCATCTGAGTTTATTTTGTTGTGTGGTACTTTCATTTTGTCCCTCTACTGATATCACAGTAGGCCTATTTGTATATAAAATGTATTGATGTGATCTTTTGTCTCTCTTTTCAGGTAAGAATAACAGTATTCTAGATGATTTCTAGATTATACGTATATACAATACCATATTGACCTTTTGGGGTGAGTAAGAAAATTTCATTATCTTGGCCTCATGGTTTATGCCTCAAACGAATAACATAAAATATTGCCATATTGTAAAATTGTAAATTCAATTAGTCGATTACAGCCATGTAAATATGGTGCCTATGAAATCTTGAAATAAAGTACAAAACGAAGAGAAGATCAGATTTCAGTGCTGAATGGGCAGTACACTAGATAATGATTATATTCCACAATGCCTGTACCCAACCTAATCATGATCTGCCTGCCAAGCTGCTTCTTATTACCTGTACATCCTCAAGAGACTGCAAGACAGATGAACCATTCTTAAATGCCCTGGCTGTTTTTTTTATATTCATCATGATATTTTAAAAAAGAGCATTGTTGTCATGGAACACCTTGAAATGTGCATTGTGATGTCACGGAGAATGGACATGAGAATAAATCTCATTAATCCCTGGATTTTCTGACCAGCTCCGTGTTTAATAATTTGTATTTATTACAGAGGTGTTTCACCTTCCATCTTCAATGAATCTGTGCTTAGTTGTTTTTGTTACATTGGCCCGATGATATAAGATATATGTCGTAATTGTAATCGGCCTGAAAATGCAATGCAGAATATTATATATAACTATGACAGGAATACAACATGCACTAGCTGGTGACGTTTCAATTGATATTTATAAACCTGCATTCATTCAAAGTGGATTCATTTTCAAATATGCATTATCTACATACATGTTACAATCTGGTGTTAATTAAGGAGGCTTTTCCTTACTTTTTCGAAATTCTTTGTTGGCCAATCACTTTTCCCTTGGCCTTATAACCATTTTTTGGTGTAAAAAATTTGACAATCTTCTGACTTCCTGGAACTTCATCTGACTCATAGAGGCCAATTCACTGTTGTAAGAATGGGGCATGAGATCCACGAAAAAAAAACGGTGCATGGAGCATGAACATGTAGCTGTTAAGGGACAAGGAATCTGCCCAGTTCTGTTAAGTCATTTGTAGTAGCAGCTTTGTGGACACAGGGGTAATAAGACAATTCTTCTCCTTATGATGTGATGCTCACAAGAACTGGTTTTACTGTGTGTTGCAAAACTGCTGGGCTCTTACTGATCTTATTCGGTATAAAAATAGTTTCTGGTTAAAATATGATATAATAAAGCAAGAACTCATAAGAAGAAGTGATGTTGCTGCTTGACTAATTTAGATTAGCTGGATTAATATCATGTTTCTTGTCTGGTGCAATAATAATACAATTTGTTGGTACATTTTTTCTTGAGCAGATCAACACTTCGACATTGTACAGTGTACGTGTAAAGCCAATTGCAGTGTTTTGACCAGCATTGTCTCGGTATACTGCAAGCTTCCAAAGTCACATAAAATTAAGATCAACGATAAATTCTGATGGTCTTCCTTAAGCAGGGGTAAAGAGCGCACTGTCCTATGATTATTAGATCACTCACTCTTGTAGAAGTGTGACAGTCAATCTGTTTCCCTGCAGCATACCTTTTAGATTTTATTTGAGTGTCACATTGTTTTACCTTCACTGGTACTGCGTTTGCATGAAGGAAATGCTGAAGTGTGCAGATAGATCTTGTTATTTTTGGCCTGTCTGAACTTTTCAACTTCATTAGGTCCTCGTATATAACAATTAACCCATTAATCCAGCTTAAGCATTCATGTACATTGACTGATTGCTCTTGAATCTTAGACCAGATCACAGGACAGATTCTTGTGGTGCACCATTCCAATTTATACGTGATCCGTTCCAAAATGCACTCTCTTGTTCCAGGACTGTTCTAATTCACTGGGCCTCATTACAGTGTATTTATCACTTGATGAGGCACCGTGCAAAACTGGATGTCGTAATTGATTGGACAACCTAGTTGCCCTTCACAGGGCTAATTGGATTTGCTTGGCATGGTTTTGGGATGACAAAAAATTCACTGTGGGAAATAACCCAGGGATGTTTGTTTAGAGTCCTAATAGACAGCAAGGAAAAAAAGTGATTAATTTCTCAATTGCCTGTTCTCCTCTATTTTATCTTTTGAACTACAGTAGTGTGGACGATGTTCTCTGAAATACACTCTTGGCTTGTGTGCTCACATTGGCTGTTAAGCCAGTGGATCCTGCCTTATGTTGTTGTATGTTAAGAGAATTATGGTAATATTCATGCATGTGATTATATTTTTGTTTTAAATTAGTCTTTTGCAGTCATCTGTTGTGGCTCAGTCTTAACGAGTCACCATGCATGCATATTACTGAGGAATTGTTTATTAAAAACAGTTTCACTGTTAACTTATTTGCTTCTTCCAAGAATTGATGATATTTGATATCATACTGGGTTCACATGATCCTTTGATAGTCTGTTTTAGTCTTTGTTGGGTTTTAAGAGGGATAAATAAAAGGAAGCAATGAAGCAGTATGGTCATGGATGATCTTCCTGAAGCTTGAGTTTATTTTCCATACTGAAGCCTCTTGTCCTTGAGTTAATGTGGTTTCAATTTTCAACTACGTGAAGGAGCCATGCTCGACATTAGCATCAAATGCAGCCAGAGGGGTCACACTGCCAGATATTGAAATCAAAGAGATTGGTCATGATTCATAAGCCTTGCATTTGAGCAATGTTTTTGCTCTTCATATTGCATCAGTTAACCTGATATGTGCACTTCAGACAGTTCTACATGTGAGAAATACATTCATGTTTATACCATTCGACACCTCTTTCAGCCTATCACATGCCAGTATTGCAGGGAAATAATTCCCTTATTCTTTGTTGTCCAGTTATCCTCTCATGTTTGGCTGTTTGAGTGTTTGTCTCTTGGTATAAGCCATGGGATCAGGAATATGTGTTGATATAAATCACATATTCCCTCCCCGTGGTGAATAACCTATACATATACAGTTTACCTTTGCTCGGATCGCTACAGACATTGCAGAGCATAAGATTTAAGGGGTATTTGACAACGAAGGCTAAGTTTTTCCGTATTGTGCTTATGCTGTGTTCTGCACTCAAGAAAAGTTAAGTCTTTCAGTGTATTTAACAGATAACGTCATTCCTTGATGTTGGATTTATCAGTTGTTTTGTGTATACAGTCGATCCCAGGATTTTTAAATGAACCAAAAACGCTGTTAAAAGGCACCACACTAAATTCATGCAATATACAGATGCGAAAGTACAAAAAGTTCCTCCTTCTACTTCGTTGCATTTGCAGCATCACTTTTCTCCTACTGATAGGATGAGTTCTATCCCAATTACCATTGTCTCCTCACGTGGGTTGGTCATGTGACCTGCATTGTAAGTTACCGGATGAAAGGGCCACTTTCAATCGGTTGCATTAGCCTCCTCATCTGTATTAATGACTGCATAGATACAACAGTTTGAGGTGTACGTTTTTTTCATTTATCCTACATTTTATTGTTGTGACAGTGTTGTGGTGTGTCTCTGATGCATATCAGCAGACCAGCATATAAGATGAGACTAGTTTTAGTAGCATTTACTTAAATTTCTGACCAAAACAGGTAATTACAACAGATGCGAACTAACCACTCTTCACTAAAGTACTTAGAACAGTAACAAGTTGATTAAGGAAATGGCACCCAAGGACCTACTTTAATTAAGCTTGTACCAAGTATGTCAGGTCCTTTTAATGTGCCTTGACAAATGACTTGATGGCCCTGTCCTGTCCTTTTCGAACACCTAAATGTTGCCAGGCATGCAAACAGAGATGAAACCTGAGGGCACACATTGTAGATATTGTCAATGCTTTCATTGGTATCATCATTTATAGTATTTCAGTGTGACACTACCCCTGTAAAGATATAAGCAACCTGACAGAGAAACATTGTGGACTACCCACTCTGATGCTTGGAGATTAGGAAGTAATCAATGTTAATGTTGGTCTTCATACACCACTAATTTTATCTTTTACGTATTTGTATTTATATTAACCTGGGTAATTTACCCAATCTTTGCGTTGCTACACTAATTTTTCCGTCAAGATCTTTCTGTATGTCAGCGAGTTTAATGTAAAATTTCTGCTGCCTTTTTGATCCCATCTACCTGATGAATCCATAAGCGTTTGCCTATACTGCCATGTACAGTTTCAGGTTCAAACGGTGTTCTGCTTTGGGCTTGTAATCAGCTTTGTATATGTACAGTATGATTTATATTCACCTTCCAATTGGACAATTTCGCATTTTATACCAGCATAACACAGATAAATGAGTGGTCTATGTTGGCTGCCTATGTGTTATTCTCAACCTTTACCCGGAACCTTTGCAATTTAGATGAAAGACAAGCCACATGTAACATTCATTGCGCATGCTGCACAAGCATTGTGAGTGGTTGAAAAAAACATTGCTGTTGAATAATGGGTGCAGTGTTCTACCTCATGTATATTCTTTGCAGGAAAAGAGCTTTTCGGTGAGGGCAATGGTGATTGGTGAAACATAATTTTTTCACACAGTGGTGTGTTCGGCCTATATTGAAGTAGAACCTGCTTTTACATGTGTCATTTGTACACTGCTACTGCATGGGCATTGGTCTTTTATTAGAGTAAAGATCTTTGTTCTTTTATCAGAGTAAAGATCTTTGTATTGTGTACATGAAGACGTATACAAATTTCTCACAAGTGTGCAGTGTAGTATAGTATAGTATTGTATAGTATAGTTTTTTAATGGAGCAAAAAACAACTTTTGTTTATTTGTTTTTCTGTGCATGTCTGGCAAAAAAGAGATCCAAACAATGCAGAAATACAATAAGAGAATTCCAATGCCCATTCCTTTTGATGATTGGAATCTCATTGAACCCACTAGATTTTAAAGAATCCTTTCTGACCATGTTCATTGAGGCACAAACATGCAACAATAGGCATCAATGAGCACAAAAAGGCTTCAATGGGCATCAATATGGCTGTGATTGTTGAAGGACAAATCGGAAGAAATTGATGAGAGGAATTATGGAAAATGAATAAAGCACAAGGAAACGATTAAAGAAGGAAATTCCTCAGATTTCCCAATTTTTAGAAATCCAAAATTGGACGATTTTGTCCTATTCCCATCGGATTCTCAATTCTAAAAAGGTTTCTTAAGAAATCACCAAGATTAAAGTTAACAAAATGTAGAATTCTTTGCAGAAAAATGCAGCTGCCAATGGAGCATTTTTCAACCAGGGTCCTGAACTTTGAAACCTTTGATCTCATTCACACCTCATGGGCCGCTCATTATTAGAGTTTCATCTGTTAAGATTTGGAATTGATAGAAGCAGGGAGATCTTTTAAGGGTAATTTGGCTCTTTCCATATCTGAGTAATCAAAATGATCCACTGTCCTAATTAACTCTTATCAAGATGAAGACCTGACATTTCAAATTTTGATGAAATGGAGTTTTGATTTACAATACATAGTTTGTCAATCCTCTCTAATTCTATTTTTGCATCTTTCTTTAAAAATAATGATATATTTCCTTTAGGAGCTAATGTTTATGCATATCTAACATAGTTATTAATTGTCATGTAATAATTTTTTTTTTGTCTTCAAACACCACAATGAATTTCTCATGTATAATTCTTTTCTCTTCTGCATACATCGAGAATGTGATGATGCATGAAAAGTGGTTATCCCGAAAAGTCATTTCACAAAGCTTTGGGAAAATCCCTGATACGTCATGAAATAATTCTCTTTTTGCGAAATTTTTGAATAAATGGGGCTTTGACCTCCAATTGCATGATTTACAGGAAAAAACGAAGAGCAATTTTAAATCCATTATTATCAACAAATGCAAACTTTAATTCCATGCTCCGGAATGGCATGAGATTAACAAAAACTGAATCTGTAAAACACGATAGTTCAAATATTACAATGAGAGCATTAATTTGTGATAAAATGGCAAAAAAGAGATCTTTGTCAGGGATTTTGAATTGATCAATGCTTACATCATAAGAGTAAGCTGAATGTCTTATATTTCCTATCAATTCAATGGTCTAATCAGTGAGAGAAAAATAACTTAAACATGTCATGTTGCTCTAAACAAGAACTACATAATTTAGTTAAGCCTCTGGTAATTGTATTCAAAAATGCATTCCACCAGATTTCTTACAACAATCTGCACAAATAGATGCATCAATATTTCAATACTAATTTCCATATTTTTGCCAATCTTAAATGTAAGATAAAATGTGTTTTTCTCCAAGTGAAGTGCAATTAAGTTAGCTAACGAGACATGTTGAAGCTACATTTATAATTAAGTTTAGATGAATTGGATAAGTTTGGTTAACTTGCCAATGCCATATTTTAGTACAATTTGGCAAAAACATGAACATTTCGCTCAGGGTCATTGTCATCCAGTATAGAAAATAATTCTTTAAAACGCATGAGAGCTATTAAATCTATCGAAGCTCTTAAAAATGTTTAGACCTTAATAAAGAAGCAAAAATTAAGTAGCTATTACGGCACCCAATGAAGCATTAGTGACATCATTCTACGACCACTTGTATATTGTATACATTGTGCTACAGTGCACCATGGTCTATAGTTAGGGATTTGGATGTTGTTTCATGTCAAAGCTCATGGATTTGGTATGCTATGGAATAGTGCATTAGATATAATCCTTGTATTGTGTCTAATACTATCTGTGTTGCTGGATTAGTCCTCACGACTGTCACATAGTGAACACATGGCAATTGCCAATATGTTATTGTGTGAATTAACAAGATCATGTGAAATCGGGCAGCAGCCTTATCAGTATTTGGTCAGTAATGAGCTCCTCTCAGCAGCAAAATACAACACGTGCAGTCCAGTGAGTTGTTGTGCGTTGTGCCAGTTCACAGACAATATGAAATTTATTCACTAATGCTATGGCAGTTGTTGGTTTGGGAAGGCCAGACATCTTGATATGTCAATTGGTTCACAAGATATTCCTGTAGTTTCTGAAGAAGTATTTTATGTAAGACTTAAAGTCCTGTTTCAGTAAGGTTTTTTTTTTTCTTTTCTATTCAAGTTTGATATATTTTTTTGTGGTGAGGTTTCAAGTCCATGTCAACTAGGGTCCTGCAGGGGACGGGAACGGGACTGAACTTGACAAAATTTGGCGGGAGTGGGTCAAAATTCGGAAAATTTTATCATTGTATTGCCTAGAACGGGACGGGAGCGGGAGCAGATTTGGAAAGAACGGGCGGGAGTGAGGGCAGGGCCCTAATGTCAACCTCGTTATAAATCTGAATGATTTTTAAAAAGGGAGTTCTGCAGTGTCATGTATTGACAGCCCACAAGATTAGCATGCATGGAATAGTCCTGCTGTTTGCATAGAGGATTTCTGTGACAATAAATATCCATGTGTCACTGAAAATAGATCTGGTTGAGTTAAGGCGAATGCATGTCAGTTTGGCTTACTGTCTGATTCAGAATGTTAAATTTCACTGCGACTGAAAGGAAGGAGATGCAAGGTGTCGTTCCACCCTTCTGCATCATTAGAGATAAATCCTTCCTACAAGTCAACTAATCCTTCTCTGATTTCGATTTGCCTTCTCTTATTGTGATGTATTTTCATTTTGTGTCGTAACTGACAGGGCTTAGATCAGATACTTTTCAATGTCGACCTTCAACTTTTTCTCACTCCTCCTCTTCTTTCTGTTCTTCCTCTTTTGCTCCTCTCTTGCATTATCTTTTTGTTCCTTTTTGCTTTTTAGTTGTCTCTCTCCACTCATCCTTCCTTCTCACAGTGCCAAGGCTATAACCCTTTCATTTTTTGCATACCCATTTCCCAAATTTTTTTCAACATCTTTTTTTTCTTTGAAATAATTCTTCTCAATTTCCATCATTTCCCCTTGCAAGCCCTCATCGCCTTCCATCCCTTTATCTACTTCTTCCTCCCGTTCTCCTTCATCGTCCACTTCATCTTCCTCTACCACTTCATACACGTGTATCTTCCTCTTCTTCTATTGACTAACATTTCAGCCTTGTCTTTTCTAAAAATCTCAAATGAGTGTTGATGAGAAATGAAAACCCGTCCCCCACCAAACTCTGCATTGTCTTTTCAGAACAGACACGCCTGCTCTGAGATATATCTTTAACTGTTTCTGTAGCCCATTTTGCAAATAATTCTTTCTCTTATTTTTTTTTTTTTCATTGTTCCGTGTTTCGAATATGACCTGAAGCAGCACCACTTTCTTATTTCTTGCTTATTGCAAATTATGATGACTGTGAATGCAGAATTCTTGAAGATTTCTGATTTAAATAACCATCTGCGGTTCAAAAGAGGCCATTGCAAACACGAACTGTATTATTTTATTGTATTGTATGTAAATATTTATTTAATGTCGTTTTTGGTCAATAAGTACAAGTACTTCTGTACGACAAAATTGAAAAGAAATCGATAAAACTAAGCTATTAATGTTCATGTCTCAGTGGAGAGTCAGCATTCGTTTGATCATAGTTTTGATCATAGTGTTTGTTAAAATTCCTTTGATTAAATTGTCCATTTTGTGATAACAGTTTATGGTAGTAATTCCATGTTGTTATGGCATCAGCTGGATCTCTCTTTGTACCTGAAAGCAAAAGAGAGGGAGAAGGTGCAGCTTCCATTACAATTACAATGAGTTTTCAATTAACTGATAGCAGTAATTTCACATTCAAGCAGCCATTTATTCAAGACAGATTTGAAGGTTCTGAGCGAGGGGCTATTTTTAATTGAGACAGGTATGTTGTTCCATAACTTAGGCCCAAAGTATCTAATGCTCTGTTTCCCATATTGCACAGTATATTCTATTTTGGTTGTGAAAATCTTTCATTGTCCCGCATTTCATAGGGGTTCTCATTTCTCACAAATAACTCATTAACATATTGAGGTGCTGTCTTTTTACTAACCTTGAACATTGTTATGGCTGCAGATTTTACACATCTCCTGTAGATGTTCAATTGATTTTCTTGTTTACATATGGTCTCATAATCTAAGTGACTTTTGCCAGTAACAAATCGTATAGCCTGTTTGTTTGTTCTTTCTAACTTTTCTAAGTTTGTCTTACTTGCAAGCATCCATATCAAGGAGCAATAGCTAAAGACACTGTTGATATAGCTGCTATAGATAGTCATCTTGCCTGCTTTGTCTAGATAGCATTTTATACGTTTTAAGGCATTTGTCTGCTTTCCTGCCTGACTGCATACTTGATCTATATGGAGGTTAATTTTAAGTTTGTTATCAAGTTCTACTCCCAAAATATTAATGGACTGTGATGAATCAATCTGGCTTCCATTAATTTCAATTGTCTCACTCTTGATGTCATGATTTCTTGAAAGAAACATTAATTGAAATTTACTTGCATTAGCCTTCATACTATTCTTTTCAAACCAATTCATAGACTGCAGACAGTCTAATTGCAATTTGAGTTTGAGGGCTTCAACATCTGCATCAACACTACAAAGGGTGTTGTCATCTGCATAATTGTACACTTTGCTGTTAAGTATTAGTTAGATACCGATTTGGAGGGTTCTAACATGCATTTTTGTCAGTTAGATCCCGACCGGACAAAAATGCATGTTAGAACCCGACAATGAGGTATCTAACTGACTTAGACATCATATGCTTCTTCTATTATACCTTTTAGCTTTACATTTTTGCAAAATAAACAATAATCTGATTGTTTGTTTGCTGTTATTAAAAGTGTTAATCCTTAGCTGGGTGCTAACATGCAAAACTGTCAGTTAGATACCAGCTTTTCCAATGGTATTAGTGTCTTGGTGATGTCTAAAAGCCATAAGCAGAGAGTTTAGCCAAAAGAAGCCCATGCGGCATGCAATCAAAGGCCTTAGAGAGGTCAATTGCAATTACCCCTGTACTTATACCTTTGTCTAGTGCTTCCCTCCTGCCCTCTGTCATTCTTAATACAAGATCTTGACAGGAGTGCCCTTTCCTAAATCCTGATAAATATTCCTTGTATTCAATTATTTGATTAAATAGTGCTCTTTCCATTATCTTAGATAGTACAGGTAATAGATTCACTGACCTGTAATTGTCTTTTTTTAGTTTATCTTTCTTTTCATATAAAGGCACTATATTTGCTTTTTTCATTAGCTTCGGGAAGGTGTTTTCCAGTATGCACCTATTAACAGGAAGTGTGAGTGGTTTGACAAGTTTCACACTTATCTTTTTGACAAAAGTAGGTGGTATTTCGTCATACCCTGCAGCCTTTTTTGCAGAAAGAGACTTTATTATTTTTCTAATTTCTCCAGAGCTAACAAATCTGAAATTAAATTTTTAAAGACCTTCATGCAAATAGACAGACAGAAGAAAGACAGAAATTTTTATTTTACATGAATTCACATACAGTTACAATGAATAAAAAACATGGTTTTATTTTTTCAATGTCAGGAGACATTCACTTCGCCATGAATATGACGCTAACATGAATGCCATCTATTAGAATATAAAATATCAAATTAAATTTTTAATTCACTACCACACATTTTTACATTATTTCAAATATATTGAAATCACAATTTTCTTGAAAATAAATGATGAAAAGTGAAGTGGTAAATGAAGGTGAAGGGGGATAAATGAAAATGATATGAGGGTCGATGGGATGAAATGAAATGGTCAGCAAAATAAAAAGGATGAAACAATGTTACCTATAGTTGGAGGATTGACATGTAAAGCAATTTCGTATGGAGAGACTGGTGGATCAAATATTGTGTTATAGAACCGCATCAAGCCGTTGTAAACTGAACCAAATAAAAAACGCAAAACTATTGCAAGGGCTTTATTTTTGTGTATATGATTCAGATGGGCTGTTGAGTTTATGCATATGTATAACCGGGTGCCTAAGGACTCATTTTCATAAAATCACTCAATCCTGACCTTTGTTTGAAATTTGCAGCCTAGTTTATCACATTGGGGTATGGTGAGCGGAAGGGGGTGCTAGGCACACCGTAGGGCAAATCTAATGATTTCATGTTAAAGCCTGAAGAAAATGATGCAAAAGGCCATACAATTCACTTCATTTACTGCCACCTGACTTGCTAAAAAAATTTATTTTTGAGGAGTCAGGTGAAAGTTTTCCACACACAATGTTATTCCAATGGAACAATGCCACTACGGAAACAAGTCCTCAAACAGCCCAGACAATAGCTGCGGGTGAAAAAGGCTTAGGATCTTTTAGAAAGGCTTCACATAACCTGTGTATCAGCTGCAGAGTTAAACATCAGCACTTTTTGTGCCCTCCTTTTGCTATTCTCCCTACCGCACATCTTCCGCTATAAGAAAAGCATAACGAAAGCCCACATGGTACTGATGTTTGTCGTACGACTGCTATTCAGGTTGTAAGAGGTCTTTTTGATAGACCCTATGCCTTTTCACTCTGTTTCATGTGTTTAGGTCATTCCTTGACCTGTTACAATAGTAGAAGTGTTTCACTGCAATATCATTGTGTGTGAAAAACTCTGACCTGACTTCTCAAACAACAACATTTTAACAAGTTAAGTGGCACCAACTGAAGCAAATTGTGTGGCCTTTTGCATAATTTTCTTCAAGCTTTCACATGAAAACACTAGATTTGCTCTGTCGAGTGCCTAATACCCCTGTCCAATGACCATACCCCAATGTGATAAACATTGCCGCAGATGCAGATGCAATGCTCAGAATTTAACGATTTTATGGAACTGAGTCCTTTGACACCTGATTATACATATGCATCAACTCAACAGCCCATCTTAATTATATACAGAAAAATAAAGCCCTGGAAATAGTTTTGCGTTTTTTATTTGGTTCAGTTTATTTGATGGGACGACCAGACACTACACAAAATATCTTAATTGTTGGCAGATATGGGCCTTGAATATAAGTCATTTATTTAATGTTGGCAGAATTTCAAGCTAGATGATTCCATTTCATTTGCTCTTGAATATGTGCTGTAAACTCGAAACATATCGTCAATTCATGTATATTTTTGGTGGCGATCTAATTGCCTTTTTGTAATATGGCTGTATTTTTATTCAGTTTTCCCATCTTTAGCTTCCTCAGAGTTTTATTAACAAAGATTATGTTTCATTAATTTCTGAAACTTGGCTATTTAAGACTCTGCATTATTTAGATCTTACTATTTAACGTTTATCTGAAAGAAATACATCTAGAGATAAATTAATCGTGTACTTGGAATCAAACATGAAACCTTCAACTTGACAAATTTTGACAGTGGTTGGTACATTTTCCACAACATGTCTTTGTTTCTTGCCTTGACCAAATGACCATGTTCCTGAGACAAATCAAGATAGATCAAGGTGGCCATTTTGTGAAAATGTGATTTCTCATTTCGTAGTAATGGAATATTGAGGTGCTACTAAATGACCATTATTGTGTTGTCAGGTTGTATTTCTTCAGGACGTGCCACTTAATCCCTGCTCTGATTCCCTATTCTTTTCATAATGGTTGTAAATTGCCCACTATTGCTTGGCAATGCCGGGCAAATGGCCAAGAAACTATTTGTCAATGCGTTCCTCTTCTGCTTGCCATATGCACCGAAAGGCCAAGGTGCATGGTGGGGGTGTGCTCTGAATCTTGATAGCTCCTAATTTTCCCAATAATGTGATAAAAATTCTTTGATATTTCTTTCATTTGGAATGTTACATACAGTGCATGTCACTGTTAACAAAGGTGATGCTCATGACATGCTAAAAACCAAAAAGGTTCACTGTCAATTTTGTGATACTCCAAATACAAATCTTATCTGATTAATCTTAAGATGTTACCAGAACTTGGTCAGATTGAAAGATGAAACCTATTTGTGCTGCCTAATTTCCTTTAAGAAAGGTTATCCTTCATAAAGCAGGTTTTTTTTTGCTTTCTTCACAGAATATTCTCCAAAGTTTTCACAGTAATCACAAATGTAGAACTCCTTTTATGCTTTTATCTTATATTTAATAAATTGACTGGAGGACACCATCAAGGTGAAAGGTTGATGCTGAAATATGAAAGCGTACAAATTAGATTAAATGTATTCTACAACTTTAATCTCTCTGCAGATTGCTGTGGTTTGCTGGGTTTTTTCTCTCACTGCGGTGGTGATTTTTGCTGCAGAGATGTGGAGAGATTCTGTATTGCATCGTTGCACTGAGCAATGCTTAAAGATAAGATGGCTGAGTGGATGTCAGTTGAAAGATGTGACCTGCTCCATCAAAATGAGTTCAAAGTAGGCAATTTAGATCTCCCAGAAATGTGCAAAATGTGTCAATAGGTCACATTTGGATGTTTTTTAGATGTTGCTACCTCGTTTCAGCAAAAGCCATTTTCTTTGAATAATTAAGACCGTTTTTACCAGAAATTGATTTTAAATTATCTAAATTAGATGTCCTTCTTGATTTTCTTAGTGCTTTCATTGCAATGGCGGGAAATTCAAATGCCGTTTTCTCAATGTTTGATGTTTCGCATCACAGATGTTTGAGGTGTCATATCTTTGGATTGCATGGAGATATCAAAACATATGAACCACCATTTTAAAGCCTAATTCCTGCAGAATAAAGTCATTTCCACAACTAAATATGATAGGAGGCCGACTTTGAACCCATTTTGGTGGAGCAGGTCACAGATGTTGTTTGGGCTTGGTCTCTTCTGGCCAGATGCCTGCCTCTGGTCTTACGGTCTAGCTGGTTATGTATGGCATCTGTAGGGTCTGCTCCACATGCCTGTGACTTGACTGCAGCTGACTGCCACTGACCTGCCTTTTGCCTGGCATTTGTCCACTTTCTTCTGGACGTTGCCTGAATCAAAAATGTAGACCGCTGCTCGTATGTCCTGGCTCAACCTGCAGAGGCCTGGCAGTTGCTCAATTCACTAGCTTCACTATTTGATATTGGTCCTCTCGGATTACATAGGGTGCTGTATATAAAACTGTGGATAAAGGGTTGACTCAAGCTGGGTTTATTTTCCAGTGGCAGCTGAAAATGCATGAGGTGATTCAATGTGAATGTGATGGGACTGTTGGCGCATCCAATTTATAATTGTTCATACTGAATTCTGTGATTGCCTTTTATTCTCGTGAGGGTAAATAATTCTATTAATTTTTAATGGTCTAACTGAACAGGTTGCATGGTCATATATGCGGTATTTTTTGCGTAAAGCAATATAGACAGCTAATGCTTCAGGAGCATAATGTGGCATGCATAAATGGTCAAGCATAAAAATGTTGCCTCATTGGCTAATCTTCCATGGAAGCCATGCTGGGAGGAAAAGTGGACATCTAAGCCTGGGAGATGAATCCCTGGTGTCCACCTTTTAGAAGAGGCTCGTTAGCCCAGCTTGAGCTATGGCCTTCTTCAGCTCTTCTGCCTCTTACCAGGAGGCATCTCTTGGATGACGTGATGTGAGAAAGTTTTTTTAACGACGCCGTCAGATGGAGAGAGCCAAAGAGCAAGCTCTCTGGCTGCAAATGGTTGGCTAATGATGTGTCCTATCACAGATCACGACAGATGTCAACAATGCAGCTGATTGTGACGTACAATGCTTTTCCCTGCTGGTAATAATGGACAATGCGGTTGCTGGGGCCAGACAGTTTGTGCGTCTGGGAAAATGAGATAAACTTGCTTCTAAAAGGGTTTCATTTTGTATTATGGGAGCCATTGTCAACCACACCAGAATAGGGGTGGTGTCCCTCCTCTGCTTGGACTCAAGAGACTGCAATTTGTCTTCTCTTCTTATTTGTACTCCGACATTCCAAAAGCAATCTACATTTTCTAGCTGCTTTCTTGCATATACATATACACACATTGTCTGGGTATGTTGGCTACAGATGTGAATTATTATGTTGATTATAGACATATTTATAGAAATGCTGTGCAGTATTATATTCTGGCATTTGGTTCCTGACATGAAGTTGTCAAAACCCGCGATATAGTGTGGAGTTTAGTGGAAACTCTGGGTCTCAGGCATTATAAACTCAAGACCCCAACAGCTAGGAAACCTCAGTACTTGATCCTGCATTTGGATCCGCCAGGTTTCATCCTCTTGGTTTACTTGGGTGTCTGTTCACATTCTAGTTTCTGTCAACTTTGACCAAGACATCTCTGACTCTCTTCCTCTTTCTGTCTTGAGGATTTTATTGCTAAGGTAAAACCTGTTTTAGACCCTAGTCACTTTCAGTTGTTTCAATTGCAATCGAGAGCATACACAGATAGGTTCTGAGTATTGTTTACTTGCTTGTGTTTCAGATTTTACTTCAATTCTTTAGGAATGGTATTCATATAGGAGAAGTATGTAGTGCTCTATATTTAGAGGAATTTGTGATCATGGACAATGTTTGACATAACATTAAAAGTGGATCCCACTGTCACAGCAGAACTAACTCTAATCTCAAAAACTGTTAATACCGTTCATGAACTTTGTACTGGACCATGTATTGAATGCTCAGCTTGGTGGTAAATTTTTCAACAGATCAGTAATTCTGAAAGCAGAGATGGGAGAGTAGACTGTGGCAAATTTAAGGTTTCCCTTGGGAGTAGGGAAGACTCTCAAAAGCAACTTGGTGATGAAGAGGCAGCCTGAGGTGAAAAGCACTTAAAAGGTTGAAATCCTCATTGTGTCAGGTGTGACTTGCTTACCAGCGGTCAGTCGCCAGTCAACCTCTTCAGAAAGAAGCAGCTGTAAAAGATATACTGTTAGTACAAGATTTAAAATATCTTATACAGTAGATAAGGTGTGAAAAGAAGCTGTAAAAAAATTGTTTTGATGGACAGGCTATAAAGATGAAGCTTCCAAAGCATGTGTCTGTGCATCCAAACAAGAGTAGTCTTGTAAAATGAAGAACAAAATAACAATGTCAGAATGCTGATCCCATGTTGGTACAATGTCAGTCGGATTTCAGACTATTTTCTGTCCGACACTGGCAACACATCGCTAAGCTGCCGCTGGGTCATGACGATGGTGACTCTTGATCTAGCTGGATAAACTCTCTTCTTTGGAGAAGATTATTTCAAATTGAACTCTTTGGTCCAGCTGAAAAGAAAGTACATGTATTGATAGATCCTGGAGGTAAATACAATCAAAGCTGTTCATTTTAACCTGTACTTAGCAGGTGTAATGGACACAAAGCCCAAAGCTGTGAGAAACAACTGTTGAAAAAGAACTACAGTGGTCCCTGCGTTATGAGACCCCCTGTTGTAAGACCGCCGTGTCTTATGTGACTGCCTTTCTTCCGCAGTAAGTAGTATTTTTAGTGCATTTTGTACCCTGACGAGAGACTGCACCCCCGCGACAGACCGCTTCATGACCACATAAGGGGCGGTCTTACAAGGCAGGGACCACTGTACAACAGTGAAGGCAAGTAGGTTTGTGTGATAAAGTTGGCTTGAGCTGTTGACCTTCACTTGTGATTGTTTGACTTAAGTGGCCATTTGTTAGGTAGAAAGCTTCTGGTAAGCATGACTAAATACTGTCGACGATATGATACATTACTATAATAATTTATTGTTGCTGTCACATGTACAGGAAAATTTGTTGCAATAGACGATATTCAAACACAACAGAGTAGTGAATTTTAAGTTTAAGACATACATACACAATCATGCAATCATTTCACTATGGAATGCCAAAGTCAAAATTGTTTATACATCAACTGAATAATAATAGTGTATAAGTTTATATAGGCCTATTGTTAACAAATCTAATGAATGGCGCTCAGCATATGGAAAGTCAATCATACCAAATTACTAATGGTTATAGTTATAAACTCTGGACATAGGGGAGACCGGGGTTAGTAGGCACATTCATTTTAATTTTTGCTTTGGAAAGTTAACGGTACAAGATATTCACACCAAATTTTAGCATGTGATAGTGAGCGTGTTTAACTCAATGATTAGCCCAAGAGATATTGTAAATGATTATTGAAATTTGTGTCACAGACACAAACTTCCAGAAAAAATTTTGATTCAACTAACCCCGACCCCGGGGTTAGTTGAAGCGCCATATAAATTTGGAGACAACTTCTGATAAAAGGGGTTTCCTTTGCATAACTGATATCCCTATGATGACCACCAGCTTCAGTACAACACTCATTTGAAAAGAAATTGTATACTGTAATTTACTTAATTTTTTGTCTATTTTTGGCAAAAAAGCTGGTTTTTCCGTATTTCCCTTTCAGGAATGCAAACATGCACTGTAGTAGTTCTAAACTGCAGTAACTCCAACTAACAATGACTTGCAAGGCAATTTGAACACTTGAAATCTATGTTACGACCAACTCCACCATGCATGATTCAACTAACCCCATCACACCTGGAACACAATATTGTCTTATTTGTCAGTCTTAACAAAATCATACAACAAAAAGCTTCTGGGTGTGGATTAGGCATGGATTTGCTTATTTAGAAATAAGGTTAGTTCACCTGGATTAAAATCATAGCTATACAATAACCCCCCTCGAAGACTGAGCAAACAAGTTACTAGAGCACCCAAAAAACTAACTTTCTTGCCTACAGAATTAGCATTTTGAAATTTTCTATAAATAAAGGTACGATAACTTGTGCCAATAAACAGGGTATCTACCAAAAGTACTAAAATCAGCGTTATTTAAAATTTCTGGCCAAGTTTCAACTAACCCCGCGATTCAACTAACCCCGGTCTCCCCTAAACTTTTTATGTACTGTAGTCTAAACAGAATACAATATATTCATTCTTTTCCTGGAGGAGTATCGCTCATGCCTCGCCATAAGTGTGCTCCTCGTAAAGTATGATATATCAGTAACTAACAGAAACAGAAGCATAAGTGATCCAGCAATCAGTGTTGGCAGAACTTTGACATCCTAAGATGTATAGCTTTAGCAATACTCAAAACCTCGCTTTATGCCAGTTAATAGCTTTAAATCAGCAGTAAGTCTAAGACTCTAACAACATGGCAGTAAGGCAATGAGGCAGTCACAGGGCCATCGTCACCATGCTGTTATGGGTGTAGCGTATGTGTAGACAGGACTTCGAGAGTGACCGTTCACCCAAAAGTTTGTTGTGACCAATCACTGCTCTCCATTACGAGACAGAAACACCATGCTCTTGGCTCAAAGCAAAGCAATTCATCAAGGAATAAGAGAGCATGGCAACCTTAGCACACAAGCACTCTGTGATAAGGTGACTTATAAGGTCTTTCCGGCCACTGCACCAGTGAGGTCTCTCACAAAAAGCACACTGAGCAGGCGTTTTGTCCACAGATTGCTCGACCGCTTGATCCGACGACCCGTAAATTGTCACCAAAACCCTACACTGCTAGCCAAGTTTCTTGGCACTTAGTAATGGCTTAGTTGTTTATTTTCGTATTTCATTCTATGCTTTGTCTATCCTCTCCAATCATTGACCCAACCGTGCCCCAACTCGGTTCATTTCATTGTGCAAAGTTAGCACATTGGCTTTAGCAACAACTGGCATTACTGCCCTTGCATTATTGTCTCTCTTTCAGGTAAGAATCACAGTATGCTAGATTTCTAGATGGTCAAAACAATGCCATAATTAACTGAGTGAGTAATAAACCTATTCATTATCTTGGCCTTATGGTAAATGTGTCAAACAAATGAGATAAATATTGCCAGATTGTAGATTCAATTGTATCATTACAGCCATGTAAGTATGGTGTCTACAAAATGTTAAAATAAAGCACGAAAAGGAAGAGGAGGTTAGATTTCAGTCCTTTATGCACAGTACACACCAGCTTGATTATATTCTACAATGCCTATACCCAACTTTGTCATGATCTGCCATGCCGACCAAACTGCTTCTTATTACCTGCACACCCTCGAGGGACTGCAAGACAGATGAACCGTTCGTAAATGCCCTGGCCATTTCATTTATTCATCATACTATTTAAAAAAAGAGCTTTGTTGTCATGAAACACCTTGAAATATGCATGATGATGTCATGGAGAACAGACATGGGAATGAGATCTCATTAATCCCTGGATTTTCTGACCAGCTCCTTCTTTATTAATTTGTATTTATTACAGAGGTGATCCACCTTCCATCTTCAATGAATCTTGCTTAAATATTTTTTTTTATATTATCTTATAATGTATGGTGGGATTGTAATCAACCTTTTGAACAGAATACTTAATTGTAATAGGAATAAAACACGTACGGGCTAGTGACGATTATTTCTTAAGCTATGAATCTGTCTCCCATTTATGTATATCTTTGTATTGAAACAAGACACACACCTTCTCTGTTTTCAATAGCCAGTTCCAATGAGTGTGCCATCCATGCATATACTAGTTCCCAACACTGCTAACCCTCCAAAATTCCTCTTTTCCCATGCCATAGACACAAAGGCAGCTTTTCCTGTTACGATGTATTTGAAAACATCTGTTTTCCAATAACTTTTACCTTGCCCTGATGTGTATTTTTTGTGTAAAATACTTGAACATCACCCGACTGCCTGCAACTACACCTGACTCATGGAGGCTCAGTCAGTAACAATCACTGTTGTGAGAGTGAGGCATGAGATGAAAGAAAAGGTGCGTGAAATACAATCATATTGCTGTCATTGCTGTTGCACCACAAGGAATCTGCTCAGTACCGTTGAGCCTAAAAATCCGCTGTATGGATAGCATGTGTTTCATACCACACCGAAGGATTTGATAAATGCAAAGCATCGTATAAATATCATGATACATAAGTAATGCTGTTGGTTTACAGTAAGTTGATACCACAATGGTATCTATATAATTATCTTGAAGCTACACATCCAAGCCTGCATGCAAAGGTGGATAACATGGTGATATCTGCACAATCATATAGCCTCACCTCCTTGCAATAATGGTGGCTAGAGTATTGTAAATCTTGGTGATATTCTGCTATCAGTGCTATTTCCCCCAATGTCTTCATAAAGAGCTCCATGTGGTCCAGCATAACATCTTTTGTTTGTGCAATAAAATACTTTGCACACATGATAACAGCAGTAGTAGAAGCAGCTATGTGGACACAGGGGTAAATAAGACGACTCTGCTCCTTATATGATGTGCTGCTCACAAGAACTGGTTCTCTGTGTGTTGCAAAACTACTGGGCCTTTCCTGAATCTTATTCTGTATAATAATTGGGTCTGGTTAATATGACATAAAACATAATTAAGGAAGACATAAAGGTACATCTGGAGCTATTCCATGCATCACCATAAAGCAAGAACTCATAAGAAGAAGTGATGTTGCTGCTTGACTCACTTCGATGGCTGGTTTAATACCAAACTACTGGTTTCTTGTATGTATACAATTTGTTGGTATAGTATTTCATGAGCAAATTGGCAATTCGACATTGTACAGTGTGTGTCTAATGGGTTAATCCGCCTTAAGCATGGGCAATGAGCACACTGTCAAATGATTTTTAGATCACTCACTCAACGTAAAAGTGTGATAGTCAATTTGTTTCCTTGCAGCATACCTTTTTAATTTTATTATAGTGAAACATTGTTTTACCTTCACTGGTACTGAAGATGCATGAAGGAAATGCTGATGTCTGCAGTTAGCTGTGTCTCTGTGTGGACCTTTCCACTTCATAAGATCCTTGTATATAACAATTAACCCATTAACCAAGCTTAAGCATTATTGTACATTGACTGATTGCTCCAGAATCTTAGAATGGTTCACAGGACAGATCCTTGCAGTGCACCATTCCAATTTACTTGCAATCCATTCAAAAAATTCACTCTCTTGTTCCAGGACTGTTGTAATTCACTGGGCCTCATTGCAGTGTATTTATCACTTGATAAGGTGCTGTGCAAAACTGGATGTCGTAATTGATTGGACAACCTGGTTCCTGTTCATAGGGTTAATTGGATTTGCCTGTGATAGTTTGGGGGGTGAAAAGAACCCCCTTTGTACATGTGTTCACTGTGGGAAATAACCCAGGGATGTTTGTTTAGAGTCCTAATAGACAGCAAGGAAAAAAAGAGGGGAGAAAAAGGTGATTTATTTCTCAATTGCCTGTTCTCCTCCATTTTATCTTTTGAACTACTATAGTGGTGTGGGTGATGTTCTCTAAAATACACTCTTGGCTTGTGAACCCACATTGAGCTGCTGGTCCTGCAAATCCTGCCTGATGCTGTTATATTTTTAAAAGAGAATTATGGTAATATTCAGGCTGAGGGTAATACATTGTCTTACAATATTCTTGTTGCAGAATATGAGCTATACATTTTTTTTGCAACCATCAATAAAACTTCACCTCTCTTTCAATGCCTGGGTGCAGGTAGACGCAGAAGAGATAATGTGACAATATTGTTTTTGGTAAAGCTGTAGATGTTGTTATTAATTGTAGGTTGGAGTCTCAATGGTAGATTGTTTGCAAACTTTTTGAAGCTTTGTCTTTATGAATCACCTTGCCGGCATATTGCTGAGAAATTGTTTAACATAAACAGTTCCACTGGTTACTAAGTTGTGTCGTTCTATAGTGGATGTCTTTATAGTCTGTTTTACTCATTGTCAAGTTTGGAAGAGGATGAATAAAAGGTAAAGAAGAAGCAGTATTATTATGATAATATATTCCTAAGGTTTGACGTTATTTTTTTCTACTGAAGCTGCTAAATAGCCCACGCCATTGTTGATGGGGCATAAAACACAGACTCACTCACTCACTCACTCAACTGAAGCTGCTTGGCCATATGAGTTAATGTGGTTTCTATTTTCACCTTAAGCATGAAGGGGTGCAGGGCATTAGTATCAAATGCAGCTAGAGAAGTCACACTGCCAGATATTGAAATCTAAGAGATTGGTCATGATTTGTAATCTTGCATTTGAGCCTTGTTAAAAGAGCAGCTTAAGTGCTTATGTTTATCTTAGTGCATTAGTTAACTGATATGTGCACTTTAGGGAGTCTTGTGCGTGAGAGTTTCATATACAGCTGACCTCGCTTGGAGCACTGCAGACAGGGCAGAACGTAAGGTGTGGGAGTTATTTGACATTGTAGACAAGGTATCTTATATTCTGCTTGTCGTTCTTTGATGTTGTAATAGTTGAGTGTCTTGTGGATATGGTCCCAGAATTTTCAATAAACCGAAAACAATAAACAATTTGTGTTTGACTCTTAAAAAGTGCCACGTACAGTACTTCCTTACAATATACATTAAGGCAAGAAAGGTAACTCAGTCTACTTCCTTGCATTCAGCGTCATTTTTCTTCTACTGATAGGATGAGTTCTGTCCCAATTACCATTGTCTCCTCACGTGGCCTGGTCATGTGACCTGCATCTTAAGTGCTCGGATGAAAGGGCCAATTTCAATAGCTTGCGAGGGCCTTTCTTATGTATATTTATGACAGCATAGATACAACAGTTTAAGATGTATTGTTTTTCATTTCTCCTACATTCTATTGGTGTGACAGTGTTGAGTTGTGTCTTTGATGCATATATCAGTAGACCAGGGTATTAGATTGGACAAGTTTTAGTAGCATTTACTTAAATTTCTTTCCAGAACAGGTAATTACAACAGATGAGAACTAACTCCTTTTCATGAAAGTGCTTAGAATGGTAATGAGTTGATTAAGAAAATGGCACCCAAGGACCTACTTTAATTAAGCATGAACCAGGTATTTCAGGTCCATTTAATTGTGCATTGACAAACAACCATGTGGGCCTATTCCTTTCCATTTGAACACCGAAATTGTGCCAGCTGTGTAAACGGAGATAAATCATAGAGGCATATATTTTAGATATTGTTATGGCTGTCATTGGTATTGTTATTTCTAGTACTTCAAAATTGTGTACAATACTTACCTAGTAATAACAGTATGGCATTGATAATTGAGCAAACAGTCAGAGAGACATGGTGGCCTGGCCACTCTTTGCTTGTGGTCTGTAATCAGCTTCCTATATGTACAGTATCAATTATATTCACCTTCCAAAAAGGACGATGTTGCACTTTGTACCAGACAAATGTTTATCACAAAGCAATATACACAGCATAACACAGATGAATGTGTGGCCTTTGTTGGCTGCCTATGTGTTACTCTCAACCTTTAGCCTGAACCTTTGCAATTCAGATGAAAGACGAGCCACATGTAACATTCATTGCACATGCTGCACAAGCATTGTGAGTGGTTGAAAAAAAAACATTGCTGTTGAATAATGGGTGCTGCGTGCTACCTCTTGTATATTTCATTGCAAGAAAAGAGCTTTTGGTGAGGGCAGTGGTGAACAGTTGTTCTTTTATACTGTGATTTGTACATATCAGAGGTCCCTACTTTAACCATAGATGGAATGCTACTGCATGGAGTTTTACCTGTTACTAGAGTAAAAATCTCTGTGTTGTGTACATGAAGACGGATAGAAATTTCTCACTACGTACTGGGCCAAAGATGCTTCCCAAAGGCGAACCTGGGACAGAACGGACCTATAGACTCTGACTGTAAGCCAGAAAACTGCTTCGGTTTCATACGTAAATTCTCTGCATGAAAAGATATCCCAACAACAAAAATTAAATGTTGTGAAGTTGTGCTATGTATTCTTTCATTCAATTTTTTTTGTATTAGTTAGATACCGATTTGGAGGGTTCTAACATGCATTTTTGTCAGTTAGATCCCGACCGGAGGGAGGGATCTAACTGACAAAAATGCATGTTAGAACCCGACAATGAGGTATCTAACTGACTTAGACATCATATGCTTCTTCTATTATACCTTTTAGCTTTACATTTTTGCAAAATAAACAATAATCTGATTGTTTGTTTGCTGTTATTAAAAGTGTTAATCCTTAGCTGGGTGCTAACATGCAAAACTGTCAGTTAGATACCAGCTTTTCCAATGGTATTAGTGTCTTGGTGATGTCTAAAGGGGTTTTGACATTGTTGCATGGATCCGCCGAGAGAATATTAATTGGCCATGCCTTTTGATGATTGGAATCTCTTGGGACCCACTAAATCTAGAAGAATCCTTTCTGACCATGTTCATTGAGGCACTGACCTGCATCATTTGGCATCAATGAACACAATAAGCCTTCAATTGGCATCAATTTGGTGCAATTGTTGACGGACGAATAGGAAGAAATAGTTGGGAGGAATTATGAAAGATTAATAAAGCACAGGAAAACGATTAAAGAGGGAAATTACTCAAATTTCCAAATTCTTTAAGATTTCAAATTTCAATGATTTTGTCCTATTCCCTCGAAATTCTTAACTCCAAAAAGGTTTCTTAAGAAATCACCAAGATTAAAGTTATCGAAATGTGGGATTCTTTACTCAAAAAACCAGCTACAAAAGGGTAAACTTTTTCAACAAGGGTCCTGAACTTTGAAACCATTTGATCTCATTCACACTTGATGGGCAGTTCATTAAGAGTTTCATATTGCCTTGAAGATTTGGAAATGATTGAAAAATTGAATTCAGCATTAGCAAAATTATATCTGACAAAGTAATAGGCGTTTTTGTCAGTAGGCGTTTTTTATTGTAGGCGTTTTGACTGATCACCATACGTTTGAGTTTCAATTTTCATACACTTCAATTGAAACACTACAACTTTGTTCACATCAAATTCTGTGCTTATTTGGTTTCATTTAGATATTGGAACATATATTTCACAAACCTATAAAAGCACCACAAGTTTCCCATAGTGAACAGTGCGCATAAGTGATACATGGAGTCTGGTGTATGTTTGACTCACGTATTTGAAAAGGTAATATGAGGATTTGTTTGTTTGTTTGTGTTTTACGCCTCTGCAGCACCTTGGTGGGCTATATCAAGGCAGGCGACCGCTGTTTGATGATGAGATGAGAAGACTGTGAGTCTGGCACATACCCTATTAATTCAGGGATGCCCAGGGTCTTTCAGTTGCTTCATCAATATATCAATAAGAGCAATTAACTTGTGATAAATGGCCGAGGAAAGAACCTTTGAAAGGCTTACATCATAAGAGTAGGCTAGATGCCTTACATTTTCTATGAATTCCATATTTTAATCAGTTGGAGAAAAATAACTTTAACATGTCATGTTGCGCTTAAGAAAAACTACATAATTTAATTAAGCCTCTAGTAATTTTATGCAAGCATGCATTTCTCCAGAATTTCTGACAACAATCTGCATCAATAGATGCATCAATATTTCAGTTAGAAAGGAAGAATGTTGGCCAAAACTAATTTCAGTGACTCAAAAATAGCTTTTCCATATTTTTGTCATTCTTAGGAAACTGAATGAATTGCCTCAATTTATCATCATGTCAAGTGAACTGTAATTAAGCTAATTACTAAGACGTGTTGTTGAAACTGCATTCATAATAAAATGTAGGTAATCAGATGATTTTGGTTAACTTGTTTTGGCACAGTATAGCATAACATGAGCATGTTGCTGGGGGTCAGTGTCATCCAATATACAGCAAATGATGCTTTAAAATCCACGAAGGCTTCAAAATTTCCGAAGCTTGGTACTTATTTTAGGCCTTGATAATAGAATTGAAGAAGCAGCTATATTACAGCACCTTATGAAAACATCTACTGACATCATTCTGCTACCACCGATATATACCATTGGACTACAGTTCACCATTGTCTATAGTTAATGAAAAGGATGTTGGTTCACATCAAAACGAATGAATCTGGTGCTATGGAAAAGTGCATTAGTTATAATCCCTGTATTGTGTCTCATATTATGAGCATTGGTGGATTAAGTCCTTGTGACTGTCAAATTGTGAACACATGGCGAACACATGATTGTGCAAAATCACACAATCACGTGAAATCAGGCACTGTCCTTATCAGTATTTGGTCAGTAATGAGCTCATCCCTACAGCAATCTCTAACTCACTGATGACAAAGGTTGCTGTGTTCCATGTGCACTGCATTGAGTATTGTGCATTGGTTGAGGCCACATGAAGTGAAACTTTATCATAAATGATACAACTGTTGTTGGGTTGGAAATGCCCTGCTGATGTTAACAACACTCTTCCCCTGCAAGCAAGACTGCACGCTGCCACAATAAAATTCATAACGATACCATGAAATGAAGTGTCAGTTTTCCTTGACATTCTCCTTGTTATATGTATCTCTTCTAATGAAGTTAAATTCCCTCTTTACAGTTGTTAGAATGTAAGTTACTCCACAGTGTCATAAAAGTGAGATCGTCTCTCAAATTTCTGTATCTGAAAATTTAGTGCAATTCAATTTATGAGTCACATACAGGAAAACAAAAAAAAAACCTGAATCCCATGCCCTCAGGAAAATTATTGCCCTTCCACACTCTTCAGTTCTTACCCTCACCCTCCATGCCCTCACTTTCCAGCTAACTCTAAAAGTAAATCACTTTGAATTTGCTAAATGATGGAAATTGTATCCAAAACTCTGCTTTATTATTGAAAGGTTTTTGCTATGTTCCTGTTAAAGGAATTTTGAATATTGAATTTTAATTTATCTATGGAAATTAACTGCAAAGACATGGAAAAACATGGTGGTGTTGGGGAATGCAAGTGCAAATTTGTGCTCGGAAAATTTATTAGTTTTACTATGCCAATTTGAGCTTCATTGCAGCTTTCGGCAAGTGACCTACTAAGTCTTGTCAACAGATTTTGTGATAATGTGATTTCTCATTTCGAAGTAATTGAATATTGAGGTGGTGCTAAATGACCATCATTGTCTTGTCAGGTTGTATTTCTTCAGGACGTGCCACTTAATCCCTGCTCTGATTCCCTATTCTTTTCATAATGTTTGTAAATTGCCCACTATTGCTTGGCATTGCTGGGCAAATGGACAAGAAATTGTTTGTCTATGCCTTCCTTTTTTGCTCACCATATACACCAAAAGGCCATGGCCCATATAGCAAGGATGTGCTCTGAATATTGTGGACTCTTCATATTTTTCATAATATGATAATAATTCTTTGATGAGTTCTGACATTCTGAATGATAAATACATGTATGTCTTTATAAAATGGAGGTAATACAGCAGGACTTATAGTAGACATGTTGTGGGTAAACTTCAAAATCATTCATTGTGCCACGCTAGAACAAAAAGAATTCCTATCAATTTTGTGATGCTCAAAATACAAATCTGATCAAATTAATCCAAAGATGTAACCAGAACATCATCAGCTTGAAAGATGAAACCTAATTGTGCTCCTTAATTTTCTCTCAGAAAGGTAATTGTTCATGAAGGTTTGTCTTACCTTTCAGTCATAGAATTTTAACAATAATCAAAAATGTGGAATTTATTTTAAGCTTTTATTCATGTTTAAGATAAAAAAAGATTGACTGGAGATTGTACACTACAACCTCAAGGTGAAAGATTGATGCTGAAATATGAATGCGTACAAATTTGATTAAATGCATTCTACAACTTCAATCTCTGTGCAGATTGCTGTGATTTTTGCCTTCACTGCGGAGCTGTGGAGAGATTCGGTGTTGCATTGGTACTCTGAGCGATGCCTACAGATAATAAGAAAGCTGACTGGAAGTCAGTTGAAAGATTTAGTTTGGGCTCCCTTCCTTCTGACCAGATGCCTGCCTCTGGTCTTACGGTCATGTATGGCATCTGTGGGGTCTGTTCCACGTGCCGGCAACTTGACTCCATCTGACTGGCGCTGACTGGCACTGACCTGCCTTTTGCCTGGCATTTGTCCTCTTCTTTTTGGACGTTGCTTGAATCAAAAATGTCAACTGCTGCTCATATGTCCCAGCTCATGCGAAAAGGGCCTGGCAGTTACTCAATTCACTACGAGTGCCCTGCACTATTTGATGTTGGCAATGCTGATTGCATGGGGTGCTGTATCTTACTATGGATTCATTTTTACTCCAACTAGGTTTATTTTCGACTGGCCTGCAGTAAATATATGAGCTGATTCATTATGAATGTTATAGGAAAGTCGGCTCACCAAATTTGTACCTGTTCATGATACTGAGTTATGTGATGGATTTGATTCTGCTTTCTGATGAGGGTTGTTGATTCTTTGCATATTTAATGGTCACACAGAACTAGTTTCATATTCATGAATTTTTTCTGTGTAAAGCAATAAGGATGACTAATGTATACAAGCATAAATGTGGCTTGCATAAATGATCTGGCATAAAAATGCTTGACTCATAAGCGAGTGTTGGAAGCCATGCTTGGAGGGAAGGTGGACATCTAAGCCTGTGAGATGAATCCCTGGTGTCCACCTTTTTGAAGAGGCTTGTTAGCCTAGCTTGAGCCATGGCCTTCTTTAGCTCTTCTGCCTCTTACCAGGGGGCATTGCCGAGATCACGTGATGTGAGAAGTTTCCACTCACGACGCCGTCAGATGGAGAGAGTGGAAGTGAGAGCCGAAGAGCAAGCTCTCTGGCTGCAAATGGTTGGCTAATGATGTGTCCTATCACAGATCACGACAGATGTCAACATTCAGCTGATTGTGCCATACAATGCTCTTTTCCTGCCAGTAATAATGGACACTGCGGTTACTTGGGCCAGACGGGAAAACGAAATAAACTTGGCTTCTATGAGGGTTTCGTTTTGTACTATGGGAGCCATTGTCAACCACACCAGAATAGGATGGAGTTCCTCTTTTGCTTGAATCAAGAGTCTGCAATTTGTCATCTCTTCATATTTGGACTAGACCTATTTATTGATCTGCTTTACATTATTTTTTCTGGTATTTGGTTCTTGACAAACGTGTTATAGTGTAGAGTTTAGTGGAAATCCTGCCGTTCTCAAACCTAAGGAGCTTGAAGACCTCTCAAAACTGCTTCTTCTTCTACAGAGTTGATCCTGCATTTGGACCAGCAAGGTTTCATCCCCTGGGTTTTCTTCAGTGTCTGTTCACATTCTGGTTTCTGTCAACATTTGACCAAGAGATCTCTTGCTCACTTCCTCAGTTTCTGTCATGAGGATTTCATTGCTTATAAAACCACTTTTAGGACCCAAGTCACTTTCAGTTGTTTCATTTCCAATCGGGAGCAAAAAGACATGATCTGAGTACTGTTTACTTACCAATGTTCTAGCTTTTACTTCAGCTATTTAGGAATGCTCTATAGAGGCAAATCTATGACAGGGCTTCACTTGATCAGCACTGAAAACTGTAGAGTGGGTATACTGTGTATTTATGTACCCGACTTTGTACTAAATTTTGCTCGTGTTTGGTGATCCAAATGCATATTATCGCAGATCAATAGTTTTGGAAGCAACAAAAATCACTGTGTCCTTCTTTGTTGAACTTAACTGCTTCTGCATGACTTGTGAGTCAACGGTGGTGCCCACTCTTAACAGAGTAGACTGTGGCAAATTTAAAGTTTCCCTTGGGAGTTAGGAAGACTCTCAAAAGCAACTGGGTGACAAAGAGACAGCCTGAGGTGAAAAAGCACTTAAAAGCTCTATAAATGAAGTGCCTTTTTGTGTCAAGTGTGACTTGCTTTCCAGTGGTCAGTTGCCTGTCGACTCTTTAGAAAGGAGCATGTGTGAAAAGACACAGGAAAGGAATAGTTTTGATGGACAAGCTGTAAAGATGAAGCTGCCCAAAGAGGTGTGTCAAGTTGATAAAAGATAATCTATTTGATCCAAGAGCAGCAGACTTACTAAGAGAAGAACAAAAATGATATTGTTGGATTATTGCTGTAAATACACTAATGTGAAGTCCGATATGAAGAGAAGACTCCAATCAGTGTGCCCAGGCAGAGTGATGATGGTCCAATGTTAATCCTATGTTGCTCTAATGTCAGTCTGACATGAGCCTGTTGTCAGTCGGTCCAACACTGCTAACATCATGCTGGAATGAATTGTCTGATGCTGGCTGTAAAATATGATTAAAGCTGTTTATTTTGAACAATCCTTGACATGGTACAAGAAGTGCAAAGCTGTAAAAACACAAAGCCCTAAACAATGAAAAACAGCTGTTGAAAACTTAACTACAGCAGTAAAGGCAATTAGGTTTGTGTGATGACATAGGCTTGAGGTGTTGACCTTTACTTGTGGTTGTTTGACTTAAGAGGCCGTTTGTTTATTAATTTAAGAGGAAAAAAGAGAGCCTTTTTAACCTTTTAACCATTAAAACCTGGTCCTGTCAATAAGCCAAATTGTGGTAGTAGAACAGTTTTTGAAATAATTTTGTACTGGTAGAACTGTCTAACTGCAATTCTCAATTTACTTCCTTATGGATACATACCTCAAAATTCTCTCCACAGTTAATTTTCACCAATGATACTTTTCTAGATGACATAAATCTGAGTGAAAAATTTGTTTTACAATTAGACAAGAAGGTTTAATATCGAATGACAATTTCTGAGCTGCTTAGATTTATGTGAACTTCTTTTAAAAGTTAAATTCTTGTATCTCACCAGTTTTGGATCCAGCGGGCCTTGACCTTTAAGATGACAAGTAGCTACTTCTGGTTTGGACAATATTCTGTCAGTTACCTTTTTTGTGCACAATTATTTGTGCATTATGATAAAAGCAGAGAGGTGCCAAGCATTCTACCAGTGGTATAGCATTAACCCCCCCCCCTCAATGTAACATCAACTTTGAAATGAGATGTGTTGTGTAAAGTGATGTTCAAATGTATCTTCAACACAACAGATTCAGAAATATATGTAATCTTCCTTGGAGAGCAGCAGTTCACCCAAAAGTTAACCCAAAAGTTTGCTGTGGCCAACCACTGCTCTCTATTATCAGACAGAAACGCCATGCTCCCAGCTCAAAGCGAATTCATCAAGGAGTAAGAGAGCGGGGCAACCATAGTGCACAACCACTCTGTGATTAGGTGACTTATATAGGTCTTTCCAGCTACTGCACCAGGGAGTGCCCTTGCCACTGAGCGGGCATTTTGGCTTGATCCAGCCACCTGTAAATTGTCATCGAAAACCTGCATTGCTACCCGGGTGGTTTGGCACTTACTAATGGCTTTTCTGTTTGTTTTCATCTGTCATTCTATCCTGTCTAATCATTGACCCAACAGTGCCCTTTACTGATATCACTGCATTTGTATGTAAAATGTATTAATGTTATCTTTTGTTTTTCTTTTCAGGTAAGAATCACAGTATTCTAGATGATTTCTAGATGATCAATGCATTACCATATTGAACTTTGAGGGGTGAGTAGTAAACCTATGCCATATCTTGATATAAGTCAAATGTGTCAAAGACTCAAACTCATAACATAAATTATTTCCGCTTTATAAATTTTGAGTCCAGATGATTGCAGCTATGTTAAATGTAAGTGTTCACCGAAATCTTAAGATAAAACACTAAAAGGAATTACATCACATTCATTCAGTACGAGTTTCTCTGGCTAGATTTCTCAGTATCCATGTAGTATTTTCAGCAGCTGCTTGTCTGGTTGGTTCAAAAGCAATATAATGTCCCCCTAGTCTCTTAGTTAAACGTAGGAAGTAATGAAAAAAGAACTATTCTGCTTCAGTGAGCGACTTAGTTTGGAAAGTAGGTAAGATCAGTAAGAAAACAGTCACTACCACAACCACTGTCCACCAGACATGTCAGTTGCTTTGATATACATTTTAAGGTATTCAAATTAGATTTACGCAATGTCATGCAGTAAGAAAGATCAGACTTTTCCCATCTATGCACAATACACTGGAACTTGATTATTATCTACAATGCCTAGTTTTCCTACCCAACTTGATCGTGATCTGCCATGCCTACCAATCTGCTTCTTATTACCTGCACACCCTCAAGAGACTGAAAGACAGATGAACCATTCTTAAATGCCCTGGCCATTTAATTTATTCATCATGGTATAAAAAAGAGCATTGTTGTCATGGAACACCTTGAAATATGCATGATGATGTCATGGAGAACAGACATGGGAATAAGATCTCATTAATCCCTGGATTTTCTGACCAGCTCCTTGTTTATTAATTTGTATTTATTTCAGAGGTGATCCACCTTCCATCTTCAATGAATCTTGCTTACTTCTCTTTGTAGTTTGGTCCTGATGACATGAGCTATTGTAATCTGCTGTGCAATGCAGAATATGTAATTATGACACAAAAACAGCATGTACGGACTGGTGACATTCACTGCAAAAAATTCCCGTTAAATTTTACAGTTAAATTAACTGGCAACTTTGTTCCAGGTCTAAGAACTGTAAAAGTATTAATAAACCTGAACAGGACAATGAGCCGTAAAATGCAGATTGTACATTGAACTGTAATTTTGCAGATTCAACAAAGTGGTATTACGGTATAATGTACATATATAAAACAGTTTATTTAAAGTATATTTTACAGTTATATCAACTGTCACTCATAGAATGTAAAGAATGCAAGGAGCAGTATAATTTACTGTAAAAATACGGATATAGTATGTGTTATTCTTACTTATTGCACAAGTGTGAATCAACAGACTAAGCATGTGATTTAACTGTCACATAGCTGTAGGGATGTACCGAAGCTGGAATCAGCTGAGAGAGTGAGAGAGCCACTGACTCCAGGCTCGGCCTTGCTCATCTCTTGCTTGACAGCAGGGAAGTAAGTCCATCAATTATACCCAGCAATTAATTTGCACATGTTTGCTCACAAACCATAAAATTGATGGATATTTTCCAAGAGAACCAGGTGTCAAGTTTATCGAAGTATGTTGTATTGATGCAGACTGCGCCTGGGTTATTTTGGTTTTAATAGTGTCATTCTTTAGATCACATCATAAGACTCACACAAATGTCAATGTCATATATAAATATAACAACTTTTGCATAATGACAGCATCTTTAAGATCATATGAATGAGGATGTTCCCTTACCTTCAGATAAGTTATAAATTAAGTTTGATTAACAGCCGTGAAAGCATATGTTATAGATGGCACCACATGTTCCGCGGTTGAAGTCCATGCAATCTCTTGTTTATAGTTCCTAATCTGACGAGGTGTATTGATTGTTTGGCCAATTCAAATGTTTTGTCTGCATATTACAAGTTGCCAGTAAATTAACGGTCTAAGTAATTGTTCATTAACGTGAACTGAATGTTAAATGACATGTTGCAGTAAATTTATCTTGGAGCCATTTTGTAACCGACAAAGAACTGTAAATTCACAGACAAAGTCTGTTTTAAAAAAATACTGATAAAATAACAATAAATTTACGGTTCTTTTAGCCAGAAAATCACGGCCATTTCTTACAGTGTTGCTATTGATATCTATTAACCTGCATCTATTCAAAGTGGATTAAATATCCAAATATTCTTTACCTATGTATGTATTGCAATCTGTGTATCTATTATTAAATATAAGCCAGTTTCAAGAGCAATCCTTCTCTGTCAGCTACTTGCCTCTGAATAGTCCACGCTAATGCTGTTGGGGCGTAAAACACAAACTCACTCACTCACTCCCTGCATAATACAATAGTTGACAATACTGGCCTTTCTTGGTTTTTTTCAAGTCTTTTTCAATTACTTTTCGCTAGCCCTGATGTGCATTTTTTAAATGTGTAGGAATATCATTTTACCTGACTTCTTCAAACTTCACCTGACTCGTGGAGGCTCAGTTACTCTTGTCAGAATGGGGCATGAGATTAAAGAAATGGTGCATGGAAGATGAACATTTTGCTATAATTTTTATTACACCACCAGGAATCAGCCCAGTTCTGTCCCGTCAAAATCCCACCATTACACAGAGACATGGAGGTGGAACTATACAAGATTATTATACAGATACCACTCAAGTCACTGTTAACTAAGGGAGTTGCTTATGTATCTCGATATTTGCAGGATGTTTGGTATTTAGCAAATCCTTTGGTCTGGTATGTGACACATGCGTTCCATGTTATTTAGTAATACCATGGTGATATCTGCACACCTCTACGCAATAATTGTGGCTAGAGTATTGTAAATCTTTGTGATATTCTCATGTCAGTGCTATTTCCCCAAATGTCTTCATAAAAAGCTCCATGTGGTCCAGCATAACATCTTTTCTTTGTGCAATAAAATACTGTGCACACATGATAACAGCAGTTCATAGTAGCAGCTATGTGGACACAGGGGTAAATAAGCCAATTCTGCTCCTGATATGAATGTGCTGGTCAAAGGAACCTGTTTTGCTGTGTTGCAGTCCTTACTGAATCTTATGCAGTAGTGTCTGGTTAAGATATGACATAAAGCATAATTAGGGAAGACATAAAGACATCCCAGCCATTTCAGGTACATGTGGAGTCCCTGCATCACCATAAAGAAAGATATCATTTCTGATTTGGTCTGGAAAGAGTTTGTTTGCACATGCTTTCATGAGGAGACCAGTATTGTCTTTCAAGCTTCACAAATGCATAATCATACTATTGCGATCAATGTAATATGCTGATGGTCTTCTAATTGACTACCCTGTCCAGAGCATGGTTAAGATCATAAAGGTCTGCCACATGGTCACACAACCTATTGCTGTGGCAATCACATTTCAAGTGTGACCTGAGGTGCCAAACAGGTGATTATAACAAACAGTCAATGCCAAACAATGCTAAACAAGATAATCCAGCCTGCTATTTTGTAACAGGGCCTCTTAAAACACTATCAGAACATAAGAATATGTGTCAGAGACATGCACTTTTTGCCAAAGAATATCTTAATTGGACATTTTAACATCTGTTTATTGACATAGAACTATCTACTTGCTAAGCCTTCTTGCAAGGGATATACATGGAGAAGGCAAATTAACCCTATTGCCCTGTAGCCGATAAAATGCAAGGTAAGAAATTGAAATTCTCCCAAACCATGTCAACACAGAAAACTTTGCAAAATCACCTGGCAATTTTGAAACCCTTTAATTCTGTATCAAAGAAATCTGAAGGTGTACTTTTGCATAGATATAGCCAACAGTGACTGCATAGACAGCTCTGCATGGTGTCATCTTGCTGACAAAAATTAGATCTATAGTAATTTGGCTTTTTTTAGACATGTGCTTTTCTCAAGACATTGTTATGATCAAACAGGAAGTGCAACAACAGTGCCACCTTACCTACCCATGTGCCAGTGCCAATTGAAGGTGTCAAAGATATCCAACGTGTATGGTCACAGCATGTACCTTTTCAATATCAATAGAGTAGCATTGGTTTACCTGTACTGAGAGAATGCTGAAATGGGCAGATGGTACTTGTTCTTGTATAGATCTCTGTGTGGACTTTTCCACTTCATTAGATTCTGGTATGTAAAGAGTAACCCATTAATCCGGATTAAGCATCCTGGTACATTGACAGATTGCTTCGGAATCAAAGAATGAATCACAGAACAGATCCTTGGGTGCACCATTCCAATTTATTTGTCATCCATTCCAAGATGCACTCCCTTGGAGTCTTTCTTGGGGACTGTTTTAATTTACTGGGCCTCATTACAGTGTATTTATCACCTGATGAGGCACCGTGCAAAACTGGGTGTCGTAATTGATCGGACAACCTGGTTTTCCTTCACAGGGTTAATTGGATTTTCTTGTGATGGTTTGGGGGTGAAAAGAATCCCTTTTGCGCTCGTGTTCACTGTGGGAAATAACCCAGGGTTGTTTATTTAGAGTCCTAATAGACAGCAAGGAAAAAAGTGATGTTTTTTAACTGCCTGTTCTCTATTTTATCTTTTGGAGCACTGGTGGTATGGAAGATGTCTTTAAGGTACATTGTACACTCTTGACTTGTGTACCAACATTGGACTGTTAAGCCTGGGAATCCTGCCTTTTGTTGTTTTATGTTTAGAGAGTTATAGTTGTATGTTCAGGTTTAGGAAAATGTATTAGCTTCCGATTTGTCTTTTTGCAAATAGATTGGTCATAATTCAAAAGCCATGCATTTGAGCCTGGTTCAAAGGACAGCTTAGTATTTTTGTCTTTCGTAGCACTTGATATCTGCACCTTAGGCAGTTCTGCATATGAGAGATACATTTGACCTTGCTTGGGCAATGCAGAAAAAGCATACGATTTAGGAATGTGTTCATTGAAGGCAAGGTATTCACATTTTATGCTTTCTAACCTATAGTTTTAAAATGTTCTACAGAGGATTTTACAGACAACATTGTTGCTTGATGTTGGATTGGTCCGGTGATTTGCGTATACTTTCCCAGAATTTAGAAGGAACCAAAGACACTAATCAGCAGTTTGTGTTTGAATGTTAAAATGCACCACAGTACATTCATACAATATACATTACTGCAAGGAAGATGCAAAAGTGCAGAAAGTTTTAAAGTGCCTACCTCTACTTCCTTGCATTTTCAGCATCACTTTTCTCCTTCTGTAAGGACCAGTTCTATCCTAATTAGCATTGTCTCCTCACTTGGCCTGGTCATGTGACCTGCATGCATCCGAAGTACCAGGACTAAAGGGCGACTTCTAATTGGTTGCTGAAGCCTTGCTTATGTATATTTATGACTTCTTAGAAACATACTTTTTTCGTTTCACCTACATTTTTATTTGATGAAAATGAAACACTGTATGTGGATAATGTAGACATAGAAAAATCCAGTGTTGTCAAACTTCTTGGTGTCTCTGTTGATCAGAAGTTAAGTTTCAAAGATCACATCAAAACAGTATGCAGAAAAGCCGCTTGGCAATTAACTGCCTTAGGCAGAATTTCTAGATACTTGTCACAAGAGGCAAGAATGACAATTTTTAGAACTTTTATAGCCAGTAATTTTGAATACTGCAAGGTTATCTGGCATTTCTGCTCAAAGACAGACACCAGGAAGATTGAAAAATTACAAGAGAGAGGCCTAAAAATTGTACTACAGGACTATGATTCCAATTATGAATCTTTACTTAAAAAGGCCGATATTAAAACGCAGGAAGTAAATAGACTTCGTGGGATCTTGTTAGAAATGTACAAGGCTTTAAATGATCTGTCACCTGCCTACATTAGAGAGCTATTCTCCGAAAAACACACAAGTTATAATCTTGTGCGTAAGCATCTGCTTAAATTGGCTCATTGTAGAACCAAGGCCTTTGGCCTTCAGACATTTTCCTATCAAGGAGCCCGTATGTGGAACATGCTGCCAAATAATTATAAAGAAACGGAAGAACTCAAAGACTTTAAAAACAAAATTATGAAATATGATGTTGAGACACTAAGGTCTCAAATATGAAGATAGCCTACTATTATTATTTTTAACTTCATTTACATTCTGTTTTAATAGTAAATTTTATAATAATTCTATGTACTTAATTTTATGTCCTATTTTAATTTATTTTACCTGTTTCTGTCATTTTATTCTCTGTTATACTTTCGGTGATACTAGCTTCAAGCTAATGTTTATTTGTTATACAAACCGAAGTGAAATAAAACTTGTCTTATGTCTTATGTCTTGGTGTGACAACGTTGTGGCGTGTCATTGATGCATATCAGCAGACCTGCGTATTAGATGGGACTAGTTTCAGTATCATTTACTTAAATTTCTGGACAGAATAGTATTGCAACAGATGAGAACTAACCACTCTTCATGAAAGTACTTAGAATGGTAATGAGCTGATTAAGAAAATGGCACCCAAGGACCTACTTTAATTAAGCTTGCACCAAGTGTTTCAGGTCCATAATGATTCAATTGTGCCTTAACAAATGACTACATTGTAGATGGCTTTGTCCTTTTCCATTTGAACACCTGAATGTTGCCAACTTTGTATCGTAAAGGCATAGATATTGTCGCTGGTTTCATTGGTTTCATTATTTCTAGTACTTCAAACTTATGTGCAACACTACCCTAGAAAAAATATGACATTTTAAGATAGTTGAGCAAACTTGTCAGAGAATTGTGGTTGCCTACTTACTCTGATGCTAGCTGCTTAGGTCTTGATCATTGCTACAGCCTATTCATTAGTTATGCGAACAGAGAGAAATGGTTCACAGTGAAAAATGCACTTTGTGACTCATGATAGCTGATGAAGTGTCACCTTCTCAACATTCAATATCGGAAACATACTGGCTGCTTGATTAGTCATGATCAAGAGAAGGCCATTTGACTTGTCATAACGGATTTTAGAGTAAAAATCAGATGCATAATCCTTTTCATTTGCCTGTCACCAACAAGTCTCCTTAAATCAAATTAATATTGAAAGTATTGAGTATGATCATGACCACACTGTAAGAAATGACCGTGTTTTTCTGGCTAAAAGAACCGTAAATTTATTGCTATTTTACCAGTATTTTTTTAATACAGACTTTGTCCGGGAATTTACAGTTCTTTGTCAGTTACAAAATGGCTACAAGATAAATTTACTGCGACATGTTATTCAACATTCAGTTCACGTTAATGAGCAATTACTTCAACCGTTAATTTACTGGCAACTTGTAATATGCAGACAAAACATTTGAATTGGCCAAACAATCAATACACCTGGTCAGATTAGGAACTATAAACAAGAGATTGCATGGACTTCAACCACAGAACATGTGGTGCCATCTATAACATATGCTTTATACAGCTGTTAATCAAACTTAATTTATAACTTATCTGAAGGTAAGGGAACATCCTCATTCATATGATCTTAAAGATGCTGTCATTACGCAAAAGTTGTAATGTCTATATGTGACATTGACATTTGTGTGAGTCTTATGATGTGATCTAAAGAATGACACTATTAAAACCAAAATAACCCAAGCGCAGTCTGCATCAACAGAACACGCTTCAATAAACTTGACACCTGGTTCTCTTGGAAAATATCCATCCATTTTATGGTTTGTGAGCAAACTAATTGATGGACTTACTTCCCTGCTGTCAAGCAAGAGATGAGCAAGGCCGAGCCTGGAGTCGCTGGCTCTCTCACTCTCTCAGCTGATTCCAGCTTCGATACATCCCTACAGCTATGCGACAGTTAAACCAAATACTATCCGTATTTTTACAGTAGATTCTACAGCCCCTTGCATTCTTTACATTCTTTGTTTGACAGATGATATAACAGTAAAATATACTTTAAATAAACTGTTTTATATATGTACACTACACCGTAATATCACTTTGTTTAATCCGCAAAATTACAGTTCAATGTACCAATCTGCATTTTATGGTTAATTGTCCTGTTCAGGTTTATTAGTACTTTTACAGTTCTTAGACCTGGAACAAAGTTGCCAGTTAATTTAACTGTAAAATTTAACGGGAATTTTTTGCAGTGCAATAATCAGTATGATAACTCACGAAGTGCCATTTTCGCAGTGCAACAGTCCACTCTTGTTGCATATCAAGTTGACAGACCGTAATATAATTCTTCATACCCTAACATAACTCAGTCATTTTACCTTATGTTTGTGTTGCTTTGCATTGTCTCAGTTAAGTCATTATGTCTATGTATGTATCTGTCTGTCAACAAGTCTGAGGTAATATTTCTGTTACCGTTTTGATCCAACCAAGCTGATGAAATCATAAACCTGCCTATAGAGTTACAGTGTATGTGCATTGTAAGCATAATCAGTGTTCTGCCTTTTGTTTGTAATCAGCTTCCTACAGTATATGTATAGTCTGAATTATATTCACCTTCAAAAAAGGAACATTTTGCACTTTATACCTAACAAATGTACATCACAAAGCAATATACACAGCATAACACAGATAAATGAGTGGCCTATGTTGGCTGCCTATGTGTTACTCTCAACCTTTAGCCTGAACCTTTGCAATTCAGATGAAGGACAAGCCACATGTAACATTCATTGCACATGCTGCACAAGCATTGTGAGTGGTTGAAAAAAACATTGCTGTTGAATAATGGGTGCTGTGTGCTGCCTCTTGTATATTTCATTGCAAGAAAAGAAAAGAGCTTTTTGAAGTGTGACCACATTGGTGAAACATCGTTCTTTCACACTAGGGTGTGTACATTGTATTGTATTGCCTGCCTTAACATCACCACCACTGTGTAGACATCGATCTTTTATTAGAGTAAAAAACTGTTTTTGTTTACATGGATATGTATCAAGTTTTCTCACCAACGAACCAAAGATGTGTCTATAAAACAAATTTTTGAGAGTGCAGCCCTCGTCTCTGATGTTGGAAGTCAATATGCTTTTATTTGTCCCCCAAAAAAATCATTACGTTTCTTTTAGAAATGAAATACATAATAATAGACATTAAATCTACTTTGGTTTCATCTGTTTTTCTGTGCAAGTCTGGTAAGGAAGGAAGTCCAAACAATGCAGAAATACATGTTGTGGAGTTTCTCTTTTCTGTACATACTTTTCTTTCAAGTTTTTGTTTTAAGATGTTTAGACACCGTTGCATTGATGCATCAAGAGAATTTAAATGATTGGAATCTCTTTGAACCCACTAAATCTTGAAGAATCCTTTCTTACCATGTTCTTCGAGGCACCCAAATCAATGGGCATCAATGCGCACAAAAAGGCTTCAATGGGCATCAATATGGTGGTGATTGTTGATGGACAAATGGGAAGAAATAAATATAAGGAATTATGGAAAATTAATAAAGCACAGGAAAATGATTATGGAAAATTAATAAAGCACAGGAAAATGATTTAAGAAGGGAATTCCTCAAATTTCCAAATTCTTTAGATTTCCAAATTGCAACGATTTTGTCCTATTCTCATTTGATTCTTAATTCGAAAAAACCTCCTTGAGAATCGCCAAGATTAAGTTAACAAAATTTGGGATCTTTCGCTCAGAAATCCAGCTCCCAATGGAACATTAATTTTTTTCAACCAGGGTCCTGAACTTTGAAACCTTTGATCTCATTCACACCTCATAGAGCTTCATCTTTAAAGATCTGGAATTGATTGAATGTAGGAAATCTCTTAATGATAATTTGGCTCTTTCATTAGAGAAATCAAAAATGATAAAGTGTCTTAACCATCATCAAGATGAAGAAGAAGAATTTCATATTTTGATGAGTTATGTATGTATATATGTATGTATTTTATTGATGGGTGCCTCTAAATAGCCCACACCGGTGCTGATTGGGTGTAAAACACAAACTCACTCACTCATATTTTGATGAAGTAGAGTTTTGATTTACAATACATAGTTTGTTATCCCTCTCGAATTCTATTTTTTCCATATTTAAAAAAAAAATAATTATATCTTTTCTTAAAATCTACATATGTTTATGCATAGTTATTACTTGTCATAATAATGTCTTTCTGACTTCAAACACCACAATGTACTTCTCGTGTATAACTCTTAGCTCTTCTGCATACATCGAGATTGTGATGCATGAAAAGTGGTCATCCCACAAACTCACACTACAAAGTTTTGAGAGAATTCCTGATACGTAATGAAAGCATTCTGTTTTTGGGAACACTTTGCGAATAAAATGGGGCTTTGATGTCCAATTGCATGATTTACGGGAGAAAATGAGGAGCAATTTTAAATCTGTTATTTTCAACGAATGCAAACTTTATTTTCATGCTCCAAAATGGCCTGAGATGAGCAGAAGCAGGATCACGATATTTCAATTGGAGCGATTAAATGGCCGAGAAAAGATCTTTGTCAGGGATAATTAAATTGTCCAACGCTTACATCATAAGAATAAGCTGAATGTCTTATATTTCCTATCAATTCAATGGTCTAATCAGTGAGAGAAAAATAACTTAAACATGTCATGTTGCTCTAAACAAGAACTACATAATTTGATTAAGCCTGTGGTAATTTTATGCAAACATGCATTCCTCCAGAATTTCTGACAACAATCTGCTTCAGTAGATGCATCAATATTTAATATAGCGAGGGAATGATGTTAGCCAAAACTAATTTCAGTGACTCAAAAATGCTTTTCCATATTTTTTATTGTTCTTCGGCAACTCATGAGTCAATTGCCTCAATTTTGTCATTGTGTCAAGTGAACTGTAATTAAGCTAACTAAGGAGGCATGTTGTTGAAACCGCATTCATAATGAAGAATTGGTAATTGGATGAGTTCAGTTTACTTGCCAATAGTATATACAATGAAACACCACAGTCAAAGCCATGCAATACAGCAATTAAAACCATGAAAGTTTTGACCTATTATATCAACCTGTACCATCAATCTGCACCATATAATTGTATACCAGTCTGCTATAGTACACCATTGTCTATGGATAGGGATTAGGATGTTGTTTCACGTCAAAGCGAATGGATTTGGTACCATGGAGCAGTGCATTAGATATAATTCCTGTAGTGTGTCACATACTATCATTCTGCATTGTTGGATTAAGTCCTCACGACTGTCACACAGTGGACACATGGCCAACATGTGATTGTGCAAAATCACAAAATCATGTGAAATTGGACAGCGTCCTTATCAGTATTTGGTCAGTAATGAGCTCATCCCAGGAGCAAACTCTTAACTCGCTCATGACAAAAGTTGTTGTGTTTACATGTGCAGTCCATTGAGTCATTGTGCATTGTTTGAGGCCACAGATAATATGAAAATTACTCACAAAGTTTCTTGCAGTGTATTTGGTGAGGCTCTGCTGTTACTGACTATGCTCTGCCCCACTACAGGTGTTTTAATTATCATGCAATTTCAGGTTCTCCTTTCCAACTTGTTAAATCGCACTTTGGCATGATATGGTTGGTTTGTGAACACTCTGAATGTCACACAGGTGACAGATTGAATGTACCTGTATAGCATTACATCCTCACTATTAAAGTTCTGTGAATGACAAGCATCTTGTGGTAATTAAGATGGCTGTAAGAGTCTACAAGCGTTACGCTAAATTTCCTTTAAAATCACAACCGAAACAACTATAATAATTCTGCATTTTCAGTTTTCTTTGACATGCACTTTGTCCTAATTGTCTCTTCTGATGAAGTTAAAGTGCCTGTTCACAGTTGTTAAAATGTAAGTTACTTTGCAGTGTCGCTTGTAAAAGGAAAATTGTCTCTCTATTTCTCCCTCTGAAAAATTTAGTGCAATTCAATTTATGAGTCGCATACCAATTTCAAACTGTTTCAGCTTTTAATACTTTTTTCCTGATAGGCCTGGAGATTTATTTTTTCTGATGAAACATTGAGATCATTAATTTTTAAAAGAGCATGCAATGACAGAAGTTTTCTCTTTCATACTAGTAAAAGCAATGAACACTTATGGTGGATCCGCTGTCACTTCAGGCGATTGACCTACTAAGTCTTGTGAACAGATAAGCAGTTATGGAAAGAAGGGGGAAAATCAAAGACATCAACCCCAAGGGGGTTATTGGTCAGGGTGGGTATTGAATGGAGTCAAAGGTCACGGGAAAAGAAAGGGGAAAGAGGCACATCTTAAGGGTTAATGGTGACCTTTCTACCTCTTCGGACATTAAAGGGTTTTTTGTGTTGTAGGCATCGACTGGTTGAGGGTAGATTAGCACAAAAGAGCTAGTATTCAAGGAATCATTATGATACAGTTGATTGGAGAAAATTATATTGTAGGAAAATATTTCTGACTCGGTAAGTTTTGGTGACACCTATTTCTATTGGTCTGAATAATCAAGACCAGCATTAGATGATATTCTCTGCAAACAAGAATATATTATTGTAAAATCTTGTATATTTAGCCACCATAATCTGAGAGTGAGAGTTGTAGACATGTCCATGGGTTCATAAACATTTTGTGTATTTTCTGCAGGAGTATTTCATACAAGTTTCAGGAGGTTTTTCCTTTAAATTCATATGAGATGCTTTAGTGTTGCGAGGTTTCAATTCATGTCATTGTGGATTTTCATCATTTCAGGCAGCCTCGTTATCTGAATGAGATTTTAAAAAGTGAGTTCAATGGTGTCATATATTGACAGCTCACAAAATTAGCATGCATGGAATAGTCCTGCTATTGGCATAGAGGATCACTGTGACAATAAATATCCATGTGTCAATGAAAATAGATCTGGTCGAGTTACTGTGAATGCTTGTCAATGTTGAGGCTTACTGTCTGCTTCAAAATGTTAAATTTCACTGTGACTGAAAGGAAGGAGATGCAAGGTGTCATTCCACCCTTCGGCATCATTAGAGATAAATCCTTCCTACAAGTGAACTAATCCTTCTCTGATGTTGTCCTGCTCTCGATTCGATTTGTCTTCTCTGATTGTAATGTCCTTTAATTCTGTGTTGTAAGTGTGAGGGCTTAGTTCAGCTGCTTGGTACTACCAGGCTTCTTCTATTTCACAGTCCTCCTCCACTTCTTTCTGTTCTTCCTTATATCTTCTTCTCCTGCATTATCTTCTTCTTGCTCTTCACTCTTTCTCCAGTCATCCCTTCCTTCTCACTTTCACAAGGCTATCATTCATTCAGTCTGTAAATACTCTTTACCTTGCCTTCTCTTTTCTTTTCTTTGGAATTTTTCCTCTTCTCCATTTCCTCTACTTCCCCTTCCACTTCTACCTCTTCTACTTCTTCCCCTCCACTTCTTCTTCCTCTTCCATCTGTTATTCATCTTTCTCTTCTATGTCTTCTTCCTCTTTTCCATGCACTCTATTCTATGCCGCATCACCTTGAAGCCAAGGTTTGATCAACCTGGATGGCTGCTTCATTTATCCTTTGCCTGACGGCCATGGCCCTCACCTACCTGGCTAACTGGCTTATTAGATAGAGAGATCTGAAAAGCCTAATTCTCCTTTCTGCCCACTCATCAGTGGGGGATGTGCTAGAAAGTGCTGATGATTGTTGTTACTGGAATTATCGAATGCTATTAAATTTATATGCTTAAACATGATAATTAATCTTCCAACCTTGCCAGTATGCTTTGATATGTATTTGTTTTATGTAATGACTTTCAATTCTGCATTGTCTCTTTTTCTTGCCCCCAATCCTGTCAGTCAAGCCAAGTATCATGCATTCTGATGTGCGAATTACACAATTCTCTGCAAATTTTAACTGTATTAGTATTAGCCACTTTCCTGGCTCTTGCATATTGCAAATTATGATGGCTGCTAAAGAAGATTTCTTGACGAAGAGTTGTGATTTATATAACCATCTGCAATGCAAAAGAGGCCATTACAAACAGGAACTCTATTATTTCGTTGAAGATCTTCATGTGAATCTTATGTTATGGATCTCCCCTGAAGCCGCTGTATTTCACAAGAAGACAAGAAGCTACACCAAATGTGTTAATTGTATGCAGATTGGGGCCTTGACTATAAATCATTGGTATTGTGTTGGCATAACTGCAGGCATGATGATTCCACTTCAAGCGCACTTGAATATGTGCTATAAACTTTGGACATGATAATCTAGTTGTAATGAAATTATGTAGAATCTGTATATCTAGTTGCATAAGTGTCATATAACTGCATTTTCATTGGGTTGATTGAGGTCAGTTAGTTTCCCTTTGTTTAGCTGCCTCAGAAATTTGACTCAAAATTGTATGTTTCTTTAACTTCTGAACCGTTATTATTTAGAGGCCCGTTTGTTGTACATATTATTCAGACAACATTGTATGTTTCACAATGATATATGGATGACATCCATGCACGTCTAGTAATAATTGTTCTCTGATACTCAGAATCAAACTTGGAACCTCAGCCTAACAAATGAGGACTCACACAGATGTTGGTGTATTTTTGATTCTATGTCTTTTTCTTTGCCGCATCCCTGAGACAAATTAAGATGGTGTGAGGTGGCCATTCTGTGATAATGTAATTTCTCATTCCGTAGTAATGGAATATTGAGGTGTTGCCAAATGACCATTATTGTGTTGTCAGGTTGTATTTCTTCAGGACGTGCCACTTAATCCCTGCTCTGATTCCCTATTCTTCTCCTAATGGTTGTAAATTGCCCACTATTGCTTGGCATTGCCTGGCAAATGGCCAAGAAACTATTTGTCTATGCTGTCCTCCCCTGCTCGCCATATGCACAGAAGGGCCAATGTGCGTGAGGAGGGTGTGCTCTGAATCTTGATGGCCTCCTCATTTTCACCATAATGTGATAAAAATTCTGTGGTAATTTCTCTCATTTCGAATGATACATATGTTATAACTAAAGAGAGGTTGTACCACATGTTGTTTTCTTATTGGGAATCTTTCAATAACACTCATTGCACCACGCTAAAACGAAAAAGAATCACTATCAATTTTGTAATACTCTAAATACAAATCTTATCTAATTAATCCTAAGATGTAACCAGAACATGGTCAGATTGAAGGATGAAACCTATTTGTGCTGCTTAATTTCCTTTAAGAAAGGTTATCCGTAATAAAGCAGGTTTTTTTTTTTGCTTTCTTCACAGAATATTCTTCAAAGTTTTGATTGTGACCACAAATGTAGAACTCCTTTCATGCTTTTATCGTATATTTAGTAAATTGACTGGAGGACTCAATCAAGGTGAAAGGTTGATGCTGAATCAAAAAGCGTACACATTTTATTAAAGCATTCTGCAACTTTAATCCTTCTGCAGATTGTTGCGGTTTTCTGGATTTTTGCTCTCACTGCTGTCCTGATTTTTGCTGCAGAGATGTGGAGAGATTCTGTATTGCATTGGTACTCTGAGCGATGCCTAAAGATAAGAAAGCCAACTGGAAGTCAGTTGAAAGATGTAGTTTCTTCTGCCTTCCTTCTGGCCAGATGCCTGCCTCTGGTCTTACGGTCTTGCTGGTTATGTATGGCATCTGCAGGGTCTGCTCCACATGCCTGTGACTGGACTGCCACTGACTGCCACTGACCTGCCTTTTGCCTGGCATTTGTCCACTTCCTTCTGGATGTTGCCTGGTTGAAAAGTACCCTTTTGCTCATATGTCCTGGCTCAATCGGCAGGTGCCTGGCTGTTACTCAATTCACTACCAGTGCCCTGCACTATTTGATATTGGTCCTCTTGGATTCATCTCCCAGGATGGAGGGTTGGACGTCCTTAAGGGCCTTAACATCACATGTGAGTCCTGTCTCACACCTCCTTAAATCTGACTCTTTATTTTAGCTTACTTCTCTGCCCTTTACCAGGTCAGGTTCTGGGATCTCAATGCCATACAATGCACCAGACAATTTGTTGCATTGTGTCTTTGCTCTTGTAATTTTATAATTATGTAAAATACTAAGAATAGGGATTTGTCATCTTGCCAACGACTAGAAGGTCCTTCATTGTGGGGAGCTGATTCACTAGAGATTCTTTATGCCTGTGGTAAACCCAATTGTCTTCCATGATGGTTTGTGGAAATAACGTCAAACCCAAAGGCAATGAAGTTGCCGGGAGTAGCTGTACCCAGTGTATATTACATATAAAATTACAAGAGAAAAAAATGTAAAAAATAGTCTGGTGAATTCACTCCTGTGCTCTCATGGCTCTTTAAGTGTTGGAATGATTTGCATGTCCATTCTGAACCTTGTCCATCTCCTGTGCAACCCTGTTGCTTAGCAGTAAAGGCTGTGAGCACACTTTGATTGCCCTGGCTGAGTAGCTAACCATGTTTTCATTGTAGAGCTACTTGAATAGGAGACAGAATTAATGGTCTGGAAGTAATAAGGTTAGGAGGATATTGTTCGGTCTTGAGTTGTTCTTGGTGACCCATTCCATTGAGAAAGATAGCTGCATGGTGTTAACTAAAGAATTTGTAAGGGCCTATCCTCTTTATGTATAGGTTAATAATTATAAGCATATTTAATGGTCAAGCGGAACAGGTTTCATGTGCATGTGCACTATTTTTTGCTTAAAGCAACATGCACAACTAATGCTTCACAAGCATAAATGTGGCATGCATAAATGGTCAAGCATAAAAAGGTTGCCTCATTGGCTAGTCTTCCTTGGAAGCCATGCTGGGAGGAAAAGTGGACATCTAAGCCTTGGAGATGAATCCCTGGTGTCCACCTTTTAGAAGAGGCTCGTTAGCCTAGCTTGAGCTATGGCCATCTTTAGTTCTCTTGCCTCTTACCAGGGGGCATTGCCGAGATCACGTGATGTGAGAAATTTCCACTGACGATGCCTTCAGATAGAGAGAGTGCAAGTAAGAGCCGAAGAGCAAGCTCTCTGGCTGCAAATGGTTGGCTAATGATGTGTCCTATCACAGATCACGACAGATGTCAACAATGCAGCTGATTGTGACGTACAATGCTTTTCCCTGCTGGTAATAATGGACAATGCGGTTGCTAGGGCCAGACGGTTTGTGGGTCTGGGAAATTGAGATAAACTTGGCTTCTAAAATTTGTATTATGGGGCCATTGTCAACCATGTCAGAATAGGGATGGTGTTCCTCCTTTGCTAGGACTCAAGAGACTGCAATTTGCCTTCTCTTGTTAGTGTACTATGGCATTTTATTTTCTTACTGCTTTTTTTTTGCATAGCTATTTTCACACATTGTGTGGGTATGTTTGCGGCTGACCTACTGAACAGTACTACTATATTCTGGCATTTAGGTCGAGGCATGAGGTGGTCAAAGCCCGTCATATAATGTGGAGTTTAGTGGAAAACTCAGGCTTTATTGAACCTAAGACCCCAATAGCTAGGAGACCTCTCCGAACAATTCTGCTTTTTCTCTCCTTACTTTATCCTGCATTTTGACTGAGCACGGTTTCATCCCCTGGGTTTCTCGGATGTCTGTTCACATTCTGGTTTCTGTCAACATTTGACCAAGAGATCTCTTGCTTTCTTCCTCTTTCTGTCTTGAGGATATCATTGCTTAGGTAAAACCAATTTTGGACCCAAGTCACTTTCAATTGTTTCAATTGCAATTGAGAGCATACACAGAAAAGTTCTGAGTACTGTTTAATTGCTGGTGTTTGAGCTTTTACTTCAATTGTTCAAGAAAGATGATCATAAAAGAGAAGGATGTAATTCTCTATATAAAGAGGAATTTGTGATCATGGACGGTGTTTGACATGACATTCATTAGTTTATTTCGAAATGGATTGTCATTACAAAAAGGAAACTGTTGTCTCAACGACTTATAATACCATTCAAGGGCTCCCTTTTATCAGAACTTAACACTGTACTAGGCCTATGTATGTTATATCCTCAGGTTTCCTATAAATTTTGCTAATTCTTGACCAGAATAGACATTTCACTCGATCAATAATTCCTGAAGCAATAAAAATCACCTTGTCTTTCTTTGGTGAACTGGACTTGCAAGTCCACGGTTGTGCCACTCTTGACAGAGGAGACTGCGGCAAATTTAAAGTTTCCCTTGGGAGTTGGGAAGACTCTCAAAAGCAGCTGGGTGACAAAGAGACGGCCTGAGGTGAAAAGGCACTTTAAAGGTCTGAAAATAAAGTGCCTTTTTGTGTCAAGTTTAATTTACTCTCCAGCGGTCAGTCGCCAGTCAACCTCGTTAGAAAAAAGCAGCTGCGAAAGACATACTGTTAGTACAAGATTTAAAAGATCAGATACAGTAGATAAGGTGTGAAAAGAAGCTGTTAAGGATTGTTTTGATGGACAGGCTGTAAAGATGAAGCTGCCGAAGAATGTATCTGTGCATCCAAACAAGAGTAGACCTGTAAAATTAAGACCAAAATGACAATGCCCGAATGCTGATCCCATGTTGGTACAATGTCGGTCTGACGTCAGACTGTTGTCAGTCTGACACTGGCAACATATGGCTAAGTTGCTGCTAGCACATGATGATGGTGACTTTTGATCTACTTCGGCTAAACTCCTTTCTTTCGAGAAGATAATTCAAAGGAACTCTTTGGTCTAGCTGAAAAGAAAGACGGATCCAGGCAAAAAATATAACAATTAAAGCTGTTCATTTTCACCTGTACTTCGCAGGATACAAGATGTGCATGGCCTCAGGTGTAATGGACAAGCTGTGAAAAAACAAAGCCCTAAGCTGTGAGAAACAGCTGTTGAAAAAGAACTACAACAGTAAAGGCAATTAGGTTTGTGTGACAAAGTGGGCTGGAGCTGTTGACCTTTACTTGTGGTGGTGTGACTTAAGTGGCCATTTGTTTACCAAGTCAACAGAAAAAAAGAAACTCTGTCAAGTTATGCTGACCAATTTCTTCAACTATTTCAAAAGCAATGAAAGTTTAAGTGGCATGACACCAGACAATGAATGGTTTTTCATTGTATAGAGTGCACTACAATAATGATCTGTTGTGCAAAATGCCAAATGGTCCTTTCGATCAGATGAATTATGGCAGAACAATTGTCAGAATTATTTTATATTTGCATTTTGTCCAGCTGAGTAGGATTGTCTAGCTGCCATTTTCAAATTTCTATGGAAACACCTACAAATTTCTCTCTCTACCAATAGTTCATTCCTTAAAATCATATGATGTGCAGCTCCACCACAAATCAATGTATCACTGATGTTTGGAGAAATAAAGAAACATATGTGCCAAATTACTAGTTGTACAAAAATGCACTTGTCAGCTCAATATTACTTTCAGATACAATCGGCAAAGAGATATTTATTTGTAAATGAAATATGTGACATTTGAACTTAGACCAATTTGGTATCTGACACCTACGATCGGTTGTTCAAAATTGCTTCCCATTTCATGTATTTGCAAGTGAAAAACTCACATTCGTAATCTGATACAGTTTGTGGAAGATGAATGTTTGGAATTGTTGCACAACATTGGAAATGGTGTTAACACAAGAAAATGTGAATGCAGAGGAGTTTGTCATCAGTTGTCAGTGATTACTTTCAATATATTTTCGCTATCGTGCACTTACAAATAATAATAATATGGTATGATTTTGGTCTATTCCTGATAAATCTGTTGAACGGTGTTCACCATACTGGAATGCAATCGTACGGAATTACCAATCATTTAGGTCTCCGGAAATGGCAGGAGCACGGTCTGAACATGCCTACGATGCTTAAAAGCATTTCTGTATTAATTATACTAGTCTCCAATATAGGTGATGAAATGATTCAGCAGAGATTCTCCATGCCAATAATGATCTACCTAACAGTTTCCATAATAAAAGTTTGTGGAAATTACCCTGTACTCATTGCCCATTAAGTAACCGGGATAAGCTGTACCCAGTGTATAAACATCTTCACTCATAAGTTCTCATTGGCACTTGAAGTGTTAGAGTGATGTGTGTCTCCATTCAGAACCTTGTCCATCTTCTACACACCCCTGTAGCATAGCAATAAATGCACTGAGCACACTTTGATTGCCCAGGCTGAGTAGCTAACCATGTTTTCATTGTAGTGCTACTTGAATAGGAGACATAATTAATGGTCTGGAAGTAATAAGGTTAGGAGCATATTGTTCGGTCTTGAGTTGTTCATGGTGACCCATTCCATGGAGAAACTTTAAAGAAAGCTGCATGGTGTTTACAGAAGAATATGTTATGGCCTGTCCTGTTGTTGTACAGGTAGTGAAAACAGCACATGTTTCTCAGTCTGCAGTCTGCAGTCTGCAGAAATATAGACATTGAATACAGTGAGATAAGAAGGATTTTCAAAGGAAAATTCTGGAGCCACTTCTTTTAAAAGTTGAACTTCACTTCACTAAATTCACTTGCATATAAAACTTTTCCTGCAGACCCACTCACTTCTTGTTTGGACAAGATTCAGCCAATTGTCTGTTTTATCAACATTTCTGCACATAGTGACAGCAGCATATATAGAGAAAGGGGTATCAAGTATGCTACCAGTTGTATAGTATTAACTGACAATGTTTTCAGTAGAAATGCTTGCCTCTGCAATGCATACAAAGTGCTTGCAACATCGGCTGTAGAAATGAGATGATGTTCAGATGTAGTATAGCTCAATGTCTGATGTCACAGCTGAAATGTGCAGGACAATTCAGAAAGGTCACACAGCTTTTGTGATAAACAATGCTGTGCCAGTAACTTTATGATGTACCGCAGTCTAAACATGATACTTCGTATTCTTCTTTCTTTTACTGGAGTAGTATCGCTCACGTCTCGCTGAAAGAGTGTTCCATACAGCATGATGTATCACTACACAAGAACAAAAGCAATAGAGGATGTGCAGTGCTCCCTGACGTACATGTTCATTGTTCATGTCTTAAACTGATGATCATGCCTTGCACTACAATGCAAATGGTGTATAGTTGTCTTATTTTAGTTGTGAGGATCTGGTCCAGGTCAAGCGACAGCAGTGGCTGATGACCAGCTTCTGTCTTAACTATTTTTGGAGTTTTACGAATGGATATTTGATTTCATGTTGCGATTGGAGGTTTGTTGAGTGATTCAGTTCAAGTTTCTCTGGCTTTTCATTGCTTGGTCCGGATAAAACTTGTGGAGGCGACTTCCTTGTCTTTGTTATGTTTCGTCTCATTGTCTCATTGCAACTGGCTCTAAAGCTATTTCAGCTTATCTGAGCAGCTGCCACTCGCTCTTGAGGGCATGGGTTCAAATTCATCTTGAGACCCCGTTTCTGTCAATTGCATTTAATTGATGCTAAACAAGAGGGAACCTTGTACTCAGTGTTCTATGTTGAGGCAAGTAAAAGATCCTATCCTTGGGAACAGTGAGTAAATGGGTGTAGAGTCTGTAGACCTTTAGTCAATTAACTCATCATTACCCCTCTGGTTGCGAAAACAGAAATGAGGCTATGTTCGTCCCAAACTTGGCTACTGTGTCCCTTAATTATCTCATAATTGTCCTCAAGGACTACAAATATACAAATGAAAGAATGGGCCACAAACAAAATGTCCGTAAATATGTCACGAGAGATACTCCTATAGAAAAGAAAGGAAAATAAAAGAATACTTCAATCTCAAATTCGTGTTTCCAGCTATGTTGTGAATAATTGAAACACTATAAATGCCTGTGTCTGGAGAGTCCAATAATTAGATTACAAGAAACACCACTGTATCATTTTTTGATGAATCCTCATTGTGTCCTTTCTGTTTCCTTTCAATCTCCTTTTTCTTGCCATTCACCACGAAACTGATATCTTATGCGTATAAGACCGCAGCATAGGGTTTCTCTTCTAAGAGAAATAAAGTGCATTAAATGGATAGCTACACAGCACAAAAAGGCAGTTGTGGTACAGTGAGCTTGTGAAATTCTTCTGAGATAAAAAATGTTGGTTCGAACCTAAGTAATTAGTAAGTATAGTGTTATTACACATCACACTACATATACAATTCTTCAGCGATGCAAAATATTCAGTAATGCATTGCATTATTGCATTGTGTGAGAAATGTACCATTTCCAATTCATGTGGGAGCAAATGTCAGGAACAGTGTATTTTCACCTTTAAAGTCACCCGCTCACCATATGGCTCTGCGTCGTGCCGTTTCTCTTTGAAATTCAACTCATACAATGTGACATTAAGTAGCCCGCTAGTCTGTGAAATGTCCACGCTGGTCCGGCATCTTGAATGAGACGGGTATTTAAGGGAGCTATCAATTAGAGACCATCTTGAGGGGAGGCTGGGGGCTGTGCTTGATGCTGCTGCTGCTGAGGCTGGCTTAGTGGGATGGCCGCATCAACTGCACAGCATCACATTCTACTGCCCAGGAGAGAGAGGAAAAAATGCCAAGCTTTTCTTAAATACAGACTGCGGATGGAGAGTAGGAGTTTTGGCTCAGTGGTAATAATGTGCCAGAGGCGTTGTATTTTGTCCGTGAATAGAATCTTCAGTTTAAAGTGATTTTGACAATCGCTAGGCTTCAGACATTATTCTGGCTTAAAGGCTGACATTTTTAAGAGATAAGTACTACAGTTTGTCTCACAACATGCCAACTGGTGTTTGGCCTGATTGCTCCTCATCTACAGGTCACACAGAAGATGTACACATACTCACGGGTAGATGAGCTATTTTCTAAATTTATCTATCACATTTTTGTGATGTTTTGGGGCTGTTTTTGTCAGATTTTTAATGACGACTGTGCGTTCTAGAAATGAGACAAACTGTAAGCCAAATGTCCTTTTTAATTTATTTAACTGCAACTGCAGGACATCAGTCAATGTGTGATGACTTGGTGTCCAAATCAAACATTATGATGAGATGACAAGGCTATTAGTAACGTCTACAGGTACTATAATTAGTACATATTGTTTATAACTTCATTTTAGCCTCACCATATTGAAATAAGTGATGATGCTTATTTACAATGCCAGGTTTGGACTTATCTTGGAAGCTTCAGGCTCAAAATCCAAATTTCCTGAGACAGCTTTTTTAGCCAACTGAATCGCCCAGATACTGATACTGTTGTTGTTATTGTTGATGCTGCTGGTTTTAGTGCTGGGATGGTAGCATTAACTTGCCCGCTATGAATGCAGCAGCAACAGCAGCAGGAACAGCAGCTTCAGTGGCAGGCGAAAGCATCTGCAGCTTAACATCACTCCAGGCCCAGCCTCCGAAACTGTAGCGTCGCGCATAGAGGAAAAGTGCATCGAGGGAGCGGAGAGGACTCCCGGGGGAGACCTCGTGTCAGTGGTGTCACATCGTGTCAGACTCGTCACAAGACGTCACTGTCATGAGTCGTCATGAGTCGGTCACCCTCTCACCCACTTGTCGCCACTTCGGTGTCACCAGCCTGTGGTGTCACCAGCTTTCGGTGTCACTCTCTTGAGCAGACTATGCATTAAGAGCCTGATTCGGAAGCTGATTTTTCTCACCGAGTCTCCTGTCACCACAGATTTCTTTGTCTTATATCTCAGACCAGCTTTATCACCTTATACGTTGGATGCTTTTTTATCATATTTCCTAGTTTTATTCTCTGGATAAGGTTTAAGATTAATACAGATTATATTGCACATTATATCTTAAAATTCTGATTACATCTCACTGGATTATTAAAAGTTTAATCAAGTGTCACTGGATTATAGATACCTCAGTGGCATTATTACCTCACCATAAAATGCTATTATAACATCTCACTTACTTATAACTAGTTCATATGACTAAAGTTTTATTACTAGTTCATAGGACTAAAATGTTAAAACAAGTGATCACAGTGTTGGAATTTAAGGCACAAACACATGTACCTCAATTGGATTGCTAGAGGTAACTTCCTAATTGGATTATTTGGAATACCATGCGTTGTCAGGTATAGTGTGTAAAATAAAAGCCTTTCGTTTAAACTTATAAACTATATATGCAGTAGAAAAACAACTTTATTGCCAGGTCTGAGTGGTATAGCTGGATTTCAATTAGGTAATGGTTTGCCATTTAGTTTTTATGTTCTGGAATTATGATGGCTTGTGAACTTCTGCATATCGACTTGTCATAATATAGTACAAACTGCAAACTTTTGTCAATAGCTTTCCTTTGTTTTTTATACAAGGCCTGCGAGCCAACGTATTGTTGTTTTTTCGCTTGGCAAATACGATATGTCAGTATTGGCTTGTTTGGAAATGTGATATCGTACACTCTACCAACAACTTGACAGGAAAGGAAGCTGAACGAAACCCTATAAATATTTGTATATTCATAGTAGAATAGTCCCTTCTATGTACATTAGCACCCGTTAAAGGTCTTTTAAGGTGTATAGTCTTTCTTCAGGGTCAAGTGTCTATAACTGCAGTTTCATTACCTATGGATGAGAGAAAAGCCCTTTTTGCTTTGAAAATTGCACATTGTGAGTCTTGCTTCATGATAATACATTTAGCATAGGACTCGTAGAGGCTGTTTAAGTAGTGATCGAGAGGAACTTTATGATGTGTCATGGCAGATTTTAGTATAAAAATCTGATAAATTGTCCATTTATTTGTCAGTCATTTAAGTCGTCTTATAAGTTGATGGTAGGGTCATGACACACCATCAGCAGTTTCAAGAATTAATCGAGGCTTACCTAGAGTCCAATGAATTGGCAATTACCCATAAACACATTTTATGAACACTGATTGTATGAGCTGTTGAAGAACATAAGACATGAGACGATTCATTTAAATTTTGTTAGGGTATACGAGGAACGTTAGCCAATGGCTCACGTCATGGGAACGATAGATTACACACTATGTAGATTGTGGTACCAAGGAACAGATACAATGCTTCAAACATTATATTTGGGCTTTTCATGCATGGTAATATATAGATGGTTAAAATTAGTCTTTCTTTTGGGAAAATTGGGTACCTCCTTTTTTAACTACTGTACAATGTAGAATTTTATTGTCCGTTTATTTCTCTATCACTGTTTTTTTTCTCTATGCTTTGTACAGTAGTATATATAGCAAGAAATCTGGAAAAAAATTAATTGGACATTTTTTCTTGACTGGTCTTTTATATTGTGATATGGTTGAGACAATTGTATCATTGGAAAATACAGCCCTCAGCTTGCACGACACAGGCATATGATAAATAAGCAAAATGTGAAGAAGGCTTGATACTCGTATAAATCCATGTTGTGGAATATTCAATTGATATCATACGGTGATGTCATATAATGTCATGTATTATTGCACACATAGATTCCACAGGAAATCCCTTCATTATATGAGGTGTAATCGGTTTCCGTAGCAATGGATACAACAATAAATGCACAATGCAGACACAATGCAGAGAGACAATAAAGTCACAATGACAGGATGACAATGATATTAAAAGGAGAAAGACAGCCCAGGCTGAAATGGCACAGATTAAGAGCCAAAGGCACATGTTCTTGGCAGCCAAAACAAACAGCATTTGGCTCTGTCAACATGACAGCTTGCTTAAGGTTGCTGGCAATGCCCACGTCTCTTAAACTGTGAGGAAGGCTGGGGATATTTTGCTTGGCTCCACAATATAGGGGTTTGGTTATCAGTCGCAATTTCTGGATCCCAAACCAAATGAGCTGTGTTTCTTGTTAATACTTCTTCCTTCATATAGGCTTTGTATCTGAAATTGGTGCTAAATCAAATGTTATTTAAAAAAACCAGAATAATGTTGATTGCTCCCAAATCGATGTATGCATGCTTCCAGTTGTAGTCACCAAAAATGAAACTAAAGATCCCTCCACAAAAAGACGGAGGTTGAGCTGCTCCGGCTGATCCGGGGTATAGCACAACATTAGTCGATAGTATACATGTACCTGAAATTGATATTGGGCAATAATGTCCAGGTCTATAATCAGTAGCAATTTTAAAACTTTTTTTCTATATTGTCCTGCAGCATGTCAAGATACTTAATGATTGCATTGAGAATAATTTTATCTCCAATTCACTCCTGTGGGTAAAGGAAAAAGAACTATGCTTTTGGAGATATGGCAAAATAACATCACTGCTCAAAAACTTGGCATTCGATGTATCGTATATATGTCATTTGATGAGATATAAAATCATCCCTCTGGACTTTGCCTTTTTGGGGATTATTATTTCATATTCAGAATTTTATGAGAACTATGTGAAATAGGGAATAAGATTAAAAAAAGACTTTTTGAAGAAGTTCTACCAATATGCCTCATTGCGTAAGAGGAAGCCAGCTGAAAGAATTTGATTGCTTAGTGAATCTTCGACTTCCTTCAGCTTGGTATCTTCTAAATTTTCAAAGCTTTATTTGAGATATATATCAAATGGGCTTGAATGAGATGACACAGTGTCCTTGAACGAAGTCTAGGGTTAAAAAAAATGTACAAAGAATCTGTCAACACAGCGTTGTAGTATGTGATCTCAGCTTCGATTTGATGTAAAGATCTAAAAAATCTGTTGGGAAAATTTTGAGAAAATTGAAATTTAAAATTTTTAGTTCTTCACACCCTTGTCGCATGCAAAATATCAATTTTAGAACTATAAAATAGCATTGCAGTGTTATCGAAATATCACAGCTTATCTAGTTATACATTAGGTTGCTGAATCAGGTGAAAAATTATAATAAAAAGCATTTTATTTCTAATTTTCACATCATTTTCAACATTTAGAGGTGTTGCAAACTCACCGAATCATATAATGTGTCAAATCAAATATAAACATGGCCATTTCGGCTTTATTATTTCTTTTACTAAAGAAAAGTCGCAAATGAACCACCAAGGTGTGAGAAAATGCCTTGTTAAATTCATTAGTGAGATAAATTGAGATTTTTAGCATTTCACCAGTTAATGTTTTTCAAGTGGGATTCACAGAAACATCTGTAAAGTTATCGGACAACAAATAGTTGACAAATGTAGGAATATCTACTGTCTGCATCTCGCAAGTGTGCATCTTTACCGAAGCTTTGCATGTACATTGTACTTGACATCCAAGGAAATAATATATTTTTATAGAAGTATTTCTTCAAATCAGCAAAAATAACTCTATGTAAGTGGACTAATGGCTGAGATGATCTCTTCTAAGTTTTATTACAATCTTCTGTCGATGTTGAAATATAGGTAGCAATTTTAATGGTCTTCTGTAGAATTTTATGTGCCTTTTTGACCTTTTTTTGCCAATTGTTAAGATTATTTCTTGAAATCTAACGGTTGCTTACTTCCAAAATTCAGTTGTTCAGTTTTAGCATGCACAGATAAACAATATTAATTGTGTGACCATGGAAGAGAATCTGCTGACTATCAATTAAAAACTTCGTCAATTGCACCAAGGCACGCTATAACTGAACAAATGAATTTTGGAAGTACGTAACCACTATATTTCATGAAATAATCTAAACAATTAGCAAAAAAAGACATAAACGAAGCACTCAAAATTCTTCAGAATACCACAAATTGCTAATTTCATTTCAATATCGACAGAAACATTGTAATAAAACTTGGAAGAGATCATCTCAGCAATTAGACCACTTACATAGAGTTATTTTTGCTGATTTGAAGAAATACTTCTATAAAAATATATTATTTCGTTGGATGTCAAATACAATGTACATGCAAAACTGTGGTGAAGATGCACACTTGCGAGATGCCGACAGTAGGTATTCCTACATTTGTCAACTATTTGTTGTCCGATAACTTTACAGATGTTTCTGTGAATCCCACTTGAAAAACATTAACTGGTGAAATGCTAAAAATCTCAATTTATCTCACTAATGAATTTATCAAGGCATTTTCTCACACCTTGGTGGTTCATTTGCGACTTTTCTTTAGTAAAACAAATAATAAAGCCGAAATGGCCATGTTTATACTTGATTTGACACATTATATGATTCGGTGAGTTTGCAACACCTCTAAATGTTGAAAATGATGTGAAAATTAGAAATAAAATGCTTTTTATTATAATTTTTCACCTGATTCAGCAACCTAATGTATAACTAGATAAGCTGTGATATTTCGATAACCCTGCAATACTATTTTATAGTTTTAAAATTGATATTTTGCATGCGACAAGGGTGTGAAAAACTAAAAATTTTAAATTTCAATTTTCTCAAAATTTTCCCAACAGATTTTTTAGATCTTTACATCAAATCGAAGCTGAGACCACGTACTACAATGCTGTGTTGACAGATTCTTTGTACATTTTTTTTAACCCTAGACTTCGTTCAAGGACACTGTGATGAAGTTTGTTAGCTATTCAACTTTCTGGTCGAATTTATGGACATTTTGAGAAATCATTAGCTCAATATGTCAATGACCTTGCAACCTATTTGATTGATACAGTCGACTTAATAATGCATTTGTTATATACCATGGTAACCAACTTTATGGGAAAAAGAAAACACTATGATACTAAGTGCATTTAAAATTTGTCTCAGGTAAATACCCATACTTCAGTACATACTTCAACATTTGCCAGTATGTCTATGTGCAACGTGTGTTGTATCTTTGAAATGTATATATAAATCCAATGCGCAGGTTGTTCCCTTTCTATTTTACATTTAATCTTGTGCCGAGTATAGCAGTAATTTTCTTGGTGCATTGTCATTTGATACACTTTTACTCTACCTCAGTATTCGTAGAATTAATCTAACCAGTTCTTTTGAAAAAAGAGGAAAATGTAGAACAAGTTTTGACAAAAATATGAATTGCATTGCAGTACTTACTTTTGTAGTATTCGCTTCACAGAGTTATGTGTGGCCAACAAAGTAATCTGGTTGTATAGGAAAAACCTTTGAATTGTATATTAAAGAGGCTCTCCTTTCGTGATTGAAAGTTTAAAAAAATGTATTAGAAAACAAATTACATCTAAAGGATAGTGCAAACAGCCACGATGAAGAGATAAAAGGCATGCCGAAAATGTCTGGGTGAAACAAAATGACAAGAACTAGTATGGTTGAATACACTGTACAATGACCTCATCATAAAAATATAAAAGAGAGATCAACATAATATGTGGAAGGGCCTTGAACATGCTAAAATTTTAATTATTATGCTAAAATCATCAGTGTTTTATTATTTGGCACTATTCGTATCAAATTTGCGGTACGGCAGGCCACGGGATTTCGTATCAAGGTGCGGTTGTGCACTGCACAGTTGCACAGTGGGACTCTTTTTACCGAATCGGTGGTAATAAATGTGAATGGTGTCAAATTTGCGATACTAGCAGAATTTGCTTTAAAAATCGCCTCTATTAAAAAAAAAAATTGCTTGTAACTATTTCCAAAGTATTTTGTCAAATCTTGTAAATTCTTTCCAAGTCGTCCAATTTCACCAATCTCATTAAAATTTAACGTTCTCAAATCTGATTGACTTTAGACAAAAAAAAAAGAAGTTTGGTGAACTAACAATGACATGCTATTTAATTTAATTATGAAAATAAGGTATATCCTTCTCCTTCTTCTTCTTCTTCTTCCTATGCTCCGCCTTTAAAACACACCCAAGACCACTCCATCAGTGAAAATGAAATAAGCACAACTGAATGTGCTTGCACCTTTTTTTCTTTTCTCCTTCTTACTTCTTCTTGAAATCTTAGAATAGGATTTTCACTTGGTATTCAGTTCAGTCCTGGTCATTATTCAACTCTCTCAATGTCCAGGTGTGTCCTGCCTTCTTTACTTACATCCAAGTGCAATCTGGATGAGATGGTGTTTCCATGTAGGGAGTCCAGATCACCATTGAGTCCATACTTCATTGTTCACATGACACGACTACAGCTGGTCAAAAGAAATAGCTGTTTAGATCTGCCACACATCTTTTGATGCATGCACAGAAAATGTGGTAATAAGTTAATTTATACTATTCGAAACCTCTGTCAGCCAATCACTTGCCACTTATTATAATGTTTCCTTCGTTTCAGTGTTTGTCTCATGGTAAAAGCCAGTTATTCACCTTGGGATTAGGTATATAATTATATCTATTGAATGAATCACATATTCCCTCTTCTGCGGTGAATAACCACGTGCATGTTCTGAGATGTTAGGGACAGTGTATGAAAAGGATCAAACATAGTTTGTTGAGTAATTCATACACCAAGGTTTTCTTTTATTTCTTTATTCCTGTGTTTGCTAGACATTGTTTTCCCAACTTAAATATGTGCAATGGTTGGGTCCATTCTTCATTTGCAATGGTTGGGTGCATGTGCAATGGTTGGGTCCATTCTGCATTCTGCATTTTGTCTTCAACTACCATGACGAAAATTGACCATTCTTGCTATTTATTGCTTATTTGACTTAGAAAAATGCCATAGAAATTATCTGAATGCATTGACAGGTTGCCTGGGCGATAGCATGGTTTGTGACTGTAGGCACGTGATATGAATAATAGAGACCAATCCTATCATTCCGGTTTGAATTAACAAGTGGCTGTCTTACTGTGCTTAATTCTTTAATTTTCAGTTTTATATATTGTTGTTCTCTATTCATAGTCACACAGTCATATGTTGACTTCCCCTTAACCATGCCAGACTATGAGGTATTGTCATCCTTTTGAGCATTTAAATATAATTTCTCCCATAAAACTGCGTCCACGTAAACTTCAGTTAAATGACTTCTGTATATTATATACTCCCTTTGTACAAGACATTCAGGCGGATTAACTCTTTTTCTACAAGTCATTTTTTAAAGAAAATAAGAAAATCATTTAAACCCGAAAAGGCACTCAATTATGGTAAGATTATGCTATATTGAAACTACCATTTTAAGTTGCCTAAAGTATTCCACAGCGGAACCTTTTCGCCGTCACTTCTGATTGGAAAGATTAAATGCTTTTTGTGCCTAAATGGAAAAAGTGTGAAAAAAGGAGAAAAAGAGTGTTGAATAACAAGCCAGAAAGGAGGTTGACAGCCAAATGTGTGGAGAATACATAAAAGAGGAGAGAGTAAGAGAAAATTCCACTCAAGCCTCTGTCCGCAATTGATATGGATTGGCACAAATGTGACAAAATACTGCAAAGTGTCAAGCCGTGATATTTTATTCATCCAGTTTTCTGACTCTTGCGCTTTCGTTCCAAAATGAAGTGACATCTCAAAATGTCATATATTTGCAATTTCTCTCCATTTGTCCTCCCGGAGCTTGGTGAAATATGTATAAATATATGTACCTTTTAAAGGACCCACAGTGCCGCTTGTTAGTAAGTGAAACGGGTGATGTTTTGCCTATGGGTCAATGCGATACTCCTTCAAAGAAACTGCTTACAAGTGGAAGCAACGATACTTATCCGATGAGAAGAAATGATATGGGGTCCTAAAGTATGATATTTGTGGCACGTGAAGTACGAATTTATGTCTGCACTGTGTGACTATAAATTACAACTGTGGAAACAGGAGTGCAAGTGTACCAAATGGCTCTTTGTGCGAGCTTATCACTCAACTTGCCATGTTATTCTTGGTGACTCATATCCAGAAAGTCAATGTGAGTTTGTATCTTATACATGCCATGTTGTCTGCACAAATCAGAACATGAGTCATGCCCCTTAGGCCTACCAGGGGGGTCAAGCTTTGACTTCAGCTGTAATCGCTCCAAACAAGAACATTTTACCACTTTATATTTGGGCATTTATCAAGTTGCAGGTTTGGTTGACCTGTATGGGAAAGAATCAGCCAAGCCATTTTGCATCATGAAAAATGTGTGTATAAAAAAACATGGGCCAACCATGGTCTAATGCTAATCCATGCAGCAGCTTATGACCCAAAGAAAAACATTGGATATAGTTCCCAGTGCACTTTCTATTGTCTTTGGCTGCAACGAGGCCTCTACCCAGATGATCATCCGTCCATCTTGGAGTTTATCGGTCGTGAAGGAGACAGCGGCTCCATTTATGGCGTTTCGCAGGGGTTAAAGAGGGTCTTTATACACCTTGCCACCAAGCAGCCGCATTATTATTATGAGAAGGTGTCAGGAAATATTGGTTTACATTCGAGGTCTTGCCCCGGGGAGATAACGGGACTGCTATTGGCGTTTTGTGAGCTCATTTTTCTCCCGCGCTCCCAGATATTATGTGTCCGTCTCACCGGCGTAAGGATATGAACGCGCATTGTTGGGGGTTGAGTGATAGAGCGATGAAATTGTGCTCTTTTCAGCCTGCCCCAGCTCTCCATAGGACATCAGTGGCCTTGGATAAGAAAGGCCACCTTATAAATTAGTTATATCTTGCCCAGTTTGCTGGTAAGCCTAGACGTGGGCAAGCAGCTCAGTTGTAACTCCGGCTGGAATCTGTTGAGTTTTTGTACAAAATTGGCCATTTCTATATCTTGTTTCCTCTTATTAGTTCTATTAAGTAAAGAATATATTCAATATTCTAACTTCTCATTCTTGGGAAGAATTGCTCTTCTGGTGTTTTCCAATAAAACCTGAATAAGAAAGCCACAATACGTTAATTTCCGCAGGATGGAGAAAATATAATTGAAAAGCAGCACCATTTTATTCGGCCAACTTCTCAGCCAGTGGCGTTTAATCTGCCAATTTGGAGAATATTGTGAGAAGTACCTTTGGCCATTATGCTTGGGAATTGCACATTCTGTATTGGAAGGCTGGTAGCATAGAATTGGCCCTGGAATTTCTCTCCGATATTCGTGTTTGCCCGAAGACAGATTATGGGGCTTTCGCAAATTGCCAAAAACATGCTGTCTGATTCCTAACAAATATTTGTCCAATTTTCTTCACCGTTTTGAGAGGTTCGTCCACTTTGCACTCGATTGCTGCCTTGTTTCCAGCCAGAGCTCGCAAAAGCACCCCCAATCTGCTGGCGTTGCATCCACAAATTGATGTTTTATACCATTAAGTCATGTGGTGACATTTCTTAACTGATCTTTATGGTATTTGGCAAAAGCAAAACTTGTCCCTCAGTTGACTATTTTCTTTTTTAGTCAATATCTCCTCTTTTTCCATTTCCCGATATAGTCCCCAGATATCTTCAATCTGTGTGTCATAAACGTCATGGAAGCAATCATCAGCCATTTGCTTAAATAGTTCTAGGGCCCTTTAATTCCTCAATTTCCTTCAAAGGGAGATTTAATCCTGTTTCAAAAAATTGTATAGGGATTTTGGGATAAATGTCAACATATGCTTCATGCTTTTTTATAGAGTACTGCAAGTGAGAGCTTAAGCTGCAACCAAGACTACATTATCGTCTGAGCCTTTTCCCTTGGTGACTTCGTTTATCTCGAAGCATGAGTGCTTATTTTTGCTTCGGATTCTTCGGAGGGTTGCGGGAGAAAAACCTCTCAGAAGAAAAATCTGTGAAAAAAGAAGAACCTCTCAAAAGCTGTTGTGATTGGAAGAGCAAATGTTTACCTAGGGAAGCATGTTGTTTCAATGGAAGTGTGCAGTTTCCCTCAGAGAAGATAAAACCGGGAAGAAATCACGTTTATGCAAGCATCAGATTGTGCGCATGAATTTCCCCATCATTTGCGCATCTTCCTACATGTTGTGACATGCTGTGCCGTTCTGCCTAAGAGATGATCCTCCGCCATGCCATGATCGTATTATGTGTTGCCAAAAAGATGCAGCTTATAATGTGATGTTCATGTGAAGGCAAGCGCATAAGGAGATCGCTTTCTGAGAGCATTTCTAAGAGCAGCGGCATATCACTTATGACACCGCAGAGCAGAATGATATACTGAAGTCACAACTGACAGAAAAGAATCTTAGCACTTTGTGCATCCATTAGACATGAGAGGGGGATCTGTTTTTGTTAATGGTAGAACTCCAGGCTCCCGTCAAGAAATCCCAGTATTTTTTAATGATTTGAATAGTTTTGTAGCCTTAGAATTTGGAGGGCAGACAACCAGCTCAGTGGAAGAGTGCTTCATATAACGCCATGGGATCCGGGGTTCAACTCCTGGTGCACACAGTGCGAAGATAATAAAATGCTTTCGCACAGTTAGAATCATATGAATTGAACCGTACTGTCTGTGTCACAAAATGGTGTTTTGATGTAGCAAATTACCATCTCTGTTGATGGCTCATGTGACATCATCGGCATTGATAATTTTTTCATAATGTAAATACTGTGTCTTGGTGCTTTATATTTGAATATTCTGTATGTCATTCCATCAGAGTATTTCTTCTATACATTGCATCAGCAGCTTCTAATTTTGTGAGTAATTTACCTGAGCATGAATCTTGATTCTGACAATACCTAACAGAATAACAAGGTACAGACGTCCCTGCATTGAAAGATCACCCCTTCTGTCTGCAGTCATGAAGCTGTTGCTTGTGGTGTGGCTTTCCTCAGGGTGCAAAATGCACCAAAAACACTACTTATAGCGTGAGAGTATAATGATTTCCCCTTTAAAGCTTGCTAACTGACCAGTTGAGCTAAAGGGCCAGTGCCATGCCGAGTGCTTAGGAGCAACCTATGTATGTGTATTATACCCAACCCCCTCTACTATATCCCCCAACTTCCCTGAGATTTTGACACTCCCCAGCGGGATTCAAACCAACAACCTCTGAGTCAGCCTTAGGGCTCAGACCGATACACCATATAATGCTTCACCATTAAGGGTCTGCTATCTGACCAGTAGAGCTAAAGGGCTGGCCTCCCAGCGAAGTGCTTTTGAGCAACGTACTATATACCAACCAACTGTACCCTCTGGAGTAGATGGTCATAAAATCACCCTCTTATCACAAGGGTCTCACAACCAAGGGACAACTGTAGGTAGAAAACTTGATGAGCATTGAATATACCAAAGTTATTAGCATAATAACCACCCTCTTAACAACTCTCATTAGCCAGACATTTGCAATTTATACTGTAACGCGTTTCTTCTTTGTTGGCTTTTCTATAGCCTTTCAAGCAGCATGAAGAGCAACTCCACTTTAATCTCATGCTTTCAAACTTTGGTTACATTCTGCTTCAGATTGGTAACCGCCTGTTGCTTTTAAATTAATCGATCCTACTTAGAACCTCACACACAATGTGCAGAGGGTGTGTGTTATGCTCCGCTTTTGTGCTGTTACAGTTCTTTGTTTTAAGTTTAAAGGCTGCCATGGCTACATTGTGAGTTAAATACCAGAATATTTCAATCAAAAATGCTTTCATAGTTTAAGAGAAGATTTTTTTAATGCGTTTGTGTTATGCACTAATTATGTGTTATTACCTTCAGGAATACTGTGTCTAGAAGACATGAAATATGGTTGTTAAAAAGTTTAGGATTATGTGACAAGTTTTGATAACAAACCAGAATATTTAAATAAAAAAGCCTTCATGGTTGACGAAAGATGTTTTTTCAAAATGCGGTTTGTGTTTCACGCTAATTATCTGTTATTACCTTTAGGAATACTGTGGAGGATATGAAATATGGTTTTTAAAACGTTTAGAATTTGTCACGAGTTTTGATGATGATACAGAGATGAAAAGTGAGAATTTATCAAAATTAAAACATGATGTATGTGATTTTAATTTGTGATGATATGATACATGAGTTATGTTTGTGTGCCTAAGATCTTGATTCAGAATAATTGTTTCCAGCCATGAGTGGAATGAAAAAGAATTGAGAATGAAATGTGATGAACAGAACTTTCCTAACAGGGAATGGCTTTTGACGTGGAAAAAGGGGAACCGCTGCTGAAAATAATCCCGTACGGAATGGACAGTATCTTCTGTATTCAGCAAAAATGATGTCCATAGTTATAGCAGATTAACTCCCTGTCACGAGTCCCAATGATTCCTCTGGGAAGGCAAATTGTTCTGATTTGTTGAAGGAATCTGTCAATTAACCGGGAAATGATGTCGAGTTGTCTTTTAATGGACCGACTTTTCTGAAATCGCATTAGCCTTGAGGATAACTAGAGGATGACATGAAGATAAATGGACTTTTCCTCCCGCAAGCCACTCTTAGTAGAATAAATATACATGGAATAACATATAGTAAGATTGATGGTAACCTTCATCTTGAAAGAACATCATTTGGTTTTTGCTCTGCATATATTGGTCATCAGGAGAGCTTTTACTCAGCAGATAATATGCTTGCTTCTCCAATTTGTTTTGATCTTATATTCTTTGGCTGGTAATGATGATGTAGATGCAGAGGAAAGCAGCTTTTAGGAATATCCAGGGTATAATTATTATATGTCCTAATGTAAAACACTGTAAGTGCACAATTATCCTGTTTGGACGTCTGGCAAACTCTTTCTTGTATCTGTGTCCAACGTTCAATGGCCTGTGGCATGTACTTTCCCAAAATTAAGTTAACAAATGTCTGAACACCTGACAAGGAGGTTATGATTTTTGCAAAATTTATTTGATGAACATTTGAAATTTATTCAAAAATGTCAATTGAATGTCTGATTTTAAGGTTGCGTGGGATGAGATTACAAGAGGTCCTTAAGATATTGCCGATAAGATGATATATTATAATATGATTTTGTTGGCACTATCAAAGTAAAACAAGCATGACTTCCTTAAGCACCCACTCTCTTCGTCGGTGCTGACAATCGTCAATGACAATCCTGGCAGACTTTATAGTGTTAACTATTGGACACAGCCGCCCCGGTGTTTGAACCCACAACAAGTATGCACACTGCATTCCATAGACATGGTGATCACTGTGCTACAATCAATTTTCTTTTAATTTTTGCATTGCATTTATGCAATGAACCAACATTTATTCGGACCAACATCTGGTATTCCGCTCACTTGGTTCCTCATAATTTTCTGAAAGACATCAGTGGGTCACAAATAAGAGCCTAATGCAAGAGAGTGGAGCATTTGATGTCGGGATTACATGCGGACTGGAGTTCAAATGTCCTCTTTTGATGTTCCCAATTTGCCTACAAGGTCCAAATTAAGTTAATCGTATTTCGGGCCAAAGACGCTCCAAAAGATAATCATGGCGTAACAGCAATTATTGAGCTCCTATCAAAGGACCACAGTTAGACACTTCCCCCAGGTCTCTCTGAGTGGTCCTCTGATCTGGTGACCTTTTGACCTTCATTTGACATATGCTGACCTTTGTAAGACCTCAAGATGGGTCCCTGGTGACCTTATTGGGAGTCAAGCAAGGAGCAAAAGCATGCTGCCCCAAGAAGCATTCCTCAAGCATTCCTAAATATGATTGCTTTTTTATTGTACACCCAAAATATGGCTGGGGCAAAACCTGATTGCTAATCTGATTACTGAACATGATTGCTTGGCTTGTTTGATGTGTGTCCAACTTCCACACAACTCAAAACTGGCCTAATAAGATGAAGGGCACTTTTGTCTCCTAAATTTTTTTCAGCTCAGGACTTGAGGCAGGAGTGGTTCCTTCAGAGCTTGTAGGCCTCTGCTATTCGTGCAACATAGATTGCATCTTCCTGGTTCTTTTACCAGGCTCTTGATTGGTTGGAGATATCTTTGGTTGGTTGATGAATTGGTCCAGGTTTTGCATGACCACATACAATAGCTTACTACAAGTTTATAGGGTGGTGTAACTGACCAATTTTCTGCTGGATGGCCCAGTTTGATGCTGCTGTAAACTTGCTGTTGTGGTTTCATCACATAAAGTTTTGACATACTTATCTTGGATTTACTTTCACTCAACAAGTAGGGATGCTTTCGAAACTGATATGATCATGGTTCACCTACATAATTTCAGTCACTAGCCTTGTGTCATTCATGTTTCTGGAGATCTCCAGCCAAAGCTAAAATACCACAATAAGAGATAATATTTTGTAGAGAACATGTGTTTGCACACAATTCAACATAAACCAGTTTCAGACCACAGACAATGTCTCAATGTGGAACAATGCATTCGTATCAGAGATGTGTCAAGAACTGGACCAGTCTGAGAATTGCGAATAACAGGATAGGGGGGTAAAATTTCCATAAATACGATTGTTGTCAGCTATAACGTGATTGGCCATTTTGAGTGGTGGAGCGGACAGCGCTGGCAGTGCTGCTTCTGCCGTGATGTATCATGTTGCGGAGACGAGGCAGTTTGAGATGGGATGGGACCGAAGGTTTCGGCAAAGGAACAAGGGAGATGATGAAAATGTGATGAAGATGAATGTGTGTGAGATGAATGTGCTGAAATTGTGAATGGGGGAAACACAAGCCCTTATTCCTGCTGGCTAGCCAAGCGTTCGCCGTTTCCATCGATGCGCAAGAATTTCGTTTCTCATATCATTAAACTAACTGGCTCAGTCCGCTGTGTTCTGCACTACAACACAGATTCTGCAGGGGTTTAATGGGCCCACAACAAGCCTTCTGGGTGTGCAACTTCCTCTATGATTTGATTAGACTCTTCAATTTGTTACGGCCAGATGTAATTTGCAAAAAATGTGTCTGTTGGTGAGAGACTTGATTATAACATCCGCGAATGGTTTTCTGTTGAAGCTGTCTGATTGAGTAAAAGAGTAATATTTGCACCTAATATGTGGATGAAATTGCCTAATATCGAAATCAATTCATAGAGTGGGAACTAATTTAGTCGAAATGTAATTTTATGTTCACAAGAAATTCTTCCGATCAGCCTGGTTTTATTTATTTCGAAATTAAGAACAAAAGACATGCCACAAAAAACAAGCAGACTTGAGATTGCCAAGAGGAAGTTTGTTTTTCTATATAAGTTCTATCAAGTCAAAAACAGTGTTTTTTTTCTTTTTGAATTTCTTTTCATTTGGTTCAGTTGAACACATTTGTCCCCATACTAGGGAAAACATTGTTCCACTGGTCGCTAAGCCATTTTTGTTACTTCGCCAATGAAGCTAACTCGGCTAAGGTCAAAATAAATTGGATTGTGAAAGTTTTATAGAATACAAATAGCCAGAAAACGGATACAAAGTGCAGGTGGAGATTCGTTTGAATAAGATGGGCTTTCCAGACTGGTATAGTTTGAATTGACTCGTAGCTGTTTCGGGGAATTCGTAGTTAGATCCCATCCGGAGATTGCTTTGATGTCACGACACTTCAAGTCATAATTATTGCAAAATATGCAATCAAATTACTTTTGCATGACTGTTCAGTTGCTGTATTCTCTGGCCAGTGTTTTAGAAGGGAATCAACATACAAAACTCTCAGTTAGCTTCATGCTTTTCACAACTTGAAAATATCATTGTGAGGTGTATCTCCATGCAGTTTGAAAGAACGGTACATTGATTAGAACGGAGAGAATGTATGATTTCAATTCTTCACCCTTGTGATATTTTGCATTCTCAGCAGATTCTTAATGATAAAGGCTCCTGAATTTGTTGGTATGGCTTGTGCAGTTTTAGGAGAAAAGTTTAAACGTAATCCATTTTGTCTTCCTTAAAAGTGACAGGCTGAAGCGGGCTGGAGCGGGGTGAGATTTAGTGGTGGTGTACCCTTTGAGTGATGGTTCTTTAAGTGAAGAATAGAGTGAAGCTGAGTTAGTGGTGGAATGGATGGCATTGGATGCCTTTAGTGTTCTGTTTTGTAAGGAACACTTTGCTAAATTAAGTCTTTGCTTAAACACATTGTAGACTAGGGTAGCAAAGGGTTTTTTCAGCACCCTCTTTTTATGGATTTTGACCCTACAAGGGCTTTGCCATTAACAGTATTGCTTGTCAAGGGTAAAGGTAAAGAAACTGGGGCAGGCAGGGTTAAAAGAAGGGGTGAAGAAGGCCAAGGGGCACTTGTGTCAAGCACAGTTCAAGATTGCAGTGGTCGTCTGGCATTGATCTATCTATCTGTGTCATTGTCGTTAACGGTCCATCTGTCAATCTGTCCACACGTACCTACAATGTTCATCTGACTGCGAATCTATCTGTCTTTCTTGCAATCTGTCTTATTGTGAGGATTCTCCGTTTTATCTCTTAGGAATGTTTGTCGGATGTTTGTTCCAATTATGCATCTCGCTATTTCTTGAAATTTCAGGTATGTGTATTATATGGGATATAAACCATCTTTCACACCTCTAAATGAACCACACTTCTGCTGACTCACGCACTCTATCTAATTTTCTGCTATTTACCTTTATATCTATGTATTCTGACTATTCCCTTCTTACCGTTCTTCCTTTGTGCACTCAATGTGGTTTATCGATGCTGTGATTTATGTAAATATTCATGCTGTATCAATATTCATGAGGTTTCTGGTGGCATACTTTATGTAGTCGTAACTTTATGCGGATGGAAGGTGTGAGTAGTAGGAGTGGTAAAGTAGGGGGAAAGATAGGCCTTGTAATGGAAGTTTGATGCTGTGGTGATGTAAATAGGGAGGGAAAGGAGATCGTAGATAACTTGTTGAGCATGTAATTCTTACCATGATGTAGCAAAGTATATGCTGTCAGATATAATCCGCTTCACTAGAGTTTTATTAATGGGCTTGTCTTTGTCATCCTTACTATGTCGTAAGCAAGTTTTTGACATTGAAAGTTTCGAAGTATGGTTAAAGTTTCTGAAGTATGTGAAGGGTTTGCAATTTTTCAGTCCGCTCGAGCGATGGTAACAAAGTGATTCTGTCAACATTAATTATATGAAAAAACCATGTGCACTCTTTCAAAGGTTTTGTTCTACCTCAGTGAAGTATCCCAATCTTTGTTAGTTGATGTGAATATACCGTGTTTTTTAAGATTACAGTATTGCGAAAACATGCGTTTGTATAAAGCTTTGAGGTACAAGTTCAAAAACAACTTGAAAGTTTCATTTCTATACATTTCTTAAAAACTGAAACACAAATGCAAATATGGTATAAAGAATAAAAGTTCTGAATTACAATTGAAGCTATATACACAAAGTTGTGTGCAGAACTTTGTGATTACAAATTCTCTTCAATTTCTTTTTGCGATTGAGAAATATTTTCTGTGATTTTCCTGGAACTCAAACTGAGATTGAAAGGGAGAAGAAAAACTGGGAGATTTTTATATTGAGAGCTTTCATTCTTTTAAAAAAGACTTCATAAATAAATCGTTTTGACACCTGCGGCAAGTAATGGAGCTGAGCGAAATAGAATTTTCCATCACTGGGAGGATAATTAGGATGATCTTATCAAAAGCGACTCTCGTCAAATCGTTCTAAGCTTGTTCGCAACAACTGCTAACATTAATTCTCTCTCATGTCAGTTTAGAGTTACAGAAACCGTCTTGGATTTCTTTCACATCATTCTACTTCAGGGTAATGTTGTCTGCCATATATCGGTTTCTAAGTTGAAATATGTGAGTCAGGCATCATATGGCTGGGATATTTTATTTGAAATTACATGTGAAGTATGTGGAAATAATTTTACGAGTAGAGACCTACACTGTAAAATTTTGAGTCAGCTTAAATGATTGAGTTAGACTGTTGCACAATACCTTTTTGAGCTAACATGGCTTGCTGTTTTTAGCTAAGATTACAAACAGATTATCATAACTTAAAACAACAAGGTATGTTAGTGCTAACAAATTGTGTGACTATCTCACTCAATCATTTGGGCTTACTAAAAATTCAAAGTTTACAGTGTATGTGAAAAACATCACATCATGTGAAATATTATACATTATACTCATGTAGACGATTTTAATGATTTTTGAAGTAATAGACAAAGGATCACAATAAAAAAATAGTTTTAAACATTCAATATTAAAATGTTGTGTACTTGAATTTTTGATAGGACAGACTGAAGGAGTGAAGGTTCTAGGATTATCTCAGACATTATTTGGGATAGTCTGATTACATATTCTATCTTGTCTTTTCCATTACACGAGTGACTTGCACAATCTCGCAATGAATGCCAACCTAACTTGCAATCATTGCATGACCACCAAGATCTTACCAATGACTTATTTTCCCTGCCGCACCACTGACAATCTTGCAATGAATGCCAGCTTTCCATGCAATTATAGCATGACCGCAAAATTCTCAGCCATACCTCACTCTCCATGCCGCACCCTTGACCATGATTTGCATTGCTCTTCTGATATTGAGTTATTCTGTTTTTCTTTTGAAGCATCAATAATGTAACTGGTATTTGATTTAACGTATTTACACAGTTTGTTTTTGTTGTGAAAGAATCTTAGTGTGTAAGTATATCCATATAAATAAATATTATTATTTAGGTAACAGTTTGATTACTTGTGAGTTATAACCTAATCTGCATACAATGAATGGTAGTTTACCATCCAAATTTACAAGTTTAGTTTCACATTTGCGAGCATTTTATGCGTTTGTCGTTTGAAACTAACTTTGCTGAGGGCATTGCTTGGTTTATGGGTTAATGAAGATGTCCCATTCATCTTTTGAACTTGACAGAACCTGCCATTAAATTTTTGATTTATGGGGATTCATCCAAACGGCTTGTTATTGTCCATTTCGGTTGATGAAAATATATTTGCCTTTTTGATTTGTTTGCATTGTTGGAAAATGGGTTACGAGTTTCTGATGCAACAGATTTTGATTTTGGCCTGTTTCATTTTTCTTTCCCAAAAACATAATAATCTAGGTGTAATTGAGGGTAGTAGATATTTTGAAGACGACATCTTTATCATTGGATGTCCTATACATTACAGCGTACAAGCACATTTAGCTATCATCTAAATACTTTCAACAATGTCATTGAATAATTGCTTGATGGCATTGGTATCAATAGATAGATAGATAGATAGATAGATAGATAGATAGACAGATAGATAGATAGATAGACAGATAGATAGATAGATAGATAGATAGATAGATAGATAGATAGATAGATAGATAGATAGATAGATAGATAGATAGACATTACTAGTCAATTATTAGTTTATCTATTAAATAATTATGTAAGTAATGGAGAGCATCATTGTTTAGAAATGCATATTTGTTCCTGTGAGGATTCATTTAATATTTAATTAATCTCATTCAGACTCACTGAGATCTTTTAAAGTTATTATCACTGCTCATTATTGTCTAATCTGATGGGCAAATTAATGAACGGGACGCAGTGCTCTTCACTTCAATGCGTGTGATCAGGCATTAGTGTGTCGTTATGATATTAACCGCTTATCTTAATGGAACGAAAAGACAGATGCCTCCTTCTGACTTCTGGCAGGGTATCTCCTTACGTCCATTTTAGGAAGCTTTTAAAATGGTTGTATTGATGGAGCGGAGACATGCTATGAAGAAACCTCTTGATGAGCCAAGAAACATCCTGACGAAGCTCGATTTCATCCCGATACATCTCGATTTTGTCCCGGATTCATCCCTGACTCATACTGATTTCATCATGATTCCTTTCCAATTTGGCCCCTTTTCCATTCCCGTGTAGTTGCGATTCATTATAACAGAATTTGACGAGCGAGTAATCGGCAGCCGTATTATCCAACGGCTTTTGTCTCCTTTGATTAATTGTCCAACGTGATTGATTAAGTAAATAAAGCTTTCTTCGGTTAGATATTGTAGTTGATTAAAATCAAATGCTTTTGTCTCTTCATCTCATTATTTCGGCTTTCAAGAAAACCATAAAATACTCTGCGAAGATTGACTCCCATCTTCATCCTGATTTGGTTAATCCACACAAGATGAAGTAAATCAAACAACTCATCTTTTGTGGTTTGAAATGATCAGTAGAGCAAACTTAAATTTGAAAATAAAATTATAGCAGGAGTATCTTTAATTCCAAATTCCAATTCCGTAGCATTGAAATGTGAACGTTAGTGGGCATGTGGAATTAACTTTCAAAACTAGACTCATGTTTGTCTTCATCTCCTTTCTGGAAATATTTTTGATAAATAATCTTCTGTGTCAAAATTACTTGGTGGAAGTGAATGTTTTTCAATTTCATTTCCTGACACTGAATGTGAATGGAGAAATAAATATTTGTCTGTTTCTTTTCTTCTGTGAATACTAAATATTTCTGTGGTTAGTGAATTAAGACGAAGCAAGCCAAACTTCTTCCAGACAATATTTTTCAATTTAAGATTTCCTGATTGGAATTCACCAGCATGAATGATTCGGCTTGTGTTTACCAATGGTGAAATGTGACAAAATACATTGCAGATTGAATCATTGAGATTATCTTTTCTCCACGAATTGTTTTTCTGCATACTCTGTGTTTTTTTTTTATTCTTGTATTAGATTTCATGCCACTGTCTTAAGATAAGTATCCTGATTTGATGGTTTTACATTGGCGTCATAACACAATCTGTGATTTACATTCAACAATGGTATAATGGACACATGCGTCATCATATTTCACCGAATCACACTTATTTACTGAATATATAATACGCTCAATTCAATGTCGAATGTACAAGCATTATGTTTTGCTGTTTGTCACTACAAGCAATAAAACAAAAACAAATACATTAATACAATTGGAAAGCTCTTGAAATACACTCTTGTTATGCAATACAGGCATGTTGGTTTTATGGGATATATTGACAATTTTATGGACTGCTGACATTGTAGAGTGCAGCTTTTACATCTCTGTCATGTTTGTATTTGAAGATTCAATGTATCATTGATGAGAAGAAGAAGCAGTATTTATATATGAGAGAGTGATTTTTGGTGCAATTATCTGGGTATAGCAGAAAATGCGAGGAAGAAATTTGATTGCACGTTCTCCTTAATGTACCTTTAAATATTAAAAGAACATTACTTCCCAGCTTAACTAATCAGATTACCTGTATAATTGGGTTTAGGGGTGGGACAGGATGCAGGGTACACGTGGAATTTGACGTTGTACAATGAAGACAGGAAATCTGTACAGCATTTCATTTTATGCAATGGATTTTGTCGCCTCGTTGTAATTAGAGCCTTGTCATTTTAAGGTCCTGCAGTTTTTCACTTGTCTGTGAACATTGTCAACAACTGTTCAAAATTTTGTGATAATTTTAAGAACTGCGTGAAGAGAAAACATTTGATTGAAAGTAAAGCATGCTGACTATACCGAAAATATGTTGAAGGATTTTTACTGCATTATTAATATATCTCTAGTTCCACTCACATATTCTAAATAGATTTGTTTTTCCTTTTAGGAAGTAGTTACAAACGTAAAGTACATCAACGAAGTTATTGTTACTGCATTCACTCACTGTTCCATGGTCCAATAGTAATAGACTGAACCTTTGCATTGTCAGTACCCTGTATAAAGCACAGTTATCACAGGAGCAAGGGTCCTCGTGTGGGTCTGTGTGACAATGGGCTGCAAGGCGAGGAGTGATATTATTGACAAGATCCAAAATAGCTTATGATACATCGGCCCATTTGAGTCAGTAATGTGATCAGTCCCCTCATCAGTCAGGTTTAGCTGCGGCACAAGCAGGGGCACTGGCATCTTAGATCATTGCTGCATTAGGGCCTGGGAGTGGTGTGCTATCAAGACAACTCTCATGCACAATCTATGGGCCTATGGAGAGATGCAAAATGCTGCAGGTATACATTTGAGGTTAGAGAAAAGTTTTGTACACTGTTGATGAGTGGTGAATTATCAAAAGAAGACGTGATTTGGTCTATTCTAATCATATTTATCTTGTGAAAAGGGTTTATAATTTACTTTCGCCAGTCAAAAGGCTCTGCATGTGACTTTGGTAGCTCTGCAGAACCTTTTTATTTCAAGTAAGGGGTCAAACTGTAAATCACCACATTTTAAAAGAAAAATCTGACACATCAAATCTGTGTTGCATAAGGAATCATCTTTTGTATCACAAAACTTGCCTGCCCACTTTTTTGTTCAGAAATTGTGGCAACTTTGATATTTGAAAACTGAAAAGGGCTCTCAGAATCTGAAGTATTTCAACAACAGAGGACTCCAATTCTGTTTTAATCTACCTTAAGAGTTCTTATATCATTTTAGGCAATTTAGTAAGAATCTGCAGTGTAGAGAGCCAGGAACTTGATTGGAATGCACTGGTACTAGGCAGTTAAGATAGAGCTTTGTTCTTCTCTGATTGGGTTTTCTCAACACCCAATAACACCCTCCCCCACTTTCACCCCCTCTCCATTTTCACCCACACCCCATTCTCAGTTGATTGGTTGTTTTAGAACAGTGAACCCATTAACCTAGCTTACCATTTAAGGGTAATACACAACCCTATTAGAACATTGCTCTCCAGCCCGTTTCAAAACTCTCTCCATCAAAAGCATCTTGCCTTGACAGCAGAATTGGGTTACAGAGCCACACAAGTGTAACTGCTTTTATTTGCCACGATGGAAATTAGGACCAGCTAATGAATACAATCGAGGGTTTCCATCATGATTTTATGGCCTGCTACTGTAGACTCCATTCTGTTTTATAACTGAATCTGGTCAATGATAAAAGTGCTGTCATGTTTGAGCCTTATTCCTGACGAAGTGCAGTGAGGATTTTAACAGCAGTCATAAAGTATATTGGACCCCACAGTGCACTCATAGTACACAATGAATCAAGATTCTGAAGTCTGGACATGAAGTTCACTTTACGACTTTTGATGTTGCAATTGAGACCATCATATAAGTGTTGTAAAAATGGTAAACACCTGGTGATTGGATGAATCGCTGACCAGGGCCTCTCATGCTTCTTTGAGGTCCATTCAGGGGGGGCTTGGGATAAATTCAAGGTAGATATTGTTGCTAAGATCCACTTTCTCAATACCATGCATGGGAAGGCAAAACATGCATCTAACATGTGGGCCATGACAGCAAAGTCACTATTTGACATCACAATCCTTAAATCCTCACTGCAGATCACCGGGAATAAAATGAAAACATAACATCACTTGTATTCATTGGCAGCATTCACTATTGTAAAACAGAACACAATCTAGAGTGTGCTAAAAAGAGAGATATACATAATTCCCTTGCTTGTGTTTGAAGCTTTATTCACAACACCCAGTGAGTCATAATGATATGATTGCTTGTTTCCCTTCTAGTCTATTCGTTCCATTCATGACATCCATGTACATTCACTAGTGCATATATATGGGCCATAAAACCTGATTCAGGGTGATTCCCTTACTAACTTGTGTTTAACCCTTGACAGGACGGCATCCAATCTGAACGGATCATGAATGCCTTGCTGCAGAGGCGGTATATCAAAGCCGAATATAACATGGACCCCCACAAAGAGTTGGGAGGGTGATCAATTTACCCCATAGTTGGAGCAAATTACCCTCCAGGGGGTCATCATCCGGCTAGGTGTTGAAATAGGCAGACTGATGCTTGCACAATCCTTACGGCAGATGGAGGGACACATTAAGCTCTGCGGCGGGCATGTTTCGGCAATTACGACCCTCGATTATTTTGGTAAGAGAAAACTCAGTGGGCTTTCTATCTGAAGTTGTAAAGTCTCTTTCCCTGTTTACGGTTTCTAGAAATCTGACTTTATCGGTCCTTTGTTTCATCTGTGAATTAGAGTATTCTTCTGAATCTTCTCACTTGCTTGTAGAAGAACTCAAGAAGGCCAACATTGTTAAGCTCAACCTATGAACTTAAAGATCTGGAAGAACAAGTCTTCAGACAAAAATATAGAAATTACGTAAGTTGAATATTTTTGTCTGAAGATTCACCAGAAAGCCATCAGATCTATGCAAATAGATAGTTAGGTTGGGTGCCACTAGCTTCAGGAAAGTATCAATAAATCAATCGATCTTGATTACTGTAGGTCAAAATGGTTGCATCATGATCACCCTGGCTGAGTTTTTAGAATCAAGTATGTTTAATTTGCATATTTTTGCCTGTTTAAGATTTTAACTGAAGTGGGGTATTTGGTTACTAATATGATATTCGAGTAGATTTATTTCCTTTGGCTGAGGCTAATACTGTCATTCCGCAGTTTCTGTTATGACTTAATAAGTAATTTTTGCCCATAGTTTCCACCAGTGCTTTTTATCATTCTCTTCCATCATACAGTTTCCGCTTGTGATTTTCCTCTGAGGTTTCCACTCTGTTCTACCTAGCTTTCCACTGCGTCTTGATGGTCTTGGCCGGTAATCGAAACTCATTTTCCCCAGTGGGACGATCGACCCACCTCTCTCCTACGCCAACCATCAATATAGAATATGAACCACGGGAACTCTCTGATTTAATGAATTATATGGTAGAGGGAAGGACATCAGTTTGCTTTCTGGGTATGCTGTATACCCACAGGTATAATCTGCTTCTTTGAAAAGCCAACTAAACAGAAAGAAAAAAAGAAAGAGAAAAAAAAAATGTCTTCAGTATCCGACGCCTTCAGGGGAAATATACATCAATGGCATAATTATTCCTGATGGTGCCTCTTTTTCTAGCGTATTATATTCTTTGGTCAATAACTGGGTTTTTGGTTGTTGTTGTTATTCAATTTTTGTTTTTGGTATTTTATGCTGTGTAATGCAACAAGATGAATGGAAATGCAGATAAAAAATCGGAGCGAACAATCTCGTTTCTGATTTTGTGTGACTTCTTGCATTTTCTGGGTTCCTAATCAAAAAGATTTCTCCCCCTTAGTGATATCATCAAAGGAATAAACCATTGTATAGATCTGTCATTTATTACTCAGAGCAGACCCGTATTTGCAGTTATAGTAGCTACACATCGGGTGCATTTGGAGCTTTAGTTGTTCAGGAGTCAGGGCCATATACCCTATTCTGTTATCAAATGCTTTATCCGATATTATTATGTATCATCTTGGTACAAATAAAAGATATAGGGCCTGCTCTAAATCTCGGAGTTCCTCTCCTGCTCTCTATATCCCATCTTCTTGTGATAAATGATTGCCTCCTGGAAATATGTTGCAGAACAGTTTTTCTGCCTTGCAAGCTCTCTTAACACTGTCTTTCCTGAAAACTGAGGCATAAATCCACGACCTAAAGCCCGCCTTACTCACCTAGCGACATGCACAATACAAAGTGATTCCGCCACCTCTATCCGGTACATCCACTTCCTATCCTTGCACCCACTCTCCATCCATTGAGTCCGTCCAATCTTCCGATGCTTTATCCCAACCCATGTTCCTTCCAGCGAATGACATTGTATGGATCAGGGGCTGTGTTCCTGGCAGGTTGTATGCCCCCAGAATACACTGACAATCATTGTCAGGTGGGCTGCTTCCATTACATCTGGAGGGAGGGCTGTTTTCTGGAAGAGCCCGTCATACAATATGAAGGCTGATGGCAGTCTCTACTATGCATAACATTGGCTTTTAGTGATCTCCTGTTCTTTAGCTTTTATAAAGTCCATGACAAGCTTCGGGGAAGAGCTTCAGGCTCCTACTAGACTATCCGGGTAGTTCGGTGTGGTGATTTTAGAAAGGAGGCTGTCAGTTTCTTGCATAGTGAGATGTTTGAACATGAGAAAGTTTGGGCTCTACTTCCTGTTTTTATGACTTTAGATGTATAGTCGATGCAAAATTGTAATTTTGTGCTCAGAAAGTGATCTCCAATATTTTAAAACTCAATAAAAAGTGAGTTTTGATGGGAGTCAAATGCTCGAACATTGGTAAGTCAAAGGTTGGAATATGGGTTAGTCAGAGGTCTGAATCTTGGTTGGCCAAAGGTCTGAGTCTTGGGCAATTTGCATTTAACAAGCCCTTAATCATTAAGAAAAACAGTTTCACTGAAATGAGATTTCTGGTTGTCTATCTCTTTGATTTCCATTGCAGTTACAATTCATAAGTGCTCTTGCATCAGAGTCTCTTCGGAACTTTTCAAGCAAGCCCGATGCAAGTCTGGAATTAACCATGAAGTACGGGTCTACTGGACTCTTGTCACAAATGCAACAATTTAGTAAGGTCTATGTAGTTTTCATTCAAATTATAATGGATCTCAAATGCATGTACATTGTACAAGGCCAGAATAAAAGCAATCTAGATTATAAAGTCAATTGCTTAAAAAAACGAAAACAGCTGTCATTGTAAGGTCTGAGCCATAAGTCAATTTAGATCAAACATCTCTCGTCTGTTGATGTGCTGTATAAATAGCCATGTGTTGTCATGTGATATATTGTGATTTATGATGTAAACAAACATTGAGTCACATGATTCACATTGAAGAGTGATATACTGGAAAGATTTGAAAGGATTTAAATGGAGTTTTTTTGTGTTGGCTTTGGATTATTTGTTGGGGATGTCATTGAACTATTCTAAACATTTTTGGTGTTACTGATAAATGTCATTGTTTATCACATCATCGCTTTAAGAGTGTCTTTAGCAGATGAAGTTGTCTGCCTTTGTCAGTGGAATGTTTCACATATTTCAAAGAAGATTGAAATACTAATTGGAGTATATGCTATACGGTGTATATGGTATGTTTATTAGAACTCCATCTTTGCAACTGATGAAGACTTTAACTGATCATCCAATTGAGTGATCAGCTTCACAACATCCCAGTGGAGTAGGACCATCATTTTGTTTGGAATCATATATGGTTAGTCTGATATGCAGCAGAGCAACTTATACTGCTTACGGTATCGGTATCGTCATATTTCATTCTCAATTTCCGATTGACCTTATACACTGGTGTATGGTCTCTATCGCAATCCTTAAAAGAGAAATCAACTCCATTTCATGGAGGCATGCACCCAGTGCAGCGGATGTAATACATAGTATGTGTGGAGAATACATCATGGCTCCCAGAAGCTTGTTGACAGCAGTATCGCTTCATGGCAGGCTATGGGTATTATAGTGTATACCGGAGAGACCCTTGAAAGTTTATCTTCTAAGAACAGGATCTTATTGACGAGTAGTGAAGACTTATAGCATGCCGCATGATGTGTGTTCTGGAACTGTTGTGCGACGGATAGTATCGAGTTATCGAGTGCTCTGACACACAATGCCCTCTTTATGGACTGAATATGAACTTGCTGAGAACTCCAGATTTTGTGGTTATCTCCAAAGAACTATACCTTCATTTTTCTGTTACTTCAGAGAATTTTCCCTTCATTAGTTCAAGTGTTCATCAATCTAAAACAAATCGTAGGAACTCTTCAGTTGTACAATCTATTAACTCCATTTAACTCATGCAGAGTATTTAGTTATAGTATTTGTATGGCCTGGTTTACATGGTATTGAACTCAAGTGTTCAAACAAAGTTGTTCGAATTTTTATATATTTAGCATTTACAAACAATAATTTTCAAAGTTTCAATGAAATATCTTGTACACCATGATTCTCATGTGAAGTTCGCATCAAACCTTCATGTCTTTCATTTAGCGTTCCATGGCGCACAACTTACTAACTCCTTCCAACATTTTGAGAGATGCATTATCTTAATTGCTGCCATAAAACATTGCTGAGTTTTGAAATGTGTTATTTCATGCTGAAAGTTCCTGTTTTTGCTAATTGCAACAAAACGTACAACAGCAACTGTAACATTTAAAGGATGTCATACATCACTTAACATACTGCAACATAATGTCAGTTCTTGATATATGAGTACGTGAAAGGTCATATGGTTGTTTTCATTCATTTCCAATCTCTCTGAAAACATTCAGAATATCAAGATTTTTGGTACAGACTCAATGGTGTTTTTTCTTTTATTTTTATTTGCTGAAATACACTAATTGCAACAGGAGAATGACAATTGTTCCTATCCACTGGGGATATCTCCTAATTGACTTGCTCTGATATGCAGAAGTTTGCAATACAGAAAGACATGATATGGCAAATCATTAGTCATTTTGCTTTGTGACAATTTGAAGTTTCATTTGTTTTCTCAGTATAATTCAGAAGAAAAGTATATGGTATCTGGTGATATACTTGTTACAGTATGTCAGAAAAATACAGCAATAAAAAAATCAATTGAAAAAGCCTACATATATGAAAGGACTAAACAGTATAGCCCTGCACTATACAATGAATCTATAGATTTTATGTCATTAAATCCATCAATTAATATGCACAGATTTTAGACAGTATTACAATATATATCTAATAAGGATCTCAAATATGCAGCTATTAATTTGTACGTTAGAAGAGATAAGTTAATGCTAGTGCTGTCGGATGCATAGATATCGGGTTAATGTATCTTCATTCATTGTGAAGGATAGATTCTGATAGATAGGAGTTAATGATCGTCCATAATTAACTCATTTTTCTCATTACTTATCTTATGAAGATCGGCTACTTGATGACGAAGACCGAACAGGAACGCGCGCTATAGTGTCCAGAATAGTATCGAGGATCTTGATAAGAATGTCAGAAGTTAATGGGGCCAAGTGCTGATCAATACGGGCCGGGCAAATTGATTGATGGTCTTTATGAACTGATATTGAATGTTAGTCGCTGGACCTAATGGATCTTAAGAAGAACGTCAACAGACTCTACCTCATGCCCAAAATGGATTTTATTGACTCAGTATTCTGCGGAACTAAGACTGGCTACTCCAACGTCGTATCCTGACCTGACAACCCGTAAGGGTCATATTATTCCGGTGCCAAAAAAATTACGCAACCCTGTGACATTACTATTGTACTGCATGCAATATGGATTACTAAGAGGAACTACTATACTGTGAAAGCTTGTCTTGCTTAATTAGTTGACAAAATTCATTTTTACATCTTGGAGTTCAAACTTTTCTGCTATTTTGCTCAAATCTCTCTTTATGTGCCTTCTGATTGGCTGTGACGTGGATATAACTGACCAATGAAAATGCATGTGTTATTCGTGTGGCTGTTCTCCAGAGACCATCGAACAATGAAAATGCGTCTTGCAAATGGCAAGTTGCTATGGTTACTTCTGTTACTCTTGACTATGATTAGTGACTGTGGTGTTTCCTTGGTTACAGAATGTGCAACATCTTGTCCCGGAAATGAAGACTACTACATCAGCGCCCCCTGTGACACCACACATAACACCATTTGCACTGGTAAGTTCATTTTCTTCTTCTTACTTCTTTTTACGAATGTCCATCGATTTGAAGCTTAACACTTTCTTTAGATGTCAAAAGGCGAAGTTTTTGGCAAAAGGTTCTGTTTCATCTGCCTCTTCAATCTGAATGTTCTATGAATTTTATTTTTATATCTCTTGATGTTGAAGTCTGGTACATTAGTCAGGTCTGCAACATATATGAATAAAACAAGCATATGAAGCATAAACCAATGAAATATCCTGTAATGTTTAAGTAAAAGTTTACATTCATGGAACCTGTACACTGTGCAGATGACTTCACACTTTAAGAAGTGAAAGTTTCTTTAAAAGTTTGCCTATATATTCTGTATTTGATACATCTGAAACTGTATTCTCAAATCATATTTCCAATGGGTGTGTTGATGTTTTTATATTAATGATATTGCTTAAAGGAGTCCTTCTTTGGATTTTTTTAAAATCATGACTATTGATAATTTGTTAGTTGCCATGTTTATTCATTTGTGACTGCTTGCTGTCAAGAAGCTGTAAAGTTCTTAGACATGATAACAATTTACATTAATTTTGCTTTATTGTGTCTGACTGGTACTCCAAAAACCAAAGAGAATTAAAGCAACACTCTTTCCAAATGTGTAATTCAAGATAGAACTGTGGGTTAGGGCCTGAAGGAAGAACAGTACAGGACTGCAGACCGGTATGCTGAATAATTGAAATGTAATTCAGAATCAGATAGTTAAATTTGTGGGTTACTCCAACTACTGCTTTGAAACCTCCATGTCCATAAATCAAGGCTTTTCTTTTACTGGTGGCTGGTTATCAATGACTGGACATATACACGTGACGTCTGTGTTATGATAACGGGGCGGTCTCGAGAGGCGCTCCCAGGGGAACCATTAAGCAAACCAAATGGGCACTGGGGAAGCATCTGGAGGGTGCTCTGATAAAACATTTGTGAAAGCAAAGCTTGGGCAAAAGTGGAGCGAGCCGAAGCAAATTGACCGTTTCCTGTTTCTGGCCATGCAGATGGTCACGCATAATGACCGCCAGAAATACCACGCCAGCCAGGTCCAAAAGTTTCCCTGAGTGAAATATGCTGAAATGTGAGAGGCCAGTTCTTTATGCTGGATTGAAGGGACCCAGAGAGAGTGATGGCTGGGTGGCTGGAGACCGCCAAAAGCATCTGGTAAAAGATCCGGTGAATTTGTTTGTGCATGATGGACTGTGTGGTGTGAGGTTCTTTGGTCTTGGCAAAATGCCTACTCTCTGTTAGCTAAGGTATTTCTTTCCTCTGGCTGTTTGATGACTGTGTGTCTTTCTGTAAATGTAAAGAATTTATCAGATGGTTAGGAACATCAATCAATAACCTTAAGTACATATTTTATGCACTGCTTTATTTTCGTAAGTAATTGTCCCCAAATATTGTACTTAGATGTACATTACCATTAACTTTCATCCCACTGTGTAGCCATATCAGATAAGCCACAAATGTACACAAATTAGAGTCCAGTGCTTTGGTGGTGATAAATCATGTTAGGACTTATATTAACAAATGTTCAGTTAGAGCAGAACTTCTACATAGACATCATGTGCCCACTGGAGGCTAGTTTTGCCTTTTTGTACGGAATAGTAATGGGAAGTATTAGAAGCAAAGTCAAGCAGAGAGCATTGGCAGTGACCCTGGAAAATTCTGGGTGACCCTCTGGTTGTGGTGATGGATGCTGCTCGGCTGGCAACTTACAGCTTTGGTCTTGTAGAGCAATGTCCCGAGCAGTCATGCGTTGTCCGAGTCCTGTCTGGTAGATCCTGAATGTGTTTGCTGGATTTGTAACATACGGCTGATGTGACTGGAAGCTGAATCGGACAAGCATCGGTCCACTGATCAGGCCTCCAAATGGGCCACCAATGAGCCACACACCAGCCTGAAGAATGACTACAGAATGGACCATCCATGTGTATTCATAGCCTGTCCTTCAACCTACAGGCAAGGCCAGTTTACAACTGCTATAGTATAGAGTTTGCTTAAAGTGGAGGAAAATGTGCTCCTTCACATGCATTAGGACCACCAGTGCTTATGGACCATACCTAATTCACTTAAGGATGGTATAGATAAAAGCCTGGTTCTGTCCTACAGTGGGAATTTTGCATTCTCCTCATTGAAAGGACACTATGTGTGCCATCACAAGCCACAAACCGTAGCGTCACGACAAAAGGACATCACAATAGAACATATAAAAGCCTTGTGTTATGATTAAAATGTAATAGAATGTCAAACATGTAACATCTTTCCTTTTTTCAATACTTCTAATCATGAATAATTAATAATAAATAATTTAGAATGACTAACTCTTAGGTCCTGGGTTCAATTTGAATCAAATTCTTAAAACCCAATTTCGTCCAAGTCCATGGGACATTAAGTGAGGCAGGTTGTATCCAATGTTCTCTATTTGGGCAACTGAAAGACCCTGACCAACCCAAAATGTGGTGACCAGGCTAGTGTCTGCCCAAGGTAGCAAAGCATGTTAGCTTCTTTTTCTTTCTTGAGGCATATTCACTCCTTGTGCAGGTTTCTTCATTTCTAATGCAGTTTTACGTCTTTGTTTTTTAGGCAGTTGTATTTTGTGTATTGTATAAAAGTATATCCTGCAGATGGTGGAAACAGAAACTTCAAACAATTTTATCCACAACCCTAGGTGAAATTTTTGTCATGGTTTTTAGTATAGTCTCAGTTAAGCGTGAAACTCAGGTTATTCTGCTATAGTTACATTGTGTCTTCACTGTTCAGAGATTACAAATACAATTTTATATAGTTGATGTTTTTTGCTTGAAGTCATTCTTTCTGAGCTAATACCATTTTAAGAAATTCTGATCTCTTTGATGTGTTAATAAAGCTGATATAATTATGTTATAGCATCAGAGGTGTTGCATTGGTCAAATAGCTCACATGTATTTGCTGGGTTTGCCAGTCAAGGAAATTGCAAAAGCTGAGTGGGCCATGCAAATTTTCAAGATGTAACCAGAAAATATAAATATATTTTAAAAGTTCCTTTACCGACTAGATGCTAGTTTTACTATTGTGTCTATAAAAGTATTGGCAAGCAGAGAGATTGGCAATGACCATGGAGAATTCTGGGTGACCCTCTGGTTGTGGTGATGAATGGCTGGCAACGTTCAGCTTTGGTCTTATAGAGCATTGGTCCAAGCAGTCATGCGTTGTCCATGTTCTGTCTGGTAGATCCTGAATGTGTTTGCTGGATTTGCAACATACGGCTGATGTGACTGGTAGCTGAATCGGACAAGCATCGGTCTACTGATCAGGCCTCCAAATCGGCCACCAATGAGCCCCACATCAAGCTGAAGAATGACTACAGAATGGACCATCCATGTGTATTCAAAGACTGTCCTTCAACTTACAGGCAAGGCCAGTTTACATCTGCTTTGTATAGACATGACAGTCATGGTATAGAGTTTGCTTAAAGTGGAGGAAAATGTGCTCCTTCACATGCATTAGGACCACCAGTGTTTATGGACCATGCCAAATTCACTTAAGTATGGTATAAATAAAAGCCTGGGTCCGTCCTTGTGGGTATTTTGATTTTCCCCATTAAAGGACACTATGCCATCACAAAGCGTTAACCATAGTCTGACCACATAAGGACATCACAACAGGATAGGTGGACATCCCGGTGTAATGATTATTATGTAGTATATTATCAGACAATATAAGATAATTCCTATTTTATGATACTGCCAATAAAGAATCATTTAGAACGACTAACTCTGGGATCCTGGGTTTGATTCAAATTTCTGGAATCCAATTTGCTCAAAGAATATGTGACATTAAATGGATGCAGTTTGTATCCAGTATATTCTATGCTGGTCAACTGAAAGACCCTGGGCATCCCTAAAATAATGAGGTATGTGCCAGACTTTCATGTCTTTTCAACATTCTCTATCATATGGTGATCGTCAACACTGGAGAATGCTAATGCATGGAAACCTTGGACATAATAGGCAACGCTCCACTAATCTCTACTCACAGGCACTTTTCTATGGCTGCTCTGAGCTTTATCACTGTTGAAAGTTTATTACAAATTTCATTCCCCCTTTGCATTTCTGGGTGACCATGAGCATATACAATAAATCAAAATTAATATTACTTACTGCAAGAGGAATGTGGTCATATGAGGCAAATTGGTCAACAAAAGTGACAAATTCCTTTGATAATTTGTTTCTGGCCATGCAGATGGTCACGCATAAGGTTGTACAGCGTTGCCATGTCAACCTGGTCCGAAAGCTTCTTCGAGTCTAAAGCCTTGAAATGTGAGAGGCTATTTCTTTCTACTTGAATGAAGACCTGCAGAGAGTGATGGCGTGGTGCAATTGGTGGCTTGAGACCAACAAACACCTCTGTTAAATAATCTGATTGAAGCGGTCTGTTCTTAAAAGGTTGTGAAAAATGTTGTGCTTCGGTTTATTCACTCCTTGCATCGGTGCCTTCATTTCTGATGCAGTTTTATATCTGTTTTTCAGACAGTTGTATTTAGTCTGTTGCATAAGTGTTTATCCTGTAGATGGTGGAAACAGAAACTTCAAACAATTTATCCACACCCCTAGGCTATTGCCATACAGCATGCCAGCTTTGTTGTAGTTCATGCAGCATCTCTAGTTGTTTGGTGAAATTTAAGCCGTACCTTTTTCATATACAAAGTCTCATTGTGAATCACAGTTTATTCTACTTTAGTTACATTTTGTGTTCACAGAATATAAATACTGTTTTAGATAATGGATTGGACGTTGTTGCTTGAAGTCATTTTTTCCCTTTTTCAACTAGATGCTAGTCTTACTTTTGTGTCTAGAATAGTAATGGCAAGTATTAGAAGCAAAGTCAAGCAGAGAGCATTGGCAGTGACCCTGGAAAATTCTGGGTGACCCTCTGGTTGTGGTGATGGATGCTGCTTGGCTGGCAACTTACAGCTTTGGTCTTGTAGAGCAATGTCCCGAGCAGTCATGCGTTGTCCGAGTCCTGTCTGGTAGATCCTGAATGTGTTTGCTGGATTTGTAACATACGGCTGATGTGACTGGAAGCTGAATCGGACAAGCATCGGTCCACTGATCAGGCCTCCAAATGGGCCACCAATGAGCCACACATCAAGCTGAAGAATGACTACAGAATGGACCATCCATGTGTATTCATAGCCTGTCCTTCAACCTACAGGCAAGGCCAGTTTACAACTGCTATAGTATAGAGTTTGCTTAAAGTGGAGGAAAATGTGCTCCTTCACATGCATTAGGACCACCAGTGTTTATGGACCATGCCTTATTCACTGTGGTATGGTTTATAAAAGAGGCTCCCTGCCTATCCATCAGGTAGTGTGATTCTCCTTAGTCAATGGATAGCAAACCGTCATATACATTGCAGGGTAAGCTTCATTGTGTTGGATATTTTATAAATTGGTGTCTTGGCCTTTTGGTTATGAATTAGCTTTTCATGGCATAAACATTATAGAAAATTGCCAATTGGGGCAATAACACTAAATATTTGGGTTGAATATCTGAAACTACAAACCATGGGGTATCATTGAGCTCTGAAAAAAAAAACATATATAAAAGAATGAGAACATGGTGATGGAAGCAGCAACGCCAAACCTAAGAGCCTGGCCCAATTGAAAGATTCTTGAAATTGTTGAAAAGGATTGGTCCAAAGGTTTCAGTTATTGTTAAGCCAAGAAACGAGCGTGGCTACTTCTTCCTGCTGGAATGGAGACCTGCAGAGAGTGGCGGCAGGGTGGCTTGAGACCTGTAAAAGCCTCTGTTAAATGATCCAATTGAAGTTGCCTCTGCATAATGGGCATTGAGGTATTTCTCTTGATGACATTGTATTTTCAGACAGTTTCATTTTGTTTCTGCCTGTGACTGATGTGCAAAGGTAAAAGCAGGAAACTTCAAACAATAAGCTCTCACCCCTAGGCTGCTGGTATGCAGCTTGCCAACTTGTAGTACTATTGTTGTTTGTAATTCTATGCTATTGTTCTTTTGTTTACTTTTTGTGAAATCTGAGCCCAAGAGTTTTCATATATGTTTAGTCTGTGAACTGCCCAAAAATGTGAATTAGGTACTTTCTTGCTTACAGCAGTTTTGATAAGCATGCATTTTTTTTCAACTTGTTACCTGTCCTTTTAGCTTAATCTGATTGGTTGTGCTTGCTTCATCAACCAATCAGATACACTGCAAATTACTTTGTAGCTGGTATAAAAGAAACTACTGCTTATTAAAACTGCTGTAAGGTTGAATCTATTCTGAGCTGATCATATTTTGCAAAGTGTACAGTGTACAGCCTTACTTTACCATGAACATGGATAAAATATAATTGCACTGAAAGTGTTCTACTGCTCTTACTAGAACATAAGCTGGGGCTTCCATGTCCTGTTATAAATAGGAGTCAAATGTCCATAGATTTGATCACTATAGATGCTAGGCTTACCATTGTGTTCAGAATAGTAATGGTAAGTAATGGGAGTAAAGTCAAGCAGAGAGCATTGGCAGTGACCCTGGAAAATTCTGGGTGACCCTCTGGTTGTGGTGATGGATGCTGCTTGGCTGGCAACTTACAGCTTTGGTCTTGTAGAGCAATGTCCCGAGCAGTCATGCATTGTGCGAGTTCTGTCTGGTAGAATGTGTTTGCTGGATCTGTGATGTATGACACATGCATTAGGACCAATAGTGCATATGGACCATGCCTAATATACCTTAGTACCATTTGAATTAATGCCTCAAATCTGTCCTCCATCCTGGGAATTGCTGTTGTAATTGATTCAGCTTGTTATCATACACAAAGACTCCAATAATGACTTGAGTGCAGTGGGGCTTTTGGGGCATGTAGTGCAGTATGCTGTTATCACCCTGTTATAGCAAACCATATAAGTTACTGAACATTCTTTTATCCTATAAAGTCGACACATTCTATAAACTGTTTTTATAGAACCACAACAAGTGATTTGTTCAAGATGAAGGACCTTCCAGACATTGTATGGCCTTCATAAAGTAAATGTTTTCAAAGGAGTTAAGTTGCAGAGCAGCTGATTCTTGTAATCATTCTTAGGGCCAGTCACATTTGGAGTGAATACCTTGTCAAAGCCTTTCAATTTCATGGTAGAAGCAGTGTGAAGCAGGTGACTTGCCTGGCTATAGGCTGAGATTGACACTATTTTTAAAAAAAGTTCTTACAGCAGAAGTCATTTACTCGGAAGTGGTTGAGCCCATTACAATGCCGTGTGTGTATACTCAGATGTAATACCGGTAAAGCATGACGATCTCAGTCAATTCTGGGTTAATGCTTATTACTTCTCTGTAAACGTCCCAGTAATCCTTCTAGAATGAGGCATAAGCCATTACATTGTAATGCGCACCCTGCGTTAGCTGGCTCTTATTCGATTATCTGCCTTTCCACCAATTTAATAATGAGCAGTTCATCTACCAATGCGCAACTCATGAAATCCATGGCAATGGTAAACATAACGTGCACAAGGCACTTTAAAGCAGACCTCGTGGCATGCAGTGAGAATTTGCCATTAAATCATAAATATGTGATAATAGTGAGAAACTTAGTTATATGTTCCCCCATGGCCCAAAATGTAAATGGGAAATGCATACGGAATTTTTTTGTTGTAATCTGTTGATTGCTATTTACTGGAGATACCCTTTTTTCTGTACAATTGCATTTAAAAACGTTTTCTTTATTTTGTAATGAATTGCTCAATTAAAATAACAATGTGTCAGCCAATTAAACGTCACACCTTTGCAGAACAATGACATAGCAGTTGTGTATTTAGTGCTAGAGAACGTCTTCCGCACATTGTTCATACCTGCAAAGCTTGCTTTACTATAATGATAATGATAATGTTTATTTCTTGATAAAGCGCATTACATAATTATAAAATCATCTCAATGCGCTGTACATACATGCATAAGTAATAAATAATGAAAAGTATCATAATACTATAATCAGATCATTCATCCATGTCCCTTTAATTCAAAAATAAGAAAGTCACAACACAGAAATATGAAGTTATTGGTCCCTAATTGGTAAACAATCAGCAGCAATGCACAGGTCACAGTTGACTGCACACTTTCCTCAGACCGATGCCTTGCTTGGGGAACCCCTTGGAGATCGGGGGGGGGGAGAGATGCATATGACGTCATTCATTGCTACAGCATTGGGTTGAATGGATTTCCCATGCCAGAGAGTTTATTATGGGATTAACATGTACCAAAAGTTGATCACTTCACATGGAGGCCCATCACATGATACATGGTAAATGGCATTATGATTGAAGAAGGCAGGTAGCAGAAACTTGACCCACAAGATATGGCAGAATTTCAATCTCATAGGCAGCTCCTCTACGAGGTCTGCCAAAAATTATGTAAGTTTGAAAAGATTTTATGTGTAATATTCAGAAGAACCCATGTCATGAAATTTAAGTTAGGTACCATGAATTCCTTGGAACCTCTCTTACATGTATATACAGAATGAAGTTCGTTTATGGTATTTGGGTATGTAATTATTCAAGGAGCACAGATATAACAGATAACCTGGGCATGAATATTGTTTACTGTCTTAGGATAGCCTAAGTACTACTGGCTGGAATAAATTGTAAGGCATTTGGTCCTCTTTTGTATTTCTAACTGTTTACTTAAATTTTTACTGCACACAGACATGTGACCAGTGCGCCATGATCACGTGACGGTCCAAAACTTGTCCCCAAGGGTCCCGTTACAAAAACCAACTGGCAACTGGGGATGCACATGGGAGTGCTCTGATAAAACAGATTTGAAAGCAAAGCTGAACCAAAAAAATCAAAGCTGAGTTAAACTGACAGTTTGACAGTTTCCTGGGGTCATTCATTTCTTGCCATGCAGTTTGTCACACACAATGACATGAGTTGCCATGCCAACTATGTCCAAAAGTTTCCCAGTTGTTGGAGAGTGTGCCTGGCTGCAGCAAACTGTAAAAATTTCTCAATCCATTTAATATGGTAGTTTGCATCTGTTAAGTTCGCCACTGTACCATGGATTGATTGCATTGTCACTGTGTACCATTTGCTCCATGCGAAGCGACCTGATTAAATTAAAAAATCTTAAATTGTAGACAAGAAACTAATTCAATTACAACATAACATAACCAGTATGCTGTATTTATGTATTAGACATCCTGGTGTGAAACTACAAGCATTAGATATTCAACAATCAAAAGATTTGGGGATTCTAGTAAAAAATGCACTAAAATTTACTAAAACTGCCTAATCTCCCAGAAAACTTAACTGATTGATTCCAAATTGTTTGTGTGTTTTACTTGTACTAGAAGACAGCATAAGTACTGGCTATAATGCAGAGTTTGTTGTTTGCTCTATATATGAGAACTAGCAAAATGTAAACAAAAAAATCCTTAATTAGGTCACTTGGTTAGTACACAGTGTTGTAGCATAATATCAGTAATTGTTTTTCCAAGTTCTCATTTCCTCAGATTTTTCATAGCACACGCTTTAAACAATAAAGTTCAGTTTGCTGGTTCTTGTTAAACTAGATCTAGTTTTACCCATGTGTACAGAATAGTAATGGCAAGTAATGGGAGTAAAGTCAAGCAGAGAGCATTGGCAGTGACCCTGGAAAATTCTGGGTGACCCTCTGGTTGTGGTGATGGATGCTGCTTGGCTGGCAACTTACAGCTTTGGTCTTGTCCTGAGCAGTCATGCATTGTGCGAGTCCTGTCTGGTAGATCCTGAATGTGTTTGCTGGACTTGTAATGTACGGCTTAAGTAACTGTCTGGTGGCTGAATCGGACAAGCAACGGGCCACCAACAAGCAAAGGAAAAAAGTGGCATAGTAAGCCAAAGAACGGGCTTGCCATGTGTATTCATAGCCTGTTCTTCCAACACATTGGCAAGGCCATTTTATAACTGCTTCAGCATAGAGTTTGGTTAAAGTACAGGAAAATGTGGTCCTTCATATGCATTAGGTCACAGAGTAGGCCCACTTGTGGTAACTTACCTGAGTGTAAAACAAGTAAAAGCCCCAAGCCAAGAATTGTGACTCCACTTTGTCAGTGCCATTAGGCCAGACATAACTGATTATTAGTTTCTCTGATCTTCTCGAGGAACATTTCGCAAGGTGTTTCGTCACATCCAAGAAGCTAAAAATCCATTATATCTGGCCTTAAAGTTGGTTTTAGTTTTTTGACACACAGAAAAACCAAATGACCAAGTCAGTATAATGGAAAAAGTATTTTCCAGGAGTATGTGTAATTATGATAACTTTATTGAATTGCAAACTTAGAACTACGTCCAAACTATCGATATTTCAGTAAAATGAGATGAGACATATATCTTTTGTGTTTGTTCAAGAATAGTAATTTAAGTTGCCGAGCAGCTGATTCTTGTAATTTTTCCAGGAGCTAGTCACACTTGAAGTGAATACTCTCTCAAAGCCTTTCAGTTTTTGAACAATAGTCTGTTTTTACTAAGTGGTGCAGCAGGTGGTTAACTCGGCTTTCTATGCTAAAAGAGACTTTATTCAAGGGCTTAAAAGCTCCCAGTATCAATTGCAAAATGAAGCATGGGCCATTACATTGTAATGTGAAATTGTTCCAGAAAATGCCGCCCAGCATCAGTTTTAAAACCGCCTTTTATTCGATTATCCACCTCTTCGCCAATTTAGTGGTGAGCCGTTCATCCACAAAAAAGGTTTTTTATCCTGGCCAGCTGTCTGAATTATGGCACACTTAATGCATTGCAGCCAGAAACCCATGGCAGCAGAAAAGTGTAATAGTTGTTGATGTCAAAACACTTAAACTTCTAACATTTGCATTTTAGGAATAAAAAAAATTTCTTGTGATAATGTATCAACCTAATTTACACACAATCGGGGCAGATGATCAAAAAAATATTATTTAAAATTAATAGTTTCCAAGGAATGGCATTAAATCTGGATCCTGAAATATGGGCGAATGTCATTCGTCCCCCAAAAATAGGCGCTTTGGATAAGCCAGTTCTGACGAGGTTGCTTCACATTGAATGAACAGTACAGTATTGTGTGGTGGTTGGTAAGTTTAACGTTGTTCCAGTCAGCGGAGTACAGTTCAGACACCAACAGTGGCTTTGGCAGAGCTATCCGTCTCTATGGAATGTCTCCGGCTGTATTACAACTAGAATAGTGGCGTCGTATCTTTGAGCAGAAGCCAGCAGTTAGCCTAAAGCATTTGTGGTATTTGCCCTGATCCACTGGGGAACGTCTATAACAAACGCGGAATGAAGTCTGTGTGTGGAGTGCTTCAAGGTGCAGTGTTGTAACTGTACTTGGGGATGAGAATGTTGTTTATTGCCTTGTCAGAGAAAACACACACAATGCTGTGGGTTGCTTTTTATTTTACAAAGCTTGTTTTTTATTTTGCAAGGCTTGTAATCGGACTAATACAATCAGAAAATATGTACAAAAAATATTTAAAATTATATATTAATTGTAATTTAAAGCTGGTCATAACACTCAGCCACAACACTGTCAACAGCAGATTTGATGTTGTGAAGACACTTATTATTTAGGATCCGAGTATGAAAAATGTCCATTTTGCATATTCGTTTAATTTTTTGAAAACCAGCAAATCATATATGACGTCAATGAAGAAAATGATTTTGTTTACCGGTTCACACGGATGGAAATATAGTGTGCATTGAAATATGATTTCTTCTTTTATTTAAAAAAAAACATGTGTAAACAAATCAGGTATAATTGCAGAAAAAGGTATATTTTTCTATATGTTACCAAAGCATGAACAGTACCAATATATACTGGAATGACCACTTCGAATCTCTATTCTAAGTGTTCAGGTGGACAGGATGGTGGAAAAGGAGAAATGTCGCATTACCATTATCGTATGCTTTCTATAAGGTTTGAACCAATATTCAACAGTCATTCCTTGATAAGAATTATCCTGTTATCCCACAATCCGCGCAAGGACCCAACTGTCAGCCGAGGGCATGCAACGCCATGTGCTGTAATTCCTTGCAACATTTCCTTTCGCATGCTCATCACAGCTATCAGCCGTGGTCTTAACATCCCATCACGAAGTGACTTACTCCGACAATTATCGCTCAGATAGAAGCTGGCCCATGAAATATGCCCACTGATAAGCGACCCTGATCATCGGACTTAATGAGGCCAACGTAGGATGTCATGCTCCTGCCCTGACATTATGATTCTTCCTAATCTAGCTTGTCTGTCTTCAAGAGGGAGCACCAAATATTGATTGTGCTATGCTGGAGAAAAGTAAGGTTTCTTCAGCAAGTTTATCTGGTTTTTATGTGATAAATAACTTCCTGTGATTACTCATAAGTAGACTGGAGGTTACATTGGGAAACATTTTTCACAAGAAAAAGGCCAAACATGGCATCACGAAAGGGGATAAAAGTTGCAGTTACCCACCACAGATGGATCGGCAGAATTGCCTGCGTTAGCGTCTCTCTTATCATTGAAATAGCTGCAGCGCGGTTGCAGTACAGATTCTGTTGAACTGGAAAACCGCATTTTTTTGTCTCTCGTGGAATGAAATACAATGCAATGGGTGTCCCAGGCTAATTCCAAATGTCAGGGCAGCATTTAGATCAAACATTATCTTTTGTGGTGCTTGCCACCAACCAAATGCTTTATTAGAACACACTTTTCCCCTATCAATCAAGTGTAATAAAAAATAGCATTTTGAATGATCGATGTTTTCACCCACATCTTGTGGCTTGGTGGCAGAGTGGTTGAGACCAGACCTACTCCACTAGAGGTCTTCACCCTCATGGGTTGGAAGTTGAAACTCTGGGTGGTGAAGCCAAATTTTCAGTGGACCTTCATAAGAAAAATCCCAGCTGGATGTTGTTCAATGAGACATTAAATTTGCGGCCTCTTGTATCAGTGTCTGTGCTGGACAAGCCAAAGAGATCTCATTTGGGGCAAATGTGTAGTAACATGTTGAGGACTCCCACTCTTTCCTGTACTATCAATCAACCCTCGTGAGTGCCCAGATCTGGGCCTAGAGGGCTTCACTTACCATATCTATCTGTCTATCGCATGAATGTGGGATTAGTGGCTGAACTTGCCAGAAGTAAGATCCAAATTATATACATTTGTAGAATATTCAGAGTTTAATAAAAAAAATCCGTAAGGTTTGTTTTGTTTGTGGTCCAGTTTTATGTTTGTGGTCCAGTATTTATCTATTTCGCAGTAAAAAGCCAGACCTATGTATCTACATGTATATATATCCCTTTGAATCAGACTTTGTTTGCCTGCTTTGTTTGCCTATTTTTGAATATCATGCTCAAAGAAAGAGCTTTCTAGATTGTCGCAAGTAAATCTTACAAATTCAGTGTATCATTGTGGGACATTATGTGGACAGACTGGATGCTGGAATAATCCCACTGCAAGGCAGAGATAGTCCTGAATGGGCTGACCTTTCGCCTCTCTCCAGACATCTCTTTTGGGGGAGAGTGCAATTATTTCTGTTTGCAATTTTGTGGAAGTATCCCATCCGGTGGACCAGACAATGGTTTTACGGCAAGGGTCCGGTCAAGTCTGCTATCCTGCCAGACAGTCTGCCTTCCTAACAACCCTACCCGATGGTCTGATGCTCCTAGCCAGCCAGCCACTGGTCCATCCTTTTCGCCTACGCGGGGTTCACCGAAGGTCGTGTGACGTTAAAAAGAGGGACGAGAGGTCTGCAAGGTCAGCCTGATAACCTCCAGTGACCTTAAGGACATCAATCTTGGGCAAGATGTTTTTCATTGTCAACTTGAGAAGGGATCAAGCAGGGAGGTGCTCTTGAACCTGGTCTTGTGGAACCCCTCTGTCTCAATCAAATCCTCCCTCGGTGGCACTCCATATACATTCAGGGCCCTCAATGGCTTCATCTAGCCTTCATCTGAACCAAGTCAGGATCCACCTTGACACCAGTCTATGTTCTTCCATTATTCCTAACTCCCAGCCAATTAATCAGGGCTTTGCCAACCAAGTTAGCCACCCAAGGAAAATTAAAATGTCCTCGCTTGTCGGTTGATCATGCTGAGACCTTTGTATTCACCCTCATGCTCCGAGCTAATATCTTCAAAAGTTGCACAAGTCTGAGCTGCTCTTCAGGGCTGGACATATTTGTGCTTTTGCTGCAGCTCACTATATAGTTGTCAGTTGGAGTGGTTTAATAGGATGTTTTTCTTTAAATATAGAAAGCCATTGCCAGTTAAATATCTGATTGTGCATAATGGTTAAGCTTTGAAGTACCTTTCAAAAGTTATGAGTTTGACATTTAAGGCCCAATGAAGTTTTAATTTGGTCTTATTTGCAGTATTTTTATCATATAGTTCTTGGAATGTCACTTTTAAAATTTACATTAAATTAGCATATAAAGCTGCTCTCTGTGCAATGTACCTCAACAGGCTGTGAGTTTGAGTGTCCACACTCAGTATGATGTAGCATTCTTGAACAGATTTGTAACAGATTTGTAACATTTGACAAACTTATGAAATGAAGAAGAGTGATCTACTTTTTATTTCGCGACGACATCCCGGAGACCTTGGCCATCGATCTATCTTACCATCTCAAGATTCATCTATCACCTCGTGACTTTTCGTCTTTTTTTTTTGCTCATATTTGTTTGGCCATTCCTCACCTCCCTAAAACCTGCTGCTAGACTTCCTTTAATACTTTAAATTATGTCACTCCTTGATCAATGAGCCTCTTAAAGACCACTCTGTGTCAGAAAGCACGTTGCCCCAATGAATCACAGGCTTAGGAATTTCTGAAAGGTTTTCTATGGTCCTATGTAATCTGTGAATTTATGCCTCCAGTCAGGTTCAAGGTTTTCCTATCCAATTTATTATCACAGGATTATGCTGGGCTAATTTTATCTCCTAATGAAGGTGATAAACACTGTACTGCCACTGGCCAAAGTATCAACTCTGTCAACTGGTACCACTGTGTGTTGAATATCATAGAAAGCGGGGCCCATTAAAGTGTAACTAAAATCGCCTTGTTCTTGTGATGCTTTTTCAGTTGTGAAGATTATCTTCTTGTAAATCAGTTGGCCTAGCTGAACTCAGCATCCAGTGTATCCACTTTGTGCAATTTTTTTCCAATATGCTGCACAAAGCTGGTTAGACCCGGATGTTTTGTATACGAACATGTCAAGCTTCCTTTCATTGATGTCACATTGAGTGTGTGTACAACATCTCTAAACATGGTACATGTACAGTGTCAGCAACAATAGCAAGGTTTTGTGACCCTTTGGTATATTTATGTTGAGCAAATATTTGTGACCGGCAGAAAATGATGACATCTTGTTTGTGTACATGTGCAATAGCAGTGATATCTGACGCTGGCCAATCTGTCGGGGAGTGGTCATAATATTGTGGTTCGGCCGCTGTTGCCGATGTGGGGCAAGTGGAACACGGAGTGCCGTTGGAGCAGGAAGCCATTTGGCAAATTGGCTGTTGACATGTGAATCAAGCCCTGCCGCCATATTGTAATCAGTGCGGGGCACCCGTCAAATGTATCAGGGCAACTGTCAAATATCAGCCGGGCCCCGTTTGCTCCCAGTTTGTGGGCTCTTTGTTTCCGTCTCGGACCTGTCACTTCTTGATGCCTTTCTTAGCCGCCTTTTGGTCAAGAAAAATCTGGTTGTCGACCTGTTTTGTCAACTTGTTTGGTCTGCTAATGTAAAGCAATAAGGAAAATAGCTATAACTGTCACTATCTGACCAATGTGGTATTCTGCATGACTTGATATAAATGGTGATGGTTTGCAGAATTGTACCGTGATAAGTAATGAAAACTATCCATGCCAACTAATGACAATATCCGTCAAGGCGGCTAACCCCACTAATGTACTGGGATATTTCCTATTTGGCTTCAGGACCTTTTCAGAGCACTGCTTTTAAAGTGTTAATGCTATATGTGCCAGTGGCGTAGCTACAGGGGGGCAGGGGGGCAGGGGGGCGGTCGCCCCCCCTGGCTCCATCCTGACCAGGAAAGAAATGATTACATTGTCATCAAACTTTGCATTTTGCCGATGGCGCGCCTCTGCCGCGACAGCGATAATAGCTCCCCCGACAAAAATGTTCAATTTCCATTGCTGACTTGAATATTTTGCCCCCCCCTGGAAAATTTCCTAGCTACGCCACTGATATGTGCAGTGAATGATTGTGATAATTGTGATAAACAGAGAATGAATGTTATGTTTATGTAATGACTTTGGTGGGCAAGGAATCTGCTTTTATTTCTTCCTCAAAGCTCTTATACAAAGACTAAACATTTTCTGTTGCCTAAACATTGCACATCCCTACTAAGGCAAATGTTCTATGTGATAAATATTTTGAAGAATATGGTAAGTTGTCATGATAAGTTGTCCGAACATGAAAAATGTGACAATAACCAATACTTTATCAGTTTGAGTGACTTTTCCTCCGGATTTGTGGACATATTTTCCAGCGGCAACAACTGAACACTCGCTGCCATTCGGCAAACGCTGAAAGTGGCCATTCATTTGCTTGGCAAACACGTCCTTCCCATGGTACATACAATTTGCACCTCTTCACATTGTTCAAACACAGACTGATTAGTCACAATCTCCTTCATTGGTGACTTCCTTCTGGTCCCAGGATTCAACTGGGTCCAGCAGGGAGCTGCTGTTTCGCCTGCAGTTGATCAATGTTCTTATTTGCTTCTCTTCGTAGAGTCTAAATGGCTGTAAAGCCAAAGGCCAAAAATGTATTGAGTGCTGTGGCCCTGCAGCTATTTAAGGCTTAGGGGCTATGAGGTGATGAGTTTTACACGACAAAATATGGGTCGTAGCGTTGATTTCAGAGGGGGGAGGGACTCTTACAGAATGAGGAAAGAGTGGTTTATCAGTGCGACTATTTGATATAAGCGGTTTTTAGAAATTGGCAACCCAAGATAGGATTTTTCCATGTTGCCCGAGGTTATACTTGATCTCAAAAATTCAATCCCATATTGTCATTAAACACTCCAAAAGTGTTTTTTCTTGGATACCTCAGGGTGTAAAGGATGGGTTAATTTCTTTAGTCGCTTTGTTTTCTTGAGTGCTTGATCAATTCTCTCATGCGACAGATTTTCATTGAATAGTCAGCACTACTTAAATATATAGGCCTACATTGTGTGTTCAATTCAGTGAACTTATCTTCTTCCTTTTTGTTTCAGCTTGCACTCCAAGATGCCAAAAAGGTTATTACGAATTTGCTCCCTGTCATGGTCATCAAAACAGACAATGCAGAGGTAAGTGTTTGGTTTGTCACAGAAATTATTTTTCATATATACATTGGTACCTGAGTTGTAAGACCCCCTGTTGTAAGAGCGACTTGCCTTATGTGACTGCCTTACTCCCGCACTAAGTAGTATTTTTGGTGTATTTTGTAACCCATCGAGAGACGGCACCCCCACAAGAGAACTCTTCATGACCGCAGAAGGGGCGGTCTTATAATGCAGGAACTACTGTATGTCTTTCCTGCTGTTGTACGTACAGTATACGTCCAACAAGGTTAATTTTTCTCTGTTTGATGATGTCTTCAAAGTGACTTTGTCTCAATGACCTTAAAGGCAAGGCAGCCTCCATTAGGACATTATCTCCTTGAGTCATCAATCTCACTTTTGCCTTGTGAGCTGAAAGTGGCTTGCCCTCTCTCATTACCTGTTATTTTTATATTACAGAGGTCTCAGACTTACCCAGCGTGAAGGTTTCCAGCAATATAGTTTTCGAAGATCGCATGAACCTGGCTCCCGTTACATCATACCTTTTGCACCAAACGCAGAGCACCGGTCCCTTAACACACATGCTGGAACTGAAGAGAGGTAAATGAGAATTTATAATATATTTTTTCTTTCAATCTATATGTGGTTTTTGATAATCCCATGTTGTGATTTGTTGTTGTTCATTTAATCCCATTTGTTCGATTGGTTTGTGCATGCTCCCTCATTTCAATAATATTAAGTTTGTTCAGCACGTAATGTTCCAATGTTATCATGCACTGTTTGAGGATGTTAATACAGAATTAAAAGACAACTTGCATGACATTTTAATAAATCTTTATTGAAATAGGAAGTAGAGAAAGGGAGCATTTGCCTGGTAAGTTTAGTTGCACTCAATTAAGAATCTGATTTGATTTATTTCGAGGTATGGGTTTCACGTGTGGCGCTATTGCTTCAATTGGGATCTAATCCGTTGAGAAAGTTTGAGCTTCCGCATCACATTTACACAAGCTTTGAGCTAAATTGTCTGAGACTAAATCGTACTAACTCTTAATCACAAACTGAGCTAATGATTGATTTTTTTGCACTTAAAATGGTGAAGGGGCATTGAAATTGTATTCACTTTGCTGAGCTTCATATTACAATTTAGAGTCACTGTATTTTTGATGCTATTTTCCTGTGCAGTATACTTACCATAACCTCAATGCTGATGATTAAACTATACGCATTAATAACAGCCGGTTGATGTTCATCTTAAGTTGGTGTCTATGAATTTGTAATCACTGTTGAACAAAAACTACAGAGTTGATTGAAGCGAAGTACACATTCCGTCCGCTCCAATAAACGATTTTATCTCGATCAATTAGTTACTTTAATTTACAGCGGTATTGTCTTAGCAGTATATATTACCAAGAACTGTACTATAAAGGCTTTTGTAGTTGTAATACTGTGAGGTAATTTACAATTTCTTTAAACTTTCGCACAATATCAGGTCGAGCAAGCCGTCGTTACACCAGAGACCGAAGCAAGTGCCTTTGATAAATTTCTTGGATGTCTTTTTGAGCAATATTAGTAATATCTGTAGTGACAAAGCCATATTGAATTGCTGATAAATTCACTCATAGAAGCATGAACTGAATATTGCTTTCACTGCTTGTATAATCATAGGCATAACTTCTAGCACTACACCCTGTTGAAACTGTGTTAGCTTAATTCACTCTGTTGCTCTACAGTTCTTTCCACTTGAAGCTGGCAAAGTTTTAATTAAGGTTCTCAATGCTAGAGCATACACTATTAGCTATATATCTGCACTCTATTCTGCCAATATTACTTGATTATATTAGGAGTAACTTCATTGCTTTGAGAGGCAGTTTGTACGAGGTGAAGTTGAATTGGATATGACAAAGTCATATTAATTTTATTCCAGAAAAGACCGTTTCCAGCAAAATTATTATCATTTATGCCAAAACAGAATTCATTTAGCCACTGGAATGTCCTTTCCGGTCCGAAGTCCAAAATGGTTAAATTGGAAGCTGCACCATTGATAGCGAAAAGAGGAATCTCTCAAGGTCGACAGAGAAATAATGTAATTTGAAATATCTTGAGGCAAGATGATTAAAAGAAGTCTATAATGAATGTGTTTAATTAATGTCTCAGTTTATGTTTACTTTCTTGATGAAAAAGTCTGTTTTCTTATTACCCAGTTCCTTTTCAAAATGAATAATTATTTTAAATAATAACCTTGGAAAGTTAAATGCAATTTTTTTTCTAAAAATGAAATGCACATTTTGACATCTCAGTTACTGAGCAAGTAGGCACCTATTTATTACAAATTATTAGGCACCTATTTATTACAAATTATTTTAATAACTAGATCATAAAGTCTGCTCAATTTCTATTGTGGTCTGCTGTAATTTATAAATACATTATGACTGAAGGAAGACTGCATACAATGAATAGTTTTGTTGTCGAAGTGAACATCTTCTACGCAGTTGCCATATTTGGCTCTTCATAACTGGATGTTATTGTGAATGTCGTAGATATTCTCCGAGTTTGCCAAAGGGCGAAGGAGCCTCTGACTGGTGCCTGGACCAGTCTATTAGACTTGTGAGATGACCTTGGTGGCAAACAAGTCCTGTTGAGTGGCGCCACTTGCCCTTTGACCTTTCACTTCCTGGGTGGTCATGAATCTCCCCGAGACACACACAACGTTATCCCGCACTTCCTCATAACCGGCCTGCAAGTTCTAATCAATGACGACCATTAAGTCAGTTGCGAGCGCTTGGGGATTTAGAGCATCCGGACATTTATTTACACTCTGTAGTCCCAGTCTACTCCCTGCAATTGCCCCTATTATCACCCAGGTGCCCTATTATCACTCAGGTGCCCTATTATCGCCCAGGTGCCTTATTATCGTCCAGTCACCCAATTATCACTCACCTGGTCCACATGTTAGCCAAGCCTTGGTAACAGGGTCAGATACACCTAAGAGTTGAAGGTGGTAGTTAACTATGGTCTGCTTGAGCCAGCAATAGAAGGTTAATGCAATCAATTCACCTTTCGGGGCCAATTGCTTCTGTCTTTGTAAAAGGAATTCACCCCACACCCAGCTCAGTAACTACTGACAGGTGGATTTTGTAGTTCTTGTGACACTTACTTTGACATAAACATCAATAGCGCCATTTGTCCTTGCCAGACCTTGCCCTTCAATAAGCTCAAAGGAAATTGGCAGATGTCGTGAAGGTAAAAGAAAAAGAACCTGGTATCATAAATGTTCCATTCCAGTTACTGTAGTGCCTTAGCAGGAAGTAAGACTGAGAGATCCCACATTTTAAGATAGAGAGAAAAATCAGCCCCCAAATAAATAAACTTTCCAGCAGATTATTTTCTTCCACATCCGTTTCATTACATTTTGATGGTAAGAACATGCTCGTGAGTTCTGCACTTATTAAATACCAATTTTTGTGGGAAAAATGTCCCTTGCTTAAGTTGCTTTAAAAAGACCTTTGCCAAATGCTTCATCTGAGGGGTATGGCTGCCTTGGTCATCTCTCTCATTGCCTCTCTCATCATCTCCCCCATCAATCCTCCTATCGGGATCCACAAATGAGGATTGGTTGACCTCGGATTCTGGGGCCACTCAGCACCCATTTCTTGTACTTTAACAGCATCCCCATGCTATCTGCTGCTATGAATAATGTAGTACAGCTATCATCCTGCTGAAGCAGCTCATTTAGGGCCATTTTCCTAATCACTACTGATTCGCAACTCATTTCGTCAATCCTCGTAGTGCGGCCTGTCACCCGTACATCGCCATCCTATTTCAAGACAGGCTCATGTTGTGACTTCTTACTTACATGCACTACTTGTGCAGTACTTACATGGACTACTTGTGCAGTACTTACATGAACTACTGGTGCAGAGGAACCTATGTAATATTTTGCAAATCTGCACTGGAAGAATTAACAATTCTCTTCAGATCAGACAAACACTTCTTCGGTGGGGGGGGGGGGCTGCGGAGGTAGGGAGGAAGTGCATCTGAGCTGCCGGTTGCTTTATCCTTGGTTCGAATCTGGCTCTCAACATCTCATAGTTCATGTAAGTTGGCAGAGAAGTGGAAATCATTTCCACCTTGACCCTTTGGCATTGAATATTATTATATTAAAGGTTCTAACTGAAATATGAATGATGATTCATGAGACAAGAGACTTTCTCCACACTTCCTAAATTAAGAAGTACCACATAATAAAATCATAAATTGGCTTTTGTTTGACATGACATTTAAAACCCTTTACCCTAATCTACTTCAATTTCCTTCATTACAATAGAACTTATCTCTTGATGTAACTATTAAGCCCATGAATATACTATCAGTGCTTACCAATCAAGGATCTGCCAAAACCCCCAATCAATCAAGCATGAAGGAAGCAATCATTCACAGCAGCCATGGATCACCCAAGCATCCAATGCTTTCCTTCTGCAAACCCAGCATGAAATTGACTCCACATGGTTTTTGTCTGCTTTGTGATGGATCACAAGAAATACGCGGTAATTAATTACACCTGCAGATTGAGATGTCAAGCGCCCTTGATTGCAGCTCGGGAACAAGCGAGGCGGAAATCTGCCTGCCGATGAAAACAGACACGTTGTTTTTGTCAGTTAATTGAATTATGATTTAAATAATCCCGGAGTCATTTCAATAACTTGAGGAAGATTGCCATTGCTTTGAGCTCATGAGGTCCTGAAATTTTTTCAAGAATAATTAAAATCCAATGTTTAAAAAGACATGAAACAAAATCTGCCTTTTCCTGAATACAGTTTGTGTTTATGCTGCCCTCTTTGAATCTAGAAACCTGAAGGCCATTGGTATTGGAATTTCTTAATTAAAATGCAATTATTGCAAGCTGAACAGGTTTTGCACATCACAATGAGTCAATGTGGTCCACGGACACCAGTCTTGTGAAGTAACCTTCATGGTATTATGTCACAATAGACTGGTGTCCGTGATGCGGTCCGTTATTTGAAATATCCCAGTCGAGCTTATTGTTCATCTAAAATTTTAGTTAAAGGTTCATTTGACAGAGACCTCTACTGAATTCCTAATTACTGTGTCCTCAAGTTAATTATCACTCTTAAGTGCAGAAATACTGGCCCTGTACTCAGTGTACTGTAGCTGAATGTAAATCAAGTCATCCATTTAACCTTGTCCGAGCACTTTTCTTTGCCCGTCAAACTTATAATGGGATACTCCTGTAATTATATGATAATAGACCACATACATTGGGTAATTTCACCCCCTTATTGATCCCATGGTCCTTCACGATCCATCACATTAACTTGGAAGCGTAAAATCTTAAAGAGTCTGAAGAGGTCTGTACTTCAGGGCGCATTTATTGACCCCCTTACTATTCTGTGCGCTGAGAGCGGGCTAAAGTAGCTGAATATCTAGCATACATACGACATTCATTATGGACTGAATCACCTCCTCACCGCTCTCTGCACTCTCTTATTTTCCACCCTCGCTTTTGCCCTGTTTCGGAGGCTTCACTGTTTCGGAGGCTTCAAATTGAAGGATCACATCCTCCTACTTACTTTCCATCTTCCAAAGGGTTTCCATCTTGTGCCGAATTTCCACTCTGCGCCAATGTTCCACCGGCCATTATCAGAACGTCAAAGACCGGCAATGGTTATTGCCTTGTTTTCTCAAAATGAAGGCCATTTGCACCGAAGGTCACTGAGACAGGCAGGTCATTTGGAGTCTTGATTGCTGTTCCTTGTCTAAAAACCCAAGCGACATGTACGGTGAAGCTAGAAATTGTCTCATGAATCATCCTTGGACAGTCACCTGTCACAAAATGAATGAAACCGAAAAATGGACATCTTAGCTTGATCACATTTTTAGACCATTGATAAGTTTTGTTTTGCTTGACCTAAAATGCTTTGAAATTGGATGCCATAATGGAATGTACTCACATGGACAAAATGACATTTGATACCAAAGGAAGAAAGGTTCATTTTACAACTATAGTAATGCAAGTATATTTATGCAACATTAGCTTTTTCCTCATGATTTTGAAAATATTTTGTTCTTTTCCTGGAGCAACAGCATGGTAGCACTGTAGTGCTGTACACGACTTCCAGTGTGATCAAAACATTGGCTTGGAGAAAACATATGTTTCAGAAGAAGACAATTGATATAAAATGAAATTGCTGTCAGCTATAAAAAGAAAACTAAGAACTGTGTTTGTAGTCACTGTGGATCAAACCTATGCAAAGTTTAATCTTTAAACACCTGGGATATTTGATTAACTGCCTGCACAGTTTCAATGTGAGTTGCCAAAAAACTCTTGTTTTGACATGGCCACTGGGGAATTTGTCTTGTAAATTAGTGTGCTTCAAGTTGTCCTGTTTAACATTATATTTAGGAGATACATGTATCCCATGCAATATAGCTATAGGCCATGAACAATTCCATGCAGACAAGCGGATGCCCAAATTTTTCAATTATCATTTCTTGGCCAAAAAGTCCCTGGCTCTGCCACATATTCTCACGTTGCAAGGTCTTAGGTACACTGGAAGTGGTTGCACATGAATATAACCAACTGTCCAGTTATACAAGTCATGAACTTTGAGATTTGGGTAACTGTGGCAAACTGGGGTGTTCAATACATTGGTAATGGCTGTTCATAGCCACATTTCACCGCACAGTCCATTTTCCATGTAAGTCAGTGACAATGCTATCAATATTCTCTGACCGTCTGTCTCGCGAGATATACAATGGTGCCAATTTAAGCCGAGGGCGAATTTCCTCTCCTGCCCCCCTCGCTTTCCTCCCTTTCACTATCTCTCTTGGGGGGTTTTCCTCGCCGACAAACATGATGTATGGCTAGCATCGAACCAAACTACTTCAGAACTAGAAAGGCCGAACCAAAACTAATGGCCACCTTACCACTCTTGCCATACCCTCTGCTACCTCTGCTCCATATATCATTTAGCTTTACCTTCAATATTCTCAAAATCACATATATGCAATGTAGACTAGTATCTAAGCATCAAATGCACCATTTTCTACAGACTTCTGAGAGTTGCAGCACAATCTGTACATAGGATGATCTTTTGCAATTTACACCAGGATTTTGATATTTTATACACTATTTCTGCACTGCGTTGTATACTGCAGTTTTGCCACACAGAGTTTGAACAATGAAAGCAAATTTAATTGAATGTATCGAAATATTTTTGTCTGCGTTATGATGTTTCTGACATTGATCTTCGATAACTTTATTATCAAATGGGATAACTTAAGATATGTAGTCCTTACAACATTTCTTCACTGGAGTAGTGAATGATGATAAATATTGTGCCTTTTCCTTTTTTTTTCCTTTTTGATATTAATATCTTATTTAGTTTTTCGTTTTTAATATTAACTCCATTTTGACAATAAAATGAATATCCAAGGCTAACATTGTATTTTTTTATAACAACAAAATATGTCATTGTATGGTTTCTGTCATTCTTCTGTCTCGATTTCATTTGGTTTTTGCCTTTGCTTCTCTATTTAAACCCCTGTATAGAAGTTTTGACCGATTTGTATGCTGCATATGCATGAATTTATGACTGAATAATAACTGACACCTTATTTTATGATTACAAACTGTTAACTGGTCAGTTTGAGAATATGATTGTTGTATGGCTTGGCAAAATCTAAACTGATATTTGACCTTGCAAAAATTTCAATTATTCTTCATCTGCAGTGAAAAGGCATCTATAAAAAATCTTAAGTGAAATGTTTTTTGTCTTCAGGTAGTGGCTTCTCTGTGCACATCACATTGAAGGAGAGCAACCTGGCTCCTTTGTATGAAGCTGTGGACCATTCCGATTCCAACGACAATTCTGGATTTTACGGAGATCTTGCCATCACCCAGTTGTACTGTCCTTTCCCTGTTCCTGAGAAGTATCAGCTGTCCTTGGTTCTGCATGAGGTGAGTGAATCCATCAAACATGTTTTTTTTTTCTTGTTCTTACTACCATAGAAATACATAGAATGGACATGAGGCTCTAGCAGATGAAGCAACCAAATCCACCATCTTGGAACTGCCTGGCAGCCTGGCATTTGGTAACCGTGACGTCACCAATAATAGTGATGTCACTAGTAACAATGGCATCATGTCACGTCACAATCAGCAAAACACAACATCTTGTTGCTCTTGCTGTGACGTCACAATGACGTCATGTCTCAGGGCAGTTCCAATATGGCGGATTTGGTGAACTCATCAAGAGGTGGCGTCATACAGCCTCATGTCCCTTCTATGTATTTCTATGCTTACTACACTGTTGAGTAACTACAATCATATCATGCCATTTCACTATTTCAGGATGTAACGACTAAAGCCAAATACTACAACTGCGACAAAGACATGAAAGCCCACCCTGAGGAGAAATGCGAACGTGAAACGGGTTACTACCTGGACCCCACAGAACCTTGTGAGACCTACAGCCAGTTTGGACGTCTGCCCGCTCTCAACCCTGAGGGATGGAGTGTTGCTTGTACCAGACCTGGAAGGTTATCAAACCTATTTGGAGTGAGCGAAGAACTGAACGACCTGTCGACAATGTTCATGGACAAGACTGTCAGGTAAGTTGGGCATCATGTTGTGGCAAAGTTTGAAATTGATAAATATTTGTAAGCTAGTTGGGCATCATGTTGTGGCAAAGCTTGAAATTGTAAGTTGGGAATCATGTTGTGGCAAAGTTTAAAATCAATAAATATTTGTAAGCTAGTTGGGCATCATGTTGTGGCAAAGCTTGAAATTGTAAGTTGGATATCATGTTGTGGCAAAGTTTAAAATCAATAAATATTTGTAGGCTAGTTGGGGATCATGTTTTGGCAAAGCTTGAAATTGTAAGTTGGGGATCATGTTGTGGCAAAGTTTAAAATCAATAAATATTTGTAAGCTAGTTGGGCATCATGTTGTGGCAAAGCTTGAAATTGTATGTTGGGCATCATGTTGTGGCAAAGTTTAAAATTGATAAATATTTGCAAGCTAGTTGGGCGTCATGTTGTGGCAAAGCTTGAAATTGTAAATTGGGCATCATGTTGTGGCAAAGTTTGAAATTGATAAATATTTGTAAGCTAGTTGGGCGTCATGTTGTGGCAAAGCTTGAAATTGTAAATTGGGCATCATGTTGTGGCAAAGTTTAAAATTGATAAATATTTGTAAGCTAGTTGGGTATCATGTTGTGGCAAAGCTTGACATGGGTGGTAGATATTTGTAAGTTGGCCCCCCCATGTTGTGACAAAGCTTGTAATTGATAAATATTAGTAAGTTGGGCATCATGTTGTGGCAAGGCTTAAAATTGATGGATGTTTCTGTCAAAAGTGTGTCACAAAATTGTATCATTGGTCAACATGGTAATTTCAGGATGAATGGAACTGGTCGAACGTAAGAATTTTTATGAGGTTCTGGTTGCAATTAGTTAACCCCAAGTACCATCATATGAACAATATGATTATGGTATAGGTCATACTATGTTTTAGTTCAAAATCTTGGTCTGGTTATTGTGTGCTATTTGGGGGGGGGGGCATCCTCCCCCACTGGACCCAAAGCCCAAAATTAACTTAGGAAAGATAGTAATCCAGCCCCAAATTGATACGAGTCCATGAACGGAATAATTTGCTAATACTAATTTTGGTGTATATATACGTTTTATAGATTTATAGGTTTTAATATTTTTTACTATGGTGTGTAGTCTCATTCATTTTAAACTATAAACTATTTTGGTATCATACCATTATTAATTGTATGTAAAATTATACCTAATCCTTGCGCTTTTGTCACATTACGTGTAAATTTTGCCTCAATAGCTACACAAACAATTTCAAATTAGATATTTTTTATTAAACACCTGTACCTTCCAGCTTATGGCTTCCACTAACAATTGTGAGACAATGAATTGTAGGCAAAACAGAATGCAATTATCACCTAAATGTAAAAACACAAATTAAATCCAGACCTTGTCTTATTTCAATTTAACAAGCACCCTGCATTGACACTTCAAGTTTTAGCCCTGAGGTACAACAGGTGAAATGCGTAGATTGGTGTTTACGTACAAAACACTGTTTACGAAGCAATAGCTGTTTTCATGGCATTACTAAATTCAAAATTTGATCTTGTCATTGGAGATATTAAATCGTGCTTTATTAAGAATCCTATTAAATCATCCGCAGTAATACGAAATTAAACACAATTTTCAATCTGGGTTATTTTCAACATTAGGTATTTAAGTAACAAGCAAAAAAGTGACTTTTTTGGCCTGTAGTAATCTGAATCCTACTGATATTGCTGCATACTGTATTCTTGGATTTTATTGTATCACACTGGGAAACTCTTTCTGAAGTAGGATTTATATTACATAAAATTCACATTTATTCTGAGAACTCTGGATTTATAATGATTAAATGGCAGCCTTGGCTGTGAGTTTACCATTGCGAAGATATGAAATAGATGAAAATAGATATCATCTGCACTTGGTGACACCAGTAAGTGATAATAACCAACAGTAAGTGACAGTAACTGACAATTTTATTACATCTCCGCAGTAACTGACAGCATCGCTATCATAATTAATTATGGGGATTGAGGTAATCCGCCCTGAAGACCTCAATTTATCACGTGACCTTGAAGTCTTTATTCTTTGCACCAGGATGACCCCAAGGTCACCCAGGTTAAGTAGGTCATTGTGCTAAGACCCTGGGAGTCCGCACCAAATTGGATCATTTACCAACAGAATAAGGCGGTAATACTGCCACAGGGCGGTGGGGGCAATATGGTCTCTATTATGTGAAGGTCTCTATTATTGCGTTTTATATGGTTATCCTATTTAATATTCCTTCGAAGGATAGTAGACCAAATTTGGAAAGGCAGAAAAATAATCATGGTTATTATCCACTATACTTAGTCTGGAGAAAGGATTTATCTAGATCGGTCTATAAAACTAACAGCTATAGTGCTTTCTATATACTAGTTTCTAGCCAGCTAGCATCTTACTGACAAAATTTGCACACACTTTCAATCAATTTGTGCTATTGAAATAATGGATATAATATCATCTTATTTTTCAAAATGGTTGTGCTAGCACACTACTTTATTCCAACAGCGCTTATTTTGCCATTCATTCCAGCCTTGTTTTAAAAAAATATATGGGAAAGCTTGAGTCGTGACACAAGACAATTGGTGTGGTTTCATGTAAAGAACCAAATATTGAACTATGTATATATTGCTGATGTAATTTTATTTCATCAGCTTCATTACTGTATGATTTTTCACCGTACCTCAGTTTGGCTATGATACAAGAAATTTATTCAAAATTGGTGCGCTCAGAGAATCCTCAAACTAAACGACCGCATTCAATGCTTTCCTTATACTACTCATTGCCAATTTAACATTTATTGTCCTCTTCATATTTCAGTTGTGCCGAAACAAGAAACAATTGCGATGCCTGTCTGGTGATGTGCGCCCGTTCAATGGAGTCTCGCCAAGGAAGTCACCGCTGCAACATAACTGGTGAAGACGCGGATAACGGGGAATCCCCTAGACTGCAACATTGCTTCAGTTGCTGTGGAAAGCAACAGTGCACCAAGGACTGTGAGGTGTACCACAATCCTGACTGCACCCCTGTGAGGTTGGTACATCCAAACAAAAATGAAATAATTTACATGATTTGTTTTAGTTTACATGCACTACGGTCTCAAATTGACTAACCAAAAAAGTCTCAAATTTACAGAAAGGTCTCGAATTGACAGAAAGGTCTCGAATTGACGCAGCAGAGCTTTCATCCATGTCTCATGGACTTCCTCAGCTATCAGATAACTGAGGAAGCCAATGACAGATGGGAGAAAGCTCTGGTGAGTCAATTTGAGACCTTTGTGCTTGTAAACTAACACAAATTATGTAATGGATTTCAAAAGGTCAGAATTAAGTCTTCATAGTTAAATAAATTACATGTGTATGGTATTATAGCATGTGTATATTTGATTCCCTACTTGAAAATAGACATCACTTTATGAATTATTTAATGCGTCTAATTATTTTATATAGATGGATTTGTGTAGAAAATTTGATACCAGTTTGGTTCAGTTACTCCAACAATAATTTCTCTTTATATGAGTTCACAAATATATTGTAGTAACAATGTACTACATTTTGGAGAATATAATTGCATTGAAATTGCCAGATACAAAATGTTATGTTCATGAATTTAATTACTGAAATGTATATATACGTACAGCATGATAGAAAATCTTCCACATACTGAAGTTACAGGCTTCTTATGTGTACAATTGCCAAAGGCTTTGGATATCATTTAACCAAACAGAGAAATGGCTAAATACTGAATTGTAGATTAATTCTCAATCTCCTTTTCTGTAATTTTCAGATGTGTGACAGGAAATGTTGCTGAATTTGTCCTGCGTCCCGTGTTCGCCCACCGTGGCACATCTTTTGGCTGCCACATCGGCCCACAGAAGAACTACAAGATTTACGACATCGACTACACTGTGCTTCATGAGGGAAAACCTGTTAACAGCAGAGTATTGAGAGCTAAAAAAGTGTTCAATGGAAAACACCCAGAGAAGGGAGTTGATGTGTAAGTGTGATGCGATTTTATGCTATGAATTACTCTCCCATTAAGTTTTATTTTTAAATCCCTCAATGAAAATTATTTCATATGGCATTATTTTGTTTAAATGGGCCAAGAATATCCCTAATAACCCACATGCTATGCAAGTATGATATCTAGTACAGTCAATAAATTTGTCTTGAAGCAAAAAATTTTAAATACTTGATGTTTTCTACTTGTGAATGTGAAGACAAGGCACCTGTCTGAGTTCTATCAGATTATAATTTGATTTTGCATTTTAAATATTTTCCTGTAAACCCCATATACTGACCGATGTCTCTTCTTTGCAGCCACAACTTCCTCAAGGTCATTTATGGCTCGGACGTCAAGGGCCAGGTGGACTTCATAGAGGGCAACAGTGCCATGAGGACCTTTGCTGCTGGCTACTACATCGACACTGGCATGAAGGTCACCGACTCCGATGTCACCACTAAGACACTCTCTGTACGACCCAAGAAGCCGTTCGCTGTTAGCACTGAGCAGTGGAGTAAGTACTACAAAACATATTTTATGACCTATTCTTTAATAAAAGAATTTGGTCCGCTCAATTCAATTCAATTCAATTCAATTCAATTCGTTTATTGCTCACCATATATAATGGCATGGAGCCATAAAAAATAAAACAAATATTAAAAACATACATCAATAGCATTTGACACTTACTACATAAGTTATGGTACATAAATTGACACTAATTTATAATATAATTAATCACCCGTTAATCAAGAAATATGTAAATTATCATAACATAGGGAATAAAAGACAGCATGTTATGTTATTTTAAAACTACAATCTACTGAAACATATATTGTGGTAGAATGCAAGGTTAAACACATTTCAAAAATTTGATCAACTAAGAATATAGTATCATTATTTTAAAGCAAATGTGGGGCCATTGTGGGCTATATGGACTATGATAAGTTTTCAAATTTCATCAAGATTATCTTACATTATTTTGAAAGGTTCGTTAGTGAAGTGAAATCTTTTTTTTCAAAACAATTGAATCATTTTGTACATACTTGGATTGCAATAATAATAGCTGTCTAATAAAGTTCTCCTGTTATTCACAAATGTTGGACATTCCATCAAAACATGGTACTCATCTCCCTGTATTTCCTTTCCTTGTGCTGCACATAGTGAACAATATCTAACATTTCTCTCAATATTCCGATATCTACCTATTACAATGGGTAATTTATTGTTTAGACACCTCATTTTGACTAATGGCATTCTAAGATTCTTGGTAGTAAGTTATAGTCTAATGAACATATTGCATTATAATTAAGACATTGATTATTCACTTGCAAATCTGCATTTAATTCTTGATTTGATATATCCCTTAATTTGTTTCGAATTTTAACTTTTAGCAAATTTTTGTGAAAATGAGATGGTTCAAGATCCCACAAGTAGGTCATTCCTGTTTTATTCAGTATACTCTTCACCTTCTCAATCCATGGGGATTTATAAGAATTATCTTCATGAAGAATTCTAAGCAATTTATATGTTACGTGACTAAGTTAAGTCTTCTTTGATAGTGCATACTTTTACCCAATAATTGAATATTCTGTTTTCAATTGCCTGTGAAATAGTGTGACGGCCCAATTCTCTAAAGACCAAACTGTTAGGAGTCTATTTGTGTTCCCCTAGTATTTTTTTACAATGCCTCGTGTGAGAACTGTCCATATTGCTACAATTTTCATTACCCCAAATTTCACAACCATAGAGGAGAATGGGGGCGATCATCTGATCAAAGAGTTCACATTGAATATCAACAGGAAGATCTAAGTCATAACTTCTATGTTTTAAACTAAAGAGAGCTCGCTGGCTTTGCTGAATTTGCGTATTTTTGGCAGCTGAAAATGTATTATTGTATCTAAATATGCATCCCAAGTATTTCTAATCATCAACTACTGTGAAATTTTGATTTTCAAACAAACAATTTGGATATCTATGACCTTACCCCTTGAAAAAATGATTATTTTAGTTTTGGTAGTATTTACTGTCAACGACCATTTTCTGCAATAATCAGCTAAGGCATTCAAACCTCTCTGCATTTCCTGTTCACATTCCGCTGCACTTACCTATTTGGTCCTTCATCAATAGAATTATTTAAGTAATATCTCAATCTTAGTTAATTTTAAGGGTGCCCGTTATATTGTAGGCGTTTTCTATAGGAACTGATGCACTCTTTTTATCAACTGATATGAGACTGCTTGTTTGCAAATAGTTATTGATGATATAGATAGTCTTGAGCAAAATCTACCGCTTAATTGCAAATAAAGATATAAAAGCAATGTCAAGTTTTGTCAACAACATTTTCAATTGAATAATTATTATCAGAATGTCACTCAAAATTGCCCTTCTCATTTTCACAGGACGCCAAGACTGCAACACGGCATCATTAGATGACTTGTTGCTTGCGACGAGTGACCCCAACACCGACCCTTACAAACCAGAGGCAGATATCAGCGTTCAACATGTCACAAGAGGAGTCTTCCGCATTTTCAACAAGACGTCTGTACCTTTCATCTACTTTGAGGTGCCGAAAGAGAAGTCTGTCCTCAAGCCGTTGTTTGATGACACGACTGTGAAAGATGATGGAACCTTGAAGGCGGAGATTCACCGCAGGGGAGAGTCCTGGTTCATGAGGATTGAGGGAGAGTTGGAGAAGTGCCCAGGTATGTTATAATTTTAAACAATAAAAAAGTCACATAACCATAATATTACTTAAATGCATGCTGTATCAAAGTAATTATGGTTGAGCATGTAGGTCAATCTTACCCCTTGGTTAATGGGTGAAATTATTCTTATTTATAGATGTTCACTGACTGGAACATAAATACTTGTATACCTAAATTTAAAATTGATATTTCATATAGTTATGTTGTGTCCTCTTCACAATAGTAGCAGATTCTAATGTAAGTTAAACTAGGGACTATTTTCTTGATTTGTGGAAAAAGAGTTTTTCCAAGCTGGAATAATACAAAGAGCTTTCAAAATTCTTTTATTATTTTGTTATATTATTTCAGTCTCTGGAATCATGACAAATTTATGAACTAACCTTTGCAAGTTCATCTCTGCATACTACTAGTCTCCTTGAAGTACATTGCAACATAACCTCTCAATTTGTATTTTCTTTCAAATGTCTTCAGGCTTCTTCGATGTGCGCATCACTGACCCCAACTACCCAGACCAAAACCTCTTCACTTACGATGTCGGAGTGAGCTGCCCCAAGAAATTCCATCTTGACTTCAACATTCCAACTCGAGGACCTGATAATTACGACAAACGCTACAGAGTTGAAATCTCTGACACTTTCAGAACTATAAATATGATCGTGTTCAGACCGGCAGATACTGGCGTCACCAAGGAGGTCATAGGTTTGTATTGTATTACTGTTTTTGTGCAAATTACCTATTAGTAAATATTATGTATTTGTTGTGTTGTGATTCTGATGAGTAATGTGGTCTGTATGGTTCATGAAGTTCTAATCATAATTCACTTTCATACTCAGTAATAGTACATTAGCCCTGAGTGTGATGCTGGCTGTATTGTTTATCATGTAAAGATTCAATTTATAAACATTAGTATCGTGTCCATGAAGACATTTTGTATTTCGATTTGATTAATTTGTTTTCACTTTATTTTTGTTAAATTATTTACAAGTGCAAGTGTATCTGGAACTCACAGTCTCACTGAGTTCTATTATGTCCTTGTAGACTACCGTCTGTTCCGTGCGTTGAGTTGAATTCTTTCAAGTTATATTATTTTAATTCTTCATTTACGTTTAAGTATTCGCCTGCCAGACAATGTTTAAATTTAAGTTGTGTAGTCCTTTTGAATGTCTTAATTAAATGTATTTACTAACAACCTACTCCGTATTAACTGAAATATTCCAATTATGGCTAAGCAATAAGATCACTCCCTATACATAAAGTCATCAGGCTGCGCTCCCTTCTTTTCGTTCAGCATTCTTTTGGAGCAACTTACTACGTATGACAATTAAAATCAAAATTTGCACGTTTTGTGTTTAATTATCATCTGTTGCAATGGTAGTAGAGATGTAGCATGATTTACAATATAAAGGTCTCATAATTACTTTTATTGTGAATTGTTGTAATTAGCATATTTCTTTATACTTCGTGTTTGAAAGAAAAGTAGATCATTAGATTGCATCGGCTTCCAAAACTTCTCTTTTTCAAACAAGAAATGTTAAGCATTTTTCTGCTCAAAATGATGTTTTTCTCCTCTCAAAGCTGTACTTCTATCCACGTGTGCAATTCAATGATCAATATTGAATTCTAAATTACCACGACTCCTTGAAATGCCTAAATTATTTTATTCTCAAATTGGCATTTCATACAACACTCTGCAATCTCATCCTTCATAATAAGCTCGCTCTTCTATTAGGTGTGCACAGTAGACCTATCACTGGATGCAAGAATGGGACTTAGGTAGAGCAACAATCTATCTGAATATGCCATTTTTAACAACTTTCTAAATTTGTAGTTTAGAAATTTGGAATGATCACTTCACCTTACAAATCACTTCTAAGCAAGGTTTTTTTCTTAACAAAAGGCAAGATAATTGTAAAAGAGATCATATCAAGTTATTTTGCAGATATAATTGTTAATTTGCACGAACAGCCATGAAAAAAATTGGAATAATAAATATGACATTGGCAATGTATCAAATAACCAATGAGCATGTTTAACATAATTATGAATGAGAAAAATTTCACAAACACATTTTCATTGCAACTAAATTTGAATTTACATCCTTTCAGGTTTATTCTGAAACTATGACATATGGACTTTCTAAATGAAAAATTAATAATTGAAAAGTAAATTTGGGCTATAATTGATTGTCAGAATCTCCAAATTTGTTGTTGTCAGAAATAAAGATTCTTTTAGTATCTAATTTTGTCATTTGTTTTCCAGAGGAAAAGCCGGTCAGCTACAACAAAGATGGCGAGAAAGTAATGACAGTCTTCACCCCAATCGTGGCCGTCTTGTGCGTCGTGATAAGTTTCCTCGCTCTTCTTCTGCTTGTAGGATTCGTAACAGAGTCAGGTAAATTTTGTGCTGAATTGTTAATTGAGAAATTCACCAGTTATAAGATTAAGACAAGAGAGTATTTTAAAAGTAGAGCTGCATAACTTTGCATTGGCCCCAGATGTTACTCTCATGGCCTGTTGAAAAACTGTATCCATAGAAATGTTTTATTTCAAATCAATTGAAGTTTCAAGTGTACCTAACTATTCTGGACAACCATTTTCAGACAGGATTATGTGTTAGTTATTATTTCACTTTACTGACAGAAAATGCATCTGACATCATATATCAGTGATTTCATACATTACCATTGTTTTAATTGCAGGAAAGTTGCCCCGGCCCACGGACAACAAAGTTCACTCTCAGCATCTCCTCTTCGTTGTTTGTTACGTGACTTTCCGAGCGGCATACAGTCTTGCCGTAACCTTCACTGTTCTGCTTCTTCTAATCAGATTTGTGAACAGGTACACTATGTGGTGTCACGTTTTGTTTTTTTAGAATGAAGTTAGTTTGTTGATGTAAATTGATTACAGCCAAGGAATTATGAGCGCTAACTTTATGCAACAAAAAGCTCTTAGTGAGGTCATATCTGTATACTTGCCATGTTATTCTTAATGACTCATATGTAATAAGGGAGCTCATATCTCTTTCTTAAATGTAGATAACAAGAAGGGTATTTTACATCGTTTAATATCATCTAAAAAAACTGCTCAGAAAAGTACCAATTACTTAGAATTACAAGGTCAAGTTTATTGAAATTTTTCATCATATGAAGCACAATAGTTGTCTCAATCCATATTTTATATCATGAGATCAACACATTAAACATCAGATTTTCTTCCTTTCAGAGAGTCAGTTGGCACAGTGATGGAGTTCCACAGATTTGCAGAAACTGCTGACAACGTTCAGAAATTGGAGGTGGAAAAGATTCAAGGGTTTGTCGCCGAAGAATTGAGTCGTCAGAACCAGCTGGCAAACAAGACCAAAGTGGGCTGCGAAGTCAAATTGCAGTCACTGCAGGAAGTCTTAGAAAAGGTATTAAGCAAGCAGGGGTCCAATATATGAGGGAGGTTTCTTATGTCCCAAGCCGATTAGATGTGAAGTTTAGGTTCAATGCCCTCAAATCACCATGTGGGAGGGTTAGCTCAGTTAGTAACTTGCGGGCAATTGCTGGTCCCGGGTTTGGTTTACACTCCGATAGGGTCACCTGGACTTATGTTGGACAGCAGTAGGTTTCATTCATTCTTCGGCGCGTTTGCTGTGTCCTCCTCCTGTCCTAATTAGCCTGCCAAGTGCTGCTTGAAGAGCATAAATACAAGATGTAAAACCCCAATCATCTATCCATCCCCAGTAACAAAATACCTCTGAAATTGGAATTAAGGCAAAGAGGGAAAGACAGAGTTAAGATTGAAGCTTAAGGTCAACTTACCAGAGCTGTATTGTTCTGGCTGAGTAAACAGATTAAACTTTGATAAACTGCAACTGGAATGAAATGAGATTTACACCTTGTTGAAAATATAAACAGAGGCCAACACGTATCTTGAGTATTTGACAGAATTCCTGAGATTCAAATTTTCAAACTCATCAATCATGCAGTGTTACATGTATCCAATTCAATATGTCTTCATAATCATATTTCAGACCAAGCAACAGCTCAAGGTTGAAAACATGGAAGATCGTGTTGTCAGTAAAGTTGCACTTCAGTATACCAAGTTGATGATCTTAAACTTGACAAGAGATATCGTCAAATTCAAGTAAGTGAAACCCATTTGTTTGTTGCAATGCTTCTGTTCAGACTGTTCTTGCGCTTCGCAAAAATTTTGTAACTATAGTTAAAACAAGTCTCTGAAGTTGATAGATCTCTATATCCAAACATCATGCATTTTCAAAAGCGTACAATTTATTTAAAATTTTAAAAGTTATTGTAAAAAATGTACTTACGATGAACCTGAGGATATTTTTCTTGGCTGCAATCACAGATCATGTTCAATGTTCATGCTTCCACTCTTTTTATTCCAGACAAGAATTCTCGAAATATGCGAAGAAGGCTGTTGACAGATTAACGCGGAGCATTGTGCAGACATCCAGCGCCCTTCAAAGCAACAAGTGGTTGGCGGGGGCAAAGGTCATTCACGACGCTGTGATTCGGAAGCGGAAAGACCAAGGACAGAGTACGAAGCCTTTCATGGACTGGGCTGGCATCAAACAGGAGGTGGAAAGACTCAGTGTTGGTAAGGAAATGTTTGATGCTTTATGATTACAGTTACTTGGAAAATCTTGGATACAGTCAGCAAGTACAGTACTTACTAGTACATTTGTGCTTCTCCAGTGGCTTTAGAAATGTGACAAGTACAAATAGTTGCAATTGTAAAACACTGAGAATATTCAGGATTTCAATGAAGGACCTCAAGAGTACCAAATCTTATTTTCATATATTCAAATATGTAGCAAGTAAAAGTAGGGAAAAATCAACTCCCTTCCTTAGCCTGCAATATGCCTCTCAAATATAGTGCCTGAGCCATTAGCCTGTCATTCCTGTATAATGTGTATGGTGGCTCTGATTACCATCACTTGATACTCTTTGAGCTGATGAAATTTTAAATGAACACAAGATAATGAAGATATATCTCTGCTTAATACACTTACATTGTACAATGTACTTGCAGCGCCATGGATATTACTTCAATGAAAAGTCTGTAGCATTCTTGATGATTTTCATTTCAGACTTATCTATAGAGAACTTTCCGCTACCAAACTTGACAGAATTCCTCTCGCTACAAATTCCGGAGATGGACCAGCACCAGTCGAGCATTCCGAGCATCCAGGACATCCACTTGCCCCGGAACCAGTGGTACTTCCAGTACGAGAATAAGCATGTTGCCCAATCGGAAGAAACTGTCACCACAGGAGCTAAGAAACTGGCAACTAAACTCGACACCAGCAGAATGTTGGGGTGGAAGACTCTGCTGGCCATGTTGGTTTTTGTGGATGTGATTTGGTTCATTCACAGAATGGCCAAGACTTATTCCACAGCAAAAATGATCCTCTATGGATGTCCATACTACATCGATTGCAAGAAATCACCAGGTGAGTGGTCGATAATAAGGAAGTTGAATCTTGATAACATCAACATGTGCTTCATTTGCAAGGACCACTTAAAAACCTAAATTGAATTGTAGATGACTATATTTGATGGTGAGGTAGAACCTCAGTGCATTCAAGACTTACATGTAGCAAGAGAAAAATAAATCAAATGTACAGGAAACCAAATTTATAAAACACCGTTAACATGGGAATTTCCAAAAACTAATGTCATAATGTAAAGATTTATGAACCAAACATTGTCTGACATACAGATTGGTATCGATGTTTGTCAGCGAGTATGAATTTACCCAAAAAAATCATTTCTTGCTCCATTTCATTATTTTCAAGATAATATCTGAATATCATGTTATAACAATGTGAATTTAGGTGATGTTTAATCAAGCCTTAGAGAAGCTCATGCATTTAATATCACAAAAACTAATGATGCGTAGCACATTTTTGTTGGGATGGAATTACCATTGTGACACGATCCTCACCTTGCTACATTAACAGGATCTTTAAATTATCGTATGAGAATGAAAATGTTATTCATATTAATTTTTTCATCGGCAGATTCTCGTTCACCTAAAATGCTCCATCGCAGAAACCAAAATTCGCCTCGAGGGTGCTTAGACTTCATCAAGGATTTCAACCTGAGGGTAAATATCATTCAATTGCCAAAAACTGCAGCGGATCCAGGATTCCAGGGGACCCATTGGTTCTGTTGATTTTAATGTAAAAAAATAAAAACAATAGCTGTATTTTGGTAAATTTTCAGTAATCAATCCTATCGAGCCGACACTTTCTGGTTCCACCCCTGAAAATGAAGTTCTATAACTTACAGTTTTAATTCTTATCTGACCAATCAGTTGCCTGATATCTGAAATTATGTGTTATCGATTCAACTATTTCAAAGCCCTCTCTCTTTATTTTTCATTTCAATGGCAGTAAAATCAACACCCAGACAATTACAACTGTCACAGATTGAATTTGATATTTGATTGTATTATGATTGAAATTTTTCAGGTGATGAAAACAGAATTCATTCCAAAGTTGGTTGCCACAGCAACGACATGTTGTGCCATCTATCTTGTCCTGCGCTCAGCCGACCACTTGTTGACGACAAAGACACTGGCATCCGTTGGATACTATGACACACTTGTAAGTTTTCCTTGATTATCTAAGGATGATTGCATATTTCAATTATGTTTTTAGGAGAAGTGATTTGCCATGTAGTGTGTCTCAGGCATGGCATGTTGACAAGTTACATTCCTGCTCATTCAATGCATATACCAACTTGTAGAGCCTGTTTTCATTATTTATGGGTTATACCCGCCCTACCCAGCTCATGTGTAAATATGGTTTTTTAAAAACATTTTGTTTTTCAGGTGGCCCCTATCGAAACCAGCTACCGACTTGCCAGAACAAGAATCAAGACAAACGCTTACAGGATCAATAAGTTTGAATATCCCTTCTATGAGGAGCTGGTCAACGTGCGGACTAAAAGATATCAGGTATGTTTCAAAATTGTGTCTTGTCATGTGTTAAGCTCAGCATCCAGCACCTTAGACCGTTAGATTAAAGATTGCAACCTTGAGCCATGGGCCAAGTTGTTGGGGTAGCTTCACACAGCTGGCATCAGAGAGGGAGTTGTACAGGGTAGTGATAAGTGACAGACTGACAGTGCAAGTGTTGTTTTGATGCCACTCATTCAAAATTCTTCACTTGTTTATAAATTCAGCTTATAGTGAGTTTTGTTAGTGACTATGCCATCTCAGAAAATTACAAAATATTAAGTAGTTCTCCACCACAGTTACATTGTATGTGAAGTAGTCGTGTATTTCTCTGTTCCAAAAGAAAAGGTCTCAACTTGCCTGACCAGTGGCTATCTGACTGGACAGACACCATAAAAAGACTAGTCATGATATCACCTAATTGAGACTTGTCCTTTCAGTCTGTAGGCTTCTTGCATGTGTGCTGGATTCTGTCAATTAGCCTTCTTTGAAACTCTTTATTACTATTAGCAAAGGGAACTACTCTAAGAACAGAGTTAATTGTTGCAGACATTAATTGGCCCATTGATTGATTGATTGGTGTGAAGGGCTCTCTAAAAAGACACAAAGTTTTGGCACCAGTGAGGTTTAGTTTGTAGTTTTGATTGATCAGCATCTTAGCATGAGAGATTTACTTGCTATGTGGGATCCTATTCGCCTCAGATGTCACAAAAGGCCGACAAAAAATTCTCTGGAACTATTCTTGTTCTGCCTCTCTGCGATTCTGTTGCTCATTAAGAATGTTTGAAAAAATAAAGTGATGATACCAAAGTCGCATAAAAAGGAAAAAGCCAATGGTTTACCAATTGAGCCTGTGACCGGTGTTCTCCCTGACTCACCAGAACAAAATCTTACTTCTGAGGGTTGATGTTGAATCTCCTTGATAAATTGCAGTATCTCATGCCTTTCTCTACCCTTCTTTCCAGTTGATGTTGGAGATGTACAGAGATCTACAAAGGAGTAACAATCTTCTCCATGACTCGGAGTATTGCGCGTGGAAGAAAATGCTCGAACCAAATCAGTCTTGCAATTGCACATCTGCAGAAACGGTCAAGCTGCATTTTGAAGGGTGCGAATTGCCGCCTGTCTACCCAAAACCATATCAAAGGTATGTTGTAATAAAACTGAATGCTATTCAATATAATGTATAATTGTGTATCATGAATCTGGTCTTGCTCATTCTAGATACTTAGAAGTTATTGTCATTTTTAAACATATCAAAGCCTTGGAGACCACATATTCACATATTTAGTTACCCTGCTCCTCGGTCTTTGCTGATTTACTTTTTTTGCCTTCATCCTTTTGACTCTTTTTCACCTGTTCGGCTGACATTTCATTCCATCTTTTATCTCTTTTTCAGTCGTGATTTCTCCAATCAGAAGCTGAAACTAAGTCAAGCGATGTTGCCCTACATCAACTCAGCACGCCAAACGGTGATCGACACAAGCCATCTCATTCTGATCTTTGTGGCGCTGCTCGTTTTGGTCGATGTACTGGGATCTGTCACTTGGATCTACCTCAAGAGGTAAATAACATAGAATGAGAAGAATATATTATGAAATGGACAATGCATATATATATTGTTTAAGTCAACAAATCATTACGTATTGGCCTCATAAAATGGTAATTCATCACAACCTCGGTTAGGTAGAGCAATATTCAGTGATTCGAGGTTGGACCTGTTTGGTCTAATCAAATTAACCTTTTATTCTTTAAGTCCTTTGTTGAGGTAAAGTTCAAAGGTCCAAAATTTCTGTGGCTTGAGTGACTGTAGAGGAACTTCTGAGGGTTAAGTTGTGATCCAGTATCCAACTAAAAGTGCAATAGAACTGGTGTGCACAGTACTTGTCACCCTATGAAAAGGGAAAAATTAAGTTTATCTTCAAAGACGAAAGATTCCTTTTTTTTCACATGACAGTCTTCTAAACTTTGTTGCAGAATACATTTGTGAGACAACTTTCTGAGGAATGTTTTTCATTTTTCAGATTTAACCTTCTGCGACTGAAACCACTGTTCGAGATCGAGCAATGTCCCGAGACAGCCCAATCATGAGATTAATGGATGTGTTACCTTTAGGAATTACTCTCCATTCCCTTTCTAAGTCATGTTCATTTCTGTGGTGATGTAGAATTTATTGTGGCATTACTGTTTTTCTGAAATGTCCACATGAGGGCAGCATAAATGACATTAGCTGATCAAACTGACACCTTGTGGAAATAACGGAATTACCGAAGCAATGCGAAGATCTGAAAGAGATGCGATTTTAGCAGGATACTTACAAGGACAGCGACTATTATTGTGACAGTTACTGCATTCAAGCGCAGGACTTCAAAGTCCCTAAATGACAAACTGGCATGTTTCTTACGTCATTATTATTATGAATATTATGAATGTTATGTACAAATGCTATTGTATTAAATTTATATATTTAATACTTTAATAGGTAGAAACCTCATTCATGTGAATTGTCTACATATTGTGCTACCTGTTGTTCTTTTTACATTTGTTGTATGTATTACAACTAATTGAAATATATTTGTGACATTTTAGAGCGTTAATTGAGCCCTTTCCAATGTGAGAATGTGTGCTTTGTGGAACCAGAACAAAATTGTTAGGTAAATGTGCACCCAATTCTTGTGTTCAATACCCAAGAATCATAGATACGATTATTTACATAGACAAACTTTACATCAATATTAATGCAGCTATTTGCATATTTTCTTGATTTATTGTTTCATGGCATAGCTTTTACCTCATTGAGAACATTTCTCATAATGTTTATGAAGATGTACATTCCTATTTATTAGAGTTTTCTATTGAAAGTTTTATCTGCTGAGTGAAATCAATTTTTTGTTCGTGGTCTGTGAATTAAGTCAAATGTGTCATTAATAAAGAATAGTGACAACCTTGTGAAAATATTTTGTTTTTGTTTTTCTTCTTTCAGTCTGATGATATATATATGCACACTTTAGTCGAAGTAGACATTATTTCTGCGGTCTATAGGTCTGGCCTCCAGAGAGTAACTGCATGCACATGTTCACTTGTGGCAGAGTTCTGCAATTATTTTATTATCTGCAGAATTGCACACCCATTAAGTTTTGCCCGTCCACAAGTTGACTGCTGGCTCATTGCCTGTGCTTCGCTCCAGCTGGTCGGCCTCAGCAGAACATACTGTGCATGCTGCCATGTGTTGCCCCCTAGTGGCTAGTGTGCAATTCCGCAGACACCAGCGGAACTCTCACAACTTTTGTCTGGAAGAAACCAGGGCTGTTTCGAATATGCCGATGGGCTTGTCTACTTCCTAAGAGAATGTGATTGCCAAGTCTGACTCTGGTTCACTTCAACACTGAACACAAACTTTGTGACTGTGCAATGAAATTGGAACTATTTCTTGGCAGTGGCGTCACTAGAAATGCAAGTTTGGGGGGCTGAAGCCCCAAAGATTAGGCCTACAAGCGTTGTCAGAGGTCCGAAGGATCGAACCGCGGTCTATACTCGCATAACAAATAGATAAACTGCAAAACTGATGACAGAGTGCACAAGGTACTACTATGTGTGTAGTGTCTTTTCATGGGCTCTGGTTATTCATTTACTGCCAGCATCATACCTGGAAATTTTTTTTTTTTGCCCAAGATCTTTTGGGGGGGGGGGGGCTGAAAGCTCCATTTGGGGGGGGCTCAGCCCCCCCTAGCCCCCCCCTTAGTGACACCACTGTTTCTTGGTAGCAGCAACGTGCAGCGTACTGAGCTGACTTTGTGCGCACAGCGAGCTTGAACAAACTTTGGGGTTAAAAAAATTGACCAAGAAAACGATTAGTGCAGTGATGTAGAGGAAGGTCAGACGAACATTTTGATGTATCAAACTAAAAAATCTGTTGGGAATTTTTTGAGTTATTGGAGTTTTAATATTTTTATTTATCACACCTTATTTTTAGCATGAAATCTGCATCAAAGAATGCTCAGAATTACTTATTTTTCCTGTTTAGTAATATTTAAGATGAAAGTAACTATTCGAAAGTAAAAATATGCAGTCATTGTCTGTGCAGAAAGTATGTATCACCTCATCAAGACCGACAGGGTGTGATAAACCTATAACAGTAAACATTTCTGGCTAGAGGTCCGAAAAAATGCATGAAATGCCAGGTTGTGTTAGTTTGATAATTCTGGTAAGAAATTTTAGCTGATTCAGGGTCATCATGTCATTTCAACAAACTTTGTTGAGTTTTTTGCGCATTTTATCACAAATTTTGCCACTGTAAAACAAACATTTCATGACTTGGTAAAAGGTTCGACTAAGTTGATTTAATTTTTGGACAATTATTGAATGGAATGTTTGTAAGTATCAACTTCACTATTAAGTTGAATCCCCTGACATTACATGAAAAGTCTTTGCAATTTGACACTATACAAAAACAACATTAAAATCTATTAATAAACGGTAATTTCATGCTAAATGTATTTTGGGCCACTTAAAATGGATGTTAAGATGTTTAATATTGTTGTAGGTTATCCGGCATCCAAAATTAATCAATCTTTAATAGCAAAGAACAACAAAAACATCACAAATTCAGAAAATCAGGTGAAAATGTGGTTAATGCAAAAATGTATAACTACTGAATTTTTAACATGTAATTGCAAAGAATTCTAATCAATACTTAATTAAATGCCTACAAACACTCTTTCCATGCGTTTTCTGATGATTCACTCGACATTGGCTACTTTTAACATGGCAGCAAAGTACTTGTTTCAAAGTGGTGGAATTTCTAATAAAAAACACATAAAACTCAATAATACACCATAGAGTTCAAAAGTAAGGTAGATTCTACTACCTATATTTACCAGTATGATGAAACTTAGGACTAGCTGGCAAAAAAAACATATTTTAAACATTTTCCAAGAAGATTTCACTGTTATAGGTTTATCACACTCTATCAGTCTGAATGAAGTGGTGTTTAGTTTCTACTGTTACAATGACTGCATATTTTTAATTCTGAATAATGACTTTTATCCAAGACAGTACCTAAAAGGAAAATTGGCGATTCTAAACACTTTTTGATGGGGATTCCATGCTAAGAATAGGGTGTGATAAATAAAAATATTGAAACTCCAATATCTCAAAAAATTCCCAACAGATTTTTTAGTTTGATACATCAAAATGTTCGTCCGACCTTCCTCTACATCACTGCGCTAACCGTTTTCTTGGTCAATTTTTTTAACCCCAAAGTTTGTTCAAGCTCGCTGTGTGCGAGATGGCAGTAAAGTCTCTCAGATGACTTCTGAAACAATCTTTGAAAATGGTATTAACATCTGTTCCTGACAATCATCAGTTTATATGATATTGCGCATTACTGTAGTCCACGCCATTGAAAAAATTGAAAACTTAACTTCAGAAGGTATCGGAGGTGGCCATTTTGGATTTTGGCATCTCACAGAGTTAGCCCGCAGTTTTGGCTGGGTCACCCCACTCAATTTTTAGATAAACCTTTAAAGAACAAATCCATCATATATAAAACCTTCATAAAACAAGGCACATGTATCATTGTGTGTGACGGACACAATATATTCAAACGGTATATTTTCTTTTGGAGATATCATGAATAAGCATAGCTGCATTATAAACTGAACCAAATAAAAAACGCAAAACTATTTCCAGGGCTTTATTTTTCTGTATATAATTAAGATTGGCTGTTGAGTTGATGCATATGTATAATCAGGTGTCAAAGGACTCAGTTCTATAAAATTGTTAAATTCTGACATCTGCATCTGCGGCAATGTTTATCACATTGGGGTATGGTCATTGGACAGGGGTATTAGGCACTCGACAGAGCAAATCTAGTGTTTTCGTGTGAAAGCTTGAAGAAAATGATGCAAAAGGCCACACAATTTGCTTCAGTTGGTGCCACTTAACTTGTTAAAATGCTGTTGTTTGAGAAGTCAGGTCAGAGTTTGTCACACACAATGATATTGCAGTGAAACACTTCAACTATTGAAACAGGTCAAGGAATGACCTAAACACATGAAACAGAGTGAAAAGGCATTGGGTCTATCAAAAAGACCTCTAACAACCTGAATAGCAGCCGTACGAGAAACATCAGTACCATGTGGGCTTTCTTTATGCTTTTCTTACTGCGGAAGATGTCCGGTAGGGAGAATAGCAAAAGGAGGGCACAAAAAGTGCTGATGTTTAACTCTGCAGCTGATACACAGGTTGTATGAAGCCCTTCTGAAAGATTGTAAGCCTTTTTCACCCGCGGCTATTGTCTGGGCTGTTTGAGGACTTGTTTCCGTAGTGGCATTGTTCCATTGGAATAACATTGTGTGTGGAAAACTTTCACCTGACTCCTCAAAAATAATTTTTTTTAGCAAGTCAGGTGGCAGTAAATGAAGTGAATTGTATGGCCTTTTGCATCATTTTCTTCAAGCTTTAACATGAAATCATTAGATTTGCCCTACGGTGTGCCTAATACCCCTTTCCACTCACCATACCCCAATGTGATAAACTAGGCCGCAGATGAGGAAAAAAAGGTCAGACTGGAGTGATTTTATGGAACTGAGTCCTTTGACACCTGGTTATACATATGCATAAAATCAACAGCCTATCTGAATCATATACAGAAAAATAAAGCCCTGGCAATAGTTTTGCGTTTTTTATTTGGTTCAGTTTACATATAATTGGGATTGTAGTAGTGTAGTCCCAAATTGCAAGAAAACTCTCAATATTGTTCAGAGTTTTCACTGTATCAGGAATTTTCTGAAACTTAAAAAAAAAATCAGGGATTAAAACAATATATAATTACATGAGATATTTACGTGGTCCTCTCTTGGGTTGAGCCGAACTCTGATTTTTTCCAGCCTGGCTTCCTGTCTACGCGTACGATTTAGAGTTACATTACTCTATACATGCATGTATAATAAATGACTATTCCTCACTCTGGAGTCCAGCGAATTAGCCACCCTTTCCCTTGAATGAACATTCTCTTTAACGTTATGTCTGCCAACCCCCTTCAATGGCATCACAAATGAACTGCACCTTGGCGTTACCTCAGGAAGAGAGAATCCTAACAGTTCTAATGATTAGCCTGCTTATAATTAATTAACCAATGTTCAGGGTGCCCACTACCCAGTTCAGATCTAATATTCTTTTTGACTAGCTAAGTTTTATAGCAGGTCTTGGTAGAGGACGAGAGGTAAACATTGGTCGATTTCCAAGCATTTCTGCTACCTAATTTTGAGATAGAATGTCTAAGATTGAGATAGAATTTTCTATTTCTCCTCACAGAACTAGATTAAACCAGTTATTGTCGCTGACAGCCTCATGTGAGGAACATATTTTTGAATGATATCTGCTGGTGTGTTTGTGGGCATGCAATCGATTCCTGCCAACAATTCCCAATTAATTTAGATTTCCTTTGGCATGATTTGTTCATGTGCACCATCCAATACCTGATTAAATTTTAGTGGCTGTGGGAGCTCTTTTTGTGGACCGCAGTTGAAGAAATTCAAAAACAGGCGTCTACCGCGCTGCACTGTAGCATGCAGGCACGTTCTTGTTATATATCTATATCTGATTTATTTAACTCAATCATATTCAATTTATTCATGTGATATGTTATCAGATTGTTCTTGTTAATATTATTTCAACTTGCAGTCACAGACCTTTACAGTGTCAATTTGCAGGGGTGAACAAAGAAATTTGTTGAAAGATAAATTGAAAGTCTGCATAAATCGATTTATGTTTGTTTTTTATTATATATATCACAGAATAGGCATTATGAAAGTCAGTCAAAAAGTACAAAATACGTTGTATATCTCTTCTGAGACAATAATAAAACATTTAGTGTAGATATAAATGCAAGAAGTGAGGTACGCAATATGTAGTATGTGTAAGTTATCACATGTATTTCACAGAGCGTCTCTTTTATTTACGGCGCGAGGGTTACATATTGGCACGAATATAGGGAGAGCCATACACAATCCTAAGGGCCACATGTGGTCTCGAGCGCAAGATACACTGTACGAGGGTAGGATACAAGGGCCGATCTGTAAAATACTTATGATAAGTACTTAATTATACTATGATTGAATTGTTTTCTTCAAGACGGGCTATTTATCACATGCCGAAACACTAATATCACACCGGTCAGATACGGTGTTTGTCGGCCCTATCATGAAAAAAGTACTTAAATGTCAGTTTTTTCACAAGTGTATCACCAATAAGATGCAAATATAATCACAAGGCAAGTGTTCTGTCAACTTCTGTGTAAGTACAATGTCATGTAAGTTTTAGTCACAGTTAGTAAATAAAAAATCACAAAAAAGCTGTTCGTATTTTGAGTGTCATGAATGTCATTGTGTGGCCAGCTCAACTGATGAGGTGTTTAATACTTATAAACATCATTTTCAGTTATCGTGAGGGAATATGATGTATCAGATTCGCTCTTGGATAAATTAGAATGAGAGTAGCGTTTGTCTCCATTTGGAGAAATCTCCACTTTTGGTTTGGTTGGCACTGGTGGTTTTGGCTTTGGCGAGATGGTCTTGTTTGGCATAGAGTAAAGGTTTTTTATATCGTTTGCCGTTTTATCTGTCACACTATTTGGTGGTATAACCTTGGAGTTGATCTTTGGACTATTCGTGACATCCATTCCAGCTCCTCCATTGCTGACAGAAAATATTCCATTATTGGTCACCACACTATACATTTCTCTCTTTAGTTCTTGCTCCCCGCCACTGTGCGAAGTGACGTAAGGTGATATTTGGGAAACACGGTAATCCGCCATAACAGAATCATTGCTGTAAATGTTTTGAATGTTGTCTAATTCATCATAAATTCCATCTCCTTTTTGATCGTACCGCTTCAATGTATCCTGCGCTCCCAACCGTCGTGCTGTATTGACATTGTATTGGAAGACAGTGCTGTAGTTTTTCAACGGGTCCTCTTTTCTGCAAGGTAAGGTTGTATTCATTAGCGTTTTATTACAGTGTACAAAGATTTTGGAGAGGTTTCACTGGTAAAAAACGAGAACAACAGTTGCTGGAAAATCTGGGGCAAAGTGATGCAAAACATCAATCAGAATTGCACAATTGCCATTGTGGGGCACAAATATTTGAGACAACTTTACTAACTGTTGACAACTTGACATACACTGAAATTAATTAACAAAGCATGGTTCATGCATGTCTATTTAGTAATGCTTAAATGTGCATAATCTTTTAGAAAGAGCACTTTCCTAAATAACTAAATTTATAAAATGACTTTTCAGGACAGAGTACTGAGCAAATTTACACTAATAATTTACATAATGCTGTTTTACTATTTACAACCAAAGAAAAAAGGAAGTTAAGTTTCCTCTTTAAAAGGAAGTGCAAAATACACAATACATATTTGCTTATCTTGTGGGCAAATTTATTTATTTTCTTCTCTGTTTTTGAAAGAAAATTGACTTTTTCACCACAATTAATAAAAGAAATGTTTGTAAAGGTGGTTATATACTTAAGTAAACATCCTGGTTCTTTGTCATGTTTATTTACTACTTAAAAAAGATACTAAATTAGCCTATGTCTATCCTTCTTTTTCACAACAGTCCTGGAATGTGCCAGAAAAAAAGGAATTATTTACTGTCCTTGTTATATTTTGGGAAAGCAAGTTCTTTTCCATGCTGTTGAAGTGTGATGTCAGTGAGAAGTCAGTGTCAGAAATGGTATCCTTATTCTCAAGCATTGCAATATACTTATGTAAAATAACTACAAGCTGTGATGTCATTTTGAAGTGGGTCAGATTCCCCAGCTTCTAACCATTGTGAATCCATTTCAACTGTGCAACACAGTTTCAACACAGTGTCCAGGTAAACATTTGGTCGGGGATAGCACCGGCAAGAACATCATCACAGCCTGATAGCCAATGATCTGACAGTACAACTATGCATCACAGCTTCAACTTCTATATCTTGAAGGATGCACTCCATTTTATTCTATGATCAGAAAATTTATAAGTGTTAATGTGATCCCAATGACCTGTCATTGGCAATCCTCAGTCTAATTTATCTAAATGTCAGCCTTATGAGCATTCACAGTAAACAAATATTATAATCCCCGCAGAGCTGTTTGATTAATCTGCTATCATTAAAATGTAAACTTCGAGGGACCTTCCTGTGAGCAAACTTTTTGATATTATTATATTGAATCGTTATAGCCATTTACTCTGTACTAGTGATATGCAATTTGCTTATTATAAAGGTCATAGTACTTCTATGTGTAGCCTTGTTGCTAAAGAAGTTGTAAACTACTATTTTGAAAATGATTCTCAGGTGTACTCTTCCTGTGTTGATCTAACAAAAGCTTTCGATCGAGTTCAACATGATATGTTATTTCAAGTTTTAATTGATAGAAAAATTCCTAGTTTAATTCTTCGTGTTATTATAGATATGTATAGTCGTCAACAGATGCGAACTGTTTGGAAAGGTTGTCAAACTTTTAAGACCATTAATGGTGTAAAGCAGGGAGGAATTGTTTCCCCCATTCTGTTCTGTGTTTATATGGACAAATCGTTGAGTGAGTTGGAAAATTCTGGTTTTGGTTGTTGGGTCGGAGGTCAGTACTTTGGCTGTCTCGGCTATGCCGATGATTTAATTTTGCTGTCTCCTTCCATTAAAGGTTTAAGAAAGATGTTAGACATTTGCGAAAATTTTGGCATTGTTTATGGAGTTAAATTTAATTCTAAAAAGACTGTCTGTATGTTATTTTCTAAGCAACATGTTACTAGTAAACCTGACATGTATTTGTGTGGAGATAAGCTGCTATGGGTTGATAATTTTAAACATTTAGGACATAAAATTAATTTTAATTTATGTGAAACTGATGATGTAAGAAGTAAAAAAAATGACTTATTTAGCCGTGTCAATACTGTGTTAGCTACACTTGGTAAATGTCCGGATGTTATTTTACGTAAAGTTTTCAATAGCCAGTGTGCCCATTTATATGGTAGTGCTATTTGGAATTTAAGTGATAAGTCTGTTAATGAATTTGTCATTTCATGGAATCGTTCAGTCAGAAGATTGTTTGATTTACCATACAGAACTCACACTAGGTTTTTACCTGCTGTATTAGAGACACCTGGTGTTCTTGACCAGATTTACTGTCGTTTCATTAAGTTATGTCAGACAATGAAAGAGAGTCAGAATGTTAAAATTAGATTTTTATACAATCATTGTATGACAACTGCTAGGTCAATAATTAGTAGAAATTTTAATGTTATTCAAAGAAGGGTGCATTTAGACAAAACTTCGATTCTGTGTAAAGGTATTCAGATGCTAAAAGGTGCTTATATGCAAGATATATCTAACTGTGATAAGAGTGTGATAGCCATGATCCGCGAGTTACGAGATAGCCGGACTGAGTTGGATGGTTTTAATAATTCAAACAGACGAGATTTTATTGATTTTATCTGTACTTTTTAATAATTGTATTTTATATCTGTGATATGTTGATGTTTTAATTATATTTTATTATTTTGCCAAATTGTTTTTAAACTAAACCTTTGTATTCTGACAAAGAGTTTGAATAAAATATTATATATATATATTATAAGCAAAAGGCTTCACAATTTTTGTGAACATGGCAGCCCATTGGCTGACAGGCTGTGATGTGGCACTTACATGGGTTTTTTCAGACACAATTTTCACTCCGACATAGTGCTGAAACTGTGACGCAAAATTGAGGGGGATTCAAATTGGCTAGAAGCTGTAGAATCTGACCCAGTTTGAAATGACATCACAGCTTGTATTAATTTTATATTGCAATGCTAGAGAATGGGGATGCAAGCTCTGATCCTGAGTCCTCACTGACATCACACTTCAATGGCAGTGACTGTTGTTTCTGGTCAGCTAAATCATGCAAATGGCCGGGATTATTTTAAACTATTGCTTTCTGGTGTGGTCCAATTGTATTCACCAGAAGCTCTTGTCAATGAACAAATATACTTGTGTAAGTTTATATTTTCAAAAGAGGAAGTTTACATTTTCCTTGGTTGAATGTAACTCTGGCAATCTCATCACCATATAAGGAAATGAAGAATGGCCTGGACAAGTTACACTGTGTCTATTCACCCATAGCCCCAAGGAATTCTAAATTACACATTCTTAAACCACAAGTTGGTTTTAAAAATTCCCCACATTTCATAGGCTAAATTCACGTGGCTAAATATGCACGTATTTCATGTTTGTATAGACCCAGGACCATGCATAGGCCTTTTCGTGATATTTTTAGCAATTAAGCCTCAATTAACCATATGCAGCAAATGATTTGGCAACTTTAATTGTTCCAGTTATTTTTAGCCATTTTCATGAATTTTTAATGATCCAAGATATTGAGTAAGCACAACAGGGCAGTCAGATGATATTATTGTTCTAATGGTGCCTGTGGTTTGTAAATCAAGTCGAATTACAATTTCAAAAGGAAAATGTTAACTTTCCTTAATTATAATACCGGTATAAGCTAAATTGTGAAAGCTCAAAATACGGTTGCGTCATTTACCTTTTTCTTCTCACAATCAGGACGAATAGCGCAGCAGTAATGGCAATTAGGGCGACACCTCCTAGAACTCCCCCTAGAATTATTGGCAAGTTATCTGAAGATAAATGCAAAATAAGTTTAAAAAAAAAGAAAATATATATATATATACAAAGGACTTTTACTTTTTCAATGAAGTGAATTGGAAAAAAGATAACATGTAATGGCAACAACATGATATTGATTTTCATAATTACTGAGATCATGAGATGTGGGTGTACAATAAGCTACAGTAAATCCGGAAATAGCTGAGTTAGGCCATTAGAAATTCAGGGTTTAGGACTTGGGAGTTGGATAAATTTTATATATGTTCTAAGTTTTGCTTTTTAGCATTTGACTTCCTAAAAAAAATCAAATGATACACTATATATCAACCATATCGAAAATCCACCTGCCACAAACGAATTTATACCAAGAAAACATTTGAAAAAAGTATTTGCAATAATGCAATATTTTATAATGTTCTGAAAAATGAAGTTGTAGATACTATAAGACAAGTGAGTAAGTGGTATTTCCAAACTGGTAGATCTTTGTAAATCGAGATATATTGTATTCATTGCTCAGAATATATTTTTACTGTAGAATTTAAGAAATATTTCACATAAAATATTAAAGTAGTATTCACCTTTTTTGTTACTCCTATTGGGTGCCGGTGGTAAAGGAATAACCATTCCATGAACCATAGGCTCACAGGTTAAGTTGAAATGTACATCTGAAATAGTGCCACGTCCATCAGGAGAATCAATAGCTGGAAAAAAGCATAACAATTAGGTCAGACTTTAATCATATATAGGGCACAGTGAGGCCAATTACTTTAGTGGATTTATCACAATGCAGCTCAAAACCTGTCATAGTTTAGCACCTGAAACTATGGACAAGTATGCCAATTGCCCACCTTTTCAAATGACTTGTAATTTGGGCATGAACTAGCTGGTTTTATTGCTAACTGTCCTTATCATGTTCTCTGGACAAAGACATAAGCAGCTCCTCTTATACTAAAAGGCCGCTAAAAATGAAAAAAAAAAAAGCCCTATGGAAGTCAAAATTGCACAGTGTTACTCATGAATATTAACAAGAAGCGAGATCCCTTTTAATTGGAAAAATAATTTTAATGAAAATATTTGTTTAGCCAAGATATAGTATCTAAATCTCCATGATCATGTGTGTGTGCAGAGAATAATATCAAGTATGAAAATATTGGTTTTGAAAGCCTCAGGGCCACCGGTGACCTTGGAGAGAGCTTATTGGTAAGGGCACCTCTGGCAGAAATGTACATTAAGGTATTTACCCCCAAGGCAGTACTTTCAGACTACAACACAAGGAAATAGAGACAACAAAATAATCTGCTGTTATGAGTAATTTAGGACTTGTGAAAAGCATGTACTGATATTTTGCACTGTGACAGGATGCCTACATGAATTAAATGTTGTTATTACTTTGTTAGTTTGAAGTTTAACATTTTGAAGATGATAGAGCAACACACTAGCGTCCAAAGGGAAAACCCAGTAAGTCACATTTAGGACATTCTGAGAAAATTGACTTTTAAATTCCAGTCCTTGCAGTAAGAGATGGACTTACTGGGATTTGCCAGTGTCATTCTGGGGTAATGGGCCACTTCTTGAAAATCTAAACTTAATAAATATATAGAAACATGTCTCAGAAGTCCTATTTTGACCTTAACTCAATTTGGCCCAAAATGTGACTTACTAGGTTTTCCCTTTGGACGCTAGCATGGGCCAGCCAATGCTGAAAAGAGAAAAGATGCGCGCGAATGCCGAAACGACACCAGGTCCCCCCCTCCTATAGAGTACCCAGTTTGAATGAGCCACTGGAGAGTCGGATGAACAACATTAGTTCTATTACTGAATAAACAATTAAAGTTATTCAGCTGCATGAACAATATAATCTTAAAAAATATAATAAAACTGGAAATTTTCATAAACTTGCCTGAAATAGGTCAATTTTCTGCAATTATCCTCATAATAATGACAAAAATTATTCGTAATTTACAGATTTGGTCTTATTAATTTGACATTTAGATTCATAATTCGTCAAAATATTAACAAAATACTTTACCATGCATAATCATGTATAGCCTAGTGGTAAGAGGGTTCTCGTTGTTTTTCTTGATCATGAAGATACCGGGTTTGAATATGACTGTGCTGAATTGTCCACCCAATTCAGAACATCTTTTTTCTCCTTCATAATATTCTATGCAATATTCGTCATGTCTGTCACCAGATGCGTTAGTCGAGAAGTCATATATATCTAATCGTATGCTTGGTATAGTCCCATGGTTTTTAATTGTGCAAACTGTGTCCTTAACTATGACATCATTGGATGGATATCCCATTGTCTGTATTACAACTGCATTGCCTGATGCCATTTTGTCACCGTAAAGGTGAAAGTAAGCTGCGTCGTCCGTTGGGGTATCTGAAAACGTAAAAGAAACCCTGGTTATCATATAATTATTTTCTATGTTAGTTTACAGGTGATTTCATTAGTACGCGATTCTAAGGTTCCTGGCCCACAAAATACGTGGCATTTTTAGTTTATCTGATTGGTTAAGACCTTACAGAACGTCACACAGCTGATATATCAAACGTAGCAAGTGCTTGGTTAGCATTGATCCCTCACAGTCAAGTGTGAATGACAAGAATCGCATGGTAATGAAATCACCTGTAAAAGGATTTGAAAGTCACATTATTAATTTTGGGTAAATTTTCACTGACAAACTGTCATTAATTGATTAAATTGTCTTAATGTTTTTCAGTTGTTGGGGACTTCTGCCTGGTTTTAAAAGTTCATTTGGTTGAATTTGGCATAACATGCAAATTAAACCAACAAGGGACCGTTCAGAATTTACGACTTGTGGGGGAGGGGGGTGGGAGTCTTGCCCCAGGGGGTACTTACTTTTCACACATGTTCCAGGGAGGGGTACTAATTTTTGACAACATGTCCAGGGGAAAGAAATTTTAACAAAATGAAAATGTCATAAAACGCGCATTTACACATACTCAGTTTGACCACACATTTTTATGCGCAAAAGTCTGCGAATCTGTTTACAAGACTTTACAAGCGGCACAAGTATAACAATGTATGTATGAATTGCTTTGTATGTCAAGGGGGGTGTACTAAAAATGAGCATGAAACCTAAGGGTGGGGTACTAAAAATCCGAATGGAACTCAAGGGGGGGGTATCAATTTTTGACTGGCAGTTCTGGCAAAACTCCCAGCCCCCCCCCCCCAGTCATAAATTCTGAACGGTCCCTTAATGACCCTTATAAAGAGCAAATTTGACCTGATAGAAAGTGTTGACACTTTCATAACGCTGGAGAATTGTGAAAGTTTTTTTTTACCCAGTTAGAACTACATTAGCTATGTTTTGTGGTAGGGTCCTACACAAAATTGTGATGAAAAGAGCAATGTTACAGGAATTCGCATTGATTTAGACTTTTTGAGATTGAGATCAACCAATTTGGCTCTACGTGACGTATGGTAGAAACCTACTCATGTACAGCCAATATCCATTCAGTTTTATGCACACAAAGAAACTGTGAAGATACAGATGGCTTTTCTCGGTTTGTCCTGTTATTTCACTAAATTGCAAACTTGAACCGTGATATTTGCACTCAACAAGTCTCTCTTGTCATCGAAACTTGTCCGCTGTTAATCCTCAAATGCACCAATCAGATTGGCTACTGATAATTGATGGGCATTTATGCCAATTTCCATCAATGAGCAGTGCGTGGTTGACTTGGGACTGCGTTTTGTCATTCCACACCGCATCTTTGTGATGATAGGCTGATTAGCTCTGCATTATTCTTTATTGTATATCTATCTATCTATCTATCTATCTATCTATCTATCTATCTATCTATCTATCTATCTATCTATCTATCTATCTATCTATCTATCTATCTATCTATCTATCTGCCTGTCTATCTATCTATCTATCTATCTATCTATCTGCCTGTCTATCTGTCTAACTGTCTATCTATCGGTCCGCCTATTATATGCATTATATCTATCTATCTATCTATCTATCTATCCATCTGTCTATCTCTATCGATTTATCTATCTATTTATCTATCTATCTGCCTGTCTATCTGTCTATCTGTATGTATGTCTGTCTATATATCTGTCCACCTATTTAATCTATCTATATCTATCTATCTATCTATCTATCTATCTATCTATCTATCTATCTATCTATCTATCTATCTATCTATCTATCTATCCAGGGGCAGATCCAGAAAATTTCGGAAGGGGTAAAATGAAATGTAATAAAAATATAGGGATTTCAATTTTTTCACATTAAAATTTACAGGCCCTCCTGATAATAAGACTGGATCCCCTACTGCTATCTATCTTTCTGATCCATTTATCTTATCTATCTATCTGATTTATAAAGTTTATCTTTCTATTTCGATTGTTGCATGGTGCAATTTGGACAGAGTCTCATCAAAATGCGGTCTGATATGTTCATTTATGGACACACTTGTAACTGGTCAAGCTCATAATCCAAACTGACATGTCAACCAATCATAGGTTTTGGTGTTGTAGAAGACTGATTTGCAACAAGAAATAAATGATTTCATAGTTATGTTTTGTCTAACACACTTCTGATTGTCGGATTAATTGACAGCTTCTTCTGCTGATACCAGTGTACAGCAGCTGAAAATTGTAATTAGAATAGACTGTGTTGCTACCACACGTCACGTAGAGTACCATACGTCATGTAATAAATATTTCAATTAGCAATTACTCATTTATTTTATAATGTTGAGCCCAGTTCTTAGTTGGTATGGTTTCTAAAGTAATATGCCACTATCACCATGGCTTTAGTTATAACATTTGTCTTGATAGTTCTAGTGCAGTATTGAAAATATACATTTTGCTGAAGATCATGTCAATGGAAATCAACAAGTCTACTTCAACGCGAATTCCTGTAACAAACACTCAGAAGGAAATATATGCAAAATCTTAATCATTCAAAAATAACTTTCTATATTTTGTCATGTTTCTTTTTATTTTTGATTTGGAGAAATATTTCAAGGTTGAACGAAACCATGACCTGTGATTCACTCTGTTTTGGCCTGATGTGTCGATGACAAATATTTAGACAAGGCTCACATATCATCTGATTCTTAATCCTCTTAAATAATGTCCTTAAAGTTCAATTGTTCATCAATTCTCAGTTTGCTTATATTCCCTGAGTGAAGTCTTTTGTACTACAGTCCATCACTTTGTTATGCAAAAAGAGAGGACCAGTTCACTGTGAAAAATGCACTTTGTGACTCATGATAGCTGATGAAGTAGCATATAATCATGCATTTTTATGTTATAGTTCTATTAGCCATGATCAAGAGAAGGCCATTTCATTTGTCATAACTCATTTTAGAGTAAAAATAAAATGCATAATAAGAAGGACTATGTACAACAGTATACATGGAATGGACATTTTCCATGTGCTGTGAGAAATATCAAGACGAAAAAGTAAAACACACATATACTACCCACTTTGGTCTTACTCCAATGAGTAATTCTAAAAATAGCATCCGATGCATGCACCAGGTCCTTGGTCCACTAATCCATGCAATCCTTACATCATAAATTTTTCTTCCATCAGTGTATGGCTTTATAAATACATTTGAATTTATCAAATTACACCAATTTACATTAATTGTATCAAACAGATCAAAACGTGTTCATTGATTGAATGATTCTTTTTGACATTGAATTTCCCTCTGATATTATTTATCAAATTTGATTAAGACACATGTCGGACAGTAATAGAAACTTGGAAAGTCAAGCTTTTAACGAATTGGAGCAAGCAATCCTGAAGAAATGTGTTGAATAAAGTCAAGTTTAGCACTCAGAGACACAATATTGTACGTAGGGATGCATAAGTGCCATATTAATCACAAGGGCTCATCATTTGGGGTTGTCATTTTGTCTTTGAAATGTTTTTGTGAATACAACAACTGTAGCTGTGAACAGGAAGTGAAGGTGACAACAATGGCACTTGGTATAAATACCAAGGACCAAAAAGGTTATCATGGGTTTTTGGTGACATAAAAATGTAGGCTATTATTATTCTTTCAGGAAGAAGTGACACTTACTTAAACATTGATACTCCGCATATACATATCTGGCACCATTAATGTTTGTTAAATCTCCCACAGTGTTGAGGGCACACCTTGTAAATGTGTTGCAGTTCTTTCTCAAGATATCTGTTATAACGTCTTTGTAATATCTCCTGTATTCTGGTATCATTATTGGATTTTCACAGAATCCATCTCTTCTGTCGCTGATGTTGCCTAAATGAGCTTGCGTTACCATAATTTTCCCTGTTTCACAAGCTAAAGAGGCACCCTGCAGGAAAGGCATGCAGTAGATGGCCTCTTGGGCTTCTGATGAGACAATAGACATTTCTGAAATGAAATTACAATAATATTATATTTACTTTATACATCACAATAAAGTAGTTCTAATTATCGAATCCCAGCCATGGCATGGAGGGGTTAGGCAGATCCTCCTGAAACCACTGCCTCACCCCACCCAGGTGCAATGGGTAGTATTGGGTACTTGGTAATGAGGCTACAGCAGTGATGGTGCTGGAATGAGCTCTTAAGCCCCTGCGGTTAACCCCATGTTCAAGGCTGAATAGTCAGGGAGCCAACCCCTCAAAATTGGGATTTCTGTTCGCAGCGATCCACACCTCCTCAAATTTGGTACTATCGGAAAGGAAATTTTCTGAATTTTTTGATGGTGGCCATGGTTTTATCAATTTCTTGGACCGGAGATGTTTTATTTTGGTTTCCATGGCAACAAGTCTGCTTTTGTCAAAATAAATTTTATAAAACTTAGCATGATGTATCACAGTTGCTGTGGAAGCAAGGCTTTCATTGATGAGTGATGTGGTGCCTTTTACCGGTCTCACTACTTTATGGGTGAAATTTTGATTTTCCATCTCTTTCTTGTTACCATGGCAACACTTTAGGAGACTATTTCTCAAATTTTGTTAGTTTCTGTTCTTATTTTCTTTTAGAGAGCAACAATTTAACGGTATAACTTAAAAAATTATAAATATCTGAATTCTAGTGGGGCAATTCTTTCAACCAGTGGGTGTTACAAAATCAGATTTTGTTTGAGTGTGTTGCTCTAGCAACCAATTTAAAATTATGGAACCAGAACTCCCATGAGGTCCTAGTTTTCAAATGGCTGCCTCTCAAAAGGCAAGCTACATAGCCAGCTGATATTTTAGGGGAAGCTCAACCATACTTTCAAAATTTTGAAAACATTCCATTGACTAATTTTGGTTGCCATGGTAACCACCGGAAATGGCAAACAGGCATTTCAAAGTGATTTTCACCAAATGTGTACAATACCAAGTTAATTCAAAGCAAAAAGATTGAAATATGGGCAAAATCTAAATTAAACACTTGTTCAAAAAGAAACAAAGTATTATATATGAATTATGTTGCCATAGCAACCAGAATAAACATGTTTCAGATGCTGGCACAATAGATATACAATTTGTTGCGTATCTCTGGACTTATTTCAGGTAGAGTCTTTTATGATACATCAATCTTGATGTTTGTGAGGCCAAGGAATCTTATTTTGATATCAAAAGTAAGCTACTTTGCATATTTGTTCATAAAAAGAAACAAAATTTGTGTATTTACAGATTTATTGAGCATTATTCCTCTCTCTGACCACACAAAATCTTGTTAAACTGAAACATATTTATATTCTGAGTTTCATCTGCTTATGCCCCAAAATAATCTGAAATCTGGTGGATAACTCTTTCAGTCATTTGGTATCACAGTATCAGATTTTTATTGTGTTGCTATGGCAACTATATTGAAATAACAAAGCCATCAATTTCATGAATTCCTCTTTTTCAAATGGCCGTTTCACACTAACCATGAAAGGTTGCCTTATGATATTTAGGAATAGATCACATTCACTTTCATAATTATGAAACAATTCTAGTAGAGTTTTTGTTGCTATGGAAACCACCAGAAATGGTAAATTTTCTCTCAAAAGTGGTTTTCATTGAATGTGTAGAATACAATTCTCATCACATACAAAAAAGTGAATTACGGACAAAATATATTCAAAACTAACTTGAAAACTGATGGAAAGTATTATATTCTAAATATGTTGCCATAGCAACCAGAATCTCCCGAAAATTAGCATGATAGATATATACAATTTATTGTGTATCTAAGGACCTATTGCAGGTGCAACCTCATACGATATATCGATTCTGATGTTTGCGAGGCCAAGGAGTCAAATTGTAGTATAAAAAGAAAGCTAATTTGCATATCTTCATAATTATGAGTACAAAATGACTGTTTACAGTATTTTAGGGGTTTTTTACTTCATGAAACTGATGTTATTTAATTTTAGTAGAGCAGCTGAAGGCCAGTTTCCAGGTTTCGGACCGCACTCCCCGCTTGGAGATACAATAACATGTTTCATTAGCCAAAATTTATGGTAAATTCCCTCATTTCTGATTAATATTCCCAGACCAAATCTAAACTTCCAAGTTGCGATATTTAAAAAATGGGCTGCTTTCTGGAGCTTTCGTCCTTTGGAGAATCTCAGACGCCTGATACAGACTTCCAGATTTATACAGTGCATATCCCAAATATTCTAGTTTTACAGTGTGGTTCAAAATATCTTTTGCAGAATGTAGGCCTATAGACATTTTTCTTTTTATGTCTATTGTTTGGCTATTGAGGCCTACAATGTGTCACCATGGCAACCACACTGAAAATGAGGCTGAAACCTCACTATAGCTGACATTTGTGGCCTAGTCAATATCAGAATTGATCTGTAACTTAACATTGCACCTTATCAGGTCCAGAAATACACAACAAATGTATTTACCTTGCATGCTTGTGTCTGAGACATGTTGATTCTGGTTGCTATGAACAGAGATTTCATATACACTGCTAACTGCTTCATTACATTTTTGATGAGTCTATTTACAAGTCCATATGTCACTCTTTTTGTTTGTGATTAGCATTATATTCATCACTTACAACAAGAATCATTTAGAGGGAAAATTTATCTTTTCTGGCAGTTTCCATGGCAACCAAGAGTGATCAATGGAATTATTCGTAATTATGAAAGAAAGGTTGATACCCCTTAAATGTCTTGAGGCAACCTTTCTCAGTTAGTGAGAAACAGCTCTTTGAAAAACAGGACTTCATGAAATTGGTGGCTTTGTTATTTCAGAATGGTTGCTACAGCAACACACTCAAACACAAAATGATGTTTTGATACCAACTGCCTGAAAGAGTTCTCCCATCAGATCTCACATGTTTATTATTTTGGGGCATTTATAACAAATGAATCTCAGGATGTAACTATATTACAGTTTGACAAGATTGTGGTCAAAGAGAGGAATAATGTTGTTTTGAAATGATACCTAATAATGCTGTAACAGCACTATTTAAATTTGTTACTAAATATGCAAATTAGCTAACTTCTGACTTCGAAAGTCAATTCCTTGGCCTCACAAACATCAGAATTTATGTGCCGTATAAGGTTGCAACTTCGATGGGTCCTTAGATACACAACAAATTCTATATCTATTATGATCGTTTCTTTGAGACATGTTTATTCTGGTTGCTATGGCAACATATTTCAAATATATAATGCTTCCTGTCAGTGTTTAAGTTAGATTGGAATATATATATATATATATATTTTTTTTTTTTACATATTTCACTCTTTTGTATGTGATGAGCATTGTATTCTACACATTCAATGAAAATCACTTTGGAGAGAAAGTTCACCTTTTCTGGTGGTTTCCATAGCAACAAAAACTCTACTAGAATTGTTTCATAATTATGAAATTGAATTTAATCTATTCCTAAAATATCATAAGGCAACCTTTTATGGCTAGCGAGAAACAGCCATTTGAAAAAGAGGACTTTGTGAAATTGATAGCTTTGTTATTTGAATATAGTTGCCATAGCAACACACTGAATCAAAATCTGATACTGCGATACCAACTGACTGAAAGAGTTATCCACCAGATTTCAGATTATTTTGGGGCATAAGCTAATGAACCTTAGAATATAAATATGTTGCAGTTTAACAAGATTTTGTGTGGTCAGAGAAAGGAATAATGCTCAATAAATCCGTAAAGGCACCGATTTTGCTTCTTTTTACGAGCAAATATGCAAATTAGCTTACTTTTGATATCAAAATAAGATTCCTTGGCCTCAGAAACATCAAGATTGATGTATCATAAAAGACTCTACCTTAAATAAGTCCAGAGATATGCAAAACATTGCATATCTATTGTGCTAGCATCTGAAACATGTTTATTCTGGTTGCTATGGCAACATAATTCATATATAATACTTTATATCTTTTTGAACAAGTGTTTAATTTTTTATTTTGCCCATATTTCAATCTTTTTTGCTTTGAATTAACATGGTGTTCTACACATTTGATGAAAATCACTTTGAGATGCATGTTTGCCATTTCTGGTGGTTTCCATGGCAACCAAAATTAGTCAATGGAATGTTTTCAAAATTTTGAAAGTATGGTTGATCTTCCCCTAAAATATCAGCTGGCTATGTTGCTTGCCTTTTGAGAGGCAGCCATTTGAAAACTAGGACCTCATGGGAGTTCTGGTTCCATAATTTTAAATTGGTTGCTATAGCAACACACTCAAATAAAATCTGATTTTGTAACACCCACTGGTTGAAAGAGTTGCCCCACTAGAATTCAGATATTTATAATTTTTTAAGTTATACCGTTAAATTGTTGCTCTCTAAAAGAAAATAAGAACAGAAACTAACAAAATTTGAGAGATAGTCCCCTAAAGTGTTGCCATGGTAACAAGAAAGAGATGGAAAATCAAAATTTCACCCATAAAGTAGTGAGATCAGTAAAAGGCACCACATTACTCATCAATGAAAGCCTTGCTTCCACAGCAACTGTGATACACCATGATAAGTTTTATAAAATTTATTTTGACAAAAGCAGACTTGTTGCCATGGAAACAAAAATAAAACATCTCCGGTCCAAGAAATTGATAAAACCATGGCCACCATCAAAAAATTCAGAAAATTTCCTTTCCGACAGTACCAAATTTAAGGAGGTGTGGATCGCTGCAAACAAAGTACCCTTTTTATTCACATTTTTGGCCCTTGGCTCCCTGACTAGAATACTCCCCAGGGAGTTGAGAAAGACTCTGGATTGGCCTGCCAAGGATGCAATTGTATAGTAGGCAGAGTATGTATATACGCCCGTATATGTAGACTGTAAACACACTGCTTTATGGACCAGGAGAATACTCGGGTCAATACAAAACAATCCATGTAATAATATATAATTACGGGCCTACCATAGGACAAACATTCAAACATGGGAAAAGGAAAAATTAAAGACAAAGGTAAAATGGGATATCATTGGCTGACAGGGCTGTTAAATTGTTGTAATATCTGATTTTGACATATATGTTCCTGTTTTACTGGTGTAATGATATATATCAGAAATGAGTCATAGAATAAGTGACTTACCTGTCAACAGAAATAGTATTATTGAAAATACGTTGATATTAAAACGTTTACACTGGTTATAGTACTCAGGTGTGCTCAAGAATTCCATTATTGTGAAATTGTCCAAAATATAATCGAATGTATAAATCCTTCTGATATTCCTTTATGCATAATACATGTTCCAGTGTTCAATGTTTAGTGTTTAGTGTTGTGCTTATTGGGTGTACACTCATTCTGAAGTGCACGAAAAAGTTTGAAGGGGAGGGGGTTAGAATCTGTGCTCACTCAAGCATAAATAAGGAAACCTTGCTATATTTTACGCCTACCAACAATTCCCTTTACGTATATTTAAGTCAATTTCACCTTAAATAAGAAAAGGACTTTTGCAGAGTCAGTAATGGCAACAATTAAAGTTGTGTGTCATATCCTTGACAATGTGATGAGATAGACGGAAGTTAACCAAAAAAAAATGAAGTGAGAGATACTGTCAAGAGTTGAGACAAAAATAACATTTTGAACCTCTTTCTATTGGCATATCAACACTTCGTTCAATCAAGGTAAAATAGGAGATGGATTAATGGAATAATAAAGTAGCCCCCCCCCCCCACAGGCTACTGAAATGATATTGTACCTCGTTGTACATGCTCTTAAAAAAATTTCAGAAGCAGACTTCTGGCAGCTCTGCTTGCCAAACAAAAACTGTGAAAAAAAGGACAACAACAACAGAACTGTGATTTTATAAGGTTTGTTGAGGTTTGTTTTTGGTCAAGTTCATTGACGAACAACATATCAGTTGTGGTTTTCTCACAGTAGATGAAAACCATATTATTGTGAAGGTAAAGAAAGACTGTAACTTCCACATTTTTTAACTTTTTTACCTACCTCACCAAGATTCTCTGGGTGAGTTTTACTCATAATGGAATTTGACCCTGATGAAATCTTATGGTAACGGAAAGTTAAAGAAAAACGTATTTTTGGACACAAAGGGTTTCTTCCCGAATGCAATATTTTTAAAAGTCACTTTATAGAATAAGAATAATTGAACTCCCCCCCCCCGGAAAAAAGAGCCAAACATAGTTAATTCAGCATTCACAGAAGACAGGAAGCTTTTCAATATCCTTGACTTTTGTAGAGGGGTATATATTTCACTCAATTTAATTATCTGGAATGACACACAACTCACTGGTGCTATATCCTATTCTTGAATATTTGCAATTGGTCATTTCCTAAAAATGCTTCAAGGGGTTAAGAAGGACAAATTAAGGACACAGCAGTCACATATTTAAGTTCTGAAGCAAACTCTTCATAAATGCATTACATATTTAAGAGGATTGTCTTCAATGTATATATAAATCCATGACACATTGCTTACCTGTCCAGATGCAGTAGCGGATCCAGGGGGGCCCGGGTCTCCCAAGACCACTCTGATTTAATGTTCCATTAAAAAAAAAGCTACGATGCGGGCTTGCGAATGCTGAAAACGCTGTGGACCCCCAAGATCACCTTGCCTAGCTCCGCCACTGATGTATGTCTATTTTACAATTTAGCAAAATATTTAAGACTCAATCAATAAATTTTCCTATCTATCTATCTATCTATCTATCTATCTATCTATCTATCTATCTATCTATCTATCTATCTATATATATATATATATCTATAATCTATCTATCTATCTATCTATCTATCTATCTACAAATAGGTTTGTCGGTCCCCTACGACACTAGAATAATAATGAAAAGAAAAACAAATATGAAATGTATAATTCGATATATTGACGCAACAGTAAATGTGTAGCTTTTTGAAGTTGTGTCAACATTGCCTTAATTCTTAAGTTGTCACGACTATATGTGGTTGGTATTTTCCAGGGGGTTCCCAAAAAAATATTCCATGGCCTTAAGCACAAAAGCACTAGAATTTGTTTGCTAAGGTTACACATGAACTGCTTCTTTAATTATTTCACGGTCTAAATCATCATCATAAGGTCATGAAAATATATTTTAAACCGTGAATAATGAAACAAAGGCTTTCTGAAATTTAGTCATTTAAATATACTGTATAAAGGAAGATTTGGCAGAACTTTTCTATACAGGGGAGACTGGGGTAGGTTGAGCCATTTTTTGTTCCAGATTATTCAAATGCCAAAGAAAATCCCACAGCTTTGTCATGCAATCTGTTTATTGGAAATCAAAGTATCATACTTTGCCTAGAATCAGTTTCAAGGCAATTTTTAACACTAGGTCAAGAGGCACGACTTGCCCTGCATGAAGGGGTAAGTTGTTCCAGAAAACCTTGTTTTCATCTGTTTCTTCAGATAGATAATTTGTATCACATTTTTGGCATATTGCTGATATGTTACATGTATGGAACTTATCGAAAATGCCTGACCTATTTAAAAAAAAAGAAAATCAAAATGCTCAAAGACTAGAATTATGCATCATATTGGGGGTGTTATATCTCATCTTTACACATGGTCTTTTTCGTCTAATTCATTTCACTATGTACGTACGCAGGGCTTACATACAGACAAAATTATATGAAGGAAAAATGAAATCCTATACATATATATCATACCATTGGATATCATGCCATTGTCACAACTTGTCCCATTCAAATGATGACAAGTTACCCAAAAATTATAAGGCTAAATTGCATAAATTATTTTTAAAATATTAATCAAAGAAGTTAGATTAAATCCAACATAGCTACTCAAATATCTTGATATGCCTCCTTATTACCATGCACCAGAGGGCCCATTATCTAAGACAAAATTCATTTTTCAGAAGAAGAAATATGGAGTCATGTCACTGCAGAAAGTATGTACCACCCTCTGTTTCCTTCTGTCTCTCCACTTCAGCAAAGAATGTCATCAGCAATATCATTGACCAAACTGACCACAACATCGGAAGGAGCCAAAAGGAATTCATCTACTCTTCTCCCTATACCCAGATTCAGATTCAGATTCAGATTTCGTTTATTTTCCCATATATATTTTACAATGTTCAATTATTTCTTTTAAATATTACATGTAATGGGAAGGGAGTCCTCTCAAAGACTTATTTGTCGCTGCAGAGAGGCCACCCTTTTGAAAATATGATATAATGTAGGAAGAAAAAAACAAGAACTTAGTATTCAATTGTTTCGGATTCATTGCATATTATATATAAAAAGAGAAGGTCACACAGTAAAAAAAAAAAAGCCGTAAAATTCAGTGGAATAAAAAAAATTTAAGAGAAAAAGAAGACTCAAATGGTAATTTAGAAGTTTCCATCAGAAGACACAAGAGCAGGAGATCTGGGGACTCTAACAACAGCATATGTAACAATTATCAATTAAACAAACACTTTCATAAGAGTCAATAATCTTTTTCTTGATGTACAGTAGGGTGGGACTGGTGCCCCAATGTTTGCGGATCAAACCTGACTTTTTTTTGCAGGTGAGGTTGGTATATGAGAGTATGTGTGTAAAATTTCAGCTCATTCTATTAATATTTAGAGGTGGCACATTTCACTTGAAGTTTATAATGTAAATCCCCATTGGTGAGCCCTGAAAAAATGAGAAAAAAGCATGATTTTCCAAAAATGAGACTTAGAATCAATATTTTTCGACCATTCAAAAACCATGGGGGAGGATTTTGGGAGGGCAGTTTAAATCCGGCATAATTTTGCATTTTCCACTTCTCATCTCTGCACAATGTAGTGCCAAATATGACGAAAATGACTCGAAAACGCCTAAATTTAGAGATTTTCGCACCTTATAGTGGCCTACCTATGTATATTTTAGCAAAATGGAAGTCAGTTCTGAACTGCCCTCCCAAAACCCTCCCCCATGGTTTTTGAATGGTTGAAAAATATTGATTTTAAGTCTCATTTTTGGAATATCATGCTTTTTTCAGAGCTCGCAAATGGGGATTTACATTATAAACTTCAAGTGAAATGTGCCACCTCTAAATATTAATAGAATGAGCTGAAATTTTACACACATACTCCCATATACCAACCTAACCTGCATGCAAAAAAAAGTCAGGTTTCCAAAATGTGGGGCGCCAGTCCCACCCTAATGTACACTTTGTACCCAAAGAAGCTGTGGGTACTTTTTTTGCCTAATTACTTCTGGTATGAGTTAACTGTTGCTAGTTGACATACACCGCTCATCATCATTCATCATCGTTCTTCACAAAGGTAACCATCAACAACATCGAAGACTGCCAATGTCATCAAAGGTAATCAGCAATATCATCACAGTTATTGGGCAGACTGATCATAATATCAGAAAAAAATAAGCCAAAAGCAATTTTATGTACATCAGCTCTTCCTCCTCCCTTGTTCTGTTGAATAAACTGTTGCTAGTTTATGTATCTTGTGAACCAGCATTATATGGTGTAGATGGCTGTAATCACAAAATGTAATATTTTTGTCAATATCAAAAGGCTAGAAGCAAAGACAAGGAGTGTATTCCTATTCAGAGATAGGATAGACAATGAAAACAAAAATTGTCTGATCCAAACAATAATTAAACAATATAATTATGTCCATTCTACCTTTTGTCTTAACCAGGCTATTGAATTGCTCAAAATATCAAACAATTCCATTGTTCCAATCCATAAATTGTCTGTTCCATTCTACAAAATGCCTGTTCCATTCTATTAATATAATTATCTGGTTTAGAAATTAATAGAATGGACATATATTGTTCCATAATTTGTTGTGTATATATCAGAACGATACTGTTTTCAGTGGACGGCATTAGACGCCGAACGAAAAAACCATTCATTCAAGCAACACCCGACTGACCGGGATGCTTGTGAAGGTTTTGCCTGTAAAGTGGTCACTGGCGAAGAAGCAAATGTGGTGAGAACTGGGCCTACAATCTCATTAGGCATGGCCACAGCCACACTCCCACTAACTGACTGTTGTGATGGCACATCTAAATCTGCATCAGGTAACAGTCAGCAGGCAGCCATACAGCTGGATTGAGCCACACCTGTGTCGAGAAAGCAAGGAGCCCATCATCAGCCACAGAGCACTTTGTTGCTGCTAAATCATCAGTCACACCCAGGACAGTGTGTTGGACACACTTACTTTGATCTCTGGCTTGAAGATATATATCTGAAGACAGACAGAATAATCTAAGCGAAGATATAAAGATTGACCAAAAGAAGGAATATAAGAGAAGAACAGGGAAGGAAGGAAGAAAGCAATAAGGGTTATAGCATTGATTTGAAATATATTGACTTCACTCCTGGCAGCGCATCAATTTATCAATTTCAATTTGTTATCTCTCTGGGCATCGACAAGGCTACATCGCTCATCATCATTCATCATCGTTCTTCACAAAGAAAGCCATCGGCAACATCAAAGACTGCCAACGTCATCGAAAGTAATCAACAGCATCAAAGGACATCATCAGCAATATCATCACAGTTATTGACCAGACTGGTCATAAAATCAGAAAAAAGGAGCCAAGAGCAATACATCCACTCTTCTCTCTACCCAGTTCCGGTGAGTTAACTGTTGCTAGTTGATGTATATTGCAGACCAGTATCCATAAGCTATACTTGCAGAATGTATTATTTTTGTCAATATCAAAAGACTGAAAGCAACATGTAATCAATAATCAATGTGTTTCATATCCAACTTTCATTGCTTTCTGGCAGTCAATATATATTTGGCTATGTCCAATGCATTGCATAAAGGCTTGTCATGTATGGAGTCATCTAACTTACACTCATTCATATAAGTGTATTTACTCCAAATGCAGGGTGGTCAACATGACAACTCTAGAGTGGTAATTCCTGGCGCCTAAACCGACAACTCCTTAAGTCAAAATTACAAAATGGTTGTCAATGTTACAAATATTGGATTAGTTAGATGCACAACTCTGGTAATCAAGGTTACCAGATGGTGCACAAATTTACTACCTTTCGGTCACTTGCAGAGTTAAAGTAGTCATTTTGATTATGATAGAATAGTCAAAATGATTTTCCAGCAAGTCACTGCCAACTTTTATAACCATTACTACCTTAAAGTAGTCATGAACTAGTCACAATGACAACCCAATGTTTAGAGTATTTATTATACTGGATAACATTAGCAAGGTGACTACATGATGATGAGCCTTTTATATGGTAATGCCTGAATGTAACAATCATCTGGAGAGCCAGTGAGTCAAGCCTTTTGTCTTTAGAGCATACTGCATGAACACAAGTGCTTCTTTTGTGCACCTCCAAGCAGTTGTCCAACTTGGGATTACCAATGACCAGAAATGAAAGCCAGATATTTTGACAGACTGAGACTTCACCTGAACAAAAGAGATCTGCACTTTCTTTTTTGGTGACAGCCTTGTTTAGACTTATTATCCATCAAATGACTATGTATCTTCAAATTTGCCTCATTGCCTTGGACAATGATGCCATGCGGGGCTGGTTGTGGATCATCCTTATGTTTGATATCTACAAATAATTATGTTTGGTATAAACAGATGACTAAACCAAACAGTGGTAATCATTAACTGGTATAGTTGGCTTAAAATGTTTTCATCCAATCATATAATTGTGTGTTATCAATTACCGCTGTTTGGTTTTGTGATCTTTAACTGTGAATTTCCAAACACAGGGATGATCCACAACAAGCCTTAGCAAGACACCATCCTTTCATGCAATGAAGCAAATTTAAAGGAAACATACTGCAGTTATTGGATGGATAAGGTAAAATACAGTTGAAGAAATTAAAAACAGCAGATGACCCTGCATGTTGGATTGTTTAAAACAATTATCAGCCCTCAGGTTAAGTTTGTCACATTATCGATACAATATTTTACAACATCGAGTGGCCATATTTACCTATAAACACAGAAGGAACTGGTTTACTTTACGTCCAGGCTGCCTTACACTGATTCAAGGTGATTATTTTAATATTATATTACAAGCAGTGCAAGACGGTAATAGGTACACTGTAAACCCGGCTGATGGTAGTCACCGTTAAAACAACAGTACATGGCGTGAAACCGTTCTCTGCCGTAAAATTGCAGTTTTCTGTATTCATTGTGGTAGCTGCTGCTAAGTTAAGGCAGCAGCTTTTACAGTGTAATACTCTTCAACTTTAGAAAGCCACATGCTGTCAGGTAGAACATAGGAGTTAATTAACACTTTTACCTGATACTTCATATCAACAAAGAATCAACAGTGTGGCCAGTCCATAAATGATTCTTAGTGCCCGAGATAAATTTCTGTTTCCGACATGAGGTGAAATATACTCCTGTTACTGATGGGACATTTTTGGACCACCATTTTATGAGTGTGTTTTATAAGCTTGAAATAACTATTTACAAAGGCATGCCATGTCTTTTTATTAAGGTGCATTTACTTCCTATACTGAGTGTGACCTTCAAAATGAGACCCGTACTAGTTTGTTGCATCAGTTCTTTGCAGGGAATCCATGATTTTTCGGTTTGACTCGAGGGAAAAATCACTATGACTTATGGGACATTATCTAAAAAAATACATTTGCATCATTATTATCTAATCTAGGAGAAACATATTCCAAATGTATTCAAGGAGGAAAATCACTAAAATGTTACAATTAATTTCCACCGAATTTACCACAAACAGATTGAACATTTCTTGTTGAATTGTGATGTTCTTATGAAGCTTTGTTGGTTATTAATATTGCAAAATGCTCTTCCAACAGATAATCAATAGTAATTAGCAAATTGTTTGAAGAAAATATTTCCAAGGTTTGATGATTAAACATGCTTTACATGTTATGACAAGTGGATCGTTGAAACAGAGTTGTTTGATAGCCATGTTTTAATCAAATACGCTTACCTGCAAAAGAATCACAACACTTGATTTTCGTGCGCGATGTAGAACAAATTTACACTTTGTCAAAACCAATTATTAAGCTGTGGTCCTGTCGTAACCTAGTATACCATTACAAGTGCCTAAAATTATACGAGTGTAACAATATCCATCAGTTTACCTTTGGCCTTTTTTATCACATTTGAGTTCTTGCAAACAATTATGATCTTACTTAAAAATTTTGTAAAAAAATTACCAAAAAAACAACAACAACAAAACAGGGTGCCATTGATAACTGAGCAAGGACGATTTTCTTCCACCTAGTCACATCAGGTGGTTCCAAGGGGCAAACTATGCAAACGAAAGTTGCTAATTGATTGTGCGCTCATCTGTTGTCCCGTAGAAACGTATGGTAGAAATTAAGTTGCCACAATGTTTAGAAATTTCCCACAAAATTGCTTCGCAATGTTGCTCTAAAATTGCATGCAAATGTTGCATCTTGACATTGCTTCACAATGTTGTGACATCGTCATATCTATCATAAAATTCTACACCAACATTGCAATTTTGGTACAACATTGCTGCTATAGCCTACTGACTGACTGACTGGTGTTGTGCCTACGTAGGATTTGTTCATAGTGATGGAACCTGTGCCTACTTTTAGATCTGAGCCTGATATTTTAGCACTGTTTTTCCTAACTTTAAATGTATACACTTTTTCCAAACCTAGTTTACCATCACAACATCTTCCCTTGTGAGGGAGGCTTTCAGTTTTCCTTGAAGGCAAATTAATCATTTCATGGAAACATTGGACCAAATTAGTTATTTCTATCGAGCAGCGTCCAAAAAAACTAGTTTTCATTTCCAAATCTTAAAAATTTCAAAAAGTTTTTAGATCAATTTAAACATTCAAACTTGTCTGTGTCTATCTTCAGTTTTCAGTCATTCCATCTGCTCAAATTTGCAGTATCAACTCTGCCTCACAAGTGTGCTCATGCACTGAGTTTAATATTCATGTTACTTCAGATTAAGTAGCTTTGAATATAATTAAGCCACACTAACTGACTTCTGAGTACGACCACTTGGATTAATGTACCGAGTGCATGAGGACACAAGTATAGAGTAGTACGGGGCAGGCAGCCCCCCTTAACTTCAAGGTGCTATTTGACCTACTTTTTAGGGTCGATTGTTTGAATGCTTATACAGTCAGGAAGGGTTTACTCAACTCTACTTATAACTAGTGAAACAAATTCAATCAATTTTAATATCAGAGTTACGGCCATTTTGTAAAAAACTGCAAATGGCCTTCTTACCCAACCCATCGGGTAAGAAGCCCTCCTATTATAATCCTATGACAATTTTCTTTATGAGCGCATTCATCTTGAGAGTTATTTCTTGGGGTTCTTCTGTCCTTTTTAAGGCATTCTATTCACTTTTTTTGAGAATTATCAGTTCATCCTTTAATTTTGTAATATATTTTTTGCCCTGTTTCAATTCTGGGGCACATTTTTTCTATTTTAATTAGCTGTTCTAACAAGATTTAAGGAAATTTACACATTATCAAATGGTTCCTAAAGCCTTAAAGGAGCTTCGAGGCCCCAGTGAAGGGGTCCTCCTGCCCCTTCCTGTCCCTTACCATACAGGGGCCTCTCACCACACACACAGGTTTTTAAAATTTGATCTCATTATTTTGAACTAAAATGCAAAAAACATGATCCAAATCATCTATTTATGTGATGCTCATAAAGTGGAGCAATGCAGATATCCATCATTCTTTAACAAATTTCGAAAGTTATTTCTGACAAACCCTTTCAAAGAATTAATCAAAGTTACAAAAAGAATGCAAATTTTTTTGTTTCGTTAATTTATACTATGGTTTGGTGCTGTTCGCCCTGAAAATTTGTGACATCACCTGAAAAGCCTCTAGGTTCAATCCTATCAATCAGAAAACACATAAAATTTAAAAAATATAAGTTTAGATATCAGCCTTGGGGGGGGGGGCCTCTCACTTAACTCGGGCTTCTTGCCCCGTGCTACTTTATAAAGGTACTCACACCCATTGGGCTTGGAGTTTTTTTTAAATAAATGATTTTGGGGAAATAAAAAAATTCTCTTTTGGCAATCTTGAAATAAGTAATTTCTGGTAGGGGCATTTGTTAACAAGGTGATGTTTGATTCATGTATGAGTATTTGGGGGGCTTGAAATAAATAATTGTTGCTGCCATTGTCGTGAAATAAATAATTCAATTTTAACGAAACTCCCCCCTGGATATTTTAAAAATGGCCGCCCTAAATGAGGTGACTGCTCTTTAGGCATGAAGTCATCGTTCTTTGTCTTGAACCTGATGACGACCGTCGACCAGGCCCCTGGATATGAAATGGTCCCCTCCTTAGAGCTGTCTCAATTTTCGTGTGTCAATCTTCTTATTGCATTTACTGAATTTGCTGTGCATGAATATAATGTAATGTATGAGCTAGTTGCTCATTTTGTACTCTCCTTGTGAAATCTGACTCACCCTAATGCTTCAATTACTGGTTTTTGTTACCATTGACTTGCATGTTTTACCTGTTGCATGAATGTAATGAGATATTCAACAGGGGAGAGTTGCCTGCATTGGACCAGTGCATGCCTCGATTTGCCTCATTTGACCACTTCAAGTTTGAGTTAAATTTTATGAAGATGAGAAGAAATGTCCTGTCGAGTGTACTTCATCTATTTTGAAAGGGTAGCAAATTGTGAGTGGAAAAAATGCATACATTTAAAGTTATTAAAACAATGATAACAAGGTGATAGCACTCTTTCGAGAAAGAGTGCCAGGGTCCACCGTGAGAAAAAAAAGGGAAGGTATAGAATAGACTTTGTTATTGTTGCATTGGGGGAAGTAATAAACTCATGAATGAGACATTACAGCCAGGAAATTTGATGCGCAAAAAGAGTGGACTGCTGCACTGTGAAAATGGCACTTCGTGTGTCATCATGCTGATGATTTGTCATGATCATACCCAATACTTTCAATGTTAAATTGATTTAAAGAGACTTATCTCGCTTGTTGGTGACAGGTAAACGAAATTATTATGCATCTGATTTTTACTCTAAAATCAGTTATGACAAATTAAATGGCTTTCTCCTGATCATGACTTATCAAACAGCCTACCAATGATGAATGTAGAGAAGATGGCACTTCATCAGGTATCAAGAGCCACCAAGTTCCATTTTCACAGCGCAACAGTCCATTCTTATTTTTCATATCAAATTTCCTGGCTGTAATAGGCTTTTACGATGGCTTGAATATCTGCATATATAAAAATGCAACCTGTCATTATGTTATATCTAGTTCATGGATCATTTCATCTAAAGTAAAATCATGTGTCATTATAGGGCCAGCCAATGAAAAGGTTTAGAGTTCATCATGTCACCTGCAGTCGTTCTATCTTTGCCCAATGTAATCATCAGTGGTGAAAAGAAATGCCCTTTTGCTCAGTGCTCACTGCTCAGTCATTCATAATGCATAGGCAGGCGAGCCTGTTAAGCCCTGTTCACACCTTGGTGATTTCCAATTGACACTGGTCTGCGTCAGACAATTTGGCCTATCACAGACTGGACACTGTCTGACACAGACTGGACGCACCCCTGACACAATTTGCAACGCAGCATTACGCAAGGTCGACGCTGTGCAATGAACCATGAAATGGGCAATCACAGAGTGGACGTGGGGTCCCAAAAAAAATTGGGCAGGTCGAAATATTGCCAGATCCCTCCCGAGCAGCAACGTAAATCAAACCTTTCACTACGTAATTATTTTGGTAAGAATCAAACGTTGGGCCAAACGATATATGACAAAGGTAGGGCAAAGGTAATTTCCAAACGTTGCAATCAGATGGAAAACCAAACGTAGGTCGTAACCTTAGTAAGAGGTTGGCAGAAAGTTTGTTTTATAGTTTGGCCTAACGTTGGAGTCACACGTAAGTCATACCTTTGGGAGAGAGGTTGGAAGAACGTTTGGTTGTAACGTTTGGCTAAACGTGTCAGTCATACGTAAGTCTACCTTTGGTTGAGAGGTTTTTACAACCTCAGACTTTTACGTATGACCATACCTTTGATTCATAGGTTTGTTGAACATTCATTTGAGAGGCTTTTAAAACCTCAGAATATTACGTAAGTCATACCTTTGGTAAAGAGGTTTGAAGAACGTTTGACTATTACATATGACCATACCTTTGATTCATAGGTTTGTCGAACATTCATTTGAGAGGTTTTTACAACCTCAGACTATTACGTATGACCATACCTTTGTTTCATAGGTTTATCAAAGGTATAGTCGCACATTTGGCAATACGTAAGTTCCAAGGTTTCTCCAACGTGTTTTTGATATGTATGGACAACGTTTGAAAGTAATGTTCAAGGCAAACGTCTGATCATACGTGTCTGCCAAAGGTTTGTTGAAGGTTTGCACAAAGTTGCAGAACCTAGGATCCTGATTCCCAGAGAGCCTTGTAGCGCCATCTATTTCATACCTACTCCAATCTATCTGGTAACTTTGATATTATAAAAACTCCAACAGGATGCTTGCTGGTGATGATTGAATGAAGCCATGAAGAGATAGTAGATGCACCTGTCACAAAAATTTCAAAATATATATCTCTTAACATGCGAAAGATTAGATTGACCAAAAAAAAATCCGAAGTACTGCTCAACCACAAACGAGCAAGAGAGAATCAGTTAAGACCGGAGTTGAACTGAGCCTACTCGCAACTGAATGCCACCTATCCAGCAGGCCAATTTGGATTGGGATTTTTCCAACTCTTCAGAGTTGCAGCATTAATCCCTTACAAGGTAAGTGAATATTCTTATTAATTTTAGTCCTTAAATGGACTGCAGACTGCTTGGTAAAACAAGGAAGAAAAGTCTGCCAATTTTGGAGCCACCTTCAGTGCTTGCTGCTTGGCTCTGCTCTCTCTATCTCTCTCTGTTTTTTTTTCTCTTCTCTTCAGTTTTAATTTGTGTTTTCTCTTTGCAGATCTCCAACAATCAATTGACAAACCACCCATCCCCTCAAGACCTAAAAAAATTCTTGAAATCCCCCCCCCCCCAAAAAAATTCCTGCAGTAAAATCATGAGAGCATTCTTTATTCAACCATAATGAGGGCCAATATCGAAGGGCTTTATTTAATTAAATTTATTTAATTTTTTTCTGAGGGGGCAGGGCAGGCCGGGTGGCTGGGTCCGCCTGAAGCAATGCGGCAGTCCCCCGGGCCATCCGAGCGCTCCGCCCCTGGCCGGCACCACCCTGCTTGCTGGTTGACCAGGCAAATTCATGTACATCGTCCACACAAGCAACCAGTCCAGAAAACCAGTATACCACAGAAACACTCGTGCATAAGCCTCTCCTCGACGTATACATGAAATCCACTATCAAACAAGTCACATTTCACTAGATACAGTCCATTTAATTCCGAAATACAACCGCTGTCAAGAGATACATGTACACATGCTTCGTATCGCCGACTAGACCGGCTGATTCGGAAGCGATCACATCCTCCACAGTCCATCCGAGGGTTTAATTTAATCAATACACATCCTGTAATGGATATTCCATAGATAAATCCCGTGTTATGGTGGTATAAATGATGTTCTAGACCGATATAAATGGAATAACACAGAGCGGCGGCCATGGCTGGCACCTTCTGTCGAATGTTTGCGCATGCGCAAGACATAGCGCGCTAGGCTGGCCTGCCACGCCTGACGCCCCAGAGGCGTACAACGACCGATCCTTCAACGTGGGGGGTACGTAGTCAAGGGAGGTTGGAGAAATACGCATTATTTTCGATATATACGTACGTAGTAATCTCGTAACCAATTGTCGACAAAATACGTAGTTTCAGAACGTTGGGTCCGATGTGAATGGGAGGTTTAATGCTTCCTTAGACAAACGTTCCTCAAAGGAAATTGTCCAGAAGGGATGTCACTCTGCGTCAAGAAAATCACAGACTGTACGTACATACATCGTGCATCTAAGGGGCCGACCAGACGATAGTTGGGGGGGGGCTATGGACTTTACCCCGGGACGAACTTTTTTTTTCGTTCGCGACGTGTCGACGAACAATTTTTTCGCATGGGCACTCGCGACAAACTTTTTTATCGGAATTTTAACATTACGGTACCCTAGCTACAGGTGGAAACAAACTTTTTTTTTAATTTCCAAGTGCTGAACAAACTTTTTTTTTCAGTGTCAAGTGGGAAACAATCTTTTTTTTCACCAAATATCCATAGCCCCCCCCCCCCCCCAAAGATCATCTGGTTGGCCCCTAACACAACATGCACGAGCGTCTGACGTGCGTATCCTGCGCGAAAATCATTTGGGTGGTTTTGTCACCAAGGGAACCTAAGTCCAGCAGCCGTGCACTGTGCGTGTCACGAGCACTTGAATCACTGATGATGACGTCACTATTAGTATTTTAACAAGAGTATGAAACTATCTTGAGCTCTTCAAAGGGATTCCCTGACTTTGGGGTGTCCTAATGACACGATAAAATCCCTGCCATCCACTCAAATGACCTCAACTTGTCAACAATACTGTAATTAACCAGTGTACCAAAATTTATGGGTTAAAGTAAGTAAATATGGACACAATTTGAGCTCAAAATTGGCATTGTAGCTACATTTTAGCAAGAGGACCGTCTGTTGGGCCCAGTTGACGTTACCTTTTAAATGATGTGAAGGGGGGTTACTCCCTTCTTTAATTTAAAAAAAGAATGATGCCTTTGAGGACCCTGTATTGTTTACAATTGTGGTCCATAAAAATTATTAGAAAATACTAACATACATGCATGGCTTTTTAAATCAACTGGCATGTAAATGTTAAGAGGGCGCTGTTAATTAATGAAAATTGTGGTAAAAAGTTTAGGGTTCTTTGCCCCTTAATATTGCTTACAATACAGGCCTACATAAACATAAAAACATTAATTTAAAAAATGACTGATTCCTGAAGTCCCTCTGTTAAAAATTCTAATTTCCATAACTTCTTTTTTTAAATAAATTCTTTTCTTTTTGGCTATTCCTTGAATACATTATTTCTCAAATATTCCATGACTATGGGAACCCTGATATAACACATGTACAATGTATAAATGTAGGCCTATGCCTACACTGCATTCCTAAGTAACTACTTTGTCACCATGATTGTTTTCCATAGGAATATTATAGTCATGTAGGAATATTTTCCCCTTTATTAGTAGCTAACATTATTTTCTCCGAAATATGCAATGATTTAATTTGACACAAATAGGTCTCTGTGCTGCTGGTCTAAAGTCAACTTCCCGGCTAAACCTTCAATTTTTATCATTTTCATGCCGCCACATGCAGAACGATCTTATCAGCAACTTTTAATTTCTTGATAGTGCCCCCCTGCATGCTGCAAGCTGCTGGGTTGCCATGACGTCATAATATGAATGGCTCTATAAATAGATTGTGACGCAATCTTGGGACCAACAGACGGTCCTAACTGTGTCTCCTGTGTTGATTATGCTCTTTGAGGTTTGTTATAAACTGATTTGAAAATATTTGAAGTGTTTAACAGACCCCAAAAGGTTTAGTGAACAAGATGTGAGCATCGAAAAATCATGGCAATTTTACAATGCTGCAAATGAGAGGGAAATCCTTGATAAGGTCAGGTTCATTTCTCCAACAGCTTTCATACTCTTATTAAGTTTACATAACGTCATGATAAATATAAGATCCAAGTGCTCGTGGTGCGTGTTGTCTGCGGGAATGCCACGTGCTCACTGGGTTGAAGCAGCCAGTTGCTAGGTGACATTGCGTCCTATTCCCGCCAAGGTGGCGTCGTCTTGGTGACAGTCTGTGTCTGAAGGTGATAGAGAGGCTGAATTGAAACAGCTCTGTCCATGACGCCATTCAGGTGACTCAAAGTTTTCAATTCAATTCAATTTTATTCCAAATGTAAACAGGATACATGTATGTATTTAAACAATCAAAATAACAGTTACATCTGGGGGCAGATGTCCGGAGGACATATTTTGCCCAATTACAATACATAATTTGATTATACAAGTAAGGAGAACAAGAACAGCAATAACAAGTTCTTTTTTTAAAAGAAAACAAAAAGACTAGGGCTAAAAATAAAAACAAATTGTAGGATTAATATTATTTGATATACATACATTAAGTTTAATAATAAGTGACAACATATTTAGGAAGTGTACCGGTGATAAAAACAAAACAGGAAATAGTTTACAGAAAATCGGGTAGGTTATTATTATTTAAATATAGTTTGGTCTTTTTTTTAAATGAGTTTAAAACAAGGCAATTACTGATCAAAGAAATGAAATAATTCCATATTTTAACACCCATAAATTTTAAAGATTTCTGACACGTAGTTAAGCGCATGCTTGGAGTATGGAAGTTGTTAAATGATCTAGTATTGGAAGTATACCCAAATCATCGCTCTGTGATCGCCAAGTGGACCCAGGAATTTCACGGCTGGGTGCACAGGGCAAGCAACAATTTTGACCTGAACCTGACGTAGACTGGACTCAATGCCAAATCGCCAATATGTGAACCAGGCTTTACAGGCGATTTCGTTACCATGCGATTCTGGTCATTCGCAGTTGCCTGTGAGGGATCAATGCAATTTATATGCTTGCTACGTTTGATATATTGGCTGTGTGACATTCTGTTGTTTCTAAACCAATCAGATGAAGCAAAAATGCTATGTACGAGGGGTGTCCCAAAAGTTCTGACCAATTTTTTTGACAGACCTTTCTATTTGAAGTAGCTGTATGAAATTTTCACAGAATCAATTTCAGGTATATCACTATCCATTTTGAAAATATGGTACCTATTCGAACATTTTAAATAACTTTTCTGTTGTCATGGAAACAGAAGGTCAGTGCACCCAGCGCAGCTCAATTTTTTAGGCCAAAACCAAGTGTCTAGGCTTGTAAATAACCAAGGAATTTACTGTAAATATGCAATGGATGATCATGAAAAATATTATTAGGAAACCTAACAGTATCTCAAAGTTTTTCATTTACCCTTAAAGTCACTGTGAATCAGTTTAACCCATGTGCTAAGGCGATCACCTGGGTCCTCCAAACTGAGCTGTTCCTAAATTGTGGAATTTCTGTGTATGTTCAGACTGCTTCATTTCTCGTTATGACTATTATTTCTTTCATTTTTGAACTGGTATATAAATTTTAGTATAATGCAAAGTTACAGAAGGCCAAATCTGGTAATTAAAGCTGATAAGATGGGGTTTTGAACCTAAGGTACTTGAGCACTGCCTGTCGACAGCAGATTGTTTCAGCCAAACCGTCTCAAGTGCTGTTAGGCAACTGCTGGAAAACACCTTTGGTAATTGCCTCAGCTGATCAGGTTGAAATATAAATAAATGTTTATAATCTAATGGAAGATATCTTGAAAGACTGCAAGCCTATCAGGAAATATATTTTCTTGCAATCATTTGCTTTTTTACTATAATTTCTGTGACTTTTAACACAGCTAATTTGCTGAATTTTGTCAGAGAAATTGAGCTGCGCTGGGTGCACTGACCTCTCGTAACCATGGTAACAGAACAGTAACTTAAACACTTCTTACAGCCTTGATTTTTTCAAAATAGATGGTCAAATACCTGAAATTTATTCTGTGAAAATTTCATTTAGCTATTTCAAATAGAAAGGTCTGCCAAAAAAATTGGTCAGAACTTTTGGGACCCCCTCGTATATAGTGTGTAAAGAGTCTCTGAATCGCATACTAAAGAAATTGCCTGTAAGATTAATATGAAAAATATACAAATCTGAATAAAAAGTTTGAAAGCATCCGGCTGTTTTTTTTCTCTTGCAGCAGATAGAAAATGCAGAAAGACAGAGAGAAAATTAATCTGCAAATGAAAACAATAGGCCTGTGCTATGTTGAACCAAACTTGATCAGATAAAAGAAGATCTTCTCTTCCTGGATTAGTTATTAGGATCTTCAGATTGGTACTTCCAATACAAAACGGAATATGTAGAGTAGGTCGGGGCATGCGGCCCCCCTTAACTTCGAGGTGCGATTTGACCTTCTTTTTATGGGCACTTATTTGAATGCTTATGCTGTCAGGAAGGGATCACTTGAATCTACTTATAACTAGTGAAACAAATGTTTACCAATTTTAATAAAGGAGTTACGGCCATTTTTGTAAAAAATTTAAAATGGCCTTCTTACCCCACCCATCGGGCAAGAAGCCCCCCTATTATAATCCTATGGCAATTTATTTTGTGAGTGCATTCAGCCTAAAAGTTATTTCTTAGGGTTCTTCAATCATTTTTAAGGCATTCTATTCACTTTTTCTGAATTTCAGGATTTTTCTGTTCATACTTTTATTTTTTAATATTTTTTGCCCTGTTTCAATTTCGGGCCAAATTTTTTCTATTTTAGTTAGCTATTCTATCAAGATTTAAGGTAAAGTACACATTATTAAATGGTTCCTGAAGCAGCTTCGACCCCCCAGTGAAGGGGGCCTCATGCCCCATAACATGTGGGGCCTCTCGCCCCAAACCCACATATTTTAATTTGACCTCTATATTTTGAACTAAAATGCAAAAAACATGATCCAAATCATATTTATGTGATGGTCATAAAGTGAAGCAATGCAGATATCCATTATACTTTTAAATATTTTCAAAGTTATTTCTGACAACCCCTTTCAAAGAATTAGTCAAAGTTACAAAAACCATTCACATTTTTTGGTTTCTTTAATTTCTACTATGGTTGGTTTGGTGCGGTTTGCCCTGAAAATTTGTGACGTCGCCTAAAACACCTCTAGCTTCAATCCTATCAATAGATAAACGCACCAAAATGTAAGTTTGGATATAACCCTGGGGGGGCCTCTCACCTCACCCGGGCTCCTTGCCCCGAGCTACTATACTGTATTTGATTAATCCAATAGAGTTGCTATCAGAAATCTTGCACATGTCACTTATTTCTTCCATTGAACCACCCTATGGGCACATCTACGTTGTAGCAACGTTGCAACAACGTCACCCTGTTTGTCAAATGATGTGGAATTGTATGGTTGAAATTATGCTGTCACAACCATAGGGGCTTCTAAGGCATGGTCAATAAACATATAAGTATATATAACTTAAAGGGGAATCACCATTTTTAGCAAAAAACATGCCAACTTTGACACCATCCTGTGGCAAGACATATTGATATTTTAATTCCAAAATTATCTAGATTTGTCCAAAAACACCTGTGCATAAACTGTGTAAAATTTTGTCTGGGTACTGCAAGCGGTTCCTGTTGAACAGGACAAACAAAATCCGCAACTTATTACATTTTCCCAGGACTTACGGGACACCAGCAGTTACCAGAAAATCTCAAATTTTCATCATTTTTGGTCTGAAAACACTTACTTTGTGTGGAACTGTGGACTTTTTTTGATGTTCACTGATGAGAATAGTACCCAAGCTTCGATTAAGAACAGTAGTGGTCATCTGTCACTCACAAATTAATTCGTGGAAAGCCTTTTATCTTTTTTTTCATGCTTTGAGTCACCACAAATCTTCCCTGTCCTCCATCTTGCCCTGAACTGCATTGGTGACGTCACCATGGCCATTGTTGCTATTGTTGTGGTTATGACATCACTATGGTCAGCTGACCAGTAATTTCTCAAATTTAGGCTGTTGTAGGATTAGGGCCTTTTACATGGACACTGAATTTTCTCAAGCAAGTGAAAAAAATCTTTTTTATTAATAAGTTAAAATATTGAACTAAAGGTGAGATTTTTAGAGTTTTATGGTCCCTCACAGTACTTGTTGCAGGATGACTTTCAAAATGGCTGACAAAAGCTGAAAGTGCCTCTTAGAAAATTTTATTTTGCCTGGGAAAGTTATTCTTGTTAGTACTGAAGATTCATATTGCACTTAGCATTTGACTTTTATGTCAAGGAATATCTGTTGAAAAACGTATGGTGCTGGCAGGTCTGGTTATTTAAGACCAGGTCATTTTATGACAAAAAATCGGAGATTTCCTGGTAACTGCTGGTGTCCGATACACGAAGCCTCCAATTGTACTTAAACGATCTATCCGCCCGCCGCCCGCCCGCCCGCCCGCCCGCCCGGCGGACGGACAACATTTTTACCCAAGTGATTACAATACCTTCTTCGAACTTCGTTCGCTGAAGGTAAAAATGAAAAAATCGACACCCTTGTCTGATTGGCTTATCATCGAAGTCATCAATATGAACTGTGTATGTAATCATGCAGGTGAAGCTAAAAATATCACATGGCAGGTACTCTTATTTTTCTTTTTTCCAGTATTACCTTTACTTTAATATCTAAACACTTCAACAAAAATAAGTCCCCCTTCACAAAAAATTGAATATCTCAAAGACCTCTTTTCCGATTTCTGTTAAAGTTATCATATTTGTAGGCCTGCATATTGAAATCAAGCCAGTGTATTTGTTGCTTGATTGCTTCATTTTTTCTGAGCCAGCAAACCCTTAGTGCATGTACCCCTCTTTTAAAAAATTTGAAGTTTTGACTTCTCAAAAAAACAACAACCTATTAACACCCTATTTTTGCAATTGGCCATCCAGAATTGCCTTTGTTCATTAAGTGTTAATTTTTGAAGGAAAAAAAAAAAGATTAATTTGGCAAACGTCCCATGGATTTCAAGATTTGATTATGACCAAAACGGAAACTGGGATTCCCGGGACTCCCGGTTCTGGGCACTTCATTTCCCGGTTTCCCGGTTTCCCGGTTTCTAAGAAAACTGCATGGGAAATTAGCAAACCCTAGCGCAAAATCAGGGGGTGGAAAGCGAGGAGGGGGCGCAAGTAGGGGTGCATAGAAAGTAGGGAGTGCAGAGCAAGGAGGAGGCAGAGAGCAAGGAGGGGCGCAGAGCAAGAAGGGGGCGCAGAGCAAGGAGGGGTGCAGGGCAAAGAGGGGGTGCAGGGCAAGGAGGGGGTGCAGAGCAAGGAGGGGCGCATAGCAAGAAGGGGCATAGAGAAAGTAGGGGATGGAGAGCAAGGAGGGGATGCAGAGCAAGGAGGGGTGCAATTCGAAAAAAAAAAAAAAGAATGAGAAGAAATTAATAGATAAAATAGCCAGGAAAGTTGAGTTTTAATTTAAAATGGCATCCCAGTAGGCCTACTTCTGAACTTTACACAACTGCGTGACTTATTGCAAATTTTCAAGTCTTATTAATTTTCTTAAATAAATACCATTTCTCACACCTTTCATTTTATGTGTAAATACTATGCCAAGAAAAGTGAGTGCATGTTGTTACGCGTGTAGGCTACATGCCTCCTTGCTCTGCGCACCCCCTATTTGCTCTGCGCCCTACTAGCGACCGCCTAATTCGCCTAATGGTAGAGCCGGCCCTGTATATAGCTTGTGGCTGTCACTATAACCATTAGGCTATGTATTAAGAACATTACCATGGTTACTGATCAAAAACGCCATTTAAATATGTGAATATTTAAAAAAAAATGTTTCCAGGGTCTAGAGAAAGGAAGAAACATTCATTACTTATGATTTTATGTTTGTATGAATAGTCCGTTATTTCCCAATGTCTATTTCAATCATCCTTTGCCTCTTTGCTTTGTCTTCCTCTGGTCCTGATTAGCCTACCAAGTGCATAAATACAGGACGTAAAGCCCTAGTTGGCCTGTCCATCCTCCATCCTACATTCAAATGTGCCTATTGGAAATTAAACAAATATATTTTCACACCAGTAAAAGTAGTGAAAACACATCAAGTACATAAAATACTGCATTCAAATGACACACATTTATCTAACTAGCAAAAAACCGCATGTTTCTACGATACACAGAAGTGGAGATGATGCATTTCTTCATTTTCTAATGATCAGGTGAATTTAATCCAAATTAATTGATTAACAAGTAATCATTTTATAACCTCTCATGAAAGGTCACAGGTTAGTGCAACAAATGCAGACACTTGTTGATGTCTAGAAAAAAAAGAGCTACATTAAGTTACATTTTGTTGTGTTGATCTTATGTCTGGAAATCATGCAATGAATTGCTACATTGTGTTGCACTCAACAAGAGGTCATGAACCTGTTGAGGGGGCCACCATTCAAGGGGGGGGCTTGGAGTTTTATTTTTAATAAATAATTTCTTACTCAGTTTTGGTGAAATAAATAAATTATTTTTGGGCAGTCTTGAAATAAATAATTTCTGGAGGGGGTACTTCTTGATTAGCATGGGAATGGTAATTCGGAAAAAAAATCCTGGTATTATTAGTACTTTTCATTTGTAAACCCCATACGATCCGCCCCTGTAATTTCTTGTTGATTTTTAAAAATTATTATTTTTTTTTTTTTACACAAAAAGTCCAACCCCCCTCCCTCCCACCTAAGATCATCCAGACAGCCCCTCACGGCTCACTTCACAATCGTGACGTCAACAAGTTTGGCGCCATATCAGAGCTCCCAGAATGCATCACGTCACGTCACGATTGATTTGATCCGGAAGTCTATGAGGACTTTGTGTGTTTTGGCTTCAAAATTCTGTTTTTATGGTATTTAATCGACATGACAGATTAAGAATGAGATCCAAGTGGACTGTTGCAGTAAAGGAACAGGGTGAGTGGGGTTTGTACACCGCAAAGTTGTTTATGTGCTGCTTTTACGATCGGTCAAAATCATGTTGCTTCTCCTCTTCTATATTTACTATAACAACAACGTGACGTCAACACTTGGAGGCTCCGTGGTCCGATAGGACTCAAGCCAAGCCCTGGAGAAGTATGAAATAGGCTTTGCTCTTTCAACCAGTGCGGAAACTTCATGAAATTCACATATGTTCAAGACTGGGTATTTTTCTACAAATGTGGAGAATTTCAGAGTGCTAGACTTAATTTTGAATGCGTATGATTAACTTGAAATAGGTGTGTCAACACTGCAAAAATGGTGATCTCCCTTTATATTATATGAGTAATATAAGTATCTATAAGCTTAGAAATCCCTATGGTCACAACATTGCGAAGCAACATCTAAGATATGACTCTAGCATGCGCCGTTGTGGCAACAACCCTGTGAGGCAATGTCAATGGTTCAACGTCAACATTACAATTAATGTTGTAAAAAGAACCCGACGTCGTGTTCACGATGTGGCAACATAATCTCTACCATACATATCTACATGACCAACAGACCGGCCCTCCACCAATTATAGCAATGTCAGGGTTTATGTCGTGTGCCCCTTGGGCAGTTGCTGAGCCGTGCGGAGTTGCTGGTGGAATTTGTCTGCTCCAGCCTAGAGTGCCACCTACAAGATGTTTTTAAGCTGTAGGACTGCTAGCAGTGATCCAAATTATTATCTGTACTGGTCAATCAAGAGAACATGCAGGTCTCTGAATGAGTGTCATCTATTGGACCAATCGGAGGACAATTGCGTGTTGTCCATGCACTGTCTATTAATAAGTCTCTTGCCTGCAGTCACCTGAGCATCACCAACGTCATCATCATGAAATGTACTGTCATTACCAATTCAGTTACTGTAGATCAACTTCTTATTAGTAAATAGATGTGCATCTAAATAATTCAATCGCTGCTTTTTTTCCAAGCAGCGGTTTTTCCAGCCAGATAATGTCAAAAATTTGCTTTTTTTCAGCCGATAAACTTGAAATACAAAAAATGAGTGTTGGTTCATTCAGATTTTGGCACTCTGTGAGTCATGACAGCCGATGAAGTGGCAACTTCTCTACATTTAACATGGAAAACAAAGAGGCCATTTGATTTGTCATAACTGATTTTAGAGTAAAAATCAGATGCACAATCCTTTCGTTTGCCAGTCGCCTACAGGTTGAGACAGGTAAATTAAGGAAAAGTTTAAATAGTGGATTATCTCATAATGAGACAGTTATATCACCCAGGAAGTGTACGTTAACCCCTTTGAAGTTCACAAGGTACGCTGCCCTACTGATATGTAATCCGGTATATTGATTATATGTATAGTACCTATGTGAAAGCACAGGACACTTTAGTGCTAGTCATACTGCCAATACTTAGTGTAACTTATCCTCAGCATATTTTTGTGGTACCGTAAAACTACTTTGGCCATCAAATGGGAAAAAGATTCACTCTGCCATAACAGTCAAACTATTAAAGATATCAAGAAATCTATCATTGGATCTACTATGTATGTTGGAATGTCTTCTTTCAAGCTCTACTTTATGCATGTAGGCTTGTGACTTATTTTTAAGATGACCGATTGACCGTTTTGGGATATTGAAGACTTGCAGAAAGAAGTGATTTTTTAGAGAAGAGTCTATATTTTGTTCAGGTGGGTCAAGTGCAAGCTTACTCAATAATAATGATGAACAATTTATAAAGTTATACCACAGGCCAATAATCACATATATGTTCAAGTTCAAGTTTATTGACCATTAATATAAAGCAGACCAACATTATAGATTAACATTCAGCTCAACACTAAGGCCCGTTTTCACCAACATGGTATTAAGAGTTATGCCAGGTCTTAGCTGAGACCTGGTCTGGCTAAGCCAATCACTCAAGCGGAGCAGAATCAAGGAACATTTGCTGAGTGAAAGTCTGCACATAGTATTTAAACAACTCAACTGCTACAAACACAATAAATCTCTGAAGTTCCCAAACATGGCCACATGACAAGGTAAGAGAAAAAGAGGGGTGGGCTTGGAAATTAAAAAAAAAGAAAATTAATTAGTTGTCTGTCCAGTGTTGGTGACAGAAATGCATTTTTCTTTAGCCCCCGCCCCTCAAACAATAAATTAATACAAATCAGCTGGTCATGCATTTTTGCACAATGAAACTACAATAATGGTTGAATCCCTTTGAATATCTTGTATGTCAATTTGTTCCAAAAAGTGAAAGTGCAAAACCTCGTAACTCAAATCAGACCTTTGAATCGCATATTTAGGATATTTCAACCTTTTTTGAAAAATTATGATTGTGGTACGTTTTTTATGGCTCACAGGAAATTTCCTTTTAAAAAATTTTTTACCTCCCTATATTTATGGTGGTGATACAGGCCATTGAAAAAGAGCGTGCCCAAAAATTGTCATTTACCTCATTTTTGATATTTTAGCCGTTAATTAAAATTAGCTGTTGTCATTTATCGTGGTCAAATTATATTTTTTACTGTTTACCTATAGATTACAGGGACATTCAATGCTGCAAGTTGCTTTAAAATGTGATAAATGTTCGAGTTACAAGGTTTTGTACTGTAAGAAAGTGAAAGTGCAAAACCTTGTAAGTCAACATTTTCAATCATATCTGATGGTGACATCCACACTAGGGGTCAACGACCACTGACAAAAAAATATGCTAAAACAGGGTGTCACTTTCTATAAATCAAGTTGAGCCTAACTTACATAATGATAAACATTACCATAAAAAAAGATCGGTGATAGTTTTTTCCAATTTCTAAAAAATGGCTTTTTTTTTACATACGAGGTTTTGCACTTTCACCATCGATATGTTCTGTTTTCATTGGCCTAATCACTTTTTGACACCAAATCAGTTTGAGATGGCTGATCCTTAAGTTTGGTGACAATGTGTATGATTCACTGAACCTTGACAGGTTTACATGCTTAGCACACTCTTGGTGAAATGGACTTAGTTATACCAGGTTTAAAGGAGTTAACACCAGGCTTAACTCTTAATACCATGTTGGTGAAAACGGGCCTAACAGTTTCAAAATCCTAATGGATACACAACTGATTCATTCCCACTAACAACGTTCCACAAATAATAATCTATAAATTTCTTCCATTGGTTTCCCAGTGCAAAACCTCAAGAAATTTCTCTGGCAGATAGTTGATTATAAATTTAATATCCCATTAATTAATGTATTGAAAGTTTATGGTTCACACGACCTTGCCATGTCTTTAAAGTTCTGACAATAATTCATACGGTGTTATTTGTGATGACAATGATAGGCGAAGGTTACAATGATGAAAGCATCATCTCAATTAATGGCAAATGAAAGCTCACAACAAAGGCTTTAAATGAGGATTGGGAAAGTTGTGATAAACTTCAAGGTTGGTATTTAATGAGTTGTGCATGTTCAAACTAAATGGTGACCTTTTTAGCAGTGCTGAAAGGTTTTTCTAAATTGTTTTAGATTGCATGGTGGCACCTGGACAATTACCAGTTTTAGAATTTAATTTGTGTGAGTCTGGTTTCAGCCAAAGGGCATTCAATGGATTGAGCTGCACACACTAGAGAAATATTATTATTATCTTGAGAATTTTAAGCTAACCATCTACGTATGTACATCTTTACACTGCCAATCTGTGATGTCTTTGTTATTTTCTATTTTTTGTGATATATTCTTGCGGTGCATTGTTTCTTTTTACCTGTGTATGGATTGTCTTCCTGTTCAACTCCATCCACCTTTGTATGTGAACCTGATTTTAATGAGATGTTTTGCAAACTGAAATGTCTTGCTTCGCTGCCAGGAAGTCCCAGGCTACAGGCAATGTCAAGATTAAGAACAAACTCAGACTCAGTTTTTTAGCTTTTATAAATAGACATACAAATTCTAAGCATATATAGCCGGTAAGAGCAATGGTTCTACTCGATGACAAAAAAAAATTGCCATTCATGAGGAGCTGCAGTGTTGAGAAATCATACCAACGATCAATATGAGTATACTATATACTCATGGTCCCACAACCACACATATGCAATTCACAGATACATTGGTGCACTCCACTGAACTGAGGTTCGAAACAGTCAATGCCAAACAATGCTAAACAAGACAATCCAGCTTGCTATTGTTTAACAGGGCCCCTTTAAACATTGTCAGAGCATAAGAAAATGTGACAGAGGCTCAAAGAGCCAGGGAATTTTTGCCAAAAGAACTTCTTATTTGAGCATTTGTGCATCCATTTATCCACATGGAATTGTTCATGGACTATACATATTTATATTGCATGGGATATCTATTATTTTTGATTGCTAACAGGACAAATCGTAGGATACAGATTCATGAGAAAAGGTAAGATATAAATTCTCCTACAGCCATGTCAACACAGAATTTTAGGCAACTCACATTGAAACTTTGAAGGCTGTTAATCAAATATCACAGATTTTTCAAGGTTACACCTTGCATAGGTTTTGTCCACAGTTACTAAATACACAGTTCTAAGTGGTTTTCTGTAGCTGACAGCAATTTGATCTTATATGAATTGACTTTTTCTGAAACATGTGCTTTCTCCAAGCCAATGTTTTGATCAAACAGGAAGTCATGTACAACATGTACAGTGCTGCCACGTTGTTGCACTATGATACTGTCTCTTCGGGACTGTGGTTGGGAGACCAAAGTTCTCACAGTCCTCAGACTCAGTTTCTGTTGGCCACTCACTGGAGCTTAAGAAAGTGCTCCTCAGTGGCAGCACAGGTTTATTATACATTTTATGACAGATGGCAGCACATGCCCTGCCAGTGCTGGAACTCCGGGCAAGCAATGAAACAGCAGTCAACTTAAAGACAGATCAATAGATCTCCTCCTGGTCAAGTTGTCAATCCTGGGCACTCTCATCTCTGATTAAATCTTCATTCACCATTGATTATTTTACTGCTGATCGCAGATGTGTTTCATCAGTCTTCATGGCAGTGGCGTAGCTACAGGGGGGGCAGGGGGGGAGTTGCCCCCCCTGGCTCCATCCTGGCCAGGAAAGAAATGATCACATTGTCATCAATCGTTGAATTTTGCCGATGGCGCATCTCTGATGCGACAGCGATAATAGCTCCCCCGACAAAAATGTTCCATTTCAATCGCTGACTTGAATATTTTGCCCCCCCGCTGGAAAATTTCCTAGCTACGCCCCTTCTTCATGGTCATTGTTCAATATATCACATCAAAGAGTGAAGAATGAGTTGCAGAGCTGAGTTCCAGGTTCTTCCCAGTTTTGAGTAATGTGAAAGCAGCTCCTATTTGCAGCTTCCAGTCAGCTTTCAGTAAGATGAAATGATGTGGATTGTTTTGGAACTACTACAGTGGGGTCTACAGCACAACGAACACTGAGAGACTGAGCTGGTGTTGGAAAATATGATTTGTTCTAAATGCATGTCACAACTTAATTTCTGGTAGCGGGGTAGTTATATTGGACATAGAAGTTCAATCAGTGTACTAAAAGATGTGGAATTAAATTGGCTGCAATATGATATGCATTTCTGCCCTTGATGTCGCAGAGAAATATATATAGCTTCCAGATTTGTGTGTGGAAAATTGGATTTTTTGTCAAACTTCCAAGAGGAATATCCAGTAACAGGGTAGTTATATTGAGCATAGAAGGTCAGTAAAGCATATCAAAAGATGCAGAATTTAATGGCCTTTATATGAAATGCATTACAGTCCTTGTTGTGGCTGATAAATAAACAGGTGGGATATTCTTATGCGATGAAACATGTTTTTTGCCAAATTCCCAAGATAAATGTGTGTAACTGTGGAAATAATGAATGTTGATAGGTAAAAGTTGCCTTATCTTGAACCTCAGATGAATTGACAGGCTTAGGAGTGTAACTGAAGGTGTTATGGGTTGAGAGAAAAAAGCCTTATGAGGGAGATGAGATTCTGGCTATGGCTATTATTATGATTAGATGACAGGATGCATCATCTATACTTCTCAAATATCAAATATTAAAACGCAACAAGGAGAGTTACTGGAATAGGATTCGTCAACTTTGGAGGGTTGGTGTGCCAAACCTGCATAATTATGACGAGAAATGAAGAGTTACAAGAACAGATAGGAAAAAAATTCACGGTGTACAATCTGTGCTTATAACATATATATTCACATAAGTAAAGGCCAATTTCCTTCAAAATGGTCCATTCGTGTAGGACACTGGGAGTGGGAAGTAAGTGGTATGTGCTGGCAGATAGAATGAAACATAAATAGTTTAAAATTTAATGTTTGAATAATGACACAATCATATTATACAAGTGACATTTTGCACCAAAAACATAGAAATAAATACTAATAGCTGCACCAAAGTAATAGTCAGACTCAATGAATGCCTGGCTGTAATTTAATAATTACATTATCAAGTACTAGAAGATACCCATTAACCTCCAAGCCGCAGGGTATAAAATAAGCGGGCAATGATCCCAAAATGTGCAGTGATCAACCTGAAATGTGCAGTGATCAATCTGAATTTGTGCAGTGATCAAAATTTCACACTAGGTACACAAAATTATTGTGAACTGTTTCATGTCCACAATATATTTAGACCAATTTAGGACTTTTGCATGCCTGATGATAGTTTTTGAAATCTGCACTGCTTGATTTCACAATGACATCTCTTATCCAAACATATTGATTACTTAATTAATTCTTTGGATTTTCCCAGAGGATATTTGTGCTTACGCTTGGATAAAGGTGCTTCAGGTGCCCCAACTTTTTCCAATCTGGCTTGACCTTGGTCTGGTGTGGCAGTTTATGTAAGATTTTGGCCCGTCCTATAAATACTTACCTTTACCAGAATTCACTTGAAGTTTATTATGTAATTCCTCATTGGCGAACTTGAAAATCCCCAAGATATTCCAAAAATCAATGAAGGAATCCATCTTTTTTCTTAAGTTTTGGGAGGGCAATTCAAATCTGTCATCAGCTGTGCTATAGCAGGTATTCCCGATTGCCCAGGGAGTGTTGAATTTCTCAAAACTTACTAATTTGGCAGCTTCTGGCAGCTTGATAATCGGGATTTTGCAAAACATTATGCCAGATTTGAATTGCCCGCCCAAACTTTCTTAGAGACCCTACTTTGACCAAAGAATATTTATGCCATCATTGATTTTTGGAATATCTTGTGGATTTTCAAGTTCGTCAATGGGGAATTACGTTATAAACTTCAAGTGAATTCTGGTAAAGGTAAATATTTTTAGAATGGGCTAAAAATTTGCAGGTGAATTCTACCATGCAATACCAAAATAAGGTCAAGCTGGATTGCATAAAGTTAAGCAAAATTAGGGGCGCCTGAAACACCCTACCTTGGACAGCTAAATATTGTATGACACCATCTGAGATTCAGAGCAAATTTTCCCAAAATTGTTTTTACTTGATATGTGTTCATAGTTATTGTGGCTGCTTGGAAACCATAGTCAAAATCGAGACTGGCAGGAAGTCTCTCAGTTGATCAATGATTATTATTAATTGTGAACTACTTTTATTTTTCCTAATAGGCCTAAGTGGTCTAATGAAGGGTAACATGGCAAACCAAACAGATAACTTTAAAGGGGTTCAGTGCATGCTGTCACAAATTCTGATTCCTCTAGACCAAGTTAGCAAAAACCATTGATACAAACCACAAATTTCTCTTTAAAATATTTAATCAGCCATTGGCTTGATCTTGTTCCCAATTTTAATTCACTTTGAGAGTTACTCATATATATAATTGCTAAAATTTTATGGTTCTCAGCAATATTGCCAGGACAATTGAGCAATGCATGATGGGTCAAATAATCACTATAAAAGATATCTAATACACTCTTGCTCATAAATATGGAATATAGGAATACACGAAAACTACCATTGAATTGTACCTACCCCGTTTGAATCCAATGGTTAAAATCACACTTTTAAGAACTTGAGTGGATTCCTGAAGAGTTATTTGAAGTCCTCACTTTAATATTTGCTTAAATCTTTGAAAATTTGGGAGGCTAGAGGAAATTGAAAAAACGATGCAAAAAAGGCCAAAATATGAATTTTATGTGGGGTTAGAAATCCATCCAAAATTGTCGATTTGTGAAAGTTACTTGCATCAAAGGAAAGATTAACCTTTAAATGAGTCAATTCAATGATCATTAGCATGTGGAACTTCCGAGACAAATAATCACAGTATAGACAAAATGGGTCATATTTATGCTTGGTCCAATGGTGCAGTTTTTTACATTTTCAAATTCCAAGACTGCATGATAACCAGGGAAGTTTTATTGATATAGCATTTTACACCCTATGTATGCTCTACCAAAATGTACTATAATTTGAACTAGAAATTGATTTGACTGCTAGCAGTTGAGAGTTTATCACAATAAGGAAGGTTGGTTTATCACCATTGTTCATGAAAACCTCAAAATAGGCAAAATCCACTCCAGCCATTCATATCGGGCTAGTTGAGCCTCTTCTCAGCATGTTGAAGTTAATTTTATAAATCTGGACTCACCCAAAACAAGGGTAAAAAATAAAACAAGGATTGTGGTTATTTCAGTATATTCCATATTTATGAGCAAGAGTGTAGATGATATACAAATGTATTCATCTTTTAACTCCTGCATCTCGTCACTCGTGGCATTTGAAGATCTATATTGATGAATAAAATCTCTCAGACATATATGATAAGTATAGGTTATTCACCACGGGAGAGGGAATATGTGATTTATCACCCGAGGCCTTCAGGCCGAGGTGTGATAAACACATATTCCTGATCCCATGGTGAATAACTGGCTTATACCATGAGACAAACACTCAAACAGTCAAACATGAGAGGATAACTGGACAACAAAGAATATGGGAATTATTCCCCTGCAATACTGGCATGTGATTGGATGACAGAGGTGTCGAATGGTATAATAAAGAATACACAATTCTATAATGAGAAAACCGATTAAAGCTATGTTTAGCGTCTGAGTGACATTCAACCCAGTGGAAAACAAACAGCAATACCTGGTTATCCAGTGGGAGAATATTCAGGTGATTAAACGCATCTCCAAGTTTTGAACAATTTCTGTTGTTGGTTTTTGCTGACAATAGCTCTTCAAGAGCATGAACAACAGACATGTACCTGGCACAGTTTCTACCTGACAAATGCAAAATATAAACATTCTTAACCACATGATATAGACAGAAAGCAATATAGTAGATGGATTTGGAATCCCAATGGATGCAGTGCAGGCAATGCAAAAGACTGATTTAAGCCAATTCGTATTGAGGCTTGCCTGAGAACATCACACGATGAAAAACAATGCTTCATCTACACTTTACAGTTTGCCTTCAGCTTTAGTGAAGGTGCTAATATCAGTAGCCCCCTAGTGTATGCTGGCACAACACCAGAGATTAAACAATCAATATTCTGTTGTGTTCCTCGGGCTCTTGAACATACTGCTGGCTGAGGTGAGTTGGGTATATAAGGAGGAATAGTGAAGATGCTTAGCAGTTGAACACAAAGTAGCCAGCTGGGATGGATTTACTTCCACATGTATGGTAAATGATCGATGGTGTTGTTTCTTTGATTCTAAAAATGTGTCATTTTATATGATCTGCATTCAAAGTATTTTTAGACAACTGATGGTGAATAATATGAATAACTTCATGATACTGTAAAAAAATTAGACTTATTTTCACCAAGGATTCAAAGCAAGTTTTGAACAATCGAACTGTTAAATGTGTAGCAAATATGACCTACAGGTTACCTTGGAGCTCGTAAACCAGTGCTACCGGTATCTCCACATCACTATTTACTTTTTGATTACGAGTTGTTGTAAGTCTTTGTCGGAAAGTGGAATTTCATCGTGACCAATTGACCATTTCGAGATTCTTAGTGTGACATAAATGCAGATTTGACAGCAAGGTAGATGTGATACTGTACATTTATTTTGCATAATTGTCTTAGGGAGTCAGAATTTACACAATGGCGTAAAACCTAGCACTTGGTCCCAAAGTGAGTAGATATTTCCCAAATTTTAAGGAAATCACATGAAGTAAGGTCAGCTAACTCATGCGATGTACTTATGTCGCACACTGCTTGAAGGCTCCTTATGAATTCATGTCAAAATTTTTCTGAACAGACTTTGTGTTGTAAGAGATGGGCTGTCAGTCAAAATTGATATTGCAAAAGATATTGATATCACATTTGATATCAATATCGCAATAAATATCGTTATTGCAACTTCTTTGCAGTATCGCATATAGCAACTTTTCTCAATATCGCCAAGCCCTACTTCTTTTATCATGATTATTGTGATATCCTATTAACTTGGCATCAAATGTTTGTTGTTTATTTGTTCCTTTGTTGGTGTTTTTTACATTAGCTCTTTTCCCTGCTTCAAATTATGACTAAGTGCATTTCCTGATGGTTGTTTTCTGCCTGACCTGTTTGTCACTAATCAGCATTATGGCCTTTTGAACAGGAACTGGTCCAGCCCCATTGATGTTTGCTATTTGAAATATGATCATGGACTTACTTATCGATTAGTTGTTGTTGAGTACTCTGATGTATGTTGTTTGCCTTCTCGTTGACCTGATTGTGAGATAGATGATGTGGATGACCAGATACAACAAATGATTATTCCTGATCATGCAATCGCGACAAGATTGCGGTAACCATCCACATGAGATCTTCCCATTGCTGTCATGTCCGAGTAATGGTGATGAGTCGCATGAGCATCATCCTCGTTTAATTGCTTTGAAGACCTGACGTTGTTAGTTTACAAAAATAATAACTTCAGGTTACTGCTTAATCAGTATTAAACAAATTGCAAATGTAGCATACATGTACATTTAACCAAATGAATGTTTCAACAAATTAACAGACAGATTTCATGACAATATGCTTCATGCACCTGTACAATCAGCATGCAATTTCAGTGGCGTAGCTAGGATTTTTCTCTGGGGGGGCAAATGACCCTGGATTTCCCCAAAATGTTAGCGACAAGGGGGGAATGATTGACACAGTTCAGAACTTTTTACAAACTACAATGAAATCTCAAATAAAGCATACAAAACATTGAAAACACTTTGAATATGATGATACTAGTTATAGCAATTTGTAAAATAATAGAAAAAGTTGCTAGCATCCAGCATAGGACATAATTTTGTGATAGATAGGTTGAATCTTTAGAAACTCGGCAATAACTTAAATATATTGTCATGCAATTTTACACTGATGTCAATTAACATCAATCAATGCAAATGCAAAAATTTCTTGAAGTCTGTCACATGTTCCATGTCTAAATTTAGTTCAGTGGTTTACACACAAGCTTGGTAAGTTACTCAAAAGATAAACCTCAGCAGCTAAAAAAAGTTATGGCACTTTTGAAAGGATGTGTGTTTTTAATGTTACTCAGCTCAAGTTAAAACTTCTTTAGAAAAAGGGGCAAATTTTACAAACTGGAGCTTGATCTGTTATGACAAAGACTACTTTGTGTCATTCATCATTCATCAAACATGGAATCTGTAGACCTGTATTCAGATTTTTTTTAAAACAAGGTAGGCAGAGACATCCTTGAAAAGCCAAAGGCCATTCAAGAAGAAAAAGTTTTGTCTAGGTGTTGTGAGCATGATCAATAAGCAGGGGGGAAAATTCAAAAAGTTCAGTTAATTGACAGCTGTTAAAATCAGAAAATCTGAACATTTCTGTTTGATTCCATCAAGCAGTGCTCAGTGAATTTTGTTTTTGAATTCTAATTCCACATAAGTGTTACATGTTCCACTTCATCATCAGCATTTTCTCTGGCCATTCTTCAAATTAGTGCGTCTTTTGGGATATTGATTTCTAAAGTTCTACTAAAATCTTCATACTTGTTTGTTGCTGTTGGCCAAAATATTATTAAGACTTTGTAAGCTCGTATGTTTGGAGTGAAATCATGCGGACCACAAAGACCAACTGGATATACATTACTGGTACTATTTAGATAGATAATAAATACCTTAATTTCCCACTAATATACAACCATACAAGTCTCTCCTACCGGTTCCGGTTCATTTGTCAAGTAGTCATACTTCGCAGTTTTAAATAAAGTGTCCGCAATAATTTCAACAGGATTTCCCCAGAAATGTCTTTTATTCTTTCTATTCTTTTTCCCTATCTGTTTTCCCCCTTTTCTTCCCCATTTCCCCATCTTTTCCCCCACATTTCACTTTATTTTCTCAATTTCCCCATTTTTGCCCATTACCCATTTTATTTTCCATTTCCCCATTTTTTGTCCATTTCCCCATTTTTCCCCAAAAAGTTGTCTGGGGGGGCAACTTGCCCCCCCTGCCCCCCCCACTAGCTACGCCACTGTGCAATTTGTCAATAGATGCCTTGTGAGATCAGTTACACCCACATTTCACATAATAAACATGTCTCATTAATTGCATCTGTCATATTACATAACTGTCTCAATTCAACTACCATTGGATGCTGATATTGATTATGTCGAGCTTTGCTGGCCAATTTGCTAGATTTTCCTGAAAACTGAGACTTAACTTGCCCAATTTCAACAATTTTCCTTGATCACTTTTGTTAAATAATAATTTATTCACTAGTGTAACCAGCGCCATAAAATTTGAATTTTGAGTCAGCTTAAATGATTGCAATGAGTGAGACGGTTGCACAGTTCCTTTGTTGTTTTAAGTTATGAACATGGGCAGATTATCAAAACTTAAACAACAAATGATTAGTTTGATTACGGTGAGAGAGTCTCAAGTGGGAACCACTTGTGTCCTCTCTGGTGCCCCTATGGTGCCCCTATGGTGCCCCCTATGGTGCCCCCTATGGTCCCCCTATGGTGCCCCCTTTGGTGCCCCCTATGGTGCCCCCTATGGTGCCCCCCTCTTGAGACCCCCTGAATTTATTGTTTCATTGCTCAAAATTAATGTTGTGATTCTAAAGGCAAGTGAAAAATACACAAATCAAGGGATGAAGCTTTATCAAGGATGGCCACACTGCATAAACCCTTGAAGTTGACATCAAAGTGCTTATTTTTCAGAACGGTTGCCAAGGTGACTGGCTACAGCGCGCTCGGCCTTTGGGCTATCTCGAAACCAGTGACAACATCCAAAAGCAGGTCCGCTCCGTTTCGCCATCATTTCATCACCACGGAGGACCAAGGGAATTATCACTATGTCGCATATTATCACAGCCGCAAGAAAGCTCGAACGAGAAAGGTAAGAAAGTTTTTAATTTACAGGAACGTTCTTGTTGATGAAGAATCAAATAAATTGATCATCTCTATGTTTGTGCTTCCCTCAAGGCCAAAATATGCACAAATTAAACTAGTTGGACAATTAAACACCATTAAGACAATTTTAAACTCACTGTGTATCCATTGTATATGTACTTGTACTCACTGTACTATCTACAATGAATGTATGTATATGTGATAGTCAATCAATCAATCTATCAATCTATCTATCTATCTATCTATTTGTCTATCTGACAGCTGTTTATCTTTCTGTTTTACATAATTATATGTATTTGCTTAATTGAAATAATGTCAAATCGAATGGTTGAGAATGAGCTAAAGCTGCATAATTATCAAATGATATTGTTTTAAAATGAGTCTCCTGCTCATATGACAACAGATAAGAAGCTTAATTGGTTGATCACAATGATCAGTATCCAATTAAATCAAAATTTTGAAAACAAGATATTATCAGAATCTGTGGAAAATGAAATCATATTTCAGTCCATTCATACTCACACCTTTGCAGACCACTGAATGTTATAATACAGTTACATTAGCCCAGAGTATGCAATACGCATCTTGGGAGTAGGCCTATAATCTGCTGAAAGCCAACTTCAAATAGAACTTCTGCAATCTGACTCTCCTTTTGAAGTGTGGGGCACCATATTTATGTGAATGAACTCATTGACCATGGCCTGGCATAATGTAGGCAAGGAAGGCAGTTTTCTACAGGTGAAACTTGAGGACGAGGTTGTAAGGCTTCAGATCTAATGTATTTTGAAGTCAGGATATTAACTACATCTCAATGGGCATATCTATACATTGCAGCAATATTGTGACAAAGTGATGATAACATAGCAATAGTGAAAATTACATAGAATTGCATGCATGGTAGAAATGACCTTGCCACAACTTTATAAAGGTCATGATATGATGTTAGCATTTGACATTGTGGTAACATTGTCACAACGTTGTGAAAAAATCTTAAACTTGTGTTCATGCTGTGGCAACCTTGTGTTTTCCTTATCTGCCCCTTGGGATATTAGTATATAATCATAACAAGAAATAAATCAGTTATCTTTTTAGATCAAAGTTGGATATGGTACAGTAAATCATGAACTTTTTAAAAAAATGGCAGCTTTACACTATATATATAGTGCATGACAAAAAGGTATTGATGGTGTTGACAGCTAAGGTAAGACTCGATGTTTCTACACAGATAAATGACACTACAGGAATCTAATTGAATGCTTTAGATCCTAACTCAATCACCATCATTCCTTCTGGTTGCAAGTCGAAGCAGTTTTTAAGAATTTTCCTACAGAAAGACAGCAATGCATAGCATAGATGTAGCTCCAGATGATGTTTCAAAAGACGAGTTTAGGCTGTTGAGCTTCCTGCTGATTCAGTAGTTGGGTCAATTTCCGCCAAAAGGAGTGATGAGTCTGTTGACTAATTTAAAATTCATGAATGTCAGAGGTTGGCATCCACAAATATATTTTTAACACCGAGTGAAGAATATTTTTGATATGTGATTTTGAAAAATCTGACGATTACGGTTCAATCTGCCAGGAACTTCAAAATATTTTCAGACAAATAGATATGCAATTAAATGCAGGAAGCAACCAAAACCGGAATTTGAAGAGCTTGCCATCCTATAAGACTCCTATGAGTTAAGATGCCACTACAGCGGCTGATGCATCGTCTGCCCCAGTTATCCATATGTGTGTAAAGGCGCAGAGATTGATTTGTATCACATCATTGGATATCTTTGGCAAAGGAGACAAGACATGTCGATAACCATAGGAAATGTAATCAAATTATGCTTGAAATAAGATCACCCCTAACCAAGTGTCTTTGAGTTCAGCCTCTGAGCCAAAATATAATGTTCTGCAATTTTGAAAACCCTCACTGATACCAATAATTCATTTTAGATGACTGCACCAGAACCCATACAGTGCACCTGAAAATAGAGATGTGGGTACTTCCTGTAACCACCCAATACTTGCACTGATTACAACTACATGCACCAATCAACACCACCAATAACTCATAACCCTCCCAACCTGCACTGGTGACTACCTGATGTACCAGCCCTCTTGGGACATTACAACCCTTGATGTCAAATAGACCCATTTGGTGTGGCCTGACCAGGCCTGTTAACATCAAAGTAAAACTATGGATCATCTAGGTGAATGGGTTCGATCAATTCTGGAACTCTGCCAGCCATTCATCAATTTCAGGGTTTTTCGTCAAAACAGAAGGTGTGGCTTCACCGCTTTAGCCGCAAAGGTGAAGGTATTAATTCATTCTGGAATCAACATTCATTCTACTCTAAGAACTGTCCATCATTTGCTATTTTGCTGCACATGGTATTCCCTTTGTCTGACTAGATACAAAAGATATCAGGTTGCAGCTGGTTGCTATTGTACAGCACTAATTGATAAATTTCACAATATGATATTACAAAACACAGGATTCCATGGCATAATATTATAGTGCATGTATTTGTATAAACACATGGGAAGATGACTTCCGTCCAGTTCAATTATGCGGTATCATCTTTGAAATCCGCAACCATTTAAAAAACTTAGTTATTAAAACATAGATTCAGAAGAGGTTAGGTCTCTTACCTGTTTCGGCTAGGGTCACTGTCACTTATGCCTGCTATAGTATCGACAATTATAATCTCTTTATCACTGTCTGTGCCGGACAAAATTAAAAATTTAGCTTACTCACTTATCCTTAGGTCTCTTCTTATCAATCACCCCTTCTTAATTAATGACAGGAACTAATGTTAGGCTTAGATGGCTGTGAAATCGTGCTAGTCTACATTAATGACATTGTACACTATCTGTACAATATCACCAGGTGTGTCCTGGTCATTAGCAAGGACAACATTTTTGCAATACAAGTGCAAAATGCTCTAATCATATGACCGCAACTATACACCAAAATTGTGCTTATTGCTCAAATGAGGATATCACGCCACAACAATTGTTGAACATTGGTCTATTTCTTTCTCCTCAGAGTCTAAGAAATAAAGCGGGCAAAGTTATCCTCATTCATGCCATAGAAATCCATTTCAATGGAACATATTTGTGCCATTCAGATGGCAATTAGGTTCAGGTGTCCTGTTGGTCGATTTATAGAAAGTATGCCCTTCTTTTCTAGTGTTCCATTAAACGGATGCTTTTTTATTATAGACTATATATATAATATTTATTCAAGGCCAAATACTATAACTGTATTGTCATGAAGGAGGGATACAATTGTCAAATATACAGTAAATTGGCAGAATGACTGTTACATTGTAATATTTTTTTTAAATTTCTTCCAGCAAACACGAAATATTCGGACGGCTCGAACAGTTTTTCAAAGAGGCTGACAAAGACAACGATGGCTTCCTGACATTAACGGAATTAACACGGACGCTAAGACGATATGGATACAGAGGGTCAGAGGATGAAATCAAGGTTGGTCTGGGTTTTTTCTTTCTAGCAAACGTATCTTGTCTGGAGTTAAACACATGGTTGTGAATCAGGAATATTTTTGAGGACCTTCAAGACGCACTTCAGCAATCTAGCTTAGATTCCCTGGGTGACAAGGCGAAAGTCCCAGATGAATTTTGTTTGAATAATTAAATTGCCAGCCTCATGTATCAGTTACAATGTAACGGGTATATAAATCATCCCCACAATGGGGGTGGGCCTAGATGTGTCGCATATTGAGAACCATCTCATTAATCAAACCTGACCGGAACTGGTCTTTTCTTAACTATAGTATATCAATCGATCAAACGATGTAATTTCAACATTATGATGTCATTCAATGTGTGATAACACTGATAACTGTATTTAGAATGTTACAATGTCAGCATTTTTTCATATAAAAGGATGCCTTTGGCTTTGAGTGATAAGACTCTCCAGACAATAGATCTAAAGAACAGTTTGCAGGCATATATATGACCAGATATATATATATATAATATATATAACTAGCATTGACCTGTGATAAAGGATAATGGCAGTCGAGCAGGTTTGTGGCAGTGTAGAATTAGTCTCAGAAAATGTGTGAGAGAGGTCTGAGAGGAAAAATATATGGACAGTAAACAGCATTGTCATTATATGTCGGGGGGGGGGGGACCATTTTGATTCTGTGTTAATGAAATAACTTCTTGGCTAGTTTTGGTGAAACAAAAGAAACAGTTTTGGGCAGTCATAGAAAAAAAAGATTTGTAACATGGTTTGGTTTGATTTAGAAATTAATAAGTGAGGACGTCAGACAGCAAAAATAAATAATGACTATCGGCGTCACTGTGAAAGCGAAATATTAAGATCACAGCGGGCAGTTCATGAGTGAAGAAAGATGGGTGCCAAAATGGCCTGCACACAATGGCTGCCATCTTGGATTTCACAAGATGTTCCCGATCCATATCCATAGGCTAATACCTGCACCAAATTTCATAACTGTAAGGGAAATATTATGGTCACAGTAGGCAGTTCAAGAATGAAGAAAGATGGCCACCACAAAATGTCGGCCATCTTGGATTTCACAACATGTTCCCAACCAATCCCCAGAGACCAATAGCTGTACTAAATTTCATAACTCTAAGCGGATTATTAAGGTCATAGTGGCCAGTTCAAGAATGGCGGCCAAAATGGCCGCCACAAAATGGCTTTCATCTTGGATTTCTCCACATAATCCCAACCAATACTGACAGGCTAATATCTGCACCAAATTTCATAACTGTAAGTGAAATGCTAATGTCACAAATGGACACATACAGAAACCTTAACCAGGATAGCAGTGTGACCACACGGCGATTTTAACCAATTAGTTGTAATTAGCAAAACTAATGAGAGTTAATCGTTGCATGGTTGAAATCCTCATGTGAATTCAAGAGTTTAGAGGTAAGATTCATAGTATTACTAGTTGACAGGAAAAAGCCTTATGGTTGAGATGATATAGTTTCTTCCACAAATATATATATAGGATGATGTACAGGATGACTGATTTGTCCAAGGAGTGTCTCAGTAATAAAATAGATATCATTATGTAGCTAATTTGCCCTTTATAGGTGGGTAGATAGGTAGATGGATAGATAGATAAATAGATAGACAGATGGATAGACAGATAAATAGATAGAAAGATAGATACATGTAGACAGATAGACCGATAGATCGAAAAAGATAAATTATTATAATCAGGGGGGGATCCAGAAAATTACGGTGGGGGGTCTATCAGGATATCGTGACACAGAATGCTTAGCTTGGACATTAATATGACTGCGGGTGATAAAATTAACATGTAAAAATATTAAAATTTTGGTCTGGTGGGGGGATGTATCCCACCATCCCCCCCCCCCCTTGCGTCTGTCCCTGATTATAATATTATTTTTTATACATTATTTCATATATGTTTGTAATAGATAAATCAATTCACGGTTGATTCCCCCAAGACAAAAAATAAGAAACTTTGCATTCCAACTCAGTAACAAGCCAACTTTGAGGTAATGGCATCAGACTTGCCAAAGAAAGTGAACTTTTTTTGGAAAAACCTTTAGCAGCTTATGATCTAAGACTATTGATCACAGGCTCTTTGTTGCTGTATTTTTTTTTACAGACTTTAGATTTCTTCAGACTATCATGTTGTATGAAGCATATAACACAGCTTATATGAAGCCACCTGTGGTGTGCATGTTGGTTCCCAAGAAATTGTGAATCTGACTTATTAGAAACTTGAAGTGTTGATAATTTAAAATTAGTATTTTTGTTGACCTACTAGTAACTTGCAGTGCTGATGATTAGACTAATACTAATTGTCTTGACCTCTTGGTAACTTGCAGGATTTATGATTAAATTATTAGTATTTTTGCAGACCTATAACTACATATGTATCTTCCTGTGCTGATAATTGAACATTAGTGTTTGTGTTGACTAACTAGTAACTTGCAGAGCTGATAACTAAAAGAATAGTATTTTTGTTGACCTATTAATAACGCGCAGTGCTGATAATTGAACTAATAGTAGGCTATTTGTGCTGACCTATTAGCTAATTACAGTGCCGATAATTAAGCCAGAATTATTTGTTGCTGGCCCATTATTAACTTGCAGTGTTGATGATTAAACTGACAGTATTTGTGTTTTGTGTGTGATGACAGGCAAGACCTTTGATCTAATGATTAGTTTCAATAGCACTTTAATTAAAGAGGAATAGGATTGCTTGATAGTTATACAACACCGTAATGTATATGTAACAAGGACCCAAGAGAGATAGCACTTGTATGCATTTAGGCTTCAATATATTGGTACTCACAAAAGGTAGCTTAGTAAGAATTATCCTTGCATGGCATGCTAACCAAGTTTTACACAATTTTTTATATGACATAAAAACACTTTCTTTGCTCAACTCATGCTTAACCTCAATGGCAGCTCTGTGCACTGAAAAAGACACAGGAGAGGGATCAGGTGGGAAAGCCAGAGGCATCAGCATAACTTTCAACCTGATAGCTGTAGGTTTTAGCGACAAAAAAGGAAAGAAAAAAGATCAACAGAAATCCCTGGAGTAAAGTGGGAGCTTGAATTCTACCTGTTACATGGAGTGTTACTGGCTCACGAAGAAATTGATGATAGAGCTGAACTGAGTTTTTTTGCTTGGCTTACACTTATTGAATAAGGCTTGTAGCTTGAGAATGTGTACATTCACCTTGGTGTGCTTCTAGAGCTCATGTTTTTCAACATTTATCTTTATTTCTTGGAAATTACTTCAGTTAATAGCTTGTTTAATACCGGTCAATTTGATATGTAGTTTGTTAAGGGTCCTATTGTTCTTTGGATACGACTTAGCAAATTAGAGTGAAAAACACTTTATAGGGACACGCCGCTAAAAGGGGGTCAAAGAAGTTACAGGAAAATATTTCCAAGCAGTACCAGCCACTTGGAATTACTCACAATAAAACAGAAATACATGCTAGTCTACGAGGAAAAGCAATGATAAAGAAGCTGCGTATATTTGTTGCCAAAACATCTCTATGTTTATCCTTTCATTGAATACATTTTTTTTAAGTTTTAAAAATCAACTATGATATATATGTTACCAAATAAAAATAAGTTGTTTGTTGGACTGTTTAAATGTTGTTTTGATATAGCCATATGGTGTATAGCAGAACTATATCATCAGTACACAAATCCGCTTCGGAGATCACCCCATCACCATAGCCTTTCTTGATTGCAGCCAAATGTTACAGAGTACGATAATTTTGCATATGGTTGTGAACAAAACTCATAAACGTGTTTCATTAAGGTTTTATCCTCATAAAATGATGACATATTATAAGATTAAAATGTTTGTGCAGTATGGTGAACCTGGAGCATCCAGACTTCCAATGGTGGATCATAGTGTTACAGAGTATGTTACATTTCTGCTCCTCACAAAACTTGCAACAACAGAGACATTTCAATGATTCAAGGGAGCTATTTATGGAATGTCAGTAGTTGTACTACCTGGTCATATTTTGGGCCTATGTATTAATCTGGTTCTTAGAATGTGTTTGATAAATGGTCCAGTTATGATATTTGGAAAAATTTGTCACGTTTTTGCGTACGTCCCGGCCTCTAACAAAATCGAATGGTCAGAACCAGTCCCGAGTCATGTCATAATGTAGAGTATACTTTTGTTTGATAGCCACAATAGGGTATTGCTTTGAACCGTTCAAACATTAGCTAAAGTTACCACAATGCTCTCTCAATGTCTCAGCCATAGTACGTCACGTTTTGGCGTACGTCCCATTTTTGGGCCTCACATATTTGACCAGATATCAAAAAATGCTTTGGAGAATTATTAGTTTTTGGGACGTAGACGTAGCCACAGGACGAAGCACTGGTAATAAAAACATTTTTGTATTGCAGGCCTGATATGAGGTAAAGTCTATGTCTTGAGTGGGAAAAATTTTAGAATACGCAATGTTTTGTAGTACTTCATAATGGGAGTTGATATGTATCTCAACACATAGGAGGTATTAAGCTCTGAAACTTCTCTAGTTAGTACCTAGGATGGTCCTCTTTGAAATGGTGTTTAAAACTGAATATTACAAGACACTTTATTTTCCACCCTGTGGTGGCCAGAATCTGTACGTATTGGCATGCTACAAGCCATAATGAACTTAGTCATCATTTTATAAATTTAGTGGCATATTTCATACTTCCTGTCATCCTTAGCTGTATTTTTGGTAATGATGCTGTTGGAAAGTTTATGAGATTCTAGATATAGACAAAATTTGTCATATGCTCACTTATATAAATACCTGGAATAATGATGACACACTATCTTGTTTATTTTACCATTGCATGTCATCAGGAGATCACTGAAAGCGATTTTGCAAAATGTTGTCTGATGCAAAAGTAATGAATAATGCATCAGATCTTTTCTGATGTATAATAATTATGACAGCAGGGGTTCAACATTCAGCCCTGGTTAATAATACCAGACATCAGGGGCAGACTGCATGGCGAAATTTCGGGCCTGTGGCAAAATAAGTGGATGGGCCCCTCCCCATTCTTATGTTTCGCAATACTTCATGTACACCAAGGCATAAGCCCAAGGGGCGCACGACGTAGAACACAACGTTGCTAATTGGTGGATGGCTGGTCTGTTGGTCTTGTAGATATGTATGGTAGAAATTATGTTGCCACAACATGAACACGACGTCAGGGTTTTTTTTAACAACATTGCCACAAAGTCGTAAGCTGACGTTGAACCATTGATATTGCCTCACTATTTTGTGAAATTGTCGCCACAACGGCGCATGCTAACGTCATATCTTTGATGTTGCTTCACAACGCAACGTTGTGACAACATAATTTCTACCATACAATTCTATGTCATTTGAGAAACAGGGTGACATTGTTGCAACATTGTTACAAAATAGATGTACCCATAGGGTGGGCCCTTTCCAATACAGGGCCCTCTCACATCGGGCCCCTTTAAGATAAGACATTTTGGCTTTTTTCTTGATTTTTCGTTAGTTGGCCTCCTGCATGGGCCCAACCTGAGAAATTGGGCCCGTGGCAGCTGCCACTCTGCCACTAAGGCCAGTCCCCCCCCCCCTGCTAGGCATCACAAAAAACACCGTGCACACATGCACAATATTCTTTGCATCACAAAGACATTCACACAAAGATGGCCTGAAACTTTATTTTATTTTTTCATTGATTGGTCCAGCCGAGGGGGATTGTCCAACTTTGAATATACGCAAGTTGGCTTTCTTGACTCTGTACGCTGAGAAAGGCATGAGATGGAGATCAGGTGGGGAAGCCAACGGCATCAGCGTAACTTTCAACCTGATAGCTAGATCAATAGGTTTTAGCAACAAAAAAGGGGAGAGAAAAAAAAGATCAACAAAAAGTCCCTTGAGTAAAGTAAGTGTTTTAGTTTTACCTGTTGCATTACAACTGTAGCTTAAAAAAGACATTCACTTTTTTAATGAGCACCAAACCAAGCTTTTGTTGCTTGTTTCTTTCAAAAAATGAACTTTGTCAACTAAGTAGGGGGAACTGGGGCACATTGGGACACGGGGCGCAATGGGACATTGAGATTTCTCGGTTCCTGACAAGGTATATGATATGGTGGTGCCATCAAATCTTGCAAATTCTCATCCTGATGTTCTATCCAGTTATGAATTGCTATCCTGATAAATGCACTCACTAGTGCCTGAGAAATTAGCATTTTGGTGTAAAAGTCATATCGGGGCTCATTGGGACAGTGAACATCAGGGCACATTGGGGTGCACTTTATATGGCAGAATTTAAGTGTCCAAGTCAACTGCATGACCTGGGACAACACACAATAGGTGTACAAGCCACAGTGAATTGAGGCATAGTGGATTACCATGCTCTGTGAACAAAATTTATCGCAAAGCACTGTGTGTTACTTACATTGATGACCGCACCCAGGACACTGAGGACAGTTTATGTCAAGTTTGTAAAACAGTTTAAATTTATTAACTATTGGCACTGCAAGGTGTTAGTGCACTATATAGTCTTACACACTTCTTATATATAATATCTAGTTCACATGGAGTGTTAAGATTATTTCTTTTATTGATGTGCCAGTGTGCCCCAGGGTTTGGGCACATTGGGACAGTCGTGGTCATGTCACATTTTGCTGTCTGGCTGCAAAAGGGTAAGTGCAGTCTAATCTCTTAATTATGCCTTTTATTTAAGCTCAATAGTTTTGGTGATATTCATGCAAACTTCTGAGTTGCTCAGTGTTCTCAGCATTGAGCACAATTAGTTGATATGAAAAGCATCCCAATGTGCCCCGGTTCCCCCTACTAAGTAGCATAAATATATATAACTAGATATACCCATTGAGGGACATTTTTAGGGGGAATGGAGCGCTGGCCCCCCCCCTCCCGACCCCCATTATATGTGAAAATGAAGAGGTAGATTCCCAGTGATGGCACTGGAAAGATTGACTGGGCAATGATAAAAATCTGCAATTTGTGTGAAAGCATGTGCTTTGATTGAAATGGTAGAGAAATACGTAAGCAGGGAAAATATGTGAATGGAGTTGAGGAAGTATATTGGTAAGTGATATTTTGGCACATTGCCAAATCCTACACAGCAGGTGTGTGAATGTTTTTGGCGGGAAAATGGAGCAGTGGCGCCAGTCCCTGGCGATGTGATAAGCGGAACTACTGAGCAGATTCATGCGCCCCTGGTGGCAGAGGACAGTTGGCATAGAAAAACGTAAATAAGACAGCAGTGGAACTGCTTTCTGGTGTTATCAGAAGGACAGGATAGATCAATAAGGATAGGTGGATAGTTAAGGTGAGGGGCATAGCTATGGGAGGAGTTTTTAGCTGTTGCAGGTGTGAGCATGCCACTCATGATTTTTGTATCTTATACCCGGCAGGGATGTACATGATTTATACTAGGTTGTATCATCTCACATTGTACAAATGTATAATAGCTGAATGATTCATTGCAAAAACGTCAATTCATTCATTTTTACAAAAGTGGGTTCGTCATCAATTGATGAATTTCTATTATTAGAATCTCTCAAGAAAAACGGATGCAAATATGTGAATTTTGTTAATAGTGAACCTAAATTACAGGAATTAATTGATGGCTATAGAAAAAATGTCTAATATGCTCTCTTATGTTATCATAACATAAACATAGGTACAATTAGCATGGAGGTCTGTTGTCTGCATGATCTAAATTTGTCACATATTGTGGATATTTATATTTAGTTATATATATCTTGTACTTTATATTTAGCATGACACAATTGACGCGTGTGTATATATTTGTAGATATTGGTTTTCAATTAGGAACATGTTTACGTCATTCCTTGCAATGAACAATTTTATAACAATATGATATTATTGTGACAGCCGAAAAACATGACAATGAAATATAATGATCCCAAATTTCCATGAGGGCCTTGGAATAATGTAATAATTACTCATCCCAGGCGGCAGCTAAAGTACATGGTAATTAAGAGGTGGATTATCTTCAGCAATTATAATGTTTTGACAGTGTCTTAATATTTCCTGTATTTGTCGCATCTTGTCAGCCAGCCTTGAAATGGCTGCAAGTAATACTTTTAAGGCTTTAGGCCTATAGGCACATGCACTGTTGCGAGTTATACACTGTATATATAACTAAAAAAAAAACGTTTTGGGAAATTAAAAATGTACTTTTTCGTGGACCTCAGGATAACAACAAAAATAATGTCAGAAAAAAATGTTGGGGAAAAAAATACTTTTTTTCCCCTAAATTTCTTTTAAATCGGAAAAATAACTCCAGGACAACAACACAGATACACTGTGAGAATTTGGTAGTCATGGTTCACCCATATGCCTCAGAGGAGGGACTGAAGCAACCATATAGCTGCCTTTATATAGTAAGATATAGGGCAATTCAGTAAAGCCTGATCCTTATCAGCGTGCCTCGGCGGCCCAACGTCGGCCCAAAGCCGGTCCGATGCTGCTGACATCGGACCGACGCCGGGCCGACGCCGGACCGCCGAGGCACGCTGACAGGGCACAGATTTGACACCTTAGCAACTTGTGTAGCCATACCATTACACCTCAGCTATTTCATTGTTAAACAGGGATGAGCCAGGTAATAGGGGTATCAGACCAGCCATCAATCAAAGCTCCAAGTGCAGCAGGAGTTGAGCTACGGCAAAATGTCATGGTGTCGGACGTACAGTTATGTTATGTTATGCAGCGTCATCAACAAATAAATTATTTACTGACAGCAGCAAATGTCCACGCATAACATTATCTGCATTTAGTATTTTTTGTTGTCAAAATACATAAATCTTTTCAGTCAGGGGTTCAGGTAAAAGGTTTAAGTCAATGGTGGCGTGCTGTGTTAGATTTATCAACTGCCGATTGCAGGGTCCAGGGTTTCAGTCCACCGGGTAGCCTGGGTCGAGGTTGGATGGCAGTTCCAAAGCTTTCAACCTCCCTTCCCCTATTTGCTTTTTTCTCCTCCTATTTTAATTAGCATGGCAAGTGCAAAAATACAGGACGTAAAGCCAATCTTCCATCAATATCCATCGTGTCAATTTTAACCTGGCGTTTTTTTAATCTATTGTTTGTCATTTATTGCTCAGTATATACAGTTGAGGTCAAAAACTTGCATACAGTTGAACAGGAGATAGTTAAAGATGTATTATGTAAGTACAAACTGGTCAGCATATCTGGCATTTCTGCCCCTTATTTCTCATATATTGAACTCATGAATTTGGCTATGATTGGTCAGTTTCACCAAACCCCTTTAAAACTATGCAGCATTAATCTCCAAGTTGTCCAAACTTGATGTGTTGAAAGTTTGCATACACTCCAGGACCAAGGTAGAATTATGCCATACCTTTCTGTCCTATTCATAAATCCTTACCAAACTGTCTATCGTAATGCTTCAGGACACAGAATTATTCAGGCATCAAATACCTGCTGAAAAGTGTAATTACCCAGCTCCCTCTTCCCAAAGCCAAATTAGCTGGCAGTTTGCTCGATCTCTAATTGATCTTTGCTCTATGACTCTGACCTTCTTCTTTACTTTCCCCCAACCTTCACCTTAAAGATTTTTAGGATTCAAAGAGAATTATAACTGTGACATCCGTCTTGGTGGTTTCTGAGGGTTGCCCTGGCAGGGACCCAAGTCACAAAAGTAATCAATGCATACTGGAATCTGATACTGATGTCGTAAACAAATATCCACAATTCAGCCTAGTTCATACAGGTGTAATATGACTTGAGATGACATGTATATACAGTATGCACACATTGCAGCCAGGAATTTTCGTTATGCAAAAAGAGTCGACTGCTGCACTGTGAAAATGGCACTTCATGACTCATGACAGCTGATGAAGTGTCATCTTCTCTACATTCAATAGGGAAACATAGAGGCTGTTTGATTAGTCATTATCAAAAGAAGGCTAGCCTATTTGATTTGTCATAAATGATTTTAGAGTAAAAATCAGATGCATAATCCTTTCGTTTGGCTGTCACCAACAAGTGGGATTAGTCTCCTTCAAAGGTATGATCATGACAAATCATCAGCAGGATGACACACAAAGTGCCATTTTCACAGTGCAGCAGACCATCCTTTTTGCATCAAATTTCCTGGCCGTAAGAATTATACTCTTGTGCCTTACAGCAAGGAAATTTGATTTGCAAAAAGAGTGGACTGCTGCACTGTGAAAATGGCACTTCGCGTGTACATTATTTGACCTCACAAGGAACATTCCAGTACATTTCTGTAAGCACTGCAAATATCCATTACCATTCAGGTCCATTGTTTGTTTGTTTTTATTGCTTTAAGACCACTTTCACTTGTATTTGGCAACTTCACCAAATGAGGTTCTGACATTCAGTTAAAGAGCTAGTTGCTTCAAGCATTCTAAGAATGCCAAAAGATTGAAGTTGTTGCAGCTTCACTCAACAGTCAGATTAAATTTACTGGTGCAGATTTGTAAACGAGTGAAAAGAAAAATTATTTGCAGCTTGTTCTGCCTCTGTTTGATAAGAATGCCAATGTTTATTTGTCAAAGTGACAACTGGCATTGATAGATCCCTACTTAATTTACTTTGAAGGATCTTCTCAGGCTGCAGATTTTACCGGTAGAATTAAGTTTGAATTCAAATTCATTCTTTTATTGTTCTCTTTTGATGCACAATGTAGATATTGTTTTATTCTCAAATAAAGTCACTATAGAGTTAAATTTTTGATACATTAAAAAAAACTGTATAAATTTGAACATGTAATCAAAACAAAGCACCATAAGAATGGCCGTGACGTATCTATTAGACAGCTTGATGGCTGAGGGTATGGTCCAGACCTGCTTCGCTTAAGGTCTTTCCTGATAGGAACTGCGGGTGATGAACCCAGAATATTTTCAATGGACCTCCAAAAGCAAAGTCCCAGCTGGATGTTGTTCAGATGATACGTTAAATTGGCAGCCCCTCGTATCAGTGTCTGTAATGGGCAAGTAAAAAGATTGCTCATATCAGGTAAATTTAAATGTGTTACAACTGTAACAAGTTGTGAATTCCCATCCAACACCCATATCATCAATCAACCCTCAGGAGCACCTGTAGCTGCACTTACCATATCGATCTATATGTCTCTGTCTCACCAATATATCCATGTAACTGCAATGTACAATGTATCCATTAAGTATATCCATAATTTCCCATAAATCCAATTCTTGGCAAGCTTCAAGCAATTTTCCAAAGTGATTATGCTGCTAATGGTCATTATAATGAAACCAGTGAAGGATTACATACATTAATCTCTTTACTACATCATGCAACTTAAAAGATTTTCCATTTTTGCATTTCTTGGCAATTACCTCAAAGTTGGCTCACTGCTAAATTGCAACCAATGATGTGGCATCTGCCTAAATCTTTCATATTTCCAGAATAATTCCAACAATATACACACAATTGAAATCATTTTCATTTGGTGTACTTTAAGAGAGCTGATTAGCAAGTAAATCATACCCGAAAAAAAACTAAGGTCATCAAAATGTATTTTATTTGATTTATTAGTTGATCCCAAGCAATACAGTGTTGTGACAAGTTGGTTATTTTACATTTGTATACAGTAAATTTATTAGGGCCTACATAATGCAAATTGATTACTTTTTTGATTTGGGTCTCTGCCAGGTCAACCTTCAGAAGTTCAGACCTCAGCTTAGACACCACCAAGTCTCTATGATAATTCTCTTTGATTGAAAACAGGGTCATGAAAAATCTTTAGGTGAAGGTTTAAAGAGAGAGTGAAGATAAGAGTGAAAGATCACAGATCATGCAACTGCCAGCTAATTCGGCATTGAGAAGGAATAGCTTGGTAATTACGCCCTCCGGCACTTGCATAAAGAATAACATGGCTGGAATAGGAACATGACCTCACAAGGAACATTCCAGTAGGCCTACATTTCTGTAAGCACTGCAAATATCCATCGCCATTCAGGTTCACTCTTTATTTGTTTTTATTGCTTTTCTACTTAAGACTACTTTCACTTGTATTTAGCAACTTAACCAAATGAGGTTCTGACAGTGAATCATTCAGCAGCATGTTCAGTTAAAGATCTAGATGCTTCAGGTATTCTAAAAATGCCCAGAGATAAAAGTTGCTGCAGCTACACTCAACATTCAGCAGAATGAATTTACCTGTGTAGATATGCATACAAGTGAAAAGACAAATTATTTGCAGCTTGTTCTGCCTGTGTTTGACAAGAAGTCGAAGTTTATTTTTCGAAGTGACAACTGGCATTGATAGATCCCTACTTATTTTATCTTGATATGTTATAGTTGCTTTTTACAAATTTTCATTTTAATAGTATTCTCTTTTGATCCACTACATAGATATTCTTTCCTTTTCATATAAAGCCTATACAGATTGAGTGTGAGATCTTTTTGCAAAATCTGTTTCTATTCTAATATAAATTTTTGAAAATAATAAATATTGTGCTCGCCGAACCCACTCACAAAATGCAGTAATGTATAGTTCTTTCTCATCTGATTAAAAACAATGTCCCACATGAATGATCATGATGTAAAATCCCAGCTGGATCCTTAATATATTATAGGTAAATTTAAATGTGTGACATGTTGTGAACTCCCTACCAAGACCCATCTCGTCAATCAACCCAAGCGAGTGTCCACAGCAGAACTTACGATATCGATCTATGTGTCTCTGTCTCATCAATATATCCATGTAACTGCAATGTACAATGTATCCATTAAGTATATCCATAATTTCCCATAAATCCAATTCTTGGCAAGGTTCAAGCAATTTTCCAAAGTGATTAGGCTGCTAATGGTCATTGTACTGAAACCAGTGAAGGAATACATACATTAATCTCTTTGACAAAAATTTACTACATCTTGCAACTTAAAAGATTTTCCCTTTTTGCATTTCTTGGCAATTACCTCAAAGTTGGCTCACTGCTAAATTACAACCAATGATGTGGCATCTGCCTAAGTCTTTCATATTTCCAGAATAATTTCAACAATATACACACAATTGAAATCATTTTCATTTGGTGTATGTTAAGAGAGTTGATTAGCAAGTAAATCAGACCCGGAAAAAAACTAAGGTCATCAAAATGTATCTTATTAGATTTATTAGTTGATCCCAAGCAATACAGTGTTGTGACAAGATGGTTATTTTACTTTCAAAAAGTAAATGTATTGGGGCGTAATGCGAATCAATTACTTTTTTGATTTGGGCGCCAGCAAGGTCATCCTTCAGAAGTTCAGACCTCGGCTTAGACACCACCAAGTCTCTATGATAATTCTCTTTGATTGAAAACAGGGTCATGAAAAATCTTTAGGTGAAGGTTTAAAGAGAGAGTGAAGATAAGAGTGAAAGATCACAGATCATGCAACTGCAAGCTAATTCGACATTGAGAAGGAATAGCTTGGTAATTACGCCCTCCGGCACTTGCATAAAGAATAACATGGCTGGAATAGGAACATGACCTCACAAGGAACATTCCAGTAGGCCTACAGCGCCGCAAATATCCATTGCCACTTAGGTTTTTTATTTGTTTTTATTGCTTTTCTACTTAAGACTACTTTCACTTGTATTTAGCAACTTAACCAAATGAAGTTCTGACAGTTAATCATTCAGTTAAAGATCTAGTTGCTTCAAGCGTTCTAAGAATGCAAAAAGATTAACTATGCTACAGCTACACTCAACATTTAGCAGATTGAATTTACTTGATATAGATCCCTACTTATTCTGTCTTGTTACATAGTAGTTGCTTCTTACAAATTCATTTTAATATTATTCTCTTTTGATGCACAATGTAGATATTCTTTTCTTTTCATATAATTAAAGCCACTACAGATTAATCATAATACCTTTTTGCAAAATCTGTATATATTCTAATGTCAAGTTTTTGAAGATAATAAATATTGTGCTCGCCGAACCCACTCACAAAATGCAGTAATGTATAGTTCTTTCTCATCTGATTAAAAACAATGTCCCACATGAATGATCATGATGTAAAATCCCAGCTGGACGTTGTTCAGATGAGACATTAAATTGGTAGCCCCTCATATCAGTGTCTGTAATGGACAGTAAAAAGATCCCTCATATTAGGTAAATTTAAATGTGTGACATGTTGTGAACTCCCTACCAAGACCCATCTCATCAATCAACCCACGCGAGTGTCCACAGCAGAACTTACCATATCGATCTATGTGTCTCTGTCTCATCAATATATCCATGTAACTGCAATGTACAATGTATCCATTATGTATACCCATAATCTCCCATAAATCCAATTCTTGGCATGGTTCAAGCAATTTTCCAAAGTGATTAGGCTGCTAATGGTCATTATACTCAAACCGTTGAATGAATACATACAATCTCTTTGGCAAAAAATGACTACATTTTGCAACTTAGAAGAGTTTCCTTTTTTGTATCTCTGTATAATTACCTCAAAGTTGGCTGACTGCTAAATTACAACTAATGATGTGGCATCGGCCTGAATCTCTCATATTTCCAATGCCACATCATCTCTCATATTTCCAGAGTAACTCCAACAACATGCACACAATTGAAACCATTGTCATTTGGTGTACATTAAGAGAGCTGATTAGCAAGTAAATCATACCCGAAAAAAAAACTAGGGTCATCAAAATGTATTTTATTTGATTTATTAGTTGATTCGAAGCAATACAGTATTGTGACAAGTTGGTTATTTTACATTTGTATACAGTAAATTTATTGGGGCCTACCTAATGCAAATTGATTACTTATTTGATTTGGGTCCCTGCCAGGTCATCCTTCTGAAGTTCAGACCTCAGCTCAGACACCACTAAGTTTCTATGATAATTCTCTTTGATTGAAAACAGGGCCATGGAAAATCTTTAGGTGAAGGTTTAAAGAGAGAGTAAAGATAAGAGTTAAAGATCACAGATAAAGCAAACTGCCAGCTAATTTGGCTTTGAGAAGGAATAGCTTGGTAATTACACCCTCCGACATTTATCTGGTACTTGTAATTTCTGACCAAATACAAATTACTTGCAAGAAAAACTACCATACAATGGGCTTAAGTTGGCTTGCCAACTTTCCTCGCTGTAACAAGTTTCTTCAGGAATTTTGCCACCTGTTTTAGTGAATGAGTTGGCATGTCTGGCTTTTTTTGGGGATAAATTAGGTTGCAACTTTCCCCGGCAAGCCATTCTAACTCTGTTCTGCTGTAGCCATTTAAGTAGGAGAAACTGACTTTCTTATTCGACATAATTTTTATGGTTTATTGTTAAAATGCTTTGCAGTTAGAAGGACCTCACTTGACTTTACAGATAACTTCAAAATAATATAGTGAAACAAATGTCTACTGATTTAAATGTATGAGTGACAAACATTTTTGTAAAAAATTGCAAATGGCCGGCCTTCTTACCCCACCTGTTGGGCAAGAGGCCTCTCTATTGTAATCCAATGGTAATCACTTTTTGTAAGTGTATTCAGCTGGAAAGTTGTATTTGGGTTTTTTCTTTCTTTTTTAAGCCTTCTTCTTCAGATTCTTTCTTTTTTTTAAATTCTAGAACTTTTCGGGTGAGACTTCTCTTTTAATATATTTTCTTTAATCATGGGGAAATTTTAAAAAGTTATTCTATCAAGATTTTTAAAAAGGAGCAAAAACATTTTATATGGTGCTTGAAACAGCAATGATGCCCCAGGTAAGGGGGCCTTATACCGCATTATTTTGAACAGACATGCAAAAAAAAAATTATCCAAATCAGATTTAGATGATAGTCAAAAAGTTGATTGATGATTCATCCATATTTCAAAAGCTATTTCTGACAACCCGTTTCAAAGAATTAACAAAAATGACAAGACACTGGGGACTTTTTTTGTTTTTGTTTCTTGAATTTCTAATATGGTTTGATGTTGTTCTTCCTGCTGATGCTTGACGTCACCTTAAAGGCCTCTAGCTACAATCCTATCAAAAAGAAAAAGCACCAGAAATATAAGTTTTCAATATAACCTAACACGGGCTTCTTGCCCTGCACTACCTTTACCTTCACGAAATACATCTATCGCAACAAGTACAGACGACAAATGCACCAAACTGCTACTCTCTCCTGCATGAGTGACATAATTATAGAAGCAGATCCTTTGTCTGCAAGTAAATGGGAAAATGCCATGTTTGCCTACATCGCCTTGACTTTACTATACACATAGATATCATTGTGACTTCACTAAATAGTGACAATGCTCCAGCAAGATGGAAGTTTCGCAAACGTGCCACAGCATTTTTTTTTTCAGTTCTTTATCTTCTGTCATTTTTCTTTGTTCATCTTCCACTTGAATGTGTCTATATACAGCAGAACTTTCTTCTTTCTATCAATCGTTCTTTTCTTTTGTTCGTTTTGATTGTATAGTTACGGTTCCAAAAATAAAATAAATCTTGAATTTATTGTGAAATGGCCATATTGGAGTGCTTTTGGGTGTCAACTTTGTATGTTGTTCAATTAATATATGTTATTCGCTATGCTATCGGGAATATGTGATTTATCACCTGAGGGGTTTAGCCTGAGGTGAGATAAACACATATTCCCGATCCCATATAGTGAATAACCGGCTTATACCATGAGACAAACACTCAAACTGTCAAACATGAGACAATAAGTGGGCAACAAAGAATATGGGATTTATTGCAATGAAAATTGAAATACAGGCTTATCGATTGGATGACAGAAGTGTCGAATGGTACACTGTAAATTTTGAATTTTGAGTTAGCTTAATTGATTGAGTGAGATGGTTGCACATTCCTTTGAGCCAAGATAGCTAGTTGTTTGCAAGTTATAACAACATAAAGATTATCATAACTCAGCTAAACACTATATGACGGGTGAAAGCCATAAGGTTACAAGTCCACCATCCCTGTGTACACAATAACCCTAGTTATTTCATTCCTAGGATGATGAAACTGACATGGATTTTGTATCACCATAAAAACTTGAATGAGTATTGATATGGGTGACCTTGACCTACTTCTGTGACCTTGGCAGCCATGTTTGTTAAAAGCTTGGGTACACGATAACTCCCTAGGATCACCAAACTAACAGGGATTTCATATCACCATAAGATCTTGAATCCGTTTTGACATGAGTGACCTTGACCTACTTTTGTGACCTTGGCAGCCATGTTTGTGAAAAATGTGTATGTGCGATAACTCTACTTATATTGACCACAGGATCACCAAACTAACAGGGATTATTATGTATCACCATAAGTTATTGAATGAGTGTTGAGAAAATGACTTTGACCTACTTCTGCGACCTTGGCGGCCATTTTTGTGAAAATCTTGTGTGTGCAACAACTCCACTTGCATTGACCATAAGATTATTAAACTCGCAGGGATTATGTATCATCATAAGACCATAAGACATTGAAAGATTTCTGAATTGAGTGACTTTGATCTACTTTTGTGACCTTGGTGGCCATATTTGTGAAAAGCTTGTGTACATTTTAACTGTATTGATTGTTGGATCACCAAATCACAGAGATTGTGTATCATGGTAGGACCATAAATGCGTTTTGACATGAGTGACCTTGACCTTAATCTTGAAAAAAAAAGCACTTGCATCAGCAGGTATTTTTTCTTTTATTCACAGTCCCTAATCGACTTGCGACCTTCAAAGTTGCACATTTTCCTTAGTACTATATATTACACCTGCGCTGATCAACACATAAAAATGCCTCTTTTGATTGTAAGGTCACAGCAATTGGAAAGATTGGAAACCAGTGATGTAGCCAATGGGCGGAGAGCCGAGACTGCGGCAAGGCCAAGGATTGGGCCTCTGAGACCGAGCCAAGGCCGTGGCCATTAAAATACGGTCCTGAGGCCGGTCTGAGGCCCCTACCACTGGCCCAAAGACACCAGAGACCGAGGCAAGGCCAAAGATTTGGCATCCAAGATTGAGCCAAGGTCAAGGCCAGTAAAATATGGTCTCACGGCCGGTTTCTAGACCTCCAACACTGTTGGAAATGTTTCTTGTTTTTAAGATACTCCTGTGTTTTGCTTGCAAAATCTATGATAGATGTTGCAATGTTTTTACAAGAAGGTTAGCTAGTATCATTTACAATATTGTGGAACACGTTAATGATGACATTTTGAAAAATCCAACTTTGATAGCTTATTTACAACTACAAAAATGTTCTCGATTTTAACCATATTTCCAAAGAAGCCATCGGCAAATCACAGAATCGCTTCTATCATAATTATATAAGCTGAAGATTTCATCTCGTTGAGAAAACAACTTTGTAATTTATCATATCAGGGGGAAAGGATGCTAAAACTACACTATAGTATGATCATATGGACAAAAACGTGTACATACGTGTGAAATATCTTAAACTTAAACCATATAGGAATTTATAAAAATTTTGCCAAAATATAGAAAATAATAGCAGGAGTTGGAACCCTGAATTATATTTATTTTGAATATGAGTTGTCCAAAATTGTATTTTGTTTAAATTTTTTATTAAAAATGCAGTTTTTAGATTTCTTTAAATTAAAAATTTGATATTTGGAAATCCACCAAATACAATTCTTTTTTTTTTAAACTGCCTGAAATTATTCATTTAAGAGATAAATTACAAGGCCCCCCCCCCACCTGATATCTGAAGCCAATGCCCCCCCCCTCCTCAAGAATTATCACTTCATCGACCTTCATCATCATCACAATGAGGCTGTGGGTTTGCTGTCATGCACCCAGTGTTTGTAACTGGTACCTAAGGCACCTATTGCAACCTAAACCACCTTGCCAATTGTCTACAGCAGCTACCAGGACCACTGCACTGTGCTTGGTACTTGTAACCTTCTGGCCACTCTTGTGGCACTTGTAACCTTCTGGCGATTTTCATGGCACTTGCACCTTTTTGCCCATTTCAGTATGTTAAATGTTGTGCATGGCTTTGGCATTCATTGTGATGACTTTTATTAGTTTAAGTTATCATCCTATGCCAAGTTTGGGTCTAAACAAGAACCTGTTTGCATGCACTAAGTGCACATGTTGGCACTTGTAACCTTCTGGCTCTTCACTCAAAAAATTTCTCACTGTTGCCGAAAAAGCCAGAAGGATGTAAGTGCCATTAATTTATTTTCTGCCTAACTGTTCATCTAAACTTCATTTAATCATCGTGTAGGCACGTTATAAAATTTCTAAAATACTCATATAATCTTAAAAGTGATCAGTAGAGGACTTTCAGGCCATTTTTTGTTGTGACTTGAACCCTTCTGGCACTCACATTTCAGTGTGCTCCACTTCGTAGAAACCAGCCATAAGGGTGCAACCACCATTTTGCCAGTTTTCTCCACAAATAAAATTTTGTAAAATTATTTTAAGTAATAAAGATTGTGCCCGATTTTACACTCTAAAAAATGACACCACCATTGTGCTCCAAAATTTTGTAATAATCCCAGGAGGTAGAAAAAACCCTCTCCTGTAAAATTACCAAAATGGCACTTGTAACCTTATGGCTTTCACCCGTCGATTAATTTAATTTAATTTATTTTATTGTTACACTTGTTTTCTTTCGAAAAAATTTCTTCGTGTTTGTTAACAGCATAAAGTTTGCACCAAAACTGCGAGAAACATCTGAACGTGAACTTGACATTTATTTTTTACAGTGTTTGACCTAACTCTTGAATTAGCAGTCAGCCCAACAGTTGAAACATATCAGGAGTGAGAATGAATCTTGGACTGTTTTTGTTCAGCGCATCGTACTGAATCATCATTCGTCTTTTATTGGAAATTCTTTAAAAAATGATCTGGAGTGTTGCATGCCTTAGGCAATTGACAATACACAAAGTTGGCTCTCTTTAAGATGACTTCAATACATCAATAATTATTGCTGTCCCTTCAATTAGTCTTGGCATCTTATCCATGTCACAGTGTCAGTCTTTGGCCAACTCCCACTAGCAATTGGTGAACCGTGCGTTGATGACAGTTGTACACATTTTATCCATTATTTCCACCTTTCCTGCATGTGCTTCTTCTTGTGTTTGGCAACTTTCCACCTTGCAAGTTTCTACAGAACATGCTCATTTCACTTCTATAGTTACTTCAAATTGCCTTCATAAATCTTAAGAGTATCATTACCATTTTTCTGGAGCAGATGTGCCTCTGTCAGTATAAATAGCATTTTATTTATTGCATTGTGTGAATACTAATAGCTGTATCAATCAGACTGTACTTATTTATATTCATACTTATATCTAATGCGGAATCATTCATAGAAAAAAAGGCGTATTGACACAATGACACACACCTGTCATGCAGTAGGGGAGACCAGGGTAAGTTGTTCCGTAGGGTAAGTTGTGCCGCTGGCTGTTGGGAGGAAATGAATAACTGAGTAAAGAGGAGGGGGGGGGGGGGTTAGAGGATCTGCTACTGCAATACTATTGTCAAATTCACTGTACTGAGTTTCGACACAATTCTGCAGATATGCCTCTCTTTTGTTTTGAAACGGTGAGCTTCTTATCCAAGGCCATAATTATCAGGAAACAGGCAAACAAAAACCTACAGCAATCCACTGTACTGGATGTACATGTACAATGTGTAATCTGTGTAATTGTGTATGCTTTACAATGCCAAGCACTCTGCTGTTTCTTGAGATGGTCTCTGTTCATCATTGTATTCTACTACCCTCCAATACCTGTATTGAAATGCTTGGTGATTACTGCCAACCAATAGCAGCTTCCCTGTTCACACCTGTGTGGATGACATCTAAATTGCTGCCTACGGCTGACTATACATTATCTTCTCTACGTGTATGCTGCTCTAATCTGTCTCCTTCCAAGGACGTAATTACAGCCCTGAATGTCGGATAGAGTGATGGGGCAAATTCGTATGCCTGTCTATATATAGCAAGTATACACACAAAGATTGCTTTACATAATTACATAATAGTATTATCCAGTGCAAGCATTGCACTGCACAGTGCGCACAAGACTGCTTTACCAACTATAGGATAGTAGGAGGTGCAAGCATTGCACTGTGTGTGCAAAGTCTCCCGGAATTGGGCATGCAAATAAGCTATATAGAAGACAAATGACATAAGTATATAATTTGAAAACAAAAACTTTATATAATCTATATGACCTACGTCAACATTCTCTAGACATTGTTTAATTCTATTTAGTGCCTCTGCAAAAGAAAATGGCTTGGACAAAAACAGGCTTCCAAAGCCTGTTCAAAAGTAACTCCAACTTTTGCCTTGCAGATTAAAACAAAACCGATGTCATTTCATGAGATTAAGGTGTCTAATGGAGTGAGAAAATTGGTTTTTGGTGGACAATTGACTTATGTTAACTGGTTTTATTAGTAAATTGCAGGTTTAGAGGTCTTGAGGCCGGCGTCAGGGCAGTGTTTTGGTAGCTTCAACCTTTGCAGGTTTCGGATGCCTAATCCTCGGCCTTGCCTCGATTGGTCTCCGGTGTCTGTTGGAGGCCTTGGGACTGGTCTCATCCTTGAAGCCAGCCTCGAGGTCACATTATGATGGCATCGGCCTCAGTCTTGGAGCCTCATGCCTCGGTATCAGTCTCACCCTCAGTTGTCCCGGCCTCAACTACATCACTGGAAAATTGGCTCGCATCAACAGTTGCTTAAGTCTTCACTGGAGAATATTGTCTCCACTGGTCCACCTGTTTGCAAACTGTGTTTACCTATATGGCATTCACCGAGTCCTAAAATTCAAAATCCAAAGATCAGGCAATTCCATTACAGTGTAAGTCAACAGAAATGACTTCAAGTGGCTGACTATATAATGCTTTCATACAACTGAACGAGACTGAATGCATATTACATATAAAATTACAAGAGAAAAAAATGTAACAAATTGTCTGGTGATTTACAAAGTGTTGAGATCCCAGAACCTGACTTGGCAAAGGGCATGCAGGGGAATGATACCAAAACAAACCAGAGTCAGGTGTAAGGAGGTGTGAGACTTAGGACTTACATGTGATGTTAAGGCCTTTAAGGACGTCCAACCTTCCATCTCCTCCCACACAAGACCCTGGAATAGAAATATAAGAACTAGAGCTTCTGGGTAGAGACCTGACGGTCACAAAACGAGTACTACATGCCATCACCGGAAGAGGAATCGCTTCTTTAATCTCTTCGATGGACTTTGCATATTTAATAAACACTGTTGCGCGTTTTTTGTAAACACTGCAAAGTTGTTTGCATAAAAACCCATATTTATATCCCTGCCTGAGGAGAGAATCACATAATGAAATGTGTCTCACTGAGAATCACATAATGAAATGTGTCTCTCTGAGAAATCACTGTAATGATCACAAGCCCTGGCATGACATACTCAATTCACTCGACTTCTGCTGTAATTTCAAGTGATGATATTACAAAAATGGGCAATTTGGATCAATTGAGTGAAGCTGCCCTACATCACAAAATAAGAGAGCAATGAAAGCGCACATGAAAGGGAGGGCGGGAAAACCATATAAAAAGCTCAGGTGAAACTGTCTTCTTGGAATCTCTTGCAAGCTGATGTTGTGCTGATGTGACATCTTCTTTAATTTGCTTCCTTTATGCAGTTTTCATTGCTGCATCAGATATGCATCATCAGCACAATGGATAATGGCCTTTTCAGTGCCTACCTGTGGACTGGGAAAAAGATCATGACTTACATATTTTCCTTTTCTTTGCATAATGAAACAGGGACAAACAGACTATTTGACATCAGCTGCAAGTGCACTTCTGATGAGAGTATAGCAAAGATTTGTGACTGAATTTTTGAATTTGAACCTTATAAAGAGTAAATTATATTTGTAGCAGCTTCTGATAATTTGTTCGAGTTTTCAGCTGTTGATTTGCCCATTAGGTTGGAAACTTCTATGCGTATTCCCATTATATATCGAAACCAATTTCATCGTAGGCTTGTAGCAGTACCTCGATGTGCCTGAATGTTTTGTATTTTCTGTTATGTGTAATTACATTTTAAAATAAAACTCTAAAATTATCAAAATATATTTATATTTCGAAGGAGGAAATAAGTACTGTATCATGAGCAAGAGTGAACAAGCTGGATTTTAGAGTCTCCATCATGTGTACAACCTGGCAATGCAAGACAGGTGAGATGGTCAATCATAATGTTGTGCAAGATGTGGCAATTGTGGCATGATTAACTCCTGTAGCATTGGGATTTCGCACACTGTCATTGCTCAGATTAATGCCATTTCGCTGAGGTTATAGTTGGAGGGCAGTGACTCCTGTGCTATGACGCTATTAATTAAGCATGCCTGGAATAGTATATTAATTAGTGCAGGGAAATGAGAATCCGATGATGACATTTCGGTTGTTTTCTTTCACATAATTGGATGACGAAGTTCCGACAAAATGAATGACTGGTTAACCGTTCACAGAGTCTGTGAACAGGAGCGGACTGGTGACATTTGACAGAATGAGTTGATGGGCCCCACGTTCCTATTTTCGGCATTACTCCATTTACACCAAGGTTGAAGGACCCTTTCCTTTACAGTATTATCTCACACTGAGGACTTAATCTAAAAGTTTTACAGTATGATGCTGTCACAAACTAGGATGAAATTTCTCTCTTATTTTACTGGTTATCTTTCACAGAGTGGGTAACGTAATTCCAAATAACAATGGATGGTACATTCCGTTTCTGAGAACCATAATTCTTTTGAATTTTACCTGTAGCATCCTCAGCATGCATTGACAGCAAAATTACACAATGTATCTACTTTCATTCACAAAAAGAACTTGGCTAAAAGGTTTGTTAAGCACACAGCATAGTACAAAAACGGATTTCTCGCAGTTTGACTAGTAATGTGAGACCAGCCGAGAAGCCCAAAGTTCCAGAGATGCATTGATCCTTTATCTCCTCAGTGGAGTAACTGGATCTCAGATCCTATTGACCGAATTTGCCATCGTCCTTGCAGAATGGCTTGTTGTGCGACTGAGCTGCCAGAACCTGTGGAATCCAAGAAAAGAGTGGGCCAAGGTCTCGGTATTTCTTGATATCAATGCTTTGAGTATAAACATTATATGTAAAGAACATTATAGAAATGCAATGGAAAATTTCCTCTGACCCAGATAGCACTGAGCATGCCCAGAGGTGACCTGGTTCCCATTGGGCATGCTCAGACCTACTGAGCATGTGCAGAAGGCAATAACAAATGGTGGCCATTGTGAAATTCCCCTGATTCAAATTTTCAAGGCCAGTTTTCACTTTGAGCTGTATCGAGTTCACTGATTAGAAATGGTTTTTATGAATCTAGGATTTATCAGAAACTTTTTGATGCATGTCTGATTAGTGAACATGAAGTAGCTCACTTTTGGATCCAATTTTACCACATTCTAATCAGCTTACCAATCACATGCGTACATGATGTATATGCTCCATACTATGGAGTCCATACATGAAAGATGCTCTAAAGACAGGGGCAATGTATTAATGAGCCAATGGGGCTTAATGGCCCATTTTTCAGATCTTTTCCAGCAATTCAATGTCAATTTGCATTTCAGCCAGATTTTTCGTTGGAAGCTGCCATCTCCCAACCCCTGTTTTCAAAACCTGTGTGTATAAGCCCTATTTCATCCATCAAGGCTTGTAGCATGGTATTGTGTACAGTGGCTTTTTTTTCAGACTGGAAAGCTTGTTATTTCGACATGATATGTCATTTGGACATACCGTGCATCTGATTGACTAGAGGAGAATGTGTAGTTTTCAGAAATATATGGTTTGCAATGTGTTGGTTGATTCGCCTATCACCATAAATCAAAATTCTGCTAAAAAAACGCCTTTTTTCCTTGTTTATAGCTCATTCACAAATAGTATTGCTTATAAAGGGTGATGCTTTTGATATTTGGACAATTTTCAAAATGAAATAATTGGTTCAGTATCACAGACTGAAGCATAAAGAACATATTTAGCTAAAAAAATTATGGTTTTACAGTGTTAGAGTTCACCAAGAAAATTTTTTACATGAAGATGTCACATAGTTTGAAAACAATTAATTTTCTTACATGCACTTTTGACATCTCCTGAAATATATGTACTTTATATATGGAATATATCTAATGGTTGTGGGGAAGCCCCATAACATCCCTCTTCTAGACCAACACTTCTTCAGTTTCTGAGACCGTTATAAGGGCACATTTAGGATACTTTTGCATTGCTTATGCAAATGTTCACAAGTACGTCGCATTTTACAAATTCGTAGGTTTAGATGTCAAACTTTTAGGGGCAAGGTTGACATTTTTTTGCAGATATTTATGCATCAAACTGCGATACTGGACAAAATATTAAGTCTCTAACCATCATATTGAATTGGTTATAGCTGATTTTAGTGCGTTCACAAGTACGTCGCGTTTTATGAAACCAACACTTCCTGCTGCTAAGTCACCTTGGTTGTGCCAACAGCATGGATACTTGTGAATAGTCATAAGAAAACATATTCAAGAAGCAAAAAAAATATTTTGAGAGAAATCTGAACTCAATTATGCGCAAAATTAACATATTTTTAAAAATATGACAAATGAAAGAAAATTGTCAAAAACCATACTTTTCTCTTAATTATGCTATAGACAGGTAATTCTGGATTAAATCCAATATCAATAATGCCAATTCAAATTATTTTCTTCAATGGACCTTGCATTTATGTTCAAATGAAAATTACTTGGGATATTTTGGGGAGAGTCAAAATTCTGCTATTAACTTGGAACAGAACCCAAGACCCAACATCCAAAATCAAATACTATGTCTAATAATCTGGTTCCCTAGAACTATTTGTAACTGATTTGGAACAGAATTTCCTTATTTTGATACCTTCATCTCTATATTATATCACATGATTTCTTGTCAATTTCAGGGAATTTATCATTATCGCAATATATATGTTTAATCATCATTTACTAATTTTAAAAAGTTAAATTGATTTTCCACTATGTTTTAACCGTGTTCATTATCCATTTCATATTACTTGACCCCCAATTTCGTTTTTTGTGCATTTTCTTATCATTTACTTTCATCAAAAATAACACTAAAATTGACTTTGGCTTGGCTATTGTTTAGCATAGTCAAAACTGTTATGGCTATGGTTACCATTTTTTCCAAAGCTTGTCAACACTATATCATGAACTTTTCCTGCTGGTTTGGTGGCTTTAATACTTAAAATTTTTGTGGCACAAGAGTTTTGACCAATTGTGGAGCATTCAATTTTTGCAGGGCGAAGCTTAAGGTGCAGCTCCTCACTGCCTGCAGTTAGAAATGTAAAACTCCAGCAAAATGTACTCCAGTATGTGTATTGTAAGTGTTCCAAAAATTAAATTCCTGGATTAAGTGGAAGTAGTTATTATTTTGAAGAAATGAACAATATTCCTGTTCTGTCACTATTCACCCCAGTGTATCGATTCACCCAATATTATGGAACAACGAAAGCTCATTAAGCTCCATCCTTCTGGATTTATGCTACAACTTTCATTTTTCATCATCAGTGGCCAAAATGTGTACACAATAGTGAGCTATAAGCCTCAAGCCATATATGTTCTGTACATTTCACTACCTCTCCTTAATTCTGGATCATTAAGCATTACCCGCTACCCCCCCCCCTCCCACAACCGTATTTTGATCTTTACGTACACCTGTATCATATCAATATCACATTACTATTTTTGGTGTTTTTTCCTGGCGTAATATGTACTACCAGTACCAAATTTGGCAAAAAGGGCAAAAGGAAATAAGAGAACTGGCAAATAAAAATGGCCGTGGTGGCTTCTGGGTCTGCTTCAAGGAGCAGTCTGCAAAAAGGAAACATTGATGCCTGAACCCTGTTTTGTGGAATGATGCCAGTGCATAAAGAGAGAGCTAAAAAATAAATAATGATTTATGCTGACACAAGATGACATGGCATGTAACAGGTGCACTGTATAATCCTCTCATGTTTACTGCCTTTTTCTTCTAAATCATATGATACACGTCGGCCTATATAAAAGCCATCTGAAGACCTTGAAGGAAAGAAGAATTATTGATTTTAAAAAAAATTTACCCCGAGTTACTGTTTTATTTTTACTTAAAGTTAAACTTTGGGTTGGCAAAAATATACCTGACTAAACTTACTTGTTAACAATGAATATTGAAAATAATCTAAGTATTTGTTTTCCTTGTGCTAATCAGCATTATGGTGTGATTGTAACATCATACATATCCTTGCATCTGTCTACAAGTGGACTGCTCTTGCATTGCCACAGATCAGAACGTATGCTGTCTTGTGTTGCCACCTAGTGATTAGTGTGCTATTCCGCGAGCTCCTGTGAGCATCCATATCATTTCGATCAGAGGAACACACACAATTTTGTCTGGAAGACACCGGGGCTGTTTCTGAGTGTGCTGATGGCCTTGTCTACTTCCTTAGAGAATGTGACTGCGGATTCTGACTCTGGTATACATCAATGTTGAATAAAAAATTTGCGAATTTGCAATGAAATTGGAACTATTTCTTTGAACAGCAATGATGTAGCATACAAAATCAACTTTTGTGCTAGGTGGCAGCAGCATGCAGTTCTCATTTTCACCAGACTGCCTTGCATGACAGAGTTTTTGCTCAATAATTCTCCTCAAATCAACTGGAACGGTTACTGTCGAAATAAGAATAGAAAGATATGGTAGGTTCAGCCAGCTTAGCTTTAATCTGGGATCTCGATAGTTTTGATTGATAACATTGACTTTAGTGAGAGAACGGATGTCTTCAAAATGTACACAATATGTCATTCATATCCATGTGAAGGATGTTTTATTTATGCAAGAAGCCACCAATTTAACATCTCATCTGGATGATATCCAGCTTTGATTGCTTGTAATTCCATTGAAAATATGTCTTGGATTGAACCCATGCATCCAAAGGCCTTAGGCAGTGCAGGCCTTGACCAATCAACCAGCCAGCTGCATCAACATTCATCAACATTCGTCGTCATATCCACTTCAATCTAATAGTATGTCTTTCTTGCAACATTTGGTTCCCAGTGCAAGTCTATTAGCAGAGTGTACTTGGACTCAGTCATGAAGATTAATTGATGAGCAGTTGGTGGCATAATTACTGTCACAAGACCTTGCACTAGAAGTATGCTGTCAAAGGTCATAAAGGTTGTCAAGACTAATTGTCATCCTGGCAAAAGGTCGCAGGAAATTATTAAGAGGATTGTGAAGTCACATCACTTTGAGATTCCAAAATACTGACGCTGTCAAGAAACAGTAGTGATTTAAAGTAGTTAAAGGAATCTGTTAGTCGAGGATCTATTGTTTGTTTGTATATTAATTAATTTCATAATAATAGCCCACAAACTTTTGGGCATATTCCTTGATAAAAGGTTTTTCATATTTTCATCTACTCTCCAAGACACTGGATGTTGAAGTTAATTTATAAATCTGGCTTCCCCGAAACAAGGACACAAAATCAAAACAAGCATCATGGTTATTTTGATATATTCAATATTTATGACCAAGAGTTTACAATATGTATTATGATTACTGGCATACCCTGCACTGAGTGGGTGTAAAGCAATTCAAAATAACGGCAGATAATATCTATTCACTCTCTTTAAGGGAAGCTAAGTTCTTTTCAATTTTACCTGTAGGATCATCTGTATGCAAAGCTATATTGTGCAATTTTCTTGTCAATGCATACAGAACTGGTGAGCAATTCAATTGAAACTAGCACTATATAAATCTATACTTTTATTATTATTGTTACTACGAATTGAAAGCAAAATTGCTCATCTGTAGATACTTTCATTCAAATAAAGAACTGAGCTAAGGCACACAGCATAGCAGGCCTACAACATGGATTTGTTTTAGTAATGTGAGACCAGCTAAGAAACCTAATGTTTCAAAACCATTGATCCTTTATCTTGCCAATTGAGTAACTGGATCTTAGATCCCATTGAGTGAATTTGGGGATGTCCTTGCAGAATGGCTTGTTGCGGGACTGAGCTGCCAGAACCATGCAATCCAAGACAACCAGTAGGCCAAGGTGTCTGCATTTCTTGATGCCAATGCTTCAAGTATATGTAGGGGGAATGGGGGCACATTGGGACGTGGGGCACTGTGGGACGGTGGGGTTTTCTTGGATCCTGGCAAGGTATATGCTATGGTAGTGCCATCATATCTTGTAATTTCACATCCTGATGTTTCCATGGTTTTATAGACAAATTACAGCCACATGCAGAGCTTTGGCTAGCAAAAGTTTGTTTTCCTACTACTAAAGTAAATATGGATGGGTTCAATTCAAACCATTCTGTGGACAAACCACGAACAATGAGGCTTCCTGAGTGCTTGTATGAATTTTATATATCGTAACGAACAGTTATGAATTGCTATCGTGATAAACACACTCACTGGTGTCAGAGAAATTAGCATATGGTGTAAAAGTCATATCGGGGCTCATTGAGACCGTGAATTCGGGGCACATTGGGACGCACTTAATATGGCAGAATTTAAGTTTTCAAAGCAACTGATTGACCTGGGACAGCACACAACAAGTGCAGTCCACAGTGACTAGAGGTGTAGTGGATAACCATGCTCTGTGAACAAATTTGTTGCTAAGCACTGTGTGTTACTTACATAGATGTCCGCACCCAGTACAGTTTATGTTAAATGCTTTAAAACTGTTTAAAGTTATGAACTATTGGCACTACAAGGTGTTAATGCACTGTATATTGTCTTACGCACTACTTATATATGATTTCTATTGCACATGGAGTGTTAAAATGATTTTTTAATTGATGTCCCAATGTACCCCGACTGTGCCACGCCGGGGCACATTGGGACAGTCATTTTTACGACTCTCTGGCTGCAAAAGGGTAGGTGTAGTCTAGTTTATTATCCCTTGCATTTAAGCTCAATAGATGGGTGATATTCATGCAAACTTCTGAGTTCTCCAGTGCTTTCAGCATTGAGCAAAATTAGTAGACGTTAAAGGCGTCATTGGGAGACATGTGACGTCAATTGTGGGTGGTGTGATTTGTTGATTTCTGCTGATGATATGGCAAGTGTAGGATGATTAAGACCTCACTAACTGGATGTGAGTCATCAACAATAACATGGCAATTAATGGCATTTGACCTCATAAGGAGCATTTTGAATATTAATATAATCACTTGTATTTCCACGACCATTAGATTTTATGCAATGCTTATCACAACAACACAATGCAGTAAACATGCAAATGGTCGCATTGACGAAATAGCATTGGCAGTAAATATCAAATGGCCTTGAAATGTGCAAAAGGAGATAATATATATCAACTACATGTGCTACCTAAACAATAGTATATAGGCGAATGGTCCTAATAAAATATTATTTCAGATCTTGATACTTTTTAAAGAGATGATGCCATATAAAAGTGATGTGGTTTTTATGGTCGCATAATCATATAAGCTCCAAATACATCATTTTTTGCTGCATTACTAAGGCTTTTTGTGAATTTATGGATAAATAAAAAAAACGTATAAAAACAGTTACTGTGAAAAAACAACTCTAATAATCTTTTATACAGTCCATATAAAATGGTTATGTTGCCCAATTTGCATAAAAACTTTATATGTGTCAAGCTAATTTATACTTATAGCCGTTTGCAGATTGGCGGTCCAAACAGTTTCAAAATTAACTTTCAACTTGGTCATGTGATGTCACTGGTTTAAAAATGATTTGTTTGTGTCAGTTACGGTTAATCAGTTGAACTAGTGCTTGTCATATCTAGCAGCATAGGTGACAACAACAAACTAATTAATTTACTTAAGGTACTTCATAAAATAAGAAGAGTAGGAGACCAACGGAAAACTGTCAATGATGTTGCAAAGCCAGTTTGCAAATCAAATTGAAAAAAATAAGAAACTTTTTCCAGTGGACCGCCTATCTGCAAAGAGCTCTAATATACTATATAATAACATAAATGTAAAATATTGAAACATTCTAATGACAATGTGATGTTACTGAAGGGCAAACAGTCCATTCACTGATGATACATCAATGTCTTAGAGATGTTAGCTGGTTTTATGCAAAATTTCCTTGAGATTTCTGATTTCTGTCAACGATTTCAACATGGATATTCTCAGTATTACTACATATCCAAATATGTGAAACTACACCATTTCCTCCATTTGTATTAAAATTATTGTCATGCATAATGCTGATGTTGAATACTAGTCCTCAATTCTCTTCTAATGAGAAAATAAATGTAGGATGTAAAGCCCAATTTATACATCCAGCCATAATTATGTTTCATGTGATATAAAGCAGCCTGAACTTGTAATACATGATCTTTATTTGTGACCTGCTCCACCAAAAAGAGCTCAAAGTTAGCAATCTACCTTCACCAGAAATGTTATCCTGTATAGCTAATTACATCAATATCAGATTACTATTTTTGGTGTTATTCTTTCCCGGCATACCTACTATCAGAACCAAAATAAAACAGAACTGGCAAATAATACATAGCCTCTTTGGCATCTGGGTCTGCTTCAAGGAGCAGCCTGCAAACAAGGAACATTGATGCCAGAACCCTGTTTTATGGAACGATGCCAATGCATAAAGATTGAGCTTAAAAATCAAAATGTCATATAAACAACAACTGATGTGACTCAATATGGCATGGTATGTGACAGGTACACTACTATGCAATAGTATGCATCACTCATGTTCTACCTTTTTCTTTTAAATAATGTATACATAGTGCTTTTCATGACAAGCTATATATATGCCAAATATGTATTTGCTGTTTCCTTGAAGCCAGGGAGATTACAAAATATCAAAAAATACATCATGTTTTTTTTTTAATGTTTACTTTAAGTTAAACCTTGGATTGTCAAACATATGCCCGACTAACCTTACATGTTGGTAACTTTGTATTGAAAACTGAAACAAATCTTTGCGGCTTAGTATTTGTTGCATGTTTGCATGAGTTTTTGGTTGATCTTCACCTGATACAAGCAGATTGATTACTGTGAACACCCATCGATAGATCAATTGATATGGTAAAAGCAGCCCTCTTGACACTTGCCAGAGTTGATTGATGAGATGATGGAGAGAACAGGGGTCTTCCACGGGTTACACAATGGCATTTACCCCATGTGATGGATCTTTTACTTGCCACACAACATCCAGCTGGGATGCTGGACCCTGAAAATATTTTGGGTTCATCACCAATGGGTTTGAACCATGCATGGGCATTTGCAGACGAAGGCCTTCGGTGGACCAAGTGCTTGACTGTAGCAACTCAGCCCCCAGCAGTCCACACAAATTATCACCATTTGCCGACATAATCGTCAGTCCATATCTTATACTTTGCAGTGTTTCTCAGTGCATGGTCTATTAACAGAGTGTCCTTGGATTCAGTCATGAAGATCAATTAATGAGCAGTTAGTGGCATTATTACAGCCACAAGACCTTGCACTAGAAGTTTGTTGTCAAAGGTCATAAAGGTTGTTAAGAGTAATTGTCATCCTTGCAAAAGGTTTCTGGAAAGTTAAAAGTTATGGGGAAAGATTGCAAAATTACTTGACTCAAACATTCCAAATTATAAATCCAAAATGCTGACATTGTCAAGAAAGAGTTGTAATTTCTTTTGAAGTGGTGAAGGGATATAAAATACACTGCGTTTCCGGCATTGGTTTGGGCACGAAAGTTTTGCGGATGCCTCTGCAAGCATGATTGAGAATGGCCAGACTTAGCGTTTCAGCTTGAATTTTACACTAATTTACTTGCTAAGTGACTGCTGATGTTTGTCGGGATATCGCATTACTAACATTCTATGTAAAATTATGTTTGGTCTACTTGAGCCACTGAGATGGTGCAAATTTTTAAGCCACACCCTGCAGTTTAGATGCAGTGCATTTTATATAGAAAAGCAGTTTAAAGTAAGGGGAGAATTGAAGAGAAAATGATCTGCACTCAAAGACCAGTTTCTGCAGTTTCTGTTTTCAGTGAAGATGAGTGAACGTTTTTGCCTTGGATGCCTCAGATGAATAAATCGCTCTGGACTGTGTATATTTGTAAACAAGGGCAAAAACAATCAACACTCAAATGTTTATAAGCATGCCATTCTCAGTATACTGGCAAAATCTAAATGGCTGCAGTTCTGGCTTGCAGCAATCGACCAATATAATTTATATCATGTACCTCCAAACGACATCAAAAAAAGAAAATAGAAATGAATCCATAACCTAAAAATGAGTGGATTTCTGTTACAGTCCTAAAATATTCTCATCAATCACTCAGTTCTCTAGTTTGGCCATCCAGCCTTGAAAAGGACAACATTTGTGACCCGATTCCTCTGCATCAATATTTATCTTATATACCGATTTATGTAATGATTGAATTAATCAAAGGGAGTTTTGGTTGGAATTATGTGACACAGTTGGATTCCTTCCAAATCAACACTGTAACAAATTGCTGTAGTTTGTACAGTGAATTACTGTAGAAACTACAGTAAGCTGCTGTACAACTCTGATACAGTAAGCTACTGTAGAAGCTACAGTAAACAAAACTCTACCGTAAGACTTACTGTAAATGTTACAGTAAGCTACTGTAAGCTTCATATTACCGCAAATTGCTGTAGATTTTACGGCAAATAAAACTCTACTGTAAGCCTTACTGTAAGTGTTACAGCAAGCTACTGTAACCTTCATATCACGGCAAATTGCAGTAGATTTTACAGCAAACAAAACTCTACCGTAAGCCTTACTGTAAATGTTACAGCAAGCCACTGTGAGCTTCATATTACAGCAAGATGATTTTACAGCAAGCAAGCCACTACTGTAATCCACTATCACACTACTGTAATAACTACATTAAGCCATTGTACTGACAGTTCATTCCTTATAAAGGGAATATACCAAATGTGTCATGTCCACAAGCAATGGCTGAGCATTAAGTTCTCATTGGAGATATTATATTGGAAAATAGCCATCCCTCATATTTATGTCCATGAAATATGTTTTTAAAATCATATCAATATTTTTGTAGACATACATGTATTTGTATCACAATGTTCACCCAACTATCTAGTATAATACTTAAAAATATATAATTATTTAAAATTTGGACTATATAATATTAGGCTTTTTTCATTATTCTCTAAAATATATGAATTTACAGATTCAATATGGCAAATTCATTTATAAAGATGAGATACATATGAAAATTACTTTGAAAAAATCTGTATTGTGTAGCATTTGATTGACAAATTAGATTAGATTATTAATTTTTTTAAACTGTACTGTATTACATTTGTAGGATGTTCATTTATTAAATTGCTAAATACACTCTAAATAATATCTAAGGTCTGAATGGAATAATATCAAACTATACACAAATGTATACTAGTGGTCATTTCTCAGGAATACCACAAGGTGTCACTTTGCATGCATATTATACGAGTATGGCATCAATTAAGGGGTAATTAGAGGGGTAATTAGAGGGAAAATCACTGACGTAGAACTGTGACCCAGTTACATAAACTGAATTTATTGGCAGTATTAGACAATTGTATTAGAGTCATTCTTGGACAGTTATTCAAAGGAAGAGGTGGCACTGTTCAGTGGCTCCATGTTTATTTCTTGTTTTAGCAGTGGAGTTGAGTAAACATTGACTGGGTAAGTGTGTTGAATAAACTAAGTATGTTCATTAAACATTCAATTAACTGATTCTTTATTACTTGAATGCTTCATCAACTCATATGATTTTCTTCTTTTTCAGGAGTCCAAAGGACCAGTTACAGGATATTTTACTGAAGTCTGAAATGCTGTTCAAAATTATGGAATTTCTTCTATTTTAACTACTGTTTCCATTTTAGCATCTCATCAAGTTCATTGGTTATTCTGTTCATGGACATGTTTTACCAATTATCTTGTTTAAATAAAATTGTCCGTGCAATTGAATAAAGTGGTCCCAATAATAAAACACACCCCAAAAGAACTACGGTATAGAATAATCTTACTGTAAAATCTACAATAATCAGCTGTAGTTAAAACTGCAGTACAAGGTCCCCTTCCCGTAAAAACTACAGTAATTTACCGTAATGCTTTTACAGTATGAAAATCTATTACTGTAAAAACTACGGTAAGATGCCGTTTTAAATCTACAGTAAGATATATTGATTGCTGTAGTTTTTACAGTAAGTACCGTACAGCAGAATTACAGTAGTGATTTTTGTTGCTGTAAAAAACTACAGTAGTTGCCGGCAAAGGAGTCTGCCGGTAGTTACTGTAGTTTTCTACGGTAAGGTTCTTACAGTGAAGGACAGCACTTGCTTTTCCTGAGGGGAGATAAACAGGTTTATTATACACTCTTGCTCATAAATATGGAATGATTTAGCAATTTCCAGGGAACTGATAACTTTGGCAACGCTACCGGAGCATGTCATGATCCAATCCAATTGTAACTATACTTCCAATGACTGCTGAAGGGAATAACATGTAGGTGTTAAAACTCATTTTACAGTGTTTTTCCCAGGTAGAGTTACGACAGGGGGAAATGTGGATATTCCAGAGATTTATGAAGGTGGGACACACCCCACCAAGCACTCAAATGGCTTGAGGCTTTCAAATAATGATTACTGATTAGGGTAGATTACTATACCTTCATTGTGAACCTTGCTGGTATATAAACTCCAAAATGTACCTTTATTACCACTTTTTCTGCAAAAAGGTGTTCCGTATTTTTGAGAAGGAATGTAAATGATGAGAAATCTCAGCTTCATTCAACAATAATTTCTTAGAAATCTATTTACAGACTGAGTGATTACAAGTGATTTCATTACCATGCGGTTCTTGTCATTAATTCACACTTGGCTGTGAGGAATCAATGCTGAACCAGCACATGCATGCTGCGTTTGGTAAATCCGATGTGTGACGTTCTGTTGCTTCTAAACCAATCAGATTAACTAAAAATGTCATGTATTTGGTGGGTCAAGAACCTAAGAATCGTGTGCTAATGAAATCTCCTTGTAGAGGCAGGTTATAAAATTACCGTCGGTACTGGTAATATATTTATCTTTCTCAGTTCAACATATTGGTCTACTGGGGGTGCAATAAGTCTAAACGATAATATTTGAATAGTAGTACCTAATCATCACCCAACTACTCTTTGTTCAATGTCTAATTATTGATATTTTTTTCTTCACTAATTACAGGAATCTCACCTGTCGTCTCAGCTGTAAGATGTGATAATAAGACAAGAAGGTTTCATTTTCAAACATCATTAAAAGAAAGGTGTTTAGTCCAGATAGTGCCTGCCTGGGCTTGACATGAAAGATTAAAGTGGACTTTTTGGCTGTAAACATGTTTTCAGGTGCATCTGCCAATCACCGGCTGTTTGTTTACGAAGGGTAGCTGTCTATATATATACATATGTAATCAGTTTTAATTAGAATTCATAGATATGAATTAGCGCATTAGCCGAAGTTTGCTTGAATCATTTTTGATTGCTGAGTGAATGTTTTGATGGACATTTTTGTGCTCTTCATTCTGTTTTATTTTACGCAGGGTTTACTCTGTTCTCAGATGTTTTCATTTTCAGTTTGTCACCAACAGTGCTAATCGGTGACTAACAATTTCTCCATAAAGCCATGCCGCACTCCTGCAATTCTGATGTGGTGTACTCTGCTCATTCACAGCAATGGCTGTTTCACCAAGATGTCATGCATCAAAAGTCAGAAAAAATTGACATGTAAAGAGATCAGCAACTGTGGCAGAAAAAAAAAAAAGAAAAAAACACAGGGTCTACATAAACTCATGTTCTAACCATATCATTAAACCTAAGCCTAATTGTAGAGTAGGTCGGGGAAAGAAGCCCGGGTTAGGTGAGAAGCCCCCCCAGGGATATATCTAAACTTACATTTTTGGTGCTTTTTCTTATTGATAGGATTGAAGCTATCTAGAGGCTTTTTAGGTGACGTCACAAATTTTCTGGGCAAACAGCCCCAAACCATAGTAGTAATTAAAGAAACAAAAATAGGTGCATGGTTTTTACAACTTTGATTAATTCTCTGAAATTGGTTGTCAGAAATAACTTTGGAAATTTTTGAAACAATAATGGATATCTGCATTGTTTCACTTTATGACCATCACATAAATATGATTTGGATCATGTTTTTTGCATTTTGGCTCAAAATATAGAGGTCAAATTAAAATATGTGGGTTTTGGGCGAGAGGCCCCACGTGGTATGGGGCATGGGGCCCCCTTCACTGAGGCCTCCAAGCTGCTTCAGGAACCATTTAATAGTGTGTACTTTACCTTAAATCTTGATCGAATAGCTAATTGAAATAGAAAAAAAATTGGCCGAAATTGAAACAGGGCAAATAATATTAAAAAATAAATGTATCAACATAAAAATTCAGAAATTCAGAAAAAGGTAATAGAATGCCTTAAAAATGATGGAAGAACCCCAAGAAATAAATTTCATGCTGAATGCGCTTGCAAAAAAAATTGCCATAGGATTATAATAGGTGGGCTTCTTGCCCGATGGGAGTAAGAAGGCCATTTAAATTTTTTTTACAAAAAGGGCTGTAACTCCTTTATCAAAATTGGTAGACATTTGTTACACTAGTTATAAGTAGAGTCAAGTGATCCCTTTCAGACAGCATAAGCATTCAAATAATCAACCACAAAAAGTAGGTCAAATCGCACCTCGAAGTTAAGGGGGGCTGCATGCCCCGCGCTACTCTAATTGTAAGCCTTATTTTAAAACTAGCCCTGGGTCTGTTTTCACATCTGATGTCTTGACCCTGTATCGTCATTAAATTTCTGCCGCAGATATCCTTACATGTTCATTATTTTTTACAGTTCATTCATATTAACTGTAGTTGAAACAGCCATGGCTGGAACTTAGTGGAACTGACTATGATTTCTGCCTTGCTCCCTTTAAATTACGTGAGCAGTGTATGTGATTTTAAAGTAAATGAAAGTCCATGTAACATTGTAACAATGCATGGTGATCCAGACAGGTTTGTGCAGTTGGCCAGGCGTTTTCAGCATTCATGGATCAACATTGTCGCATAGTATCTTCAAAATGCTACTTTTAATCCAAGTGGTCTAGGGGGCCCCCCCTGCCCCCTGGAGCTATCCCTTGTCACTCCTAGATCCACTACTGTCTAATGCATTACGTGTTGGTGTATATTTTAGAATGAACGAGTTTACCTGTTTCTGAGAAATTACTTTCCATTAGGTGGATTATTTGCAGCTCGGCTAAAGTGTCTCCCTCTTGTGTTTTTCAGAAATTCTTCCGAATGGCTGACACATCTGGAGATGACAAAGTTTCTTTGGATGAGTATATGTTTGTGATGAAGCAGGCCCCTGCCCTTAAACACAGGTAAAACTTTAATTCAATGCTTGGATTATATTCTATAATTCAATGTTATCTTTGGAGATATTCTGGTTACAATTTGTCAATTAACTTGTCTGTTAGTCAAAACGTAAGTCAACAAACAAGCTTACCAGAACTGAATCAGATTTCCTCCCACTTCAAAAGTACACTGTGTGACCTTGCTTATAACAACTGACATTTGTGTCACTGTTGCGACTCGCAAATAAGTTATAATGTTAATAATGCAAGTTTGATAAATATTATAAATAAAAGTAAGTTCAACATCTTTATGATAGATCGGTCCAATGCAAGATGAAATTTTAACGTTAAGACCTATCCTATGTGTGAATTAAGATGACATAATATCTTATTGATAATTGATTAAAAATATGTGATTAGAAATGACATTTTGAGCATTATTAGCTTGCTAATGAGTGTTAAAAAGCCTTTGAAACATATTTTAAATTTTATTTTTACCAATTAACTTTTATATTACAGTGAAGCAGCCATGCGGAGGGTCTTTTCTATGTTTGATAAGGACGGCAATGGCTCCATTGACCGAGACGAACTCAGACAAGTCTTTGTGGAGTTGGGCAAATTATTTCCCGAGGATGAATTAAAAACTATGATGGAGGTAATGTAGTTTAGAAACATTACAAAACTATCTTACCAGGAACATAAAAATTAATTGAATTTTATGATTCAATTTGTACATACCTATAACTTGGGAAAAGAGGCCTTTGCTTGCTTGAAAAATGTATAAGTATCATCAATTGTTTTTGTGTAGGAACAATATTGCAATTTATTCTATAATGATACTATTGAATCATAAATAAGTTTAAATTCCATGCATCATAGCTCTAAAAGAAAAAGTAGTTTTGGGTCAAACCAAGAGAAGTAAGTATGTGTATATATGAAGCAATGAAGACCAGTGACTGAAAAAATTTGAATTTCTTAAACTAACACTGTTACGGTAGACTAATGACAAGTGCTTACAGAAAAGCACTTGAAAGCTTCTTGTGGATTTGTGAGGTAATATCCCTATCCCTGCCATGTTATTTGGTATGACTCATAAGCAATTTGTGAGGTCATGTGCTATACTTTGTGAGGTCATCTCCTATACTTGTGCAAGTAGAAAAAGTAATTTAACGTGTCACATCACTCATCAATGAGGTCATAAGGTTCTTTTGGACAAATTTACGGTTCATTTCAATGTGATAGATAGGGCTTGTTGTGAGGTCAATGATGTCCGCCAAGAGAAGAATGTTACTTCTCGTTATTCATCGACTAAAATAATTCAAATGTACCTATTTAGACGTATCGCTGAGTTATTTTTTCAACTATTTTCTTGCAGGTTGCTGACAAAGACCAATCAGGCTGCTTGGAGTATGAGGAGTTCATTACGATAGTGATGGGGAGGAAGGCCAAATCGTTAAGGCTGGCTCACAATCTAGAACGAGAACAGGAACGAGAAAGAGAAAAAGCTGCTCTCCAGAATGAAGCCTCAGAGACACAGTAGCCATTCCTTCTATTGTCTTTGTTTGGTGCTATTGTGATGTCACCGGCGGCTAACACCAATGATCTCTTCGGAGGGCTTGAATTAGCTCATTATGATAAAATCATCTTTTCTTAACGCCACGGTGTCACCAACAATCTTTATTCCCTGCCACAAAAAAAAGAGAACGATTTTTCTCTGTCCAGATCAAACTCCTTTACATGATCAGTATTTACGAGGAAGTTGTTGATACCTAAAATAAATTCAGACGAGTCTTACATTGAGCACCACAAATGAAATCACTAAGGATTCCACAAATCCATTTCTTCGTGCCCTGTGTGCGTGCACTGTTATAGTACATCAATCTTTCTCCTTAACTACTTAATTTGTAATAACACGTAAATATACCTTCAGTATTATGTAAACCTTGAAACAACTTTTTTCTTCGTTCTGAATTGAAGGGCCTTAATAAAGAGACTTCTCGAAAAAGACTCAAAGTTCTAAGATCATTGATGAAGCTAAAGGTGAGACCACAGTAGCACTATAAACATTTTCCTATTCCATGAAACACCTGCAATAAGTGTTACAATTACTTTGTGTCCAGTATATTATTGTTATAATGTGTATATTACAATGTGGTACAGCATCACTGTAAATGTACAATGTAAACATGTACTGTCATTGATTGTTATTTTATGTCTATTTTGATGTTAGTAATGTACATTTTATGATGTTCTCAGAGAATGTTTTTTCTCTAACACACAATTCATCATTTATCTATGCACATTGATGTTTTTTTAATGTATTTGCAAAATATAAACATTCCAAACTTTTGCATGTTGTCCCTCCAGGCTTACAGATGTAGATGCTCAATTTGTGAATCTTGTCTGGCTTCTAGTTTAGATCGTCAAATTCTACTTCTACTTTTGATATGCTTGAAAAGAGAGTTTCCACTGTTATGCCAAATCTTTTAACAAATTATATTAATTTAATTATTTATTGTCACCAGAGATAACATTACATGAAAGATTTGTCTTTTTTTTTTCCTTCTTTTCTTTTAGAAATGCATTTAACCAACCTCAATTATTTTGGAATGCACTGGCACTAGATGCATTTTCTGAGCCTCTAGATTCAGAGCATTTCTCTTTGCCATGACCACTTTAGAAACTTTAATCACCAAATATTTGTTTGATATTCTTTGTCGAGCTGAGAAAAAAAAAGAAATTATTAAGCACTGAACATTGATGCTGGATCTATTTTCTACTACTAGAAAGATTCAGAATTTGAATATTTTACTTGCCAAAACCACTTAAGTTTACCAAAGATGGTTACCACAAGATAGAACACCATCATGAAGAATAGAAACTTTCTACCAACACGCCATCTGGTGTTGTAGTGATGATTGGCCCTTGCATCAATGAGTGATTTAATATCCTGACCCTAACGATACCCAGGCCATGTGCACACATCTGCGCAACATTTCTTTAAAACCTCTGGCGCCGAGTAACACCGGAGTCAAGAGATTTTGCAAGCAAAAATGCTCCAATAGAACTTCTTGTGCACGGACGTAGTTCTGCATCCCATGAATAGGTGGTCATTCAACATCCTGTTGCCATAGAACCCTTAGAACTTCTCCTTCAACGATGTGGATCTTTGGTACCAGTATCACCTCATCAAATAGCAAGTTCGAAGTCATCTGTCTTTTGTGTCCCCTATGTCTTCCATTGATTTTTATTTCTTATCTTAGTAGTATTCTTACTTCGAATTTCTATACCTAAAAATAAGATATATACAAAATACCATCAATTTCTCTGTGAAAACAGCCAGACACCTTTCTGTGACCTCCAAATATGAAGTGAACTGCACCCAAAGTACACTGTTGCTCATAAATATGGAATACTTCAACATTCTCCATTGAAATCGACAACTTTAGTAACTTCTGCTGTAGCACATGATTGTCTGATTCAATGGTAACTACCTCCAATGACTGCTAAAGGGGAAAACATGTGGTTGGTTGAAATGCATGCTGCAGCGTCAACCCCAGGCATAGTTACAGCAGCACAAAATATGGAAATTCAGGGGTTTGTTTAGGATGAGTTTCATTGAACCAAAAATTAAAAATTTTTGCAAAAAATGTGGTTGAGGCTTTTAAAGAGTGATTAGAGAAGATGACTTGACTTTTGCAGTGGACCTTGCTCAAACTCACACTCTGAAATTAAATTTTATTTGACACTTTTTTTCCAAAAAAGTATTCCATATTTATGAGCAGGAGTGTATCTTTGTTGTTCATTGTTCAAAGTGATAAACTGGAGATGGCTCTTGTAGCTGATACTTGAGGTGATCCCTGTATGGAAAGGCCATCATTTTGAAAGGATAAAAGACGCCTAAACTCAAATTGGATGTTCAAGCAAACTTGGCATGATTCTAGTAAGAGACGCCAGGTGTTATCTGGTCATTTAACTATTATTATTATTCATTATTTATTTTTAATTTTCCTTAACGGACAGTCTTAGGACCTCTGGAGTTTTTACTGTCAACAAATATTTTGTTTATGAGCAATACATAATTATGATTTTGTAGCAGTTACTGATAATTTTTATCTGCACTTCCACTGAAGTCAATCTTATATGGAAACCAATATCAACCAGTTCCGTAATTGTGTTTTGTTTAGTTTTTTTCAACATTTTGAATTAAAGATTCAATAGCAGCATTGATTTTTACGATTCTCTTTTTTAATTTGTGCCGATTTTCAGTTTGAATTAGAAAAGCTTTAATGCTGCTTTTGCTCCTGTGTCATTGATCAATCTGAGACTTTCCATGTTGTATTTCTCTTGTGACATAATTGTGATTTGTATAGTCATTTCTTTGTCTTTGATTGATTTAACCTACTGAGGCCAGACATAATTGATCTTTAGCTTCTCGGATGTTCTCGAGGCACTTATTCCAGGGTCGGTCGGTAGGAAAAAAACTGTAATCGCAATTTTTTTATCATTTAAACTTGATGAAAATTGTGGATCAGCTCAATTTTGTTCCACGGGAAGGAAATCGTTAAGTCACGAGAGGATCACAAGAGGCTAAAAATTAAATATGTTTTACCTAATGAACATATTCATATCCACAGTATATTTCAATATTCAGGTGTCAGAATGTTCAACCCTGTGTAGTAGATGTCTGAAAAGGGATGTCCAGTTTAATAAATGATGCAAACAAAATTCAATTATTTATTCAGATTTGGATAAAGTATGTTATTATTGAAACCATTACCTTCCAAAAACACTGATGGCACCCTCTCTAAGAAACAGGTTTCAAACATTCTTGCAAGATTATATTTTTGTCTTGGCCTTGTATACAGTGCCGTGTGAAAGTGAGTGACACAGGTGATGTTTTGCAACGGGTGTTGCTAAACAAATAGTAAACGTCATCTGCCAAAGTGCTTGTGGAGGCATTAGTTCTCAAAAAAATTAATGAGATGAAAACGTTTTTCTTTGCTGCACTCAGAATTACGCATGGGTCAAATTCTTCGATAAGTTAGTAAAACCCGAGGCCAATGCAAGTCACTTACTTTCAGAGGGCACTGTACTATACGCATGGGGACACAGAAAGAAATATGCTTCGTCGAGGGTGCCTAAAGTTTTAGCAAGGCAGTGTACAATACATACAGAGGAAAATTATTTTCTAAATTATGTTAATCACACGTCAAGGATTCCCTTCATGGCATCAACTATGAGATTCTACTGAACCTGATGTATTGAAAAATCTCTTTGTGGTCTGTAATTTGTGAATAAAAATCCAAACCCAACATTGATGTTTTGGTTTTTATTTCGATACGTTGAACTTATTAGTAAAACTGGACATCCCAGGTCAACCCCTTTGATTTTTTCTCGTGGGGCTCCCTACTTTCTTCTGAAGGCGACTCGGTAAAATTCTGCCATCCAATTAAGATTTAGCTTCAAGGCAATAAGAACTTCAAAGGATTTAAGGTCTAGAATAGCCCGTAGGCAGCCCCTTTGATATTCTTTGAACTCTTGATTAATTTGGTGTGAAAGCGGCCTTCAATTATTGGCCATCATTCAAGTTCAATGCGCCTCACTCAAAGTGGTTGTTTTATCGCAAAGCCATAAAACCCTCTTTTTGTATAATATATACATACAAGTGACATGTAGGACCACATTTGGCTGTCATGTATCTATTAGTTGTCATCCCCTGACAAATAAGTTTGATTTCTCCTCCTTTAAAGTCAAACAATATGACTATATAAGTACCATTAAGGAAGAGGTGCAAAAGTTGTCCTTACTGCAAATTAGAGAGCCCCACCGATGTCAGTGATCTGTGTCAGTTTTAATACTCACATTTTGAATGTAGTGTGTGATACAGATGTATAAATTCAGGAGAAATAGGGTGAGTTTTTGCACGTATCAAGTGCACTATTTGTTTTTATTACGCTGAGATGAATTATATCACAAAATCGCACAACCCAAGGTACCATAAAACTCAAAGTGCCGGGAAGCAACTGTTATATATCGTATATTGACATTCAACGTACATATATATATATGTGGATTTCAGTTGTTAAAGCTTGCTGCACTGCGTCATCCAAAATAGCTTTTCTTTTTCAAATTATACTAGATATTTTAATTATTGCTATCCACTATATGCATTTTGAATTAATCTTGCTTTCGCAAGTCCATTGGTTCCTGTTTAGAAAGATATTGACTAAATTTAGCATGTGCAACATACATTATTGCCTAAATCTAGGTTCTAGTGACACTGCCAGAGTTGGGCTTGAACCCTATACAGCATAGACCAATTGCTTTGAAGTCAAAAGGGCTATGAACTAAGCCAACCATACACTTTGCGAGTATTCACACGCTGAAAGATCTTATAATAAAAGAGAACACCAGGTGGCAACAATGTCTAGCATCAGAAAGTGTCATGGCCGCCAGTGACACTCATTGAGTTACACTTTTATCAACTCTATACGGTGCATATATGCCACCACAAAAGAAACTTTGTCGAACTTTTTTAAAAAAGGTCTTGGAACAATGAGCTTTCTTCAATCGAAGAATATTGATCCAGCTCAAAGCTCATATATCATCTTATAAAAGTTTTTAAAAAGTACAAAAAGACATGGTGCGAATAAAAATTTTGGGCAGCTCTTCTCTTTGTTGCATGCGACGCCGATCAGGTGAGACCATTAATCTTGATTAAGAGAGACTTTGTAATCTTTGGGCAGCTGGTGGTCAAGGCAATTTAATCCAATTACCAGTCTGCACACTTTGGATAGAAACACCATCAAAGAGACAACAACAGACAAAAATAAGCAATTAACAAGTGATCCCAGACAAAACAAGTTTGAACTGATTTCATCCAGGTTAGACAGCTATATCTATTCATATAGATAGATTCATTGATAGATAGATAGATAGATAGATAGATAGATAGATAGATAGATAGATAGATAGATAGATAGATAGATAGATAGATAGATAGAAAGAAAGATAGAACGAAAGATAGATAGATAGATAGATAGATAGATAGATAGATAGATAGATAGATAGATAGATAGATAGATAGATAGATAGATAGATAGATAGATAGATAGTTTTCGCTTGCAGATAAATAAATAATCTAAAGTGTGAAAACATCAAACAGGGGTTTGCAGCAATTTTCGTTATGTTTAACATGAATACCTATAGGCTATATAACTCATCCTTGCGATACAGGGTATTGGTGATATTGGTGTTTTTTGACAATTCTTGCAAGCCTTTTTAAAACATCTTAAAATTTCCACTTGCAAATTCCCCTGCATGGGCATTTGTAAAAAACCCAGTCAGTTTACCTTGGAGAACTATAATCAATATGTAATAGTTTTCATTAGGGTTCAGGCACGAACTGAGGTACCACCTCCTTGACAGACATGATCGCTAAAAGGGCATTCCAGTCATGTCATTGTATGGTTATCACAGTGTGTTGAATTTTTGTAATTTTTGGCATTTATGCACTTTTTCAACTCTTCCTGAAGAGAAGTCTATACATTTTACTTACTTGCAAAGAGTCCTGTGACTGCGAGACATTAGGAATGTAACAGTAAGACAGAAGGAAATATGATTTTTATGTCAAATCCCAGTAACAATGCCAAACTTGTCATTCACTGGGGCTTTTGCCCATCAGATCTCTCATCTGAACATTTCCAGACAACTAAGGCAGCCCACGAGAGATGGACAAAAGCTCTGGTGAATCAAAAGTTGAGATCTGGACCTTTGTGAACACCAGGAAATCATCACAAGATTGTTGTGGTGTAACTGTTAAATAGTGCAATAATAATAAATGATCTTCTACACTGTGTACCGTTTGCCCTATGCAAAGCGACCTAGTTAATCAAAAAATCTTAAATTTTAGACAAGAAAGCAATTCAATTACAACATAACATAGCCAGTATGCTGTATTTATGTATTATAGACATCTTGATGTAAAATGTCAAGCTTTAAATATTTAGCAAACAAAAGATTCGGTGATTCTAGTGAAAAATGCACTAAAATTTACTAAAACTGCCTAATCTTCCAGAAAACTTAACCGAGTGATTCCACATTTTTTATTTGTATTGTGTGTACTATATAAGACAGCATACTGGCTATAATGCAAAGTTTGTTGTTTGCGCTATATATGAGAACTAGCAAAATGTAAACAAAAACATCCTTAATTAGGTCACTTGATTAGTACACAGTGTCTGCTCTTCCCAACAGGCAATTGCATTGTTTCAGTTGAGTGCACAAAGCTCAATCACTTGAGTCAAAACAAATCTAAAAATAAACTGCACCAAAAGAAGATGCAAAGGTATGAGTTTAATTGGCTGGCTATGGGTTGGCACATGACCTTGGTGACCTAAGATGTGACCGCCGGTGCAGCCACTATTAAATCTTTACTTTTCTTGAAGAATCTGAAGGATGAAACACTATAGCTACCCAATCTCTTCGTTCAGCCACCAGGGGGATAGGGGTGTGAACCCTTCGATTAGCCATTGTGGTTGGGCCGGGCTCCCTTCTGGTTCCCTCCTGGCACCTTGCGAAGAATAGCCTTTGATCAGAACACCGCAGCTGGCCCCGAGTCCAGGGTGTCACCTGAAATCTGCTTTGGATTATTTTATGGGAGCAGTACAACTAAAGGTAGGTTTGCGGTTGCTGTCTCTCTTGGCAAACGCCTGATATCATTTTGTTGTCTTGACAGGTAATAATAACGAAGTCGATTGAGATGTGAACAATTGTATTTGACAGTGATTTACCAAGGTCCTCATATATAATGTTTTGTGTATTTGCAAATCTAGGTGCTAAGATAGTTTTCATATATTAATTAGCCATACTAATATGGAGTGACAGTCAATGCTAGTTTCATCAAATTTATTACATAATATTATTTATTCTATAGTAGTCGTTTGATACAATGGCATATATTCCTCATCAAATAGTTGCAGATGATTTCATATTTGTAGAAATAGAGATTGAATGTGGATTTTGTTTTTCTAGGACATGAATTCTACAGGGAAAAGTGCAATCAAAAAATGTATGAAATCACTTTTCTCCATAGAATAACATGTCCTAGAAACTTCCTGAAACTTTGTGATTGCGATTGTGATAGAAAAAAATCACATTCAGTCTCAGTAGTTACATATATTTGAAATAATCTGTAATATCAACAAGAATTTAAAAGTTAGTTTTGGGGTGAGGTTTTGTGCTGAAGTGGCACATTTTAATGGTACATGTAGGACGTGCTATAGAGATCTTGTTACTGCTTGGCTTGTTTCCCCATTGATCATTTATGGTAGACCTGTATTTAACATGAGGTCTTGTAACATCCATTTTAATTATATTGACTCAAGATTCATCAAGTTGACAAATCGAAGAGTCTACAGGTGTACTGTAATTTTACTTACAGCCATTTTCGTAACTGTAGACAGTCAGCCTAGCTGTGCTTTTTTTATTGCCGAGCCTCAGCCTATCGAAGATTATAGGTTGTTACAAGGATTAGGTTGCCATCGGCAATACCAAGCTGGACACAGAGGGCCTGTGTGGTGGCGCTTGGTGTATAGCAATGCACTGAATTTGCATTAAAAAACAATAAATATTATGAAAAACAAATACCTAGCAAAATATATAGCCTTAATAAATTGTTCTGTCATATGTACATAGATTGGAATTCGTTTATTGGCTTAATTTACCATTTCAAATTTGCCCACTTTTGGTTTTTCTGGCTGTGGAAAAACGTCAGCAGGATTTGTCTTGACTGGCCAGTCTTATACCCAATCAGTGGCTCGAGATATGCCACACCCCCTTCTTCTCCATTCACAAAAATCTCCATTCATAAAAAATATGCAAATTTAGCCACGCAGGGCACTGGCTACCACTGCAACACAATGACATCAGCCTTGTGCTCATATAATAAGTGGTGTGAACAATTTTTAGTTTTACACAGAATATAATATGCACATGTGACAAATTGCCAGATTGTTTGATAGATAGGTGGGTCGTGGATAGATAGCCTAGACACACTATCCACGAGGGGGGCATCTATAGCAGTGATCAGCTGAGCCTGAAATGCGAGTTCGTCAGAAATACATCACAGCTGTCAAACAGCACAACTTACACTTGGCTAATTACGAGCGTAATTTCAAAAAAACATTCACAAACAATAACATGGAATGTAAAATTGCTAATATCTATCCAGTTTCGTTCCATATCAACATTTGCTTACTTATGTGCACTGTAAACAGAATGCACTGCTGTGCTGTGGACAACTCGTGCACTGTAAAAACAGTGGGCTGTACTGGCCAGGTGCACAGTCAGGAGTCAAGAAATGGGAGGGGGGTTGGGTGGGCATAAGCTCTTGTTGGTACTTGATATATAATTATTTGTGTACAATCACGGTAAACATGGCATTAATTACCTGTCATTGTAATTTGAAACAATGCTAGAAAATCATACTTCACATACTATTTAACAATATTTAACAATATAACCACGAGTGAATTAAAAAAAAATCTTTATTGCAGTCTCATTTCACAGTACCTATTCCAAGTGGATTAAATCGGCAATTATTTTTTGTTAAAAAAATTTTCTTGTTTAATAGGACATGTATTCTGTACGGAAAAGTGACGTCACAAATATAATTGTAGACATTCAGCCTGAAAATTTTTTTCTTCTAGGACATGTAATGTATTCTATAGGGTAAAGTGACATAAAAAAAACAATTGTAGACATTCAGCACAAATGTGTTTTTCCCCTTTATTACACCAAAACTGAGCAAGAATTTATTTGAAAACAAAAGCTCCACCCCCCTCCCTTGGATATTGAAATGGTATCCCCCTTAGCAACTAATATCATCACATTTTATATTTCTGTATAATCAATATTCTCCATAAAACATTCAGCCAAAATTATGCCAGATATACTGAGGATCCATGGTTTTTTGAACCTCTGTTGCCGAAGCCCTTTCTGGACCGATAGATATCAGCTGTGTCAGGTATAGTCTGGAGGTGGAATTATTCATGCTTTCTATTCACATCTTCTTTATGGAGGTCTGTCAATGACATAAAGATTTAACGATTTGTCGTTATTTCTTAATCAAAGAATGAATTCCTTTGAACCGTCTTTTTACCTGCCTGACTCAACTTGCCTTGATGCTACTCTTTGCAATTAAAGGAAGGCACATTATATATGTATTAACAGGCTCACTCCAATTTGAGGACACATGATATATACAAGCATTTTAAAATATTCACTTGAGAAATGTAGTGTCTTGATGAAATGATAATGATGATGATAGGCGCATTATGTCCTGTACTGATGCACTTGCAGGCTAGTCAGGACAGCAGGAGGACATAGCAATGAGGTGAAAGGATAGAATTTGCTGTCCAACGTAAGTCCGGTAGACCCTACCAGAGTGGGATTCAAACTTGGGACCCCGGGAACCAAGCCCATTGTGCTACCTACTGAGTTAGCACTTCACCCCTTTGGTGTTGTAAAAGATGGAAAAATTGTTGAATTGAAAATAGGTTCATGAATAAATCTGACAGTCCAGCTATCCTTGTTAATTATTGCCGATGATGACAGCTGGCTGATGTTACTATAGGCAAATTGAATCTGTCTGGGCATACCAACTGAATTATAATCACAATTGTTTGTCTCACAGTAATGCTTCTTACACAATATAAGCCATAACTAAGTCATTGCTTCAAGGTAAAGTTGCCTTCCAGTCATGTTAGATAAACCTATTTGCAATGGCTGGATGGTAGATATCTAGAAAATCAATATTGCCATGTGTTATCATCTGCTTAATGAAAACATGCCTCTGAATGTACTCCAGATTCTTGCTCCCAACTGGAACTTGGGAAGTCATCAGAAATGTGGACAAACCAAAGAGACATATAAATATAAGTAATTGCATGGGATACGCCGTGTATAAAATGACTGATAACCTATATTTTGGAATTTGGGCAATTTTATGCATTTTTAAGTAATGTGAGTATGGGATCCCTGTTTTGGAGCCAAGACTGTACATGATTATCAAACCAAATTCTGCACAACAGCAAAAGGGGATGGACATATCATCTTTCATGAAGGATATATTTATGTGTTGACTGTTCAGTTATTTTCACTTCTCTTGTTCATTCAGTGCATCATTTTGTGCAGAATGACAAGATTCTGTCACTCGGGTTTATTTTTGCTCAATCGTGAGTTTATAATTCAGTTGGTATGCCCAGACAGATTCAATCTGCCTTTAGTAATATCAGCCATGCAGCTTTCATCATAATTCACCAGGACTGCTAGACTGTCAGATTTATTCTTGTAACTATTCTCAATTCGACAATTTTTCCATCTTTCACTAAACAAAGGTCATGAAGTTTAACTCAGATTATGGGCTGGCAATTGCTGGTTCCCAATTTTGAATCCCACTCTGGCCGGGTCAGCTGAACTTATGTTGGACAGCACATTCAATCCCTTGACCACATTGCTCCTGCTCTCCTGACTAGCCTGCAAGTGCATCAAAACATGAAGCGCCAATCAACATCATTATCATTTTATGAAAATACTATCATCATCATTATCATTTTATTAAATACTTATATTCGTCAAATGATTATTTAAAAAGCATCAACAACAAAATGAATTGAGGACTTTAAGTGAATAATCTGTATGCATGCAGAATGGCAAAACAGCATTCCACATTGAAGAAAATATTTAAAAGAGATAAAATAAACGTTATAGCTGCTGTCTGTCCAAACTCTCTGTGTAAAAAATAAAAAGACAACCACGGCATGGTTACTCATTATTTTGAGCCCTTGAATCAGAAGACATCAATCTATAAAAGGCCACAAGTCAATCAGATTCAGTATATTTTGGCATAAACCTTGTTTGTCAATAATCTGTAGAACAGATGACAAGCATGGCAGGGTAGCCCTGAGCACGAACTGGTTTACTAATCACAGTCTGGTCAGATCAAGGTGGTAAACATAATTCCCTGCAGTTGCATAACAGTCAGATCTTTAGTCTGGTCAACCTCTATGGTCCAAGGTTCGACTCCTAGCTTTCTAAGCTTTTCTGGGAGCAGCTTAATATTCTGTATTAGTTAGACACCGATTTGGAGGGTTCTAACATGCATTTTTGTCAGTTAGATCCCGACCGAAGGGAGGGATCTAACTGACAAAAATGCATGTTAAGACCCGACAAAGAGGTGTCTAACTGACTTAGACATCATATGCTTCTTCCATTATTTGTTTTAACTTATAATTTTAGCAAAATAAACTATAATCTGATTGTTTGTTTGCTGTTGTAAGCAGTGTTAATCCTTAGCAGGGCGCTAACACGCAATATTGTCAGTTAGATACCGGGTTTTCCAATGGTATAAGTATCTTGGTGATGTCTAAACGTGGTTAATTCCGATTTTACAATGGAAAATCATTGTTTTTATGTTAGGAATGGCAATTTCTTGTTGTTTTAACAGTAACAGCTGCAAAAAGCAGCTGGTTTCGGAGTGCGGCCAACGACGTGTGATTCAAGGTGGAACGGCATAGTATCCGTCAAATATTTTCACAGTTAGGGACCGACCAGATGATAGCTGGGGGTGGCTATGAATTTTACCCTAGGCGGAACTCTTTTTTCTTCATGCACAAAGCACCAGTGTTCTGTGGGATTTCTCTGCTGACCTGCAACTGGTGTCAACATTTTTCTTGTCATAATGCAAGTCCCTGATTGGTCACTTTGTTTAAAAGCTGATATTAGGCAAGACAGGAAATGAGGGTCTTAAGATTCCACCTCCTTCTACTGTTGTTATATATGCAGTTCTAGTCAAGTTACTTCATATTGGAGGCTTATGAAGTTCACAAGCCCCAATTCCTTTCTTGTTCTTAACTCCTTCTATTATACGTACTTTGTTGCGCAAGACTTTCCTTACGGAGTGTAGTATTGTGAAAGTATCAGCTTTTAAATGGACTAATTAGGCAAACCGGGTGGGCTTTGGAAAAAATACGAAAATGCAGCATCATGTGTTGATTGCATCCAATTAATGTGCATAAGCATGAACAGCCTTGAGACAAAGAGTTCGAACAATCTTAAAATAGAATCCAGGTTCTGGTTGTCAGGCACTGTTTCTGCAGTTAACCTTTTGTCGTAATTTCTTTTTGCAGTTTGAAACGTTTGTTAAACTTTTCGAGTTTATAAGAAAGGGCTGTACAATAAAATCTCATGTAATTGGAGAAATTATTAGAACTGGTCACTTTCAAATGATAAGCGTTTTTCTTTTATTCAGTTAAGAGTGCTATATATAGCATTTATAACTGCATGGCATCACTAATATGTTATCATCTACCATGCCAGAACAGGACGATAAGCGCCTCAGGTCTGAATATGTATACACGGCTGTCACAAACTTGGAGAGCAAAGGGTTTTGTCGTTATTGTTGCCAGTAATCATGGTAATGGTTGTTTCAGCAAGATATCATGCATCAAATGTCAGAGAAAATTGACATGTGAAGAGATCAGGTGCAGAAATTTAATGAAAAAACACAGGGTCTACCTAAGCCCAAACCCAAACCCTGTCCATAAACCCCTAACTGTAACCCTAATTTTAAACATAATTTAAAACTAAGCCTGGGTCTGTTTTCACATCTGACGTGTTGACCCTGTGCTTTTTAATTAAATTCCTGGCACATACTTCCTTACATGTTCATTATATTCGACAGTTCATTCATATTTAGTTGAAACATTCATAACTGGAACTGACTATGATTGCCGCCCTGCTCTCTTAAACAATGCGAGAAGAGCAAGATCGTAAAGAAACAGCAATGGCAAGATGCCTGCTGGTGATATTTTCAGCATAGGGGTTTTTGCACCTATTATTTGTTGTGTATAAATATGAATATAATATATATATAAACTACAAAAATGTCTTGTGCAAAAACCCCTGTGGTTTTCAGCCCAGCTATGTCTATATGTGCATGACTGGTGGGGGCATGATTAGTAACAATCTCAATTTCGTCGCCGTGGTGGCATAATTGTTCCCCTTACTGTTCTATCATGACAAAATTGATATATATTAACATTTATGTATACATACGTATAATAGATACATCACATTCTATGAGAAACAGGCCTGATTGTCCGTTCATATAAGAACAATATGATGTCATGTCCGGGGACATTCATATTGCTGCTGATGAGACAAGCATGCGATCATTTACCATAATTGTGACAGCATTCAAGAGAGTTCAGGTGGAAATGTGAACTGTATACACTGCTCACACTGACTAAGGGAGCAAGGGGTATTTTCATTATTGTTACCAGTAATGGTTGTTTCAGCCAGATATCATGCATGAAATGTCAGAGAAATTTGACATGTGAAGAGATACTATGCAAGGACGATACGACAAATGAACAGTTCCGTATGGCTAAATGGATTTTTGAATTTGCAGATAAATATATCTGAGGCTACTGGTAGTTGTCTAGAGCTGTGACATTTTTATTTTTGACAGTGTTTCAGTATCACCATTTACAAAATAGTTGACAGGATTATCTTGTTTGGTATTGTTTGACATTGACAGTTCGTGAAAATCACCTGTTTTGAACCTCAAGTGAATAGAGTCCAAGCTTATAAGTCTATTAAATGTGATAATAACAACACTGTCTACAAGTTGACCGCTATTTGCTGCCACCTAGGGTGCAAAATTTGCGAGCTCCTGTGAGCGGTCAACAGAATTTCATTGTCTGGAAGAAACCAGGACAGTTTGGAAGAAACCAGGACAGTTCCATCATTTAGTGATGGTCTAGTTTATTTCCAAAAACTCTGCAAGTGTCTAATCTGACTTTGGTTGGCTTCAATTTTAAGCAGACAGCTTGTAAATACCAAAATAAGTTGGAACTATTTTTTTCATGGAGGATGTAGAGTAGGTCGGGGCAAGAAGCCCGGGTTAGGTGAGAGGCCCCCCCAGGCTTATATCCAAACTTACATTTTTGATGCGTTTATCTATTGATAGGATTGAAGCTAGAGGCGTTTTAGGTGACGTCACAAATTTTCAGGGCACACAGCACCAAACCATAGTAGAAATTAAAGAAACAATAAAATGTGCATGGTTTTTGTAACTTTGACTAATTCTTTGAAAGGGGTTGTCAGAAATAACTTTGGAAATTTTTAAAAGTATAATGGATATCTGCATTGCTTCACTTTATGACCATCACATAAATATGATTTGGATCAAGCTTTTTGCATTTTAGTTCAAAATATAGAGGTCAAATTAGAATATGTGGATTTGGGGCGAGAGGCCCCACATGACATGGGGCATGAGGCCCCCTTTACTGGGGGTCGAAGCTGCTTCAGGAACCATTTAATAATGTGTACTTTACCTTAAATATTGATAGAATAGCTAATTAAAATAGAAAAAATTTGGGCCGAAATTGAAACGGGGCAAAAAATATTAAAAAATAAATGTATGAACAGAAAAATTCAGAAATTCAGAAAAAGTGAATAGAATGCCTTAAAAATGAAAGAAGAACCCTAAGAAATAACTTTTAGGCTGAATGCGCTCGCAAAAAAAAATTGCCATAGGATTATAATAGGGGGGCTTCTTGCCCGATGGGTGGGGTAAGAAGGCCATTTTAAATTTTTTACAAAAATGGCCATGACTGCTTTATTTAAATTGGTAGACATTTGCTTCACTAGCTATTAGTAGAGCCAAGTGATCCCTTCCTGACAGCAAAAGCATTCAAACAATCGCCCATAAAAAGTAGGCCAAATCGCACCTCGAAGTTAAGGGGGGCCACATGCCCCGACCTACTCTATACATTGTAGCTCACATACATTGCCAGTAGAGAGGGGGCCACTTGTGGCATGGACAAGACATTTTGCTGAGTGTTACACAGCTTTTATGAAATTGTGAATTATATTGTTGTCCTAGTTAATAAATCTCCATAAAGTAACAGAATAAATACAATTGAGCATTTTTGATATCACAAAGCAAAAACATTGGCTTTTTATGGATAAGTGAATAAGTGAAAATGCATTCTTTTTGGACCCTTTTGTGACCACAATTTCATATGCACTAAATGGCATAAGTAGATTGAATACCATCAAACTTCTGATGAGTAAAATCATCCCTTTCACAGGCAAAGTGTATGCTAAAGTTTCAAAACTTTCTTTTTGTCTCATGATTTCCAAACATTTTCATTCAAAGCAGTGGACTGGATATTTGCCAGCAACCATGCTTTGTGAAAGTAGTTTGGCATAGTAATATGGACAGCTGTTGTGCGACCTGATCTGGTGATCTGTCCAAAACAGATCAAATTATTGTGGACCCAATTAGATTTTCCAGGGACTGTCAGCATTCTACTGCCACTTGACAGTCCTGAATAGAGACAGATAATAACAATAGACGTCAACCCATTATTCGATTTATGTCTTCTGATCTGTCAACCTCAATGATATTTATGACATTTTTGCAACATCTTGATCAGTCTATGAGAATTCTGTGACATGATATCTGAGCTATATTTAGCCTTATTCTTGTGTGAAATTTTTTGCTTGTATTATTGATTTCTTGGTCAGGTGCAGTTCTTCCATTCCAGCACAATGTGCATGTAGATTCTCGGGATGAGGCCTTTGGAATTATTTCAAATACAATAAAACTGCATAACAATTGGACAAATGCAAAAGCCTAAGCATAGGGTATACTAAAAAGAAAAAGTTCAAGATGCTTAAGTGTATTAAATTTTTATTTGATTTTATAAATTCAATTATTAGTATGAATAATGTGAAATATTGCAAATATCTTTTTCTCACAGCCTTGAATATCGTAAAACTTTAAACTTGTGAATATGTATGATGCCTACCTAAATTTTTACATGTTTTCTTTTGCTGATGTTACTGAATAAAAAAAAACAATTGGACAAATGCAAGGCGTAAGCATGAACTAAAACGAAAAGTTCAAGATGCTTAAGTGTATTAAAAAATATATTTTTGTTTGTTGATAAATTCAAAATAATATTGAGACTTTTTTCGCAGTACAAATCAAGATTAAGTAGATCGTGTTTGCAAAAGATGAAATTTTGTCTATATTGTTGTGCCATGGTGCCCGTTTTGATTTTTTTTATAGAAATGTTATTTATTCAGTTGCAAACTAAAATATTTCAACTAATGCTCAGCAACAAGTGATACATAGGTCTAAATCTCATGTAGAAGTAGACCTGAGGATCAAACTTTGCACTTCCACGCATTCAATGGCCAATTTTAGGATTTAGAATTTATTTAGAAATTATGTTGCCATAACGTGAAGACAATGTTCACTATTTTTCACAAATTCGGACAATGTTGCCTCATGTTATAATAATGTTATATTTTGACTTTGGTTTACAAAGTTGTGAAAATGTCATCTCTATATTTATTTATATACCCTTAATGTTTGGTCTTGTTATAATATACCATACAATTAAACACATTTTCCACCATTGAAATTGCAATGTTGTCACAATGTTTGTGCAATGTGGATGTGCCCATTTGGTAGACCAAAAAAAATGTTTAAGCTGAAAGTATTGCAATCATTAGGACAAAAGAATTGAATTACTCGATGCTGCACATAATTATAAATAATCATTATCTAACAATTCCTAAAATTATTTTTTAAACATGACTAAAATGATGAAAGTAACAAGCATTGTCAAAAGTTGTTTATCTGAGAGAAAAAATGTTATTTTTTCCTAAGCAAAATTACAGCCAGACATGTTATGATGGACAAACTAATAGATTAGGTTGTACTCAAGTTAATAGTTCTTTTATGCATTTTTTTATGTAATGCTGTCCAGCTCTGTGAAAAAACCAATCACTCACTGCCTTATCATTCAAAAGTCACACAAAACTTTTAATGGTGTACATTTACCTGGCATTGTGTCTTTTGTGACTAATATCCATTAGGTTATACAATGGTAATTGGAAGATGAATTAACGCAGAAATTTGATTGTTATCGTTGACATGACTTCATGCAATTATAATAATTGAGAGAGTGACAAACAATTATGACTTTTATGATCTCCAGAGAATTAATCATTAAGTTTTGTAACACAGTGAGTACAAGCAGGTAATTTTGCAAAATTACATTTTTCATAAAAACCATAATTGTTTTACTGTAACATCATATTTCTCTCATTTCATGTTTTGCATTATTTGGCCATTATCTGAAATTTGCATATCATGACCAAAGATTTTCAATATTGGCCTGTTAGCCAACTATAGCGGTTGCATCAGTTACCACACAAAAAACTTGTTTTATTTCTGCCATTTATGATCCTTAAAAGTGATGATAAATAAGTCAAAATCTTACAAAGCTTTGTTGTTTTGAAGACAAGGATACTAACGTCATGTGAATGTACAGGAATTCTTGTTGAAGTTGACTTTTTGGACTTGAGGACCTCTTAGTTTGGCTGTACGTGACGTATGGTAGAAAACTGCTCATGGGTGAAAAATCTCCATTCAGTTCTGTGCACATGGAGAAGCTGTTAGGTTCAAATCCATTTTGTCAGTTTTTATGTTTATTTCAGTAGATTGCAAACCAAAATAAACCTGTAGAGTGTGGAGTTTTGTACGCGAATATCTTATAATCCCATGTCAATTATTAGGAGTGTGCTTGTGTGATTGGTTAGGAATTATTGGTGGGCAGTCACATCTTGTATGATCACTGATTCACTTGGGTCATGTTTGACCACACCAGACCGCAATTTTAAATTTATTTCTTTAGCTTTGTAATTCATTCTCTATCAGATGGATGAATAAAAATAGGTAGATGGATAGTTAGGTAGATAGATAGATAAATAGATAGATAGATAGATAGATAGATAGATAGATAGATAGATAGATAGATAGATAGATAGATAGATAGATTGATTGATTGATTGATTGATTGATTGATTGATTGATTGATTGATTGAAGTGTAAGTCAAGTGCAATTACAGGTTTTTATGTTGATGTATGTACATGTATGTATGTATACATGTATTTTCAATCAATCAATCAATCAATCAATCAATCAATCAATCAATCTATGTATCTATATATCTATCTATCTATCCATCTATCTTTTCATTGTCGTGTCCTCCTGTCCTAATAGCCTACCAATTGCATAAATGCAGGACGTGAAGCCCCATTCATCCAACATCCATCCATCTATCTATCTTTTACTTTCTGATCAAAATGCGGTCTGAGATATTCAACAATGGACACACTGTGCAGGTGCCAGTTACATGTCAACCAATCAAAGTTTAGTGTTAAAAAAACTATTTTTATATATCTAAAAAATCCAGTAGTTCGTGCCGCAACACAAAATAAATGGTAACACACTGAAAAAAGGTTTGTGAAAAACAGACAAAACGAAGTTTGCTGGTGTCTGTCCAACATTTTGTGCAAATTCAGACAAAATGTAGCCTATATGTATTTTTGACATTTCATTGATCAAATTATGCAAACAAATTGATCAGGATTGACAATTTCATTGTCTATTTCACATAAAAAATCTTGTCTGATGCCGGTATACACATAATTTTGGACATACACCAGAAAACGTCAATTTTTTCATTTTTACACAATCATCCATCCATCCATCAGTGCACGACTTTTGCCACATAGAGTGTAAGACTATTACAAAACAACAGTGACCAAAGATCATTACAGGTGTTTTCATTACCATGCGATTCTGGTCATTCACAGTTGCCTGAGAGGGATCAATGCAATGTATACACTTGCTACGTTTCATATATTAGCTGTGTGACGTTCTGTTGTTACTAAACCAATAAGATGAAGCAAAAATGCCACGTTTTTAGTGTATAAAGAGCCTTAGAATCGCGTACTAATGAAATTGCCTGTAAGATTTCCAAGGCTAGACCCAGAGGGTAAATGACCAAGATGCAAGTGATTCAAGTGATTCAACACAGAAAATGCGTGACAAAGTGCCTGTCAGGTTGTGGATGGCCCTGAGGCAGTCATGAGGCAGCTTCAAACCTTTCTGTACTGGGACCATCAATAGATAACACCTGCTTGGCTTCTACCTGTAACTAAGGGTTGTTTATTAAGGTATGCCTGACATAATTTGGAGTAATCGTATGTGTATAAGGGTATGGTTTGGTGAAATTGTATATAATATGACAAAAGTGAGTTTGAATTAAATGACAATAACATTTATTGTATTTTGTGTGTCCAACATAGAGGTGTATACTAGTAGTAACGTACAGATCTGTCGCCACTTGTGGGACAATGTGGGTGTTAATTTTTGGCTTAGCCTTGATTTCACCAACAGAGCTAAAAACCTGGTTTAACGTTAAACCTGGTATTACAAATATTTCTTTTTGTACCGTGCCCGGGGGAGGGAATAACTGTCATTTGCAAAATTTAAGCCACTGCTCTGATTTTTGTAGGTGAATTAAGTTTTCTTTTTCGTTTTGGGAGACAGTTAGTTGAAGGTCACTGAAACAGATTCTAGAAGATTCCCAGCAGCATGTGAGTTCTGAACGTTCAAAATGGTCCTATCAATGCACCGTTCTGATTCAGGGGGACTCTCCCCTACAGGCTTTGGGTCTTTACTCATACCGTAGAATTAAATTCAGAAGAGAAGTTCTGAACTTCACTCAGATACCAATCACTGCATGGAGGCAGGTAATATCCATTGCTTTTCATGTGGTATTGCAAACATAATGGGGTATTAGCAAATACCGGAATAATAAATGTATAATTTTATTTCCACCCATTGAGATGTTGTTTCTTTCTAATTATCTAATAGGTCTGTTGTCATAAGAATAACAATAGACCAATCAGCAGTAGAGCTTGTGAGTCATTCACCTGTTCTAACCTGCTGTAGTGGAAATAGTTTTGATGTTTGACGTCATAAATGATCCATAATGGAATCTCTTCAATGTATACCACAATGCCTCACTTTGCAATTACATTGAATCGCTGAAAGCATTGCTTTTTGGATGGAATTCATTAATGCATTGCTTTATCCTGTTAAGCTATTTGGTTTTGTCAGAAAAACTTCATATTATATAAACCGGTATGACATATAACATCGCTCTCACATCTGCCGTAGCCTTTGATGTATCTAGGGCAATCCTATAATGTGAGAATCAATAAGTCGTAATAAAGCACAGGAAGTTGAGGAATACAGAAAGGATTACTGTATTATAGGAGTCTCTGGCCATCTCCAAGGTTTGTAGTTTTGTATATATATACACTGTTGCTCATAAATATGGAATACTTCAACATTCTCCATTGAAATTGATAACTTTAGCAACTTATGCTGGAGCACATGATGGTCTGATTCACTGGTAACTACTTCCAATGACCGCTAAAGGGAAGAACATGCTCTCGTGTAAAATGCATGCTGCAGCGCCAGACCCAGGAAAAATTACAGCAGCCCGAAATATGGAAATTCAGGGGGTTTTTTAGGGTGAGGTGCATTCAACCAAAAATGTTTAATTCTTGCAAAAAATGCAGTTGACGCTTTCAAAGAGTGATTAGAGAAGATTACTTGACCTTTACAATGGACCTTGCTTGCATTCACACTTTGAAATTTACTTTTATTTGACACTCTTGTTCCAAAAAAGTATTCCATATTTATGAGCAGGAGTGTATAATACAATGTACTTATATTCAGAAGTATGCAATTTCAATACTATTAGAGAACATATCCCTCGCTTTGGATGTTGGCACTAAAAATATCATGGTTGAGTTCCTTAACTGTTGACTTACATGTGTGTCTTGGGGCAAAGACGGTATGGAAGGTTGATGCCATAAACAGGTTTGTAAATACCATTTGACACCTCTATCCACCAATCACAAACCAGTTCTTCACTCCGACAAATCCCATATCGCTTATGTCCAATTATCCTGCAATTATGTTTGAGTGTTTGTCTCATGGTATAAGCCAGATATTCACCATGGTATCAGTAATATGTGTTTATCACATATTCCCTCTCCCTAGATGAATAAACCACATTGTAAACCCAGTACATGCTGTAAAAACAACCATTTTTTGCTGTAAAGTGATCTTTTTTTATTCATTACGGTAGCTGCCGCTAAAGTAACACGGCAGGTTTTACAGTGTATACTTGACATATACTCTTGCTGACCTACAAGGAATACTTTTGAAGAATAAGTGGCAAAACAAAAGTAGGGGGAACCAGGGTACATTGGGACGGGGGGCACTATGGGACAGTGGGGTTTTCTTGGTTCCTTGCATGGTATATGATATGGTAGTGCCATCATATCTTGTAATTTCACATCCTGATGTTTCTATCATCTTATTGACAAATTACAGCCACATGCAGAAGTATGGCGAGGAAAAGTTAGTTTTCCTACTACTGAAGTAAATTCAGAGGGGTTCAATTCAAATCATTCTGTGGACAAACCATGAACAATGAGGCTTTCTCAATGCTTGTTGAATTTGAGATATTTGCTATCCTGATAAACACACTCACTGGTGCCTGAGAAATTAGCATTTTGGCATAAAAGTCATATCAGGGCTCATTGGGACAGTGAATTTGGGGCACATTGGGACACACTTAATATGGCAGAATGTAAGTGTCCAAGTCAACTGAATGACCTGGGACAGCACACACTAGTATTCAGGCCACGGTGAATGGAGGCATAGTGGATTATCATGCTCTGTGAACAAATTTATCGCAAAGCAATGTGTGTTACATACATAGATGTCCGCACCCAGGACAGCTTATCTTAAATGTTTAAAACTGTCTAAAGGTATTTTATCTACCAGGTGTTAATGCACTGTATATAGTCTCATGGACTACTTATATGTAATATCTATTGCACATGGAGTGTTAAAATGATTTTTTAATTGATGTCCCAATGTGCCCTGTCAGGGCACATTGGAACAGTCATGATTATAACTCATGTTTTGCTGTCTGGATGCAAAAGGGTAGGTGTTGTCTAATTTAATATTCCTTGCATTTATGCTCAATACTATTGGTGCTATTCATACAAACTTCTGAGTTGCTCAGTGCTTTCATCTTTGAGCAAAATTAGTAGACGTTAAAAGCGTCCCGATGTGCCCTGGTTCCCCCCTACGTTTTTGGAAAGCTAGCAAGGACCACTATAAAAGTCTTGTTATTTCCCTAACAAGGGTGTAATTTGTGAATATTGTAGGCCTACATAATATTTTGTTCCATGACCCCTATGTAACGAGCCTCCTGATTGGCCAACAACCCACCTGCATAATATGATGTTCACCTTTGTGAGGTGGTGTGTGACAGGCAGGTCAATAACAAAATATAATGTGTTATTCACTGATCAGTGAATATAACATTTGTTATTGACCTCCCTGGAAAAAAAAATTCCAAAAAAAAAAATTTCCAAAAAAAAAAAAAAATTCCAGAAAAAAAAATTATCATGGAACAAGCAATTATCATGGAACAAAACAATTGTGGACTTCAGTTTCGGTCAATATCAGGTTTTATGGACCTGACCTAGTGATATTCAGTCAGGTCCGTATGACCTGATATTGACCTCAACCGAAGTCCGTAATTGTATAATGCCGCACCTCTGATTTGCCTTAACCATTTTGAACTTCTTCAGCAATAGATATATAACAACAGAAAATGTGTTGCCTTGTCAGATTTACATGTCTGCATTTGAGCATTGCAATAATTTGATTTTATAATCAGATAAATCTTTGGTGTTCTGCTCCGGGTTTTCGTCTGAAGCTTACAAAACACTTTTTATCATCACAGTGAAAAATGGACTGATTTTTACATGACACATATTCACTTCAGAGACAATTACTTCAATCCGCATTTTTTCAAAACATATCAAAAGACATGATAGATAAGATATTAAGTTCAGTAAGTATTGGATAAACTTTCGCGGTGGATCCAACTATTGCATTTCCTATAGTCGTGAGACATCAATGTATGTGCCTTTGTACTGCATCGAGATCAGATTAATCAGTTCTATCCGAATCATTCACCTTGAGCAGTTGGATTTGATTTATCAGGTTTTCCAAGACATATTCTGATTGATCAAGGTCAAGAGCTCAGCTGAACTCTAAACAATTTCAGACAAAATTGGTTATTTTAGATTAAAAATGGTTTTTTGAAAAACCAAATTTCAATGCAAAAAACCAACATGGATTTTTTTTAAAATCCATGTTGGTTTTGCATTGAAATTTGGTTTTTCAAAAAACCATTTTTAATCTAAAAAAACAATTTTGTCCCGACATTTTTTAGAGTGTGTCCTGATGAAGACATAATAGTCAGCCTTGAGTTAGTTTGTAACTGACACTGACACAAGAAGGATTCTCGATTTATCATGAAACTAATAGGAGTGCTTGATTTATTAACAGTAGTTAGCTCAAATTTCATCATTCGAATATGATTGATTTTGCTTTAATTTAATTTATGGGGATAATGTGTTTTTCTCTTTTGTCTCCATTGACTACCCGCTATGAAGGTATTTGGTATATATATGGTAATCGTTGATAAAGAAAAGGTTATAGCATTTCCAGTATAACTATTATCATTATTACTACTAATATTGTTTCATGTACTTATTTGATTTTTTGTTCGCACCGTTTACATACACATTGTCAAGACAAATTTCATTCGTCGCATGACAATAAATCCACATCGTATTGTATTGTATCGTATACATTGTATCGTATCATATCGTATCATATGTAAAATAAAATTGTTCATGAACTTGCAACACGCATAAAGCTGGAAGTACATGACTCCGATATAAAAAGTCAACTAATTACAGGATCTCATGTTGGATAACCGTATGTACCTGTCAATAGTGCTGAAAATCAGCCAAACCCTCCGGGGTATGTACTGGGAAATATTAATCGGTGAGCATTGATGATCAATTATCAGAATTTACACACAGATGAAAAGGTGATCAATTAATGACGTCGAATGTAATTCACGTAAAGCAATATTAATTTAGTATACGACACATGTGTTCACATGAAGTTGGTCACTTAGGCCACTGACCGGTCTGACCACGCAGTGTCTGTCCACGCTGTGGACATCTGAGTGCTTGCACCTGGTCCGAGATGTCATCATATACCGAATATCGGTGCTTGCTCTCAAATAATCTTTTGCTTTGTGGAAATAAGCGACATGTGGAGGTAAATGTCGACTATGAGTACACAAAATTTCTCTTTCATACTTAATTATCATGCGACAATCTTGAATGGCTTCACCTGGAAGCAATCCGTTTTATTTTGTTCCATTGGAATACACAGGGTTTACCTAGAATATAACTTGTCTGAATTATGGTCAAGATAATACATAGTGGGGAAACTGGGCATGAGATACTTCCACTATTTGACAGATTTTAAACTTTGGTGGAAACTGAAGGCAAATCACAACAAATTCATATAAACAAGGCAGAGGAACATGAGGATAAAGAATGTTTTATTATTATTACGCTTATTATCTCTTACAATAAATTAAACATGACCAGCCAAAAATTGAAGGTGCTTCTAAAGAAAGGTTCTCTCATGTTTGAAGCAGTCTTCCATGAGGACTGTCCAGATGATGACAACACTTGCATGGGAGAACTTGTTGATGACCTGCTTTAATTAGCTATCACGTCAAATAATTTCCCCTTCGTTTTTCATCAAGCCTAAGGCTCAGTGAGAATTTGGAGTCTGCAGATATGACATCAATGGATCTGTTTTTTCTGAACTGGGCTATTGCATTTTTTGGCTAACATTTAGCAGTGTGACAAAAGCCTGGGACCTCATGTTAATTTTCAGGCCACCACTCTGACAAACTTTTCTGAAAAGTTAGTACTTAACTGCTTGAAGCTCCGCATTCTTGTTTAACAGATTTCTTTGGCCCGATATTTAAAAAATCATCTTATTTACACTTTTTTCAATTTTTCCAATGCAGCATGCTCTAGGTATCTTTTCAATGTTGCTTAAACCTCCTGACTTAGTGGGTTGCAACAAAAGGATATGCAAGTGAGATTTCAGAAATAAATCTTTCGAATTTTTGTCAACACGACCAAAATCAACAACCAGTCACTTTATTGCTGATTGTACGACCAATTCCTATGTTAAACCCATGAGACCGAAGGACATGAATGCTGATAACATCGATTTAATCATTGCCAAGTTGCATTGTTCTCTTTTACTTTTGAAAATGTCTAACCATAAAGATTGGTGTAAGATTTGCTTCCCCAATGACTACCCATCCTTTAGTAATCATTATATTTTGATTTGCTTTGGTTTTTTTCAAATCACCTAGAAGCAAAAAGGCACACCTTACCCTGGTCTTCCCCACATAATCTGTTTTGCCGCAGAGAGCAAAGGAAACCATTCATGTTTATAAGCAATGTTGGCTGTGCAGGCCAAGTCTGACAATGGATTACTAATAATCAATTTACCTCTGATTACGATTTAAGACAACCACATAAAATGCTATTATTACTGTCATCAATAGGACATTTAGCTATAAATACACCTGCAGTCACATGTAACCAAGAAACGTAAAGAAATGATATTGGTTTTGCTTCAAAGTGAGTGAAACATGAATGGAGGTTTTATCTCTCCACTTGTCAAACTGTCACTGTAAATATCCGTAAATTTGATGTCAGACACTTGGGGAGACTACTGGCTCATCATTGTCAATGCCAAAACTGAGTGGATTATGACAAGATTTAAAAGTTCTTGTTTTACTTCTGAGCTTTTCTTCATTTAACTTTTTCGTTTTCCATTTGTTTGTGCGTGATATAACTTTGGCAGTTTTTTTTGTGACATCACTGACATGCAATGCAATGATTTATAGTAGTCTATATAAAGACCCCTTGGGTATAAGACTAACTTGCTTGATATCATGTGATAGCTTCAGGTGTGCACAAAATACAAGTAGTACTTTTAGTCAGTGGCGAAGCCAGCAAAGGCAATGGGACACAAGTGCTTCCCCTGTAGCCATCCTTGCCCCTCCCTGTTTGACAAGTTTGACAAGTTTTATTTGGGAATCCAAAATTCAGCAGGAACTGTTTTGGCTTTGGAGCCCTCATAAACAACTTTCAACACATAAATATATATATAAATACAAGTAAGAATAATATCACAATTACAGAAATGACATGAAAAATCGGTTTGATAAAATTTGATAAAACAGACAGAATTGTGTATAGTCATAAAATCATATTTAAAAACATCTTAAAACCACAATTAAAAATAGAGTTATTCTAAGAGTTCGTACGTAAGTGTCCTATGACCATTTTTTTAAAATTCTTGAAAGATTGATAATAATATTATATGATTTCTTTATTTTATTTCAATGTTTTCCATGTCATTCTGTTGTGAGAATTACATGTACGGCTTTCTTTTATAGTAAGTTGCACCATACCTAAATTTTCAATAGCGTCATTGTAGTGAATTTTTGTTGGTTTGGTTTGAAATTTCAGCCATGTGCGACAAGCGGCCTCTCTGGGACATTCAATGACGTGCGGTAATCAGTAAGCACAAGGATGAAGAGCCACTAGTTACAGTTTCAATATATATTAGTCTATAAGGATACCTTGAATATAGGGAGAGTCACTATTATTGCACACCCAACTTTTAAGGCTCTGTATGCTGAACTAAGTGGACTTGTAGTATAATGGTAAAAGAATATGATGTGTTTTGTGATATAAATCTGTGGTACAAGAGGCAATAGCAGTTACAGGCAGTAAATGTGCAGTGAATTCAGCCAGAATTCACATGCAGCAACTGACAGGCAACTGCCCCTGTCGTGGAACAACTGCCCTGAAGTTGAAACTGACACATCAAGGCTCTATTGTCACCAGGTGACCTGGTATAATTTGTTTTAAAATATCATTAATACCAGAAACGGAGGCCCAAAGTTCGGAGTTTTAACACGAAAGAACTGAATTTAGCAATATGACCGTTGACCATGAATTCTGACAGTCTCTTCACAGCTAGTGCCGTTCAGCAACAAAGGGACTTGGGTCAGTCTCCCTTTGTAGATGATAATGTAGTTCAATGACAATAATAAGTGCTTTTCAAATCTCATGGCAGCTTGTGTGCAGCGCCATTCATATAATTATTACGTTTCATGTAACTGAATCCAATATATATATATTCCTAGAAAACAAATCATACAGGACTCGAACTGTTTCATTATGCCAACAACTGTCATCAATGATCATAATTATGATTACTGCAGTTACACCAGGAATCATGTCTGACTACAATTAATCCTTGTGTAGCCGTATGGGGTTCTAGCAAACTGTAATGTGATCACTGATGACATCAAAGCAGTGAGCAGACCTTGCTTGTCATTTAAAGTGCTCGCCGACTGCCAAATGGCAACAACTGGCGACTGTTCAACTGTCGTTCTGGCTTGCCATTGGTTGAGGGTACATACTAAAAGAGACACAAAAGAAATCTTTATCATTCACATGATTGATTGTGTTGACTGCCTGACAATTCATTGCACAATCTGAGAAATTGATTGATTGCATCTGCAGCAAATAACTGATTGGATTTGTACAGATTTTGCATGATTTTGACTGGATTAGTTTACCTCAAACTACTATATTGAGGGGATTTATCACACTAAGAGCAAAATGAATAAGGGGTATATCTATCATATTATTATTCTGGAATGTGCTGCTTTCTTGGATTTTTTAATTATAATTCAGTGTTATTTCCACTGGTTGTATTTTATATGAATTATCTATCATTTCTATCATTATGGAGTATACTGTTTTCTTTGATGTTTTTGTTATGGGCCTAATTCAATGTTATGTAGAACTTCTGCTTGTTATTAGAATTTCATGAGATACATTTTACATTTCAGGAGAAAAAAAGAGAATTTACCAAGCGTGCCTGAGATTACCATACAAAGTGAAAAAGGTAGGTGAATTATATGAGATAACACATAAGCTTTCAGAAATAGTACGTGTTGAAGAATAGCGTAGAGGTTGAATTTCTGATGTTAACTTGCTACTCGATGTGCATCACTCTTTAAAATAAATTTATTCAAAATAAGAACAGGCATGTCATATGTTGCTTTGCAAAGTCTGTATGTTTGCACCATTTTTCAATGTAATAAGACCATTCTATTACATACTGTTGCTTCATTAAAGTTTAGATAGGCAATGTTATGTGTTTCTTTTTTTAAATATTATTCTGGTTTATAATTTTTTTTTGCACAGCTGGGCTGCCCTGTCATTATCAATAGATGCGGTTCATACAGGAAACATTACAAAAGGAAATCATCTGAATCTGTGTTACACCGTAGAAGTTATGAGACCTCAAATTTTGCTGTTTCAGGGCCAGGCATTAATGATGTGTAGGTCCTATCTTTAACATCAAAACTAACTGTTAATTAACCATAATTATGGTAGTTTGTGACCTCACTGGTGAGTGGTGTGACTCACTGACTTTCATCGGTAACATGACGCCTATAAAAATGGATGCCCACTGTGGAGGGCTCGATTTGAGCATTTCCTGTTTCATCGAAGCATTGGCTTGGAGAAAGCATGTGTCCGGAAAAATCAATAAATTAAAACGCGAATTGCTGTCAGCTATATGGAAACCACCAAGAACTGTGTACACAGGCACAGTGGTCTCAGCCATTTAAAGAAAACCATGAAACATCTTTGACATTTAATCACATAACTGCCTCCACAGTTTCAAGCTGTGTTGGCAAAAAATGTCTGTGTTAGCATGGTCAAAGGAGGATCTTTTTGTAATTTATTGTCCTCAGAGTATTCCAATGATATATTCTATCCAAGAGATCCCAAGCAACAAAAGTAGTACCAGTGCATTGTTCTCCCAGTTTACAGATTTGGTCTCGCAGTCATTGCCATTGTGATCTTTCTGGTTTCCCATTTAAAAACAAATTGTCAAGACTTCTTTTATCGCAATCAGCGAAACTCCCATATTAGTAGCCAGCTTAACAATTTAAAATCCTCAGCAATTCAAATCATTATGTAAATATATTACAATGCACATTTACAGCCGCTAATCTATAAATGTCGCGTATCATAATGCTACAAAATTTCGTTGGTCTCCCAGTCGAAAATCCTTAAAAAATGCTATAGTACAATGAACAGTTCCATGAGGATAAATGGATGCTCAAATGTTGCAGTAAGTAAATTTTAGGCAATCAGTCCCTGGCTCTGCAACATATTCTTATGTTCTGACAGTTTTTACTAAGGGGCCCCACTCTAAACTTAGAGCTCAACAGGTTCACAAAATTTTGTATGTGCTGCCCTCCTGAATCCATAACAGAAACTACAATCGATCCGACTCTTGTCAGTGAGCTCTAAGAGATTTCAGTGAAGTGGAGTAACGACGTGGTCTGTTGAATTAGGTGTAGAATTGAATATTCAATAACTTTTAATCGGCGAGTTTATGGTTAAAATGATGCTATTGCTGCGAAGTGGTACTTGTTGTGGAACTTTTTTTTTGGCGGAATCATTATTTTCCTGCCCAGGGAATTGTGAGTTGTCCCTGTTTGGCAGCCAGACAGCCAAGCATGAAGACCCTCACTTTTCAGTATAAGCTTATTTAGCTTGCTCTGCCCACAATATACGTTATTTGTGAAGTTGTAACAAAAATATTAACTCTCCTCTAGTGTGACAGACATAATTACCTGTTTCAGATCTCTCAAAGCAACTGAATGAATGCTTTAGTGTTTCATTGTTGTCTGTTTGTTGTTTCGATTAGTTTCTTTGGAGGAAACAATAAACTATCATTTAAATCACGCTGGAAAAGCTGTTAAAGGATTTGAAAACTTCAGAATTTTATGGTACTCATTGGCAGTGCATGTGCACTGATTGATCGTTTAACATTGTTGATTACAATTTCTTTATATCTTGCTGGCAGCTCAGGTGTGCGTATGAGCACAAGTGATGAGGTCCCTCTACCTGGACATGACCTGACCTACTTGCATATTGATAAATGTGTCAGCTTGAGGTCATCCGATTTCTGGCAGACTCTCCAGCTGTGCTGTTCGTTTAGAGTCTGTGAGCAGACTGCTGTTTGCCATAAATTCTCCTGTTGCATCTATCCCAAACACTGTGTTGTACTGCTGTACCATGACCTTAGATTTAAGAGCTTTTGAGTAATTTAACTTTTGAGAACTTTTAATGGAATTTGAAGTGAAGGAGTTGCATGTACACGGAAGATCTTCATTAAGCTGTTCAAATGGTCGAAAGGTCCTCTAAAAATAGCATTTTCAGTTTTTACAAAGACAAATGTCATGGTTGCCTAAGGATAGGGTTGTAAATGCCTTTTACCAAAATTGACAGTTGAACAGTATAGAGATTAATGGTCCTCCTCGCGGCTACTTGTTTTGGTTGTGCAAAACAAAAAGTCACAATGGTCATTTGTCATTGTATTGGAATCAATTCATGTAAGTTTGACCAATGACCATATTCATGGCTTTAAAAACAAAAGTTTAAACATTATTTTATTTTAAAGGCAAGCATGTAAGATAAGAAATTAGTAGAGAGACTGACCTATTTATTAAAAATCAGCAATCAGTAACATTAATAGATAGATAGATAGATGTGCAGATAGATATGGTAAGTGCAGCCCTCTAAGCCCTGTTATTGGTGCTCACAGAGGTAGATTGATGAGATCGAAGCAAGAGCATTGTCAACATGTTACGCATTAATCCCATGTGAGGGATCTTTTACTTGCCCACTGTAGATAGGAGACACTAGTACAAGAGGCCACCAAGTCAATGGCTCATCTGAACAACATTAAGCTGGGATTTTGTTCATGAAGATCCACTGAAAAATGTTGGTTTCCCTAAAAGGGGTTCGAACCTATGCAGACAAAGTTCTTCAGCACAGCAGGTTCAACTGCAATCACTCTGCCACCCAACTGTCAACCAATGAGACCTGATCATCATTACCGTTATTTAACTACATATTATTATAACTATTATAATGCATGACTAACTTTGACTTACAACTGTATTTTGATAAAGCTATGCATTCACAGATTAATTGGTGTATCATATCATTAGAAGTCAATAGTTAAAAGTGAACTAAGTCATTTTTAAGTGTTTTATTTTTATTTTTAAGGTGCTATCACTACCCCACGAAGGACACTTTCCGAGTCAGAGGAGGAAGAACAACGCAGGAAGGTGGTACGGGTGGCGCCCCCAGCCAAAACAACCGTCATGACGGAAATCAAACATGCCGCCAGGGTCATGGAAAAGACTGTGTAAGTATTGAAATAGCTTACGACCAAAGTCAAAAGCATTGGTTCTTCTTCAGATTGACATGTATGACAAGGTTCAAGATTTGAGTCACGCATTTGTGACATTTTGGTCCAAAATTTTATTTCTGAATTTCGGTCTGAAAATAGCCTATCTAATTACAGTTTGTCACTTCAAGCATTGAGACAGAAATTTAGCATTGTTTGTACAGTCCATAAAAATCAACAGAATGAGATAGGAAGTTGTGGGAATAGTAGTTTGACTAGAACTGTGTCTGAGGTGGCACTTTTGTGAGGTCACAGCCGATTGTGTGTCAGATTGGCAGCATTACAAATGATAACATTTTGCGAAAAAGGACTGCCATTTTCATAAATTGGCAAATATCAGAGAAAATCGGCACCAAAACATCACAAAAATGAGATATTCAGATTACAACAGAGCCAAGCTATATGTAGGTATGCGTATTTTTCCTGTGGGGCTTGTGGTTGCTGAGATATCTGGCCAAACGTCTGTCTCAATGTTGACGTGACAAACTGTAATGTAAAATTTACCCAGGAATTTGAATCTGAAGTCGGAAACATAAAATATCTCACCATTTTCATTCTACGAATGTTTTTAAAACTTGTCAATTCGAACCTAGCATTTTTTGGAATATCTCTCACTTTTACTGCATATATCTCAGTAGTACTCAATATTTTTCAACAAATAAGCCTAACACAGCACCAAAGCACTTAAAAACTCCGTATTTTTATCCTGTAACAACCAGGCACATGCCTCAGATGGGCGCCCTGTGCCCTTATACATTTTGCATTAAAGAAGTGATATTTGGCATGGCTGTCCAAGACAGCGACTCTGAAATATAGAATGGAGGTAAGAGAAGACTGCAATAATGACCAACCAGTGTCAAAAGTAATTGTCATGACATACAAACATATTTTAGTTCAATCATGCATATATATATTGCCCTTGCATTACCGACTGAGCCATAGATGGCTAAAATCCTTTAAAAATTTGGTTGCAAAAAAAGCTCAAGCTGTCCACTGGCCTCATATTGAACTTTTTAAACATAAACTCGTTGTAGCCAATATATCCGGGGATATAAAGTTCGATTTTGTTGACTTTTAAACAAAAATTGCCAGAGACAGAGTTTTATTTTGCGACGCCATGTTTTTTTTTCAGCTTTTCAAAATTAAGTAGACATAAGTTGGAAAATGCATTACTGAGACTCAATAAATACTAGCAGGGACCTTATTCTTGGTACTATCGTGTTCTATGTTAAATTGGACGATATTGATTTATCATACATATTTCTATTACAAAAAATGACAATACAGTGTGCTTTCAAAGTCAGCAGCTTTACCCCAATCTGCAAAATTCTCCAAAAAAATTGTCACCTGATGCTTAGTAGAATATCCTGGTAGTGTGAGTACACATTTACCTGAAATATATCAAATTTACATGTCATTAGAAGCAAACAATATAGGGAATTATGTCAAGGTGAAATAAATTATATAGAAGTGTTACTTTCCAAGTTATAGCCGCTTACATATGACACTGTGAAAAATTTTGTCACCCTAAAATGTGCATTTTTTTGCCTGTTTTTGGACATATTTTGCCCCAAAACATGACAAAGGGAAGAGATCTCGTCATTTCTGATACCTTTATTGGAAAGTAGACACTTTTTGCCAGAAGGTAAGTTTAAAACCTTGTTCAAAAAAAAAAGAGCCTTCAGGATTTTTTTTCAGTCAAATTTCACAAATGTGTGACTCAAAGCTTCAACCTTGTCGTATGTGTATAAATGAGTGACCACTATTGGCTGAGAGGGTCTGTGTACAATACTAGCTAGATACTTTAGTGTTACATTTTCAAATTCTTATATAGTCTGTAATGATCCTGAAAATATGATGTCCTCAGCCACTTCAGTGTGTACCTAAATATATTGACAATCTGACATTTGTGACTGTATCACATAAATATAACATAGCTCACAAATGTAAGGTTTAGTATATTGCACTATATAAACACACATTACACAAAGACATCAAAACATGCAGTTCAGGAACATTACCTGCAACAAAAGTAACGCTTTACACGCTCTATGAATCTGGCAAAGAATAAAAGCGATTCGTGAGGATGAATACAATATATTGTATAACAGTGTTCTGAATGGTACAATTGCATGTATAATCTAAGTTTTTATTTAACTTGGCAAAGTTAACTAAAGAGACTACCATTTGGCAACAGACAACATCTGAAATTATGACTGCCTTCAACAACTGTGTGTGTGCCACTTTCTTTCTTGTTCCTTTTTTTTTTAAAGAAGTTTGTTTCTATACACCTCAGGTGTGTCAATATGTCAAGTAAAAACTGTGATGCATAGTTGTGCTGTTAGCCCATTGGCTACCAGGCTGTGACAAGAAGCTTTTTCACACAGATGATTGAACAAGAAATTCTTTTAAAAAAACAGAATTGTAGCAACCTTTGTATGTAATATGAGGTTTCTTCAAACACATATTTTATTTTCCAAATATTCAATTGATTTCCAATGTGTGTGTAGTCACATCTACCTCCAATGTACCTACTGTGATTTGACAAACCTACTGCATGTTACCTCATGATTAAATGCATGCCTAATTATAAGTGTTATAAACACAGACAGCAAACCAAGCAATGAGAAGCCCTTACATATTTTTTATCATGAACATGAAATTTATATAACAACAAACTAATTCTGGTTTGCTTATTTGTATTATTACACTTTTCATGAGCTTGTCAACATCATAGGAGTAGTGAGATGTTGAATATCTAATATTTTCATAAAGTGTTTTTTGTACACTTCTGTTGTATGATCCCAAATCTTTATAAACTTAGGCTAAATTTGACCAATTTCCTCAATCTCTATGGGATGTGCTCCAGGAGTGCTTTGGAGATGGTCCTCAATCATTCAACCATGACCAGTGAACACCGAAGTCATGCTTGAGTGGCTGCTGCCTCTCTGGTGTAGCTTGTGTGTTTTACGCCTCTGCAGCACCTTATTGGGCTTATCGAACTCTGGTGTAGCTACTGTGTATCAAGAGGGGGAAATTTATACTTGATTTGTAAATTTTACTCAGATACATCCTCTGTCGCATGAGTTCTCTCCTAATATTGGAGGTCAATTAGGAGGGTACTCCTGCTACAGAGAAAGTATCTCTGCAAGTACAACTTGCTCTTGGCCCCCTCCAGAAACTTAGACGCTACTCCACTGCAGTGCACAATAATTGATGACAAAAGCACTTGGCTGGGTATTTTTGTCCCATTAGTTAGGGACCTTCAATGTAAAGTCTTTCATCATTTGGAGCTTGTATAACACAGATCTGGGATGGTCCCTAAAAAAAAATATTGTATTTTCTAATGACAAATTTCATGCAAGTTATTGCTCTTGACACTTCCTATCTTCTTTTGCCAGCCGCAAAGAAGCAATCCAACGATTGGAGCATTTTTTCAAAGAAGCCGATTTGGACAAGGACGGCTACTTAACGCTGCCTGAATTAACTGACACTCTTAGAAAATACGGCTTCCGGGGAACCCAAAAAGACATCCTGGTAAGTTTCCTTTTTCTATGTAGTTATATTCTCTATCCTGTGTGCAATATCGCTTTCTTAGGGACATATCTGGGTCAAAATTTGGTAAGTCTGAAATTCTTGTCTCCGGCGTTTAACAATAATTCATGAGGGCAGGGAGGCACATAGAGGACCTCCTGTTGTCATTTGTCATAGACAAGGATATTAGCAAAAATTTTAACACAAAAAATATGTGGCAGAATATTTTTATCCCATCGAAAAATAGCATTGAAGTGGCCAACCCCCCTGAAAATGGCCTGTCTCCACCAACATTTTCTTTGAAAGATCGCATCACAAAAACTAGTACAGGATCATGATTCAATTAAACTCTTCCATACATGTAAACTTGACTGCCAGTCTTCTAAATTCTAGTTACCAATAACTGAAATAATATTCTGTATAAGAGCAGGAGGCTGTTGAATCAATGTCTCCAATATTGTGTCATTAGCATCACTCCGGATTTGTTTCTTAATAAAAATTAAAGGGACAAACATTCTGTGAGAAAACCTTATGTCTGATGTTGTCTAGCAACCCAAGAAAATAACTGAACTCTCTGTAGCTCTGTATCATTTATGTACACCAAAATATTAGAGTATTTCTGTTGGCATGTCAGTTGTCCTATCTCAATTTGTCATTAGCAAACGGCTCACTACTTTATTTTGACTGCATATTTCTGGACCAAAATCACTGTGAACATGTTTCTGGTGTTCATAAGGTCATTGCATGCACATATTGCCAGACTGCCAGTTTTGCACTGGTCTCTACAAAGATTTTTACCTTCAGCGAACGAAGTTCGAAGAAGGTATTGTAATCACTTGGGTAAAAATGCTGTCCGTCCGCCGGGCGGTCGGGCGGCGGGCGGATAGATCGTTTCCGGCCCGGCACTCGGCCTCTATTGAATGTATGGGGATGAAATTTGGTACACATCTAGCCTGTATGGTCTAGTTGTGCCTTTTGATGGTCTGATGAATAGATCTTAAGTACTTTTTGAAATAATTAACAAAATATAAAAATAATTTTTTTTTCGTTTCCGGGCCAAGGCTCGGTCACTATTGCATGTGCATGGATGAAATTTGGTACACACGTGACCTATATGGTCTAGTTGTGCCTTTTGATGGTCTCATTGACAGATATTCTATACTTTCTGAAAAAATGAGAAAAGATATAAAAACATATTTTTTTTGTTTTTTGGGCTAAGACTCGCTCACTATTGCATGTACATGGATAAACTTTGGTACACATATGGTCAATATGATCTAGTTGTGCCTTTTGAAAGGTCTGATGGAAAATATTATATACTTTTTCAAATATTGAAAAATTATTCTTTTTGTTTCTGGCCCAATCCGGTCACTATTCCATATACATGGATGAAGTTTGGTACACATATGACTTGTATGGTCTAGTTGTGCCTTTTCATGGTCTGACAGATGGCTATTCTATAGTTTTTGTAGTATTGAGAAAAAATATTTAAAAGAATTTTTTTTATATCGGAGCCAAAACGTCCCCACTATTGCATATACAGTAATGCATTTTTCTAAACAAATCACATATGCAATTAATTTAGCAGTGCTTTTTGATGCGTATAACACTTTATGAATCATTGGAAAAATAGAGATAATGGAAGGCCACTACTCGACCGCTATTGCATACCTATAAGCAACTTCGTAAACACACCAATTTTATGATATTATTGTAATCTTCTAAAGGTGTTATTTGCTGAAGGTTTGCTGCTGCGCAGCCTATGTTTACATTAATTATCACTAGCATCACGCTGTCATTAGCATCATGTCAAAAATGGCTCATCACCTTAATTTCACTAAAATTTTGTTACAGGTGACTGGAGTTGAAATCAGTTGAACATATAATATCAATAAATGTTTCAACAGAATATTACATAACATTTTTGCATTTTCCTTGCATCTGACATGCTAAGTATGAAGTTTGATACTTCTCTGAAACTACTAATCAAATAAGGGGTGCCAGTAACATTTTATCATTGTCTAGCGTCTGAAATATGGTTTAGCAAAGACATTGGGCACTGGAGGGAGTAGTGGAGATCATTTTTATTATTCAGAATCCAAACTATTGATGAAAAGAGTATTTTTGTTCGTGTTTGTAAATTTCTGGTTCAAGGATATGTTCTATCTCCATAACTATTGGTCATAGAGACCTGAAACATATCTCAATGTGTGCAGAATAGCCACTTTCCTATACGTTGGTAATACATTCTTCAGCTGTAAGTGGTATGGATTTCAAGTTATAGGCATGATGCTAATGACACACATATTTGGTATTTTAATTGATCAAAATGCAGTTTCTCAAAAATAATTGGCCTAGAGACCTGAAACTTGGCCCAAAATTTGCAAGCAACTTGCCTAATCATTGGCAATAGATTGTTTAGCCCAAAGAGGTCAGGATTTGTTAGTTATAAGTGTGATTTTAATGACAGTCAAAAAACACTACAGCTGTGTTTATCACCTCAGTACAGACCAGCAGAGCATTGGGACCCTTGGACATGAAAGTGCAGTGATAGCTGATTGTTTGACAGACCCAATGTAAACTTGAAAAGGTATTTCTGGAGCGAAAAATTTTCAAATTTTTTTCAGCTGAAATTTCAACGTTTTCAAATTTTGACCCATCTAGAAATGGCCTGGTGGGGAGGGGGTATAACACATGTGGCAAATTTTCAGTTCCCTCAGTCTGTGGCGTTTCCTATTTCTTCCATGTTAATTTGGCACAATCCCCCCTTAATATACCACTGCTCTTTCTCCGAGTAAGTAACGTGCCGGCACAGGAACTGGTCTTCAAGTCGTCAATTGTGTAAAAAACAGGCTAAATAATTATGCAAGGTGATGCCCTCCACAGAGACTTACTGCTTCATGAGTTCTTCTCAGAAGCCCAAGGTGACCTGACACAGCAGCCCTGGATGAATTTCTTCAGATTTGCATTTAAAAACATTTGTTTTCTGAATTCTGTTTGTAGTTTTGTTGGCTCTGATTTGTATATATTTTCTTTTGTGTAAAGTCACATATTTTTATCCCTCTGATTATCGATCAGCACACAGCACAGTTCAGTGAGTGATCTCAAACTGTGAATTGGCAAACTTAACTTCAAGGTTTGATGGATCTTGTTGGCAGGATGAATGCAAACTAATCCTCTTTGAGCACCAGCCTGTGCATGATGTCTGAAACAACCCTGAACATGTTGAAAATGATTACCTTTTTCAATTTGCATGAATGGAGAAATTCATGATCTATATACATGTATACTGCAACCAAAGTCCGCAAAAAGGTCTGGTTTGCTGGTTTGTTGTTTTTACTGGGAAATAAGCATCGGACATGTAAAATAAATAGTTTGGCAGTAGGTGCTGGGCAAATATTAAAAAGATCACTCACATTGGATAAATGTGTAACGTGTTGAGGACTCTATCATCTCATCAATCAACCTTCGTGTGCACTCAGAGCTTAGCTATATGTATCTATCTATGTATCTATGTATCTATGTATCTATATATCTATGTATCTATGTATCTATATATCTATGTATCTATGTATCTATCCATCTATCTATCTATCTATCTATCTGTCTATCTGTTTATCTACCTGGTATGTACCTATGTATCTATCCGTCTATACATCTATCTATCTATCTATCTATCTATCTATCTATCTGTCTATCTATCTATCTATCTATCTGTCTATCATACCAACAGCCAGTGAATCTTTCTACCTGTGTTTATTTACAATTAATCACTGATCAGTGTACCCTGCTGTGACATTGGTGTGTGGTCTCCTCTTTGGCTCTTTGCAAGTCCGTTGCTGCCAAGTCTTTCTTCTTATACCAGTAATGTAATCGTTTGGCTTCTGATCTGTCCATCAGTACAATGTAACTTATACTTTGTTGGTGTTTTTTTATGTCATTATTGTAAAAACTCCCTTTTCGGTTTGAAAAAAGGTATAACAGTACGACTCGAAATAGTTTGAGGAGATCTTCGCGCTCTCTTGCACCAACAGCCTATACACACATCCTTGCTCTGCCATCTATGAAAACGAAAAAGTTCATAAAAGCCGTCATCAAGTATGTCAGCAAATTAGTATTGTTTAAGTATGAAGAGATTCTCCTGATCAGAGTGAAAAGATGCATTGCGTTCTGATAATTCCCAACATTAAAAAACTTTAAGTAACAATCTACTTTTCATGAATTCCATGAAAAAGTGGTAAATTTGAGGAATATCACCTTTCTTTATAGAAAGTGACCCAGCAAACACAATTTTCAACATATTTACATGAAATGCAATTGTTTTTAATCTTGATCACTTTGGTCTACTTATGAAACACTGTATCTGCACTAGGGATGTTGAATCCATCAGATGTTATTACTTCACAAATTTACAATTTTTCAAGAATTTTTGACAATTTATCAGTTTTTCATGCCCTACTGCCAATGTAGTTTTAAAATGCAATGCCTGGTGGAAGTTAAGTGATTCCGTCATGTGATTCTGTCACAGTACTTATGCTGCCACCTAGCGTATACCCTTGCTTTATAACCAATATTTCTATGAATTTCATTAGCCTGGAGGTATATGCTTTGAAAAAAAAAATGTTTCAAGTATCTTACTTGAGGAATTTGCTTGCAATGAGCATGAAAAATTTAGTGCAAAAAATCACTCCCATTTTGATTGTGATTCAGTCACGCTGAATGCAGGGAAATGGTAACTAGTGTAAATAAATCTCAATGGTGTACAACATCCTAGACACTGGTCAAATATTCTCTCTCCACATCTAAAAATTTTAATTCCCTGATATATGCTACATGTGGCATTGACAGTGGAAATAGATACTGAAAACAATGTGAATTCCGTGACAGAATAACATGGAATTCATGTTTTTACGATGCAGTTCTGAATAATTTTTCTTTTTTTTCTTTTTCAGAAATTTTTTCATTACGCGGATACATCAGGAGATGACAGAGTTTCCTTAGAAGAATACATGAAGGTCATGAAGACCGCCCCAGTATTGACACATGCGTAAGTACAGCAAAGTATTTTCAATCGATGCACGATCAATCGTTGACCTTGCGCAATCTTCAGATTACTTCTCCTTTGACAACTTACTTTTCTTATTCTTGAAATTACATTTTTAACTCCTCTTTTATCCTTTTCTTTGGATGTCCTCCAGTACATTGCTTGGGTTTCAAAGGCAAGCTGATCGATAATAGAGTCACTCAGTGACAAAAAATGGCAAAAATTGAAATCGTATGTTTATGTATAGTTGTATTTTTATATGTATCATACATATTACTTGTTGGTTCCCTGGTGTAGGGACATTTGAGGTGAGCCTTCCTCTGATTACAGTTCAGGGCAGCCACATGGACTGAGAATAGCTCCAACGATTTTTGCTACTGTCATTACAAAACTTACGAACTTGTGGGATTCAAGAAGAAAGCCAAAGTTGGGTAGGGTTGAAATGAAAGATACAGCTCTGACTTAGTGTTTTCTTTGTAGTTCTTGTCATCTCATATCTACCTTGTGCTATTCATTGCGTGCAGCTGAACTTAAAGTAATTTGATGAAACCTCAAAACGTGTGTCATGCAAGATGTCATAGTAGGTAATGCACCTGTCTCTTTATTCTTTTCTTCTTTTGTCCTTTCTATTGTGCATGCCACTAACATCCCTTCTCTCTTTATTTAGGCAGTTCTCACCCATTTGGTTGTCACTGCTGCACTGTAAAATTTGAAATTTTGAGCAGCTCAAGTGAGTGAGACGGTTGCACAGTTCCTTTGAACTTACATAGCTTGTTGTTTTAAGTTATGATAAGGGTTGTTTTTCAATTGGGCTTCGCTCTGGAAAGTCGCACGGTATCCAAAATACCAGAAATACCATGCATATATGTGGAAAAATCGTTACACAGAAAGATTGAACATACTGAGACGGACCTACACTGCAAAAAATTCCTGTTAAATTTTACAGTTAAATTAACTGGCAACTTTGTTCCAGGTCTAATAACTGTGAAAGTACTAACAAACCTGAACATGACAATGAACCGTAAAATGCAGATTGGTACATTGAACTGTAATTTTGTGGATTCAACAGAGTGATATTACGGTATAACGTACATATATAAAACAGTTTATTTAAAGTATATTTTACAGTTATATCAACTGTCAAACATAGAATGTACAGAATACAAGGAGCTGTAGAATCTACTGTAAAAATACGGATAGTATCTGTTATTCTTACTTTTGCCCAAGTGTGAAACAACAGACTAAGCACGTGATTTAACTGTCACACGGATGTATCGAGGCTGGAATCAGCTGAGAGAGCCACTGACTCCAAGCTCGGCCTTGCTCATCTCTTGCTTGACAGCAGGGAAGTAAGTCCATCAATTATATATCCAGAAATTTATTCGGACACGTTTGCTCATAAATTTCTGCCATAAAATTGATGGATATGTTCCAAGAGAACCAGGTGTCAAGTTCATCAAAGTATGTTCTATTTATGCAGACTGCGCTTGGGTTATTTTGGTTTTAATATTATCATTCTTCAGATCACATCATAAGACTCACACAAATGTCAATGTCACATATAGATATTACAACTTTTGCATAATGACAGCATCTTTAAGATCATATGAATGAGGATGTTCCATTACCTTCAGATAAGTTATAAATTAACTTTAATTAACAGCTGTGTTAAGCATATGTTATAGATGGCGCCACATGTTCCGTGGTTGAAGACCATGTAATGTCCTGTTTATAGTTCCCAATCTTACCAGGTGTATTGACTGTTTGGCCAATTCGAATGTTTTGTCTGCATATTACAAGTTGCCAATAGATTAACGGTTGAAGTAATTGTTCATCAATGTGAACTGAATGTTAAATGACATGTTGCAGTAAATTTATCTTGGAGCCATTTTGTACCTGACAAAGAACTGTAAATTCCCAGACAAAGTCCGTATAAAAAAAATACTGGTAAAATAACAATAAATTTACAGTTCTTTTAGCCACAAAAACACGGTCGTTTCTTACAGTGTACAGTAGCGAAAAAATTATTCAAATCGGTTGATAACTGCCCGAAAAAAATTTATTTGTGTCATTTTGACCAAAATTGACTGTCTCATTTGCAAATTAGGCAAATATCGCTTCAGATTTTTCAGTTCTGACCTAACAGTAAGTTTTAACCAATGTGAAAATGCTTTCAACATGGTCCCAAGAGTTCAACATTAGAATTACATGCAACAACTATGATAAGTCTCTTCAGAATCCTGCATTGAACACATGAAGGTCAATTCCGTCAAATATTGTCCTCTCCGAAATAGGGTCAGCAAAACAGCAATAACATTAAATTAAGAGGATTTTTATTCTATAGAAATACTCCTTCAATAGATTAGACAAAGTTTTGGTAAGTGTTTCACTTCATTTGTACGAACTGCACAATGCTCGTAGCGGAAAAAACCAAAAACAGCTTCGTCAAATAAATCGTCCTCTCTGTCCTCTCCGAAAATATCTATTTTCCTTGACACGCACAAAAGTTCTTGGCCAAAATTAAGCAAGTAAGATGATTTTTCATTGTCAGGTACATATCTATCCACTCAGCACAAGCCCACACAACTGGGTGTTCTATACATTCAGTAATAGAGTAGAGGGGTGAGCAGAATATTGATTTTGGTCAAATTATCAAAAAGTCAAATAAAAAAAAAATTCAGAATACTTGTAGCCCTAAAATTTTCAGAAATCCACGGCATGGTATATAGCAACAGAAAAAAAGTAAATTTGGCCAGAAAAAAAAGACCTTTATTTTTTACCCCCTTGAGACAAAACTATGCACCCCGATTGAAAAACAACCCATAATCTGTCCGTTGTCATAACTAAACAATAAGCTATGTTGGCTCAAAGGAATTATGCAACCATCTAACTCATTGATTTAGGTTGACTCTAAATTCAAATTTTACAGTGTGTGCCCTTTTAAAATGTGACTCATCAATTCACCTGCTTTTCTTCAAGCTATTCCTCATCTAGCTCCTCTTCTTCATCCTCCTCTAGCTGCTGTTCCATGCCTACTATTACTCCTACTCCGCCACCTGCCCCCTTTAAGGGCCTCTTCACAGTTCCTCCTGCTCTTCCCACCTCCTTCTCCACCTCCTCCACCATGCTCACCCCTCCTCCTCCTGGTGCCACCACTTCTGCTCCTCCATCTTTCTCCTGCTCCTATTCCTGTTCCTCCTACTCCTCCAACTGGTGGGAGGGTTAGCATAATTTGGCAGCATACCGGGACACCAATCGCAATCACAAGATCCATGCAGGTTTGGTTCCAACTCTGGCCGAGTTGCCTGGACTAATGTTTAACAGCTTTATCAAATTATCAGGCTCCCTCACCTGATTTATGTGTCCTCCGCCTGCCTGAATTAGCCAATTAAATGCATAAAAACAGGACTTGAAGCCCCGATCATCTATCCACCCATGCACCCAGAGGTAACACTGTCTAAATCAGTTCCTGGAGACAACTTAGACAAGTGCATTTGGAATCACTTCCAATCAATCTCCCTAACGAGGAAGCGGTTCTTTGCTAGACTTTATAACTGCTGGTCAAGTGCAACCTTCATGGCCTCCTTTTTGATCTCAGGTTGCCTTTTGCAGATATTGGCTTAGTTTGGATTGTGATAGATTTCTGGGCTTGTGATTACTTTTTGATGAAGACAGCATTTTTTGTTTCTGTACTGAGAATACATTTTGACTGAGTAAGAAGATACACTGCATTCCCAATTATGCAACTATGCTTTTTTGCAATATCTCAAAAAGAAATAAAACTATTGGGATATCCTTTACGCGTAATAACATGTGTGCCATGAAGAAAATATTCTGTTGGTTCGGTGAGGAGTTATATTATATAATCAGGTTTTTGGGGTGTTCCCAATTATTATGCAATTTCTTGAAAAGCTTCCATTGCCACCCAAAATCAACAAAGTTGATTCTGAATTGTTATTAGAATATACCTCATAACACTAAATAAAAAATGGAACCGTCATTTCAAACGTGGAGGCCTTCATGACCAAGAAATCAATATAATACATCTGCATTGAAAAACCATTGAAATTGGCTTTTTTTCTCAATAAAAAGCCTCCCGTGCTCTTAAAAAGTTTAACATCAATAAAATTCCTGCTTAGAATATATCTATAGCACACCACGGTCATACTGTGAGATGAAACACCAAATCCGGTATCTCTACAAAATATGACACCAAATCAAAAACTCAGACTTCTGTGTCCCATTGGAATAGCATTGGCAATGGGATGCGTTCAATTCATTTCAAGATATTTGTCAAATATAGTCGTGCAACTTAATTGCCATTGGTTTACAGGAGAGCTCTAAACCTAAGGAAAGTGGTAAATGAGTTAGGTAATGATTTTTCATTTTGTCTGGCTATCAGAGGGTTTTTATTGCAATAAAACTGTAATTTCAATGCTATTTCAATGCAGTGAAATAACATTAATTTCTTGGCTATGAATGCATCTTTGTTTGAAATGATGGTTACACTTTTTCTTTTGTGTTATGGGGTATATGTTGATGGCATCTGCAGATTAGTTTGGGTCATTTTGAGTGGCCATGGATGTTTTTCCAAGAATTTGCATAATAATTGGGAACACCAGAAAACATCATTATGTGGCATAACTCCCAACTGAGTCAATGGAATTGGATAAAATTGGCAGGATATTAGCTCCATGGTACACTTATCATCAAATAGTGTCATTTCTCTTTGAGATAATGCAAAAAAGCATAGTTGCATAATAATTGGGAACGCAGTGTATTGTTTAGCCTAGATGATTATTTTGGTTAAAAAAAAAGATATCCTCTGACTGCACAGCAAAGGAATTGTGAGTGCTTAATTACTTCACCAAAATGCTCCTTGTGAGGTATCTGCATTTCATGCCTGCAGAAATCATACTGCCCCTTAACCTATGTCAAAGGGAGTTGATAGAAAGGGATATATTGTTAAATTTGAAATTTTTAGTCAGCTAAAATGATCGAGTGAGATGGTTACACAATTTCTTTGAGCTAACTTGGCTTGTTGTTTTCAGCAAGTTGATCTGTCTATTGTCTTAACTTCAAAAAACAAGCTGTGTCAGTTAAAAGGAATTGTGCAAACATCTCACACAATAATTTAAGCTGACTCAATATTCAAATTTCACAGCGTTCATGACAACTTTTCCAGAAGAATATGGTGCCAATACATGGATTCAGAGAAAGAGAGCAAAATTGCACAAAGAAATTACCAGTCCAGTTGATCCATTTTATATGCTTCACCTTTACAACTTTACCATAGTAGCACAGAATGCAAATGTCTGTCATTTTATGAGAAGCAAGAATGATACCTTGCCTTGAGCAACCACATGGATGCGTGCTTCTGCCTGTATTTGGCATTCTTCGTGGCTTTTCTGTTGCTGGCTTGCACCTGTGTACTCTCTAGTCCTTGGTTTGGGGTCACGTTTTCTCATGGTGAATTTGCATATGGCCATATCCACCGCATCTTCCTAAATAGTTTTAGGGCTCTGTGCATGAAAATTGCAGAATTCCAATTGCCATTGTTAATTTTGTTTTTGCTGGGGCCGGTCGTATATATTCATTGCCCCGAATTTTGGAAATACTACTTAATTCTAAAAACAAATTGTGATGTAGGATGTAACTATTCTTGACTGTCAGAATGCTTTGATATGTTTTTTTAACATATTTTTCTTCGATTGTCATTTTCAGAGTGATATTTTTCATTCATAAATTTGTTTCAAACTTCCAACTGCTACAAAAAGTCATACTCAATTTGGCGGATGGGTCAATGCCATGTGACAACAATGAGTGGTCTGTTCATTTACCCGCAGCTCTGAACCTCTGATGTTTTTTGTTCTTTCCGATTAAAATTTGGAAGCGTTTCAAAGGCTACCCTGGAAAGTTTATGCCATTTGGCTCACACGATGAAAGTATCAGCACTGTCCTGCAAGTCCACACTCACCTCGATTAATCGGCCTCTTAAATATCTTGTTACGATCTACCTTAAAGACACTTTGCAAAGAATCGGTGTTGTCACTTTATACATTCAAGTTTAGTTATCACTTTTCATCAGAAAAAAAAGAGATAGTTTGCCTTGAACAAGTATAGACATGCCTTCATTTGCCTTCATGCGCAGGCAGCTGAATATTGCAGTATGTCTCCCAGGCCAGACATACTAGTTTTTTGGCTTTTCAGATCGACCGACCAAACAGATTTTCTGCTTATATATAGAAACAAATTGGGAGTCAAGTTGACCCTCAGTTTTTATTGAGTGGACATTCTGGTTACTTTTAATTGCATGAATCTCTTAGGATATTAGGCAAACTGGACCATGCAGATATTTTACCTGGTAATGATTTCAGGAGATTATCTGTGATTTCACAGCATGGCATTTGAGTGACATGGGGGCCCAAGGACTGCCTTTATTATTACAGATTGGACAATGTATATGAGAAATTACAAAATTTCTGGTTATGATGTACTGTGCCTAAGTACACACACATTCTTTCAATCACAGTTGCCAATTGGAATATCAAGAGTTTTTCAGGTCCAGGTCATTGAAATTGAATGTTGCACTTACCGACTGGCAAAGGATAAAACAAAAAATGATCCATGCTCATTGTGAGTCAGCCATCAAACAATCCGTCAGGTCTTATCTTATGCCAGGTTTATATGGATACAGCTGCTTGTTCCAAAGCATTCAAATATATAATATTAAAAAGTTATAATATGATAATATTATGATGAGATGCACAGTATGAGTAAATTTTATTCAGTGCCATGCCAGAGGAAGTTCTGTCCAAGATATGAATTTCTTGTGAAAAGTACAGAAGGAGAATTTTTAATTGCCATGTAGGGGGAACCAGGGCACATCAGGACGCTTTCAACATCTACTGATTGTGCTTAATGCTGAAAGATCTGAGCAACTCAGAGAAATTCACATGAATATCACCAACCATTGAGCTTAAATCCAAGGCATTATCAGGCTGCACCAGACCTTTTGCAGCCAGATAGCAAAATGTGAGTGGCGATCATGACTGTCCCAATGTGCCCCGACTGGTTTTAGTCAATAATCTAGATTAATTTTGGCATTTTTGGAAGCATTAACCTTTTGTAATATCAATACAAAAGAAAATACAGTCTATATGGTTGGTCAGTGAGACCTCAATTTGGAGAGGGGGGCTAATAATTTTGTCCTCAAGTGTAAGTAACTAACTGTTCTGCCTTTTTATAGTGCCACTGGTTTCACAATCATCCATAGATCTGCGCCCAGGAGCTACCCATGTTGACAGGTGAAATTAATCTAATTCATTTTACCTGCTCCTAATAATCTTTCAAAGACTACTCTGTTTGGCCAGGACATCAAAGTGAAAGAGACAAATACCTGGTTAGTAAGATAGTAAAATAGTCTGTGTAATCTTATTTGGCCTATACATTGTATGTGGAAATTTTTACTTGTCCAACAAAGAATGAAATAATTTGTTTTGCATGGCTCTATTGAAAAGTGAGAGTAGTACCAGAAGGTCATCCCTCACCATAGCTGCCCTGCGATTTTACTGATGTACCCCCAATCATCCACAGTTCCATACAGGGTATATGCAGATAACTCTTTCCTTTTCCTCTCAAGGCTCTCAAGGCTACATTTTCAGTTAGTTAGGGAAAGGTTTTTTTAACCAATTCGTCAACAGATTATACAACATATCAACCGAACATACCAAGTGTATAGTGCTTTCTGTATTGTTAAACAATGTATTTAGCCATCAAACCATTCTCTTTCCTTTGGTGCTGAAGTAAAAAAAAGCAAGAATCCCACCCCTGAACTCAATTTAGTCCGAGCCCATGGGACATTAAATGGAGGTGGGTTGTATCCAGTGTTCTATGCTGGGGCAACTGAAAGACCCTGGGCATCCCTGAATTAATAGGGTATGTACCAGACTCACAGTCTTCTCATCTCATCATCATACGGTGATCGCCTGCCTCGATATAGCCCACTAAGGTGCTGCAGAGGCGTAAAACACAAACAAACAACAAATTCATCACTTCCAATGTTGTGTAATAACAAGGATTTGAGAGAATTTCTATAATAATGGGAGTGTTTGGATACCAGTAGGAAAGATTTAAATTCAAATCCAGTGTCAGCTTCTGCTTTTGTCTTCCAGTCTTGGCCGCAATAGCGTTGTTAATACCGCCCAGTATAGGCAGTGGCAATATCAAATGTACTGTACCTTTTTACCTTTCTACAGGTATGTTGCACTCCTGATTACTGCCATTGCCCCACTCATTTATACAAGGTTATCACATTACTATACACTTGGCAATTGTTGTTGCTCATGCAGCTTGGATTTGTGTCTCTGCACGGACAGACGAGTGCAAAAAGATGATCAGACAATTCGGACATGCCATTTGGCACACAGCAATGCCTTTTGGCTTAGGTGATGATATTGTGTCAGACTAGACATATATTTACAATGTTTATGCATACATTCATACTACTCGGATATTTGCAGGTATAGTGACTGTTGTCATAATTGACATAAACCATGTATACGCATACATACTTACTACTCAGGTCTTGACACTTTCACTTGTAAGTTTTTGCATTCAATAATTTTCAAACTTTGTTTGGAATTATTCAATTCAGTCAATATTCTGAAAGAGTTAACATATTTCAGAATTACACTATTAAAAACTAGGCAGTCCTTAAGTAGAAATTGCTATTTATCCAGGTTCCATCTTTAGAAGCTATAAATAGCTGAAAATGTAATAACAGAGAGCTCTACATAAATGCCGGCTGTGATCATATGTCATTGGCAAACAATAACTCATTGAAGATCAATATTTGACTCTCTTGACCTCACCTACAGGAAAAAACCATGTCTATTCAGTAGCATTGTGACTGGTTATTATATTAAAGAGAACATATGGCATTTGATTCTCACATCTGATTAACCTGTAAGACTTTGATCAGGACGATATCCCATAATTTCATCACAAGAGCCAGTTGGCACGAAGAAAAATCACGTCTTGGAAAGACATAAAAATATAGACTGGCTTTGAAGACAGGTAAAAATAAAAACACATGGTCCTGTTGATCTGGTTGCGAATGATGTCATAATATCTCAGGTATGTCATCTGCCATATTGTGGTCATTCTTAAAGCTGACCAATGACAACTAAGAGCCCAACAAGAAGAAAAACAAAACATTTACATGTACTAAACACAAAAAGGGAAATAAAACAGTTCTTTATATAAAGGCAAATGCGACGTAATAATGTTTTAGTTGTCTATACTAAATGGTATACCAGGAAATCAGTGTCACACATTGTGCAATGGCTCATTTGTATTCAGATTTTGCATTTTAAAACCAGAATTGTCTGTGAATGTCAATTCAATGAGACTCATTTGCATTGGAACATTATTAATGAATAGAGAGAAACAGAAGAAGTATTGATGCTGAAGTATAGATGAGAGGATGTAAACTAGATTACCAGAAGCTACATAATTTTCGGTTATGATGAACTGTGAGTACATTTTATAGTGTACTTCAAACGAGTACACAGTTGACAACTGGTATATGATTTGATTTTAATTTTAATTTCGTGGTCATGAACCAACATGCGGCACATGAAATTTGTGGTGAGCCTTCAACCTATGATACAGCTCAGGGCAGCTGCATTGCAGCGCCCATGGGCAGAGGATTCAGGAACAGTGGTTGCTCAAACTAGCACTCTTAACCATTAGGCCACGGAGGAACTATATATATATATATAAAAGGCCTTTTTCAGTTCCAAGTCCACTCCACATGGAAATTGAATGTCGCACTTAATGACTGGCATAGGATGAAACAAAAAATTATCCAACCTCATTTCAAGGGAACAGATGATACTTTCAGCCATCAAACAATAAATCTGGTTTTTATGCCAAATGTACCTGGATACAGCTTGCTTCCAAGTAATTCAAATATATATAAAAGTATAGACTATACTTACAATATGAAATGATGTGATGCCTAGTATTTGCAATTGTTCTGCCCTTTGATAGTGTAGTCACTATTTTCACAATCATCCGTAGATCTGCTCCCAGGAGGTATACCAATTCAGCAGGTGAACCAATGTTGTGTTGTAGCACAGGATTTGAGAGAACTTCTGTCATATGGGAGTTTCGGGACACAAGTAGGAATAACATAAGTCATAAGTGAAAATATTTTGTCAGCTTCTGCTTTAGTTTTTCAAATTTTGGTCATAGTACCACCCAATAGCACCATAAAATAGACTGTGCTGTTTTACCTTTAGGCAGGTATGTTACACTCCTGATTACTTCCATTGCCCCATTCATTTATATACAAGGTTATCACATTACTATAGGGTCATTCCACATGAAATCAACCAAAATTTGAAAAGTGCCCCACCTCACCATCTCAGATTTTCACGAAACTGCCCACATTTGAAGAACTATATATGGAATGAATGTATGCAAAATATCAGTTGTGTAACTGCAAATTTGAGGAAGTACTGACCGATTGAAGTTTGAAAATTCGAACCGAAAATTGAAAACTGTCCCATCTAGAAATTGCTGTCATTGATTGATTTCTCAAGATAATGCCCTAAAACATATTGTAAATAAATGCTTGATATCTCAATAAACAAAATGGCTGAAAGCAAGTTGCTGAAAAAAAGTTTGATGACCTTCCACAAATTTTCAAAGTTGGAAGGTTTAACACACTAAAACTAAAATTTCAATAATTTCCCACTCGGTCAGAAAACTTCCAAAATTAAAGATACTTTACGAATTTGTTCTTTGGGGTGAGAAGGAAGGGTAATGTTGATTTCATGTCCCTGGCTGACGTTTGCTGTGATACAGACTAAGCTCAAATTTTAAAAAAATCAAATTTACCAATGTTCGGAGTGAAAAATCACAATGTGGGATAGGTCATAGCAACAACACATGCATATCACGTGAAAATATATGCAAAGGGCTTTTGATTCATATAAGATACGTCTTGTGTATATGAATTTTTCTTTTTCATATTCAAGCTTTAAATATAGTCATTTAGGCTGTAATTATGCAGATATAAAATTATCAAAAGATCATTTGGGACCACTTATATGGTTGCAAAAATAGGATATAAGTACTGCCTTGATTTAAGATTTTTACCCAATACCAAATATGCTAAATTTGTACATTCAAGTACAATTATCTTGTATCATAACAATGCAAAATAATGAAAAAATTGCACAAATTTTAAAATCGGCTAATGCCATGTGGGACATGTCATATAATGAAAATAGATGGACATATACTTTGTCCATACTATGAACTTTAATTTAGAACCAAATATGACAAGTGTATTACATTCTGTGGTTGTCAAATCCAGTAAGTTATCAGCATGACACTGACAATAATGACCATAAATGGCAAAAGCATAAAATACAAAACCATGAAGTTTCCAATTTAATTAAATTTAGTAGTAGATCAAAGCCCTTGATCAAGGCATAAAATTTGAAAATAATTTTGTCAGCTGTCCATCTTTATCTTAGGTAAAATTGCACTTTCCCCAATAATTGACTAGGATACCCTCAAAAACTTAAAAAAATTTTTTTAAAGCAACCCTTAACAAATTTTTTTGTTTTTTTGTGAGGACCTACTATTTTTCCAAATGATAAAATCAGATCACCTGTCCTGCATGAGCTTTTGAAATTTCAGAATTTTTCCTTCTAGATAATTATTCTCCCAAAGAATTTTAGTAGACAGTTACAAAAGGAAATTCACAGGTAAGATTTGACATCAAATTGAAGACCTTGGTTGAAATATAAGTTTCAGCCAACATTTAAACTCAAATTTATCATCCCACATGATTTTGCTGTCAATTGAAATCCAAACATAACATGTTGAAAAGGTGTAAACGACCAAAATACAAAGTGAAATTTCACAATTAAAAATTCATATACACAAAACGTGGCTCATATCAATCAAAAGCCCTTCTCGTATGCTTTCTGATGAAATGCGTCAGCAGTTTGTGCTACCTATCCCACATGGTGAAATTTTTCTCCCAAAAATGGTAAATTTCAATTTTTTCAAAATTGTGCGGGGTATAAATCGCTGCCATCAATACCTAGTGAAGCAATTTTATTTTTACTAATTCTAATCACCCCAAAGAACAAATGTGTGGAATATTTGACATTTTGAAAGTCACTTGAGGGAGATAGAAATTATTGAAATCTGGAATTCGGTGTGATAAATCATACACATTTTTACATTCTGGAAGAGTGGCAAATTCTTCTGGGTTAAAAATTCTTGAACTACAATTTACAATAGGGTCATATGTAAGTACATGGGCTTTGTCAGATTGTTACATTAACAAACAAAAGAGATATTACATTTTTAGAAATGGACAATTTCCGATTTTCGGACCACATTTTTAATCTTCAATTGGCCACAACTTGCTCAATTTTTGAGAAACAACTTTGAAATTTCACACAAATTCCTTCCATATTGTGTTCTTGATCTGTGGCAAGTTTCACTAAAATCGGAGAAGGTGAGGTGGGGACCATTGGTTGATTTGAGATGGAATGACCCTATACACTTGGCAATTGTTGTTGCTCATGCAGCTTGGATTTGTGTCTCTGTACGGACAGACGAGTGCAAAAAGATGAGCTGTCATGCGATTTGACACACAGGGATGTCTTTTGGCTGAGGTGATAATATTATTGTATCAGACTTGACAAATGTTAACAGTGTGTATATATACATACACACTTACAACTTAGGTCTTGACACTTTTGCTTTTAGGTTGTGTCAAACAATGATATTCAAACATTGTTTGGAATTATTCAATGCAGCCAGTATTCTGCATATACTTTTTTGGTGTAGATTTTGGAATTACACTTTAAAGATTAGGCAGTTCTCAAATAGAAATGGTGTTTTATCCAGGTTCCGTCTTCAGAAGCTATAAATAGTTGTAAGAACAGAGAGCTCTACATAAATGTCAGCTTTGATCACATGTCATTGGCAAACAATAACCACAGAAGATCAATACTTAACTCTCTTGATCTCATCTGTACAAAAAGGCATGTCTATTCAGTAGCGTTGACTGGTCATATATATTAAAGAGAAAAGATGGCATCTGATTTTCTCCTATGATTAACATGTGAGACTTTGATCAGGTCGACATCCTGTAGACCTGTTCTCATCACAAAAGCCAACTGGCGTGATGAAAAATCATGTCTCAGAAAGACATAACAATGTAGACTAGTTTGAAAGACAGGTTAAAATAAAAAACACATCCATGGTCTTGTTGGTATGGTTGCAAATGATGTCATAACATCCAAGTGACGTCATCTGTCAGATTGTCTAAGTTTTTGGAGGTTGTCCAAAACAAATGGTGATGACATGGAAGTGCCCAAAAAACTCAGAAAAACAAGACACATACACTAAAAGGGAAATAAAACAGTTCTTCATAGACATAAGCCTCACATGAACTTTTGAGTAGTGTATACGTGATGCTACACCAACAATTCAACGTCATGCAAGGTGCTCTGACTCATTTGTTTTGCAGATGTGCCTCGCTCCATCAGCAGACAAAATTATTCAGTGAGGTAGTATTCATTTGCATTACAAACAAAAAGGAGCAGCCCAGCAAAGTTAATGTAGAGAAATTTTAATGTCACAATCCTATGTATGTACACCATAGGTAGATTTATCATTTTTCGAAAGCTTTGCAGAAAGCATCATGATGCAACTTGTAATAGAGCATTGCAAAACACGAAACTTACTCTTCAATTCCCCAGTGATTTTCACAACTTCATCTTTCAGTGCACAACAGAGGAACTAAGTTGCTCTTCTCTCCAAGTAATAACTGCTCACACTTAAAAACGCACACATCCTAAAAGAGACAGAACTTGTAATCTACTCAAAATAATTCCCCTGTAACCTTCCAAGCCTGCTAATTAACTGCTTGTCCAAAGATTTGGAAAGTTTGCAGAAAATCCATAAGTCTTTCAAAGAGCCGGACACAATTTGTAAGATTGTTTTAAATTTGGGATTCACAAAGTTGAATAAGGTTGTAATGTGAACAATACGCACCACATCCAAATGTTAATGATTTCAAATTGTAAACAAAGAAGTCCAGCAATGGTGCATTGCAAAATATTGTCACATTCGGCAATTGTCCTAGCTTGTGACAAAACTTTTTTTTTGGAAAGCATATGACAAACAAAATGCGAAAAGCACCAACTGGGCTAATATTCAACCCAAATCCAAGAAAATGCAGTGAAAATGCTTGAGGGAGTCAAGGGAACAATTTCCATTATACATGAACTCCCAAAATGGGATGCTGATGGACTTAAGGCAAAATTGTTTTCTGGCTCGATGTGCATTGATTGTGATTTTGGTTTTTGAAGCAGCATGATGCAGCCGATTCTGAATATTTTTCATTGACACCTTCCAGACCTTAATATATGGGATATTCAGCCAGATCAGTGCAACATTTCATGGCCATACTTTAAGTAGAAGTTAGTTTTTAAGCTGTAATAAAAGGTAAGTAAAATATAGGACCTGTTATGACATCATCAATATCCAACATCAGCCAATTTTGGCATTAATGCAATCGTTCTCGGCTGGCGCACAGGATCCTCTCGATGTAAGCAAATAATGATTTAATGATGCCATGCATGATCGCACATCGCTCTATAATGTGCACTGGCTGTGACTTTAGAGAACATGTTGACCTACATCCTGGTCCAAAAATTACCTTAATTAGGTACCTTTCAGAATTTTTGACGGGGGGGAGTGGGAGTTTTGCTGGAACTTTCCATCAAAATTTTATACCCACCCCCCTTGAGTTTCATGTGGATTTTTAGCACCCCACCCTAAGGTTTCTTGCATATTTTTAGAACTCACCTTTGACATACAAAGCATTACACACATATGTCACATATATAATGTTATACACAGTCACATGAACAGATTCGCGTAAAAAAGCCAAGATAAAGTGAGTGTACGCATGTTATATAATATTTTTTCTTAGTTAAAATTTCTTACCCCCCTAAGAAATGTTGTCAAAAATTAATACCCTCACCTTATTGAAACATTGAAACATGAGCGAAAAGTTACTACAAACTCCCACCCCCCCCCCAGTCATAAATTCTGAACGGTCCCTTAACTGATGAATGAACACTGGTCAGAAGTCATGCTATTTCTGGATATGGTGCACTCTGACAGAAAACATTTTGGGGTATACTTCAAACGATATGGACGCTTTTATCCTGCAATCACAAGTGCCAGTTGGAATAAAAGAGCTTTTCTGGGTCCAATGTTTTTGGGATTGAAATTGTATGCACTTACTACCTGGCAAAGAATAAAACAAAAAATGTCTGCACTCGTTGTCAGTCAAAGGTCTAGATGATACTTTTAGCCATGAAAAAATGAATCCGGTATCCATGCCAACTTGATATGAATAGAGCCTGTGTTCAAGGTAATAGAAGACATATGAAGATCACAGTATAATAAATAAATTAATGATATATGAAGGGGAAGCTAAGGATAGTTGGCATCCTTTCCATTGTGAACCTGTCATAAAGTATGTGCACATACTAGGGAACACATTAGTAATTTTAGTATGTGTCAGAAAACTAGTGATATCTCCCTACAATCAAGGTATGAGCTTGGTCATGTATCAGCTTTTCTAAGGAAAAAGGCTAAAATCTAAAATACCAATGAGCTTTTGTTGTCTTGGTGATAAAGAGGTACAATTGAACTTTAGTCTATGGAGCACCATCATGGAACATTCTGTCCCCTTCTGTTACTTAGGAAACACTAAATGAAATTGCTAATGTAAAAATAATTTCCAGCAGCTTTGTTCTTAAATGTATACTTTAAAACTTAATAATAACTGAACGTTTCATGCATCTTATATAACGTATTAGGTTCTTGATGGTATAATAAAGAACCCACAGCCAACAAAGGTTCTAATTTTTGTTAAGGGTTCAACTGAATTGAAAAGGTTCAATACTTGTGGAAAGGCCCTATGATGGAACCCTATGCTCCCAACTTGAGAGAAAGAGGTTCCATTGTGGGAGTTCAGTGTAGCTGGATTATCTAAGTGTTGTTTTTGGTTACTGTTTGGAACCTTTTCAAAAGTTGAATAATGAACCTTTAGGTTTCCTTATCTATACCAGTTTATAGAACCCTTCAAGGTTCTATATAAAACCTCTTTGATAAGAGTGTAGTAAACGCTACACATTTATAGCACCATGCAAGCTGGATATTGGAGAAAGATATAATTTTGCCAAGAAAAACAATAAATATTTTGTAGTTCTTGTAAGCATTGCCATATGAGGTCATCTTTTATGACAAGTGATGAATAGTAGTAATACTAACCCAATGCTTATTTGATAAATGATGATTCCATAGATCTGTTCTATAGCAATTTGCTTAGTATCTTGGCTTTAGCACTTCTATTCGTTCATTTTGCTGTTCCTCCTCTTTGTTCCTTGACAATTTCATAATGCAAATGAATACTTTCTCTTTAGATTGTTATTTGTCTTCTGTTTGGGCGAGGTGCATTCAGATTACAAATTAGCCAGTATGCTTTGCGTGACACTGAATTGTCTGTATAACATAACTATGCATAAAAACACCTGAAAAGTATATACGTATGTGTGGCTTATGCACATAAAGAACTGTTTTGGAGTATGCATGTTTTTGAGGAATTTCCATTCCCTTGCCATCTGTATTGATCAGCCTCCAAAAAACTAAAAGTTGGCAGATGACATCACTTGGCAGTTATGACGTCATTTGCAACCTGATCAACTGGATCATATGTGTTTTTATTTTTAGCTGCTTCTGGAGCTTGCCCATTTTTTATATGACTTTCCAAGATGTGATTTTTCTTCACGCCAGTTGGCTCCTGTGATGAGAGCATGGGATATTGACCTGATCAAAGTCCAACATGTATGTTAATCAGATGTGAGAAACAGAGGCCACATATTTTCTTGAAAATATAGTCAGCCATAATGTTAGTGAATAGACATGTCTTTTTTTCTGTAGGTGAGATCAAGAGAGTTAAGTATTGATCTTCTATGAGTTATTGTTTGCCAATGACATATGATCAAAGCTGACATTTATGAAGAGCTCTTTGTTCTTACAGCTATTTATAGCTGCCAAAGCAGGGTCCTGGATAAAATATAGTTTCTATGACAGATGAATGTATATGGCAGCCCTCTAAGCTCAGTTCTAGGTGTTCACGAGGATTGATTGATGAGTATAGAGGGGGAGCGCAGGAGGCCTCAACATGTTTTCATTTACACCTGGGGCCCATGTAAGGGATCTTTTACTTGCCCAGCTCAGACGCTGATATGAGAACTGTGTCGGTCTAATATCCAACCATCTACGAACTATATACAATTATACATGAAGTTTCAAGGTTGCACTAAATGATTCCAAAACAGTTTTTGATTATTTTTGAATTCAATGAACTGCAACAGAAAAAGGCAAGACCTCTAGCAGTAGAAGTGTACATGCATACAGTTGTCTGTTGTGATACAATATTATTGCCTTAGCCAAACGATCATCCCTTTTGCACTCGCCTGTCCATGCGGACACACAAATCAAGATGTACGAGCAATGACAATTGCCAAGTGTCACATTACATGATATCCAAGGTTGTGTAACTGAATGGCAGTAATCAGGAGTGCAACATACCTGTTTGATGAAGGAAAAAAGACACAATCCATTTGATGTTGCTGAGCACTGGGCAGTAACAATGCTACTGTGGCCAAGATGGAGAAGACCAAAACAGAAATGATTCTTGATTTGTACTTGTCTTTTTCCAGCTTGTGTCCAGGACATGCCATGTGACAGAACTTCACAGAAGTTCTCGCAGATTCCTATGTTATTTATACAACTTTATGAATGTAGAATAATTCTGTAAGGCATAGCCATGTCTTCGACGGACAACAAAATCAGGTTGCAAAGGACATCATAACATTCCTGTGATATATCCTTCAAATTGTGGTTGTTTTGGAAGCAGACCAATGCAAATGGCAATGATGGAAGTGCCCAAGAGCAAGAAAAACGAAACACATTCACAAAAAAAGAAATAAAACAGTTCTTTCAATGCACAAATTAACTTTTGAATTTTCTCTACAAAATGTAATACCGACAATTCAGCGTCACACACAGTGCACTGGAAATAGCAATTCAATGAGGTAGCAGTTGTTTGCATCAGAAAATATGAACAGACAAAGAGAGGATCAGCTGCAAAAGGAGCAAATGGAAGTTAATGCCATAATGCATATAGAGTAGGGCGGGGCATGCAGCCACCCTTAACTTTGAGGTGCAATTTGACCTACTTTTTATGGTTGATAATTTGAATTGGTTGATATTTGAATTGCTTGTGCTGTCAGGAAGGGATCACTTGACTTTACTTATAACTAGTGAAACAAATGTCTACCATTCTGTTAAAGGAGTCACAGCCATTTTTGTATAAATTTCGGATGGCCTTCTTACCCCACCCATTGGGCAAGAAACCCCCTTATTATAATCTCATGGCAATTTTTTGTTGGGAACCAATCATCTTGAAAGTTAATTGTTGGGGTTCTTCTATCATTTTTAAGGCATTGTGTTTACTTTTTCTGAATTTTAGAATTTTCCTGTTGATACTTTTATTTTTTAATAATTTTGCCCTATTTCAATTTCAGCCAATTTTTTTCTATTTCAATAAGCTATTCTATCAAGATTTAAGGTAAATTTCACTTTATCATGTGGTTTCTGAAGCAGCTTCGAGGCCCCAGTGAAAGGGGCTTCATGCTCATACCATGCCGGACATCTCGCCCCACACACACATATTTTAGTTTGATTCTTATATTCTTAACTAAAATGCAAAAAACGTGATCCAAATCATATTTATGCGATGATCATTGAGTGAGTGACGCAATGCAGATATCCATCATACTTTTAAAAATTTCCTAAGCTAATTCTGACAACTCCTTTAAAGGAATTAATCAAAGTTACAAAAACCATGCAAATTTTTGTTTCTTTAATTTCTACTATGGTTTGGTGCTGTTTGCCCTGAAAATTAGTTTTTTCAAAAGAAGAGAAAATAATTATTGTATAGATCTGTTTTATAGCAATTTGCAAAGCAGCTTGGCATTTAAGCACTTCTACCCATTCATTTAGATGTTCTGCTTCTCCTTGTTGATTGATAATTTTCTAATGCAAGTGAATACTATCTCATTAGATTGCTATTTGTCTGCTGTTTGGGCCAGGCACATTCAGCCTGTTCAGAATACAAATTATCGAGCCAGTATGCTTTGCGTGACACTGAATTGTCTGTATAACATAACTATGCCTACAAGCAACTGAAAAGTACAATGCAAATAAGTTTGTCAAATGTGGTGGTTGATGCACATAAGAACTGCTTCAGACTATATATTTTTTTGGGCACTTCCATCCATTGCCATTTGCATTGATCAGCCTAAAAAAAAAACCAAAAGTTGGCAGATGACATCACTGGGTAGTTATGACGTCATTTGCAACTTGATCAACTGGATCATATATGTTTTTATTTTTACCTGCTTCTGGAGCTTGCCCATTTTTTTATATGGCTTTCCAAGATGTGATTTTTCTTCACGCCAGTTGGCTCCTGTGATGAGAGCAAGGGATATTGACCTGATCAAAGTCTAACATGTATGTTAATCAGATGTGAGAATCAGAGGCCACATATTTTCTTAAAAATATAGCCAGCCATAATGTCAGTGAATAGACATGTCTTTTTTTCTGTAGGTGAGATCAAGTGAGTTAAGTATTGATCTTCAATGAGCTATTGTTTGCCAATGACATATGATCAAAGCTGACATTTATGAGTAGCTCTTTGTTCTTACAGCTATTTATAGCTTTCAAAGCAGGGTCCTGGATAAAATACAGTTTCTATGACAGATGAATGTATATGGCAGCCCTCTAACCTCAGTTCTAGGTGCTCACGAGGATTGATTGATGAGAATAGAGGGAGAGCGCGGGAGGCCTCAACATGTTATACATTTACCCCAGGGGCCCATGTAAGGGATCTTTTACTTGCCCAGCTCAGACACTGATATGAGAACTGTGTTGGTCTAATATCCAACCATCTACAAACTATACATAAAGGTTGCATTAAATAATTCCAAAACAGGCTTTGATTATTTTGGTATGCAATAACCAGCATATCCAGCTAAAAAAGTTGTTTTATTGCCGAGATTTAACAGAAAATATCCACAAAATGATGAACTGAACTGAACAACATCATCATCTTGACGTGCGCTCTAGTGGGAGATCAACTTTCCGGGCCAAAAATTGGGTTTTCGGGAAGCGGATTTCTCTAAAATGCGGATCAGCCCGAATTTGCAGACCAACGGTACGAATCGTGTATCGATCAAGTGTATCGATGATACATATCGTATCGAATGTCGGCATCGGTATAGAGCCCTATTGCAGACACACAAATCAAGATGTACGAGCAATGACAATTGCCAAGTGTAACATTACATGATATCCAAGGTTGTATAACTGAATGGCAGTAATCAGGAGTGTACCTGTATAAAGGTAAAAAAGGCTCAATCCATTTGATGTTGCTGCTGGGCAGTAACAATGCTACTGTGGCCAAGATGGGGAAGACAAAAGCAGAAATGACTCTTGATTTGCACTTATTTTTTTCCGGCTTGTGTCCAGGACATGCCATAGAACAGAAGTTCTTTCATATTCCTATGTTATTTATAAACCATTATTTGTGCTGATATTTCTTTTTAGGTATATTGCTCATGTCTTAGATAGACAACAAAATCAGGTTGCAACTTTAGTTCGTCAAAACATGCCAATTATGTATCTGTCAAATTGTGGTTGTTTTTGGAAGCAGACCAATGCAAATGGCAATGATGGAAGTGCCCAAGAGCAAGAAAAACAAAACACATTCACAAAAAAAAAGAAATAAAACAGTTCTTTCTGGGCACAAAATTAATTAACTTTCGAATTTTCTCCACAAAATGTAAGACCGACTATTCAGTGTCACGCACAGCGTACTGGAAATAGCGATTTAATGAGACAGTGTTCGTTTGCATTAGCAAAAAATTACTAGCAGACAAAGAGGGGATGAGCTGCAAAATGAGCAAATGGAAGTTAATGCCATAATGCATACACAAACTTGTGCAATACATCTTTGTACATATTTCATTGTTAAGTTGCAAAAAGCAAAAACTGCATTTATTTACTTTTACCTATATAGATGGCTGAAAATAACTGACAATTCCTCCCCTATATATGTAGATCTTACTGACTTGTCATTTGGTTCCATCTGCAATTGTTGAAAAACATAAAATTTACTGCAACTGGCCTGGATGAGCTCTCGCCTGATCCACTTGCCTTGCCATGAAATAACGATCCAAAATCCTAATTTTATCTGGTGGCAATGTTTCTGTTACCATAGCAAATAGCCCAATAAGAGTACATCAATTATCTCTTACCCTCTCTGATCTTGTATGTCATTTTGCTCAAAATTTTAAATGTGTGATGTATACTCCCAGGGGTGCCGGAAAGAAACGAAGGCGGCAAACAGTGTGCGGCAAAACTATAATGTAGGAGCAATACTGATTTTCAATATGTAGTTATTAATTTTTTCATAAATTCACTTTGAATTAAGGCCTAATAATGTTTTTTTTCCTTGAAATGGAATGTGCAACCTTCCCCCACCCTGCCCCTTCTGGCCAAGGGCTAGAAGGGCAATTGTGCCCCCCCCCCTGCTCCGCTCTCCTGGCACCCTTGTAGACACCTCTTATACTTACATTTTCTCTTTTTCCTTTCAGAGAAGCAAACATGAGAAGAGTTTTCATGAAATTTGACAAAAATGGAGATGGAGCAATAGACGCGAAAGAATTGAAACAAGTATTTGAAGAATTGGGGAAAATATTCTCAGAAGAAGAGATTACGAATATGATAGCCATGGTGGATGCAGACCAGTCTGGGTCCTTAGAGTACGAGGAATTCATCGAGATAGTCATGGGCAAGCAGACCTTATGACATCTTTATATAATCATCTTGTGATTTCATCAGGAGTTTAGAAATTCATCTTCAATTTTTAAGATTTCATATTTTTTTCATATTGACGTAAATCATTTATGTATCAATCATGATTATGCGGCATATTTTCATGTATCTATTGTTGTGCCTCATATTTACATCATTATATTTTCCTCAAATGTTCTGTGCTGCACTGTCACTGTTTGGAAGGAATGACTGATAATTTTCTTCCCACAAGGTGGCAAGTGTGTTCAGCTAGTATCCCTCAAGTGGAACCACAGAAAACTACAATTTGCTACAAGAGTTTCCATCATATTTCTTGCAGTTTCTTTGAAGACTGTGACATTCACTATCCTCGATTTTAACACAAATAGACTTTATTGTTGTCCTTAAAATTTTATCTTGTAATATTGTCTTACCAGGGGCAATGTCATTGATTCATGAGAGATTTTATTTGGAAGACTTGACTGACTGGAAATCAAACTTTTTAAATTCAATCCTATGCAGCTAGAGTCATAGATAGATACACATGGTAAGTACAGCCATCGAAGCCCAGTTCTGCGTGCTCATAAGAGTTGATTGATGGGAAGAGGAGAGAGTGGGAGTGGTCAACATGTTATACATTTACCCTATGTGAGGGATTTTACTTTCCCAGCACAGACAGTTATACAAGGGGCCCCTCAATCTCATCTGATGAGATCTAGCTGGGATTCCTTTAAAGTCAAAAGCATATACTCAGAAATGGTTGAATATGTCACACAGGGGTGATACGCCCTGTAGAATTTAAAAATTTGAGCCAGTTTAATTGATTGAGATCTATGGTAGCACAATTCATTTGAGCTAACGTAATTTGCTGTCAGAAGTTATGATAATCTGTCTGTTTAAAACAACAAGCTATGTTAGCTCAAAGGAATTGGGCAACCATCTCACTCAATCATTTGACTTGACTCAAAATTCAATTATTTCTGTCTCTACGCTTTTGACTTCCGCTGTAATTGTTGCTTGACAGTGCGGCAGTGCCTGTTTAGCATTGACACATAGGCTACTGTTGCATATGGGGTCAATAACTGTTAGATTTCTATCTATAGAACCTCTCATGGCAATGGATGCTCATGTTCAATAATTATCTAATCCCTCCATATATTAAGCAATACTATAATAATACTCATTTAAAATGAATCACCAAAATAAAATAACAAACCCATTTAAAGGCATTTGCATTTATGATAATCTTCCCTTTATTACGTTGGCTTCCATAAGTATTTATAAATGAAGCAAAATCATTTGTCAACTTTTAAAAAGTCACATTTGTCTGTACTCAATGTGACCAATTATTGCATTTTCTTACTTGCTCATATCCTTTTCATCCATGTCAATGTAAATCTGTTTTGCATACAAATATCTAGACTGTAGCTTTCATTATCTCATATTATTAATTTCTATCATGACAATTAAACTGTCTCTTCTCCACTTCCTGTCATTTACATGTGCATCAAAATACTAATCTTATTTAGGTTATTTTACAAAAAGTGGTGTCCTTCTTTCACAGGCAGAGGGTGTCTGGATTCATTTTTTGTTCAGATAGTCAGATTTGAAGGAAACAGGATCTTGACGAAAGTTCTCAGTATACATGCTGTCATACCCGTTTGATGAGAGAAGTACTGTGAGATTACGTAAATTATGGGATTTTGTTTGACGTAAGTGGGATATTGGGATAACAGTAAGTGAAAAAGCTGTAATGTTTTATATTTCAATGTAAGTGTTAAGGACTGAAATCCTTTTGTTAATTTTCGAGAGTATGTTTTACAAAGGGCTTTGGAGTCGGATATAGTAATTGAACCGACTCCAACTCCCGACTCCTTAAGTTTGTCTTTCTGAAAAGCCACTCTGATTGTGACTCTTCCGAATTATGACTCCGACTTTGACTCCCGGCTCCACCCAAAAACCTCCAACTCCACGACTCGGACTCCCGGCTTTGATTCCAAAGCTGTGGTTTTACCTACATTTTCACCTTGAGTTTGTTATCTAGTATGATGGTGTACTGCAACATATATTTTTCACTTCATTATTAGTAATCGAGAAAGTGATTTGTGATGTTGATTTCCTTAAACGAACAGAATAATATCCCACAATAAACTGGAACGTGCAGAGAGACATGAGGACAGACATCTTATTCAATTTTGTTCTACCAATGTCAGTGTGACTAAAGATATACATAATCTTTCTTTTTGCATCTGCTCATGACATGTGATGTTTTTTAATAAATCTTTTCTTGTCAGACTTCTGTTGTGTTTTTTTTGTAATAAACACTGTCCAGTTCAAACTATTGCAATTAGTTCACAAATCACAATGGTCCTTCATCCGGTATGTACATAGTATTAAGGAAATTTTTCGATTCTCACAACTGTCAAAAAAAGATAAGAAATACAGTTTCGCCTGTTAGCAAGTGAACATTTTTTGCCATTGGTTCGATGCTAAACATCTGAACCGAACTACTTTCGGAAGCATGTATTCTTACCCTATGACATTAAAATGGGTCATAAAGGACAATATTTGAGTCATTGATATGAGTTGGTGAAACAAAAGGCCGATAATTTTTCATTAAGAAAGTTCACTAACTTACTAAAGATTTTGATGTATGACATTGTATGTAGCTAACTGTTTGTAGAGCAAAGAAAATAGCAAGCAAATTGTATCCCAGATACTTCAACTGTTGTCCTTTATGACCCCATTTGTTTTCCTTGCAAAAAAATGAGTCTCCTTGCTTTTACAAGTTGTTTGATTGAGGACATTTAGCATCACCAAATGGCAAAGCATTATAATTCCATTAAATTCACTTACAGTTGGCACATTAGTGTAATTTATTATCTTTTTATTTGGACCGACCTGAAGGGAAATGACCAAGATATATTTCAAAACAGATTCTTTTTAAATATTTTCATCAAGCGTTAAAAAAATTATGCAAGTAATTCCAAAATGTGTGGGGTATTCCAGGAAAACAAAGACATGTGGCATTACGTACAAAATTCAGACAAGTGTCAGGCGATGTATTGATGTGGCATTTTGCCTTTCTGTCTTTGTGCCTCCACATATTGTTTCTGAAAGTTAAAATGTCAGAGCCAACCCACCAGACAGCAAACTTTGAGCTAAGGAAAAAAGACAATTATTTTAAAATTTAGGCACAAAGCAAGGGCTCCAGACCAAGTCTATGCCAAACCCAATTAACTCGACCAGATCATGCTGGCAAATGTACATGGTAATATATGAGAAATGTTTGATAAACATTAGTTGGCCGGTCTTCTTTATTTTTTTAGAATATGAAAGAATCACTCGGCAAATATGAAAGAAATCCAATAAGGGTATAAGGCGGGGAAAATCTGGCCCTTATGCAAATCCAGCCCAAAAAGATTAATTGAAAACAGCAACAAGCTGATAAAAACAGTAGCAACCAAACAAACAGATGATTAAGGTCATGACAAAAATATTAAAAACAGAAACAAGCTGATTAAAAACAGTAGCAACCAAACAAACAGATGATTAAGGTCACGGCATCAGATTGTTTCAACACAAACAATCAAACAATTTGTTTTTCTTTTGTTCAGATTTAGTTTAATCCTCAATTCATGTTCCTCATTCAGGGGCCGGATTTGCCCCATGAATAACAGGGGCCAGATTTCCTCCACCCTACTCTGCAGAAAGAAGGGTAATACTACGGGTCAATCGAGATTAATTTTACAATTTTAAAAGAATGGCAAAATCAATTTAGAAATGCAACTGTACCAAGTTTCATGAAGTTTGTGTATTTTTCTGTTAAAGTTTAATACACTTACAAACTCTCTTAGGATGCGTATGTTTAGGTTAAGGCTGGGGAAATCTGGCACCCTTTTATTTTCAGGGCAAATCTGGTCCCCTAAAGGATTAAGTAATTGTACGGTTTGTGATGAACATAATTTGAGGATTAGACTATATCTGCACAAAAGAAAAACAAGGTCAAATTGTTTTTTTTAACTGTAACGCCGTGACCTTAATCATCTGTTTGCTTGTTTGTTTGCGACTGTTTTTAATCTGCTTATTGCTCATTCTAATCCTTGGGACCGGAATGCCCCGGGGCTGGATTTCCCTCCACCTTACCCCAGTTGCACTCCAGCACCTGCTCTGCCAATGGTGTGTGCCTCATGAATTTTCACCAAAAAGTGTGAGAGCTAGTAATGTGTGCGTATGACATCTTGCTGGTGTCTATTATTACCATAAAGTATGAAGTACATCCATCTTGATTTGTTTGTTTGCACTTTTTGGAGTCCCTCCTAATCAATTATATGCACAATGACTTACCTCATAACGAAGTGAGTTTCCTACTCATCACTTTGGAAAAAAACTAGTTTAATTCTTGATGCCATCATATTTGTAATTCAAAAGAATCCTGTTGTGGGGATGAAACGGCTAACTTCTTTTCTGTTGGTCCAGTTAGATATTAGACAAACCAAGCAGCTGTGGAACATTGAAAGCTTCAACACCAACAATTCTATAATCCTCTGTTTGTCTCTTGAAAACAACACAGACTTAACAATGAAGCTGGAGAAAACTGATATGCAGTTTACATATTTATTACAGGGATAGTCATACCAATCATACTGCAAGAAAAGGTATGCTCATCTAACACTGTGCACTCACCAAGTGACCTAATTAAGGATTTTTTGTTTACATTTTGTTACTTCCCGTATATAGAGCAAACAACAAACTTTACCATATAGCCAGTATGCGCTATTGTCTTATAGTACAAGTAATACACATAAAAAATGTGGGAACAAACAGTTAAGTTTTCTGGGAGATTAGGCAGTTTTAGCAAATTTCAGTGTATTTTTTTACTAGAATCGCCAAATCTTTTGATTGCTAAGCAATTAATGCTTGTAATTTCACATAAGGATGTCTAATACATAAATATAGCATACTGGCTATGTAATTTAAAAGATGGTTTCTGGTCCAAAATTTAGGATTTTATGATTAACTAGGTCCCTTCGCACAGAGCAAACCATACACTGTGATAATGTGTGTTGAGAGGATTCCAAAAGGAGAATGACCTTCCCAATATTCTCTCCAACTTTTCAGCGATGTTAACATCAGCACAGGTGATGTGTGGATCTTTCAAATCCAGAAAAAAGGTTGGTTTTCTTGAAAAAACTCAGATTTGACGTATCGATCTGCTTCAGACAACTGGAGATGAACATGGATTTTTCCTCATTTTATTTATCTACCATATAGCCATCTAACATCATATTGCATATACCTCATGCGTTTCATGTCAAAAAAACTTCTTGAGTCTTGAGTCAAGAAACACAACAGGTATCACCTTGTCAATGCTTGAAATTAGTTCCGTCAAATTAGGGTTAAGGAAGCCCAAAGCAGGCAGTGAAAATGCTTGTTTTGGACTCGGCAATGAGACATACGCTACATTGGCAACCTTGGTATCACTACACTTTCTGATGGATTAATGGTTGCTGCTTTACGTCCTGTATTTATACACTTGGAAGGCTAATTTGGACGGCAAAGAGGCGAAGGATGATTGAAACAGCCGTCCAACGTAGGCACAGGCAACCCGGCAAGAGCTGGATTCGAACCCTGGACCCATCAATTGCACGCTTCCACTAGACCAATCCTGCCCCAATGTTGGGTAAGTGAAAGATCCATTATAAATATGGAGTAAGGGACCGTTCAGAATTTATGACTGGGGGGGTGGGAGTTTTAGCCGAGGGGGTACTAACTTTTCACACGTGTTTCAAGGAGGGGTATTAATTTTTGACAACACTTCCAAGGGGTGGGTAAGAAATTTTAACAAAGAAAAAATGTTAAAAAACACACATAAACTCATTTTATTTGGACTTTTTTATGCACAAAAGTCTGCGAAATGACGCGAATCTGTATGCGTGGCCATGTATAACAGTATAGAGGGGGGGGTATTAAAAATACGCGTGAAACCTAAGGGTGGGGTACTAAAAATGCACATGAAACTCAAGGGGGGGGCATCAATTTTTGACAGGAAGTTCCAGCAAAACTCCCACCCCCCAGTCATAAATTCTGAACGGTCCCTAAATGTGTAACATGTTGAGGACTCCAGCTCTATCTATTGTATCTACATGTATCTATCGGACTCCAGCTCTATCTACTACATCTACATGTATCTATCTATCTTGATCTATCTATTACTCTATTTATTTATTTATCTATCTATTCATCTATTTATCTATCCCTCTATCTTTTTATCTATCCCTCTATCGATTTATATAGATCTATCTGCATGTAGGCCTATATCTGTCTGTATATCTATAATAATAATTTCCAAGACAATGTTGATGACCATGGTCATTGCACTCGTATAGATCTGTGGAGAATCACTTGCCTCAGTTTCCCAGATGGTTTGGCAATTCTCACTGTAAAGTACTTTAGTATTGTTCTGGGAAGTTTTCAGTTAAACGCGAGTACAGTGTGACCCAAAAAAGTCCATTTGCATCAAATTGACATACCAAAATATATAACTGTTTTGAAAAGTCAATATCAACAAATAAATACTGGTTAATGAAAAGCAATTATACTAATTGATTAACCAAGCAGGCTAAACATTCCCAATTCAGTTGAAAATAATCTCAAAATTCATTACAATGTAAACAGAGCCAAATTAAAAATGCAAAACTATTTTCAATGCTATATTTATCTGAAAATGGTTCAGACAGATGATTGAGTTTATCTTATACATATGGATAGGTGTAATCAGGTGTCAAAGGCTCAGCTTCATAAAATAACTCAAGTGTGACCAATGACCATTGTTTGCAGATCTGTGACCGAGTTTATCACATTGTGGTATGGCCACTGGACCGAGGCATTAGGTACCCTGTAGAGCAAATCTAAAGAATTCATGTGAAAGCTTGAAGAAAATTATGGAAAAGGATGCAATTCACTTCAGTTTGTGCCACCTAACTTAGTAAAATTTGGTTGTTTGACAAATCAGAGTTTTTCGCATACAATGACATTCCAGTGCAGCAATGCAACTATGGAAACAGGTCCTCAAAGAACCTGTATAACAGCTGCAGGTGAAAAACTACTTAGGGTGTATCAACTGACATCACACAACCTGTATAGCACTATAGCAGCTGAAGGACTAACAACAGTATCTTGTGTGCCCTCCTCATGCTTTTCTTACAGGGCCAGATGTGAGCCCCATGTGAATAGCACAAGGAGGGCACACACAATTGATACTAATGCTTACCTGTGCAGCTGCTAAAAATGTTGTGTGTTCAAAGTCTTTTTGAAGCACCTTAAAGCCATTTTTACTTTGCAGCTTTTGTACATGCTCTTTGAGAACCTGTTTCCATTGTTGCATTGCTGCACTGGAATGTCATTGTGTGCGAAAAACTCTGGCTTCTCAAACAATAAAGTTTTAACAATTTAGGTGGCTTCAACTGAACTGAATTGCATGGCCTTTTCCATCATTTTCTACAAGCTTTTATACATCCATGGAATCATTCGATTTGCTGTCTGGGTGCATATACATGTAGTGCATTCCCAGTCTGGTGAAACTGAGAACTGCATGCTGCTGCCACCTGGCACAAAAGTTGATTTCCTATGCTACAGCATTGCTGTCCCAAGAAATAGTTCCAATTTCATTGCACATTCACAAAATTTCTATTCAACATCGATGTATACCAGAGTCAGACTCGGCAATCACATTCTCTAAGGAAGTAGACAAGGCCGTCAACACACTCAGAAACAGCCCCGGTGTCTTCCAGACAAAATTGTGTGTCTTCCTGTGGTTGAAAGTTGGTGGACCGCTCGCAGGAGCTCGCGGAATAGCACACTTGTCACTAGGTGGCAACACAAGACAGCATATGTTCTGATCTGTGGCAATGCAAGAGCAGTCCACTTGTAGACAGGTGCATTCCTCTATCCAGTGACCATACCCCAATGCATGTGATAAACTTGGCCACAGATGTGGAAAAACGTGGTCACACTTGAGTGAGTTCACGCCGCTGAGTCCTTCTATATCAATACCGACACATACCGATGGTGTTAACTGCAAAAAACCTCGTAAGTGTAAATAAATGCGCAGCAGAATAAGAGTTTTTGCAGGCTAAAGTGCTAGTCTGAAGCATTTCTGTAAAAATAGAGCTCTAGAAATTATAGTTTTGCATTATTTATTTGGCAAAGTTTAGTTTCAAACAATACTATTATACAAGCCCATAATATAGCATTGGGGTGGTCCAAATCTTTTTTTAAATTGTTCTGATTTGAACCTTGTATTGTGTTTGCAAAATGCCGTTGAAGTTTAACATGAAATGGCTCATCAGTAAATCTTAAAATTATTGGTAAAATGAATCTTGCAATGATCATCCATTATTTGTGATCTTCTGCGCTTTTTAGGTTATTTTCAGGTTTATTCAGGCCGGGGAACTTTTCAGATGCAGATACATTTTCAGATGCAGATAAATTTGCTAAAATAAGTAAGTTTCGAAGGCTTTATGCTATATATTGGTATAATTATTTACCCCTGTAAAGCGATATTTGTATGTGTTTTCATCAAAGCTCAGACTTAAGTGCTCACTCGTAAAATCACAAAATTCCCTTCGCCAGGAGAGTAGGCGAAGCAAACTAACCCAGTTAAGAACAGCAATTTCAAATATCCTTTTTAAGGGATTGGCCAGACATACGTATTCAAAGTAAAGAGTTTCATATAGGTGGCACACTTTAAAACAAGATAGGTTATAGCTCTACAGCTGCTCAACTAAATTGTGACACATTTCTGATGCTCTTGAACAAACTGAAATGGCTTATAAGAAAAGAAAAGCTACAAGTATTTGCCATCAATGAGATTTAGCCTGAGAACCTTCCAAGGGCACTGGCTGTGAACAAGAAACTGCTAACTGGGCACCCGCCCACAAAATGGCTACCAAAACACAGGAGACCCTGGTGGTAGCCAGGAGTATTAGAGTTGGAGCTTCTCTCTCTCAGGACAAGGGGACATTCTTGGAGAACCACTTCACTACTGAGGCATGAATTCAGTTGTCAAATAAGTTATAAGCAACTAAGTAGGATTGGGGCCTCATGGGATTACAAAAGAAGTTCTGACATCACTCACAAAACAGTGTTTAATCCCAGCTGTTTATTGAAACAGAGAACATTTCCAGGATAAAGAAAAAGTCAAGCCAAAGAAGTCCATTCTTGTAAGTACTTTTAAATTTATTTTCTTTTTATAGGCCTAAATGTCAATTTTGTGAACATTGGACAAAAGACATATTCTGCTGACCACGTGACATTTGTTATTTTGTAATTATCTCCTTTCTGAATGATTATTCAATGTCTTATGAATTATCTTATCTTATCATACCATCACAAAAATCAATTTACTTGACTGAACTTTTGTTGTGATGCAGAATGCTGATAACCTCTCATCACAAAACTGCTTGATTTCTGATCAAGATTTGCCAGTTTTGTGAATCATACATCTTTTGGTTTTGACACATTCCCCTTAAATCTTATATGTTTCAGCATGAGTGCACATTATCTTGGTAAGACTCTAACGTCTGCAATGATAAAACCATTTCGAGATGGTCAAAGTATTAAATTCATTGTACGTATGTGTAATTGTGTATCTCACTCGAACTTTGGATTACAGCTTGTCTGCTTCTTATGGGGAATGAGAGGACAATTTTATCTTGAAAACAGCACTTTTTAATTCATGATGTTGATGATGTGCCACAATCATGCTAATACATTCTATAGTAACTTGACTGCCAAACGATAGCATAAATCCATCTGATTGTTCAACTGAAATAAGCATGTATCAAAAGGCCAGTATGGTTCCCATGTTGAAAGTGGTGATGACACGAAGTGCATCTTGCACCCTTTCTTTTTCACAACTAATTGATCAGCTGTAAAGAGCAGCAACATAACGCAGAGGTTTATTTTGTATTTTGTAAACGTTACTCATAAACCCTTGTTATAGTTCTAACCGCTACATATTTGCCAAAATACACATCTTTAGCCTTCGAAAATGAGAAAGAAAGATACAATAGTTCCCTGCAATGGTGACCAAACACTTTGTGTGATTGTGTCAATTGCTGTGACCATCGTCCTAGACCCCGCAAGCTATCACCCTGATCTCACGACCTCTGCACTAGTTTATCCTCGGGCGATGGCCAGACAGTGATTCGATCTCCCACAACATCTCACAATTCTCGCAATTTCTCACAATCAAGTTATCTTATAGTTGCCCAATAGGATAAGACAGGAAGGTGCTGATGAATGGATGTCCATCTCCAGAAAGAACAAATATCATGTTCTTCAGAAAGGCTATAAAATGCAGGCTGAGAAAAAGCTCACCATAGTCACATTTTGGCCAGAGCTGAAGAGTTCATTTACCTTAAAATACTGATTTTTTTCGAATTCATATGATATGGACATTGCCATTTCTCTTTCAATTATAGTCACATGGCTTAAATGAGTTGACCTTATCTGTGATCTCCTTATTTGCCTTTTTGCCAATACTGGTTCCAAGTTGAATCAATGAGGTGGAGCAAACATTCATATATACCCTGATTCCGTTATGGTGATCTACCTTGCATTTTCATCACATACTATTTTCAAGCTTGTGTCATTTTACAAGTCAACCTGAATCAGTGCCTCTTACTCCTCATCTATGCAGCTACCCTGCTCTACAGATGTGTTATTTCATTCAGACCAGATAATTCAGTCACCGAAGGATGAGTATAATAACTGTTGTGTTGTCTTTGCCTGACTGAAAATGACACACTCAGTCATGCATGTCCAGGCATATACAAATTGTCAAGACACATGCATTGCTTGCATACTGCAGTCTTACACAATTACAATCTACATTTGTAATGCAAAAAGAGTGGACTGTCGCACTGTGAAAATGGCACTACGTAAGTCATCATACTGATGATTTTTCATGATCATACCAACACCTACTTTCAACTGCTTCTTGATGACAGCAAACAAGAGTAAAAAAAAAATCCAAATCTCACTGGAAATTTTTGAAGAAAGGTCCAAATTTTTCATTTGGAAGCAGTTGCTTGAATCGTAACCATTCTTCTGAAATTTTGTCGTACTTTATGAAATTGCCTGGAAATCTTTTCTTTTTTTTAGCCCTGGCTGAATGGTACTTTAGTGCATCAGCAGATACAAATTCCATAATCTGATGCCCAAATTTGTTTTCTGATATGTCAACAGTTAGCTGCATTCGCACTTGTGCTTTTCAATAGTGTATGTGTGTTTGAAGAACAAAAGTCTGCAAATAAGATTATTGATAAAGCCACCATAAGCACCAAATGTGAAAACTGCCACTGAATCTGACACCTTTGGCTTTTGGAAGCTGTCAGACATTTTAAAGCAAATTGGCTTAACTTATTGACTATGAGATTTACTGTGAGATTACACAATTCTGCAAACAATTGTTTGCTTCAGTCAAAAAGGATTACACAAGACAAGCTACAATAAAAATTTTCAAATAGAATCTTTTTTGATAAAGTATGAAATGTCAAAATGTTTGTCTGCTTCTTCGCATGTGCGGTTCAAGAAAGCGGCTCGAAGTCACTGCAAAATTACCTGAACTGGCAGAACACGTGGGTCTCTCATGTGACTAACAATCCAGTAACAGACTGAGTCAGCAATTCATCTTTCTGTTTTGTTATGACTGAGTGTTTACCTGCAACTTTTCATTGTTACAGACATATTCCACTTCCTTATTGCTTGACGTACAAATTTGATTGGATTGGTCTTGCCTATATGTCAAGTCAACCGCTGAGCACAAAAATGTATTTGGCTAGAGGACCCCCATATTTGTTTTTATATTGAATGGTGCTACAAGTAAGTCACTTCTGCATAATTGTTTTGAAAGCTTAAACGTCCTGCTTAAAATAACATCTGTATTATCAGAACAAATTGGTCTTGAGACATGGTTCGAAAAACAAGAAGACAATTTCCAGTCGCTGGACCACCCTTGTCACAGCTATTACTAAACTGAAGCAAAGCAGTCTTCTCAGTTTGTATTGTGGTTTGGCAAATTTATCAGAAAGTAGACCTCCTTTAAATGCTCTCTTCCTTTCCGATAAAAATGTCCAACTTACTGAACATTGCTTGTTGTGCTAGAATTTTTATACAGTTTTTCTAATAATAATTATAATGATAATAGTAATTTATATAGCGCCTCTTCCAGTAAACTGCTCAGAAGAACTTTTGTCTGTTATTTATATAATATTTTGAATTTTTCTGGATTTTTAGGTTGTTCTTGAAACTGTCAAGAGTCTTTGTGGTGCGAACACTTTCTCACTTAAGTGATGTTGATACTATACATCCTGTTTTATATACTGAATTGAATTGTTGTAATCACAGATTGCTCGAGGGCAGCCAACGTTTAATAACTAAAATATATTTCAAGTATTAGTGGCTGTTAATGCATAAATTATATCAGGATTTACCTGTAGTGGCCCCTAAACATGGCAATGTGTGGATGATATTATTTTTAAGAGCAGTACTGTACACATCACACATCCTTGGAGTACTCCATTTGCTACAGTCGACCTCAGTTTATCTTTTTCTCACCATTCCAAGTGTATTGCTGGACTGCTACAGATTGACGTGAGATTCTCGTTCCTTGCGAGAGTTGATGAGGAGGTCGGGAAATTGCATAATAGCCGGATGCAAAGTGAATTACGGAGACTCATCTGAGAAATCAAGCGATGAAAGGAGCAACTAGGAAAAAGTGGGGGAAAAGTGAGGAAAAGTTGGCCGCTCAGAGAAATTGGGTTTCCTGTCTGATGTCCTCTTGGCCAGCTGGCATCCGTTTAGCCGCCTCGGCCAGTATAACACAGGAAGGAAATCTAGATCCCTTCTCAATGGAGCAAATATGATAGAGGAAATTCCGTTAGTTTAAGGACATCACACTTGCTATTGATGTACAATGTACTGTGTCCTCATGCAATACTCAGCAAGGCTCTGCAAGGCTCGGCAAAACTCAGCAGGGCTCTGCTAGGCTCTGCTAGTCCTAGCTAGTCTCACCAGGAAGCCTATTGATCCCCATTGAAAAGATGATCTCATTTATCAGATGATGGAGACACTTACTTGTCATGCAAAAACTCTCGATTTTCTTCACATAGGCCTAGTTCTACTTTGAGGTGCAACAGGTTGGTGTAATAGCAAAAAGTCAAAAGCATAGATTCCAATTAAACTGAACAGGCTGAGGGTGTTAGATTTGCAGGCCACTTGATTGGATTATATATAAAAGCTAAAGGTTTATTTGGCCTCGGAAGATTTCATGCATGTGTCACGCTAATTATGCCTCTTTGGCTTCATTGAAGGCACACATTTTTACAGATGTCTGGGGCATTTTCACCAATATTCCTTTGATTTTTAGTATATAAATAATTAAATATACTAGGATACAGCACTGAATCGATTTGCGTGCCATTCAGTATCATGTCTATCAATGACTGGTACTCCGGCCCGGTAGGACCCCAGAAGGAGCACTTTGGTGCATTTAAGTGTTGTAGCTGTTCAGATGTAGCAAGCTCTTTTCTGCATTGTTGTTGAGTTCACTGAGAACATAACACAATCAACACTTGCTAGCATTTTGTTAAGCACATTGGAGTACTCTGTCAGCTTTTCCGCTGTGCAAATCTTCATCTGGAAACATCCCGAAACAAGTGCAGGAAATCCATATTTGAAGCCCATAATTTAGATGGAGGTCCTGAACCTGGGAGCTGTGAAATGGATGTGATTGGGACTGCCCTTTGACTGCTGCTTTTCCTCATTTGCTTTATTTAGAATTTCTTCCGATTCCCTTCGGAACTGACTCCTGGCAAAGTGTTGGCTGTCTTCCGCCTCGATGGCCAATTACTGCTGAGAGATTGAACACTGATAGAAAATTCACTTGTCCCCCTTGCCTCTCAATTGGCTGATTCTGGCCAGCAGCGGAACTAGGCAGTTGGGAGAAGTGATTTCACAATACAAGGATGGTTCTCTTCACATGTAATGTGAAGAATACTAAAAAATCAAGATAAATCATCTCTAGAAGCATACAGGTTTAATTTTTTTAAAGAAGTAAATATTTTTTTCTGTGGCTGAAAATTAATCAGGCAGGTTAATTATTCTATAAATCTGCACAAAAAATGCATAAATATCTGTATGCAGCTGGGTGGTCAAGTGGTTAAGGTTCCCGCCTGCTCCGCTGAAGGTCTTTGCCTGCATGGGTTCGAACCCTGGGTGGGGAACCCAAAATTTTCAGTGTACCTTCATGAGCAAAATCCCAGCTGGATGTCGTTCGGATGAGACGTTAAATTGGCAGCCCCTTGTATCAGTGTCTATGCTGGGCAAGTAAAAGATCCCTCACATGGGGTAAATGTGTAACATGTTGAGGACTCCCGCTCTCTCTACCATCTCATCAATCAACCCTCGTGAGCGCCCAGAACTGGGCTTAGAGGGCTGCACTTACCATATCTATCTATCTATCTATCTAAATTAATTATTAAAGATAAACTTTTTAAACTATGTCTACCCCAAAGGAGATGCATCGAGTAACAAACAACCGTAAAAGACAATTGTTGATTTGGTCTTAGTAGTTGACCAAATCAAGTGCTGGCGAACTTGGTTGGCCAAACGCTAGCCTATGGCAAATAATGTGGAGCTTATGCATTAAATATCCTCCGTAATCATTGAAGTGAATGATAATGAGTCTTCAAAACCCAGAGATTGTCTGTTAAAAAGAGACCATGAATATTTTATAAGAGGCGATTACTTTGGCGAAACAATTCTCAATGTCAGTCAAAAGATTTATAATGCCAAGGAGCCACATAACTTGTTTGAGCGTGACAAAACAACGTTCCTTAACTTTATCGGCTGGTATATCTTCCTGATCAACATGTGGCAAAAATAAAAATATCAGCCAAATTGAAGCTGGTGAATCCGCTCCTGCTTGAAGTCTGCCAGCCAAGCGCCAAAGAACACAGCGATTGGCACTGATTTCCAGGGCCCGTCGGGCTTGGGCAGCTGTGGAGTGCCCCTGGGCACAACATTTTTTCCCATTACTAGAGACCACCGTGGGACCTTGTCAATGGCCTCATGATCTTTACTGGGAAATCCTTAACTAAGAGTCTGAGGGCAGCTGGCTGCATTAGGGGTTTTGTCTGTGAAAAAAAAAGTAAACGCAAGTAAGCAGATGGTGGAGGTATATATGTATCTGACTTGTATTTCTTACATCAGAGAAGCAACAGCAAGAAACAAGCAAAGAATATATCCCTTCCTTGCTTCCTTGCTTCCTTGCTTCCTTGCTTCCTTGCTTCCTTCCTTGCTTCCTTCCTTGCTTCCTTCCTTCCTTCCTTCCTTGCTTGCTTCCTTCCTTCCTTCCTTCCTTCCTTCCTTCCTTCCTTCCTTCCTTCCTTCCTTCCTTCCTTCCTTCCTTCCTACCTTCCTTCCTTCCTTCCTTCCTTCCTTCCTTCCTTCCTTCCTTCCTACCTTCCTACCTTCTTTGCTTCATTTCTTCCTTCCTCTCTTGCTTGCTTACTTTCTTGCTTCTATGCTTGCACGCTTGCTTGCCTGCTTGGCTTCCTCCCTTGCCTAAGTTAGTCTTAGTGAACTCCATTACCCAATATCCCAAGTGTGCAAATGGGAGTAAAAATTATATTTAAAAAAAATTTAAATGAAGGAATTTGATATTGGTACTTCCTCTGGCATGCAATAAGTCAAACAATAAATCCATATTACGCAGTGCATGCATAACTTGGCATGTATACGTATACATCGAAGATTCACTCCGTTGAAAAGACGACCATTATGGGTGGTCAGCCTTGGTGAGAGATATTTCAAAATAACTTTTGGTGACCAACAGAAGTAAAAGTGAAGGAATTGAAAGCTCCTGGTCAATCGGCTCCCCTGGCTCCCCTGGCATTTAGTATCCCCAATCAGGCAATCAGCCTCCTCCAACTGGACCTGGGGCTGTTTCTTTTGGCAAAAGCACCTGGCTTGTAATTGCCCTAATAAATTGCTTTCTTGCTCCTATAGGTCTCACAGGTGAACAAGCAAACAAACAACGTAACAAGGCACCTGAAAACCCCTTCAAGTCTTGGCTGACGATGAACAAAGATGCCTGAGATGCGCCAAAATAAGGTGCAATCGAAATAAAACAGACCAATTATCAGTGATCATGTGTTTTTCCTGTGATGTTGAAGTAGCATTGGGACAGTTGAACATATTCTTATATTCTGACACTGTTTTAAAGGGCCCTGTTACAAAATAGCAAGCTGGATTATCTTGTTTAGCATTGTTTGGCATTGACTGTTTGTTGTTATCACCTGGCTCGAACCTCAGGTCAGTTGAGTGCACCAATTCAAATGTGAATTCCATACGAATGGTTGTGGGATCATGTGCATGGTCCTATGTTGGACGCTATTTCAATCATCCTTCACCCCATTGCCGTGTCCCCATCCTGCCTTAATTAGTCCACCAAGTGCATAAATACAGGACGTAAAGCCCCAATCATCAATCCATACAGCTGAATCAGGGATTAGTTACACTTCAGTTGGTATCTCCCACATATCATTTGGAAGCATATAGCAAGAAAAATCAGTGGAAAATAAAATTCAACAGAACCAAAGTATTATTATGTGTCTCTTATAACCATCACTGTAACTGTTACGGTGACGTTACAGTTTGGGGTTTTAATGACAAGATTAGATGCTCTTTTATATAGATGAAATCCCTATCACCACTAAGGCATATTCTATTCAGTTTAACTCTTTTTGTTAACACTTCCAGTTGTTTGCAATGTTTGTAGAATGACCAATTGACCATTGAAAGTCTATACTGCATGTGAACAGGATAAGTCTGAGCCAGGATGGGGCTACTTTGAACCAAAAACACCAAATGTTTATTTTTCCAACAGTCTCATCCATTTCAAGAGGTTATCACAGCGGAACTTTGATTTCTTCAACAGATGCCTTGCGTTTTGTAAGTGCTAGAATGACATGTGTTTAGCTAATTAAAGTGTGGCTTGTCTAATTGTCACTATATACTACTGCAGCTGTTTTGAATGTTAGTTTTGTAAATAGAATAAAATAGAACATGAATAACTAAAGTAGGAGGCGAAAACAATATAGTACAACACAATGAAATAGAATAGAATGGAAAGTATTATATACTCTATGATCGATAGAAATCAAGATACAATATATTAATTGATACATTTGTTGAAAAAAGAATAACATTTAGTATGAAAAACAATGCCAAAGGTAAACTAGAAATGGTTGCACTTGCAAATAAATTTTTTTTTTTTTTGCTGGTGTGTGTTAGTTGATGGAACTTGCATTTTACAATGGGTATGTTTCTATGATACTGAAAGATATAAACAATCAAACTGATTCCTTCTGTTTTTGTTTTCTTGTAAGAATAATTGGCCTATATTACGTTACAAATGATAAATGTGCTTTGATTTTTTTTTTACATTCAATTTATTATTAAACTTAAAGTAAGAAAAAACCTCCCAACAATCAAATACACACGTTTTGATTGATTCACTTGGAAAATGTGGTGAGCTGGTAAGGGCGTGTGGTAGGCAGTTTGGTTTTTGGCGGTAATGACAAAACAATGCGTGTTTCTCGACAATAGCTTTTATGTGGATGTTAAGGAGAAGGATGGGAAATCTGCAATGTCCAGAAAACCACAATTCTCTTTGTTCAAGCAAAACCTTTTGTGAAGGAACTGAATCAGGAAGTTGTGAATGACCTCTTTGAAGGCCAAAGATGCACTCAGTGCAATCTGACATCATAACTGCCAGATTATACCAAATTATCAAATCTGACATTATTGCAAGAGCATACATCGATCATTTTACGGAGCCCCTAGAACATGGAATGAAAGAATAAAATTATCACATTCCTCACCATACACATGTCATCATCAGATTTTTAAATCACTGCAGGAATATTGAGTTCTCTTGCTAAAATTATTATTTTCGCATTCCCTTGTGATCTTTGGCATTCCCTTGCGATCTTTTGTATTCCCTTACGAAGATCATTACGTTCCCTCCTAAAGATCATCACATTCCCTAGCAATGATGACTTAATTGCAAGATAACTGAGTTGACAACTATACCCAGAACATCTGCATGGTCCAAGCACCACAGACGTAATCGCGAAGAAATTTTACAATTATCGTAAGGGAACATGATGCCATGAGGAAACAGAATGCAGTATTCGTAAGGAAAAACAAAAGGTCGCAAGGGAGGCCAGAGGAAGCAATAATCTTTTTAAAAAATGTACATTTCTTAATATCCTCTTGGTAGAGTTTGTAGCATCATCCCAAGTCATACCATGACAAAATGGCCCATAACCTTTGCTAATTCATGAATACTTAATTGACTGACCCAGTTTTGGCTCAGCCAATCAGGGACTGCTATCACAGTTTGAAATTGTTGCTTCTGTTTCACACAATTACAAATGGAGAAATTGTGTATTGAAAGGTGCTATCACAGTTCCGAAAATTCCGTTGAATTATGTATTTTCACAGTTCTGAAATGAAACTGTTTGAAAGTTTGCTTGTTTTACACTGTTTTTCTTAGTTGCCAGTAATCCTCTAAGTGTCCATAATCAGACTAAATCTGCCTGCAAAATGCTTATGACCTAAATAAGCAGCCAATCACAGAAGAAGTTGGAAATAGCAGAAAACCCTGTCCATTTTAGCAGGGCTTGCGTGGGGAGGATGAGTTTGTAGGAGTTACGAGAGGTAGCAGGTGTTAGTTTGAGTTACGGGAGTTAGCAGAAGTTGATGGGAGTCGCGGGAGTTGCTTGAGTGAGATGGTTGCACAATTCCTTTGACCTGACATAGCTTGTTGTTTTAATTTATGATAAAAGACAGATTAATAATTGCCATAACTTAAGATAACAAGCTATGTTAGCTCAAAGGAATTGTGCAACTATATCTCACTCAATCATTGAACCTGACTCCAAATTTCCTTTCTTTTATTTGTGGCAATAACTTCTTCAGGAGGACTGTCATCTCTGTGCCTATCCAATGTATCTTTTACCTAAAATTTATAACTGCATCATTGGCTTAAAATCATTGCACACCAGGAGGAAATTATGCTTCTACAGCACATAGATGTAATGGTATCTTCTTTCAATGGGATTTATTCCTTAGTGAAGAAGAGGCGTATTTGCTTTGCAAAACATCTTTTCAATATTTGTTGTTAGGGAGTTAATTATTTAAATCATCAAAGCCAAATATAATCATTTTATACAACATCAAACAGACATTTTGTACAGGATTATTACATGGTGATCCCTTTCAGTGCTAGAACATTTAAGAACACTAATTCTTGAGACCACTTTAGAAAGACAATTGAATATAGGAGAAGGAGCAGGGCTGCATGATAGTCTCACAAGTACGGCACCATAACATAATCAACCATTTATCGCTTTATCTGTCTGTCTTTCTGTATCTAGCTAACTGTCAAATAGTCTAACTATCTATCCTTTTCTGTTGGTCAACCATTAAAAGTATTCATGATGTTTCGAAGGGTTTTCCTTTAGTTTTATTTCAAAATTATCCAACGTTGCCAGCTCTGTATCAATCTTTTGCGAATGAAGTAAACAAATGATGTGAAAATATGAGCTACAAATAAAAGTTCAGAAGCTGAATCTCTCGATCAATCAGTCTATCAATCAGTCTATCAATCAGTCTATCAATCAGTCTATCAATCAGTCTATCAATCAGTCTATCAATCAGTCTATCAATCAGTCTATCAATCAGTCTATCAATCAGTCTATCAATCAGTCTATCAATCAGTCGATCAATCTGTCTATCAATCAGTCTATCAATCTGTCTATCAATCTGTCTATCAATCTTCTTCATGTATTTTTATAACTAGCATCTTCATATATTGACTTATCTGTCTGACTCATGCATGATTGCATAATATTATACAATTTATACACGGTTGCATCACTTATAGTGCAGCATTAGTTCCAGTTCCTGCATATTTTGAAAGCTTGCAAATTTAGAATACCTAGCTTGAAAACACTTCAAAAGGGTGATTCTGCAAGGTGAAATTCACCGGTTATGGCAAGTTGCGGTTTTATGTAATAACACTCAATATTCATAACACATCCTATAGCAGCCATACAATGGAGCCTTTCAATACAATAAGGAGCCATGCGCTCAGTGAACTTTTCAGGAAGATGACGGATGGAAAAATCGGTGCAAAATGCGGACTGAGTGCGATGATGCTCTCGCGACAAAGTGAAATAAAAAGGAGCAATGACGCGTAGGAGGAGTGGGTGGGAGGTGGGTGTCACGAGACTTTGCAGCTTTTATCATTGCAAAGCACAGAGTTCTATTATTCTCTCTCTTCTGGTATGATTTCCATGTTCTTTGAAAGTAAAACCAATTTATGATGTTGCTCTTTTTACTTATACATTGGTTTGCATTGCATATTTCAGCTGTTTAGGAACTCATCATTCTTTGGCTATGAGCTGCATTAGTCTGGTGACTGGAGATGGGGCAATTACTCTTGCATGCGCTTCAAATCCAACTGTATCAATACTATCAAGTTTCATTGTACTCAAGTTGGATGAAAATTAAAATTTCTTTGACAATTCGTGGCACTATGAAAAGTTACAATTGGAAAGTTGCAAAGACTCCAGCTCTTCCCTTGCAGACAAACATTTGAATGTACTCTTCCCTAAAAGTATGGAATATACACAAGTATCCTATAATTTTCATATAACAATGTTGTCTGTGCACAGTAAAACCAAAACTTTGCGTCTCTTTAGCAGCAAGTACTGTTAACACTGTAATAGTATGGTTTTATTATGTGCATAATTATAGATTAATGCCATTCCCGAAAAAGAGTTCACTTACCTCTACCTTGTGAAAAAAATACAAACAAAATGCAAATTTGAATAGCAGAACAAGGTTCCGTGGTACTTCTCTGGTATAGCTTGCAACTGAGAACCACATTTAAAGAATCAAGTTACACCCTAGGAGGCCTATGCACCCAATTTTCGATTTTATCTTAAATTTCAAAATGTAAAGATTTCATAATTGTTATGATCCTCGTTGATGTGAACATTTTTCCCCACTGTCACATCATGCGTTTCAGCGGCAGACTGGTTAGCATGCATTCCTTATTATTTTTTGGCCCAGGGTTCGATTCCATGGCATGGCAATATTTGACGCATCTGTAAACTGAGAGACGCCATGACTTTCGCCACTACGCTACGTGAAGGAAAATTGTGAAAATAAGAACGCCTCTTTCAGAAATATACATTGTTCTAACGTGTAGATCTGTTCACCTCAACAATGTTCAATGTACAGATAAATTAATTTCATAATATTAAAGTTTATCTATTTGTACAAAATGTTTTCTATGAATATTTCAGGTCATAGAATGGAACTGGTTGGCTTCCTGCCTCATGTCATGGCCTTTTGCTGTCTTCTAAGAGTGGGGCATCTGCAGACTGGTAAGAAATTGCTTGAATACAAATCTAAAGAGCCACCTTCCTAATAAGTCTTCTAGTTTATGTCACACAGTTAGCTAGCATGCTGTCACTATTTAGTTTAATATGGAGGAGTTTGAAATTAGATTTTTTACAGTTTGGTTGTCAAATTCTAGAAAACAAAAAGACCCCCTCCTAAATCTCTTGGCCACAAACTCCTTTGTAACATCTTGCATAATTGAAAAAGGAAAATACATGTTGGAAACATCCTGCTGCTTCTTCCATCTTTGCAATTCGTCATAATTGATTTCTATTTCAAAGTTTGTCTTATCTTAAGCTCAGAAAAGGAAATCCTCCCACGCTGTCAAGTTGTGTCAGAAATTAACTGATTTTTAAAAATTGCATGAATTGGATAAGCCTATATTGCCCTGTAACATAAAAAGTAAAATAACCAACCAATGCAGAAGGCCTATACTCAACAGGCTTGATTGTTAATAATCAAATTAATCTTCCATGGAACACCATTCAGTATGTGTGATGGCATAGAAATTGCAAATGTTGATGGACGTCTATGGGAAAGCAAGGCACAGTGAGACTCCGGGCACAGTGAGACAAAGCCCCCGGCATCCAAGTATCTTATGTCATGTTGTACAAAAATTAAGGACGAGTATGTTTTCAGCCTGGGTAAAGTATACATTTTTTTTCCAAATGATTTTTTGTCGTATTGCCCATCATACAATGTACATGTATTGAGATAATGCAAACTAATTCATAAAACAATTCAGCATAGCAGGCATAGAGGCCCTCCAGTTGTTGTTGAAGCCTCCTCTAACTGAGCCCCATCTTAATTAACTGGGTCATCTATATGTGGCCCTAGTTGTAACTCCAAAAAAAAAGTATCTCTCCCTACATGCACTCCTTTACGCTATTTAGCCGTGTTGTGCAGATGTCTGTCTACAGATTGTACACTCTTCCTAAATCGGATTGACTGAACAACTTTTCTGAAATTAATTCAAGAAGCACCATAAAGTAGTGTTTATGTCAGTGCATTATAAAACATTTCTATTTTGTGGTTATTTACAGATGAAGTTGGAGAAGCTCACAACCAGTTGAATGAATTGACGGAATCATTTTGGAATTGGAAGTTGAGAGAATTTCCTGAATCAGCAACCCGAGAGAAATTCCACGACCACGATGACGAAGTGGAGTCTTTTACTATGGAGGCCTTCACTCTCAGGAAGGTTAGGCTTGGCATACTTTCCTTTTCAGATATACTACTATGTAGTTGTATTTGTATAACTTCTTGGTCCTCTCGTGTTGGGAAATTTGTGCTGTGCCTTCTACTCATTACAGCTCAGGGCAGTCACAAAGCAGCACCCATTGATTGAAGATGTGGGACATTGCCCAAAGTTCCCATGCCTTAAGTACCCTCCAGTGTTGGTGATCATCGTACGATGATGATTGATGAGATGACTGGAAATTTTGCACACACCATATCTATCTTATTTAATTCAAGAATTCCCATGGGGTCTTTCAGTTGCCCCAGCTTAGAGAGCACTGGATCCTATACCCACTTGCAGTTAGTGTCCCATGGGCTTGGACGAAATTTTTCCCAGGTTAAGAGGTTGTGAAAACAAGCACTCTTAACCTTTAGGCAGCAGAGGAATTATATCAATGTAGCAGTGGTTGTGACATGCTGTAAATTTAACAGAAGAAAATGCTTCAAAATTGTGAGCAAATTTATGTACAAGTACAATAATTGACAAAAAAAGCAGTAGGTGTGATTGCTATTCAAAACTACAGCAATCTGAAATGTGTAGCAATTCTAGACCTCTTTGACAGGACTTAAACATAATTTTGAACAGTAGCCATGAAAATTATATATGGAGTCGTCTTGTTTTTCCCATTGGCTTACGAATGCCTGGAAATTCCCACTGGGGGCAGGTTCAAGGGAACAAATATCATTGCGTGCATGATTATTTAATCTATGTCATTAGCCCATTTGCAATTACATTATATGTGATATGTTTAATTAGTTAATGGTATCCCTTCAGATAACTTTACACAAAGTACCTGGTACACCACTCACTCATTGATTGTCTGATCTTAGTCCTTGAGCTATACTTCCTGATTGCATATCACCTGATTAATGATATAATTCACAGATATATGTGTATTTTGCGTCATTCGATAAGCAAAAGTTTGCGTAAGGTACAAAACTGATGTGAAAATAATTTGTGATGAGGAGCTGCCCAGCGCATGCATGGAGCCCCGTATATCTTCGAGGTTCCATTGAAAAAACCTGACTTGCCTGGCATTTTTGTAAAAGGGGCACACAAGCCCTTCTTACCTCACCCTTTGAGCAAGCCACTCCTCTATGGTGATCCAATGGTAGTTTCTTTGACAGGAACATCAAATATTTTTCACAGTTTATGTTCTCATTTTTTTAGGCTTCTATTTTACTTCCTATTTTCTCCATGTTTCAATCCCAATTACCTTTTTTCTATTCATTTATACTTCATTTTTCCGAGCAATAAACTTTTTGAAATGGCACTTCAAGCAGATTTGATGTCTTGTGAAGGGGAGCCTCTTGCCCACATCAGTACTGAGGCCTCCCACCACTCACATAGATATTTAGTCTGCCCTGGTTATTTTGAAAAAGCTGCTTGCAAAAAGACAATCCAAATCATAAAATTATCAAAATCAGGTTTTTGTTCAGCAATTCACACACTCTGTCGCCCACCGTATACTACAGTAAATTTCAAAAAATATTTCAGAAAACTTCATTCACGATCTATCAAAGACTTAATCGAAATTTGTAAAAAATATGCAATTTCTTTGTCATGAATTGCTGCTGTTTGTCTTGCAAATTTGTTTCTGCGAGACGCTTTGCAACCTTCACTCAATCTGCCAATCGAGGATTCTTGCCGCACAGTCCTCTGCATGTTAGCAAAACGTCAAACAAAGCAGAATCCTATATATATGAAGAAATTAAAGTGAAAGAACATTTTCTTTCTTTTTTTTCCAGAATAAATGTGCCCAGTTCCTTAAATTGGCCCAGGAAATAAATTACTCAGAATTGTCAATAGATGACAAACTGACCCTGGATGTGATGAAAGATCAGTTGAAAACTTATATCAATGGCTACCAATGGCGTATGTAAGTATCTTATATATCATAATTGTTTTTAATTTTTTCAAACTAGTTTATAAGATTTACCATTTTTATAGTTGTCTTAGAGCTCTTTGCAGATTAGCAGTCCACTGGAAAAATTATTTTCTTATTTTCAATTTGCAAAGTGGCTTTGCCAAATCATAGACAGTTTTCTGTTGGTCTCCCAATCTTCTTATTTGATTAGGTACCTTCAGTCATCTATTTAGTTGTTTATTGTCACCTTTGCTGCTACTAGATATGATAACCAAAACTGACACAAACAAACATTTGTAAGCCAGTAACATCACACGACAAAGTTGAAAGTTAATTTTGAAACAGTTTGGACCGCCAATCGGCAAACAGCTATTCATGTAGTCATGCTAAGATCTTATGGACTCAGCACCTAAAAATGGTTGCATTTACTAGCTTATGTAAAAGTAGATTTTTCATCATCAAACAAATTAAAAAAGGAAGTTCTGCATTCATTTTGGACGGCTTCCATATTCTAAAACAAAATAAATTGAAGTACTTTATAAAGGTTTCTTAATGATTTTTTCTTTTCTAACAAAGGTACGGTAGCCTAACTCCTTTGAATTTTTTGGAGGGTCTCCATAAAGACGTTGACTATTGGGTAAAAAGTGGACAATATAAAACCGAGGAAGATTTCGATAAATACCTTTTACGGTTAGAGAGACTTCCGCGACAGGTGAGTCAGAATATTTCATGTATTCATGATAAGTGGCACAATATCTATTTTCAATGCATGTGGTGAAGAATATAGCTTTCTGGTTAATTTTGCATGTGTTTATCTTAATTGCAGATAAAAGAGATAGAAAACTTGATGCAGCAAGCGATAGAACTGAAAAGAACCTGTCACAGAGTGTCCATAGTAAGTAATGTTATAAATAATATCATCTATCTAGATAAAAGTTTTGCTCAGGTTCCGCTTGAGATTAATGCATTGTAGGAGAGTTTTTGCATTGTAGGATCGGGTAATAGTGAGAGAAATCCCTTATGTAGTATCCCAGTGAGAAATAGATGTTTAAGATTAAGATGCTTATGATTAATTATAAAGTTCTCAATATTCCATAACAAGTGTCTGAAACTTCATTAGGTTATACTGCTGAAAAATATGTTGCTTGTGTGACATTAATTCTTAATGTTTCAATTCAACAGGAAGGTGTTCCAGACCACATAGATAAACATTTTGTTGATAAAGAGACCAGAAACACGATATTCTTCACTCCATTCAGAAAAGCACTTGAGGCAGCGGTTGAGCACAGGAGAACAAGGTAGGTGGAAGTAGCATTGCATCTTGCAATCGAAGAATTATACATACTTACATTCAGCTGTTTGTAGATATCAATGACATCACAACAGGCATGTGCATCACATTGAAATGAACTGCCAATTCTATGTCGGGTAGCCTATGACCTCAGTGGTGAGTGGTGTGATTAATTCAGTGGCTTCTCCTGACAGCATTGCAAGTGTAGGCTGTGACCTCATTACTTGCATATGAGTCATAAAGGATACATGGTAAGGATAGAGATAGCCTATACCTCACAAGGACCATTTGCAGTAATTCTCCCACTACAGAGCTTGACCTTGTTGACTCAACTCTGGTTAGGAAGCCGTTATAATAAATTAGTTATGAGGATGGTTGCAGTACATTTCTGTGACACTTGCTTCGGCTGTAATTTATTGATTTTATTACTAGAAGAGGGGAGTTGGCTCAGTGACTAGGGTTCTTGGCTTCAAATCAACAGGTCCGAATTTTGAACCCAGCTCCGGCCAAGTCGTCTGGCCTTAGGGTAGACACTGGACAGTAGCTTGAACCATCCTTTGACTCATGATACAGTGTATATTTTCATGACTGCAATCAAATATAGGGATGTCGTCTCATCAAATGTTAGAGCTTCTGATTAGATGAACATACCATCCAGTACAAGATTGTATGAATTCAAAGTTAATCTTAGTTAATTCAATGAAAACAATTACTTATGCCTCACTCAAAAAAGGAAAAACTTCTTTTAGACACTGATGAACCAAAGTTGCCATTAATTTATTTAAAAGGTGTCCAAAGTGCTGGAACAAAAAAGAAACTTAATTAATCTGATGTGAGAAAGGATGAGTCAAGATATGTGATTCTTTTGTTGATGATGGCAGATTTTGTTTATTTTTTAATATTCGATTTAGTTCAAAATGTGCTTTCTTTGCAAAATATCATATATCAGAACACTAGAAAGACTGAAAAAGTGAAATTTCACCATATGAAATATGCACGGCCACTTCATCATTGTCCGAACGAGTTACCTCGCTACTCCCACGTACCCTTTCAGAGGAACAATGCCATTTATTTTCACATTTATTTTCATTTTCAGGCACCAGCTGCAACAAAGGGCAGAGCATGTCATCAGAACCAAAGTCCAGCAAAGTTTCAGGGATCTGTCATCATTCATCAAAACTGTAAGGATGACGCGAGTTGAAGAATTGGTGGTTTAATGCCTTTTTAAAAATACTGATGTAATCCCTGCTGGTCAGATGTTTGTTGCCTCCAAAGAACCATCTGTAAAGCTGGTCTATTTATTATGTCTAAAGATGAGACTATTTCTCTAAATGTTCACTTTGTGATTCTTGCTGATTAAGTGTCACGATCACACTTTTAGTATGGGAACCATAAGGCCCGTTTGATTAGTCATAATCAACATGATTTGTCACAACCGATTTTAGTGTAAGAATTCATGATCCTTTGGTTAATTTGTTTGTCAGACACTAACACACAGCATTCAGGTGTCCTAAGGCTAGAGTGCTTTTGGAACTGATACTTTGATCATGGCAAATAATCAGTAAAAATTATACTCATAAAGTGCATCTCTGTCAGCACAGCAGTCCACTATTTCCACATAAAAGATTGACTGACTGTAAAAACTGTTAAAATAACAGTACGTACCATCAATTGTCAGATTTCCTAATTCCCGGTACCTAAATCGACAGCTCCCTGAGTCAAAGTTACTAAAAGGTTATCAATGAAACAAATGTTGGATTAGTAATTTAGTATGATGTACCATTGTACGTCCCACTTTGGTAAGCAAGGCTACCAGATGGTGATCAAATTGACTACCTTTCGGACCCTTGCAGAGTAAACATATCCATTTTCATTATGATAGATTAAGTCAAAATTGTTTTCCTGGAAGTCACTATAAATTGTGCCCCCATTAGGGCCATTACTCCCCTAAAATAGTCATGAACTGTTTACAGTGACAACCAAATATTTTGATTGCCTGATTGAAAAAGGTCTTTGTTCCAAAAACTGATCGTTTTGTGTGCGATAACAAAATGCTTTATGTAGTATTTGTTTGTGATTCATTGATGATTTGATTTTTGTAGTGAACTAACTATTCTATTTTCAAAAATTATTGTCTGTTTTTATTCAAAAAGTGAAAATGAAAAATCCGAAATGGGCTTTCACATGTACATCAAATCACTTTGCAACACTTTCAAAACTCTTTCAGCAATACCTGCCCAACACAAGACAGTCGTATGGAGTCAGTTCTCTTGACAAAGGGCTGGATTTCTACAAGTCCGCTTTAGCATGGCACCTCTCCCTGAACATAGAGCCATCTGAGGTGCACCAGTTGGGACTCAGGGAAGTGGAGAGGATCAGGGGACTTATATTCCAGGTTTGTCAAAGTTATGATAGTGCCTTTTGGTGACATTAGGGACCGTTCAGAATTTATGACAGGGGGGTGGGAGTTTTGCTGGAACTTCCCATCAAAAATCGCTACTCCCCCTTGAGTTTCATGCGGATTTTTAGTACCCCAACCTTTGGTTTCACAAATATTTTTAGTACCCCCCCCCTCAATATACAAAACAATACATACATATATATACTGTTATACACGGCCACGCATACAGATTCTCATCATTTCGCGGACTTTTGTGCGTAAAAAAGTCCAAATAAAATGAGTTCATGCGTGTTTTCTAACATTTTTTCTTTGTTACAATTTCTTACCTCCCCTTCAAAGTGTTGTCAAAAATTAATACCCCCCTTGAAACATCTGTGAAAAGTTAGTACCCCCTCGGCCAAAACTCCCACCCCCCCCAGTCATAAATTCTAAATAGTCCCTTAGGTTTATCTTGGGTTTGTTTTTTGATTTGTAGAATAATATTTTAATCATAATACACAGTCCCTGGGTTAAAATGATTTTTCTTGTGTCTAGTACATTTAGAGGCACCACTCCTTGACTGGGCCTGTTGAATTAACCTGGGCAGGAAATCGGTCACCTCTGAACTCAAGGCTCCAATAAGAAAAGTTCTGACAAAGGTCAAATTTGTATGAACATGTTTGATTGGCCGAATCCTTTAGTGACCTACTTTATGTGCACATGCAGGTTCAATCTGAGGTTGTAACCTTTGAATTATATTATAGTATAGAGATGTGTAAAGAAAAAGACTCTACAGACTTGGGTCGGTGCATAATCGGAACGGTTGGAAAGGTTAATGATTTTGTGTCTTCTAGAAACTCTCCGATAGATCTTCTGGCATTGAGATTCGTTGTTGTGACACCATGATCTTCTCAGCAGCAAATTCCGTTTTCTCAGCTTCGATGGATATCTCTTATGTCATACAAATAAAGGGATAATTTTTCTTCTGTTTATAGATAATGTCAAAACAGAATTTCACGGGGTCTTTAACAGAGTTCTTTCAATTGATGAGGACAAAATCCGCCTTCTATAATCACACTCAGGTAAATACTAGTTCTGTCATTTTCCACTTGGAGGTTTAAAACATATTCTCTTGCAAACTTCACAACTTCACCTGGTGTGTTTTTCTTGTTTCAGGAAGAGATGCTAGAAAAATACAAGAAGTTACTTCTTGAAAAAGTTGCCTCAAAACTACCTGATTTTTTCACAAACTTGACCGATATACCTCCAGTAAGGTAAATTTACCAAATCCTTCTCATTAAATCTGTCCCTGTGCTAATTATGGAAAGAGGAGTGTGTCATAGACATCTTGATGTGGTGATAGACTAAATTTTTGTTTTGCACATTTATTTGTTATTAGCATCTGTTAGGCCTGCAATGGTAATTTTTAAGCATCTTTCGTATATCACTAGACTTAATTCTATTTAGGATTAGCTGCTGACCTTATTTGATATACGGTATTGCCAAAAATCTTAAGTATATTTCATATATTTGTGCCTTGCTTCTTTTTCAGGGTGAGACAAATGTCACATGATGGAATAGACGCCCAGTATCATAACGGAACCATATTTGTTAATACGCGACTACCTCAAACACGGTAAATATTTTTATGTTACTGTGTATTATGAGGTAGGAAATGGCAATTCTTCTCTTAAAAATAGCTTTGTTAAAGGCTCATGTGCTGCTGAAGAGGGACACCATTCACCACTAGGGGGATAAAAGTTGCCTTCATTGGTAGCCTGCCCTCTGGTGTTCACTTTTCTATAAAGCGCATCAACGTTCTTACAAATTATTTTACAATTTATGTATATTACATATAAAATTAAGAGAAAAGATAACAATTTAGCTGGTGCATTACAAAATGTTGAGATCCCAGAACCTGACCTGGCAAAGGGCAGAGGAAGTAAATAAAACAAACCAGAATCAGGTGTAAAGAGACGTGAGACTTTGGATTCACATGTGATGTTAAGGCCTTTAAGGACGTCCAACTTCCCATCTCCCCCCACACAAGACCATGGAATGGAAATCTAAGAACTAGAGCTTAGCTGGGTAGAGACCTGACTGTATCTTTAACCTTGTTTCTACTTCATGTCACTATTTCATTGTGCTGCCTATAATTATGATAATTTTATGGTTTTATGCTTTTTTCAGTCCTTCATTTATGATGACGTCACTTGCACTGCATGAAGGCAATCCTGGCCACCACTTGCAGGTATCACAATATTTTCAAGTATTTTACACTCTTGAATTCTTCAGAATATAGTTTTCCCTTTTGCTGAGAATCATACGGACATAAATTGTCAGTGGATAACAATTCGATACATAGTTGTCCCTTAAAGTAACAATCTGCAAAATGCACACATAGTTAAAATAATACACACATGAATTCAGTGTTGGAGGTCTCGAGGCTGGCCTCGATGCCAAATCGCTTACTTTACGCTCAACCTCCCAAGGTACGACCAGCCTGTTTTATTCTTCCAACTTCAGCATTGCATTGTTTGCAAGGTGGGCAGCGCAACATCACTTACATTCGGGTGTTTATGGCCATCAATCTCCTCGAAGCAGGGCAGGCCCTAACCATTGCATTGTAATGCCAATTTGTCATTGAGCAACTTGTGACTAGTGATGTGTCCAAGTAGATGACTTGTTTTGACAGCATTGAAAGTAAAGGATATGACCTCGCAAATTGCTTATGAGTCATAATTCCCTATCTTTGAACTATATATATTCCCAAAGCAAGTGGTCTTTATAGTCTCTACATGCATATATGTTTCAACAATATATGGATTCTTTTCATTGAGGTCTTGGGGCCAGATGCTTGCAGAACATACCCATTCTCTCAGTCAGGTCTTAATGAGGTGCATGCTGCCAGCTGAGCACAATGTTAGTAATTAGGCCTAATGGGGGTGAACTGTCTGTAAACTGTCAGGTGTAGATAAAAGAGCCTCTAAATGTGTCATCTCAAAACTGAATGTGTCCTGCGCTCATTTTGCAAGCGACCCACAGTTGTTATAAATGTCTTTGTGTTTTTTCCTCATGCGAAACCATATAATTTAGGGTTTTCATGTCGCATAAATTCATGATTTTCCATTTCATTATTTTTTTAACCCTGCATGATAAAAATTATGTGATAACACAACATCTGCGTGCGATAACACAATATGCATAACGATAACTGTTTGCATGTACATGCTATGCATGTTCATTGTCTATGTTTTCGGGTTAGATTACATTGCGCAAATTATCATGCCAATATGCATTCGTGTTGCTTTATATTACCTTCCAACATTTCTCTACTCCATTCAATCATTATATCGTTTCATTTATTTTGCACAATTGAACCAGAAAATTAATTTTCTTCATTAATATTCTTATCTCCAGCAAAGTGCAATGTTTCCTTTTCGACATTTTTGTTCGTGAGACATTGAAATATTCGAGATCCCCTTCTTCTTGCAGTTACCTTTTCTTTGGAGAGCACATGTACTCTACATATGGGAATTATGCCCCCTCTCATCGTTAATAAATGTTTATGTCTAACTCTATAAATCGACCCAAATGCTGGACACCATTTTGCCTTTTAGTAATATGCATGCTGCATTCATATATGCTTGGCTGCGGTCATATAATTAAAGCACAGATTCCCTTATCTGGCAAATGTTCATGTTGTAGGATCATTGGACACTTGCTGTGATTTTGAAATCAGAGTCAAAATCAAAAGTCAAAATCAGCATTAATTAAGGTTACACAATTTAGTTTTAAGTGAAAAATAATGCTCATACACAAAAACCCTGATTTTCTTGTTCGCCATATAATTCAAATTTGGATTTGTGGAAATGCTCTTCAGTTGTATTGACTTGAATGCAGGAATGACCTAACTTCTGCCCAAAAACACAATGGTTGTTTCAAAAACCCATTTGGTATTTGAAGAGCCAATTTAGTTTTGAAACGTTTAGGGTGTGTAATGTAAATGACTGACTGTAATATAATGGCTATAATGTAATGACTACAATGTAAAATTTGAAATTTTGAGTCAGCTCAAAACTTGAGGAAGTGGTTGCACAATTTGTTTAAGCTAACATAGTTTGTTGATTTGAGTTTTGAAAATCTTTTCATTGTCATAACTTTTAACAACAAGCTTTGTCAGCTGAAAGGAATTGTGCAACCATCTCACTCAATCATGTAAGCTGACTCAAAATTCAAATTTTACAGTGTATAATATAAAGACTGGATGACTTTTCGTTTTCAGGTATCTCTCAATAGGATTCTACCCATACCAAAATTCAGGAGGTACTTGTGGGGAGGAAAGAAGTACTCAGCCCCCTTCCACTTCCCCTACTACACCGCTTATGTGGAGGCAAGTTCTCTACCCCTTGTTTACGTTATTTCTCCTGGGTGGCTTTGCAAAAATTATTGTTTTTGGTGATATTTTATGATCTTTGAGTAATATAAACTTACTTTTCTGCAATCATGTTATCTAACCTTATGCTGGAGCAGCAGTTCCTTGGCCATTACACAAATATATAAGAAACCCTATGCCGGCTTTTTTTTATTATGCTCTGCTTGATATTCAATTCACGTTTGCTGAGGATCTGTTATTTGAGATCTAATGTGTACAGAAGTCACAGAATTTGCTCAATTTTTATGATACATATAGCTTGGTATCGAGCCCACCTCACACTTCTGAAACTGACCTTAAACTAACTATAAGGCAACACATCCTGGTGTCGTCTCTTGAGCTTAGAGAATTCAGAAATTTTATACATCAGTACATGTGTCAATAGTATAGTACGTGTATGCCTCTTACTGTTAGGCCTTTGAGACAGTTTAAATGATTTAGTGAAATTGTTGCACAATTCCTTCGAGCTAACATAGCTTGTTGTTTTAAGCTATGATAATCTACAGATTATCTACTGAAAACAACAAGCTGTGTTAGCTCAAAAGGCATTGTGCAACCATCTCACTCAATCATTTAAGCTGGCTCAAAATTTCAAATTTTACAGTGTATCAGCTTTTCTATCACACAAAAATCTATTGATTTCAAAATATCTACATTCCTGCATGATATAGGAGTCTTAATTTATGGAAATGTTGCTTTATGCAGGGTTGGGGTCTGTATGCAGAATTCCTGGGTGAAGAAATGGAGCTTTATGCTGACTTTTATGAATTGTAAGTTTTCTTATTTTCCTTTATATTTCCTTCAACCTTTCTCGCATTATTATATTTCTCACATGTAATACTTAAAGATATATTTTTTAAGCTATTTAAATTGTCTTGTACCATAAGAGGTGCCATTGACCTTAAGTGACATGTCACAAATTTTCTGTTGCCATGATAACTATGGGACAGTTCATTTCTTTTGCAGATTTGGTCGATACACTTACGAGATCTTCAGGGCCTGTCGGTTGGTCGTAGACACAGGGATCCATGCATTTGGGTAAAGTCAACTTTTAAATTACTGATAATTCTATGGTGATGACAGTAATAGAATTTGACATTCGGAAGGTTCATTTTGCTGTGATTACCGTCCACCAGACATGATATTGTCTTGCGAACCAAGAAAAATGCTGCTACAAATCAGTGACCAGGCATTCGTAATGGTCATCTGTAGATCTAGGTGAAGATCAGATCTTTAAGAAATAAGCCAATGCACTCTTAAAAATAAAGCTAATACAAAAGTCTTAATTGGTTTCTGGGCTTGTCTTCCATATCGTTTCCAATTTGGATTTGTGGAAATTCTATGTATGCCTACAGCTGTTACACTGTAAAATTAGAATTTTGAGTTTGACAAGTTTGACAAGTTTTATTTCTGCTCAGAACATATACATGTTATGGAGCACCAAGTATAATATAACAATAACAGAATCAGGTTTTAAACCAAAATAAATGGGACTCAGCTTAAATGATTGAGTGAGTTGGTTGCACAATTCCTTTTAGCAATCATAGCTTGTTGTTTTAAGTTACAATAATGGACAGATTATCATAACTTAAAACAACAATTTGTGCAACCATCTCACTCAATCATGAGCTGACTAAAAATTTCAAATTTTACAGTGTATGAATGCTGTAGCGTTTTTGGAAAAACCAAACTTCTATGCAAAAACCACCATGATTGTTTCAAAAACCCTTTCGTATTTAAAAGACCAACTATGTCCTGAAGTTTTAGAATGTGCAACAAAATGCTCATTTGATAGCTTTTGATCCATTACAGGAAAAGTCATGAACATGAATTCAGAAGTGGTTGATTTGGTCATGCTTTTAAGCTGGTCCAATTGTCTGAAAGCATTATAGTCAGCCAAATCTGAGTCAATGCTTCTTACTTCTTCTGTAATTATTGTCTTTAATTTTATCACTCCATGACGTCATGTCATTTTAATTGGCTGCAGGTGGTCACGTGATCAGGCTGTGGAGTACATGCTGAACCATACCTTCACCACCCGGAAACAAGCAACGACAGAGGTTGATCGCTATATCACTTGGCCGGGCCAGGCGTGCGCCTACAAAATCGGAGAAATGCGGATCAAGAAATTAAGGAAGAGAGCCGAGGATGCACTAGGTACTTGTTGACATGAATGTACACAAAATTATCGTGCCTTTCGGCGAAGTTTCGCTCATTTTTCATTTCCAATATATTCTCAATGGTTCATCTGGCAAGCCTGTTTTGGGATGTGGACAGTTTTGCCTTTTTTTTATTTTTACTTAACTTTTCATACAAAATCCTCAAAATGTCTCTATATTTAATGTGAGGCCTGCAAGTTTATCAACCAAACTGAAATAAGTCGGTTTTTTGCTCCGGAACTGTTAGGTATTTTAAATTAAAGCTCCGTTCATTGAGGGAATATATAAGGAAATGTTCAGATGGCAGAAGTACTCCAATTTCAACCTTTTGTGACCAGCGCACTGTCGTACATGCAAAGTAACAGGTATGCACGTACATGTACTGTGACAAGCAAGTCCACGTATCAAATGTCAACATGGCTAGATATATTTTATTCTCATTCTCCTCAAGATGAATTGTATTTCCTGAATGGTTGCAACAACAGTGTATAGGCTACAAGTACGATTGACGTTTCTTAAAAATATCCCAGCAGCTGTGCTCACCGAATGGTCTTGTACCATGATTTCTAAAGGAACAAATAATCTTCTAAGTGAAGTCACTTTTGGAGTTGGCATATGACACTAGATATGTTCACTTTAAAATTTGAAATTTTGAGTCAGCTCAAATGATTGAGTGAGATGGTTGCACAATTTGTTTGAGCTATGATAGCTTGCTGTTTTGAGTTATGATAATCTTTTCTTTGTACAAAACTAATGACAACAAGCTATGTCAGCTCAAAGGAATTGTGCAACCATCTCACTCAATCATTTAAGCTGACTCAAAATTCAAATTTTACTGTGAATGGGCTTTTTTCAATCCATGGACAATGTATACCTTGTAGCCAAGGTCATCTCAAGGGATCTGTAACTGCATCAAGAAGAATCGACCTGTCCATGAAGAGTAATTAAGTAGAACTGATTGCTTGATTTAATTTTCACAATGCCATCTGCTCAATGTGGACGACCCAAATAGCTGAATATTTTGCAATTGTATGCTTTAGCAGAGAGATTAGGGGAAATTTGAATGGGAAGGGTTACTGTATATAAAAGATGATAGAAGAAAGGTGTGGTCTTGTCATATTGTAATGGAAAAAAAAGTAGGGGGATATAAGTTACTTTGAAGGAGGGAATGAGGTGTTTCGCGCATTCCAAGCTTGCTTTGTCCTATTTTCATAATGAAAAGGAAAAAGGAGTTCATGGTAATGAATTGCCAATTATCTTTGAACAGTGAATCTAGTATGCTCTTCTAAGGAAAAACATTCAAAAGAATTATGGTTGTGTGTGTGATATCGGCAGTTATCGTACAGACTCATACCGGAAGGCCTATATTCTTGAAAACGGAAACTGCTTTCTTCAAAAAATTCCTCTTTACCAAAACTATAGCTAGTACAAAGTTAATTTCTAAAATTCTAAAACTAACAAGAAAATATTTCATCCCCTTTCTAGGTGACCTCTTTGACATCAAGGTGTTCCACTGGGAGGTCATGCGTCTTGGGTTTGTTCCTCTGAAGGTCCTGGATGAATCCATTGACAGGTGGATAGATGGCGTCCTCAGCAACACATCCGGGACAATGTGCATCAGCCAATCAGTGATGGCTTTAAGTGTTGTCATGGTAACTGTTTATCACATGTTGTTCAATGCAAGAGCTGCTGCATTTGCTATTTGAGTCATGAGTACATATCTGAAGCTTTATGGCAGTCTATAATAGACTGTTGTCAATCAGCAATGATTTATAACCTCGGAGGCCCGGAATGCCAAACTATCTTACGATGAGAACAGAAAAGTAAGTTGAACATTTAGAAGTAGTGGTCAAACTTGAAGAAGTCCAATTGAGGTACTGGTCTATTCGCAGCAACTCTCCTCAACTGTAAATTGCTTTAAGTTATTGGCAATTTGAATGAGTCCGTTGAGAAATTGTTCTGATGATAATACTGGGCAAAGACTGTATAGGCCTAGTAGATGTTGTTATTTGTGTATATAGGAAATTAAATGACCTGCTATGGACATATGAATATATATAACTTCATGTCGTTCAAGATCAGCATTGTATAGATTTTATTGCAATCGCACTGGTCGAACAGTGAAAATACTTTAGCCGGTTGTACATAGAATGTTCAGTAGAAATAATGACTGCCCTTTCTTACATTTTATATAAATCAAAGTTAGCATAGAGTTAGTGAGGCCACTGTTAAATCTTTCTTGTATTATCTTCTAAGTAACTAATTTATACTTTCATCCCAGTTAATTCCTCAGAAAACAATTTTATGTTCATAACTTTCCCTAGAATAGAAAATCAATCTTAAAGTCTCCAAAACGTCTGATTCACGTTTAGTAATTGTACATATATTTGTTATTCTAATATATAAAGTTTGTTGTGTCATAGAGTTAGAAGGATTTGACACCTGTATCATTTTCTCAAAACATGAAGCAGTCTCGATAATTGTATTTTGATAAGCACACTAATTTCTTGTAGACCATATTGGACATTAGAGTAATGTATTTGTTGAGGTGGTCCAGAGTCTGTTCTTCAGAATTTACCTGATTTGCTGCAATTGCAGCTTGTATACTGATCTCAAGATGGTATTGCCTAAAATTTTCAACCAAATCAATATATATGTAAGAGGTAACAAAAGCCATATGAAGTTTAACATAAGATTGCCCATTGGCAAACAAAAACATTGGTATTTAACAAGTCATGTGCACAATAACTTGCGAGTATTTTGGTCCAGTGACCTTTTTGGAGGGTAAATGTAAAGGTGGTATCAGTTAACATGGGTAGCCGACGAAAGTGTCCTGCTGGAGCAGATGGAGCAACTTATTTCCAGCATGCCATTTTGGATCAGTGATTACCGTAGTAGGGTGTGTCAATTTAAATTTTTATGCAAATGCAAAGCACTATTGTATAAAATGTGAGTTTTCATCTGGGGAATCCAAATCAGTTCTCGAAATGCAGATACGACAATATTTACCTACTTCAATTTTTGTCCAAAGTTTCAATGTATTTTTCGTTTTCGACCATTTTCGCCAATCCGAGGTTCTCTATAACTTTGTCAGTATATATCATACAGCATTCTAAATGCCTTGGTTGGAAAGCTCTCATTAAGATCTTCGTTTTGCATACCAACATCAATGATCTAGGATGATATCTTGATTCCCATTGGCCCTTCAGCCTGCACCTTTTAGGATGAAAATGACGCAGATTGTCTAATCTTGTTAAAAAATGGCTTTGGATTTTTTTTTCAATGACAGTTGCAGTGATCTACATTCTCTAAGTTCCAGAATGACCTAATACAAAAGAATTTTTGATTTTTAACATGGGAGTGCCTGGCTTGTGAGTGATGAAGTTTTAATGTTAACGTTAGTTGAAAACTCGCAAAATGTGAGATGGGGTCCGTTGCATTTCATATCATATCTTTGTCAGAATTTGTTGCAGGGCAACATGAGTTGTACCACATGAAAGGAAAACTCTTGGAATTCTCATGGTACCAATGATGTTGTCCTATATGCAATTTGTATGAAGTTAAAATATGAAATATAACAGCCCCTCCATGATTTATTCCAATAATTCCCACGAAAGTTTGCATTAAAACTTCCAAGCTCATAAAGCAGGAATTTCCATGACCAAAAATTGTGAAAATATTTTATTTGTTTATTTTGGAACTTGGAGAATATAAATCACAGCAATAATCAGCGAAAAAAATTCAGAAGCCTTTTTTTAACAGGATTAGCCTTCAGTAACATTTCATTTGTATGAAGTGCAGGCCGAAGAGTTAAAGGGAATCAAGATATTGTCCTAGACCATTGATGTTGGTATTCAAAATGTATGTCTTTTTGAGAGCTTTCCAAATATGGCAATAAGAATGATGTGTGACAAACACTAACAAAGTTACAGAGAACCGCGGATCAGTGAAAGTGATCGAAAACGAAAAAAACATTGAAAATTTGAACCAAAATTGAAGTAGGTAAGAATTGTCGTATCGCCATTTCGAGAACAGATTTGGATTCCCAAGGTCAAAACGCACCTTTTAAGCACTAGTGCTTTTTGAATTTGCATAAAAATTAAAAATTGACACACCCTATTACCGTAGTATTTGTACATACTGATGACTTGCGAACGTTATTTCCCTTTTGTTAATAAATTAAATTGTTGCATGTAATATTATTTATCCCAGTGTAATTTTACTTGTATATATTTTAAGATGTGACACACCACATATAGATCTGACAAATAAAATTGAGTATTTAACCAAATATACATGGTGATGTTGTTTCTGTTTGGTTGCTGAACATACATTAAGAGAAGTAGCTACTAAAGACCAGGTTTAACTTTAAACCTGGTCTTAGCTCTGTTGTTGAAATTGGGCCATGGACATTGAAGATTAAAATGCTCCTTTAGTTATGATAACCTTCACTCTAAACATTTGGTTGTCACTGTGACTACTTTATGACTACTTTAGGGTGGTAATATTTGCAAAAATCTGGTGGTCACCTCCTGGAAAATCATTTTGACTTTTCTACCATAATCAAAATGACTACCTTGATTATGCAATGTCCGACGGGTAGTCAATTTTACCACCATCTGGTAGCTTTGATAATCGGGGTGGTACAGCTTACTAATCCAATATTTGTCACATTGACAACCTGTTAGTAATTTTGACTGGAGGAGTTGTCGGTTTAGGCACCAGGAATTACCACTTTAGAGTTGTCATCTTGACCACCCTGTGTTTAGAGTGCAGTATTTTGAATGTCCTCAAATAAAGGCCAACATTATGATCTATAGCAGATCAAGCTGGCATACCATGCCTACCAAAATAAAGCAAGTGAGAATTTCTAATTAATCTGCGAAATCTTCACGTATCCAGTGTTAAAAAATTGTCATGGCCTGGAATTTTGCAGCAAACAGATACATGGTTTAAAAATCAGAAACATTTATTTTCATGTAGAAAATATCAACATTTGAAGAAAAACAAGGGGGTTATGGCTCACATTTGCATACATGTATTTCTGAACAACTATACACAAATTGTAACATACTATTAAGTAATATAATAAGACCATGCACCATTGCCTATGTAATATAATCAGGGTCTTGTTTAAAGTGGCAAAATAAACTTTATTGACAATTCAATGGTTTATAATACAGACATTCATTTGGTCAAGTTCTGTCATTTGGTTATTCGAAAATTTCATTAAACTGAGAAACTATATATATCTAGTGTTATTAATCAAGTTACACATTGGACACCAACAACTGTTAAAGATGTTATAAAAAATTATTGAGGTCAAAAACAAAAAGACATAGCTGATGAAATATAATAGTTACTTTTCTGCTTATTAATTAAATCTTTCTGTTTTGTTGATGAAATTCTGTTAATAATTGTGGTGAAACATAAGAGAAAACATAAGTTATTCTGGGAAACTAAAATTTGTGTCATACCAATAATAATGGTGATGACTTAAACAGCTCAGCCAATGAGGCCTTCGGCTGTTTCGTCCAACTGCCGGGGATAGTGGACGTTATTTTCGGCATATTCTTTACCTAGAAGTTCTTCTACTTCTTCCCTGGAGTAACTCCTCTTTGGGTTATTGGCAGCATAAGCAACTCTATCTCCTTCCTCCATCATTTCCTCTGCGTCTTTCTTGATCAGGCTGCTTCCCAGACGATCGAGGTATCGTTTACGTAACAGACTGGATCCGACTTCGTCCAACATTCTCTTCTTCAGTGCAGAGCCAATGGGATCCACGACCCTCTTTCTCAGCAAGGAGCTTCCCACTTCATCCAACATGCGCTTCTTCAACAGAGAGCTTCCTACTTCATCCAACATTCTCTTCTTCAAAAGGGATGATCCTACTTCGTCCAGCATACGTTTCTTCAAAAGGGATGATCCAACCTCATCCAGCATTCTCTTCTTCAGCAAGGAGCTTCCTACTTCATCCAACATACGTTTCTGCCCCTGCGACTTCATCAGGTAATCTTCCTGAGGCGACCTGAACAATATAACGGTCATGTCAACAATACATATCTTGAAATTACAGCAGAAGTCATAAGCCCAGACTCCACCAGGGAGAGGCCGCGGTTCAGTCAGCTGAAGAAGTCTGTACTGGCAGCCAATAGGCAAAGCAGCTGTGATGCTATGCTCACATAGGCGATTATAGACCTAATTTTCACTTTTCATAATGTTGAGACTGTGATGCAATGTTAAGACATCACAGCTGGTATCTATTTTGTGTATACTGCAATGCCATGGAACAGTGATGCCAGATGTGACATTGAGCCCTTACAAGAAATCACAGTTCAACAGTATTGAAATCAACTTTGGATTTAACATAAGTATGAAAGAGACCGTAAATCTGCAGAGGTTCGTTTCAATACATACTATGAGTTGTTCAATGAACACTGAAATGTGACCAAAATGATAACTCCAAGGCAGAATAACTGCCAGGAACTTATAATGGAAAATGAATTGAAAATATTCAATATAATTTTCAGATTTTAATCAATTTGATTCTCACAACTGGCGATCGATTTGCACGATCGTCAATGATACTCTGCTCCGCAGACCTCCATGTCTCCAACCTCAATTACGTGAACTATTGTTACTTTAATCCAGCTGAATATTGCGCATATTGTTCGAGGACAAATTGAGATCTTACATTCTCTTTTTGAGGAGCGAACTTCCCACTTGGTCGAGCATTCGTTTGTGGAGCCCATCTTCTGCTTCTGATCCAATCATGAACTGTTGTTCCTCAAGTTTTTCTCTGGCAGCAAATGACCTGGAAGAAAATAAAGCAAAACACAATGAAAATGAAGGAACAGCCCAGATTAATAGTTATTTAACAATAGGCCATGGCAGGTGTAATAATGCAACTTTAAATGAGTGTTGATGAGAGAACTCCACTTCACCTAATTGATTTTCATCTGAAAATTGCTGAGCAACAACCAAATTATTTTGATAAATGTAAAAGTGATGGGTCTAATTTTTAGACTGCTGTTGTGCTATAAACACAATATATGTCACTTCAATTTCAAACTTCTTCTTCTATTGATAGAACTCTCTTGTACTGGCCTATATATTCCAGTTAAACAGCATATTGAAATAATGAATTGTCCATTCAATGGATTACAAAACCTAATATTTTGACCACTATCACGTATTATAGAAAAAAGACACTAACCATCTCAATATATATAAATCAAATGACTTCTGGGCTGGTGCTCAGTCTGAGAATAGATGTTTTTGCAAAATGTCAGCCCTATGATGGATGACTTTGAACCTTGTTAACAAACATATGGCAAATTCGCAGATATGGAGGTTGAAGGGAACTAAATTCTCAACAAAGTGAAAGAGCAACAATAATGGAATCCAATGGATTTGCAGAAAAAACAATTTGGACGGTGTTTCACTAATTAAATGTGACCACCAACAAAGAGAAATCATCGATGATTACCATTAATTTTGTTTATGAAAAATATTAAAGAACAAGAAAGTTGGCTATTTTCATTAAAGAACTTCCATGAAAATTACAGAAAACACCAAAATGTGTTTATTTCTCTTTACATTTTGTGACTTTTCTCCACTTGCATTGCACTGAACCAGCATTTGTTTTGCCTTAGTTGGTATTTTCCGACCGATGGTGACAGGCATTATAAAAGATTCATCCTTTCCGGATATACATATTTTCCAGTTTCGTTCTTGTTCTTCATTTATGTATAAGAATGGGTCATCTTTCTGTGCAATTTTCATGCTTGGTGTTGTTGTCAAGTATTAAATTTCCTTCTGAAACACCATCTTGAATAAAACATCCATTTTAAAGAATGACTTGTCTTGAATACCGCCTACTGGACACAATCGCTTCACTGACTCGGGCAGCTGTGTTTCGATAATAGGCAATGATGCCGGATAGTATAACAAACTTTTCTGAGTGATAACTTAAGTAATTGGGTAGACAAGTTGTTGATGTATACTGTATATAGATAGCAGTCATGTCTGTTATAACGTAACAGATGACTTATCTTCTCTGGACTTTTAAAACTAACATAATAGAAGAGTCTGCGGTTGGTTAAAAACACTTCATCATCTTGTGGCTGAATTGGATTTTACTGGTCAATGCCTTTATTTGACACCAGTTTAAGTCATCCTTGATCTCAATGATAGAGACTCTGTATGCTGGATTTACTCCGATAGTCAACAATTAGAAGACAAAGGCATCTTTAGTACCTAGTTAAGATTATGTATCGCCAGAGTAAATTTACGTCCTCCAATCTCGACCATGTGTTTGCAAACATTTAAATGATCAGACCAGTTGTGAGGACATTGCATCTCATTGATCTCAAACTTTGTCTGCAACTGAACAACTTAAAATTTGAATTTTCAGTCAGCTTAAATGATTGAGTGAGATGGTCGCACAATATCTTTAAGCCAACATAGCTTGTTGTTTTAAGTTATGATAATCTTGCCGTTATCAAAACTAAACAACAAGCTATGTTAGCTCAAAGGAATTGTGCGACCATCTGCACTCAATCATTTAAAGTGACTCAAAATTTCAAATTTTACAGTGAACAAAAGGATGCGGGAGAGAGTGCAAGGGAGTTGTGTCTGTCGACATCTTGGGTTAATATGAACCGACAGGGACCAGAGTGATGGGCAGGAGGATGACTGAAGACCTGTATAGTTCAGGTTTAAGCTGCAACTGAACCTAAACAAACAGGCAGTTTAAAGTCATGCAACAAGCAAATTTCAGAGGCAGAGAAGATAATGTGTAGACTGAACTGAGCTAATCCAGTTATATGAGACACAAATTCGTATCTATCCCAAGGCCTGTTATTGTAAATGTGCCAATATTGTGGCCCTCGAGAGACGCCCAGATGTAACGAAGGGCATTTCCGGTGAGGGCAGGGGTCGAGCTACCACAGTGTCCAGCGCATGCTGTCTTTACGCATACTTTTATTATATTACAATCAGGATGTAATAATGTCCATGTAGCACTCGAAGAGATCATGGCAACTAGACCTTAACAGATGGAATGAATACATCGCGTTTGCCATGCACTCGAGCCTGAAAGTAATTGTAATCGGTCTAGTGTTAGCTCACTCACTATTCTTGCCTAACGTGGACTAATTGACCTGGACAAACAGGACTGTATTTCTTTGCACTATCTTGACCTTATATCAACCTAATTTCCAACCAATGTAGCTTTGATTAACCCTTATCTTCAGGTGTGAATGAGCAAATTGGTGCCATAAGTTATGAATCATGCCTTTGTTTCCTTTAAGGCGCGAAACCATGTGATTTTACGATAACAATGATTTTATTACCTCTTATACTGCGAAACGCAATGGTCAGCAGGATTACCAAGTTCAAAGCACAAGAAATAACTATAGTAACTATTTACGCCAACAAAGGGGAAATGCGGTCAATGTACCATGTAATAATATTATTGTTTCTTTTGCCAGGAGTATCTGTCACTGTAATAATACCCCGAAAAAATGAGAAGTGTGACAAAAATTGGTTGCGCAACCGCGGTTTCCAACCACTGAATCAGCATTCATTTCCGATATGGAACAAAGACCAAATATCTCCACACTGAATATCCTTGCTCTCATGACCTTGGCTGACCGGGATATACGGAATGTGATACTCCAAGAAACTGATACTATTGTGGGACTACTATTGTCAGATGGGAGCACCAATCGAATAAGGAAATATAATCTCACAAACATTTATATGTGACCTGGGCTATCACAATCAACTTTCTGCAGAACATCTTTGGACTATTTCTTGGTTTCGGAACATCCTATAAGCCAAAGATGGATGCATGTCGATGAGGCGCATGAGATTTGACTTCATTGCAAAGCTCTTTTTTTTGCCTGGTACATTTAGATACATTGTTACAGAAGAGAAAATTTGGAACAGGAGATATTCTGCCACTGGGTCACCTAGTGAACCCCCCTGGTCAACTGAAATTACAATGGCGAAAGGTTTCCCTAATAGTTTTTCATTACATTTTGATCCATAACTCTGCATGAGTACAGCAAAATAAGGTTGTAGCTGTTTGTTTACTTTCTATTGGTAATGATACTGTATCTAGTTGGCAAAAATAAGGAGTTTTGAAACAAAATTAATGTCTTGCACCCCATCGACATCCATCGTCAGTGCTTCGATGGATAGACAGATATATATTTTAAATTTAAAACACCCTTCGTATAGTAGAATTAGACAAATCCAATTGCAACAATTGAAGGCATACATTCCTGACTGACAACCTCCATCATTCGTTTTTACCACCAACTATAATTTTAAATCACAAATCAAAAACTTTTCCAATTGTGTAATTGTCCTGAATAAAAAAAGGGTAGTTTTATCAATTAGTTCGCAATGTTGGAAATGTCATCCTTCTAATTACCAATTAGAGCAATGTGCAGATTTGATATTTGTGGAGCATTGTTGTGTTTGCCATTCAACTATGGACAACTGCGGATATATGCCACATGGCTTCCCTTTTCACTGTGTGAGAGTGTATCCTCTTAATGAATTTAATCAAATCACCGTATACCAAAATTGAACGATAACAAATAATGGTTGCCCCATGATATTCATTGAATTTATTATAACTTACTGGATGGAGCTATTCCTTATTGCATATGATTTAGAAGTTCAAAGGAAATACTATCTATTCATGTAATTTAAGTACACTGGTTTACAGTGCTGCGACTATCTGAATGGCATCTTCAATCCTGACAGGAGCTATACACTGCCAAATTTGAATTTTGAGTCAGCTTAAATGATTGAGAGAGATGGTTGCACAATTCCTTTGAGCTAATAAAGCATGTTGTTTTAAGTTATGATATTAGATAGATTATCATAACTTCTCACTAAATAATTTTTAAAAGCTGACTCAAGATTAAAATTTTGCAGTGTAGTTGGAAGCTGTGTTCAGGGTTTGATTACCATTCTGGGTTACCCGGGTCCAGCGGCCAAATGGGAAATGTTTCCCGGAGTATTTGGTGAGCATGGATGATCTTTTTAGATTGAATCTGGTACGGTATGGCATGTCATTGGCATGAGCCTCAATCAGCAGGTTGTTTTCATCCATACCCCTAAGCCTCATTTACCAGTCAACAGATTCTTTAAACCTCGGGTGAAGCTGATCATGAATGTCTAACAATATATCAAAAATGAAACCAAATTCTTCATACCACCTCCCTCACCAACCAAGCTTTCCATGCAGCAACATTGGCTGAGTGGCATTTTGCATTCAGTGAATTGTCATTAGGGAGAAAGTAAGCAAATAGCCCCATTTCCATAATATGACATCCAATCAAAGCTGTCAGCAACTTGAGCTGGCTGTGCACTAAAATGTTGAATCAATCCATGCAGATTTAGATGACAATTAGGGTGTTTTAAAGACATTCCTCGATTTTGCTCATGTTGTCTTTTGGCCAGTTGTCTTGGTATAAATGAAGGTTGGGCTGGATAAGTCAAGAGTCAACTTCAAGTACTTGTATAAATGAAAGACTTTTAATCAGATTGTCAGAGCGCTAACACACTTTACTGTGAAGTATGGAATAGTTAATGTACTGATATGACTGATTGACTGAGGGCAAATATTGTGACACTACACCCAGATGAAGAATTGGCTTCAAGGCAAAAGAAACCTCAAATCCCGTGAGACACCAAAATGTGTTTATTTCTCTTTACATTCTGGGACTTTTTTACTTGAATTGCACAGAACCAGCGTGTGTTTTGCCTTAGTACAATATGTAGGTATTTTGCAACCGATGGTGACAGGCATTAAAAAATATTAATCCTTTCTGGATACATATATTTTTCAGTTCCGTCCTTGTTTCAAATTATGGTCAAATAATTACATAATCACAGAATCAGTTTAATAACATTATGATTGCAAGGTGAGAACCAGTGCATGTGTTTGTTGCTTCCTATTTGACAAAAAAATGTACAAAGGAATCCTGAATAAATAGTTTTTCATTGTCATTGTCATGAAATAGAGATGCTGGCTGTGACATTGATTCTTCACATGACATCACACTTCAACATAATTTTTTTTAAACTTGGATTTCATGCAAATATGCCTAGGAGTCTAGAACTATAACTTATACATATCTGAATAAATTATTGTTGTTTGGCTTCAATATATTGGATAATACACAATTCTAAGAATGAAAAGTGTGTTAACAGGATGAACAGTTTCTTTGCACCTTCAGCAGTTTTAAAACATTATGCGTTCTATATTTCATGAAATGTGACTTTATTATTACATTCCAATAAATCTTTGGTAATATAATTATAATATGTGTTCTATATTAACTGAAGTATATTATACGGCATCATTCAAATAAATTGTAATGTATTAACTGTTATGTATATATATACATTTATATAGAATCTTTAATTTTGATACGAAAGCTCCCATATTAAGTAAGAATACATTGCAAGGATAAAATGAAACCACAAATTCCCTATAATCCCCAAGATAAACTTTTTGAAACATTTTGCATTTCATTGTCGTGTTGTGTGATGCACAATATAGGAGTTTGATTAAAACTTTTGCCCAGACCAACACTCAATGGCAATTGGTATTTCAAATTGAATGGTCTCAGAAATCCATTTGAAGCAAGATATAGATGGTTACATACAAAAGGCGGTGAGTTTTTACGATTTCAGAGATAAAATGAAAACAGTGTGATAAAATGGAAACAGAGAATACTAACCTGACTGCCAGGCAGACAAACAGAAAAGCCAATGTCACATCGCTTCTGATCATCTTGGGGGCAACCCCTCGAGTGTTTATCTGGAAATAAAAGAAGGCAACCTTTAATGCATAGGTTAAGCATCAGAAAAGGTCAGTTCAAAGTTTGCACTGGATACGTAATATCTAATATATCGGTGTGCTTACACCCATGTACATGTAGCTTGTATAGTCAAAGGTGTAAAATTAGATAAGAAAAAAAAATACAATTGCAAACATAACTGACAACAAACAAACGGTTAGCTGTTTTTATCAGTTGATATGCATGATCTTTCCAAAAGTGATCTAAATACACATCCAATGGAGTGTAAAAGATATCCCCTGTCAATCTCTTTCATTATGGCACCATTTGGTGCAGAGATTACATTTCTAGCAATTGCAAGAGGCATAGCTCATTTTGATCACCGCACCCGCCAAATGGCCATGCTTTGTGTGTGACAGCTAAAATGTCTTCGTAGCACTGTGGTTAGCATATTTACAGTCTGCCAGTGCATATTGGACACAGGTTCAAACCTCACTCCAGCCATGCCCAGAGGTTGGATTATCTCGTATAATTATAATGATCGGTACAATAGGTCTTTCCCTATATATCGGGATTACAATGCTGGTTATTGGTAGAACTGTACTGGAATAACTGTATTTTGGTCTCTGGGGAAACACACTTGATGACATATTTATATATGTGATAGTAGACAATACTTAGAGGTGTGAAATATCAAAATCATTCCAACTCTAATGTTTATAATGCTCTGTTGGTCATTCACTAGAAAACAACATTGTCAGCAAGCAGGGTGCCCATCGAACATCGCACAAAATATTATAGGAATATAGGAATTTTTTACCGTAAAATGTAGGAGGTTTTCGACTATTTTAATAACACAATATAGGAAATATTTGACGGCAAGACCATCGGCAAATCACAGGATTGCTTCCACCAGAAGCCGAAAACTTCATGTCACGGACAAAATTGTGTCTAAAAATTCATATATCTCGGAGGAAAGGACACTTAAACTTTGTATCGCAGACAAAAACGTGCATATACGTGCGAAATATCTTGAAAATTGGGATAACATAGGAATTAATAGGAATTTTTGCAAAATATAGGAAATTATAGGAGGCCTTAAAAATTATAGGAATTATTGGAAATATAGGAGGAGTGGGCACCCTGAGCAAGTAAAATAGAAAGCTGCTGAAACCAAAAAGGGTTATTATACATTATTACAATCGCTGTGCAAACTGACTGCCGACAACATCAAGCTTTTTAAAATATGTCAGTTGAGGGGATTCTTAAAAAGTTATGACATGTAAAACCGCCCCACCTGCACATAAGTTTGGAACTACAAGTGAAGAAAGACGTATTGCCGTTGAATTGCAAAGGTAAGCAGATTTATCTGAATGAGGACCATATAAAATGATGCTATATAGGCATTGTCAACTTGTAAATAGATACTTGGCTATCATTACCAAGCTTTGTTATGCGGATTGCGTGATCACAAAAAATATACTTGTCAACAATTCAGAAGTTATAAAACATCCCATGTGTTTTATCTAACATTTCAACATTACTTGCCAATTGGCAAGTGACTCCAATTGAGTGCTTTAAATATTAGCAGTGGCATTGAATAAGTATCGTATTTATGAAAGAATTGACTGAGAGCAAGATCGAACACCCACCTCTGTTTGTATTGCTTTATCTAGCTCCCAAACTATCTGTCATTCCATCCACCTATCTATTTGTCTATCTTTCTATATGAGGACATCTACATTGTATGTGTTTGTCTAGCTATCTATATTATATATTATATAATATCTAAAGATGGTGGTTGAGCTGCCCGAGCTGATCCCGGGTACATCAGCACAACACAAGTCATGAGTCATGCACATTTACACTCTGCAATGAAAATTTACAAGACAAAACAGCTGCCTGCCTTTTATGGCAGTTAGTGCCAGTTTCCATTAAAACAACAATTTCGATTGTAAAATTACAACTATCCTCTTTATAATGGCAGTTGCCATTACAGCTGTTTTCATAAATGTGAACTTCTTTTTTTGTGAGATTATACCTATTAATTGCCATATAGAATAACATGTCCTAGAAAAAAAATTGCATTCAGTCTCAGTGTCTGCAATTATGAAATCATCTGTAAAGGGATCCAAGCGATGCAGCTGGTTTTACAATGTGTCCCGAAGAGCAACCACCCTCGAATAGCCTTTGCAAACCACAAAATGGTTAATGACCAGAATCACACGGATATTAAAATGGCTTTAATTGCATTCATGTGCCATTTTGGAGTTTATTTATTAACTTGTTTTGAACAGCCTTTTCCTTTCTTGAAGTACAACATTGTATCCTCACTCTAAAAAATGTCGTGACAAAATTGGTTTTTTTAGATTCAAAATGGCTTTTTAAAAAAACCAAATTTCAATGCAAAACCAACATGGATTTTTTTTAAATCCATGTTGGTTTTTTGCATTGAAATTTGGTTTTTCAAAAAACCGTTTTGAATCAAAAAAAACATTTTTTTCTGAAATATTTTAGAGTGCTGTTGACAAAATGCTGAGTCACGCAGGATTTGATTATTTAGAATTTGTAAATAGATCACACACCATGGTGTCGGGGTCAGTCAGTTCCTTGCTCCCTTCAAATGGAGTTCTCCTTGTAAAAGTCCAATGATCTTAATGTGATAAACAGGCAGCTCAAATAGTTCAGAGTGGTTGTACTGTAATTTCAAGGCATTTAGAAAGACAAAAGCAAATACCGTCTTAAGACCATTAGTCTCATGCCAACTGTCACTTGTGGGCCTTTTAAAAGAGCCAGACGCTGAAACGTATTCTTTGTTCGTTTCTTTATTTTTCTGGCTAGAAACTTATAACTGCACTGTAAAGTGAGTTGCTTTAAAAAATGACTTGCCATTGTAGTTGCATGGTATATGCAACAGTGAAAACTTCGGTCTATTGGATCATCGCACCACGGAACATATCGCCACTTGGCACTGATAAAATTAGCATTCAAAAGTATCAAAGATCGCATCTGGTGGGAGGAGAGATGTCATCCCCTCCTGCCTGAGTCTATCCCGGCCTTATTGCCTAAATTTGCAGCCACACTGTAAAATTTGAATTTTGAGTCAGCTTAAATGATTGAGTGCAGCATCTGCAGAATTCCTTTGAGCTAACATAGCTTGTTGTTTAAAGTTATGACAACAGAAAGATTATCATACCTCAAAACGACAAGCTGTGTTAGCTCAAACAAATTGTGCAACAATCTCACTTAATGATTTGAGCTGACTCAAAATTCAAATTTTACGGTGCACAACAGAAAGTACAGAGAGCCACACACAAAGTCACAGCGTGCCTGCCCATAAATTGGAAAGCAGCCAATATAATTGTGACAACCCAGAAACCTTTATATGTGTGTCTTTCTTTGGAGGATGGATGATAGGAGCTTTACGTCCTGTATTTATGCACTTGGTAGACTAATTACAAATTGGGAAAGTAGGAGGAAATTGCATGCAATAAAGCAAAGGATCATTGCAACTTTACTACCCAACATATAGTAGGATCAGGTGACATGATCAGAACTGGAATCGAACCAACCCTCAACTCGTCTGTCGTCGAAAGCAACAAGGTCTGCGTATCCTGAAAAATTACACTTAATTTTTACAACATGAATTGAAATGCCAAGAGAATATGAAGTGTGGAGCCAAACTTCAACAATCATATCGGTGTACTCTTGGAAAATACCCTTTGAGCTTCGACTTAATTGATTCAAATGACGCAAACCATCCATCACGCTCCATTTAAAAAGAGAAAAAGCAACAAAAACATTAATGGCCCAATTACAATAATCTGCTTAGCCTGCTCTCAGCCAATTGTTGACAATTCTTCTTAATTGGCTGAGCAGCTTTGACAGCCGGGAAACCTATGTCATCAAAATGAAAATCAATGATCAAAGAAAGCAATGACATCAGCTCAGGGGGGATTATTCTATTGAAATAATACATTAATTAAATGTAGCTCCCTGGTTCAAACCTGTCCGGCCAGATAAAACACACATTTCGAATAGATAAAACACAAATTTCAATAAAAGCCCAAAGGGAAATGTTTAATTAAAATGGTAACAAGACGGCAAACCAGGAAGTGCTGACCTCAGCTTGTTTTCTGCACAAATTCACTTTAAAAGAATGGCCAATCTTTTTTTTCAGTGCCAATTCTTTTTCAATAGAACTTTGGTTTTCCCATAAACATTCAGCATTTATGACAAAAAGGTGTAGAGTATTTCCAAGAATCCCAAATCAAAAAACCATCAAACAAACCAGGGTTCTTTTATGAGCTTTTTGGAAGCAACCTCCAATTCCAGTTGTATCGAACTCAATCATGGTATCTGTCTAAATAATCCTTGACAATTCTACGTCGGAAATACAATGTAACAATTCAAAAGCCGGTAGTATTATATTTTTGTTGAGAGTTATGTTGACTGATTTGATTAAAGCCGAACTGTAAAGTGTCATATGTCTTCTTTGACAACGGTTAAAACCAGCTGAATTATGCCAAAAGATTTACAACATGGATAAGACGGTTGAACTGAACTCCTGGATTTGGCGGAATATGTGAAATTGAAGACTTATCCGAATAGTAAATGATTTAGGGATAACCCAGTTCTGCTTCTTCAAGTAATGTTGAGATTTATTCGGGGTATCAAGTTATTCCAACAACATTTTGAATGGCATTAACTTGTCGGAAATGTGGTAGGGCTTTTTCTCTTATCATTTCAACCCATCGATATTTCAATAACTCTCATGATCGCCTTATCTTTAAAAGCAATTTAAGGAGACTTGAAGAATAGCGAAAAAAAGGCGAAAAAGAAACAAATGCTGAGTCAGCTTTTCTTTAAAACATTTCCAGTGGTGTAAGGATTTATTATTCTGGATTTATTCACCTGAATTCATCTTATTACAGTCTTTTTGGCTTTTTGTTTTAAAGTCCTAATTGCCAATCACACTTATAGGGAATGGATAGGGTTACAAAAGACAATCACTGCCTAAAAGATTACAATTCTTTTAGTAAAATCTTTCAGGCAATAAACATAAAAACAACCATTATGATCTTGCGGCTGTTGCTTTATCGCATTGTGACAATTTGCCCTCAAATTACTTGGCAAGGTAAGTATTTGTTTATGAGAAAACCCCATTTTCAAACCTCGTAATTTCAGATTGTGTGCCTTAGTCTATTTAGGCTTTTCTGGAGGTTCCATACCTTTTGTCATTACTCAAATGAGTTAATTCCCAATGACATAAAAATGCAATGCAGCTCAACGTTGTGAAAACGTCGTGACCATGTTGTGGTGCGACAATTAATGACAACGTCACGACTTTGTGTCGTAGAAATTATGTTTTCACAACTTTTAGTTAGCATGTGAGGTAAAATGAGGTGGTCACTATGTTGAGAGAAAATCTCAACATTGTGTTTATGTATAGGGCAACAATAATAAATTAACATATCACTTCTACCATACATTTCTACGAGGAGCAACGTGGTGTTTTCGTTAGTGACCCGTGGGATGTTCTTGATTTTTAATCCATCTTTCACAGATCTGTGAACATTCAGCTATTCCTTGATATGGAATGATCATGATCTACACTTTTCTTTAATTTAAAAGATGCAGTTGAAACTTATGTATAGTTGCAGGGGGTCAGGACATGAGTACATCGGCACACATGAGCAATTACCAAATCAATCATTCAGACAGGTCATTCTATCAAGTTCACCATACTGCAAATCTTAATCGTCTTAATCATAATTATATTCTTACTGACAACCCAAAACCTACACACGAGCAATTATCAAATCAATCGTTCAGATTGGTCATTCTATCAAGTTTACCGTACCGCAAATCTTAATCATATATTCTTACTGACAACCCAAAATATACAGGCACAACACCCTCAATTCCACGAGAGATAAAGTGAATGAAATTGTCATTCATCGCCACTCCATCTGGAGAGGAAATTGGCAATTTTGTGTGGGATTAACCACTTCCATTTCAAAGTTCTTAAATCTGCCTCTGATTGAATTTCCTGTCTGCCCAGACATGAGACTTAGTTGACAAAACCTAAAATATCACTGGTCTCTGTTGTCTATGCTGCTAAAGTTAACTGTAATATGATAGGCCTATTTTACAAATATTGAATAAATGTAAATGTCATATTACTTATAGTTCATTTTCTTGACCGTTTCATTTCAAGAGACTCTATGATTACATCCTCGGCAAGTAGGCAGGTCTGTTCAAGCATCCCTTGTAGCATAAATCAGTATGTGGTGCATGAATTCCAAGTACCAATTTACACTCATAAAATTAAAATTTTGAGTCAGATTTAATGATTGAGTGAGGTAGTTGCACAATTCCTTTGAGCTATACATAGCTTGTTGTTTTGAGTTACAATAACGGAGAGATTATCATAACTTGAAACAACAAGCTATTTTAGCTCAAGATAATGTGCAACCATCTCACTCAATCATTTAAGCTGACTTAAAATTTCAAATTTTACGATGACCTGTAGAAAACATAGCTATGTCAAATGTAAATAATTGTTCATTCATTCATTCATCCTTGTACCTTAGAACTTGTGATAAATAATTATTGGTCTAACATATTTTATCATTTGTGTGACATGAAAATAAAGTGAGTATTCTCTGTAATAGCCATGAGCATGAGTGCAATACTATATCTCTGCCATACAGATCCAGTATGTTTAATTCCATTTTGGCTGTTTACTTGAATAATATGACACCAAGTCCTCACATATATCAATTGTTAACACATGCAATAGGTTTTTTTCAATTCCTCCAGGCTTATACAATGCTCAGGGGTATACAACAAACACAACACTTCTGGTACTCTAGAGAAATAAATGTCTTTGTACTAAGTTTGGAAAGTGCACAACTATAACTCAACAATTTGATATCTTTATTGTTCAGTAAATAGCAGGAAAAAGTTATGCACCGATTGCACCATAGACACTGCATTTGTGTGCAATGTAAACATTTATACATTGTACAGTACTGGTTGATGATTTCATATATTTGACACAACTGCCTGAAGCTTATGTCAGATTTTATACTCTGAAATGTTAGGAATTAACCCATTATTTGGCAGAATTTTACCTCATCTTGTCACCTCAGACTTCTAGTATCATTCCTAAGACCCCATAGATCGAGGGAACATACTGGTCGAGGTCACAATATCAGGGAAATGCAGCCCACGCCATGAAATAATCTTAATAAATATTAAATAAGTTCACTACAAAAAACATTAAATCACGCATGCAGTAGCACATGCGATTACCCTGAGGTCAAAATATCACAATTAAGGGCCTTGTATAATAGTCAAGTGCCACAATGGCCCATTTATACCATCAACTAGTACCAATAGAATCGGGCTAATAGCTTGGTGCCTCAATTGTTCCATCCCATTTCCAGCAACCTCCCTGCACAGTATAACAAGCATTGTCCTGGATGTGGTCTTATACTGAGTTGTAGCAGTTAATCAGTCTCTCAATGAGTGATAGCTTCCTCAGCAGGTGACATACTGTTAGCAGCTTCCTCCTGAGGACCCCACCGAGGTCACAATAATAAGTCCCCATTGCCCCATGACTCAGGTATCTTGAAATACTTCTCTGGGTACAGGCAGGGCAGAAGAAACAGAGAGACAGAGAACAAGACAACAAGATATTATATTCCAATCCTCTTGAGTGGTGTGAAAAATGACTGCATTTAAAAAGTTCAGGTGCTTTTGTAGATTATTTTTTATTTCATTTGGAAATGCAACTGTTTTCCATACAGTATATATACGGAAACTTAGTGGATATATACCTGAGCTTCTAGTTAGGCCTAGTGACTTAGCATGTGAAATTTTAGGTAAATCTAAAGGTTTTCCAAGGCAACTGAACAGCTGAACACTTATAGTGGATTGCCTCCAATAGAAATGATGTAATGATGCAGATTTCCAAACAATGCAAACATGGTGTAACTTAAGGAAGATAATATTGCAAACACTTTCAATATGACAAAAAATGTTTCTTCCCATACCACAACATCTGAATTTTATAGTCAGCTTAAACTAATATCAATGATTGAGATAGTTGCACAAATTGTTTGAGCTGACAAAGCTTGTTGTTTTCACCTCAGATAATCTGTCTGTTAAGCTAGCTGAAAACAACAGGCTATGTCAACTCAAACAATTTGTGCAACCATCTCACTCAATCATTTAAGCTGCTGTGTAATAATTTGGTGTATACTAAATTACACATTGATAATCAGCTTCTAACAACCCATACAGTCTATGTGACAAGATGCTATCACCTTGTACAATGTATACATATCTCACATTGCCTATGATGTCAGAAACGCATATCCGACACATGCATTTTTACTGTGCTTGCTGACACATGACATATGTTGTGAATACTGGATAATAACACGTCAGAAGACAATGCCAGGCAGAAATGCCAGGATCAAAAGCATACTTGCAGGCAAGAGAGAGATGCTGTGAATGGGGAGTTCAAGGCTTAATAGATATGGGCCACAATTTGCCCCCTGTTGCACTCCATTGTGGGAGGTGGAAGTTATGTAAAGGAAGGTGGAAATTCACAGGCCCAATGATCATTATGTGACATTCAGGTTTTGTCTAAGTGGCAAGAAGCATGGAATTTGGTGTTCATGTGTGATGTAACAAGTTCTGATGATTTGTAAGATGATGTAAGAGTAAAACTAGCAATATTAAAACTACAAGAAAGTCATAAAGATGTGAGGTTATGTTAAGGATAATTAAAACAAGAAGCTGTGAAAGTATTTTCATGATTTTCTCTTATCTCAGCTAACAAGCTAACATCTATTTTCAGAAATGGTAAACGTACAATTGAAAAAACGAATAACTTGAGATTTCCCACAAAATATTATTATCAACACAACAGAAAACAGTGAAACATTCAGACATTCACTGGAGTCTCAAAGCGCATTCACTCTAAAAAATGTCAGGACAAAATTGGTTTTTTAGATTCAAAATGGTTTTTTGAAAAACCAAATTTCAATGCAAAAAACCAAAATGGATTTTTTAGATTCAAAATGGTTTTTTGAAAAACCAAATTTCAATGCAAAAAACCAAAATGGATTTTTTTAAAAATCCATTTTGGTTTTGCATTGAAATTTGGTTTTTCAAAAAACCATTTTGAATCTAAAAAACCAATTTTGTCTGGAATTTTTTAGAGTGTTCTCTGTGATGGATAAATTATATTTATTTCAGAAGACGAATGACAAGTGCTTACAGAAAAGTACTGGGATATTTCTTGTGAGGTCATATCCCTGTCTCTGCCATGTTAATCTGTATGACACATAAGCAGTTTGTGAGGTCATATCCTATACCTTCAATGCCATCAGGAAAGGTCATTTAACCTGTCACACCACTCGATCATCAATGAGGTCACAAGTTACTCAATGACACAATGACAAGTTAACACTTCATGTCAACGTATTTAATAGGGCTTGTGGTGAGGTCATTGGTGGCCACTAGCAGCTCCATGTAAGAACTATTCATTCGTCAACTTTAATTAACATCTAACAAAAATTTGGCCAGTGCCAGAAGAGTGTATCTTACAGTGAGATACACTGTGACAGGAGGATGAGTCACAACAGCATCAGCATCTGCTGCCGTCATTTATTCCGCACGACTTCAAAACTACGATGCTGCGAATCCGAAGGTGCCGGACAAACAATCAACCCTAATTATTCATTTGGTGTTGCGAGGGCTAATAAATATTAGAAGCAGATTGCAAGACAAGAGGATTGACATTTAAAAGGCAGACATTATGAAATTAATCATGAATTAATTGAGATGACAGGTGCTCCCGGCCTCAAGTGTGACTTCGGCGGATTTGCGTTTTGAGGAAATTGCGAATCAAACAGATTGGTGATTGAATGTTTAATTTATTGTTCAATAATTCGTTTTATTATCAGTTCTAAATGTTTTGGCAAAATTTTTTAAGGTGTTTTCCATGTGCATCTGATGCTTTTTATCGAATTGCAATTGCGTTCTGCCTGACTCAATTGTATATATCTGTGTATGTTTCATGTATGTCCATCGTATTGGGCCCCGAGACTCATGTATCAGCACTACCATAAGGATATGTGGTCTTTTGGTCTCAATACGACAGCAGACACGTGAAATTTATGTGATAAATCATTTGTACCAAAATTCCTATTGTTCGAACAGACTTGTTCAAAAGGGCTATTTATCATAAGTCTACATTATCACACTGGTTTAAACTTTACCGACTGAAGCACATTCTTCATAATACCATCTATCATAAATGATAACAAAAAACTGTGTTATGTCTGTCTGTCTGCTGCTTCTTCTATTATACTTCTTCTTTCATAAAGAAATATGCTTCCAATTCCCTGAAGTTCAATCATTTTCTTGGGCGCTGATTTATTTATTAGATTAGTGTAAGCCTGGGATAAGTCTCTCCTCAGTTGATATTAATATGAGGAAGCCATTTGTCTCACTTGATTCCAATTTGTAACTTGAAATTGAAGCCAACGATTTATCCAAATAAATTTGGTAGCAGTAAGATTGATGATAAAACTAATACATTTCTGAAAAAAAGATATACTGCCCATTCAACGATGTAAAACATGCATTCTGTCAGTTTTATTTGTCATATATCATGTTTTCTTTGTAATTCCTGACGTTAAAATATAAAATAGAAAACATGGTTCTCACACGAGAAGTGATATTGACAGTTAGTTTTAGTGTCTCTGTTTGCAATTCATCTTTTTATATTCTCACATTTTAACATTTTCATATTAATATGTTCAAAGTGACATCTACTGTTTTATTGAGCAGCATAAGTTTGTCTTTGTAAATATGTAACTCCATTTTTTTAAGAGGAAGAACATCTTGATATTGTATGTTTCTTCTAAGAGTTGCATTATTTGATATAAAAAATGACAGCAAGAACAAAAAAAAGATCTATCACATACACAATAAGTCAATTTATGTTTCGTCTGTGCACACTGTTTGGGAACAAAGGAGTGGTATCACATTACAAAATGCATCGTGAACACAGCTGAGCTGCCAAATTCACCCTAGCGGGCTAATTATTTTATGACACACACCTTCCAGGCTGTCCCTAATGATTGACATATAGGTTCCCACCCTAAAAAAATTACTTCTTAAGTTTTGGGTCTCATCTGTGGACTTCGTATTTGCTGAAGCCGTTTGTCACCTGACACGCAACCATTGCTGCATATAATTCAGGTGTAGGCCTATATTACAGTCCTCGTCATATTGACGTGGAATCTCAAGTTCCCTCTATGTTGTAGATGTGATGTCAGAGACGACTCTAGCATTCCAATATATGTAAAATTAATTAATTAACTTCCAGCTCTGATGTCATTTTAAACTGGGTCAGATTCCAAGGCTTCTATCCAATGTGAATCCACCTGAACTAAGCATCACAGTTTCAGCTCAACAGCTTGTCAGCCAATGGGCTGCCAGAACAACTATACACTATACATTACATAATCCATGTGTTTACACAAATTGTCAAAGCCTTTTGTTTATAGCAAGGTCCGTTGAAGCTAAGGATATCCAGTGAGTTAGATTGAAGGGTAAAGTTGTAAAGTCGTACGTTTGCAGATCAACAAAACAACTCAGTGGGGATTATAACAGTTGTCTACTGTGAATACTTAGGAAGCTGCCATTTAGTAAGATTAGACTGGTGATTGCCAATGATAGATCATTGGGATCACATCAACAGTTATGTTGTGATCATGGAATAAAATGTAATGCTTCCTTCAATATATCAATGTTTAAACTGTGATGTATAGATTTACTGTCAGCCCATTGGCTGTCAGGCTGTTATGACGTGGTTGCAGGTGCTATCCCTGATAAAATGCTTACTCTGACATTGTGTTGAAACTGTGAGGCTCAGTTTTGGTGGATTCACATTGGCCAGAAGCTGGGGAATTTTACCCATTTAAAAATGACATCACAGCTTGAAGTTATGGTACATAATATTATATTGCAATGGTAGAGAATAGAGTAATCTCTGACATCACAGTTTAACAGCATAAAAAAGAACTTGAGATTCCACATAAATATGAAGAGACTGTAAGTTGTAAGTGGTTTTCACGAGACTTGACTGCGGTTATTAATGTATACCAATCATGAAGTCAACTGCTAATTTTACTTTTGTATTAAGTCATAGCCCCTCAAACTGAAACACCCAATTTTGAGCTACAATATTCAAGAGAGAACAAAAATGTAGATTGCTAAATTTATCAGTAAAATGAGTGTGTTTTATCAATATAAGTAAATTTTCTACAATTCATGTTATAACGCAACAAACTAAATTGTCCTATTTACTTGAATGAAGATGGATCACTCTTCTTGTCATACGAGTTTGTACAGTAACAACTTTAAATGGATTAGGCCTCCTCTCCTAAGAATTAGTTTTTTGTGTCACATGTCTTATTGGTCGGTTCAAGGCCATGGTCATTAACATTGTATTAATTCTTCCTCGTTCTTCCCTCTTCATTATAAACAACAGGAAAAGTATTGGACCAAATTAGCAACTTTCAATGAGACAGCACAAGGTGTGCCTACAGTGAATGACTGAAACTGGATAATGTCATACTGTGTGCATATTCTTTTTCATAATTAGGCCTGGATATGAGAAATACTGGTTACTGTGTCACACTTGTAAGCAACCAAACAGGAAGACAAATCACCCGTGAGGCCATACAGATCCCGTATCGGCCCTCCCTACAGAACTTTGTGCCAATATGTCACATTTGATCTGAGGGCCAATATGTGATTGAAAACTACTACCATTTATTTGCCATGTGATCAAACATAAATAGATATATCTCCCTTTTTTGGACAACACTCCATCGTAAGTTAATTACGTTTTTACTGTATCCGCTTGTACTATACCTAACCCCATGAAAAAATTATGTTCTAGCTTGACGTTCATCTATTGGCTCACTTCTAGTTTTTAGCTTGTCAATTCAGCATAAAGAGACTAATATCTAACCAAGTTACAACAGGACATGGTCACACTCCTAAGAGGTGCTTTATTTTCATTCATCATACTTCCAAGACATGTGGCAATGTGGCATGCATGATTAAGCCAATAAGTCTATTGGTTTCAAGTTACTCACTGCTGTTTGAACTTACATGTCTTGGCAGTGGCCCATCAATCATTTTGAAGATTTATCAAGTTGCTATTGTTTTGTTTCTAGCTTTCACAGGTACATTGTGGTTTGATGTTGCCGACAAATTACAAGTGCTTGCAGAATTTTGCTGGCATATTCCTTGTGAGGAAAAATCCCTTTGAATGTCATTCTCTTTGACTCACGCACAGTTTGTGAGGTAATAATCCTACACTTTCAATACTATCAGAACGAGTAACCTACTAAGTCATAACACTCACCACTGACTGAGTTACAAGTTACTCAATGACAAATTGACAGTTCATTTCAACAATGATAACGTTATTCTTTATTTACTCTCAAAAAAGTTTCACCGTAAATTTGATGAACTGAGTTAGCTTAAATGATTGAGTGAGACGGTTGCACAATTATACTTTGAGATAATATAGCTTGCTGTCTTCACCTGAGATAACACATACATGTAATCTGCCTGTTATTTTAGGTCAAAACGACAAGCTATGTTAGCTCAAAAGAATGTGCAACACTCTCACTCCATCATTTAAGCTGACGTAGTTTGTCCAATTTGATCAACAATTGTTGTAAGATATGGTCAAATCTATATTTTTATTAGATTTGTCTATAGCGACACACTAGACCAGTAAAGCTGACACAGTAGATTGCAAAAAGGACATCTTTCTTTCAAGCAATCGGTCGACAGAATGCACGCAGCTTTTACCCTCTAACAAATATTTCAAGGCTTTACTGCAGCTTACGTGGTGGCTAGCCTCACAAAATATATCTCAGGATTTTAAGAGGTTGGAGCCGTGAGCAGGCTTAACTACCAAAGCAGTTTCTGAGTCGTGTCCAAAAAAGAAGAGCTGCCAAAAAAACACTCCACCACAACGAAAGATGTAAATCATTTTCATTTCCACAGAAGAGAAATAAACTCCATATATATTGGTGATGGAAGCCAAGGTCCATAAATAGTATTGTATTACACTTGTTACTATTCTTTTGGGTGTACTCACTTATTTGGTGGCCCTTTTGCCTCTTAAAAGACTTGTCAAGTATATGCACAAGATATTCAAAATTTCCATACATGTATACATTATCCACTGTAAAACCTGCTGTGTTACTTTACAGCGAAACACTTTGATATAGAATTAAAGTGGACTGTGGCACTGTGAAAATGGAACTTCGTGACTCATGATAGCCGATGAAGTGTCATCGTCTCTGCTTTCATAATGGGAATAGTAGAGGCTGTTTGATTATTCAAGATCAAGAGTAAGCCATTTGACTTCTCATAACAAATTTTAGAGTGAAAATCAGATGCATAATCCTTTCGTTTGGCTGTCACCAACAAGTGGGATAAGTCCCCTTCAATCAAATTAACATTGAAAGTATTGGGTTTGATCATGACAAATCATCAGCATGATGACACACGAAGTGCCATTTTGACCGTGCCACAGTACACTTTAATTCTATATCAAAGTTTTTCGCTGTAACGGCAGCTACCATAATGAATACATAAAAGTTCCACTTTACGGTAGAAAACCATTGTTTTTACGCCATGTACTGTTGTTTTAACAGTGCAGGCAGCTGGGTTCAAAGTGTAAGGGCTAATGAACGTCATAACCTCATTTGCCCTGATTATTTCACTCGGATGCTTATAATAATTTGCTAATTAGTCAAGGTGTCGCAAATGTGTACTCATTTAGTTGGGACACTGTACATTTACAATATTTTACAACTTAAACAACAATACCTGACATTAAAAAGACTGTTTACTTCAGTAAAATGGCAATTTTTTGTGTTTTTTAGGGTAGCTGCCGTTAAAGAGCTGCAACTGGTTTTACAGTTTAGGGTTCAAGTTGCAGGAGGTCAACATAATAGCCATTATACCATTATGGGGACCAACAGATCTAAAGTGTAATATGCAACCCAGGTTGCATTAGTTATTTTGGCTGCTATATATATAATTATATAATATATATACTCTTATCGACTGCCTCAAAAGCCAAAAAGACACAAGAGGAGGGAGAGACAGGTAAATGGACATACATACAAAGAGGGTCATTAAAGATAAGCCCTGAGCAAACTTATCTCAAATCACTGGCCCAGATGCAGCCCATAACGTGACATCCCAGTCTCATTGGACACAAGACACAAGCTCTTATATACTATATAGGTCTGAGAGATCCTGCATTTTTGGTTGTAAGTTTCCCTTAAAAAATACACTGAAAAACAACTATGTAGACTGTAGAGTCTGATATTCTTATTCGGTGTCGTGGCACTATGATGATTTTCTCTACAGGTATAGTTGATGCACAAGGTTTGTTGACAACTTGACACACCCCACCTTCTGGGGATAGAAGTGATCACTGGAGAACACGTTGCCATTTGTGAGATGCAGAGCAAAAAACAGTTCTTCACATTTTTGTCAATGTATAGAACGAACCAGGATTTTTGGAGAAAAGCCCAAAAAAGGAAAATCACTATTCAGGGTCGATTAGTGCTCAACAGGTGAAGGCATTTGTTTTTGCAATTCAGGTGAAGGATGCTTCAGAGTGATTTAGTACCCAGACATAGAACTTTATCTAATAAGTTACCTAAGATGACCTAGTTTAACCTGTGGTCCAGAGCCCAGCACATTTACGAAATAATGGAGTTGATGGGTTAGTTGATATGAAAAGGGCCTTAGGCTCTGTTGGTTAGCCTGGTCAAAATCCAAGCCCTAACCTATTAGTACAATCATTATGCTAAGTGTTACCCAGGACACTACATGTAAAAACTCCATATACCTAGATGCGTCTAAGGCTGAACTCTTCATGGGATCTCTTCATCCCAGTAGTGACAGTACAGGTATAGGTCGACCATCAGCTGAGACTCAAAATTGAAGAGGACATGCTTCCATGCAGGGGAATGGGAACTACCTTAGCGAAAGCTCATGGTTTTATCATGTCCAATGTACCATGGGCTGTAGTAGGCCTATAGATGCACCTATTCCCCTACATTGTCTATTCAGTGTCAGGTTTATCAACTCACCTGCTTGGGTGTAACAACTACCCTTACCAGTCATCCAAGGTGATGTCACATGTTTTCAACCAATCACCCCATGCACTGAATGGCCATTGAAGGAATACTAAACCTTCAATGACATACCATGAAATTAATGTATCATCTGATTGAAAACTGTTTAAACACACGCCACAACTAAATTAATTTAACAATGTTGCCTGTACGTGACTGTGTTTTAACGAAATCTGTCAGCAACTGACACAAATTTCAATTTAGTTGCAATGGTACTTTCATAATTGATTAAAAACAAAACAAAATGTTAATGTCCAAAACATCCTAATTAACTCTGAGTGACAAATCGGTTAGAAAATTCCCCCAATTGCAACAAGTTATGCAGCAAAGTGTCTTCCATCGACCTGGTTACTCAGTGCCAATTAGTGGCTGGCTCCAGTTTCCTGAAATGTCTTCCCATGACTGATTAAACACGAGCTACTGTGTTCGATTTCAGATATAGTTTAAGATTATTCAGATATTCAGAAGTGCAGATGAAAGATCAGGCACAGAGAATTCACCTGTGCATGTACATAGATTATCTATCCCTTTGAAGCCCATATCCAGAAAATCTAGACATTCTGATATAACTGAATGTAGTCAGATAAAAGAGGTAAATAATTTACTTGCTCTTCCAGACACACAAAAACTCCAAAGACCGCAAGCCACAATCTCAACAGTAGCAGATTCTGGACTTTTGGGACTTCGCTAACTTCTCCGTCTTCCGACAACGTTAGACGACCAGACTTTCAAAAGACAATAATTTATATTCATAGGCAATTCTTTTCCCCATTGACCAATCGAACTATTACCATGGCAACCAATTTGTCAATGAAGTGAGGAATGGATCAGAATTCGTCCCCATACAGAAGATCATAAATCGATGCAAATTGCGCTGATTCGAATCGCACGAGGGACTGGTGCTTTGGAAATTCTACGAAGAAAAAAGACAATTTTACCAGCAAGGAAGCTTCTTGGCAAAATTCTCGAAGAGATTGAATAGCATAGCACCTTAATACCAACTTTGAAATTGCCTTAATTGACACTCCAAAATCTTAAGCCTCTGCGGATTGGAAATCAAGCAAAATGTTCATTTTTGCTCAATGCTCTGCTGGTGGAAGGTGATATGAAAGAAGGAGAATATACTCAATTCTCAAACTGAAACTGTCAAGCAGAATGCAATACCCAGTAATCTGAAATCATAATTGTAAGTAAATTGAGATGGAATTCTAAAACTTGGTTGGTTTGGTCATCAGATTCTCTTTGGACTTCCAGAATAAATAGCAATTATTTGCTCGACTTTCTCCTTTACAAATTGTAGATGTAATCATGAAATGAATAAATATTTGTTGTATTTTGTCTCTTTTCCTGGACTCTGCATAATTGGAAATTGTCCCCTATTGCCAAAAAGAGTGTTCCGATAATTATAGGCCTGTCTTTGGACCACAAGTCAGACAGAAATAATCATTTAATTTGCTTGTATGTGCACATGTGTTCATCAAGGGTTATGATTGAATTTGGATCTTCAATTTCAAGGCAGACCCTAATATAATTTCTATGCATGTCTGCTCTACACCCTTGCTCATAAATACGGAATACTTCAGCAATCTGGATAGAAATTGATAACTATGGCAACTTCTGCTGGAGTACTTGATGGTCTGAATTCCTTCTAATGACTGCCAACAGGGCATTATAAATATTTGAGTTCATCTTCACATTCTCTGGTCATCTGAAAATGCATATATTATATATGTCATCAACTGGGCTTCCCCAGAGACCAGAATAGAACTGTATCCCTGTAAGATTCTGCCCCCTACCAGTTATCAGCAACGTAGTTCTCGTAATATGGAGAAAGACCTAACCTGTTAGAAGAAGGCAGAACACACCAAATGCCAATCTCAGCACTTTTGCTGGACATGCTTGAGAACTTTGGACATGCAGCTGTTTAAATGATCCACCACATTGCTACAAAGTAAGGACTAGTCTGTCCTAATTACCAAAAGGTGCACAAATACTGAAAGCAAACACTAACTCACAGCCACCCACATGTATGCACTGGCTGATAGTCCAGCCTTCTGTCCACAACATATCAGGCAATTACTGCTCAATGAGTGATATACTACTGCTGTGTGAATGATAAATGGATGACACTGAACTGAATCTAGTCCTCTTATCATTGTCACTGATGGTTATATGGTAATAATGGGTTCTACATACTTTCATATATCAACAGTCCCCCAGATAAAATTGGTTAACACTATTAATTGGGGAAAGTTTAGGCAAAAAATTCAGGAAGATATATATATAATTAGAAATCAATGGTTCTCATTAAAAGTTGTATGAAATTTGGATCATGAAATTCGGGCGAATATCGCTCGCCCTCTCAAGAAGTCTACTGGCGGTACTCCTGCTGTATGATTGTAGGGGATGTAAAGAATTCACAGTTCCTTCACTTCTGCGGATGAGTTCCTTTTGAATATATTCTGAACTGTAATAATCTTCCTTGTTTCCACATGTGTTGTGCTCGTCTAGATATTCATAAAACCAACTTGTCTTGACCACAGAAAGGCGTTTTTATAATATGAGACCTCTGTTTGCCCACATTGTACCTAGATATACACAGAATAGCATGCAGTAATTGTTGGTATATAGTATGAAATATGCAACAGACTATCCAGGAAGTAATAAATTCAAGTCTCATCATCAATTAATGGTATTTTGTCACAGGTTGTTCTTTTCAGAAATAGACCTGTGAGTCTACTCCAGACACAAGGCTACACCGCATGTATGAAGATTGATGAGACTGCCATGAGAACTTCCCGGTATAGACTCTCGATTTTGAAGCCCAGCAGGTATATTACCGGCTGACATAGGCAGATATAGTGATGAGATAAGAAGATTTGGAGTCAACTATAAAATCCATCTTTTTATTTGACTTATATTCAAAATAAAACAGGATGAGCTTTTCGAAGTCACAGCCCAATGAAGAGAGTATGAAGAGAGTGAAATTGTGAGCAGGATGGGGCTCTGGATTAGATAGGGTTTTGGAATTCCCCATCTTGAACTTCAAGGATGACCACCTTTACATTGGGCACTCCAGAATCAGGGGCGTAGATCCTGGGGGGGATGGAGGGGATGCATCCCCCCCTAGGATCAACCTGGGGGGGGATGATCATGTGATTATCCCCCCCTAGAATTTCAAATTACCACAATGTGTTGACAGTCATATTGGTCATATTTTGCATTTTTCGCATGATACCAGTGGCCTCTTATGTCGAAAATGCAAGTCTCAGCACTTTCCTTCTATAATCTAAAATATATTGACTTTTGGGCCGTAAAGTGGTCACCGAAATCCTTTATAACGCGAATTTCGGCCCGTTTGGCCTCGGCCAAAATTTGCGTTCAAATCATCCCGCCCTACATATATGAAAAATCTACGCCCCTGTCTAGAATGTTGAACTTAGGATGAGAAATTCGTACAGGAACAAGAAACATTTAAGAACTAAAAATTGCCCAGAATCAGAAACCTTGACTTTTCGACATGGCAATTGACATGGGGTGGGGGGAAATTCTCTTGTTTGATTTTAGTTTTTGTCTTTTCCCGGGAGGAATAAGGACCCAAAAGTCACTAAAAGTTGCTGAGTCAAGTTCATAAGCTTAAATGCAGGGACAAAAACTAAAAAACGAAAACCCCAACCTGGACCTCAATGTTCTTTGGCTTGTATTCTGATGTTCTGGTGATGTGTCCCTCAACAGACTGCCCCCCCTTCCCCTGTCACGTGATCAGTAGCTATGAATGTCCAGTTTCCCAAAGGGTCAATTAGTGACCATGTAATCACAATGGGTAAACAGTTGCCCAGCTGCAGTCTGAAGAGATGTACCACAATCACAATCGTCCCTTTGTGAAAGGTTTTTCGTGTTCCTGCAGAGGCCATTGTTTAGCTTATTTCCCTATTGTTTTTCTATTTTTCTGTGTTTCCCTTATTTTGATGTGTTCTGTTTAATGTTTCAGTGAATTTTTAAAACCGTAACATTAAAAATCATGTTGAAATTGTTCTATTTTTCATTGAGCTCTCTATTGCATTTGGAAATAAAACTGATGACATAAAGAAGCAACGATTTTCTGCTCATCAATGACACAAGGCTGTCATTAAATTTGATTTGATTCAAATGTAATCCAATTCATGTGATGCTTTGAACCAATCAGGTAATGCATTTCAGTTGAATACATCAGACCCATGCCATCCCCATGCCATCATCTCATTCCGCTCAGCTACCCTGTGACCGAAATTCACCAATTGAAATACTGAAAAACATTCTGTTGACGATAAAATGGCCATGCTTTCATGTCAATGGTCCACATTCTTATGAACAATAACCATCTAGTTTAACCTTTTCAGCTCCCAGCAAGCTTTCAACAAGTTGATAGAACTTCTGGTGGATGCCCTATGTAGCATTGGAAATATTTCAGGAATTTGCAAACAAAATATGAATTTAAGTAGCAGGACAGTGTTCTGTGAGAATTCAACTGGGCTACTGAGAATCAGATTTTACAGTCCTGATGGAGTCTCTGAATGGCCACTTTTGAAAAGACTGATATCTGGCAAGACAGGAAATGAGGGCCTCCAGAGAACTTTCTACCTTTGTCCACTGTTCTCAGATGTACAGGATCAAGTTACTCCATATGCTCCAAATGCCTAGCTTGCTCTTAAGTTAAATCTCAATTAAAGATTCCATAATTGTTGTGATCTTAATTGATCTGAAGATTGCTTTCCCTTCTTTGATGTCATATGTCTATGTGCAGAGTGGCCAGCATACTGTCCTTGTATTTTGAGGTCCAGGTTTCAGTACCAATGTATGGCAATGCTTGACTTCTCAGAGATTGAACTGAGAAGTCTCTATCTAATATCTTATGTTATGTTTACATACTGACAGCAAGCAACCTGGTGATAGTGATGTTGCAAAATGACCAAGCAAATGGAAACAACCTACAACTTTATGTGATGTGTTGGGCAATCCTCATATTTCAATACAATGTATTTGGAACGGCAGACCTGTTGATCACTAAGGGCAGCATTCCAATTGATTTCCAAATGTTATCTGTTATTAAACAAAAGAAAAACAGTGAAAAAACATTTGTTGAATTTCCAATCTATCAAAACATTGTTGTGATGGAGATTATCAGTGTCATTGAGATTTAGATTGAGGAATTATGATGTCGTGGCAATCCTCGGTTGGCTGGTTTTTTCTGAGTGTTATTGATTATCTCATGAGTGTTTATAACTTTTGTTTCACTGTGAAAATTGAGCAATGCCAGCAAAAGAGGAAGTTATCACATGAGCAATTCAAGATAAACGATGATACAGGGGATGATGTCATTAAACTTTATGCTGACTGGATATGTAGAATAGCCTACTGTTTAGATCATCTTGATTCTTGAAATTGTCAGTATTTTTGTGTTTTGTATACTTTTATGTCATTAAAAAGTCTTATCTATCACTTTTGTTTATAGTCATTTATAATAAAATCTTTGAATCTTGAACACGATTTTTACATTCAGTACATCCACCAACAGGTACACTGTAAAAATGAGGCAGCTACCAGCCTATTAATATTTTAAGTGCAGTTAAACTACCCCTTGCTTTTATTAGGGAAAGCATGCCCCGATTTTAAAAGCAGGAGGGTGATTCCGTACAACTGAATCTTAATTCTAGAACATTGAACAGAATGACTTTTTTCTAGTTCATTGCTCTTGATTCATAACTGGCTTAATCCCCAATTATAACGTCCCACTTGTCTCTATCAGTCCGTCAAGCACTTATCAGCTGCTATGCGGCAATATGAATTGATAATTGCAGTGCCACAGCAGGCGTTATGTCTCCATTGTAGCCGAATGAGGCAATAACTGAGATATTGTAAACAATGTAAATCACATCCAGACAGACTAATTAACGCAATATCAAATAGATACTAGGTGCTAATGAATTACTGACTGATATACTGCTTAACCACAGAAAGTGACCTTCTTACAGATGTATGCAAATTACTAGTAGGACAACAGAATGTAGATGCGTCTTGGGACAAATTTTCACAAGAGTTTTTCTTATTTAAACACATAGCCAATCTACAGAATATGATATAAGTTACTATTTACAAACTGCAGTATGCCAATTATATATTAATTGGGTTAACAGGGAACTTGATTTATATGATTTTCCTGATACTTTGTCCAAATTCCAAGGCGCTCTTCACTCTTCATAAAGGCAGCAGTAGCTCCTGCATATTTCATCATTGACACCCACACAGCCGAGGGGTGCTTAGCCTTATTGCCGAGATCATTTGAAGCAGTGAAAGGCAGAGTCACACTTCTCGTAAAATAAAATAAAATAAAAAGAAATGTTAAACAGCATTAACTTTGAAGTGAAAAATCACAACGATTGTGACCTGGTGGTAGATAGTTAGTTTGATAAAAGTATTTACTAAACTTGCAGTGGGAAAATGGAAAAATCAGAAGGTAAAATTTTAGATATACAGTTTCTTAAAAAAAAAGAACTTCACACATAATATACAACTATGGTTGGCTGAAACCAATTAGGCCTATCTAACTATCTATCTATTTAACTATTTATTTAACTATCATACTTACTATGCTGTTTAACCACATGCTTTACGAGTTCCCACGCTTTAGATTCATATTTTCCTTTCTGGTGGTTATTCAATTAGCAAATCTGACAATTACAACCTAATTGTCACGGCATTAAGAAATTGGATTGAGCATCCACTTAAAAAGCATTTGTGGGAAAAAATGAGAGATCCAAAATTAGCAATTGTTTTTCACACACTGTGAACCCATCATGTAGAAAGCAAAATGGCGAAAGCTAGAAATAGGGGGAAAATCTTTTTTTTTACAAAATCAAGACACATGAGGAACCTTTCTCAATTCTTATTGCTGACACTTTATAATGTTTATTTTTGTCAAGCTAATATTCACAGTTTTGCAGACAGGCCTTGTACAGCAAAAATTGAAATATAGAGAATGATTGGTTTCCTTCTATCATATGAACATTTTAAAAAAAATTGGCAAATTCTAGACTTTAGTTGAAATGAATGACTTAGCCAATTTACAACAAATTCACATAACATGGGCTGAGAAAGTAGAATACTTGAAGACTTGCTATTTAGTCGATACCTATCTTGTATTTCTTCTCTGTATATTCTTTGTCGAATTTGTTGCTGTTTGCCTGCCGATTTGGATGCCGATGTGCATCTCGTATCTCCGAATGGCAAGGCACACCTAGGAAACCTAATGGTAGCCGTCAACAAATTAATGGGGCCACCGACACAACAGGAGACATACAACGCAGGACACAAAACAAAAGACATACGATACGGCAGGAAGACTCAAGAAAATGTAAAAGTGCGCAGGCCGGCATCCGACTGCCATCCGACCGACAATCCGGGATCAGTCATTCAGGAGCTCCAGTTACTAATTAGACTGGAGTGGTGGACATTAACATCGCGGCTGGTCCGATTAATACAGCTGTCTTGCATGCATTTGTCATTTCTTGCACATCCATCAATGTCTGAAGAGCTATACTAAATTCATGGTCACTTGTTGTACTATTAATGTACTAATGTCTTGAAGTTTTGTACATTCCTTCTGAAATGACTACACTGTAAAATTGAAAATTTGAGTCAGTTGAAATGATTGAGTGAGATGGTTAGACTGTTTGTTTCAGCTAACATAGCTTGTTGTTTTGAGGTATGATGATCTTTCCGTTGTCATAACGTAAAACAGCAAGCTCTGTTAGCTCAAAGGAATTGGACAATTATCTCACTCCATCATTTAAGCTGACTCAAAACTAAAATTTTACAGTGTAACAATAATTATCTGCAATTTGTGACTTCATTTTTGATTGAGTTACTTACTACTTTCTCACTTCTTAATACTTCTTTAGATGTTGTTTCCTTGTGAAGTTGTGAGAAATGCTACTTGTTCCATTATTCATTTGTATTTTGCTTTGGTGCAACACTAAAGACAATCTGTAAAACTTTCTTTTCTGTAGACAAAAACCAAGCTTCAGAGATAAATCTCTCTGCAATGAAAACCTAGGTGGTCCAAGCTTTGCCCGTAACTTTTATTTTTTATGTCCTCCTCTTAGTTGCTGTAAAAACAATTTTGCGAGACTTGCCACCAATCAGTGGCACAATTTATGCTGTGCAGAAATAAATGAGTTTTGAAACAAAAAGGTGATTTGTTGAATTTTAACTCCCCATATTCAAATCTGGGTCGTGTCTGAAATTTGTATTTATTGAATTATTGAAAATAATCTTTATAAACATCAAGCTTTTTCTGCTCAAAAACCAACATACTCTACCTTGTGAAATGAATAAAAAAGTTTTCAATTTAAAAATGAAATGCATTTATTTTGCAGCATGCAAGCAGGTAAATCTTCAACACGCCACACTTATTGTTGAAATGTACTCATGTAAAATCAGTTCTATTACTATAATGTGAAGGAATATATTTGCTGCTGACTCTGTATTTATCTTGCAAGTATGAAATGTTGTCAAAATGGTATCAGGATCAGAAGGTTGTGAAAAATCTCAATGTTGTATTCATGTTATGGCAATGTAATTTCTACCATACTTTCAACGTAACAACAGATGAGGCCACAACATATAAATGCTGTGTTTATGTTAGGTGGCCCTTACACTCTTAACTAAAAGGTTTTATATGGAATCATTAAAGGTTCTATAAGCTGGTAGAGAAAAGGAACCATAAAAGGTTCATTATTCAACTTTTAAAAAGGTTCCAACAGCTCACAAAAACAACACATAGATAATCCAGCTGCACAGCTGCTGCACTGAACTCCCACAATAGAACCCCTTTCTCTAGAGTTGGGAGCATAGGGTTCCATCACTGCGCCTTCCCTCCAGTACTGAACCTTTTCAATTCAGTTGAACCCTCAAAAAAATGTAGAACCTTTTCAGCTGTGGCTATTATGTACCATCAAGAATCCTTTGCGTTAAGAGTGCAAGTAATCAGGGATTTTGGTGAAGGTCTGCCCAATAACCCTAATGACCACTCTTTTCACATCTTCAGAGTCCACGATGGTCCTATGAAATACAAGAAAGTGTATTATCCCTACTCAGTTGTCTTAACAAAGCCCTACTATATTATTTATAACATATAAGGAAGCAGATGACACATTTGTGCTTGAATGAACTATTCATACGGTCAATGAACAGACAATGTATAGTGCCATTATTGCTTCTGTCGATATCAAGATATTACATAAAGTTATTGATATGGATCTCCAGCCGATGCTAGTATATTTACATAGTAACAGGGATTTCCACCGAATGAACAATTTATCGTTAATATCTGCTTGGCAAACATGGAAATTGGGAATTAGCCCAATTTTTCATGGAGGAAAAGCTAATAAAAAATCTATGTCGATATACCCAAACACGTTTCCTGCTTCATGTCTACTTCATATTTATCATAACAAACTTATCTTCGCTTCAAAGTGAACATATGTATGAAATTATCAATTCAGCTTTTGCTTCACATTTCATTCTCTCTTTACAATAAGTAGTTTTATCAGCAAAAATGCCAAAATGTTGATGTCACACATTGCAGAAACATGTAAACATAATATATATATAATTAGGCATTTTTGCATCTATATACATCAGATAGGCTCCAACCTTTACATCTCCCCAACTTGCAGCAAACAGACACTTCATGGTACACCTCACTATCTCTGCCTACAACAAAATCTGACGGAGTGAAACAATGGTTTAACAGGGATGTGATACGGTCCTCCATGGCATAACTTTGGGACACTGTCAGAACAGTTTGTGTAAAATATGGACAAAACTACCAACTCGAAACATAAAATTAAAAAATTGACTCATCCTGTTGGCTCAGCAAGGATTTCTATTTAAAAAATAACATGGCGATGATTATGATTATGATTATGATTATGATAATTATGTCAATGATGATGATGATGATGATGATGATGATGATGATGATGATGATGATGATGATAAAAGGTTTAACCTTCTTGCAGTAACTATACCATTTTCAACCCTAAGGTATACTCTGTAAAATTTGAATATTGAGTCAGCTTAAATGATTGAGTGAGATGGTTGCACAATTCCTTTGAGCTAACAGAGCTTGTTGTTTTAAGTTATGATAATGCCATTAATGGACATATTATCCTAACTTAAAACAACAAGCTATGACAGCTCAAAGAAATTGTGTGACCATCTCACTGAATCATTGAAGCTGACTCAAAATTTCAAATTTGTCAGTGTAATAGTTGTATCCGTATATGTAACACATGTTGTAAGCAGATATATATTTGTAGATCTTGCCATATTAATGACACAGCAAAAGCAGGTATGACACTGACCGAGTATGTGAGAACATGCTGATATCCAGAAAAACACCTGAAGGCATGATTATACAGGTTTTGCTCAGTAACCCTCATAACCGAAAGTGTTACTGGAAGGGATTTTTTTTACTGAGAAATCACGAATTGATGATTTTCTAGTTGCAGCTTACATGTTGTTAGCTCATGTTTAGCTCATGTTTGTTACATTGAATTTGTAATGCTCAAAATAACTTATAAGAGAAAGGGGCACTTATGGTTCGAAAAATGTACGAAGAAAGGAACTGTGGCAGCAGGCTGGAAGTGAAGAAGTTAGAAGTGAAGAAGTTAGAAGTTGAATGCATTACAGCCTTTCACAATGATACTGAAAAAAGAGTGTACTGTTGCACAGTGAAAATGGCACTTCATGTGTCATCATACAGATGATTTGTCATGATCATACCCAATACTTTCGATGTTAATTTGATTTAAGGAGACTTATCCCTCTTGTTGTTGACAGCCAAACGAAAGGATTATGCATCTGATTTTCAATCCAAAATCAGTTATGACAAGTCAAATGGCCTTCTCTTGATCATGACTAATCAAACTGCCTCTATGTTTCCCATGTTGAAAGTAGAGAAGATGACATGCACTTCATCTGTTATAATGAGTCAGGAAGTGTATTTTTCACAGTGAACTGGTCCGCATTTTTTCTTTATCAAAGTGAAAGGCTGTAATCAGCGTGCCTTGGCCAAATGATTTTACGCAGAAGGAGGCATGGCATGCATGAATACTTATCATCACAGCGAGATTATTGTAAGTGAAGCCGTCTCAGCCCACGTCTGGGTGCTCATGAGGGTTGATTGAGCAACAAAACTGGTTTTTTAAATGGAAAATGTTTTTTTGAAAAACCAAAACTTCCATGCAAAAAACCAATATGGATTTTTCAAAAAAAAATTGGGGAAAAAAACAGTTTTGTCCCAAAATTTTTTAGTGTGATGAGACGGGAGAGAGGACAGTGGGTCTCAACATATTACACATAGCCCAGGCTGCCCAGCACAGACACTGACACAAGTGGCTGCCAATTTAAACTTTCATCCAAAAGACCTCAAGCTGGGATGAATTTCGCTGTAGAAAGTGTCTTGAAAATAACTTTGATTTATAAGAGCTCTGCTTAGCAAGATAGTGAGAGTTCCCAATGGAATCAAAATTAGTACATGTAGTGCATTCTGATCGTAAGAGTCATTGGTATAGATCTAAAAGATTACATAATGTTATTCAAAGAAGATTCTGAGTATGTGCTATGATATTGAACTTACAGAAGAACCCTGTGAAATTTCAAAGAATATAATATAAGCATCTACCTTTTTTGTAGAATTTTCTGGAAAGAGTGTGCCACCTTTTTGTACTTTCAAGATTTTAGGTTTTCTCTGAGTATGCGGTTCTTTTTGTCATAAGGATATCTGCCTGGATTAAAAAGATTATTTTCTTACTGTAAACCTAAATGGCCATAGGGTTTAAGTTCTAACAAGTTCACTTTTCTGAATCATTTTTTAAAAGTATGAATATAGGGAACTCTTGAAATTTTCAATATTTTTCTTTGTAATAATATAAAATAATGTGTAATTGATTACTCTAACGCTACATTTAGATAAAGCCTATATTTGTCATTTACAGAGTACTTTTTCTTGAAGAATTTCCACTGCAGCCACTCTGGCCTCTGTTTCAACAGATACCAGATGAGCCTGTTAACACCTGTGTTAGATTCCCTATCCATAATTCCCTTCTACATGTAGTTATCCAGTTATTGATTTTAATGCTCAATGCCATTGTATATCATGTCATTGTTTCTTCTGCCCCAGGTGTTTGGTTATTTGACCTCTCCATGCAGACAGGGGCCTTAAGTTAAAATAAGTTTACTGAAGCCAATTTTAAAATATTAGATATTAAGAAAAAGTATCTACCTATTCATGGGAAATATGCTCTCCTGCTTGTGGCCAAAGGGTGATCTAAATCTCCAATTATTTCTTAATGAATAAACTGCTAAGAAACAAATAGATAATTCTGATGTTTTCTTTCTCCCTTTGAAGCAGCAGCCTTGAAATTCTTCAGCATGCCATCATGTCTTAATTATTGTCTGACTTTTGTGCCCCGAGTAATGTTAATTTTTTATCAAAATTCTGGTAAAAATTCGACATCTCTTATAGAGAAGCCAGAAGAGCACCAAGATTGTTAGGCATCTTCATCACTGGGATGTTGATAGATAGACAGATATGGAAAGTACAGCCCTCTAAGCCCTGTCCTGTTTGCACACCAGGGTTGATTGATGAGTCCTCAACATGTTATGCATTTACCCCATGAGAGATCTTTTATTTGCCAAGCACAGACACTGATACGGGGGCCAGCCAGCAATTTAATGTCTCATTTGAACGACATCCAGCTGGGATTTTGCTCATGAAGGTTCACTGAAAATTTCAGCTTCCCCATGCGTATGCGAACCCATGCAAGAAAAGACGTATATTGATAAACAGTAAAGAAAACTACCAGCGCTTTAAAGAAGACTCGACAACATTGTCATCTCCCAGATGAAACAAATAACGATGATGATCAGTATTTTGTCTTCAATCAGCCAAATTATGACACCTTCCCAATAAGAATGGGCTGTCTTATCAGTTGAGCTAAAGGGCTGCCCCCCCCCCAAAGCCAGTGCTACAGGAGAAAAGCATACACTCTAACCATACACTGCACCATATATTATATCCCCAACTTCAATGAGATTTGGACACACTCCTGTCAACAATCTCGCATCAATGCCACCTTCGACTAGGGGTGGTATTCGAACTGGCCACTTTTGAATTTGAGTGAGCCTAAGGCCAATGCACAATATGACACTTTCCCCTAAATACCGGCGGTCTAACCCATTGAGCTAAAGAGCCAGCCTCATTAGCCAAGTACTAGGAGCAACCTATTATACCTTACCAACTACACCATATTACAGAATAATATTATAATCACTCCACTTCTTCAGTAGTTACAGTAGCCTAAGTATGTCATTGTTAATAAGCAATGAAACCTTGGGCAGTTCACATGACAATATTTTCAGAAGGTCTTATGAAACCTAATATTGCTAGTTACCACAGACTTGCTGATATCACGTGACCTCATTAGAGCAAAGACCATGGCCTACAAGACTAATTAGCAGATTATCAAGATATTAATTAAGCAAAACAATTAGCCTAATTGATAATTCCTTTGGTTACAAAGGTTAAACACCTGCAGGTTAATGATGCCCTCTTTTAACGAATGTTTTAATTATTGTTTGCCCCACTTCATTTTATAAGTAACTTTTAAAAACAACCAATTTTTTGAGAGGAAAAAATTCTACGTGCTTTCAAAAATGTATATATATATGATTGATGAATAAGAAATGAGATAGGTACAGTGGTACTTGCGTTATAAGACTCCTGTTGTAAGACCGACTTGCCTTATGTGACTGCCTTCCTACCGCACTAAGTAGTATTTTAAGTGCATTTTGCACCCCGACGATAGACCGCACCCCACGAGAGACCGCTTCATGACAGCAGTAGAGGCGGTCTTATAAAGCAGGGAGTCCCTGCTTTATAAGACGGCCCCTTCTGCCGGACAGGGACCACTGCATTCTCAAAAATATGGAACACACCTTTGGAGTAAATAGAAACATATGATTGTGTAAATTTGAGTCAGCCAGTTGGCTGGCAAGTTCATTATCAAGGCCAAGATGTCCTCCATAAACATAATATGTTGTTTTAAGGTGGCTCACTACTCAAAATAAACATGTCATTTGCGCACATTTACGCACAGCCAGACGGGCCAATCTAACATAACGCCACAAACTCTGTTGGGGCTGCTGATAGCAATCTTCTTGGAGACGAATTTTATGTTGTTTTGGAATGTACTCACTCTGTTCTTGTCAGGTATAGAAATGTGTATGTTCCTTATTTTAACCTCAATAGACCTTCGATGTTCAAATTTTTCCTGCTCTCTCTCCCACTTCATCAATCAACAGCAGTGAGTGCTGGGAAGTCGTTTTAGGGTGCTACTCTTACCATCTGTCCATCGATATTCTATCTATCAAAGTAATTATCTTTCTTTCAACCCAACGATTAACCGGTTATGATTGGGTTAAAGGGAGTCGTGTGCTCGCTTACAAAAATCTGAAACCCTTTCATCTCTACTTTCTGCATATAAAGCATGCATGTACATGTGAGTGAGCCACTTCTGGGTGCATGCTTCTGACTTCTGTCGTAAGAGCAACATTCTCCAAACTTCTTTCGCAAGACTTCCAATAGAGTTCAAAAGCAAATCATCCCAGTGATCTATATATTGAAGGGAAGACTTTGGACAAGGGGAGCTCAATCGTGAAATGTAGCTCAAAGATTCCTAAGTCGGCTCATCTTTTCCATGATGCTTTCAGCTATAGTGGGTTCTACTCGACTTCTCCGAAGAGCTCAGAAGCTTCATTATTTCTTTTCTAAGGTGTTGTGCATATTCTACAGTACCCAATGGATGGCTGCTTTCTATGATATAGATTTTTGTCCATGGTATCACATCTGTTGCGAACAAAGAAGAAGAATATTCTTTTATGTTGTGACCTGTTTATTGTTTACTGGACATTATCAGACTTTCATGAATACCCAACAATCGTTTAGCAGTTCCAAATTTAATATTTATGAAGAAAGGACAGTTTTTACCATGAAAACTGCACTCTGAGAGTCATGATAGCATGGAAAGGGGCCATTTGATTCATCATGACATGAATTGTCATAACTACGGTACATGTTTTTGTCAAAGAATGTAGACGATAATTTTTTGTGGGAACCCTGCCTTTTGTCGGTCACCACCAAACAGCAGATCATCTTAAATGAGTGTGTTAAATTAAAGTGCCATTGAAACATTTTGTTTGATCTTGACACATCAGCCGCATCATGACTCACAAAGTGAATATTTCACAGAGACATGGTCCTCACTTTCCCCATAAAGAATTTAATTGGTGTGACACGCCTTCGTAGTATGCAACCGTGAAAATTGTACTATCTGTAATAATTATGCCTCTGCTTTGAAAATCATTCACGATTCCAAATGCGGCTGCAATTACCCTATAGATACTCCTACGAAAGAACACAAGGCTACACTATAAATTTTTAATTTGAGTCAACTTAAGAGATTGAGTGATGGTTGTATAATTCCTTTGAGCTAACATAGCTTGATGTTTACAGTTATGGTAGCGAACAGATTATCATAACTTAAACAACAAGCTATGTATGTCAGCTCAAAGGAATTGTGCAACGATCTCACTCAATCATTTGGGCTTCAAAATTTCAAATTTTACAGTGTTTACATGTGTTTGTGACAATCAAGGGAATCTTTAACTAACAACTTTTTTTTAAGTATGAACCTTTGACCCACATTATGATTACTCTCCACTTGATTCTCAATTGCTGATTTCACAAAACCCAACCTACATATTACAAGCATTTCCTGCAAGCAGACCCCCTGAGAAGACAATTTGAAAGATGATTTCGATATCAAGGCGTGTCATGATTAAAGCTGTATCTCAATTTGCACGCATGGCAAAGCCATTCGACGAAACCTGTTACATTTCAGACACCAATGAAACACCAATTCTCTTTGAACTTATGTGAAACTTTTTCGTTGTCTTTCAAGACATCTTGTAACTTTGATTAATTTTTCACCTGCGGCATCTTATGTGAGAAAGTTGTCAATGAACCTATTAGTTCAGGTTCACTTGAGATGTTCACTTAAATGTCGTTGACTTCCGAGTGCTTTCTTGAAATTAATGAATCAGGTGACCTGCTACTGAATATGTACTATAATTCTTGCACAGCATAAAATTACACTCAAAGTAGTTTCCTTTAAAAAGACAGGGGAATGCTCTAATTGTTATTAAGGTGTTTTGCACAAAACCAAACATATATAAACCAGGGTTTTGCTTTTTACAGTATCAGCAGTTAATGTGTCGCCATTGAGCCATTCATTCAATGCTAAACATCCTTCACTAAACTGCTTGTGGAACACTGTAAAATTTGAATTTTGTGTTAGTTAGCTTAAATGATTGAGTGAGACGATGCACAATTCCTTTGAGCTAACATAGCTTGTTGTTTATAAAATACCATGTGACAAAATTTCATTCTCTGTATCTGATTATAGATTATGACCAATAAAAATATCGTTATCGTTATCGTCGTTGTAAGTTATAACAGCGGAAAGATTATCATAACTCAAAACAGTGAGCTGTAATATAGCTCAAAGAAACTGTGCAACCATTTCTCTCAATCATTTGAGCTGACTCAAAATTTCTAATTTTACAGTAGAGCGGGAATTCTCATCCAATGAGATGAAAATATATTGCGTCATAGCAAGAGTGATATTTGAGGCAGGAAACCAACGGCTGCCAATTTTATTTGCTCTAAAACCGTTACACAGGTGAAAATCTTGGATATAAGCAAATGAACCTCCCATTGAAATAACATTTGCCTTGTGTTTCACTTACTTATCAAAAACATTCAAAAATTTAATTGTACACTGATGGAAACCAACCAAATTGTACACCATACAGTGTTACCCATCATTCAGAAGAATTTATATAAATGTTTTTTCATTTTTCAACAAGAACAACATGTAATGTTACAAAACAGGAAATCATGCCATGTATTATTGAACTCAAGTCTTTTGAACTTGTTTCCACTGTTGTGTCTCATCATATATTATATGAAACATGATGCGCAGTTTGGAAGAAAATAATAGTCCATAAATACAAGAAGAGAGACCGTATGTAGTATAAAGGAACAATTCTGTGCAAAGCTTTCAGAAACAACATTTTTATTTCTATCACCAAAGAGTAGTAGTACAAATAGAATATTGTGATTACAGGCGCAATAAAAAAAAATCATCTGACAGAAAAGTATCAAAGAGTAAGCAGAATTCTTGCACCTCAAGAGTTTAGTTATACTATAAGGAGGGAATTTGCAGAAGAAAAGCTTGTATGAATTTCTGAAGTGATAACAAATTAGCATGATCAAAAACTGGACATTATGACTATATGACAGGGTCACACGTATCAGTCTTTCGTGAATTTAAGATAAAGCTACATGCATGTACTGAGAACGAGAAAGATCAGACTGGTCCTGGTCGCTTCAACGGAAAGATTTTAAGTCAGGCAATAACGTAGACCTTCATAATCATATTCATTGTAATCTTATGCCAAACACTCTTAACAAAAAGGTTGTATATGGAACCTTTAAAGGTTCTATAAGCTGGTATTGATGAGAAACCATAATAGGTTTATTATTAAACAGCAAGCATAACGAACACTTATAAATCCAGCTGCACTGAACTCCCGCAATCGAACCCTTTCTCTAAAGTAGCACAGAGTTGCATCATATGGGGCCTTCCCAACAGTATTTAACCTTTTCAATTCAGTTGAACCCTTAACAAAATTTTTCGGCTGTAGGTTCTTTACATATATATACCTTCAAGAACCTTTTGGGTAAAGAGTGTACAATTCCATTGAATTTAGTTTAGTGCTTACCTCCTTAACAGTACAAGGAAGGTGAGAAAGTCTGTCCAAAGTCCTTGAAATCACCACCCTTGTCTCCATTGGCACAACATTACATCATGGCCGTCAATTCAGGGACTTGCCAACCTTGGTGTGTCTGTAGTGGTCATGAGCACCTGTGGCTTTAAGCCAGGTCAGGAGTGTGGTAAACAATTTTACAAATGTATTTATAAGCATCATTCCGACTGAACCTCATTCAGGTGAGATCTTGAATTAGGTGTCCATTATATCTGTGTCTATGCACAGTCACTGTAAATCGTTCACATTTTACTAGCCCTCACGTTGAAATTATTCTTAATATTTCCAATTGGTCCATATTTATTTGTAAAACGGTCCTGAACTGGGGTGAAATGTTCCTGAAATGGTAGCATACGTAACCTACACCGTGTGTTTGTCGCTTTTGGATCAATTAATTATTATTCTAGTTCACACTTATACAAGTGCGAATCACATTGACATTACTCTCAAAGCTGGCATGATGACCAACTCAGGGATATCTCCTGCAATGATTGTCATCGATATTATCTTGTGCCAAGGGTCCTCATTTTCATGGGAAACACCAAGCAAGCGTGTGAGAAAATTGATTAACTTAAGGTTCATAGCTTTTCGGCCTTTTCAGACTTAATTATGCAAGGGTGTAATAATTAAGAATGCTTCCTCGTGACATCTTGTGTCTATTTGATTAAGTTTTCATTTTAAAAAAACATGTTATCCTACACTCTTAACAAAAAGGAACCCTAAAAGGTTCATTATTCATCTATTGAAAAGGTTCCAACAGCAAACATAACCAATGCTTATATAATCCAGCTGCACTGAACTCCCATAACGGAATCCCTTTCTCGATCTCAGTTGGGAGCATATTGTTCCATCATAGGGCCTTCCCACCAGTATTGAACCGTTTCAATTCAGTTGAACCCTTAACAAAATTTTTCGGCTATGGGTTCTTTATACCATCAAGAACCTTTTGTGTTAAGAGTGTATCATTACATTTGCAAAAATAATCTATGTGTGTATCATAACATCTAATTTTGTCCTATGTATACAGGTATAGTGCGGCATGTTATAACAGATGATAGATACTCTATCTGGACTTGTAAAGATGTGACCAACATATACTGAAATCTCTTTTGTATAAGCAGGCCCAAATATACCATTGATTTTATTCCACGTATGGCCATATTTCTATCAGCTGTATTATCAACTCTATGATAGACCCATTCAGTACATTTTTTGCACTGGATATGCTTACAGACCCATTTATCACACTGTCAGCATTCAGCCATTGTATATTCTTTTGTTGTAAACTCAAACTCATCAATTGGTTGAATGCACTTCAATACTTGTTTGTCGTGGAAACACCCTCCGCATTGTATAGAACTGTTTTGTACTCTTTTGCGATATTATATTATTTCATGATCTGTTGTATACCATTTTTCCAGAAACTCACAATGAGCATTGGGCAATGATTATCTGGTACTAGAACTGCATGTACTTAAATGATAATTTCATTGACTATTGCGTCAACCAATCTCTAAATTGCCAATCTCTAAATAGTCAAAAGACTAAAAAGAGCTTGATTTAGATATTGGCAAAGAAATATCCATGCCCATCTCTGCAATTATCGCTCATTCAATGTCTTTTCGGGCCACTTAGAACATTCACAAATAGTGAATGCCCATCTCTGCAATTATCGCTCACGTCTTTTCTGAGATGCGGATCGCAGTTGCGGGACGCGGGATCGCGGAATTTGCCGATTTTTCTATAGAAATAAGTGAGTTAGGCTGGATTTTTATTTGAAAGACTTCTAATAATGATAGAAGCGTAATTTTTGCACCAATAGATGCGTCTTGGAGAGTCTTCTTCATTCAGCTAGATTACAAGTTCATAGATTGGATAATTTGAGAATATTCGTTAAAAGTAAAATTGAAAATGAATAATCTGAACCTTAATTTTTTTTCACTGTTCCTCTGAGTGTTAGATTGTCTTGGAGAGATGTGTTCAGTTAGCCTGGTTATAGATTCATAGCATGCAATATGGAAAAAAATCCATCAAAGCATGATATTTAATCTGACTAATTCAACCCAAATTAAACTTGAATTAAATTTTAATTAATAAACTTTTAAGATAGTTTCAGATGTGAATATATATGTTCCTTGGGCTTGGTGGGATGCTGAGGGCTCAGGTCTACAACCAATAGGCTATTGGAATCAGGGAAATGCCAGTAACTTTTTTCAAAGAAAACTTACATAATTATATACATAGTTCATTAATTAATTATTTGATGGTTAATAGGCCTACATATTAGGCCCACATATATATGTCCCTCATTTGGTGTTCGAGTATGTACAATAGGCCTTCTGTGGGTTGCCAACACAGTTGTCTAGTGAACTAATAAAACTCTTACTTGGAGTAAAAGAAAAATAAATTAGCAGTCCACAACGAAGTATTTGGAGCTGTCCATTAGGCCATAGGCCTAATAGATTAGAATTTGATCATATGTTTAGGCCTAAAAATAATTTATTAAGTAAATATAGATAATTATAGAAAATGTTCTAGTTAGGCTACGGCAATAAAACTGACCTCTAAAAATAGCTATTTTCAAGCCGAATTTAATAGTAAAAAAATCAAGTTTGTATCTTTGCTAGAAGTCACGCAAATCGCAAAAAACCGAATCCCGCATTTGCGGGATTTCCTCGGCTGTGCCCCGCATTTTAATATCAAAAGTGGGCGATAATTGCAGGAATGGGCACGATTTAACTATTTGTTAATGTTCTAAGTGGCCCGAAAAGATATTTAGAGATGGGCAAATTTTGCCAATAGGGACAATAGTGTGCCAATAGTTAGAATAGCTTATTGTTCCTTTTGGCAAAGTATGCCAATAGTTACAATAGTTTGCCAATAGTTAGAATAGCAAATTGCTTCTTTGGGAAAAGTTGTAAGACTTTGCCAATAGGAGAAATAGTTTGCCAAAAGTTGAAATAGTTTGCCAATAGGAGAAATAACCATGCCCGATTGTAAAATTTGGCACGATTTGGAGATTGTCTGCAGCAACTATGATTCATTTTTAATTCTCAAGATGTTTCCTACTTCAAATCTATGTCCAAGTTGGGCAAGAAGCAGCATGCTCCGCTGTATAGGTCCCAAGTTAAAATCCCATTCAAGCAACAATTTATTGGTAGATGAGCAATATCCCAACTTGATACTGTTTGGATGAGATATCAAATTAGTGGTCTCTTGTTTCAGAGTCTGTGTTTAGCAATGGAACAACAGATCCCAAGGATCAACCCTCTAATAAGCCCAGTTCTAGGTGCTCCCGAGGGTTGATTGGCGAGATGTGAGAGAGAGTCCTCAACATATAACACATTTACCCCATGCATGTCAACGATCTTTTACTTGCCATGTACAGACACTGATATGAGTCACCTCTGATTTAATGTCTCATCCAAATGACACTAGCTGGGACTTTGCTCATGATGGTCCACTGAAAATTTCCCGTGCAGACAAAGACCTTCAGCAGAGCAGGCCTGAACCCTAGCCACTTGCCATCTCCTCTTTCAAACTCATAAGCAGCCATAATTGCCCTCTGAGGGCTGCACTAACCAATTCTATATCTACCTATCTTTATTAGAAAGAGAATGCTGTAAATCCAGCTGTTGGCAGTAACCGTTAAAACAACAGTACATGCCGTAAAAACAATGGTTTTCTGCCGTAAAGTGGTACACATACTTTTTGTATTCATTACGGTAGCTGCCATTAAAGTAACGCAGCAGGTTTTACAGTGTATATATTTATTGTAAGAATTATGATATGTATGGCCCTTTCATTTTCTATTTGAGATATTTCAAATGCACCTTTGGCTTTAAAGACAACTAGCCCAATAATTCTGTCATATCTTCTTCATCTAGCTTTCATGATGTACATGTATAGATTCCTGATAGAATGTATAATTAATAGTTAACACCCAACGGCATTGATAATTGAATATTTTCAATATCCAATTACAGGAAGGAATAATTATAGGCAACTAGATGATATTCAATATTCATATACATTGTATTTGCATATGCATAAGCCGTTATTGAATTAAGTGAGCAATTTCTACACAGTCCACATCTTCTAATTTGTGAAAGGCATTCACAGTACCTACACACAATGTAGCACACATTATAACATTTGCCTATGCTCCAATACACTTTATTACACAGATGCCATTAAGCTTCACAAATAGTAATTTAGTGATCATAATAATATAACATGGTATGAATAAGATTTTCTATTGCGCCCATTCCAGGTAAATCTGCTGATCGGCACATATGGGTACTGAATGTTGGTCACACCAATCATAACAGTGACAACCTCTAACATGGTCCCACAACCATACATATGGAATTCACAGTTACATTGGCACACTCCACTGAACTGAGGTTCGAAACAGGTGATTACAACAAACAGTCAATGCCAAACAATGCTAAACAAGATAATCCAGCTTGCTATTTTGTAACAGGGCCCCTTTAAACACAGTCAGAGCATAAGAATATGTGGCAGCCAGGACCAGGGACTTTTTGCCCAAGAAATGATAATTGAAACATCTAAGAATCAGTTTGTCCACATGGAATTGTTCATGGACTATATCTATATTGCATGGCATATCTATTATTTGGAATGGCGGACAGATCAAATCATAGTCCTAATTTATAAAAGAAGGTAAGAGAAATTCCACTATGGCCATGTCAACACATAATTTTTTGCCAACTCACATTGAAACTTTGGAGGCTGTCAGTCAAATATCAAAGTTGTTTCAAGGTTACACTTTGCATAGGTTTTGTCCACAGTGACTACATACACAGTTCTAAGTGGTTTTCTATAGCTGACAGCAATTTGATTTTATATGAATTGACTTTTTCTGAAACATGTGCTTTCTCCAAGCCAATGTTTTGATCAAACAGGAAGTCATGCACAGCATGTACAGTGCTGCCACGTTGTTGCACCATGCTCTAAACATGGCCGGAGCCGGGTTCGAACCCGCATCCACTGCACACAGGTAATACATGCTAACCACTATGATACGTTGAAGCCACATATAATATTAGCCAATTCTTGATAAGGAATCTTGATAAAAGTACGCAGTGGCTTGCATATATACAAACATTTTCCATCTTAATATCTATCTCTATGAAAAATCCAGGTATCTCTAAAACAGAATAGTTGTTCTTGATAAAATTAGTTTATAGGCCCTACTTGTTGAGTGTCCAAGTACTTCAAGTACAAAGCATCAAGTGCGTTAATTTCAAAAACCGTACTTCATAAGAGCAATCAAAACAGCATTGTAAATCTGCTCATGCAATCTTGCCACAGAAGGCCTCAACAATTGTCAAGCGGAACAAAGGGTTTGCATGAGAATTATTATTCAAAACTGCAGGGAAATAATTTTTGGTGTGATATCGTCTTTGATTAGAGCAAATCCTGCTTCGTGAATTTCATTTTTGTCATTATTCCCCGGATTAGATACACTTTGATAGAATTCCTGGGATTCCACAACACAATGTCAGCTGGAGGCTGTTGTGAATTCGGAATAACTTTCAAAAATCTGAATAGCTTTTAAATCATTAGGGCATAAGATCTTGAGTGACAATACTAGATTGAAAGCAATGAAAGGATTTCACACCAAGTAAATGATGAGGTGTTCCATTTGACTTCTGATGGCAAGTTGATGCAATGGTGGATGCAGTGACTGATGGAGGGAACCGGCTATGATATTAAGAAAATATAACAGAATAGGATGGAAAATAAAGACATTCGGTGCAGCATGCTAGTAAATGAAATGGCTTATGTTTTGCCTTTGTGTCAATGCTATACACATCTTCAACTAAACTGCTTGTGAAAGCAAGGATACTCATTCTATGCGAAAAATGTATCAGGCAATAAAAGACGATATTTGAGTCATGAGGGATACAAATGGCTGCCAATTTTTTCTGCTCTACTATTATTGAAACTAGCATAGTATCCGCGATAATGGGTATAATTAAAGTAAGAATGGCAGAGAGACAGGGGATTGTATAATTGCCAATGTGGCATGCAACTATGCCATCTGCACTCAAAAGTTGTAAAGTTAGAAAATCTCAACTCCAAGGCATGCAGTGAGAAGAGAGTGAGGGCGGGATTTCGGGTAAAGGGGTCGAGTTGAAATGGAAGAGAAGGTTAAGAGGAGACATAGATATGGTTGTTGTAGACCAGCTTGATAACTTGTATGGAAGTTTTTGAGAGAGTGGCTTGCATAGTTTGGGAGGAGTAGGGTAAAGCATCCATGAATTTACAGTATGATGATGATTGCATTGGCATTATGTTCAACTAACTTGCCAAAAACTATATGTAACTCTGAATATGTTGATGATCCAATAACATGTTTTCATATTTAATGAAAATTCATGCTTTCACAAGCTTGTAAGAAGTAGCGTCCACTTACAGGTGGCAATGTAGGCATTGGGCAGTTTCAGCTAAGTACTTCTTACATGTTGGCCTCAAAACGATTTTGTAACAAAAGCATTATAAAGGTTTGTTTGTGATTTTATATAGAATAAATTAAATTATTGCTACAACAAATAGACAATATAGAAACCCTGTGTCAGAAACATTCAACCTTCCTTTGAATTTGTGTGAATGATCTAAAACTGTAAATTGCATTTATTATACACTGGTGAAACAGCTGAGGAAAGATTATGTATTTTGTGCAATATTCATTAGACTTCAGTATTTTACAGAACTTGTCAGCAGGGTGGTGCATATACAGGATAATCATCTGTTTACACCAGAAACATCCCCAGATGTGCAGGTTTCAGTTGGTTGAGCAAATAGGACACATAAGATTACCACTAATGAACACATTGTCTAAAAGTATGTCTATACTAAAGTCCCAGAAGGCAGGTCAATGGTTTGCCGTGGCATATCATAAGCATGATGATTGCCACAAGATTATCTCTTGCCAGATGTTTCTCTAATTGCAATTACCATAAAGACTTGCTACAAATTGTGTTAGCGTTTGCAAAAATATTCTTTCATTTGGGTGGGTGCAGGACAGGTGGAAACGTTGGGGTCCAGTGATGTAGTCGAGGCCAGGATTTCTGATCCAGAGACCGAGAATGAGGCATGAGCCTCCAAGGCCGAGACTGAGGCCAAGGTCATCTAAATGTGGCCCCAAGACAGAGGCAAGGCCAAGGATTTGGCATCCGAGACTGAGGCCATCAAAATAAGGCCCTCAAGCCTCCAACACTGTTGGTTATAAGTTGGTCTATGGTAGTCTCACACCAGGTATGCACTATACAGGCAATTTATTCAATGACATTTCTCTGACAGGACTTCTCAGCTCGAATTTCCAACTTGTGGAAAGACAACAAGGTAGGTGGATGATGATTGAATTTCATTTCATCCCATTTACAGATATGACATATGTGCAAAAATTCAACACACACACATGTATTGCTAGTATTGGTCAAAGGTTCTTGAACCTTTGCTCCTAAAATGTCTACAGTACTTCTTTTACTTCATCAAAATTTTAATTTAACGGTGTTTTGATGGATGTGGTATAGACCCAATGGGCACAATATATTTAGACCTCAGGCTCATATGCCTCTTAAACTGTATTTTTAAAGTAGTAGCTATTGCAAAATATAGGTATACCGCATCCACATAATATTAAGCACCCCATGCAGATTGAGAACCCTCATCATGGGTGTCTAACTAATTAACAGCGAAAAGCAAAAACGGCCTGTCCAGCAAGAAAATAAATTCATTGCTTTCAGACTTTTAGCAACTCCGATTAAATATTAATTATTTGCAGGATGTATGACCTAAACATGCCTTAAATGCTTCTTTGTTTACACTTTTCTTTGCACTAGTGTATTTTGCATGTTTTTGATTGAACAATAATTCTGTGTGTTTTGAAAGTCTATAAAATGCCTGTGAAACACAACGATGCACCAAAAAACACAGAAAATCTGAAAACAATGGGCTATAAGTTGATTTGTGCAACAAGCTTAAATAAAGTCTTTAAAAAAATCAAGAGAATGTTTGCAGTGACAGAAATTGGATGTAAACATAATTGGATTGCTTTAAATTAGATTTTCTCAATATATCGTTAAACAAAAGGAAAAAAACCTGACCATATCTTCTATTTGCTTCATTGTATTATTTTCTACCATAGTAGAATATAATAATCTTATTCAATTGAACCTGAAGGTTTGTAATTCACCTTCGAAGTCTGCGCTGATTAATATGCGAAATTGTCATCGCGACATCATCGTGAATTTGCGCACAAAAATGTACATATTTCTTACAGGAGCAGGCAATTGAATTCAATTATGCCCTGGTGAAATTTTAAATAACATTCTCACATATATAATATATAAAGCAATATTGTAGGAACCATAAAACTGTGCTGGATTCACAGCAGTTTGGAACCAGATACATGTGAAAAACTTTCAAGATGATCAATTCATTTCACATTGCCTCCCATGTCCTGAATTTCTATGATGTTTGAGGGCGATTCAATATTTCTTCAGCAAATTACGTCCTACTTACAGTTATTGAACCGAATTTGAGAGGTCTTTACATACAGGAAGCTATGTTTGTCACTTGAAAATCCTAACCACATTCAAACAAGGCAACTTTATTTTAGCACAAGTTTACATGATTGAAATATTCTGCAAAACTACAAAGAACTTCATGAATATATTACAGCTATTTTACATTTAATTGGATCAAAAATGAGTTTAACGTCCTCCTGGAGAAGTAGTAAATTGGTTGACTTTTTGTTTTAATTGCCAAGTTTTCTCAAGTTCTCACAATCATTGTGATTTCTAGTCAAGTCACTTTTTTGCACGTACCATAAGTCTATAACATATAGAAACATATATCTACAGATCTGTAGATGAGATATCAAAAGTTACAGGGAGACCATCAAAGTTTCTTCAAGGTAGAAACGCGTGCCAACTCAATATGGAATTCTCCGCCTGACTGGAACTGGATATCATGAAAGGAGGGAAGCAAGGGTGTGCTCTGTGTCCAAGCATTATTGCTATATCCATCATAACTTCTGATGGCAGGATGAGACAGAGGGATGTAATAGATCATTAGGTATTTATAAGAAATATTAAGGTATATGTATATCTGTCCACTTACTCTTGTTCTACGAATACTGCGTCTGCGTTTTTGCAAAATATATGTATTTGAGGGACTGTTTTAGAAATCAACCTATTGTGATGGAAAATAATTAGTGCTTTGTCGTGATTTTTTTGCACTTTTTTTATGCTTCAAAACGAAAGGGAAATTGGTGTAACTAGAACAGTAAACTGTAGATTTATTGAAGATTCGACATTTAAAATGAAACCTTTTTGAATAATTTTCCAAAAGTTAATCCATCCTCATAATATTAAAGATGTAATATTTTTCTCTGATTGTAAAATGACATTGACACTTTAACAGAAGCTGCTATTACTTTGGATAACAGAAGCCAAGAGTTTAAAGTCTGAATTAAATTAACTATATAGTTACTCAGTGAATAAAATTGTTTTCTAATCATTGTAATGGTGACATTTTTAAGCAAGAGAACAAAATGATTTGTAATATGCATCAAACTTCTTAAACAAGCGTGAAAAAGGCTGTTGGTATCTTCACAAAATAATTCTTCACTCAAAATTTTGATTTACAAGAAGATTGACTTCCTTATTCCCATTTCTGTTCAGCACTGAGTATCTTTTGCGATTGAGTGGAGCACATTTTGAAAGACTGTTAGAGCTAATAGAGCTGATAATTCATGGAAAAAAGGATATCCTTCTATTTTATCATACTGTATCAGTATCCCGCTTTGCTAAACTGAAAAATCCTCGGACAAAGATGCATGCATCAAGTGTTTTTTAAAGGTTTGAATTAGGGATTCAGACCGATTGTCTGTCTTCAGAAACTTTTTGAACTGAAATCTGCAAAGAAAGTACTACTTTTGGAACTCTTCAAGAAAACAACAGCAACACATCATAGGAAAAATTAAAGGAATAGGTAGTTGAACTTACTTGATATGAATGTAAAACTCCCTTGATTATACTGGGCTGTGGCTACGGATGACGGTTTTCTGTGATCAACCTGTGTCCTCTCTTGCAAAGCTGGCTTCCCCCTCTAGTATGTTGGACCGTCTCTCGGCCTGGAATTTCTACACAGCCTAAATACTTTGCAAACTCTGTCCACTAGGGGGCCAGCAGGTGCCAGTGGGTGGAATGACGTCACGGGTGCTCTGACTGCTCTCCTGTGTTGAGGGGAGAAAAGATGCAACATGTCACCTTTCTTGCACGGTTCATAGGTAGGTAGGCCTATATTGGCGTGGGTGTTGTACTATGAAACCTAAATTACCGATCTTGGAAATGTCCTGACAGCAAATCATAAGATTCTATCTATAGGCCTATAGACCTATATTGAAATTTGGTTGGTCTTATGTAAAAATGTATAAAATCTGTAGTTATCAAGGCTTCTAAAAGGCGATGCTGTTGAGCATATTAGTGCCAAGCCAGAGTCTCCTATCACTTCCATGTAAACTTTTTGCCCAGCAGGACATGGCCTGATGGCCCCTTAAAGGCACACACTCATCAAAATCCTACTTTAAATAAATATGTCTTCCCATGAAAGAATCAGATGTTGCGAGTACATTCAGCTAACATTTAGCAAAATTGGTTTTCACCATAGATGGGGAAAAATTTATGAAATTGGCATTTCAGACCAGTTTTGTGGTCCTTCAACATGTTCAGTCAGCTGTGCACTGACGTAAGGCAGGGTGCCCCTCCCCCCTACCTTCTCAAATTGTATGAACTATGAGACAGCCACACATTTGTCATTTTGACCACCAAACAATACTGTGATATAGTGATATTGGAATAACAGATTCTGTTATAAAGGTGACAAAATTAATTTGATTCAAACTGAAACTGTGAAAAATGTTTCAGAAGAGTTTCATCAACATAACTGTCAATCATTATTTTGCCTTGTGAGCTGATTGGCTAGTTATTGGTTGGGTGGGGTGAGTTAATTTGACAGTGGTCAATTTGCTCCATATGTGACAAGTCCAGATCGTATTTTCTGACTGAAAATGTTATTCAGCTTCCAGATAGACACAGCTAGGTAGACAAACAGACAGACAGATAAACACAGACAGAGATAGTTAATGGGTAGATAGATAGATAGATAGATAGATAGATAGATAGATAGATAGATAGATAGATAGATAGATAGATAGATAGATAGATAGATAGATAGATAGATAGATAGATAGATAGACTGATTGTAAACGTTCTGTAAAGGATATCGTTTTTTTGAGGATCAAGAGATGATTGAAATATCTGTCAGAATTTTTTTTTTAGTTTTTAATCTATCATGAAAATATATAATTATGCCCTTTATCATTTTCTTTTTTTCGAATTGAGCTTGTCAATTTTGGTCCAAAACAGTCACTGTTCATTTTACACTCTACATGGCATTTTGGATACAAACTACATGATTGAAATGAAGATCACAATTCATCACAGTTTTACATGTGTCTTGATTGTTTGGATGTGTCATTTCTAAAATATTTCACAGCTTTGCCTATCTGTTCTGAAGCACATGGTAAACCACATGTATTTGTTTATTAAAAACCCAGTCTCATGTCACTGAAGCACTTGCTTACCAAGAGAGGTCGCTTTTTGCTGTGCCAAAATAATAGCCAAAATCGAAAACTAAAAGTCAGTTTTTAATGGCTTTATTTTGGAACAAATTCGAAAGGACCACAATAGTGTTTCTATAAATAAAGTGCTTGAGGCTCTCAAATGATAAAAAAACTGCACGATTGTGGCCCTTTAAATACACCGCTGCTCATTTATGTATATATATATATACGTTTATCATTTTTTAATTCATATTCCACATTAATTGGAGTGCAAGACAGGGGAGAAAATATGATTAATTTTAAACATTATGCTGATTATGTCGAATGGAGCATTACCCTTGGCTAAGTTTCAACTGGGGTCAAGCAACAGAGCATGCAATATTTATCATATTCACATTGTTTGCATCCAATTTATGAACTCTGAAATCTCAAAATAGACGGATACATATACCTTGCAGAATTATCTGTAACAGCAAGTCGGAGATTAAAACAACTTGTTTTGATTATCCCATGTAGGCCATTAACAACAAAAATAATTATTAGTTTTATTGTGGTTTCATTATGATAAAGTTTACAGTAGGGAAATGCGGGGCATGATGGATATTGGACACCCTAACTTCACCATGAATTTGAAATTTTGAGTCAGCTTAAATGATTGAGTGAGATGGTTGCAAAATTCCTTTGAGCTAACATAGCTTGTTGTTTCAGCTGAGAATATAATCTGTCCGTTATCATAACTTGAAACAACAAGCTTTGTTAGCTATAAAAGGAATGGTGCAACAATCTCACTCAATCATTTAAGCTGTTTTAAAATTCATATTTTAAAGTGAATTGAAGATACAGAATAGAATCCATTATGAAGCATCAAAACCTGATGTTCAAACTTAGAAAAGAGTTTAATACTCAAAGCAATAATTGTGATTTTGACAAAGTTATAAAATTCAGGCTCATCCCATTTTGCCCCGGGAAATGTGTATATCATGTGGGGCAAAATGAAGACTAGCTATATAACTTAAAATGATCAAATTTCATGAATAAATCAGCAATATTTCTTGGAATCTCGCAAATAAAGATTAAGCTAACCATAATTGGTAGGAATGCTATGTTGATACTTCAGAAGATAACATATCGGACAGATTCAGAAAGTGTATTCTGCCTCTGGTGCGGTCAGCAAACAAAAGGCATTCTGGGTTCTGTCTACCGGACAGACATGCCCCAATGTTGCTTAGGTGATCAACTTCTGAAGTTCGAAAATTTGTGAGAGTTCATGATTGTGCTATGTCGTTCTTTCAATGTCTAGTTTATTTCCCAACAATGCTAACTTTCCAAGATATAAAATAATAAAAAGAACAAGATCAGGAAAGAAAATAGAACCATCAAGAATTAAACATGTTTCTCGCTCACTTGTGATATGAATACGAAATTGATTGCAGACACTCACAGTGAAGTACCGGAGTCCGAGAAAGGTAATTGTCACAGTTAAGTCCCTACTTTCCGTTAACCTAGCTGGGAGCCGCCTACAACATTCGCAGAAAAATCCCTTGTTATTGGAAATATCTGATAACGATTCATAGATCATAAAAAATCATTTGGCAATTAAAAGTTATTATAAATCCTGAATCATCAAACTCATCAAGCTTTCATTGTGTATGAGGCACCATTAAGGTGGTTTTGGATAGTTATTGATATCTTTCCCTTTAAACTGAATGTCCTATTAGTTAAGAATATCAAGACAATAATTTCCAATGGTCAATCTCCGCCCACTATTTCTAACTTCTTCTAAAAAAAGAAGTAGTTGACTATTATCATGACCCACTGTGGCTCAACGTGATGACGGACTGTTCTGATTCATGGTGCAACAGCGTGGTTGCACTGTAGTGACTGTACATGACTTCCTGTAATCCTGTTTGATCAAAACATTGGCTTGGAGAAAGAACATGTTTCAGAAATACGTAGTCAATTCATATAAAATCAAATTGCTTTCAGCTATTAAAAAAACCAACTGTGTAGTGTGTATGTAGTCACCGTGGATCAAACCTATGCGAAGTGTAACCTTGAAATATGTCATCTTTGATATTTGATTAACTGCCTCCACAGTTTCAATGTGAGTTGGCAAAAAATTCTGTGTTGACATGGCCATAGGAGAATTTGTCTTACCTTCTCTTGTAAATTAGTGTGCTCCAAGTTGTCCCGCTTAACATTATATTTAGGAGATATCCCATGCAATGTAGCTATAGTCCATGAACAATTCCATGCGAACAAATGGATGCTCAAATGTTTCAATTATCATTTCTTGGGCCAAAAGTCCCTGGCTCTGCCAGATATTCTGATGTTCTGACAGTGTTTAAAGAGGCCTTGTTACAAAATAGCAGGCTGCATTATCTTGTTTAGTTTTGTTTGGCATTGGCTGTTTGTTGTAATCACCTGTTTCGCACCTCAGGTCAACAGAGTGCACACTTGAAATGTGATTGCCACACCAATAGCTAGGTTGTGTCATCATGCTGATTACCCCACTAGTTAGCGAAATAATGATATCAAAATAATAATTATTGTCGTGTGAACTAGAATTATTTATTTTGACTAAATCCTTGTTTTGGCCACACAATATGTTCTTTATAACTTTGTGTGAATTTAGAAAAAAAATAGTTATTACACATGACCAGATATAATGATATAATGACAATAATAATTGAAAATTCATAGGTCCTAAAATTCATTAGGCACTGTAAAATTATTAGAAATTCTGAATCATAAACGCATTGAGAATGTTTTTGCAAGGCATTGTGTAACAAGGTTGGTATGAACAGTTGATAAATGAGGTACGAGGGGTTTTCCATAAGTTCTGTCCAACTTGCCATAACTTTTGCAATATTTAATACAGGAGCATGATATTTGGGCCAAATAATGTTGAAGTAATTTCCAAATAATCCCCAAAAAATCAGATCATAGAAATGAAAATAAATGGTTTATTTGTTTCCATGGAAACCAAAAGTCGTGAAATGCGGCCCAGGGCACTTTTAGATGCACAAGATTCATTATATCTTGTCAAAAATTCATTTTTTACCAGGGATACAGGACAAGAAATGTATTAAAAATAATCCCTAACATTTCACAAATTCTTAAAATAATAACTTGCCACTTAGTACATTTCCTCTAACTTTATATATCCCTTAAAAAGTCAATGCCTCATTGTCCTAATATTGAGATCACTGTTGGTGTTTCTGAGACTTTTTGTGCTTTACAATGGGTTTTCCATAAATTCTGTCCAACCTGTCATAACTTTCACTGGATTATCTGCAGAAAAATGATATTAGGGTCAGTTGATATTGAGGTAATTTGCAAATGATCCCCAAAAAATCAGATCATAGAAGTAAAAATAAATTGTTGACTTGTTGCTATGGAAACCAAAAGTCATGAAATGCGACCGAGATCTTGTTAACAGACACATACTTGATACATGTATATCTTGTAAAATATGTAATTATTACAAGAGATATAGAACAGAATATATTCAAAATATACATAGCCATTTCACAGCTTCCTAAACTAATGACTTCAACCCCATAAATACTTCTTCTCATACGTTCTAACCATGTCTAAATAAGATACCTCAGTCTTCATGTTGAGGTATTTTTTGGCATTGTCCAGTCTTCTTTTCTTAGGTCTTCCAACGCATGTTTTCTTCATTCAGAAAAAGGTTGTACAATCTTTATTTGGTTCTGTCACTCATACTGTCTTCCTTGTATATGCATGATAGAAGGTTCTTACTGTCTCTGGTAGTTTTTATCCAATTAAATTGAAGAAATATAACTGGTAGATATGGTGTCATCCATGACCAAAAAATTGCTCATCTCGTAAAACAATTAGAAACTGCACAGGTGATGGTAAAGTAACTGGGATGTGACGATAATACCAGTTTCTATTGTTATTAATGATTATACAAATAACTGATTGTATTTCATGAAAGAAATTATGAATATACCTTAATTCAATTAGTCAAAACACGGTTATGTAAGCAGGTATTCTATTCTTTTTAAGTGAGCGCTACAAAATCTGGGCCGCATTTCATGACTTCTGGTTTCCATGGCAACTGATTAAGCATTTATTTTTATCTATATGATCTGATATTTTGGGTGTTATTTCAGAATTACTTCAGTATTATCGGACCCAAATATCATGTTTCTACATCAAATCTAGCAAAAGTTATGACTAGTTGGACAGAACTTATGGAAAACCCCTCGTATCAAATATCTTTCGGCCTAAACCTGACTGTCCTATTTAGTTAAGAATTATTTAGATAATAATCTCCACCACTCAGAGCTCTGCTATTAATTTTATTTCTTGCTAGGGTGAATTAGGGCACAATGGGACTTTTTCCCACCAAGCAAGTGTGCATGAATATCACCAATTAAATATTGTTGAACCTAAATTCAAGCCTAAATTCAAAGAATTTGAAGCTAAACTCTGTTATCAACCTCTGTGCTATCGATCTTTCACTGCTTATAAGAGAGAAGTAGTTGACTAATTAGTGTAAGTGGTCAGGATTTTTATTTATAAGCATGATGCTTATGACACTCAAAAATTGTTACCACTTTATTTATCACCTCAGTACTTATTGCCAAACCCTAGTTACCTTAGGACATTGAAGGTTAGCAGTAGTGTACCGTACCCAATTCTAACTCAAAAAGCCATTTCCAGAACAAACAAAACAATTTTCATATTTTTTTTACTGGAAATTTCACACTTTTCCAATTTTGACTGATCTACAATGTCATGGGAATTCATGTTGTTATAATTTTTCTGTACCTTTTTGATGTTATGTTGAATTAGCAAAGATGGAAAAATTTTCTAAATAATAGAATATAATTTTTAAAAAGAAACTAGATGTCAGAAGAAAGGGGAAACCATAAGGAATTAGAAACATTGCTCACTTGTGATGTGAGTACAAAATTGATTACAGCCACTCACAGTGAAGTACCCGAGTCCAGATGCTATTCCGAGAAAGGTAATTGTCACAGTTAAGTCCCTACTTTCCATAGACCTAGCTATTAGCCACCTACAACATTCACAAAAAATCCCTTGTTATTGGAAATATCTGATAATGATTCATAGATCGTAAAATTCATTAGGCAGTTAAAAGTTATTAGAAATCCTGAATCATCAAACTCATCAGAAAAATCCCTTGTTATTAGAAACATATAACATATCTGATAATAATTTATCGGTCATAGAATCAATTGAGCAGTCAAAAGTTGTTAGAAATTCTGAATCATATCAGTCATTGGCAAGTCATTGAGTAATGATGTGGGTTTGGGTAGTTATTGATATCTTTCTGTTTAAACTGAATGTTCTATTTGGTGCTCTTCATCTTTTACTTACACTGTATTCTCTAAACTGAAGTAGTTGACTATTATTGAAACCCTTTGTTGCTCAACCCCTCAAAACACTCACCTGATTATCCAACAAGCTAAATAACTTCAAAATAATCATGCATGCAAACTAAAATTGCTCCAGCGAACGAGATACATACAGTTTGTTGTTCAGTGTTCATCATCTTATGGTGAATCATCAAACTCATTGGGCAGGTCATTGTTTAATGAGGTTGGTTTGGATAGTTATTGATATCTTTCAAATTAAACTGAATTAACAAGTTGTTTGCTAATGTTCAGTTGATAAATTAGTTATCATAATATCTTTCTGAATGTCCTATTTAGTTAAGAAAATGTACACTCTTGCTCATAAATATGGAATATAGGAAAACACGAAAACAACCATTGAATTGTAACTATCCCATTTGAATCAAATAGTTAAAATTGCACTTTTAAGAACTTAAGTGGATTACTGAAGAGTTATTTGAAGTCCTCACTTTAAAATTTGGTTAAATTTTTGAAAATTTGGGAGGCTGGAGGAAATTGAAAAAACGATGCGAAAAATGTCAAAATAAGAATTTTGTTTAGCGTTAGAAATCCATCAAAAATTGTTTATTTGTGAAAGTTGCTGGCATCAAAGGAAAGATTAACCTTTAAATGAGTCAATTCAATGGTCATTAGCATGTGGAATCTCCGAGACTAATAATCACAGCACAGACAAAATGGGTCATATTTATGCTTGGTCCAATGGAACAGTTTTTTATATTTTCAAACTCCAAGACTGCATGATAACCAGGAACGTTTTATTGAAATAGGCTTATACACCCTATGTGTACTCCACCAAAATGTACTGTAATTTCAACTAGAAATTGTTTTGACTGCTATCAATTGAGGGTTTATCACAATAAACAAGGTTGGTTTATCACCATTGTTCATGAAAACCTCAAAATATGAAAAATCCACTCCAGCCATTCATATCGGGCTAGTTGAGCCTCTTCTCAGCACGTTGAAGTTAATTATCTGAATCTGGACTCACCCAGAACAAGGGTAAAAAATAAAACACGGATCGTTGTTATTTCGGTATATTCCATATTTATGAGCAACAGTGTAGATAATAAATTCCACTGCTCAACCATATGCCATTTATTTTTCATTTCTGAAAAAAATAAGCAATTTGCTATAATACGTAGAAGCGGCCCAACGTTTCAACACAATCACCTGATTACCCCCAGAAGCCAAAGAATGATGCCGAAATGGTTTTGAGAACTAAAATTTTTCTAGTGAACCAGATGCATGCAGTCCGATGGAAAGGATGCAGCAACATTTTCTAATAATAGAAATTGTAATGAATAGTTTTACAATCAAATATTTGCAGCATACCAATAAGAAAAGTTTGCCATATTTTTGAAGTTAGTCATGCACCTTGGCAAAACTCAACTGGTTACTGGTTAGTTATGACTTTTTCAAATATTTTCTGTTGCCAACACGTCTAAACTGGGAATTAGTGGGAACTCGTGCAGTCATAACTTTGCTGTCCTTTTTGCTGATGATCTTCTTTTCAAGATAAAATAATCTTTGAAAAGAAACATTAAAACCAGATCGGAGAAGACAGTGGGAACCTACAGAAATTAGAAACGTTGCTCACTTGTGATGTGAGTACGAAATTGATTGCATGGAACTCACAGTGAAGTACCCGAGTCCAGATGCTATTCCGAGACAGGTAATTGTCACAGTTAAGTCCCTACTTTCCATAAACCTTGTAGTAGCCACCTACAACATTCACAAAAAATCCCTTGTTATTGGAAATATTTGATAATGATTCATAGATTGTAAACTAATTAGGCAGTTATTTATTAGAAATCCTGAATCATCAAACTCATTGAGCATGTTTGTGAATTGTGTAGCAATTGCTTAAGGTGGGTGTGAACCATGGATATGGTCTGAACAGAACAGTTGATAAATGTATTAGTTATCATAATATCTTTCTGCTTAAACCTGACTGTCCTATTTAGTTAAGAATTATTTAGATACTCTTAAAATGGCCTTTTGTGAATTGTCACACTGATGATTGGTCATGATCATACCCAATACTTTCAATGCTAATTCTATTTAAGGAGACTAATCCTGCTTGTTGGTGACAGGCAAGCGAAAGGCAAGAATTGCAGCGAAACACCTTGATATAGAATTACTGCGAAACACTTTGATATAGAATTACAGCGATGCACTTTGATACTGAAAAAGAGTGTACTGTTGCACTGTGAAAATGGCACTTCGTGTGTCATCATACAGATGATTTGTCATTATCATACCCAATACTTTCAATGTTAATTTGATTTAAGGAGACTTATCCATCTTGTTGGTGACAGCCAAACAAAAGGATCATGCATCTGATTTTCAATCCAAAAACAGTTATGACAAGTCAAATGGCCTTCTCTTGATCATGACTAATCAGACTGCCTCTATGTTTCCCATGTTGAAAGTATAGAAGATGACACTTCATCAGCTATCATGAATCACGAAGTGCATTTTTCACAGTGAACTGATCCTCATTTTTTCTTTATCAAAGTGCATCGCTGTAAAGTGGACTGTGGCACTGTGAAAATGGCACTTCGTGTGTCATCATGCTGATGATTTGTCATGATCAAACGCAATACTTTCAATGTTAATTTGATTGAAGGAGACTTATCCCAATTGTTGGTGACAGCCAAACGAAAGGATTATGCATCTGATTTTCACTCTAAAATTTGTTATGAGAAGTCAAATGGCTTACTCTTGATCATGACTAATCAAACAGCCTCTATTTTTCCCATGTTGAAAGTAGAGAAGATGACACTTCATCGGCTATCATGAGTCATGAAGTACCATTTTCACAGTGCCACAGTCCACTTTAATTCTATATCAAAGTGTTTCGCTGTAAGCATCTGATTTTTTTCTCTTGATCATGACTAATCAAGCAGCCTCTATGTTTCCCATGTTGAATGTAGAGAAGATGCCACGTTATCGGCTATTTTGACTCACAGAGTGCCAAAATATGTGTGAAGCAACACTCATTTTTTCCATATCAAGTTTACAGGCTGCAAGGAGACTATAATGCCACTTGTTGGTGACAGGAAAAAGAAAGGATCATGCATCTGATTTTTACTCTAAAAGCAGTTATGACAAATCAAATGGGCTTCTCTTGATCATGACTAATCAAACAGCCTCTATGTTTCCCATGTTGAATGCAGAGATGATGAAGCTTCATCAGCTATTATGAGTCACAAGGAGCATTTTCATAGTGAAATAAACCACTCTTTTTGCATAACTCATTTACAAATTGTAATAAAATTGCTTGGCTGTAAAATATTCCTTAGAAGCTAGAAAACTTTCTGAAACTCGCCAACAGGAGAAACTCTACAAACATCAACTGCATGAAACTGGCTATAGAAAATGACCTGAATCACACTTGACCGGAGGCTCCATCTTCGTCCTTGTGGAGGTCAAGCCTCACACGTTGGAAGCAAAGGTCAATAGGGTTATTGTGATGGGAATAAATTTCTGCACCTCAATCAAATAACATGAAGGACATATTTATGACACTTGGCACAGCAGCTCCGATTACTCATTGCTGGAAGGCAGGCTGCAGGGTACCTTGAAAAACTGGCATTTTGCACCTTGTACAATCATGGCAAGGATGCCATAAATGAGGTCAAAGCAAATATTTAAAGTGATTCTGAACCACTGAACTATTCTGATGGTCAAATCAAGGGGAAGCTAGCACAGTGTAGGCTATGGCTATGTTTCTAAAATTGGCATTACTTGTAATTCATTACATACCAATATAGAGGGTTCAAACTCACATTTTTGTCAATTAGATCCTGACCGGGAGAAAAAAGTGCATGTTAGAACCCAAAAATTAGGTGTCTACCTGACTTTGTTTCATTCAATGGATTGTTTGAAACAGACAATCAATTGAATGAACAAACAAGTTCTTCGACATTTTGAACAATTCAATTGTCTGGATTAGACAATCGCTTGATCGGACACATATTAGACATTAATTTTCTGTCATCAGACAATCCTTTTTTTTTAGTGTATAATATCACGTTGACCAGGACAATGTAAAATCTTACCAACGGTACAGAGCCTTGACTCTATACTGCTTTGCAGGCACATGACGCCATATTAGAATTTATCAGAATCCAGCGACCCCGCTTGTCGTCTAATGATCTCATCAACACAGTAATCTTAATGGGCAGAAGAGGTGAGTGTTCTGTGGTGACATTTTGCTAATCACTACCCCTTCATTATATCCAGTCACTAAGGAAGACTGGAGGAAGACTTTTGGAAGATTTGCAACTTATTGAGAGCACTGACCTGTGAGTTGGTTTGGTAATTTGTAACATTTTTGTCCTACATTGCAATGTCTGCATTTTTGAAGAAATGGTTAATAGGCCTAAGTGCAATATAATAATAATATGTATACATATTCAAGAAAAAAAAATTGCTAAGCTGAGTATGGAGAATAGGCGTCGACAACATAAATCGACAAGTCTGATAACTCGTTTTGGTCTTTATGAATGATATTTGAGTGGCATCAAGGATTATTTTGTAATTATGATCCAAAAACGTCCATACTACTGAAAGTAAATGAAATATTGATATATCGCACCAACAAAAAATTACCAATTAATTTTCCTTCATTGTTTAAAATGGCGTTGTTTGGGCACTGAATCCATGGAAATGATAAGGGTTATCACTTATCAAGAATGTATTGAAAATGATTGCAGAATTCTACAGTAAGCCTTTCCTTTAAGATTATGCATGGAGCCCTGCAAATTGATGTTTGAGAAATATCAATGGCAGTAAAACAAGATTTTGAGGGTTCGAACATGCGTTGAACATGCCTTTATGTATGTTATAATCCCAAAAAGTATGCGTCTAATTTGCTCAGACCTCATGTATACACTTGTTTTGTTACAACCAGAAGTTCTGACTGCCTGATGAGCTAACCCAGCGGGCATTGTGATACAGGTCTGGTGTTGCATTTTGGTTATTTTAGGTCGAGACTACCTTGACCTAAATATATAGCCATGCATTGTATGTTACTATTTCCCCACACATAGAAGTCAAAAGCCAACGCCATCATGACGTTGTCCATTTACTGATTTCCCAAGGGACCTCAAACTGATGCCAAGGAATTATGTCGCATGAACGTTGTCCCTCAGCCAGGTTTGATTGAACTTATACTGATGTTGTACTTAAGTCAGATGTACTTAAGTCAGATGCATTAAGACGTTGCATTAATGGCAGATTTTGACGTCCACCAAAGTTTACAATTCATCGTAATTTTTTTGCAAGGCCGCCTTTATTGTAACATAATTTGAACATCAAATCGGACTTCAGCATGATGTCGTTTTCAGACCGCTTTCCCGCTGGGAATTGTCTGATGAGCTAATCGCCATAACCAGGCTTTTTTGGATGACGTTAACATGCATATTTGTCAGTTAAGAGTCCATCTTTTCACAGCTGGAAATTATCATCGCGCGGTCTAAATACTTTCAAAGAGTCATTATACGCTTCATTCATTATTAAACCAAGTAGGACTATAGATTAGCAGTCATCATTTTCATCCAATCACACTTTGACATGCCTGTACTTGCAGTATTCAGCTTTTCCTGTTAAAACTGCCCATGGCTTCTCTCTCCTGTTCTTGGAAATTGGATATTTGCATGTGCATCTTGGTTTAGAGGGGGGGTGTTGTGACTCTAGTGGCTCTTCATGCTGTGTGGGGTGTTCCAATCCTCTGTCGGTGCGTCTCACTTCCTAATAAGGTAAAGGGAAGTTTATTTTGCCCTTGGCTCTACCTAATAACACACGTTTTGACCTTTGCCTTGCGCTTCTTCCTTCTCTTGCCTTATGTCTACTGTATTTGTCGATTTTTGCTTGCAGAAGTCCATTCTGGTATTTCAATTATTGCTATCATCAGGTCTGAGGAAAATGTGCTGTGGATGCAGTATATCAAAATTGTTTACAATCTTTAATATTCAATTTATGATCAGCAGGTAATACTTTAAGAAGAAATTAGAATTATACTACAAGCTTGCCTGTCAGCATATTGTTCTTATGCTATAGTTAAACTGGTATACTTGTGTATGACAGAACATTAAGTTTTAGTGCACTCTGCCCATCCTCCCCACACAAGCCCTGCTAAAATGGACAGGGCTTTCTGCTATTTCCAACCTTTTCTGTGATTGGCTGCTTATTTAGGTCATAAGCATTTTGCAGGCAGATTTAGTCTGATTATGGACACTTAGAGGATTACTGGCAACTAAGAAAAACAGTGTAAAACTAGCAAACTTTCAAACAGTTTCATTTCAGAACTGTGAAAATACATAATTCAATGGAATTTTCGGAACTGTGAAAGCACCTTTCAACAATACACAATTTCTCCATTTGTAACTGTGTGAAACAGAAGCAACAATTTCAAACTGTGATGTAGCAGTCCCTGATTGGCTGAGCCAAAACTGGGTCAGTTAATTAAGTATTCATGAATTAGCAAAGGTTATGGGCCATTTTGTCATGGGATGACTTGGGATGATGCACTCTGCCATGCTGAGACAAAAGGGCCAGGAGGACTAACATGTAATACTAACAACATCTGACCATGCAGGACCAACGACGGTCCAAAGTGATTACAATAACATCTACAAATTTAGTTTGCTGCAGGTAAAGATATCTGTGGTATTATAATTAGTTACCACAACATCAAGACAAAGGTATTTGTTGTTTCTTCATAATTGGATCAGTTGCCCATACACAATGTACATAAAATTCTTCCTATATACGTATATATATTACCACTGACGATCTGGATTAATCAACCCAAATTTCATGACTGTGACCTTTACTTGTTTCATCCCAATTAGTGAATAAATTATGAAACGCAGGATGCTAATCAGACAAAATAAATTCCTTCACCCTCATCAATTAATCAAGGATAAAGATCATGTTCCACTTTGGAGTAATTGACACTCTACGTGGTTGTAAGTGGAATGCCAACGTTATTTCTTTGAATTTTAACCAGCTCATTATTACCAGTGATAGGGCCTATATTACCACTGATATTTAAGAAGGGGTCACCAATCTTCAAACAATTTTAAAGTAATGTTCCATATTAACTAAATGTTTAGAAAAAATAATTATCGGAATCTACCAAGAGAGACAGAAGAATATATTCACAATTTGCATGCAGGTATATAAATTTATAAGTCCACCCTTGCAAAAATTGGAATATCTCAAAGATGCCTTCTCTGATTTTTTTGAAAGGTGACCAGTTTGTAGGCTGGGGAAAATGTCCAAAAATATTATCAAAAGTTCTCTCCCATAGAACCGACCGTAAATTAATGAAGTCTCAAGGAATCGAAAGTTTTCCAGATGTGATACACAATCAACAGTTGTAAATAAACCAAGAAGAATTATTTCAACTTTGCATTTATCACACCGGAAAAAGAAATAGCTTTTCATTAATACTTAATATAATAAAAATGATAATATGATATTATTATAGCTTTTCATTAATACTTCACAAAAACTTATAGAGACTTATCAGGGTGTCCAACGAGATAAAACCTGATTTCATTGATGGTTATTTCTTCAGCTGAACTGTATGAGTGTGGTCGCAGCAATTTTAAAAATTGACTGTGTGTGGATGCCATGATTCCAAATCTTTTAAATGACTGTTTAAACACCTAGTGAAGTTGGCTAACAGCAATAACTTTTGAATTTGAAGTTTTCATGAAGTGACGAAGTTGCTCTGGCACTTTTTATGGTTTTATCTAGTGAAAGTTGTCAGATCTTGTCCAGATAGCCCAATTAGCGACACCTATAGATTATTTTTCACTGCGAGCAAGATTATCAACATCTTGACAATCCAGTTTGGAGAAAGTTGGTCAGTCAAATAGCCTTAAATCATCTTAATCTTGTTTACTCCGTCGATTTACAAGGAAGTCTCACTTCATGTGAGATTTGTATCTGATTCTCGTTTGTCCCACAGGCCACAGGGATGGAATGGTTTTTTGGGTCCTTACTGACACTACTGACGTCAGAAAGGTCATATTTTTAGTTTGTTGCTGATGTCAGGATGATGGAAAAATCTATCCTTGCTGGCTGTCTGAAGTGGGGCATTTTTAGACTCTTACTCACAGGGCTCCAGTTGGCCCCTCGTGGATATGGATGTCAGCTGCATGAACATGATATTATGACATGACATTGTTCTGACGTAAGGATGATGGGGAAAAACTATCCTTGCTGTCATCAGCAGTGTCAGGAAAACCTGATTTTTGTCCTCGGCCAATGACTGTCTTCCTGACCCTAGAAACCATAGCAAATAAGGTGGCAGTGAAGGTCAGGATGACCAATTTGTATGATCTGGACTGACAGGAAGAAGACAAATTATTGCTATCCTGACGTCAGTACAGCTAAATAAATGAATCCATTCTGACATCAGCAGTGTCAGTATGACCTAATTTTTGTTGTCAGTATCCATGGCCAATGACTGTCATCCTGACGCTAGAAACCATTGCAAACATGGTGGCAGTAGAGGTCAGGATGACACGTTTTTATGATCTGGACTGACAGTCAGGAAGAACACAAAATATTGCTATCCTGACGTCAGTACAGCTAATAAATGTACCAGTCCTGACGTCAGTAGCGTCAGTAAGACCCTCCTTTTGGTCCCTGTTTTTAGCTGGTGTTGGTGGCAGACCTCCAGGCCATATTTTGATGGCCTTGGTCTCGGTCGCAGTTTCGGGTGCTCAATCAGCTGTGACGCTGAGGTGACACATGACATCACAGTTCAAAAGCATTGAAACCAGTTTTGGATTTCAAAATGAAATATGACAATGGCAGTCACACATTGTCCATTTCCTTCTTAACAAATGATTAGTATAATAGTATTGGACTTACTTGACTATGGCTGGAACATTTAAATTCTAAAAAGTATTCAGAAATGTGGATATAATGTAGGCCTATAATTTAATTTCAGATCATACACTTTTCGTGTTTATAGCCCAGTGTGTGTCTTAGTTTAGAATGCATGCCACCTGTTTTTGCAAAAAAGCGACATTTTCTGATAATTTCAATTTCAAGCAAATTTTTTTTCCTTGCATTTCTTGCAAATGTTTACAATCTAATTTCAGCATCACGCTATTTCCTCTTCCATTTCTCTCAAACATCAAATCTTCCATGTGCCCAGAAATGCCACTGGCCTGAAGCATCTGGATATCAAGTTTTGTCCGTCTTGCACTTTCACTTGCTCAGCTGCTCGGCATAGACAGTACAAAAAAAACACTGGACCGCAAAGAAAATCTTTTTTGAAAAACATTTATCACGACTGTGTTTTTTGTTTTTTTTCCAAACCAGTGACATCTGCTGAAGACGTCATAGTTTTGTACTTCCTACCTGTGTTTGGAGCTTTCTTTCTTTTTTTCAAAGAACAGCAATAGACAAACAGTCGTATAAATGGCACAAGAAAGCTACCCAGCTGCATCCAAGTAAGTTGGAAACTTCACACTTTTTCCCTGACTGGTGTTCGACAAGGCGACCTATTGTGACCCTAAACTAAACGCGCACATGGAGCCCAGTCATGCACCCACAATATAATATGAAGAAAATCCAATATGATTTTGTTACATTTTGTTCTAAAAGCAAAGAATAATGAGACTTCCAATACCGACATTAACTTTTGGTCAGAATCGAAATTAGAATTTACTTTATTTTTGGAATATCACCCTTCTTTTCTTTTTCGATAGGCCTAAAATTAAGAACAGTAACATTCCAATGGCCTCTGACTGCAATTTTGTTTAGAATATTAAAGCAACCCTGGGGTTTAATATTGTCTGATGCAATGTAAAATTTGAAATTTTGAGTCAGCTCAAAAGATTGAGTGAGATGGTTGCACAAATTGTTTGAGCTAACATAGATTGTTGTTTTGTTATGATAATCTTTCCGTTGTCATAACTTATGACAACAAGCTACGTTAGCTGAAAGGAATTGTGCAACTATCTAACTCAATCTTTTGAGCTGACTCAAAATTCAAATTTTACAGCGTGTCTCTGATAATGTTCCAGGAAGTATAGCTGCTGCACTGGATGCCATTGGCCAAACAATGATAGTCATAAGGGATATCCTCATTTCTTGTTCTGTGATTGGCTGTCAAGGGGATTCCCTGATGACAATGTTGATATCGCTGCACAAATCAAGGAATAGCAGTTTTGTGAAGTAAAATGAAGGAATAAAGGTATTTGAGTTCAGTTTGATTCTGCCCTAAAGATGGAGACGCATGTCCGATCGCTATGCAAAAAAGCGTACTATCTACAAGGTGCGAAGATTCATGACAGAGAGTGCAACACACACCTTAGTGCGAAGCAATGTCACCTCGCTCCTGGATTATTGCAATGGCCTTTTGATGGGATTGCCTGCATCCCGTTTACAGCCTTTTCAGCGAGTTCGGAACTCTGCAGCCCGCATTGTAAAACAAGTGCCAAAAAGGTGCCACATTACCCCAATTTTGAAGGAACTTCATTGGTTACCGGTCAAATTTAAGGTTGAATACAAAATTATCCTGTTCGCTTTTAAGGGTCACAATGGCATGGCACCAAACTACATCAAGGATTTGCTAGTACCATACTGACCAAGTCGAACTTTACGATCGTCAAGCAGCACTCTACTGACCATCCCATAGTACAGTTGTAAAGCTTATGGTGGGCGAATGTTTGAAGTGTGTGGAACTGTCTACCTCCTGAATTGAGAACGATTTCTTCTTTAGAGCAGTTCAAGAAGTTGCTGAAGACTTATTCATTTAAATGTGCATTTGACTTATAACTTTTATACCAGATTTTATCATTAGCTTTTAACTTTTACATTTCATTTCGATTTTATTCAATTTCAATTTTCTATAGAGTGTATTAGAATCGTGTGAGATTACGTACTATAACATGTCATAATAATAATAATAATGATAATAGTTTGCCTGAATAGAAAGTGTGTATTTATATGAATAAAACTTTTCCGAATGGACTCTGAGATGACCAATACATTCGTTATCACAGAAATTAGCAATTTTAATTTATGACCATCCCTGGTAACCAGGTGGTACTCCACCTTCCCAGTTCTATATGGATCACCAATCAAATATTCCCTACATTGTTATTCTCACGGTTGCAGTTTTATAAATATATATGCAGGAGAAATATTTGTTTACATATTCACAGAAAATTTGATAAATTATTATATACTTATATGGCTGGAAAGCGTAGCTGAGCAGTTTTTGTAGGCCTACAGCATTGTATTAGCTCCAGCATTTAAACTGAACCTTTCAGAAAGTTGATTTTTTCCTCAACATCACACTACATATTGGTGACACATTCATCACCCCATTTTCACCAGCTTTCTTCTCTTTTCCAATTATTTTGCCAATCGCTCGACAATGGAAATTTACGACTTCTGCAAGAGCCAAAAATAACGAGTGCACTTGACGGTTACTTATCTAAGGAAGATTTACAAGCTGCAAAGTGTTTGACCTTGCAATAAACTGATTCGATTAAGTCCTTTCTTATCTTGCGACTAATGACAATTAGTGCTTCGTTTAGTATTCCATTGCGCTTAGAGTACATGTCTTATTTTTCTAATTGCTGCACTCTCAAGTTCATATTCATACTGAGTGTCCTTTCTTTTTGCTCTTTAATGATTTTGCAATGTATACAGACAAGTAAAGGAAAAGTTTGACAATCCACGTACCTGACAAGTTTGACAATAGAAATCAGAAGTTTGTTGAAAAGCTTTTTAAACAGGGAACCCTCTGCTCATGACTTACAACCGAAGAATGATGAGTACTGACATTCAGCTACTAGATAGTGGACATCAATGACCTCACCACAGGCCCTATCCATAGCGCTGATATGCACTGTCAATTTTTCATTGAGTAACTTGTTACCTCATTGATACTCAGTTGATGACTTGTTTTGATAGCATTGAAAGTACAGGATATGACCTCACAAAATGCTCCCTAAAATTGTGTTGATACGAATGTGTTGATACATGAACCTTAGAACTGATATGTCGCTCAGTGGATAAGGTATTCGCCTGGTGACTGAGATATCGTAGGTCCGACTCCCTACCGTGGCATGGAAAAACTGAGCAGATCCACCATAACTCTTTGCGTCACTTCACCCAGGTGTAAATGGTACTTGGCTATAGGCAGTGAGGGCTATTGTAGAGTGACTAAGCATTGTGTGCACTGGAAATGATTGCCTGGTTGTGTACTCCCTGGGAGTTGAGAAAGGCTCATGCTAGAACAGGCCTGCCAAGGGTGTAATTATGTAGTCTGTTGAGACTGACTTTGTTGGGGCGATGGACTATAAAAAATTATACTATTACATCTACATTTACATTTATGTTTAGTGCATACCAGAATATTGCAGATCTCAAATTGCAAAATTTTAGAAACTAATTAGATGATGAGAATGACCATTAAAACCATCTTTCAAAATTTTACTTGCAGAACGATTTACTGTGGATAAACAACAGCTGTCTCATCTATTGTAAAATAGTAGCATTCAAGAAAAATATTGGACAAGCAGCGAATAAATACAAATTCCAATGGCAAAAATGACTGTAAATTAATATTGATGGTATTTGTCTCTTCTCGTGGTTAACCAGAAGCACCTGTTGTATTCGCTAGTCAAAATGGGACCCCGCCTTGACCGGACGTTATTCTTGCACGTCAAACTGCAATTTCCTTCTTTGTTTAAGCAATGTCCTTCAATTAAACCTGCAAATTGCCTTCTTTCAGGTAAACCACATGGTAGCCACATGGTATCATCACATTGGGTGTCACATGAAATCGATTTTTTTCTCTCCAAAATATTCCCTATATTGTAGGCCTGTAATTGCCTTTCAGTTTACAATCTACTTCACTGGTAATAATAATACAATTCCTGCTTGCAATTCAATGCAGGTAAATCAAATCGTCCTGACACAAATGGTGACTTTGACCTTTGAATCTTATTGTTGATGTTGCAATGACAATGAAAGTTGAACACTCACCAAAACTGAGATATATGCAGTAGTTAGATACCAATTTTTGAGGCTTCTTAAACTACGTATGTTTTTAAGTGGCAATCATTGTAAAATATGCCATTAAATTATTACTACACTGTTTGCAGCCAGGCCTTACAGTCTGTCACTTTGATATAGAAAGAGTGGACTGTTGCACTGTGAAAATGGCACTTTGTGTGTCATCATGCTGACGATCTGTCATCATACCCAAGACTTTCAATGTTAATTTGATTTAAGGAGGCTTATCCCGCTTGTTGGTAATGTAATTAAAAGGATTAGCACCAAGTGTCCTTCATAATTCCATACTACATGATATTGGTGACGGCCAAATGAAAGGATCATGCATCTGATTTTCACTCTAAAATCAGTTAATGACAAATCAAATGGCCTTCTCTTGATCATGACTAATCAAACAGCCTCTACGTTTCCCATGTTGGATGTAGAGAAGATGGCACTTCATCAGCTAGCATGATTCACAAAGTGGATTTTTCACAGTGAACTGGTCCTCATTTTTTCTATATCAAATGACCAAGCTTTTCACTGCGAGGTCTGACCTGTACAATGTTTTAGACTTCATTCACAGTGCATACGGAGTGTACCCTTCAAAATGTGCCAGGCATATTCCTGTCAATTATTTGTAATCAATCAATCAATCCTACAACAATCAGTCAGTCAACAATCAGTCACTCTGCCGGTCTATTCCAGTTTGCTGAAGAGCCTTTTTCCTGACTCTGATGTAACACTCATCAAGGAGAGTCCTCTGTTAAACACTTGATACCGAGCTGCATTAATCAGTGCCAGGGAAGGACCGTTTGCAGCAATTAGATCAGTAAATCTTTTTGGTGCCTCGCTAAAGTGGAGTATGACAAAACACAGGGGACACGTGATGTTCTCTTTAGCAATCGGAAAGAAGAACAACAAAATACAAATGGGCAGACAGCAAACCGTCATGCCAATCCCATCCATCATTTGGCAAATTGTTAATGTTTGTTATCGTTCGGCCAAATTGCAAATTCATAGCAACTCACAAATCAACAGAGCTCAACAGCGCAGTGACGGAATGATACGCACTGTTTAGGCCGCGTGGGTTTAATTGTTGTCCCATCCATCTCGTTCATTGCTCTAACAAAACATCACTGGCCAATAAAGAGAAATCATGAAAAACTATCATCAAAAGGCATGGATAATGCCATGTGGGATACAATTGGAAATGCCATTGAGAATTGGTGCGCCTTAGTTCACACTCGAGCAGTTTTACATTCGGAAATTTAGTATCGCATTTGGAAATTAATATAAATCATTCATGATGCTTGTTGCTCTACATTACGTGATTGACAAAATGTCAAATGTCTTCGACGTGTCATGATTTTTCTTTCTCGGCACTGACCCCTCTCGGCGGCGATTGGTCAATTCTTTGAGCATTTGTTTTATTGCGCACTACCATTACTTGGTTCATGTGCACATTCAAAAGCTATAATGTTTGGTGCAAGAACTGTGTTTGCAAACATCAATCACAATATCCTATGATCAATGAGAACAACAACATTTTATCCGCAAACCGACATTGTCCAACAACCATGCACACCTTGTGAAGTGCTGGCTTCCTGTGAAGCCAGCTCATTTTGTCACTGTTGGGAGTGGACTAGCAGCATTTCTCTAGAGGTGCTCTACACTATCACAATGCCCAGAACAGTGCTTAGAGGGCTGCACTTGGCATATATATCTCTCCATCAGTCTATCTATGTGATTTAAAAGAGAAATAAACGAAGAATTTTGGTTGAAATTTTGGTAAAATATAACTTGAATATTGCTTCTCCACTGATCTGTACTCTACAGTCAACTTAAAGCCTCAGAATATTTGCACAATTTCATTGTGTGTGTTTCCGTACAATGATTCCGTATGGCGAAACACAGTCATTTGTTATTCAAAATGCATCCGACTTCTTCTTCTGGTAGTCTGGGCAAATTGACCAGGTTGACCTTGAATTGTGGACTCTGATTGGTCGTCCCCGGAAGGTCGAGTGAGGTCATGACTTTTTGGAAAGCTTTGATTGGCCAACTGGACAATTGAATTTATCCATGATAAAAAGTGAAACCCAAGGCCAATGTCATCTCAATGAGAAGAAGCTTCACTTATTAATCAAAGATAAATATTCTCCTTAGTGACGTCATGTGTTTTCATCTCATTGGAAAAGAATCCATGCTCCCTCAAGCAGTTTGATAATATCTCACATTGACTAAAGGCAATACATTACCCGTTTCACTTACTGTTAAGCAGCACTGTATATTTGCATCGGGGCCTACATGTAGATCTAGGTCTCCTAAGAACAATTCATCTGCATGCATTCCTGGAGTCCTGCTTGAAAATATGGAATACAACAGAAATTTTCATAGAAATTGACAACTTTGGCAACTTCTACTGGAGCACATGATGGTTCAATTCAATCGTAACTTCTTCCAATGACCGCCACAGGGAAGAAAATGTTGCCGTTTACAAAAACTCATGTTACAGCATTAACCCCAGGTGAGCTAGAGCAGATGGTAATACATGGAAATTCAGGGGATTTGTGAAGGTGGGGCACATCCAACCAAAAATTCAAGTTCTTGCTAAAATAGTAGTTGAGGCTTGCACAGAGTGTCAAATTGGCCTATCTAACTATTCTACTTTACTCTATTATATTATATTTTTATTTTTTCAATTCTATTATATTCTATCAGTTGCATCACAAGTAGACATCAACTAAATTTTTGCCAGATTTGGAAAACTGGATAGCGTGATGAAAACATCTCGAAAATGTGACAAACAGGTTGCATGTTTCTTCATGATCCCAACAAGCAGAAAAAAAAACATGTAAAATGTTTGTTCACATGTCGGACATGAAGAACTCTATTTCCATAATTTTCAAAAACATACATGTTTTGCCATGCAATTCAAATGTATATACAGTGAAAGTCATCTTTCTTGCACCCAAATCTTTGACATTGTATTATTAACTTATGTCAGTGAAAAATATATCTTAGAGCTCTTTGTAGATTGCTGGTCCACTGGAAAAATTAATTTTCTTGTTTTCAATTTGCAAAATAGTTTGTTTATTTTCACCTATGCTACTAGATATGATTAGCACTGGATCAACTGATTTATCCTAACTAACACAAGCAAAACATTTTTGAGCAAGTGACATCAACAATCAAGTTGAAAGTTAATTTTTAAACTCTTTGACCCGCCAATCTGCAAACAGCTATAATTAACATTAGGTACATATACACAATTTACAAAAGAAACAAGACTATAACAGGAACGTTATTCATTATCTGACTCCAGCATAATATATATGTGAGGACAAGAGAACTTGGGAGTTCTCTATACATGTGCGGTGGATATTTCTGTGACAGGAAGACTCTTTCTGGATTTTTGTTTGACATGGACATGGCCCGAGGGTCGCCTGCATTTGTACAGCATGTGAGATCTCTCGACGAGTGATGCAATAATCTGTCTGTCTGTCCGTCAAACGGGGCTCTGGGCGATGGCTGAAGCGGTGTCACGCGAGCGGTCTGTCTCTTTGGAGTAACCGGAGCAGTTTCCCAGCTATCTTCTTTCAAAATACACGAAAAATAAACATAAGACGGCCCCGAGGGGCCACATCTGATATATTTCAACCTGTAAATCTCACAAGCCCTTTGACAGTTTGCCTCAGCAGCTGAGGGCCTATCATACACTGTAAAATGGCTGGATTAAAGTTACTGTACACTATATGGTACATAAAAGTGACAAATACTGTTCTGGCTTTTATACTTCGACAATTAGCTGTTTTACTTTATAAATAAGACTTTAATGGATGTGGCTTAAAGCTCGTGTGTAATTGTTTCAGTCCCTCTGAACATCAGACACATTCTGACTAAAATGTAGCAAGCACAATTTGTAAATATACAGAATGCCCAACTCATATGAGCATTTCAATTATGAAGTGCTGAGAAGGTGAAGATGCCTCCTTTGCTTACCTCTCACAATGGTCATCAGTTATCTGAGGATGAATTGTACTGATCAATGACCAACAAGAGGCAATTTGAAAGACTGTGAGATTGTCTCGCTGTGAACCGTATGGAACACCCATAATACATGAAAGTATTGTGAGGACCACTTATAAGCTTCCTTATAAGAGGCCCCTTTCCTACATTTGCTCATGCCATGGACCCCAATAGGTTCTACTAACCATTTACCCTGAAGTACCTTGTAGGGTTCTTGTAGACTCCCAATACAAGGGTTCTTTGACCTAGGGTGCTTCCCAAGCACCCTATTAAAAGGTGCTTCAAGGCTGTATTTGTGATGAGGCGAAGCACCTTATTCTTGTTCTAATCCCTTTTCTTTCTTAGACTGTGGTTGTCTCTTCTGAATGGGTCTTTTAGAGCAAGAGTGTACACGAAGTTTAACAGTGCAGAATACATCTTTCCCATTCTCCCATTTTCTCGCTTTTTCACTGTCATCCTCTTGATTTGCCAAAGCACCCAGTCACATGCTTAATCCACAATGATGTAATGGAAGTGAAAGTAAAAAATGAAGTAAGAAAGAGGTGTTATACCTTGCTATCAGAGAGGATGAAAGGTTATTTAATGGCAGAGATGAAGAAACGAGATATAGAAGGCCTCTCTTGTGACTGGAGTCGACCTTGGCTCAGTCTATACTGTTACTGTACGGTTATCAAAAAAGAAAAACAAGAGATGAAATAGGCCTATAGGAGGTGCAGCCTCCTTACATTGTAGCCATGTGCCCTAAACATTTTGGAGTTACCTTTAATCTTGTCACATTAATATATTTTCATTATTAAAAAGATGGCTTCTTCTGTGATGTAAGGCTCCCATAAAATAGTCACTTTTATAATGAGGTAGAGGACTCAGTGGAGGTTTAATGGGACATAGTATTGTATAATATGTGTAATAGGCCTACTATACACTTTGTGTGTCTGTCCAACTGGAAGACACATCACTTCAGATAGGTTAATTATAACATGGCAAAGCCAGATAACTTGATCTAAAGTTGTAATATTCAATTTGCGACACTTTACCGCAGAGTGTTGTGTCTTGTAAGTGTTGTCCTCAGAGTATTCCAATCATATTTTCCATTCAAGAGATATCACATGCAATAAAAGTATAATAAATGAACCGTTCCATGTGGATAAATGGATGCTCCTATGTGCCAGTAAATAAATCTAAGGCAATAAGTCCCTGACTCTGCCACACATTATTTTCTAACAGTGTTTCACGGGGTAGGTACTGTTACAAAATAGCAGGCTGGATCATCTATAGTTTAGCATTAACTGTTCGTTATAATCACCTTTCTCGAACCTCAGGTCAAAAGAGTCAACACTTGAAACCAATTTAAATGAGATTGAAAGAAGCATACATTGTGTGACCATGTTCACAGCAAGGTTCTTTTTAAAATTTTAAGGAAGTTGGTTCCATGTAAACTATAGGGGGAACCCATATATCCAGTCACATTTGGATGCTTTTAACATACTAATTTTGCTCAATGCTGAACAACTTAGAAGTTTGCATGAATGTCGCCAATACTATTGAGCTTGAATCCAAGGCATAATAAATTAGACTGCACCTACCCTTTTGCAGCCAGACAGCAAAATGCGAGTCGTGATCATGACTGTCCCAATGTGTCCCGACAATCCATGTGTACTGGATATTCCATATAAGAAGTATGTAAGACTATATACAGTGCAGTAACACCTAGCTTGTAGTGCCACTAGTTAATAACTTTTAAACATTTGACATAAACTGTCCTGGGCGTGGTAATCTATGTAAGTAACACACATTGTGCCTTGCGATAAATTTGTTCACAGAGCATGGTAATCCACTATGCCTCTATTCACTGTGGCCTGAATACTTATTGTGAGCTATTCCAGGTCATTCAGTTGACTTGGACATTTGGATTCTGCCATAAAAAGTGTGCCCCGATGTGCCCCAAGTTTATTGTCCCTATGAGCCCCGATGTGACTATTACACCAAAACGCTAATTTCTCACCAGTGATTGTGTTTATTAGGAAACAATTCATAACTTTTCGCTACGATGTATCAAATTCATACAAGCATTGAGAAAGCCACGTTGTTCATGGTTTGTCAAGAGAATGGCTTGAATTCAACCCCTCTGAATTTACTGCAGTGGTAGGAAATAAACTTTTCCTCACCATACTTCTGCATGTGACTGTAATATGTCAATAAAAGATAGAAACATCAGGATGTGAAATTACAAGATATGATGGCACCACCATATATACCTTGCCAGTAACCGAGAAAACCCCACCGTCCCATAGTGCCCTGTGTCCCAATGTGCCCTGGTTCCCTCTATTGAAGGGTGTCCTTGAAAGATTGTTACTTATTTCCTATTTGTTTAGACCAATCCATTGGTCACTACTAAACTGATTATTGTCATTTATTGAGCAATTTGCACATGTTTAGGTAGTGCTATGGGAAGGTTTAGGGTGTCACAAAGTTTAAACTCAATGCTCCCTGGGGACAGCTCAAGGCAATAAACAATCAGGCTAAGGAATGACCGGTAAAATACTCTTAGATTAGATTATCAGACAATCGAACAGGTCCATGACAAGAACTAGGCAGCCATAAGGAGAAATGGTTATGCAAAAGGAAAGTGGAGATTGAATCAACAATATTATGGATAGAATAATCAGCAGGCAAATTAACTTAACTGAAAAGGAATTTGGAGAATATTGCAGACATCTCACCTCAGGGTGTTGAAGAGAATCTGATATGGAGGAATATGGGTTACTTAACAAAGACATAGGAATTTAAGTAACAGATTTCACCTTACATGTTCTTGGAAAGCATGATCCCTAAAATGGGTACCACTTTGCATGGTACGATGCTGAAAACAAGTGTCTCAGCGTGTCTATAGTTGTCCACAACCCTGAACTGATTAAGCAAGAGTTTGATTATTCAAACACAGAGGGTGACTTATTGAACAGTTATGATAGCCATTGACAGCTAAAGATCGTTCATTTGACGGAATTATAGATCACTGTTTTTTACATGCCAAGTAGCTCTGGACAGCCTTACACCTGTTTTTAAGTTGTATTTGGGCATTTGGTGCATCCATGCAGTCGAATGTAATGGGGCTACGTGATTTATGTAAAGCAACCTACCAGACCTGCCAAGCTATCATATATAAGTATACGATATGGTGGTGCCCTGTCCTCAAAGTGGCTGAGGACCTTTCTTCAGACAAAACATATATGAAGAACTCTCACACAATGACTGAGAGGGAACTGTCTCTCAGTCAATAACAGGCCATGGATTGGAGGCAAATTTCACAGTATTAATTACCTCTTCCTGGCATCTAGACTGCTTCGTCAACGTGGAAACATGATCGAGTGAAGGAACCGTAAGGAAAGGCGGAGTTGCAACGATGCTAGTAAAATGTAAGCTAGATTTTGATTGGCTGAGCAATGTGAGCATGATGAAACTTCTCAACCAGCTGCCAACCTGACAACTGACCATGTGACAGGAAGTTAATAGCAGTCATGTGACTGTTGATGAGGTCATGTGGCTGGTCAGCTGACCCACTGCGTAAGTAGCACTGAAGAAAAATTGGTTTTTGATAGAATCAACTTGCACAACACTGCATTCAGCAGCTCACAGTTCATAAAGGCGAACTCATGGGTTTAGATAACCCTCATTTAGAAACTCAGAATTTGAGATGTCTAAATTAGATTTTCCAAGAAAAAAATATTTATTTACTGTTCACAGACAATCATGTGTATAATAAACAACAAGTATCTGTCAAGATTCTGTCAAGTTATAAGAGACCCATCTCAAATGTGTCAAGTTATAAGATGCCCATGTCAAAATGTGTCAAGTTATAAGAGGTTTATCTCAAAATGTGTCAAGTTATAATTATAAGAGGCCTATCTCAAAATGTGTCAAGTTATAAGAGGCCTATCTCAAAATGTGTCAAGTTATAAGAGGTCTATCTCAAATGTGTCAAGTTATAAGAGGCCTATCTCAAAATGTGTCAAGTTATAAGAGGCCTATCACAAATGTGTCAAGTTATAATTATAAGAGGTCTATCTCAAATGTGTAAAGTTATGAAATGCCTATCTCAAAATGTGTCAAGTTATAAGAGACATATCTCAAATGTGTCAAGTTATAAGAGGCCTATCTCAAATGTGTCAAATTATAAGAGGCCTATCACAACTTATAAGAGGTTCGTCTCAAAATCTGTCAAGTTATAAGAGGTCAATCTCTGAATTTGTCAAGTCTTAAATTAATATATTGATTTCAGATGCTTTTTCTGCTGGATAGGATGGAATATAGAGGCTAAATTGGCAACTGTTTTTTCTTTTGTAAGATTCGCATATAAGGGCATTTTTTGTTATTTCCTGGGTCCAAAGGTAAACTGGAAATGGTTGTACGTGAATGACTTTGTCTCAATGATACTGAGATCAACTATATGCTGAGACTCACTGCACCAACTGACCCTACTCTTTTTATGATTGTATGCCATTATAAATGTAATTTTTTTTGTTCCAAGGGAGTATGCATTGCAACTCCGCTATATTGTATTCCTGAATTATGTTATAGTATCAAACCATATTTTATTCTAGGAATACTTTTTTCTATTCAAAGAACACATTTATATTTTGACCACCATGTGGTGGTTCTGCATAGTGTTATTTCATAAAACGTAAAATACCAGATCAATGTCAGTCGACAGACAATATGTAATATGCCATTGTCAGGAGAGAGTGCTTTGCATTTGTTAGATGCTGACTATGCTGTTGGACAACGGTGGTGGCGCTTTGTCAGCAACACCCCATGTGAGTAAAAAGTAGCAACTAACCAATTTTGTAAAATTTACCTGTAGGAAAATTTTTGTTCTGAAGATGTCACAAAAATAAAATCTCATGCATGACAGGATAAACCCCCTGCACTCTCTCATAACCTGGCACCCCTTTTACCCTCAGCCTAACCTTTTTCCACCACCACCAGTTACTTCATTTGCCTGCAACAACCCTCAACTACCCTCATGTGCTCTCACCTAATCTCATATTCCCTCAACTGTCCTTCGCTTCCCTTAACTGCCCTTGGCTTCCCTCAACTACCCTCAGTTTCATCCTATACACTCAGCTTCCTTCAACCACTCACCTCAAAAATGTTTGGCTTCCCTCAATTACCTTTGGCTTCCCTCAGATAAACTCAGCTTCCCTCAGATAACCTCAGTTTCCCTCACTATGCTCCGCTTCCCTCGTGGAACTCCTGCTTTTCTCACATATCCTCCGGCTCCCTCAACTACCCTATGCTTCCCTTAGCTATCTTAGGCTTCTCTCAGATACACATTGTACCCTTTGCTTCCCTCGAATACCCTTGGCTATCCTCAACTACCCTCTGCTTCCCTCAACTATCCCTGCTTCCCTCAGATACCATGGGAGAAACCTTCAGCTTCCCTCAATTACCTTCTGCTTCCCTCAGCTATCCTAGGCTTCCCTCAGCTTCTCTCAATTATCTTCTGCTTCCCTCAAATATCTCTAGACTTTGCTACCCCATCATGAAACACTTTTAACAATACATTTCTATAGATCTGGTGGTGAAACAGCATAACATATGTGCAATAAATAATCAGTATATACTTACATTCATATCACTGCATTATTAACCAGCTGACAAGGCCATCAAACAGACACAAAGGAAGTTGTAAATATATATACCAGGCTTAGCAATGCATGAGCACAAATCTGCTCAAGCCATGCTCAAGTTTAATACTTCATAATCACTGGAAGCTGAAAGCATAATTGGTCCATAATCCTTCACTGAATTTTAAAAACCTTTTTAAAGTTGCCTTCGTAAAATGTATTGTCATTGTCCAAGGACGGATGCAGGGGCGGGATGGAGGGATGCATCCCCTCCCCCACCAGACCAAAATTTATATATTTTTACATGTTGATTTTATCCTTGCGCAGTCGTGTTATGTCGCGAATTATGCGTTCCATGACGCGACAGCCCGATAGACCCCCCCACCAGAAATTTCAGGATCCTCCCCTGTCATTGTCATACCTATAGATGAAATATATTTTGTAATGCTTTTGGAGTGAGGACTCGATATCAAAACTGCATGATGTCCCTATTCCACGGCATTGGATCGAGTATACACTGTTAACCCAGCTGCCGGCAGTTACCGTTAAAACAACAATACGTGCCCTAAAAACCACAGTTTTCTGCCGTAAAATGGCACTTTTCAGTATTCATTATGGTAGCTGCCGTAAAAAGTAACTTAGCAGGTTTTACAGTGTATGTAAAATTGGAAGAAGCTGTTATGACATTGTGATTTAGACTGGGTCAGATTCCCCAGCTTCTAGCCAATGAGAATCCACCTCAACTGTAGGCCTACATAACAATCTCAAGTTCTCAACATTGTCTTCGTGAGTTCTCGGGCAAGGTAGAGTGTCATGGCGCCTGATGGATGCAAAGTAAATAAGAGTTCATTATAAATCGAGCATTGTGCATATGCCTTATATATATATATATAATATATATACTTTTTTTGACACTGGTCAGTGAAAGTTTTTGTGAATTATTCGTGGGTGTCACTGGAAGGTTTTTTTTTTGCGATTTAAGAACAATGCACATGCACATCAGATGGACCTACGGGTCTGTGGGTCCATCTGAAATGCATGTGCATTGTGCAACTTACATCCGAGTGCATAGAGTATTCCTCTTGGAGTGGAGAAAAAATAGACAGATAGATCTAGATAGATATCGATAGACAGAAAGATAGATAGATAAATATGGCAAGTGCAGCCTGTGAGCCTAGTTTTGGGTTCTCACTAGATTTGGTTGAAGAGATCAGGGAGAGAGCAGAAGTCCTCAACGAATTACACATTTAGCTGGGATTTTGCTCATGAAGGTCTACTGAAAATTTGGGGTTCCCTACCCAGCTAGGGTTCGTCAAAGATATCTGTCATTATTAACAGATTCCCATATATGTTTCATTCAATTTATCAGTATATTGAGAAGGGCATTACATCTATTCTCTGCATGATCAATAAGAAAAGTGTTGATGCAGTCGCCTGGTTTTGTTACGACAAAAATTAATGGTTTAAGTTTTTTCTTTCCTGTAAATCCAGTCAGTGAGTACATGTATAAATATTTTGATAGGCCATAAACTGAGATTCAAAGGGATTATGGCTCATACAAATGAAGATAATCAGTGGTTTAAAAAACAAAAGTATCTGTCGTAAAAGTTAGAATGAAATTTCTAGTCGCACTGCTCGCTGCTGATATATGTGTCGCAGTACATCGCATTGTCCATTTCGATAGTGAATACAGAGCACAGCATTCCACCATGAGAGCGTTCCTCTTGATTTTGTTTCTTTCCTCCGTTCTCTCACAAGAGTACGAGACAGTTGTAGAAACTGAAGAAACACACGACGGAGAACCACAGGGGTAAGTTTTTCCATTGTAGGGGTGAGTAATGCAAAAAGAGAGAACCAGTTCACTGTGAAAACACTTTGTGACTCATGATTGCCGATGAAGTTTCACTTTCTCTACGTTCAACTTAAGAAACATAGAGGCTGTTTGATTACTCATGATCAAGAGAAGGCCATTTGATTTGCCATAACTGATTTCAGAAAAAAAGATGTATAATCCTTTCGTTTGCCTGTCACCAACAAGCAAGATTAGTCTCATTAAATAAAATTAACATTGAGAGTATGGGTACATGATCATGACAACTCATCAGTATGATGTCTCATGAGTGCCATTTTTGCAGTGAAACAGCCCACTCTTTATGCATATCAAATTTACAGACTGTAATAATTTAATTCATAAAGACGATCTGTAACAGTTGAAAAATGAACAGTACTTACTTTTAGCTGTTTTTGGACATCAATTCTGCCAGAACATTGAAACTGAGCTGAAAGTTCAAGCCTCACTGGTAGTTTTCATTTTATTGTTTCAAATGGCGGATGGACTGTGTCACACTGAAAATCTTTTGACTAGAACGGTAGGTCAAAATGACTAATAAAGTAAAGTAAAGTGACAAAAAATAAATAAAATTGTCGTAAATTTTACTCATTTTTTAAATACTTTTTTTATTCTAGAAGCTAACAGGTGGGTTTAAATCACTTATAAACCTTAAAAATGGATTCCCCATGCTAATTTTACAGGAAATAGAAGTGTTGCACACCCTTCTAGCCCAAAAATTAAGAAATTTAGGCTGACCGACATTCTTTTTTTTTTAGGCCATTGTCCATTTTCACAAAATTCTCAAGGATACTCTCTTCTGACCCGCCATGTGTGTTTTACGGAAGGTCCAAGGAGCCCGAATCCATCGCGAAAAAAACTTTATTCATTGATGCGGGATATAACCCTCTGAATCGACTGTAAAAAGCACAATATTTTATCAACGAACTTGCTATTTCAGAGATTTGACACAATAATTTATTTTCTTTCAGGTCTGAAACTGTAGTCAGTAAGTCAATATATCATAATTCCATACAAAGATTTATATTTGTCTGCATTCTTTTTTAATTTACAGATGTTTCTATGAATGTTTCATTCTCTTTTTAGCATCAAAACCAATAGGCGAACAAGGAGTAGTCGAAGAAGTTATCAGTAAGTCATCAATTATTCCTAAATCCATTTAATTCATTCTTCCTTTTTGCCGATTATCACTTTCATACATTGGGCTGCTCTAATGAAGACGCTCTTGATGGGGTTTTGCGTCTGCCTGTCCCTTGGCCATTTTACTTTTGAATTCCCTATCCCTTTGCAATTTTACCAATGGTACTTTTGAATTCCCTGTCCCTCAGCTCTGAATGGGGTTTTATGTATACACTCTACAATATCCCCTGGTTATTGTACTTATGAATTCCCTGTCCCTTGGCCATTTTACTTTAGAATTCCCTGTCCCTTGGCCATTTTACTTTTGAATTCCCTGTTCCTAGGCCATTTTACGTTTGAATTCCCTGTCCCCCAAAACCCCCCATCCAGGGCCTCATTGTTTACTCGCTGTAGAGAAGACTTGGGTAAGTAGTGCCAGTTTTTGCCTTTCGGGTAATGTCATTGCCAGACAATGGTCTCTGATCTAGGTTATTTCGCAGCATGCTAAAGGCAAGACACAAAGATGGAATTAAAATCTGAAAGAAAAAAAAATCAAATGTCATGCCATTGGCAAAACTTATCCCAGTGGAGATAGCATAACTTACCCTTAAATTATTTTGTGGGTCTTTGGTGTGTCAAGTATCAATCAACAAAATTGAATTGTTGAGTCACTGTGGAACATTTTACATACTGGATAATGGTAGTTTGTAATTTTACCCAAACAGTGGGTGGCACCACAGGGACACTATTAAGTATCCCACTCTGGTCCCATTTTACCTTTGAACTGTGGGTCACCGGCTAACTAGGTCAGAGGTCATTTAACTGGGTTAAAGGTCACATAATTTGGTAAAAGGTCATATTTCTAGGTCAAAGATCAAAGACCAGCTTTTATATATATAACAATTGATGTAAACCAATACTCATGACGACATGTCAACAAAACTCAGCAGAAGTTTTCAACTGACTTCAGATCCAATTCGGGTTCTGCAACATGAAAGTGTGTTGTCGAAAGCAGTAAAGACTTTGTGAACGTTTTCTGCTAACATTTGTGACAATTGAAGGCACTGAAACAAGAGAAATTCAAGAATCAGAGGCGGCCTTTTTCTGGCTCTTAGCAACGAATGCCATTTTGCATTTCGAAAGCCCAGGCTTTTTCCACAAGACATCAACTTTCAAGCAGCCGCACAGTAGAAAAAACAGCTGAAAACTATTGAAGCCTGTGGCGTAGGGTGACTCCTCGCTATTTCAGGGAGAATTTCATTCTCCCTGAATAAATTCAAAAAAGTCATGGTTCAATTGAACCGCGTTATGTTCTGAAAAGAACGGAAGAACCTAACAGAAGAAGAATACTCATGACATTATTTCATTCTATGAAATATTTGCATCACCTTGGTTCAGAATCCCCTGTGATTGGCACAAATAATCCAATTGCACATCTTACCCCGGTCTCATCAATTGGTTTGTGAATTGTTGTGCATGCATCTAAACTTTCTTCTGATTTAAAATTGTGGTCACTTAGTTGGTTCCTAAATTATTGCTGCAATTTGGGTTCCTTAATGTCTCAGGTCTCAACATTGTGTTTCAACAGCCAAATAATTAAAATTGCAGTTCTAACTTATCTTTTCTTTATTATCAATATAGCAAATGAAGTAATTGCCAGATTAAATTCTACAAGTAAGAGTGAAGGATTTGTAGGATTGAAGAACTGAGTCATTTGTTCAATTCACACATCTTGGTTGTCCTTCTATTTTCCAAATTTCAGCTTCCAAGCCTTCCAAACCAAAGGCCTACATACCAAGCTGTGGAGCCCCCTTAACTGCTCTGTCCGAGAAATTTGGACAAAAATTAGTAGATGAACACAACAAATACAGGGCAAAGGAAAATGCAGGTCTCGGGAAAATGGTAAATAGCCTAATATTTTGAGTCAATTTTTCACCAGATCAAAGGTGATCTAAAAGGCTCTAGATTATGGGAATAATTGTGAATGTCTTATCATTGCTTTGTTATTATTTTGTTGTTCTTTTGGTCATTAATTTGCAAATAGGTCGGTATGGCGGTTTCAACGCATTTATGAATTATTTGATTAGGCCTATTTGTAAAATAATTGTTATTGTAATGTCTGTTGAGACTGACTTTGTTGGTCTAATGGACTATCCCACTAAGATTTCAGCCTCTTGAATGTGTTCAACTGTACACAGCCTGTCTACTAAGTTATTAAGTTATGAATTGAATAATTATTTCTAATGCTTTTCCCCCTTATTTCAGGTCTGGGACAGGCATCTGGCCAGAAGAGCCCAAGAGTTGGCAAATACCTGCGTGACCAATCACGATTTAACAACATTGTGAGTTATTTTTGGCGTATTTAGTGGACTTCCAACTATATTTCAGATGGTCCATTCCGCGTTTACAAACACTGTTGAAATGCAAATAAAGCACAATTATTTGGGTGCTAATTGGTTGATAAACACCATTAGAAATTAATTTATATAGTTTTAATAAACATGGCACCAACAGCAGCCTGCCAATATCAACCAAATAATAAAACTACTTCTGGAACTTTGCAAAATGTCGGGCCCATGCAATGTCAATGAATCACAGACATTTATTTAACGTGGGTAGGCAAGCTAGATCAGAAACTTACTTCCAGTTGGGCCCACGGCACCTGAAATTTACGTCTAATGAGAACGACGACGTCATGGAATGACATGATGGCCAGCCTGGGGATTGAACCCAGGTCCCTCGCTTGTGAAGTTGTGAGGCGAAAATAAATCATAAAGTCATCCACAGTATTGTAATTCAAGACTTGTGATGCTAACCCCTAGTGTGTGAAAATAATTCTTTATTACTAGACGCATAGTAAGCCCTGCTTGTGTTATTGTGCGCCACAGTTTGTGATTCTGATCAGCCAAACACAAGGATGATCCATAACCAACCTAAGCAAGAATCATGCTCTCAGTCAATGAAGCAAATTTGCAGGATACATAATCTATTACTTATTGGGTGGATAATAATCCTTTCAGAATGTCTTTTTCAGATGTAACGGAGAAAAACTAGGTCAGAACTTGTATGCAGAGACAATCTTCAACATCTCAGCTCCCGTGTACCACTGGTGGATCGAAAAGAATCACTACGATATGAATTCCCTGAGCTGTGATCCCGGCAAGCAGTGCGGTCATTACACACAGGTACATTGCTTGAATTCCTGGTTTTGCCTTGGTCGACCTTTATAGTTGCATGACAGCGCATATATCTAAAAAATTAAGCTTTACTAAAACCTTTTTTTGGCCTTTTCCTCCATATCAATTATAAGTAATATCATTCCAATCAGGTTTGTGGAAATGCCAAATGTTTGCTGACAATGAACGGAATGAAAAACCAAACTTCCATGCAAAAACTACCATGGTTGTTTCAAAAAAACATTTTGGGTTTCCAAAAAACATTTGAAATTTCAAAAACCGTTTTTGTCCTAGTTTTTTGGAGTGTATTCCAATGGTACTCCTTCATTTTTAAAAGTTTATTTTCAGGGGAAAATTGATGGTAGAACCATGCAAATCAAATAGAAATTCTGCGGATTTTTGTTGGATTTTAATCTTTAGATACCCTGCTTATGAATCAAAATAGATTTTTAAAAGTAATTTTAAAATAATTGTCAGCATAAACATACTTTTTGACTAACTGGTAGCTAGGGTGCTGGAAGGAAATGAGGGCAACAGGAGCCGGACGTGAAATAGCAAATTTAACTTATGCTACAACAATTTAATGTACTGACGATAATAATTTTGAAGATATATACTAACAAATTTGTGCCAAAAATAAACCGAATAAGGATTTCTTTAAGATCAACTCAAAAGGATAGTCTGTCAAATGGATTTTTGAATTTGCAGGTTGTTTGGAGAACTTCGAAGAGAGTTGGTTGTGCCATAAAGAGCTGCGGAGACAGAATATGGGGAACAGGATCAAGCTACTACTTCGTGTGTGATTACTCACCAGCGTGAGTACAATCTCATTACGTTTTCAATAAGCATGCAATTCCTTCCAATTACTACATAAATACTTTACATAAAGTAAATTCCTTGATCTGATTGTTTTTTTTAGTCAATTAGATAAAACTCAAAATGCTACAAAGCAATTTGGTGAAGAATCACATATTTATTAAAACTGCTATGACAGTTCATATGTTTGAATTATTACCCATCCAATAACTATGTATCCTTCAAGTTTTCTTCTTTGACTGAGAGCATGATGTCATGCTGAGGCTGGTTATGGATCATTCTTGTGTTTGGCAGTTTGAGATCAGTAAACAGCTGCTAAATCAAACTGCAGTATACTCAATAACATAAAAAGGCTTATTACTGTGCATCCAGTCTCAATTGCAGTTCAGTCTGTGATTTTAAACTCTGGATTGCCAAACACAAGGTTGATCCACACACAGCCTAAGTACTATTGTATACAAAAGTTTGAAATTCATGAATTTAAAAAAGCCTGATGGCTTCATTTTTTTCTGTGGATTTGGCAACAGATTCTGCTGGTGTTACTACGAGTGTCCCCCCCCCCTTCCCCATTTTCCACAAAAAATTCCACGTCATTCACTGAACAGTTGTGCAGCGAGTTTCAGATGCTGTCCTCAGCTAACTAATTCTTGGAATTTATATTTCAGGGGAAATTATGAAGGCCAAAAACCATATTAATGGACAAGGAAATTTTGGATTTATTTCTTTTTAAATTTTAAGTGTATTATATCAGTTGATTTTATGTAGTAAATAAGTTCTGAATAAGCCAAATAGTCTTTCCTTTTCATGTTTGCTCGTTTTCACAAATTTTGATATTTTATCTGTAAGCGCATGCTCTAATATGATGACTGTATCTGATATAATATGATCAGCCCGTCAGCGTTGTTGGACTAAAGCTGAATGTAAAAGCACTTAATGTATGTACAGCACTATATTGTGCTAAATCCAACATGTGTACCAAATATTTTTTTTATTTTGCAATCATGTTTTGTTTTTGTTTTTTAATCATTTTGATTGCTTTCCTTTTGCCATGGAAGTAAAAATTTAGTGTAGCCAACACGGCTCAATATTTTAGACTAAATTATATACAACAAGCATAGAAATTATGTCTGGACATGGTATTTGTATTGTCAGAATAATCGAAATGGACATTTTTCATATTTCCTGCATGTATGCATAGTATGTTGAATTGAACATATACTATGAGGTTATACCATGGGTAGGTGCAGTACATCCCTAGTATACTCCCCGAGACTCCAGTATATTCCCGAGACCCGAAGGGTCGAGGGAATATACTGGAGTCGAGGGGAGTATACTGGGATGTACTGCACCTACCCATGGTATGACCTTTTTATCCCATGTCTAGGCACATTTTCAAAATAATTTAAAACTTTTTCTTATAAATAAGTTCATTATAACTGTTTCTTGTAATCCTCTCTTGCACTGATAATTCTTCCTTCAGTAATATTTTTATTATGGCAAGAGTTTTTAAGATATCACATTGATATTTTGGATCAATAACCTTTACAATATGATGGATGTGACTGGTAGATATGGTAGAGCTGGTATATTTAGATCCTGAGATATAGAATTAAACGGCCATGAAACTTAAAAACCCGTTGACACAAAATCTGTAATGTAACGCTTGAACTAAAAATTCCTGTTTCAGTAATAATTTTTTCATGGCAAGGGTTTTCGAGATATCAATGTGAAATTTTAAATCAGTAACCTTTGAAATATGTCGAAAAAGGTCTGGTAAAAATTATAGATCTGTTGTTATCATATCCTAAGATATAGAATAAAACGGCCATGGACCTTGAAAATATGTTGACTCAAATATGTGATTTCACGCTAGAACTGAAAATTCTTGTTCCAGTTATAATTTTTTTGTGACCAGAGTTTTTGAGATATCGTCTTCAAATTTTGGATTTGAAATCTATACTATATGTATAACAGTATATGCTAACTTTTATACACCTGGGTTGATCAGATCCAGAGTAATTAAATAAAACGGCAGTGGAATGCAGAAAAACCTTTCTGAAATCAATTAACAACTTAACTGAAACTATACCAATAAATTGAATTTAACATTATTACTTTGTCATGTGTTGCAAAATACTGTCTAAAACAATATAACAAAATAAAAAGGGGTCCTCATCACAACAGAAATTTTTATAAATCAGTATTAGTTCAACAAAGTCATTTTGGAAAGACTTAGTGAATTTTCCGAAAATCGCTTTGGAAAATTTTCTATACCAAAGAGAAAGTAAAAACTGCCTTAATCTGATGTATTATTTTCTTCTGGATCTAATGCTTCAAACCGTTTCTTTCTAGCCCTAATAGATCAGTGGCAAATTGCAAAAGAGTGGTCGTTTTTTGTACTCTGAAAATTACAACAAAAGATCATAAAGCAGCAGCAGAGAATGTGACGCTATACACACTTTCTGTGGGTGTGTCTGAATACTGCTCTCTGATTCGTTGTTTTCAGTATATTCCCTGTAATTACAGGGAAAAAACGTCGTATACAGGGTCAGGTGACCTATACTGCTTTTTCTCCCCGATACTGACTTTTTCCCTGCTGTATTGCCCAGGGAAAAACACAGTATCGGGGAGAAAATGTGCCAAGACATGGGATAATCAAACATATATGTCTCGAGAGATCAGATATGCTGTCTGTAATTGCCTCCAGTCTCTTGATTTAATTGTCATAATATCAATTATTAATGATGACATTTGCTCAGTCTAGAGAAACAATTAACATTTCAGCAAATGTGGCTTCATTGTTTTGGTCCTAAATGCCATCATCTCATAAAACAAATATATTAATCAAAGCCCTTTTGTTCCAGCACAATATACTTCTGAGCGTGCTTGGTTTGCATAATTATATCGCTCTGATAAAGAGCTGATTTATATAAACATGATTATATGGCTCAAAGTTATTGATGTGTAGTGTAAGTGAAACGCAAGACCAATTGCAATTTCAATGGAGAGGGGGCCCATTAAATTTTACTTACAAAAGCTTTTGACCCATGGATATGTAACTGTTTGAAGAGCAAAATATGATTGGTGGCCAATTTAATCCCAAGCTCTTCAAGTATTGTTCTTTATAACCCATACTTTTCTATGCATCGAATCAGTATCCTTAATATTGCTTTCACAGGCAGTTTGGTTCAGGATATTTAACATTGACCCAATGGCAAACCATCACCCGCGCCTAAAGTAATGAAGTACTGTCCTTTATGACCCCATGTGTTTTCCTAGCATCAAATGAGTATGCTTCCACAAGTGGTTTGGTAAAGACATTTAGCGTTGACCCAACAGCAAAAAATCACCTGTTTCACTTACTTACAGGCAACACTGTACTATGCCCATATATCACAAATAATCAGGTTTTAAAGAAAGAAAACCCAGCAGTGAATCATTAAGATATTACATTCCAGACTTCGATTGCAACCATGGACTCATTAATCTTCACTTCACTTCTTTTTGTCTTGTTACTGGATAGGGCATAGTACAAAACGTCAGCACGTTTTCGACATACTATTAGTTCGAAAAAAGTTTGGATCACATTACAAGATATTGTCTGTTTTAAAAAAGTTGTATAGCATTTCTCAATGACAAGTATTTTATTTATTTATTTCATTTCACCTCCACAAAGGGAGAAAAAGTACAAATAATACACATTGAAAATGAGATAATACACAAAAATCAAATGATTTATGTACATTTTAGAAATAAACATTATAATTATGACAGTTTAGATAGCTGTTGTTAAAAAATGCACTAAAAAATGTTCGTCAGAATATGGTTTTACAAAATTTTCATGAAAAAGTAACATTTTTAAAGAATCAACATGACCATCAAATGAATTAGTGCTATTTTTTATAGGAGGATTTAATAATAAAGATATGACTGATTCACCGCTCATTAAAACTCTTGACAATAATGTACCTGGTAAAATTTCATTACATAATAGAAAACGTGACACATATTACAAAAGTAAATTTCTACATGGGCTCTCTACCTGCCCTATCCTGTGAAGCAGATTGGTGCAATTTCTGTGAACTATATCACTAACTTTATTCAAGCCCATCACTTGTAACAATTGTGTATTATGAGACCTTTTGCTAAGACCTAAACATTGTCATTTGAATTCAGATGAACACAATCTGAACCATAAACAAGAGAAGGTTGACATAAATGTTTATACAAATGTGCTTTGACATCAGTTGATGCCCCTGGATACAACATACCTGCAGATGAAAAACTATAAAATGATTTCCTGCACTTACTGAATCGATGGTTTACATGATCAGAACTTTTACCCGTTTTATTATACACACAGCCCAATATTTCATGGGTGCTAACATTCTCAAGTTTACTGTCATTTAACAACCATGAGGGTTCAACAACAAATGGATTATTTCCAATAATCATACATTTTGACTTCTCCTTGTTATAATTAAACCTCCATAGATCTCTTACTGTAATTCACACAAAGGTCTAACATATGTTGCAGTCCAGTGATAGAAGAACTCATAACAGTCACATCATCAGCATAAGCAAAGGAATTGTAAATCATGTTACTAATTCGCACACCAGTGTCTAGTGATGACAATTCCAGTAATAACCCATTTATGAATATGTTAAAAAGATATGGTGACAAAATACTCCCTTGTTTGGTACCTCTGGTTACAATAAATTTACTACTTAACTTACCATTCCATTTAACAATAAACCATATATATATAACGTACAGGAAATGTATATATTACATACAGGAAATGTATATATAAACCATATATATATAACATACAGGAAATGTCTTGAAAGCATTCATTATTCATTTGAAGAACACTACCCCTCAAATTTATCTAATATAAAAGCCCCTTTAGTCTTAATGAAATTATTGTCTCTGTATTGCCATCCAATCAAATCATCTCTCTTATCTTCTTCAGAATCTTATAATTGCTCAGCATAAAATCTATTTACCAGTACTTTAACAAAAGCTTACACAAGATAAATCACCTAACCATTCTCACCTTGTTGTTCGTCCAAGTTCCACCTCACCTCATGGCTAGTTCTCACGGAGACGTAACGGAGGGTTTAAGCGACGGCGTTTCTTATATTTCCAGGAAAGGGCAAAGATTTGAGCATGTTCGCCGTCAATTTTGGCTTTACGGCGCAACAGGAACAGCATGCGCCGTTTTAAGAGGTCTTTCTACGCAATTCCTAGAAATTTGACGATGCAGGAAAAAAAGATTCAACCGGTTGAATCTTTGCGAGGAAAGAAGTGGTGAAGCAAGAAGAAGCGTAAAAAGAAATCAGTGCGCGCCGCAGATTTTTAAAGTTGCGACGCACAAAGAAGAGCTTCGACGCAGAAACAGCAGTGTAGCAGAAAGCTCTTGCTTCATGTCACATGTTTCAGACACGCGTTGCGGAAAGTCACATGTGCGACGCACGTGAGAGGGTGCGCGCCGCGTCTTATGGACCCCCAATGCAGCAGACAGAGTGGCGCCTGAGTGCATGCGTTGTTCTATTTTTAGCATCAACCCTTTGTCTGCGTGTCACCCTCTTTTTGCGCAGCGGCTGGGGCAGCAGCAGCGAAGCAGGGGGGGCGAAGGAGGGGAAAAGAGGCGGTCCGCACCCTGCATATATATAGAGGGGGCCAGATTAGAGCACCATACCCACTCAGACCTTCGACCAGAACACACCTAGAATCCACGACACTATCAACTGCTACATTTGCTGCTACTTTTGTTGCTACAATTGTACTTTTGCTGCTACAACATGGGACCAAAGAGGAGAAAGGGCACCGTCGTCACCAGGGCACCAACCAAGCTCAGCACCAGGTCAACACTTCACACTCCTGGGAGCACTCCAGTGACAACTCCAGCTACAACTCCAGCTGCAACTCCTCTCCATGAACCTTCAGATGCTGCAGTGACTGCCTTCTTCACAACAGCCATGGCAGACATCTCTCTACCTGGGCTCTACACCTCCACTACAGCTGGCAGCCAGACGAAGACCACCTCTTCAACCAGCAAAGCCACTGTCGTCAGCGAGACCATCTTCGAGGGCCGGCCAGAAGACAACACAGACGAAGATTCATCTGTTGAATTGTTTGAAGAGGAAGGAGACAAGCCTGCTGACAAGCCTTCCAAGTCTGCTGACAAGCCTGCTGCCAAGTCTGCTGACAAGCCTGCTGCCAAGCCTGCTGCCAAGCCTGCTGACAAGCCTGCTGACAAGCCTACTGCCAAGTCTTCCACGGGTCTTCCAGAGCCTACTGCCAAGTCTACTCCAAAGAAGACTCCAAAGAAGACTCCAAAGAAGACTCATCAGACTCCAAAGAAGACTCAGACTCCGAAGAAGACTCCCAAGAAAACACAAGAGAGCCAGCCTGTTCTTGCTCTAGATAGAGTGACCATACATGAGGACACCTTCGAGGAGGAAGAAGACTCTGCTGATGAGACCCCTGCAGCTGCTGAAGCCAAGTCCAAGGGCAAGAAGGGCAAAGGGAAGGCCCCCAAGAAAAACATCAGGAACAACCTGGGCATCACATCTGACCAAGAAGACGACCTCATCAACTGGTTCAGAGAGCATCCTGTCCTCTACATGAAGGGCTCCAGAGGATACAAGGGCAACGAGAAGCTGCTGCTGGACACAGAAAAAGCCAAGGAGCTGGGACCCAAGTACACCTCCCAGGACATCTTCAACTGGAGGAAGACAGTCCGCACCCACTACTCCAGACTCGTCAGGCCTGAAGCTTCAGGATCCGGCAGGAAGGAGACTCTGACAGACAGGGACCAGTACATCCTAACCAACTGTCGGTTCCTGAAGGACTCCATCGTCCACAAGCCAGGCAAGGAGCTGTCCGCCATCTCTCAACTGTCTGCCAACCGGCCAGCCTCAGACTCCGAGGACAGCTACAACCCTGAGGATTCCCTGCCAGCTTCCTATGACATGCCGGACCTGCCACCTGAACAGCCAGCACAGGACAGACCTGACAGCCAGCAGTCCCAAGTCTTCCCTGGAGCACCAAAGCCTGGAGCCGCTGCCAAGGGAACCAAGAGGAAGGCCCCAGCAGATGAAGCCATGCACTCCGCCATGAACGTCATCGCAGGCAGCATGCAAGCCATGTCCTCCGCCAAGAAGATCCTGAAAGGCTCTGGCTGCAATATGTGCCCCGACCACCAGGAGTTGACACCCGATCAGGAGTACTGGAGGATGAAGTGCCAGGACCTCTACCACGTGGGATGTCACGCCAGCCCTGAAATCAGAAGGAAAATGGTGAGGGCCATTGCAGAGGCCGCCTTCTACTGGGACAAGGAGAGTGAGATGGATGAGGCCAGCCGCCAGTCAAGACATCATCAGGAGCAGACCTTCCAGCCTCCTCATCCTCCTCAGCGCCTGCAGATGCCACCTCCTCCTCCTCCTCCTCCTTCTTCGACGTATGTGCCATCCCACCACCAGCAGCACCACCACGCTTCCAGCAGCAGCCATCACTACCACCACCACCAGCCCAGGGAAGGAGGATCCTCCAGGCAGACTCCCAGCTACACCGTGATGCAGCCCAGCCCATCCTCCATGACACTGATGATGGATGCTCAGGAGAGCCCCGAGAAGTACGGCTACCCCCCTGGACCCAGCTTTGGTCAACCGGCCGCCCATCACCAGCACCAGCCTTCCCCTTCGGCCACTTGGACTGAGAGTCTCCTTTCTCCACGAAAGTAGAAGACCAGATGCAGCAAAGACAACAAAAAACCTTGGCCCTTTTAAGGGCCACCAAATCCTCCCAAAAGGGCAGGCCACGTACACATCTTATGTTGACAAAAAAAAAGAGCTTGTGTTGACCGAAAAGAGCCAAAAAAGAGCAAAAAAAACGTTGACAATCCCCCAAAAAAAAAAGTCCCCCAAAACAAAAGTCCGGTCCTGGCCTTCATTAAAAGTAATCACCTTCATAAAAGCAAGGTGCTAGTTCCCCCTTTCTTTGCCCCAAAACATACCAAGTGCAGCACTAGTACAAGTGCTGCATTCTTTGGTATAAACATATTTTTATTGCACTAGTACAAGTGCATGAATTTCTTAATTAAAATGTAATGCACTAGTACAAGTGCTTTGGTTTTAAAACTTGTGTTGGTTGGTTGCACTAGTACAAGTGCATCACTTTGTAATTTCACTTGTCTAGGGCAAGTGGCAGGTAGATAGCTAGATAGCTAGCTAGATAGATAGATAGATAGATAGCTTGATAGATAGCTAGATAGATAGCTAGATAGATAGGTAGATAGATAGCTTGATAGATGGAACACAATGCTCGTTACATATATACACTGCAGCAAAAGAAAAGCAGTTGTCGTCACTTTGCAGGGATTGGACTTGGATAGATAGATAGATAGCTTGATAGATAGCTAGATAGATAGCTAGATAGATAGATAGATAGATAGCTTGATAGATGGAACACAATGCTCGTTACATATATACACTGCAGCAAAAGAAAAGCAGTTGTCGTCACTTTGCAGGAATTGGACTTGCATAGATAGATAGATAGCTTGATAGATAGCTAGATAGATAGCTAGATAGATAGATAGATAGATAGCTTGATAGATGGAACACAATGCTCGTTACATATATACACTGCAGCAAAAGAAAAGCAGTTGTCGTCACTTTGCAGGGATTGGACTTGGATAGATAGATAGATAGATAGATAGATAGATAGATAGATAGATAGATAGATAGATAGATAGATAGATAGATAGATAGATAGATGGATGGAGGGATTGATTGATTGATTGATTTTTGGGCTTGTTTTGTCAACATAGGATGTGTACATGGCCAGCTCAATTGGGAGGATTTGGTGGCCCTTAAAAGGACCTGGGGTTTGTTGTTTTGAATGCATCTTCTTCAGATTTTCTCCAACTGCCAAGGGACACTTCCTGCCGGACTGTTGACCCAGTCACGTAGGTAGTCTCGAGCAGCCTTGGCATCTCTGGAGGCATTTCCGTGTCGAAGTGGTTCTCCTAGGTCATGCAATTGACGGTCTCCCCTCCAAACTCCTTCAGCGACGTCATGTGTCTGTGGATCTTCTCTGTCCATCACTTCATTGTCACGGGCATGGTGGACGCCTACTCTGTCTCGCAGAATGTTGTGTAGAACACAAGCAGCCATTGTGATGTATGTCACTCTTGTAGGTCGTTGGGGCATGGTGGTCAGGAAGCATCTGAACCTGTGTGACAGCAGACCGAAGGCATTCTCCACCACTCTCCTGGCTCTTGAAATCCTGTAATTGTAGACTCTGGAAGCAATGTCAAGGTTCTTTCTTGGCACTGGTTTGAGCAGCCATGTCTTCAGGGGAAATGCCTCGTCACCCACGATGTAATATGGGAAAGGATTGTCTTCTGTGCCAGGTAGAGGTTCTGGAGGTGGTAGGCCTAGATCTTCCTCATCCAGGAGTTGTCGTAGTACTGTGTCCCTGAAGACGCCGCCATCAGATGCACTTCCTTGACAGCCAGCCTGCACATAGATGAACTTGTAGTCGGCATCAACGAAGGCCATCAGGACAATGGAGTGAAATCCCTTGTAGTTGTAGAACAAGGAGCCTGCAGCCTAGGGACATCGGATTGCGACGTGCTTGCCATCCAGAGCTCCAATGCAGTTGGGCAAGTTCCATTTCGTCTCAAAAGCCTTGGCTATCTCCTTCCATCTTTCAGGCTGTGTGGGTAGTGCCAGCTGTCTTTCGAAGGCATGAACGATGGCAAGGCAGACCTCAGGGATGAAGTTGCAGATGGTGTTGGGTGCCACACGGAAAGCATAAGCTAGGGACTTGTAGCTGTTTCCTGTTGCCATGTACCGCAGGGTGATAGCCAACTTCAGACCAGGTTCCAAAGCCCTCCTCATGTTGGTGTCTTGCTTAGCGATGAGTGGTCCAACAGCTTCCAGGATTTCAGCAAAGATGGCAGGGGGCATTCTAGTGTAGTTGTAGTAGCCGGACACGTCACGCACTTGCAGTTCAGGCAGCAGTTGATGGAAGTGACCATGTTCCCTCTGCAGCAACCAGTTGCGAATCCACCACCTTTTCTGTCTCCTGGCCCTCCTCCTCCTGTGTCTCAAATAGACAGCTCCGATAGCAACAGCAGCAGCACCAGCCACAACAATAATTTCTTCTTCATTCATCATGCATATGTTCAGTAGGCAGTCGTTGTGTTCTCATTGAAGGGCAATCAGCAAATGAAGCAAGGAGGTCCTCTGTGTCCCTTTTTATAATGACCAAAAGTGACTCCTGCAGCAGCCAAACACACTTTGCCGCAGCGCTGCAACAACAGACGTTCGTCGATGCTTAAGAGACCTTCGTCGCTGCTTAAGGCAAGGACGACGAAGAAGGTCAGCATCGACGCGCCTGTCATGTCCTCGGCGCTTTATGAATGCATGTGCGACGATGAACCATCAAGTTACGCAGTAACAAGTCCCTAAATGCGGCGTTGCATCGTTACAGTCGTCGGCGAGGCTGTCATTTTCAGCGGCGCATCTTACCTCGGGTGTACGCCGAAGGTTTCCTGATGCGTCACAGGTCGCCAATTTCAGACGTAGCTGCCTCACAACCATCAGCGGCGTAAGAGGAAACAACATTGGGCGAAGTAAAAGCAGCCTCGCCGAATTCCAAAACAAAGTGCGACGAGTCTGTTTGGAACTGCGCTGAGGAAAGAGAGGCGGAACGCGGCGAAGAAAGCTTAAGCAGCGCCGCGGACACCTCAAGACTCACCGCGGCTACTAACTTTAAGCGTCGCACATGACACTAATTGATTACGTAACGTGCCAAAACCAACGTTCTACGCCACAACTTTCCAAGAAATGACTTCTCTTGATGCGTCGCTCTCAAATCGCCGTCGTGAGAACCAGGCATCAGGCCTACTGTCTGTTTTATCTTTTTTGCTCCACAAAGTTTACCATTATGTCACTCTCACATGTTAAGTGAGAAAACAAACAGTTCTTTTATTGAAAATGGTTTAACGGCGAAAAAAGAATTCCCTGAGCAGCAATTACTGATCGCAATAACTTTTGGCCAAGAGTTATAAATGATAGTCAGTTGGCTTTACTTATCAATTGCATGGCAACAAATGTGTGCAGGAAATGAGCAACTAATTCATCAGGAATCAGGAAGAAGCTGGTTGCAGGAAATGATATCCAGCCAGTCTGCTGCAAGTCTGGAGGATGTGTTTAAAGTAAAGAAAAATGGTATCATAACAAAAGAAAGTTACACTGCTTTCTGATAAGTTTCAAGAAAAACTATCACGTTACAGATTACTGCCTAGATTGAGACAACTCAGTAAATTAGTTGATTACTTTTAGGGGAGAGGCAGATTAGTTGAGGTGTTTTTCACGAAAATTGGCCTGCAACTTTTTATAAGCCAAATGGAGACTGAAATTATTAATAGTTTAGATACTGGAGAATAAGATTGTTTGTAAATATATAAAGAAACTTGTCTTAATAATTTTTGCTGTTTGAAATATTTTTTAAAAAAATAAAAAAATAAGTTTATTCCTGTATCATGACTGGTTGCCTTTAAATCACATGACACATACATGATTGAATAACGTGTCTAAAATAACATTGAATGTTTTACCACCTATCCTCTCATGTATAATGCCATTAAGAGCTTCTGTGGATGTAAGCAGCATCAGACTGTAAGTTTGGACCACCTCAAATTGTAGTTTATCACACATATTTAAATAAGGGATAAAAATAGATGAAGTTTACTCCGTTGTAGAACTTCCCTGATACATAGGAAAGAACATACATGCAGAACTTTTTCAGCAGAGACCTATTTCTGATTTCCCCTTATATTGATAAAATATTGACACCGTCTTAACTTTCGTCCACTACTGTTTATATACACTCACCAGCAAAAGAAACGCAACACTTGATTTTGGCTTATAATTTTGCAAAGAAATTGTTTTGGGCAAAACAAATTATATGGTGTAGATCCTTAGATCAACTAGTGTCTTTGTGCCAAAAATCATTCAGCTGTGACCATTTTCTGTCTGCCTTTTGACTTGTTTATCACATTTCAGTTTTTGTATATAAATGTGACCTTTTCAACAAGTTACACCAAAAATAAAGGCGCCATTTTAACTAATCCCCGAAGAGATGACAAAAGCCGAAAAATTAGCACAGCAAATCTATTTTTGAATTTTACAGGACAATTTGAAATTTGGAGTTTTGCACACCTCGAAATGTAGCCGACAAAATCTCCATGGTTCGGGCCCTTAGAACTGGGCTTTTTTCAGAAAATTTTCAGACAATTTTTCTATGTTGTCTAAGAATTGCCACAATTTTTTTCAGAACAAAATTCTCAGTTTAACCCTATTTTTTGCTATGACGGAGGTAATATTCTTAAAATCATGTTAACATGAATTATACACAATTTTAAAATAAAAGAACAATATGAATCAAAGCGCAGGATGTTCCAGATTATTTACTCCAGGCACAAGCTAAACAGATATGCCAGTAAAAAAAGTAGCAGGTCCATAGTTCCAAGTAAAGGTTCTCATTTCAGAACTGAAGTGTCATTCTGAAAAGTTCCTACAGGGGGGGCTTTAGTCTAGGACTCCAATAATTCCAGCAATTTTGCCACTCTTATTTCTTTCTGTGTAAAAATGTTATTAGCCAACCAAAATAGGCAGATCATGTTGTAAGCCAACCAAATTAGGCAGAAAAAGGTTTGCTTGGCTAATAACATTCATACAGAGACAGAAATGTCAATGGCAAAATTGCTGGAATTATTGGAGTCCTAGACTAAAGCACCCCCTTTAGGAACTTTTCAGAATGGCACTTCAATTCTAAAATGAAAAACTTTACTTGGAACTATGGACCTGCAACTTTTTTACTGGCGTATGCGTTTAGTCCGTGTCTGGAATCAATAATCTGGAAAATCTCGTGCTTTGATCTCATTGTTTTTTAATTTCAAAATTGCATATGAGTCATGTTAATTTGATTTTAAGAATATTGCCTTTGTCGTCGCAAAAAAAAGTTTTAAACTGTGAATTTTACTTTTTTTTTAAATGTGGCAATTCTTAGACAACATAGCAAAATTGTCTGAAAATTTTATTTACAAAGCTCAATTCTAAGGGCCCGAAACACGGAGATTTTGTCTGCTACATTTTGAGGTGTGCAAAACTCCAAATTTCAAATTGTCCTGTAAAATTCAAAAATAGAGTTTCTGTGCTAATTTTTCGGCTTTTATCGTCTCTTTGGGCATTATTTAAAACGGCGTCTTTATTTTTGTGTAACTTGTTGAGAAGGCCACATTTTTATACAAAAACTGAAATGTGATAAACAAGTCAAAAGGCAGACAGGAAATGGTCACAGCTGAATGATTTTGGCACAAAGACACCAGTTGATCTAAGGATCAACACCATATAATTTGTTTTGCCCAAAACAATTTCTTTGCAAAATTATAAGCCAAAATCAAGTGTTGCGTTTCTTTTGCTGGTGAGTGTATATTGAATTGAACATATACTCAAATACATATGTCTCGAGAGATCAGATATGCTGTCTGTAATTGCCTCCAGTCTCTTGATTTAATTGTCATAATATCAATTATTAATGATGACATTTGCTCAGTCTAGAGAAACAATTAACATTTCAGCAAATGTGTCTTCATTGCTTTGGTCCTAAATGCCATCATCTCATAAAATGAATATATTAATCAAAGCATTTTTCTAGTGGTACAATACTTCTGAATATGCTTGATTTTCATGTGGCTGTGCTAAAAGGCCGATTTAATTATATAGAAATTAGGCACATGCATTTCATAATTATGGGTCAAAGTTCTTGATAAGTGAGGCCAATTGCTATTTCAATGTTGATGGGTTCACTTGCTTAGCAAAGGTTTTGACCCGTATAAGTGCAGAGCAAAGAAAATGGCAGCCATTTGTTTCCAACACATATCAACAGTCTGGTGAAAATGAGAACTGCATGCTGCTGCCACCTGGCACATCAGTTGATTTTCTATGCTACAGCATTGCTGTCCAAAGAAATAGTTCCAATTTCATTGCACATTCACAAAATTTCTATTCAACATTGATGTATACCAGAGTCAGACTCAGCAATCACATTCTCTAAGGAAGTAGACAAGGCCATCAGCACACTCAGAAACAGCCCCGGTGTCTTCCAGACAAAATTGTGTGTCTTCCTGTGGTTGAAAGTTGGTGGACCGCTCGCAGGAGCTCGCGGAATAGCACACTTGTCACTAGGTGGCAACACAAGACAGCATATGTTCTGATCTGTGGCAATGCAAGAGCAGTCCACTTGTAGACAGCATATCAAGGATAATAATTCTTTATGACCCCATATGTTTTCTATACATTGAATGAGTATACTTGCTTCCCAAAGCAGTTTGGTTGAGGATGTTCACTGTTCAGCATTGACTGAATGGCAAACCATCTCCAATGTCTGAAGTAATGAAGTATTGTCCTATATGACCCCATATGTTTGCTTCGTATAAAATTAGTATCCTAGCTTCCGCAAGTAGTTTGGTTGAGGGTGTTTAGCATTGACTGAACAGCAAAACATCACCTGCTTCACTTACTTACAGACGACACTGTAGTATGCCAATATATCATGAATGAACAGGTTGCTATGGAAGAAAACACAGTAGTGAATCTCTAAGATTTTACATTCCAGACTTTGATTGCACCCACGGACTCATTAAGACAGACAGACAGACAGACATTGAAGTTTATTTACACAACGAATCATACATAATTTAGCATACCTATTTTAAAAAGCTACAAATAATACATTAATCATTATGAGGGAGACCCATCTAAGGCCAAAATTGACCGCTATCGATTGGCCACCCAGAGAAATACAAAAAGGGATAATCAAGAACCTCCTGAGCCCCGAGTATATAGGCCTTTTATTGTATGGTCATACTGTTTTCGAGCTTGCAATATCACAGTTCAGTACAAGCATACAATAAAGTTTGTAAATAGCAACCCCAGTAAGATGTGAAAGATTAATATAACAAATGCCCGTGATGTAATTAACAATTTCAACAATATGAAAATTCATGTCAAATCAAAATTAATGTACTTCCAAACTGATTGAAAAAGATCTGATATTTAAATTGGATAACTCACAAGAAAAATGGAAATGCACACAACATACACCTAATTAACAAGTTGCACGTCAAAGTTAAGGTAAAGGAGCTGCCTCTGGTTGCCCTGCATTTAAGACTGCCAAATCACGTTTACCACCCCTCAGGGTGGATGGGGAAATCTGACCTGACACTCAGCAGCAGAGTCCGCGAAAAGTGCCGGTTTGCCGGTCAAAACCGGCAAAAATAGCGTGTGTCCGGCAAAAATAAAGTGGTTACCTGCCCAAATGTCCGATGGTTGTGTTGGGAGAGTTAATGAATAGTGGTGAGTTCATACATAACAGCAATCAATGCAATTATCACAAGCCTTGGAAATCTCCAGTGCAATTGACAAAGATCAATGACACAAATTCATGTCAGAAGTGTCAATTGGATTTCAATCAATACTGCAATGACGGTCAATACCCCAGCTAATTGCAATTAGCAACAATCAGCAATGACCATCTTTAGCTCAGTAAGTTTTATCAGCACAGATCAATTTGATGTTGCAATCCAGCTAGCTTTTATACCAAGCAGATTTATGCATGTGTAGGCCTATCATAAATACAGTTTGGATCAATTTTAATGATGAACCTAAATGTCATTATTTACTTGACCTGGTCAAAAGCAACAGAAATATGTTCAATACAAGGATTTTGACTAATAAATTAAATTATAGACCATTAAGTCCACAACAGGTCATAAAAAGATTAAATATCAAATACTGCAAGTCTGTCTATATTCCCAGAAAAACAGCTTATTTGAGCATAACATTAGTGCAAACAATGTGTGTTTCCCTTGTGTAAATGGCAGTATAAAACCAAACTTATATATAACATCTCAGCTCTAGAAAATACAGAGATGTTGCACTTGAATCTTTCATATGCACGCTCTTTTGTGACTATTGAACTAGAACCTGATGGTTGCGATGATGACTCTATTGAGAAAATAACATCAAAGTTGAAAAGCCGTCTTTCATTACATAGGCCTATATGATACGCCATGAGCACACAAACTGTCTGCCTTAACAAGAATCACAAGATTCAATAATAACAGCTTTAACATGCTCGGATAGAAAAAGTGGCATAATTTTAGTAATATTTAAACATATGGCAAACTTTCATCTGAACTCTCATTCATACATACCATCTATGACAATCACACACACATACCGTGCATTACAAACTCTTAGTAAGCTAGAAATAGTTTTAATTTTATGCACTGTACCGGGGTCCTAACTATGATGACATGCTCTAGTATTACCAAGGGTGTAAGGAAGTATACATAGGGAGGTCTGAGTGACCTCCCGGAGTAGAACCCGAAAAACCGGATAATGGGAACCTAGCGTTTGAGTAAAAAAAATAGAAGAAAAAAATATTTTAAAAAACAAGGATTTTGAAGTCTTAGAATTCCAGACTTAATATTCCCCAGCAATGAGTTAATAGGCTTTATTGACATGGTAGCAGAAATAACACATGATGTTTCATTGTCTCAATTCAATTGCCATCTTTAGCTATACTACAATGACTTTACACTGGGGTATTTCTTTAGCAGAGGGCACACTGTAACTCAATTCCAGTTGAACTTATTTAATTTCGGGCAGACAAAACCTTATTCGGGCAGGTAAAATTCAAGATCTACCTGCCCGAATGTCCTGTACACCAAAAGCACTTTTCGCGGACTCTGCCTGACAGCCTAGCAAAGGCAACCAGAGACAGCTGTGTAGCATCTGTTCTTCTTAACGAATATCAGATGAACATTTTCATATGATTGAACGAATTATGTAAAATTTCAAAAGCCTGCAATACATGTGATTACTGACATATGTAACAGTGTCTGATGCTGCATTCAAGTTTGTACTTATCAATCATATATATCTTGACATATCTTGTAAAACCCGAGAGACTATGAGTAGAAAACTTTTCTTTAATAATGTGAGGGCAGTTATTTAGGGCGATAGTAATGGAATATCTTATGCTGGATTTTGCAAATTCATGTTTCACTCTTGGAATTTGTAAAGCATTGGCAGATCTTGTATGATGATGATGAATGCTAGCATTCCTGACAAAGAGATTTCTCAGAAAATAACCTGGTAAAGCTCTATTTTCTAATTTGTAACAAAATTTTAATTCTTGAAGTGAGCAGATATCTTCCACTTTTAAAAGTTTCAGTTTTCGGAAAATTGGTTCAGTGTGAGCATTATATTTTTCTTTAACAATAGTTCTGACAGCCTTTTTTTGTAATTTCACCACAGCATTTAATTTTGGCTTCCAGCAGAGAATTCCATAGTTCAGATATGGTAGGAAAAGAGTATTGTACAGAGTTAATAGAATTTCACTTGGTAGCATATGTTTCAACTTGGACATAATCGCCACCACTTTTGATAGTTTTACAGAAATCTTGTGCATATGGGGTTTCCAGCTGAGGTGCTTATCTAACACGATTCCTAAGTAATCAAAAGATTCAACAAATTCAATGCTTGAACCACCCAGGCTTATCACAGGATAAGTGATACGTCTTCTTGAACTATGAAAAAGAATGGCTTTAGTTTTGGAGGAGTTTAAAGATAACTTGTTCAGTTTTAGCCAGTCAGAAATTTTGGCTAACTCAGTGTTAATATTGACATCTCTGTCTTGGTCAGCATTGTCGAAAGCTCTAAGAGAGGCAGAAAGGGTTGAGTCATCAGCATAAATGATAGGATGAAAAAGTGAACTCGCAAGATGCAGGTCATTAATATATATAATAAAAAGCAAAGGCCCCAAAATGGACCCCTGAGGGACACCAACAGTTATAGGCAATAATGACGAGTTGTGATTATCAAAGGAAATGTACTGATGACGCTTGTTCAGATAATCTCTCATTAATTCTAAAGACTGCCCTCTTATGCCATAGTAATGCAACTTGTGCAGTAGAATGTTATGATCAATGGTATCAAACGCCTTTGATAAATCAAGAAATATAGCTAATGACGTTTCATTATTATCAAGCGTATCAATGACTCTGCTTATCAGCTCCAAAGCAGCAAATTCAGTAGAGTGGCTGTTTCTAAAACCATATTGATTTTCGTAAAACAAATCATTTCTGTTAAAGTAATCAACTAACTGTGAATGAATGACTCTTTCCAGCACCTTTGATAAGCTGGGCAAGACAGAGATAGGTCTATAATTTTCAAACAGATAGTCTTCGCTTTTCTTAAACAGAGGAACCACCCTTGCTGTCTTGAGTTTGTCTGGGAAAATACCATTTTGAATTGATTGGTTAATCACAAGAGTAAGAGGTATTACAATTTCATTTTTTATCATTTTGAGCAATCTGTTGGACAGGTAGTCAATTCCACTACTAGATTTTGGTTTAAGGCTATCAATGATTTTTAGGACTCTGTCATGGGTAACACATTTAAAGGAGAATTCCTGTGTAGTCGGTGACTGTAAGTAGTCCTTAAATGACAGGCCTTCAGGTGAAATTATTTGTGAAGAAAGATTACGACCAATCTTCGCTTCACCTCTTTTTGTCTTGTTACTGGATAGGGCAAAGCACAAAACATCAGCATATTTTTCGACATACCATAAGCTGAAAAAGTTTGGATCAAATTACAAGGAATTGTCTACTTTAAAAAGACATATGGCAATTCCAATGACAAGTATAATATACAGGAAATGTCTTGAAAGCATTCATTATTCATTTAAAGAACATTATCTCCCTAATGTATCTAATATTTATAAAAGTAAAATTTAATCTTAATGAAATGATCGTTCTCTGTTGCAATCCAATCAATCCATCTATCCCATCTTTTCCATGTTCTTATCATTTTTTCGAACACTGCATGCATGTGTCATGTTAATTAACCAATTGACTAACCTGCTTACATAATCTGATATGATTACTTAGTTTTCGGATTACTGACAACAATGGTTGAACTGCACCACCCCCTGTAAAATAAAACTGTCTATCTTGAAGTATCTTCTACGATCACAAACAGAAGGGACATGTTAGAAGTTCATCTGGAGCGGCCTGCCAGGACTCCAATCTTCTTCCAGATTTGTGGTGTTACCCTCGTCTTTCAATTATCCCTGACCACCTGAATGGCTTGAATGGGTCATATCTTCTGGTGCATTTTTGGTAGGCTGGCCTTTCAAGTTGTGGAATATATATATATATATATCCACTGTGTATAAAGTATAAGAAATGTATGTGTAGGCCTACCAATATAGAACCAGCTTGTATATCAAGCATAGACAGAGTGCTGAATTTTTGAAGGTCATTTAAATATCAACAAAAATAATTCCCCCTTTACCAAAACATGAATATCTCAAAGACCTCTCCTCCGATTTCTGTGAAAGTTAGCCAGTTTGTAGGCCTGCATATTGAGAATGTGCTTGTGTATTTGTAGCTTTATTGCTTAATTTGTGCTTGAACAAGCAGACCCCCAGTGCACGTATCCCAATTTTCAAAACTACATTTGAAGTGTTGGCTTTTCTAAAAAAATTATTACCGAAAGGTGTTTAAACTCCACTCAAATTATGTGTTATTGCATCCAAGGAACCTAAACTGTAAAACTGTTCCAAAAGAAGTGCCTAGCTGTCTTCTATACAAATACAATAGAGAAACAAATTTTCTCAAAACACATGATGAAGTTCATCAAGCTGGTGGCTCCCTCCCATGGTGAAATTGTTCATATCCATTGGAAAAGGTTGGGATTTTTGAAAATGGAGTAGGCTCACTCGAAGGCTGCTGGCTCAGCCAGGAATAATGATTGAACGGGATATAAACTCATATATATCAAGAAACACTTTGAACCAAAATGAACTGCAAATTTCAAAAGAAATGTTTGCCTGAACCAGTGTGACTGTTGTGACTGCAACAAAAAAAAAGACCTTGGATTTAGAAAGTTGAAATTTCCAGGAAATAATACTACAATCTGAAATTTCTAATGGTGATATTGATAGAGACAAAAAATATTCGCATTACCTTATTATCCGTTGGCTTTAAACGTCCAGAACATGTCACCTTTCTGTTGCTGTCTTGGCAATATAATGGATAGGTGGCACCACTTTGTGAAATAAGAGTTTGAGGGAACTCTGGTGGCTAAAATCCCAGTTACATAATTGATAGCAGAGAAGAAGTAGCCTTTTATAAACTAAAGTTAGTAAAAACCAAATTGTTCAAATCTTTAATCAGACCAAGAATATATTTTCGCTCTAAGTCACGAAAGATTCTATAGAACTTCAGAAAGTGTTAATTTTCTATATATTCAAATGATTATAATTATGATATCATGATATCATCGAAATCAAATCAAATCAAATCAAAATATTTAAAAATCCCAAATTTGATACTCCAAACTGATTTTATTGCCTATGTACTGGACCAGCTCTCAGTTACTAAATCACATATATATATCACTTTCCCTTGGCAAAAGACCAATACTAATATTTGCAAAGCGAACTTAGTAAAAAAAAAAGGTGGTAAATGAACAGTCGATAGTTTAGGCCTGTGTCTCAAAAAGAGCATCTGAATAGTCCTTTATAATAAGTTTCAAGCGTTTGGAAGTCTAATGTCAACAGAAGCTTATTTTCTCATGACTGTTATTTCTATACAGTCATGCATTATCCACTAGTTAACCATGTAATATTTGTGTGCACTCAGATGCCGATATGCGGAGTCAGGATTCACAGTTTGAGTCGTAGTTCAGGAAACCCACGGAGTCGCAGTCGGGGTGGCTTTACAGAAAGCCAAGGAGTCGAAAGTCAGATTCGGTTCACTTATACTATCCGACCCCAAAGCCCTGGCTCCGTATGTATATAATCAGATGTTGGTAGGTACCATGCATTCAGGCGATAATGCACGTGTTATTACAGGGGCGGACTGGCGGCATTTTGGGCCCGTGGCAAAATTAGTCTGCGGGCCCCTACGTTCCTACCGTCGGCAATATTTCAAATTAAAAAGAAAAATATTATGGGCCTAATTTCACAAATTGTATATATTAGGGGGCCTCCACATTCTGTCCTTTTCAGTTAGTGTAGTCGCAACACACAATCATGAGCCTGAAAGCAAAATCTTTTCTCCTCTCTTCAAATTTTTTTTTTTAAATCTTGCATGGGCCCCCTTGATTGGATAGGCCCGTGGCAGTTGCCACATTGCCACATAGGCCAGTCCACCCCTGCGTGTTAATCTGAGGAGAATGATCAAGTGATAATCTGGTGATGGTCTCCTGTGTTTATCCCATGAAAATATGAGGAATTTCTTTTACAATGAACAAAACATGTGCCAACCATCAGTTATGTCACCTTCATCAATCAGAGTCATTCAATCATAGGCCAGTTTGCAAACCCAAGTGTTGTTTTTCTTATCCGTTGTAATAATATGAAGTTAGTAGCTCCCACTCAGAGTTCGAAACAGTGGCATCGGAGTTGGCATAAAAGTTGTTGTCGTACAGGTAACATTGGCACTTCAGTTTGTGTAGAGCAGCCACCCTGCATTCTCCTGTTTGAGCCAAACACAACATGACACATCTTCTTGCATCACAAGTTGGGTTGCCAAATACTCCAATTTCACCAGGTCCAGTGTATTGAGTGGAAGAAGTAATCTTGAATCTTGTCGTTGTGGGATCGCCAGATGCTGAATAAAAAATAATAGGCAGAAAACAGCTGAAAATGGGAAGTTCAAGCATGGAGGAACTGAATTCACTCATGCACGACCCTGAATTCTGCCAGTCTCCTCTCGACCAGCGCTGTTCGGAAAAAAGTGGGATTGGGGTCAGTCTGGAATTTATTATTGTGCCTGATCTTTCAGTACAATTTCACCGTGCCGAGCCAGGACCTTTAAAAGATAATCATCTAATCATAATAATAGCCATAGCAGGAATCTAATCTCACTCATAAGGCTTTTTTCTCTCATCCCATAAGACCTTCAAATTTTACACTCCTAAGCCTGTCAATTTATCTGAAGTTCAAGATAGGGAAACTTTTTTACCTATCAACATTCATTATTTCTACAGTTACACAAATTTGTAAAAAAACACATTTTTTCACATACAAATTCCCCACCTGTACATTTATCTGCCACAACAATGGCTGGAATGCATTTCATATTAAAGGCCATTAAATTCCGCCATTAAATTCCGCATCTTTTCATACACTCCTGGGCAAAAAAAAAAGGACCTTCGTAGAATTCACTTCATTTCAATAGGCTTTGATTTTTATGGGAAATTCACAACAACAAAGCTTCATTTCCTCTCAGTCAATCAATAACGACATTATCTTAGTGTGGAATTGTGTTTTATTTTGAATTTTTAGGCAGCACACTGAGCACAGTCTTTTGGTAACGCTTCTTGACAACTTTGTGCACCGCCAAATGTCCATTTTTTCCATTCACATTATACTGCTTTCCAAGGCTCCTCAGTGTTACTGAATTTCTGTACTATTAGATTAACATCAAAAGTCAAAGGGAAAAGCATTTCCATACTAAGATAAAATTGCTATTGATTGACTAACAGAAAATTGGTCTTGCCGTTTTGTATTGAAACAATATGAAATTCTACGAAGGTCCATTTTTTTTACCTTCTATGGCCATTCTACCCAGCTACCATATATTCCTCTTGGGAGTATGACAAAAAAAGACATTTCCACATACAAATCTGGGAGCTATATATTTCATCAAGGGCAGTAATGTACACGTATATCATATTGCAGGCCATTAAATTCTGCACCTTTTGGTACGCTGCTTGGGGCACAGGGGGGCACAGGCCCCCCCCATATTGGACCTGTGCCCCCCCAGGTGCCCCCCATATGAACTTTCCACTCTGGCTAAAATATACAATTAGTATAGTGGGTGCCCCCCCAGAGAATCGCGTGCCCCCCAGGTGCCCCCCCACTCGAGACACCCCAGTTAATATCTTCGAACATCCACTCAGTCTCTCAGTGTTTGTAGTAGTTCCACATTACTTCATCTAACTGGAAGAGCAAGTGGGAGCTGCCTTCACATTAACTGAACCTGGCAAGAACCTGGAACTCGGCACATTTTTGAAAAGCAAGAAACCTTAACGGGTGAACAGCTATTGCATAGGGGAGAGGCAGGTTAGTTGATATGCAAGGTTAGTTGATACGCCCCACCTCCTGGTCAGAGAAATGATCATATGAGAAAGTGTTGCCATTTGTAAGAAGCGGAATAAAAAAACACATCTTCTCATCTAGGTCAATGCAGAATCAGAATTAAAAATAAATCAAGATTTAGGAGAAAAGCCAAAAAATTCAAAAATCACTGTCCTGAGTAAATTTGTGCTGAAAACTTACATGTTTTTTTTTTCTCGCTATAGTGAAGGATGATTCAGAGTAACTTAGAATATGAATAAGGTGTGTGAAGAGGGTTATTTATGAGCCATCGAAGATGACCTAGTTTAACTTGTGGTCCAGAGCCCTGCTGTTTTCTGAAATAATCGAGTGGATGGGTTTGTTGATACAGGAGATTGGTTAGGTTTTGTAGGCTGGCCTGGTCAAAATAACTACCCTGACCTATTAGTACAATCATAACGCTAGATGTTACCCAGGAGTTTACATGAAAAAGATCTATAGATGAATCTTAGGTTGAACATATCATAAAATCACTCCCTCCCAACAGGTTGACTATCAAATCCGACTCACAATGGAAGTAGATATGCATCCACGGGAACAGAAAGTAGATTAGTGAAGGTCTATGGTTTTATAGTATCCTACCAAGACAGAAGAATTTGACTTTTTCGTTGCATGGTCCGTCAGGGTTTTGTGTATCAACTAACCTGCCTGGGTGTATCAACTAACCTTACCAGGTGGGTTAGCTGATACGTTTGACATGACCTCGTTTGACACCATCTGGGGTAAAAAGTATCCAACAGAGAAAGTCAATTTTCCCCATATATTTGAACAATGTATTTCCCCATGCACATGGCTATTCATCATTCCAATATCATCGTCCGTTTAGCTTGGAGGCGAGATTTTCTGAAAAACGTCTCAACTAACCTGCCTCTCCCCTATAATGCTCACCAACCTTTACAAACCATAGGTCCAAGTGTCAGATACATGTAGCTTTGTTCTGATGAGGAGTCCGTGTCTCCTACGATGAAGTTTGTGATGGGAAATATCTCTTTCGCGTTAATTATTCCTTCCTCATTTCTCCAGACAAGATCATTCAAATCACAAGTGCATGATTCTGAAATAAACAATACAACAACTTTTTTTTCTGTGGCTGTCTTTTCTTTATGAAACTAGAGCCTTTTTAAGGTGATGTCACAAATTCTCAGGGCAAACAGGACCAAATCACAGTCACAATAATAATTTGTTGAAGAAAGGAAACATTTCATATTTGGGCATTTTTGATTAACTTTTCAAACGGGTTTGACTGAAATGGCTTTGGAAATTTTACATGGTACCGATCTCGAGTGAATTTCTTCATTGCTGGGACAGAAAAACTAATTGAATTTTTTTTAAGTGCTCTGGATTGATGAGAAGGGGCTTATCATCCATCCAATAACTATGTATCCTTCAAATTTGCTTCATTGACCTGATACCTTGATGTATACCAGAGTCATACTCGGCAATCACGTTCTCTAAGGAAGTAGACAAGGCCATCAGCACACTCAGAAACAGCCCCGGTGTTTTCCAGCCAATATTGTGTGTGCACATGTTCCTCTGATTGAAATTATGTGGATGCTCGCAGGAGCTCGCGGAATAGCACACTAATCACTAGGTGGCAACACAAGACAGCATATCTTCTGATCTGCCAAGGCTGGAAAAAGAAGTGGCAATGCAAGAGCAGTCCACTTGTAGACAGGACCTGGAGCATGATGTGTCATGCTGAGGCTGGTTAAATGGATCATCCTTGTGTTTGGCAGTTAGAGAATAGAGATCAGTACAAATGTAAACAGCTGCTTAACCAAACTGCACTCAATAACACAAACAGGCTTACTATGACTCCAGTCACAACTACAGTTTAGTTTAGTGATGCTTAAGTCTTAATTGCCAAACAGTAGGATGATCTGCAAACAGCCTTAGCATGACACCGTGATCTCCGGCGAGGCGAAAAGTTGAAGGATACATATAAATTTATTGGATCGATAATAAGAAAAAAAGTCTGTAGGTCAGAAAAAAATAATAATCTGGGGAATAAAAGAGAAAGCTTCAAAATAAAGAGCAGAAAGCTGAAATAAAAATAATTGGATCATAAAAAGGGGAGCGTCTTGCCCAACTGGTGGAGTACATGTAAGACGGCTGGAGTAACTGACCATTCTGATCCTCCCTTAGCCTATGACATAAAGGAATCACGTTTGAAATTTTACATAAATAGTCAGTCTTTACTTGTCGATATTATATAAATGATCATTTTGTTCAAACTCTGGCTGGCCTCACGCCCACTGATCTCGTTTGTGCGAGAAATTTGCATGAGATATATGTGCTGAGCCACAATCAATGGGGCATCAGACAGATCTCTGTGTTATTTAGTTTGTCGCAGAAAAAAGACAAATCAATCAAATTGCTTGATTGTTGACAACACAGAGTGCTCAGTTCTGTGGAAGTAGAATAAAAATAATTGATGGCTGATGATCAATATCGCACACAACTTCCATGGCTAATTGGCCAAGTATTATATTCTATGGAGATCCTGTCTACAAGTGGACTGCTCTTGCATTGCCACAGATCAGAACATATGCTGTCTTGGGTTGCCACCTAGTGACTAGTGTGCTATTCAGCGAGCTCCTGCGAGCGTCCACCTACTTTCGACCAGAGGAACACACACAATTTTGTCTGGAAGACACCGGGGCTGTTTCTGAGTGTGCTGATGGCCTTGTCTACTTCCTTAGGGAATGCGATTGCCGAGTCTGACTCTGGTATTCATCAATGTTGAATAGAAATTTTTTGAATGTGCAATGAAATTGGAACTATTTCTTGGGACAGCAATGCTGTAGCATAGGAAATCAACTTTTGTGCCAGGTGGCAGCAGCATGCAGTTCTCAGTTTCAAAAGACTGGGATCAGTCATTGCGCTTGAATCTTATTTCAGTGTAGCAATCCCATTTATCAATATAATTGTTTAACTGCTTCAGGAGAGTTTGGAGTTGGATTAATTTTAGCACCAACTAAACTTGCATTAGGATCTCAAATAACTTGCTGTTTCCCTCATGACTGATTGAAATTCACTACTTCTCTGGATATAGCAGGTAACACACAATGTCTGGTCTCAAAAAACTAGAGGAATCCAAATCTGTAACTGTTTCATATTATATCCCTGTTAACTTGTCTTGCCTTTGCCTCTTGTTCCTTTGCAAAGTTAATCTGAAACAATCTCCTGCTTTTGGTACTGTCTTCACTTGGTGTCAAATAGAACCTGTTCGTATGGACACTATGTCTCATGCTGTAGCATCCTTCCACCAATAACCGCACTTTTATTGAATGCATCTAGGATCTTCAGCAATTCTCCAAGTTTCAATCTCTGTTCCACACATTTGCTCATCCTAACTGTCACTACTCCCTTATCATTGCTGTTTTGAAGTCTTCTGGTTTACAAATGTGACATTGGGATAGGCAGCTTGAGCTATTTTCTGAGCTGTATACAGTACAACGCTGCTGAAGCGTCTGGGTACTAGTGGGTAGTCCATGCCAGTGACACAGATTGGCACTGATTTTCCTTTCTAACCTTTCAGTGTGAAAAGTCATCTGGGAATAGCAGTCAGTCCATTCATGGAAAAAGATTGAGAGACACTAATGTGATTTTAAAGTGGAGGAGCTGTGAGATTCAAGTTGTTTCAACGGCAAAGCTGCCTCATGGAGGTTACTCCTCTAAACCGTGATGCATGGCATGGAATGACCTCGTTCCTACAAGAGTGGGGCTGGATCGAGTAATTCAGCTAAGCCTGTCAAAAATTAAGGAGCCTGCCTCTAATTATGTCACTGATTAAAATTATCAAATCACAGTTGCAATGACAAGAACACCAACACCTGCCCATGTTGTAAGAATGATTTGGTGTGAAAACAGTGTTGAGCATTCAGAACTAAGGTGCAAAAATAATCAGGGTAGATCGCCTTTCTGTTTTTGGTTGTGACCACTTTTGGGCCTATTCAGTAAAAGCGGCTATAAGGTTCTGAGCAAGAGAAAGAAGTAGTAAGTTAAGCTGAGTTATCTTAACAGGTGTCTGTGAAGATTTTTAGTGTCCCTAATGACCCCTCAATAGTAATTCTTTTGTAATTTATTTATTTTGGACGTGGTTGGAACAGAAATATAGATGATATTTATGTATGTGTGTATTCTTCCCACACATATCCTAAAGTATTTTACTTTACTGCTTATAAGTGTATTTCAGGACTTATTTTAAACAATTTGATCATGTTAGTGTCACCTTAATCAGAGCGGAAAATGTGCCCGCCCCTTAAGGATGTGGTAGCTCAAAACTAAGGTACATTTCTAATCATTTGTAATTTGATACATAAATTTCTCATGACTGCCACCAACCGATGAACCAGTTTTTGGTGACTTAAACCTCCTTCTTCTTCTTGGTACTTGACAACATTACTGCTGATGGCTCTGTTGAGGGTGCAGGTGCGGCCATTTTATCACTACATTTAAATAAAAAAATTGCAAAGCTAAACCATATATTATGTGATTATTGAATTCCTTGGCATTAAAACACAGCCCCTATAGCTCAGTCAGTAGAGCGCTCGCCTCACAAGCGAGGGACCCGGGTTCGATCCCCAGGCTGGCCATCATGTCATTCCACGACATCGTCGTTCGCATCAGACGTAAATTGGAGGCGCCTTGGGCCCAACTGGAAACAAGTCACTGACTTAGCTTGGCTACCCAAGTTAAATAAAAGTACCTTTACCGTTATCACAACAGATTATGCCTATGCAATATATCAATCTCATGACTGTTAGATTGACAGATATAGCCACTTTTATGGCATGCATATTAATGGATAGTGAGTGATGGTGGCTATTTGGATTGTGCTATTTTTGTTATCTTTAGTAGAAGGTAGATTATGGTAAATCTTTATTTTCTGGATTACTTATAAATACTTATCCACCCAAATCCATTGAAATATTAAATACAGCAATTTATTTTAACTGATGGCAATTTTTGCTTTGGTCACTTTACGGTTTCGATCATGGACTCATGGTGGCAGCCATGTTGCATTTCATCTCTTAGTGTTGGACTAAGACATGTTCTGATGTCATATTTCAATTCCTTGGTACCAAAAACATAGGTATAGAAACTATGATTTCTTCTCTATCTCAATTAGTTTTCAAGATATAAGCATTTTTTGGTTTGGAAAGCGTGTAATGGCGGCCATTTTGGATTTTGCTACTTTATGACCCCTATCAGAAGGCAGATATTGTTAAAAATTGTTTTCTGGAATGCTAACACACTTACCAACCAAATGTCATTGAAATATTAAATAATGCCATATTTTTTGAACCCCTGATTTACATTTCATTTGACTGGATTGGGATTTTTGACGTTGAAAATCATGTTCCGACAGTCCCTCCATTGACCCCTCAGAAAACCGACTTCGCACGGGACTATCTGAGCAGACTTTGAGTATGTTAAAGCCAGGTTTCCAAGCTTTCAGAAAATGTATAGATCAAAACTATTGCAATTTGTGGTGGGTCAAACCATGGATTGCCTGGACTAAAATGGTATTTCCACAGCCATGGTTGCTTCTGCATAAACATTTGAATTTTCATTCCATTTGTTACTAATCTTCCTGGTAGGGGACTTGACTTGGACTCAGTCCATCAAGAGTTCAGGCTGTTGCCAATTTTATGGGGTCATATATATCATATCAGAAATTAAAGGTACCAAGTATTGGGGAACTTCTCTGCCGTAAACTTCGTTAAAGGACCATGTCATTCCTATAATTGAATTTTTCCTGATATGGTGAAGATTATACATAATCATGAAATTAGAATATTTTGATGCACTTCTGTTTCATGAGTATTATATCTACTGTTAATTAAATTACTTGGGTAATTTTCATAATTATGAGACTATTTTTACTCTTTCTTGAGACTTCAACATGTAAAAGTAAATTTCCATTGAAATGCAGATTCTGATCATTTTGCCTACCATTAGGAACATTTTTTGATAACCAATCTGTGTTCACTTTACTCTTCAAGCTAACTGCTGCATCATTTTGTGTGTTCTATCTATGATGTCCGAAAAATTTCAAGTTGCTTGGTGTGGCTTGGCAAAGCATAGTTATCAGAGTTCATAGTTTTTTCATCATCCTCTTCCAGTAGATTGCCCAGAAGCGTTTAAACTTTTTGTTTAATCCTGTCAATTTTCTGCATGATCCAAAAAAGGGAAAAATCATACGGTACAAAATCGTATCCCATCCACCTGTAAATTAACCACATGCACCTAGAATAAAACACATGGATGGGGCAAGTTGACCTAACTTCAGCCTCTCACCTAACTTCAGCCCCTACAGAAAACTCCGTGTAATTAAATTTTGATGTATAGCCAAGGTGTCAGTTTAAAGTTATTGTCAATGTGTTTAGAATAAATTATGAAAAATCGATAACCATCCCAACTCAAGAAAGGAGAATTTTATATGATTCTTAGTGGACAGCATTTTACTTGTTTTACAACGCAAAGTTCAAGTAGCCTACGCAAAACGAAAAAAAAGTTTGGCAAAACGTTAACTCTGTCAGTTGGCTGTACCAATTCACCCAAACAGGAGCAACCCAAAGAAGATTTCACAGGAAAGAAAAATTAGTAATCTTCGATAGATTAAGGTTTTTTCAATATTTTCTATTTGTTCATTCATGAAATTTGGTAATGTACAGTGTATAAGATATTTCAAGGCTTGTAGCACGGGAATGTGTACATTCACCTTCTGTGTGCTTCTAGAGCTTATACGTTTTTCAATATTTATCATTATCTCTTGGAAATTGCATCAGTTGATAGCTTGTTTAATAACGGTCAATTTGATATATAGTTTGTTAAGGGTCCTATTGTTCAGAACAATTATTTGTTCTTTGGATCCGACTTAGCTCTTTAGAGGAGAAAACAGGGGAAATTTTACATTTTATAGGGACACGCTGCTAAAAGGGGGTCAAAGAAGTAACTGCAAAATATTTCCAAGCAGTACCAGCCACTTGGAATTACTCACAATAAAACAGAAATACATGCTAGTCTGCCCGGAAAAGCAATGATAAAGAAGCTGCGTATATATTTGATGCCAAAACATCTCTATATTTATCTTTTCATTGAATACATTTTTAAATATTTTAAAAATCAGCTATAATATATATTATGTTACCAAACAAAAATAAGTTGTTTGTTGCATTATTTAAATGTTGTTTTGAAATAGCCACATGGTGTATAGCAGAACTATATCATCAGTACACAAATCCGCTTTGGAGATCACCCCATCACCATAGCGTTTCTTGTCTGCAGCCAAATGTTAGATAGTACGGTAATTTTGCATATGGCTGTGAACAACACCCATAAACCTGTTTCATTAAGGTTTTTTCCTCATAAAATGATAACATATCATAAGATTAAAATGTTTGTGCAGTATGGTCAACCTGCATGGAGCATCCAGACTTCCAACGGTGGATCATAGTGCCGTGTTACGAAGTACGTTTTACATTTCTGCTCCTCAAAAAACTTACAACAGCAGAGACATACCAATGATTCAAGGGAGCCGTTTATGGTATGGAAGTAGTTGTAGTACCTGGTCATATTTTGGGCCTATGTATTAAACTGGTTCTTTGAATGTGTTTGATAAAAGGTCCAGTTATGATATTTGGAAAAATACGTCACGTTTTTGCGTACGTCCCGGCCTCTAAAAAATCTAATGGTCAGAACCAGTCCCGAATCATGTCATAACGTAGAGTATACTGTTGCTTGATAGCCACAATAGGGTATTGCCTTGAAAAGTTCAAGCATTAGCTAAAGTTACGACAAAGCTCTCTCAATGTGTCTCAGCCACAGTACGTCATGTTTTCGTGCATGTACGTCCCATTTTTGGGCCTCACACATTTGACCAGATATCGAAAGATGCTTTGGAGGGTTATTAGTTTTGAAGACATAGACATAGCCACAAGACCAAGCACTAGTAATAAAAGCATTTTTGTATTGCAGGCCTGAGGTACAGCATATATATGTCTTGGGTGGGAAAAATTGTAGAATATGCCATGTTTTGTTGTACTTCACAATGGGAGTAGATACGTATCTCAACACATAGGAGGTATTAAGCTCTGAAACTTCTGTGGTAAGTGCCTAGGATGGTCCTCTTTGAATTGGTCTTAATATTAAATATTAAAAGACACTTTATTTTACACCCTGGGGTGGCCAGAATCTGTACGCATTCCCATGCTACAAGCCTCAATTTAGCCTAACATCAGCCCCCATGGTCCTAACTTCAGCCCCCATGGTCCTAACTTCAGCCCCACACAACCTAACTTCAGCCCCAGGTTACCCCAAATTCCAGCCAGTCAATCTCACATGAGAGGTTGGTTTATTCATCCCTGAATATCTATCTATCTAAAAAAATGTAACTTTTAAAGCATTTTAGGCCTGGCATAATGGAATAGACTAGTTGCCTGAATTGAAGTTAAAAAAACATTTTTTATCATCTTTTAGTGAAAACGATGAATTTTCTCCCAGCTGTTTTGAAACACATTTTTGGAGGACAGAGTTTTTCAGACTTTATATATATGTAAGAAATTGAGGACAAATTTAATCAGTCTGCTGTTTCTATGACAATAGGATCAAGTGGTTGAAGCCAGGTACTGGTGGCTGAATTTAGGTACATCCAAGGCTGAAGTTAGGTACTACTCGGCTGAAGTTAGGTACTTGTCCCACTTTTGTCTTTGGAGCACATCTGCACTGCCTTATAAGGCATATGACTGTTTTTTTCACAATATGGTCATGAAGAGGAGTGGAGGCTGAGGTTACAGTCAGACCAAGAATTATTCAGACGCTTGCTGTTTTGTTATTATTTTAAGGAATTACAAAGTAAATGATGAAACATGCAATTGAAAACATCCTTGGCTTTACATGTAACCTACAAAACAAATTTATTGCAAATTGGCAAGAAATTTGGTGAAAAAAGCTACTTTTGTTGACTCCATGAACCAACAATTTTTCTGACACTCTCAGAAAGTTGAAGAAAATGAACTATTTACTATTATTTGTTAGTATTTATCCTAAAATAGTGTTCATAAACTATGTAAGGATCATTGTGACAGCATAGAATGGCAATTGTGATCATCCATTAAGAAAATTTGGATAAATAATGAAGATAAACATTCTGCCCAGTCTATCACATTTTGATGCAGTTTTTTATGCGTCAGAGTTGCTCAAACATACCTTGCATTGATTGAAAATGTTTTAGTTTATCCTAGAATTGTATTATTAAAACTTTGAGTCAGAATATGAACGATTGGAGGCCACATAGTTTACAAGTTCAGCGCACTTTTGTATTTATTTGTACAATTTACCAAATCAAAAACATGTCCATGTGGCACCAAAATCGAACAAATTTTCAGAAAGCAACATTCATTATCTATTGCAAGTTATATGGTGCGATTGGCAACTGAATTGGACACCTTTAACTTCATTTGTGGAAGGGTCGAAAAATGTGGTTCTTAGGCCTCAATGCTATTCCAATGGAGATTGCTCCATGAAAGCACACTATAGTTTAGTATGGCACACAATTTGTAAACAACTGGTGTAACCTGGCTTTCCTGTATGTGCAATAGAGTGATTAACCTTAGGAAGGCCATGCAACTTTATTTTAAGTGATCTGATGGACTGCAGTTGCACAATGGGCAAGGATTCGGAGAGCAGTAGGAGCCAAAATCAAAAGGAAAATACCAAAGTGCATAAAATTTATCATGTAAGCTTGTATATCAGTTAAAAATAGTCATTTTATGATATTTTGAAATATTTCCAGTTGATATCTCACACGATTTCAGCCATAATAGTCAAGAAAAATGTGATAAACTGAATCAGATGTTTATCTCACATATTCATCCAAATTTTCTTAACTGATGATCACACCTGTCATCCAATGTGACCACAATGACCCATGGTAGTTTATTAGCAGTATTTATGGTTTAATGTAACTACATAGGTAACTTTCTACAACTTAGTAGAAATGTCTGAATAATTTTTGGTTTCTGAAATCACCATGTTATTTCCATGAATAGCCCGCCAATGACAAGTGATCAAAAACCAAAGTAGGCTGAACTAAACTTCTAGTTGACAGTGTGCAGCACTTGTTTTGTGTAATCTGAGTGAACGTTAGATGCAGGAGCATGAAAAAAAAAGCGTATTATAAAATCACCAGAAGTCATTGTTCCAATGATCATCCTTAAGAAATAAGTACGGTTGGCGAAGTTGTGTACCTGGAGGTGATAGCTGACAACTTTTTACAGCAGCCCGTGTTGGGTTGACAGTCAGGGGCGGATCCTGGAATTTGGGGCCTCACTGACTTGGAGAAGAGGTCAAACTTTTTTACTAGAATATCATTAATAAGTCCCTATCTCAAGCATCTCACAATATCGTAAATCAATTTTGGGGATTTTAATGTTTTACGCAGTGATCTAAAGGCTTTCAAATGACGGATGTCGTATTTGGTTGTAAGTTGAAGGTGAGGTCTCTCCCCGGGGGGGTACTTCGCAGACTTTTGCATACAGATGCGCCACGGCAATTTTGAAAACCAGAACCATTTTAATCCGGAGACTATGCCAAAACCACAAACCATTTTAATCCTCCACTAAAATTGTTTGGCAACCAATTGTTTTTAAACCATTTTAATCCTCTTTTGAAGCCGATTCTAACGGTACCAAACATGTTGGGGTTGCAAAAACCAGAACCAAATTAATCAGAATTGTCAAAAATCAAAACCATTTTAATCCAAGAAGGCCGAAAAACCATTACCATCCAGCGGCGCCTCTATACACCCTTATAGAGTGAGTACCCCTCCCCCCCGGGGCCTAGTAACTTGAAATTTGTTGACTGAAGCTGGACAAAGCGCAAGTCAAGGTGATAAACAAACTACTTGGTAATAAGTGTGAAATACATAACCAAATTATACTTTTACCAGATAGCTTTACATGTCTATGGCTAATACCTAGAATCAAAGATTTTCAAAGTCAGAACGAGAAAATTAAAAAAGGCGAAATTTCTATTTTTTTAAAATAGAAATTTGTTAAAAATTCTTGTTATGCTAAATTTTTTAGAATGCTAATTTGTTAAAAATTATGGTTATGCTCAATTTTTTTTTCCGGCAGAAAATCTGTTGGGTCGACACGAGAAGCTAAAAATTAAAGAAAAGTCTGGCTTTGCAGAAGCCATTCTTTTCACATTCCAATTTAAAAGTCGGTAGAATTGTTTTACAACCAAATGCATTTTGAGTAACTTCGTATTCTTAACGGTCCCTAACAAAGTCTACTTAGTCTAGCATACATGTAGGCCTAGATGTTTTTCGGGCTAACTCATAAGTTCTACTTACGCTCCCTACGTGGCGCTGGATGCACTACGTAATGACAGGTGGCGCTCCAAGGAGGCTGCATCTCGGCTCAATGACCTCAATTTCTGTTTTGGCATGTTTGTGTGAATGACGAAGGAAAGGCCAAGATTTTGATAATACATGTTGTCCTGTATACAAGACATGATATGAGACAGTGACCTGATTGAGAAGCAGCCGGTGATGCAATCAAGACCCCGCAAAGATCACCAGAGGAAATTTTGTGCCGTCACGAAAATGAAGCTCTTGTTTGGCTTGTGCATGTTGCTGACTGTCATTTTGGGTGAGTCTCTTAACTTGTGCTGTGGTGTCTGTCATTGGCAGAATACAAATTGTGTTTGAGGAAGTGATGGTTTATTCACATGTTGGATAACAAGTCATTTATGGCCCATTAGTTACTGCATGTTCACAATCGCACAAATGGCACTGCCACTACCTGGGGACAGAGGGGGAGGGGCCGGGGGGAGAAGACCGAAGATTGGTCCGGAGGCATCATGCGCCCTACGGATAACCGATAAGATATTTGGGAATATGACCCCTGTTTTTGGCCGGATTTTAGGGGGGCTGCCCCCCCCCCCCGCTGTAGACAACGGCCCTGATATACACCTAAGTAAGATGGTAGACATCAGTAGTTTCAATCATCCTTCGTCTCATTGCCGTGTCCTCCTGCTGTCCTAAGTAGCATACCAAGTGCATAAATACGGAAGTAGAACCTCAACTATTCCTCGCATTACGGGAACACAGCCTCAGTGGGTCACTGACTATATTATATATAGAGTTTTTACCCAGATATTTAAATTTTTTCGTTGCCCTTCATATCATGAAGCGTGTCCACTTGGCTACCAAACTCTGGCCTACTTCCGATTTCTAATGGCTTTTGAATTCAGCACTTCAGCAAACCTGTCAGTGTAGGAGCCAGACACACCCTAAAAAATTGGCAAGTGAAATGGCTTTCTTACATGTTATACATATGAGGCTATAGCTTTTATGCGAATTGCCTTAACCACATTTGAAGTGGGGAGAAACACTGCTCGCCGTTGGTTGCCTCTAAATAGCCCACACTGGTGCTGATGGGGCGTAAAACACAAACTCACTCACTCACTGCTCGCCCTTGGCTAAAAGGCACCTGGGATGTAAATCTCCTTGTGATATTCAGGGGTTTCGAAGAGGCCTAAGAAATAAGTTACACCGCATTTCCTTCAATTCCTGCAGTAGGGAATACGATGAGATTCATTATGGAGTCTAACTGATTGGTCATAATGACTCATTTGCAAATGATTTTGGCTGTTTCAAGAGCTTGCTGGTTCCTCGGTTGGCCTCAGCTACTCAGCAGTGAAACCAAGATAGAAGAACTGGCAGTTAAAAGAACTGGCAGTTTAAAGAAATGTGAGAACACTGAGAAGTGCCCTCAGCATGATCAGACTAGTGTTTCTTCGTGCTCACTCTGGGAGTTCCATGAACCTTCATCGGCGCAATCTTGTCACCCATCAGAAATGGAATCTTTTAAAATTATAAATACTATGCAAACTAGCTATTTCGGAATTAACCATTAAAAACCTGATAAGCAGGACACAATCACATTTTCTTTCCCAGATGTTTGAAGTTGCTCAGGGTTATTCCATTTAAAAACCTGGGGGTGGGGTGGTGGGGCTAAGTTTTTGACCCCTCCCCCCTGCATCTAAAGTGAATTATTTTTGCCCCCCATGCATCGGATAACAATTTTATTATTACAATGTGTAAGCGTTCACGGAGTGGAAATGCCCCCCCCCCCATACATCTAAAGCGAATTTTGCGGGTACCCCCATTCATCTAGATCGATTTATGTACCACCCCCCATACATCTGAACCAAAATTGCGGTTACCCCTACATACATATTACAAAAAAAAAGTCGCAGTCGAATTTTGATTCTCAGGTGCAGTCTAAAATTAATTTGGGGCCTTCTCACTCCTAAATATGATTGATATAACTTACAAAAACACAGTTACAACAATGTGAAATGCATCCTGAATTTTGCGCAAAATTCAGGAAAACTAAGGAGTCTGGAGTCACAATTGCTTTTCAGAAGGCGTCAGAGTCGGTTTACTTACTACCCAACTCTGAAGCCCTAGATATTATTATATATGGTCAGATTCATATTATGTATGATCAGATTCACAAATAAATGTAAAAACATTTTGATTTGTTATGGTCATTGCAGCAACATGTGACTTGTGCCTGTGTATTTTTATGTCAATTGTTTACTTTATGTTATATTCAGATTCATCCTCAAAATACAGCAGTGTGACTATATTTCAAATTTCATGTTTGCATTATAAGTTCGAAGTACATGTAATTAGCAAGACTCAGGTGGGCACTCGATGGATTATTTATGAACATGATGAATCAGGAATACATTATTTATGAAATTTGCAAATTTGCATGCATTGACCAAATGATTGGTTATGGCTTTCAGAATTATATTCATAGCATGATTTTAATCATGATCAAGTTTAGATCTATAAATTTATTTTTTTCGTTTGTGGGGGAGTATCTTAATATAGCTTAGTGTGAGTTTTGTCAATTTTCTGTATAAAATACTGAAACTTTTTTTGTAGAACAATTCTTTCTTGGACAATTCGAAATAATGGATTTTCATAATGTTGTGGAAAATGAATATATTTGATTACAAATTTTTCAAGCATTGCAGTCTGCAGAGTTTTGCTGGGAAATTTAAACACAAATTTAGACACTAATTTCACTAATTTGAAGTAATTTCACTGAAGACATGCTTGGAACTTGCCAGTTGATAGCTTTTTCGTGAGTCAGTCATTTTGGGAAGCCCATTCAAGCATTTTGAGTATCTTTGTTATCTCAGAAACTCTTGCGTAACTCATGCTATCAATACATTGTTAGCTATTTTTTTCTCTATGTATAGCACAATTTTTATTAAAATTTCCTACTTCAAAGTTTGAAGTTCATTGTTGTATGCAATGGATAAATAATCTGTATGTATATATCATTATGACATAAGTGTGGGCCACGTTGGTGATGTTGTCAATCTTTATTTTAAAGGCGGAATTTTGAGAAATGAGTAGCTGTTTATACTATATCAGATATTAGTTTCACTTGAGTAGGTATCTTACCTGACCGAAGACAGATTGCTATAAAAGCAGGCGAGTGAGGGTCAGGCTGCAGACTGAGGAAATTCACATCGATTGGGTGTCGAATTGGCTTGTAGGTCACTGGGACAACTGCCTTTCAGGTCCGCGCTCAGCAGAAAACAGCAGAACTGTCCTGAGCTGCATCAGAAATGCATGAAAGCGAGGACGTGATATAGAACACCCAACTAAAGCAGGAGGCTGTAGCAGACCTGCCAACTCTCCCGCATTTCGCAGGAGTCTCCCGCATTTTAATGGGCACTCCTGCAAGCACAAGCTGGTAACAGCGTCTCCTCTCCTAACGTCGTTCCCCCGTGGCCTAATTGGTAAGTGCGCTTGTCAACTGGCTTTGAGGGCGTGGGTTCAAATCTCACCCCGGGAACTCACTTTAGTCCGAGCCCATGGGACATTAAATGGAGGCAGTTGGAACCAGTATTCTATGCTGGGGTAACTGAAAAGACCCTGGGTGTCCTGAATTAATAGGGTATGTGCCAGACTCACAGTCTTCTCATCTCATCATCATACGGCGATCGCCTGCCTCGATATAGCCCACTAAGGTGCTGCAGAGGCGTAAAACACAAACAAACGCAAACAAACAAACTCCTCTCCTAACGTCAATCCATGGTTTGAGGCAGACACATGCGACCCCTGTGAGCAGGTAGCCGCAAGCATTATCAATCCTCCAGCATCTTCCTAGTGATTGAATTATTAGCATCAGCTGCCTCCTACTTCGTACCCCATTGTATTTGGTATCGTTGGATTCGTTTTGAAGAGACGATTCCTCCAATGGTATTAAAATTACAGAAGTTGGATGATTCTGGGCCGAACTGCGAATGCAATTACCAACTTAATAGAATTTAAAATTGGAACCTCCAGCAAAATCTTTTGAAATATCCTGCAAGTTGCAATTAAATACTTGGCCGGTCTGCTGTAGTCTGGGACCAATGAGTCATTGACCTGACACTCGCCTCAGAAAGCAATGTGTCACCTGATCAAATATGCATTGTATACCCGATACACAATTTGCCAATTTTGTGTTGAAGGTTGAATAGAGTTTATATAGAATCTGGTGTCTGTAATTTACAGTCTTCGACTCTTCGTAAACCTGGTTGACTTTGAAGAGGTCAGTTGGGTTGACTCTCAAAAATATGAGAATTAGGTATTGAAAATGATATTGGAGATTTTTGCATTTGTGACTGAATTAAAAAGTTCAAATTAAACAAATTGTGGTCAAATCTGAGAAAAATGTGCCTTAAATTCATGAGACATGGCTTTTTAGTCGAGTCGGTGAGATTGTGGCCCTGACTCTTCCGACTAGCAAGAAGATGAATTATGACTCCCAGCTCTTGACTGTATCAAGTTTGGTCATTTATGCAGTGTTACATAAATTTGGTCTGTTGTATTTTCTTTTAACATTGTTTCATGATAATAGCAGGCCTTAAAGGCTTGATAGCATTGATCATAGATTCATAATATGAATATATTGGTTGGCATTGAGAACAATAATCTTTGTGTACATCAAACTGATTTTCCTTAAGGTATATCTTCACTGATAAGTAGAGGTGTGGCAGTTATTGATAATGCCACAAGCACAGTCGTAGGACTGGCTGCAGTTGGTGACAACATGAACTGTATAACTGTTTAAGAGATCTGGCGAAGTACAATAATGTTCATAAGATATACTTAAATAGTTATCTGCAAATATTTTTGGCCCTTTTCTTTTTGGAAATTATACGTTGGAATTTCTCAACCTGAATGGGTACTATACTATTAGTATGATGAGGTGGACCATGGTTCAAAGTTTGTCGAACCTATGTGAGAATGGACAGCATTATTCTTCAATGACTCTTGTGGATGTAAATATGTTGAAAGATAATGTTTTTATTGAATATATATTTGGTAATAAATATATATATAGTTTTCTGGGCCCAAGAAGTAATGTCTATATCTCAAAATGTTTCTGATCTTATTTTTTCTGGTCACTCTGTTGGCCCCCTTCTGATCATGGGCCTTGGGCAAATGCCCCATTTGATATTGGAAATATCAGAATATTCTTCCTTGAAACATCAAGGTCCAACTTTACCGATTGACCTTCGGGAAGATTCAGAGATAGATAGATATCGTAAGTGCATCCCTCTAAGCCCAGTTCTAGTCGCTATAATGAGGCTTGATTGATAAGATCAGAGAGAGAGCCAGAATGAAACATGTTACACATTTACCCCAAGTGAGGAATGTTTTACCTGCCCTGCACAGACTCTGATACAAGGGGCCACCAATTTAACATCTCATCTGAACGACATCCAGCTGGGATTTTGCTCATGAAGGTCCACTGAAAATGTGGGGTTCGAACCCATGCAGGCAAAGACCTTCAGTGGAGCCGGCAGGCACTTATGACCCTCGGAACTTATTTGACAAAGAGCCAAGAATTCATACACGTACACAAAGTACACATAATGTAAAATATGTGAAATTTCATAGATATTTTTTTCCTTTAAAATTTACATAACTTCATTTATTCAATATATCTTATTTTTCATTCACATTTGTAAAGAGATCCCAGTCAATTGACAATTGGTCCCATTGACAGAAGTGTCAGTTTGTACAGCTCAACTTGAGTGTGTGGGAACATGTTGAAAACTACTTAATAACACTTGTTTTGACGTGTATGGTCAAAGGTCAAAAGGTATATATGATCTTCATGAAGTGAGTTAGCCATTAGTCATTGTCAATAGTTGAATAAAGTTGAAGTGATGATTGTAATTTTGATGATGATGTTATTTTGGAGGGTCCTCATTGACACAGCTCTTGAGAAATTTAGCTGTCGAGTAAAAAGTTTTGAGTTGAAACTTTGTCTAAGCTCTCAACCCTCAAGATACTTTGTCTAAGCTCTCAAGATGTAGGCCTACTAGTTTTAGAACTGTTAACAAGTTAACAAAATTTTCTCCTCCCTGAATATGTGAAGTCTTTGCATGTGCAGTCAATGAAGCCAGCCATCTTCCAAATTGCAGAAGCTGGGTCCTGGGTTCAATTCTCGTTTGGCCAGGTCACCTGGACTTATGTTGGATAGCAATTTCAATCATCCTTTGCCTCATTGTTTGTTATTGTCCAACAGGTGCTAAATTAGCACTTCAGCAGAGTCTTCAGTGATTAAGTCAGACACACCCACAAAGATGACCAATGAACAGGCCTTCACACATGTTATGCAAATGAGGGCGATTTCGCTGTTTCGCACACTTCACTTACATGGGTGGATAGATCTCTTTGAGACCTTTACAATGGTAGGTCGTACGTCTCTGAGGAGTCAATAGTTGCTTCGCAAATTGCCGGTAAACATTTGAAGTGGAGAGAAATCCTAGGCGCTGATTGGCTGTGACGCTATGACGCAAAATCTTATGATAAGAAGCGGCGATGACAGGATTCGTCGAGGGTAGATTCTCTGGGTGTAAATTAGTCCCTGGGTGTGTAAATACAGGACATACAGCTTGGCATCAGACCTAAAAGTTACAGTCATTAAATTCTACAGGCTGTTTATGGGGCTGTGTAGAATTTGGACATTACGTTATAACAGTAGTCTATGGTTCCTTGCATTGCGCGGTAAATAGACTTAAATATATATTTTACTTTCACAACATAATTCAATGCTTGGATGCTTGATATAATTTGAGTGTTGACAGCTTGTGCTGTATTAGAATGGTTCTTGGAAAACCAAAATTTTCAAAATGCTAGTTTTAATCCTTTTCTAAAAACGTAATAGCAATTTATCTGTTGATTTAATAGGAAAATTAAACATTTACCTATTTAGTAGGACAACTTAGAACTTTGCATGTATATACATAAAAAATAATATAATTATATAGGCTTTCAGTGTAATAAGTGTATTCACGTGAGTCCAAAGTGTTACATATCATGCATAAACATTGTATATTGACGGTTTGTGCATAATTATCATATAAACTGAAATTAGGATTAATTTAGTTATCATAATGGGAATAGATATTTTTGTTAAACTTCGACTACTTGTAATAAATTTTGATTGATTACTGATTAGTATAAACTGTATAGTATTTATTACCTTGTGTAACTGACATAAAATTTGTCTAGATTATATTGTTTTAATTACATTTCAATTTTATGTTATGTAAATTTTACCTATGACACAGTTTTATTCATTATAATATAGTTTACTTTGATAGTTTGCAGTTTAAAATGATTCCTAATCTGTAAAATATCGTACTCCATATCCTGAGTTTGTTGGGACACCATGGGAGGGTTGATCAGGGACCAGTGTGCGAATGACAGGGGTCTGATAGTCCTGACTACCCGAAAAATGCTTCAGACTAGTGAGATTTTTTCCTGAAAATAGATAGTAATAAAGGTAATTTGTGTGCATGTCGAGTTCATTCTGAAAGCCATTTGTCACACTGCCAGGGATAACTGTATACATGTATTTCATAAACAGGATGAGTCTACTAACTGTTATTATATCTCAGATGTATGACCTGATTGTGCCATTAACAGTTAAAACACTAGTCATGCAGAACCTCTATGCTATTTCATGACGCATTCAACTATAAAAAATAGTCGTAACAAATATTTATGTTGTAGTTATTGGCCATTTATACATGTTATTTAATGGTCTTCAACATAATGTACTAAATGGAATTATAAATATTTTATCAATATTTCCAGCTCATTGTGTTTTGGTATGGTGGAAATGATTCATAATATTTATCCGTTAATTGTCTTACGATATTGGACAGCTGCATAAATGCAAGTTAATAATATTCTACACGTATTTTATGCATATTGTTACATTATTAATGATTTATGACCTTGTTGGTGTTTAAAAGACGACATGTACCATATTGATATATAGTATATCTATTTTGAGATCTACAGGACGTCTGGAGTACTTTTTACAGGGTTCCCAAAGTCTAGAGAAGTAGAAAAAGTAGAAAATTTACAAAAGCCGTTTTCCAGACCTGGAAAGTAGGGAAAAGGTAGGGAACTTTGATTTTGAAGTAGGGAATTCTGATCTGCGGCAGCATTTTGCAGATGTTTTAAGCATCAAGAGGGCTTTTGTAATTTCAAAAAGTTAATTGACTCAATCATTAATTATATATATATACATATCTACCACATTCAAATAGATCTCTAAACAGCAGCAGCTGTTTCTAAAGTATATTATAATTTCATTGACGATAGTTGAGAGCTAATTATCGAAGGCACAGCCGGTCACTATTGTTTCTATTTGATGTGATGTTTCAGCAACTTAGACTATAGTCATTGTGGAACAATTTTGCTAAATGTTAATGGCAGTTTAATTTGTATAAATATTTCTTTGTCTCAAAAGTCAAAACTCTTGTTAGAGGTGATACTACTGATCAGATGCTTTTAATCTCGCTAGCAAGGAAATGATCTGGTAACTGGGAGTTACCGAATCCTTCAAGTTACCGGATCATCATTGTGGCGGACTCTGTTGCTCTTCTGGCAATTTTAAAGTCTTTTCACTTTGCCATACAGGAATTTCAGTCAAAATGACAGTATTTGATGTATGTCTATGATTTCAAATTGAACTGCAACTGAAACATGCAGCCAATTGGCCAGATTTGGCCCTGGAAGGTTACCTGAGTGATTCTGTAACTCAGAAATATGGGGATTCAGTAACTCAAGTAACTGTATCATCAATTGCTGAATCATAAAGCTGATTTTGAAGCAGTTTCAGGGAGTTGTTACTCAATAAATGGCCCTGATTTTGAAAAATTTGGGATTTTTAGGCCAAAAATATGGTTTTAGACAAAATAGCACTTCTAAACTTTCTTTAATTTCTTTGTCTATACCATCTGCATGATTTTTTGCCACAACCACTAGAGGGAGGATCCATTAACTGGGAGCCACCGGATCCACAGGCCTGTGCCGGATCGGTTCTTTTCTTCCCCCCCCCCCAAGTGAGTCTAAAGCTTGACTAGGTCCCAAAAGCAGATTTAACGATGTGGCGACAAGGTTGCCAGCTGGTCATGAGACTAATTTAAATATCGCTCAGACGTAAATTTGAATAATTGATTGCAAAATGATAGAAGAAAGCTGATAACTGACTTTTGAATGGAGGAAGTTATTTAAAAATTATAATTTATGATACTCAAGTATTTCTTATCTTTGATACCTTATCTCAACAGTGATGAGTTAGTATTGTAATGATGGGCTGATGGCTACTTTCAACAATATGTAAAAATATGCACTTATTATTGACGTTGTGTTTTCAGATTTATCTCGGTCTAAACCTATTGACCAATCATGGAATAGCTGTGGATACATTTGAAGTCATATAATTATGAGCATACCAAAATTATTCTGCTTTTTCAACTTTTTGTCAACATTATCATCATGATGACGGACTACTTGGTGTTATGTTTTATTAGCTGTTGCGGTATTGATTTTTTTACGAAGCTGAAACTAACATAGACCAGTTTTACTGGCTATTGATGAAATTGTAAACCACCTTATTATGAACATTTGTGATGTTAACAACACTGATATTTTGACTGTTTGAAAATCAGTGGAGCTATTATGCTATTGTTAATCAACAACTTGCCTGTTGTGGATACTCGGATAGATAAATACTGGCCATTGATGAATTTACCATCACGTTATTAACACGATTAACCTGTATGCGAAACAGCTTTATTATTTGATATATTCTTGACGACGCATTGACAATTTGCAAATTATTATTACTTCACCACAAAACATGTTCACATACTTCAGGATTTATGAGTAGCTGTGGGCATGCATATCATGGAACTGTTTCTGTTAACAATTATTGACTAAACCATCACGTTCTGAATTCACACATAACTATAATATATTTTATTGATATTTCGCACTGTTATGTTGGGCGACTGCGGGATTTTGCTGGCCTGTACATAATGCATAGAGACAGACGGTTGTTCCGCACAAGGATGAACTATTGCAAGTTGTGCAGAATGAAGAAATCAACGTGTTTAATCCTATTCATTTGGATTATTTGTTTAATTTCAGCGTACACCTATGCCAAGATTGACATCCGCGAAGAGAAGTGAGTATCTTTATGGTTTTATCAATATTCATCATTTTCGTTATAAATTGGATTGCCTTTTCGGTATGTAAAAGTTATAATGGCCATACATTTTATGCAAGTCAACAGGATCAGTGTCTCTGCTGGGCAAGTAAGAGATCCCTCACATGGGGTAAATGTGTAACATGTTGAGGACTCCCGCTTTCTCTCCCATCTCATCCATCAACCCTTGTGAGTGCCCAGAACTTGGCTTAGATGGCTGCACTCAACATATCTGTCTCTCTATCTCTCTATCTACTATCTATCTATCTATCTATCTATCTATCTATCTATCTATCTATCCATCTATCTATTATAGTTATTATAACAAAACAACCCAAGTCAGGGTCACTGAGTAATAATATCACGAGCTGTTGTGTGAATTAATATCACTCGAGCCCGCAGGGCGAGAGTGATATTAATTCACACAACAGCGAGTGATATTGTACGAAGTGCCCTGACGCGTGGTTGTTTTGTTTTTATCACCTGGTTTTACCTCAAATTTTCAATTATAAAGAGAGACTATTTCTGCCGTTACAAAAATATGACGTCACCATGGAGCAACAATGGAGGTGACGTCACAATCCTATTGTTTTGGCCATTGCTTGGTTTGTGACGTCATCAGGCATCTGAAATGCTGGTGATGTCATAACAATTGTTGAAAAATAACGCCCTGTAAGGGTGGTATTTTTTACAATATCATAGGCCCTGATATTTTGACTGTGAATAGTGATATTCTCAGCCAACCAGGTGATATAGAATTAATGTTGGCCTAATGCAGAAATGTACAACCTCTTTGTAGGTTCGTCATGCCTAATTTTTGGACCAGGTATTTCCCCAATAAGTTTAATTTCCAATTTAGTTTAAGTCAAATGCAATAAAGTAAGGAATATAACATCCTAGATGATGATGGGTTCAAATCTCACCCCGGGAACTCACTTTGGTCTGAGCCCATGGGACTTTAAATGGAGGCGGGTTGTATCCAGTATTCTATGCTTGGGCAACTGAAAGACCCTGGGCATCCCTGAATTAATAGGGTATTTGCCAGACTCTCAGTCTTCTCATCTCATCATCGTACGGTGGTCGCCTGCCTCGATATAGCCCACTAAGGTGCTGCAGAGGCGTATAACACAAACAAACAAACAAATCCTAGATGATGAATGAAGATTTTGGTAAGGTGTGCTGCGCTGTGATTGCATTACATCATAAATGACATAATAACATTACATTTACTTACACAAGTTTGGATGTTTTAAATATAATTGAAAGACTGTAGACGCATGCGTAAATAGTAAGAATCTGACTGGCTGGATAAGATTTAATATTCCAAGTTGCGTCCGTTTTTGAGAACTTCCTTTATTTAGTTTGTATGGTTGGTATTGGATTAGTCTTCAGCTGAGATTCACCAATTTAAATTTAAAAATGTGACTAGTGTGTTGTCTAATGCTGTCTGAAAAATGCACTCCAGCAAAGCCTCCAGTAAATCCCGCCAACTACTCCCGAAAATGGACCAATGAGCACAGCTTCATGTGATTTATGCAAGGTTAAGCCACAGCGTCGCGCATGCGCATAGCGCCAATTAGCGATGTTTGAAATTGAAACGACGTTTAGGAAATCGGCTGCCGAACCTCAGCCATGAGGCCCACAGAAAGTTCCCAGCTGACAAAAACTGGTGGTTAACTGAGAGTTATCACGTGAAATTGCCCCTCAGTTATCACGTGGAAAACTGATAGGTTATTGCAAACGTTAACCACGTGATTTTCTCACCAGTTAACCACATGATTTTCTGGGGGCAATCTTCACCAGTTAACCACGTGATTTTCTGTTGAATATCTTCACCAGTTAACCACGTGATTTTCTGGGGGGCAATCTTCACCAGTTAACCACATGATTTTCTGGGGGCAATCTTCACCAGTTAACCACGTGATTTTCTGGTGAATATCTCCTCCAGTTAACCACTTGATTTTCTTGGGGGGCAATCTTCAACAGTTAGAATTATTTGAGAAGAGGCAAAATCTCCCACCGGTTAACTTAGCTCCTCATCAAGCCAGTCAACTCAGACTGTTTCAAGCATTATCTTGGGCTTTCAATAGCTGTGGGGCTGAAGTTAAAGCCACAAGAACTTGCTGAAAATTTGTCACAACCAGTGTGATGCAGTGAGTCTCTTTTCAGTCTTCTTAACGGTTACCAGAATCAAGGATTGTAGTCATAAATGATTCACATTTTGGATGACTAGTCTAGGAAATAATATCCAATGTGTGCTCCTTTTTGAGCTAATAAGCTTCATTCCACCATATACTGTGTATTAATCCAGATTTAGAAATCATAATCATTTGTTTAATTAGTTTAAACTCAGTTAAAATAAACTTAGTGCGGAACTCGGTGCACAGCTGTGTTTCTAGTACGGGTGGCTCCATCTATATTTCTTGGGGGCAATCTTCACTAGTTAACCACGTGAAGAAAAACACGTGATAACTCTCAGTTATGTCATGAAGATGGTCAAGCGTTAATCTGTTGACATTCATCACATGGTTATCCCGTGAAAATGTTGGGGATAAACCCCGAAGTCGACTCTATAAAGTCGACTAGTGAAGTCATAGTTGGGTTCCCAAGCAGCAAGTTAATGTTCAGTCTGGTCAAGTCAGACTTGAGTCAGCTAATAAAAGTCAATCCATAGTTGCATAACTTAGTCAATTTTCATCTCAGAGAAATGGTTTTGGCAACATTCAAAAGGGCATAAAGGGCACACGTATTTCTAACTATTATAGTACTTTTGTACAGTCTATAAAACATAAAAACTCCCTAAAAATTGACACATTTGTGTATAACACAATAATCCTTGTCTGAAAATTGTGAAATTTCCGAAGTTAAAAGTACTGTTGAAAACTATTTAACAGAAAGGCCCTGGGAAACTGCACAAAGTCAGCTGAAGTTTGTTGAAGTCAAGTGAAGTCAGGGTTCAACAACTTGGCTAACTAGTCAGTTGAAGTTCTTGTAAAGCAAGTCAGAGTTTTAACTCTGGCTGACTTCGGGGTCTAGTTGGGGAGTTTTTTCACGTGATAACTCTCAGTTATGTGGTGAAGATGGTCAAGCGTTAATCTGGTGACATTCATCACGTGGTTATCCCGTGAAAATGTGGGAGTTTTTCTCACGTGAACAAAAACACGTGATAACTCTCAGTTATGTCATGTTCACCAGTTTCCCCCCGTGTTTATCACGTGAAGTTCACGTGCATTGTCAGCTGGGTTATGACCCCAGGATAGAAACAGCTCAGTGACGATCATGCTGATATAAGGATTGTGGGTGAGACTTCAAAATTAAGGTCACAAATTAGCTGTGAAATCGTGAATCGATCTAGCCTGCTTCCTTCTGATTGGCCGACATTGTTAATTTATGATATCAAACCCATTTGTCTAGGGTAGATTCTCTGGGTGGAAAAATGCGATTAAGATTTGCGTTATAATTTAAAAAAAGGAAAAATAAGGCGTTTACCTTTACAACAGTGTAAATTTAGTCAATCTTATAATTTATTACAACTGTTGCATTGTTCTACGGACATCTTATTTATGACTGGGTTGTAAAATAATTAAATATTATGCTGATGTAACTGACATTAAAATTGTAGTTATAAATCATTGTATTTTTTTTAAAATAACATTAAGGAAGTGGCCTACATATGTACTTTATGGCTCTATAGAAACATGTTAGGATTGAATTCCTGGTTAGAGTATGTCCTCGAATTCTGAAACACAATAAACAAATGTTTACAAACCGGACATAATATTATATAATTTATATGAATATACATTCGGACCATACATGATTTTAGCAAGCTAGATGATGGTGAGAAGGCGTGTAACAATTGAGGATGCAGGTGCAAATCTCATAGAAAAATACTAAGAATTAGAAGAAAGACAAAATTAATGTACTCGGCTCAGAAGAAAGACAAAATTCATGTACTCGGCTCAGAAGAAAGACAAAATTAATGTACTCGGCTCAGAAGAAAGACAAAATTAATGTACTCGGCTCAGATGAAAGACAAAATTATGTACTCGGCTCAGAAGAAAGACAAAATTAATGTACTCGGCTCAGATGAAAGACAAAATTATGTACTCGGCTCAGAAGAAAGACAAAATTAATGTACTTGGCTCAGAATAGAAGCTTTTGGCTCTACATGCAGTTCGAATTCTTTTGATCATGTTAACGGGTCATTGGTCATGTAGGCAAGTATGGTATAATCATGATAATTGTCTAGTATAGTAAGTGGCTATAATTTGGCTGCCTCATACAGGTGAACTGTAACTGTCCGAAATAATTACTGTCGTGCTTTGATTGCCTTTGTCAGTTGTGGCCAAATATGTCTAATACTCTATTTAAAATTAATGATAATTTGTATGGTTATTCAGGCCGAAAGAGCAAAATTGGGAAGAATGTCAATGGTAGTTCTCTCTATTAAATGTTGATCTTGATGTTTTGGTTCATAAGAATTTGGTGTATGTACCCCAGTGTATGACACTGGTATAAGTGTGTGCAAAAAAATGTGAATCATTGTGGAGTAATAAGTGATTTTATGACTTTTTCTTGATATTATAATATAATTGCTTTTTCCATACATGTGTTGCCCTCTTGTTCTTTGCTGAGATCCAGCATGACGTACATCTTGGTTCTCTATTTAGTAGCAATGCAATGTGGGTAATTAAGATAATTGAAAGAATTTTTAAAAAATAATTTTTTTTGTCTTTCCAAAAAATTGACAATAAATTTGGAACATATTGAAATAATGGCCTTTGAGTGTACTGGTTAAGCAGTAAGGCCAAACTTAATACATGTTTTCTTTAGAAATGTGAAGGCTCATTGGTTCACTTAGATTTTTATCAGTTTATCGATTTTTAAAAAAGCTTTCGCAGTTCTTTTGACGTATGTATAGTATGCATACAAAGACACAAATGTTAATTTCATTTATGGTACAAAACATCATATACTCACTACATTTCAATGCATACAATTGACTTTTGTAGAATTGGAGAGATTCATTTTAATGTGCTAAGTAGTAAGTACATTTAGCATGTTTAGTCGAAGTATTAAATGAAAAATATTTAGTTAAAGTATTAATAAAGGATAATAAAAAGCGTAGGCCCAACAGGTATACACGATTGAATGTATATTGACTGTTCTTTCCAAATTTCAGTGAATATTTGTAAATCAAAACATTTTGAATATTGTACTATGAAATGCACAAAACTTTTTTTGCACATTTCATTGATGAATTGTGACAGTTTATGATGGATTTATATGTATGATATAAATAATTGAGACACTCTCCATATAAAAATAGTGAATATAATAGATTGTTTATGGCATGCCAAGTTGTCATGCGGATGTCCAGAATATTAGATTTATGTTACAGTTGACCTTTTGAATAGATTGTGCACATTAACCATTGCCCAAAGCATTTTGAACTATAAATTGTAGACTAGATTTTAAGTGCCTACAATTGCATGTGGAATATAGAATTATTTCATCACAAATACCTGTCTGAACTTGTAACGAAAACCCCGTAATACCAAAGACTTAAGCAGAGCAGGCCTCAATTGTAGCAACTCCGTCACCCAGTTAAAACTGTACTTTTCACAGCTTGGTATGCATGCAATGTATATAAGTTGTTTGTGTGATCGAGTACTCAAAAGTACATGTAATTTTCCAAGTTCTTGTAAAGTTAAGTTGCCTTCATCGTTTTAAAGCTTGCTTTGTCCATCCACCAAAATTAGCCATTTGAATACATAAATATTTTACAGGATGAATAATTATTAGAAGCACCAATCGTCCATCCATCCATTCCTCACTTTTAATTAATTATCATATTTCTCACGGTTTCTTAATTTTAATCTTCAGACCTCATGTGGCACATGTGCGATCAAGCAGGTAGTAATTTTGGTGTGCTAAATTTTAATTTGTGGTCCAGGGTCAAACGTTTGTTTATTTTTTTAAAAGCGCATGTATTGTTTATATTTGTGGTGCATGTTGTGGTACTTGTCATTCAGTGGTTTTGTAGTATTTTGTGGTTTAACTTGTTTAACTTTCTAGGTTATGTGTATTTTGGTGCTATTTGGTGATTTTTGTGTTAGTCTTAAGGTAGGGATGCACCGACACCCACTTTTTCACTTCTTCCAATACCGATACTGCTTTTTGTTGCTGATACTTTCCGATTCCGATTTATTCTTAAGAGGAGGGGGCTTGGAGTTCAAAAAAAAAAAAATTCTTGCTCAGCTTTGTGAAATAAATGAATTCTCTGTGGGCAATCTTGAAATAAATAATTTTTCGCGGGTTTATTTCTTAACAAGGTGTTGCTTGATTTGGGAATGAATATTCAGGGACTTTGCACCTTTGAAATAAATAATTATGGCCACCGTAACCGCGAAATAAATAATTACCCGCTGAGGAAAACTCCAAGCCCCCCTTGATTATTAATTGGTTGCCCCCTTAGGTGATGATGGTGATATGTGATGGTTTTCTGCCTCTTTTGGGATTGCAATTTTGTTGGAAAAGCTTGTAAAAGAAATTGCCGGCTGACCTGCTCCACCAATTTCATTCAAACTTTGCATGCTGCTAAATTATATAGAAAAAAGGTAATATTTACGGATGTACTTATGGTCTGACCAGATGATATCTGGAGGTGGGGGGTTGTGTTCTTTTTCCGAGGACCGCTACTGCTGTTCAGCCCATGTAGGCCAACAATGCCCAACATGATGTATTTGTCCCTCAAATAAAAACAATTGTCTAAAATTTTACATCAACACTGTTGAGGAGCTTTAAATTGAATTGAATTAAATGTCAATAATCATGATAAAATGAAGTGTGTCTGACAGACTGTGTCAACAGTGATTCTACATTTCACACGTGTAAGCACTTTCGTATCGTATCTCGCATCAGCATATCTTAGCATGCAAATATTTTGACTTAAGTGATCTGAAGAGATGTATATGCTTTGAAAAGTTGTGGAAAATTCTCAATGATTCATTCAGTAATCAGTGATGATATTTAGTTACTATCACAAAATGTTTTATTTTTACAAGTTGCCATGCCACCATCCTTAAAAACTACTTTTAAGAATAAATAACTTCTCAGGTGAAAATAAATGCATTTAACAGTATTTCAAAATGTGCAATGCAAAATTGGTCAAGCAAGTGTGCTCATAGTCCTAGAACATTTTAAAGGTAAAATGTCTCAAATTCGCCAATGAACTGAAGAATCAGATTAATTTTGAATATTATGTCTTTTGGCTGAATTAGATAAATTGGTCTAAATTGTGGAAATTTGAGGTAAAGTTTATGGGGGTGACTGGAGACTATGCATTGCAGCTATAATTGTTAAGTTTTTCCTTTGATTTGTTGACGTGTAGAAGTACTGTTTTGACTCTGTCATACTATGAAGTTAAAAATAGCACATTGTAAATAATTTTATCTGTCACCGTACCTGTTTAATGGCCCTCAGCTTTAAAGTTTGTGTGTACTAAGACTTGTACTGAAGCTAATGACTGAACATAAATTTCACATACACGTTATGTAATGAGAGTGAAAAACAATAGCAGGAAGTATTTCTGGCCTCAAGTTCATACCATGTACTAATTGTAATTACATACTCATCACAAAGAATGGTACTAAGTAGAAAAGGTAGGATAAACAGCCTGATGATATATGTGCTGTGGAAAATTTGAAGCGTTATCAATAGTTGATTTGAGCATAAGTCATCTCTGCTTATACGTCATACGAAAACAACAGGTTGAAAATTGAAGAATTTATTAGTCATAAAGTCTAAAGCTCATTCTGGAAGGTTTTGAAATACGGAGAAGCTGGTCAGCATTACAAGTTTGGTGTGACCAAAAGTGCCGACTTTGATATTTTATTTTAAATTTTGAAAAGGGTTTCATAAGCATATCTTCTGTTTTTTGTGACCACATTTGAGCGTTGTTCCTTTGGCTATAGTATAATAGATATATGTAACTGTAATTGCGTATCAGCTGGTTGTTGTTCACTGTCAAATCGATCATTAGTAAAAAAGTGCCGTATAATTCATCTGCGCTTTCACAGAATTTTGAAGAATGTTAGATAAGTGTTCGCAAAGAAAACATGCTGTACAGCAGCTTCATACTAAAGAAGATTAATCATGTTGATGGAATTGTGAAAGATTCTTCATTGAGCATTTCTTAATTGTCTCTTAGCTCTTTTGTCTGCTTTTCATTTTAACAAATAAAGATGTCATTTAAATCAATTGACCAAATCTAGTTGTAAATAATCTCAAGCTTTTTTACCCAAGATCCACGAGAGTCCAGGCTTATGTCATATTTTTTAAATAAGTTTGAATCCTTGGATTCTGGTTGAATTTTGGCCCTCGACACATTAAATCCAAAAAATAACATTTTTGAAACCGTTAGATCTCCCTTGACAATAAGTCAATTTGTTGCAATTTTTGGAAGTGTGATCTGAAATAGACCAACCCCCAGTAAGTAAAATGTGTTACTGATTTTTGATAATTTTTGGATAACCACCCAGAGAATTACAATTGCTTTGCTAAAGTGAGGATAACTTGCTTTGTAGGCAAAAAAAGCAGGTAAAAAATGTAACTGCATTAATACTGCATTTATATTTTAAATTTTGCATTAAGGAAGTGATATAGATATTAGTCCATGAGCCAGACCGGATATTGGTACCACCTGGGGTGGCAAAATCTAACAGTGTTTTTCTGAAAGACATATTCCTATAGGCTATAAAAAAGTTGGAGCCCAAGATTGGAGCAGCAGCTTAGTGGTAGTAATCAGCCCTTAAATATGGGAATCGGTGTCGGATTTGAGCACAAAATTATGGGGTGAGGGAAACTAAAATTGCTATATCTTCTGAATCAATGGACCAATTTCAACAAATTACCCCTCAAAATGTCCGGAATTTTGAGTTTTACAAATATAGGTCAATACATGACCAATATGCAAATTAAGTAGGTCGTCAGAGGTCAAAAGGTCACAAAAATTGACTGTTGCTTAAAATCTGAACCATTGTCCAAATAAACACCACAGCTGCCAACCCAATGAGACTTGGTAGGTCATGGAGGGCTTAGATTATAGATAACAAGTATTAAAGTCTATTTTATGCCAACAAATGGATAATTCATGCATGTGTCAGCAGCGGCAAATAATGAAATATGGTACATATTTGAAAATGACAGTTTCAAGGGTGGGGGAAACTAAAATTGCTATATCTCCTGAACCAATAGTCTTTTCCCCACAAATTACCCCTCAAAATTTTCGGACATGAAAGTTCTACACATATAGGTCATTTTATGACCAATTTGCAAATTAATTAGGTCATCAGATGTCAAAAGGTCACGAAAATTGATCATTACTTAAAATCTGAACCCTCATCCAAAAACAACCTCCTTAGCTGCCAAACCAATGGGACTTGTTAAGTCATTTAGTGGTCAGATTAAAGATAAAAATTGTCAAAGTAAATTTTATATCTTAAGATGCAGAATTTATGTATGTTTCAGCATTGGAACAAGACGAAATATGTCAGATATTTGAAAATGATCGTTTTAAGGGCGGGGGAAACTAAAATTGCTATATCTCCTGAAACAATGGCGCTATCCTGACATATCACCCCTTAAAATGTTCGGACTTGTGGGTTCTATAAATATAGGTCATTACATGACCAATATGCAAATTAATTAGGTCATCAGAGGTCGAAAGGTCACAAAAAATTACTACTGCCTAAAATCTGAACACCTTATCAACAACAAACACCATAGCTGCCAAACCAATTGGACTTTGTCATTTAGGGAAAACATAATAGATAACAAGTTTGAAAGTAAATTTTATGTCTAAAAATGCGAAGTTTATGTATATGTCAGCAGTTGGATAAAACAAAATATGGCAGGGATTTGAAAATGATAGTTTCAAGGGTGGGCAAAACTTAAAAATTGCAATATCGCCCGAACCAGTGGTCCAATTCCAACAAATTTCTGATGCAGGTGTCTGGAATTAGGAGTTTTGTACATGTTATTTAACCAACATGCAAATCAATTAGGTCATCAGAGATCAAGGGGTTGCAAAAATGTACCTTTGCTTAAAGTCTGAGCTCTCTTGAAAAAATTACACACCGTAACCGGCAAACCAATGGTACTTGATAAGTCATGTAAGGCTCAGATGATAGATAACAAGTGTCAAAGTCAATTTTATGCCTAAAATTGAGCTTTACAGGATATTTCTTATACAACACTGAAATGTAAAAAATGTAGAGGATGTCACCAGGGACCAGGTGAGTATATCAATCCATAAGTCCTCAATTTGAGTTTCCTTGCTTGGAGAAGATTCCATCACATGAAAGTACCAGAAAACAATTCCTCTTTCCCACAGTCTCCTCGATCCTACCATTTTCACATTCTCCAGCCACATTCTGAGAAAAAAGGTACATGGGGTGGAGTGAAGCACCTGTGTGGTGGATGTGAAAACTTCTGTGGTGCATCAGAGGTGACAAGGTGCATCAGTATTGATAAGGTACACTCTACACGAACAGGAGTGGTATTGCACATTGTTGGATGCAGTAGAGTCTCATCGGGTGCGTCAAGGGGTGAACCACCCAACCTTTCATGGATGCTTTGACTCTAGCTGCAGAATTATGAAATAATCGCTTGGCTTGGTTATTGTATAAATTGCTGAGCAGTGCTTAAATGACATGCTAGTCTGCAGCTGCGGGTAGGCGAAGGCACTGACCCACATATGCCGGTGAGTGGAGCAATGCCAGAGTACTGATAACCTGCTATAACATTTCCGCAGGGAGCTGCTCTTTTTCACGAGCATACAGGGTGCTTCCCAAGCACCTTATGTGAGGTGGTTCATGGCACCCTGAGCATTAATTATGACAAGGCAATATACTCAAAAAGGTTGATTCTAAACATTTTTCATTTTTAGGGTGCACAACCTCCCCCCCCCCGCCCCATTAAATTGTATATATTCATCCTCCTTTTTGCTCATCCTTGATTTGACTATGTTCTTGGCCTTCTTTCTCAACTTCTAGTTCCCTTGTGCCAGCAGGGGACCGGGGGGGGGGGGTGGTGACAAGGGAGGCGAAAGCCAGGAAGGAGGGTCCACTAATAGAGTATGGTGGGGGGGAGACAAGGATATTGGGAGGAGACTAAGAAGTCAGAGAGAAAAGGTTTGGAGTCACTCCTTATCTCTCTCCAGCCTCACTTCCTGTCACCCACTGGGAGGCAGGTTAGCTCAGTGGTACATGTTGAACTTCCAACCACTCTATACTGGGTTCATATTCAGGCTTGGGCCCTCTATTGCATAGCAATGTCAATCATCTCCTTGCCCCATTTCTGTTTTCTCCTTTTATCCCAATAAGCTTGTCGAGTGCATAACCCTATAACACCTCAAGCCTCCATCCAACGATCCCCTCCCTCTGACCCTCTCCCCGTTTTACTTGCTACAAAATTACCTTTCACGAACCCTATCCTCCCTACAGTACAACCCAATATAAAGTATGATTAACCCCAACAGGAAGGAAGAATCAGCCACCTTTACCTTCTTTGAACCACCTTTTAAAATCACATTAAATTTACATTAAACTAACAACAATTTAAACTCAATCTCTCTCATTGTGTATGATTTTTTTGCGTGCCCAATTGCTAATTGTAATTACATTGCTAGCTGTCTTGAGTTCTTATTAACTTCTTAATATGGGATAAGGTTGTGGTGAGGAGACTAAGGTAGTTGTGAGGAGATTTGGGGTGGAGGGGAGAAAGGCAAGGAGGGCAAAATAGGTAAAAAGAGGACTTCTGGCGGAGAATGTTCATACTTTTACTGTATAGTATCAAGGATGATTGGAGGAAGCATGGAAGCTGGAGACATGGAAGAAGAAAGACGCTAGGAGGGTAGAAGTACATCTACATATTGAGATGAAGGGAACATGAGAAATAATGGAAGTATTGAGGAAATAATGAGACTATGAAGGAGGAAACTATGAAGGATGAGACTAAGAAGGAGGATATGAAGGAGGAGACTATGAAGGAGGAGACTATGAAGAAGGAAACTATGAAGGAGGAGACTATGGAGTAGGAGACTATGAGGGAGTCCTGAAACAAAGAAGGAGAAGGCAAAAAGAGAAGATTGAGGAAACTAGAAGGGATGATACTAACCAGAAGGAGGAAACTGGGAGGGGAGTATTGGTGGTGTGCTGCCATATTTTTCACCAGTTGATCCCAGTTCTCTCAGTCTGTCTAGTTTTGAGTTCTCAAAAAAGCCAGAAGCGAAGAGAGCAGTTTCCCGGACATCTATAAATCACAAATTTGATAGTCCTATTTTATATTTAGTTTACCATGTCTTGAATCAACTCTTCATCTTATTGACAAGACATGCATTTCAGTTGTGTGTGGCACATTCTGTCACATTTGTCGGTTACGGTGTGTGATTTTTTCATGAGAGCTCAGACTTTAAGCAAAGGTACATTTTTGCAACCTTTTGATCTCTGATGACCTAATTGATTTGCATGTTGGTCAAATAACATGTATAAAACTCCTAATTCCAGACACCTGCAGCAGAAATTTGTTGGAATTGTACCACTGGTCCGGGAGATATTGCAATTCCTTTAGTTTCGCCCACCCTTGAAACTATCATTTTCAAATACCTGCCATATTTTGTTATGTCCCACTGCTGACATATACATAAACTCTGCAGTCTAAATTGACTTTCAAACTTGTTATCTATTATCTTGTCCCTAAATTACTTAACAAGTCCAATTGGTTTGTCAGCTATGGTGTTTGTTGTTTGATGAGGTGTTCAGATTTTAGGCAGTGGTCAAGTTTTGTGACCTTTCGACCTCTGATGACCTAATTAATTTGCATATTGGTCATATAATGAGCTATATTTATAGAACCCACAAGTCCGAACATTTTAAGGGGTAATATGTTGGGATAGCACCTTTGTTTCAGGAGATACAGCAATTTTAGTTTCCCCCGCCCTTAAAACGATCATTTTCAAATATCTGACATATTTCGTCTTGTTCCAATGCTGAAACATACATAAATTCTGCATCTTAAGATATAAAATTTACTTTGACAATTTTTATCTTTAATCTGACCACTAAATGACTTAACAAGTCCCATTGGTTTGGCAGCTAAGGAGTTTGTTTTTGGATGAGGGTTCAGATTTAAGCAATGATCAATTTTCGTGACCTTTTGACATCTGATGACCTAATGAATTTGCATATTGGTCATATAATGACCTATATGTGTAGAACTTTCATGTCCGAAAATTTTGAGGGGTAATTTGTGGGGAAAAGACTATTGGTTCAGGAGATATAGCAATTTTAGTTTCCTCGACCCTCAAAAGGGTCATTTTCAAATATGTACTATATTTCATTATTTGCCGCTGCTGACACATGCATGAATTATCCATTTGTTGGCATAAAATAGACTTTAATACTTGTTATCTATAATCTAAGCCCTCCATGACCTACCAAGTCTCATTGGGCTGGCAGCTGTGGTGTTTATTTGGACAATGGTTCAGATTTTAAGCAACAGTCAATTTTTGTATCCTTTTGACCTCTGACGACCTACTTAATTTGCATATTGGTCATGTATTGACCTATATTTGTAAAACTCAAAATTCCGGACATTTTGAGGAGTAATTTGTTGAAATTAGTCCATTTATTCAGAAGATATAGCAATTTTAGTTTCCCTCACCCCATAATTTTGTGCTCAAATCCGACACCGATTCCCATATTTAAGGGCTGATTACTACCACTAAGCTGCTGCTCCAATCTTGGGCTCCAACTTTTTAATAGTCTATAGGAATATATCTTTCAGAAAAACACTGTTAGATTTTGCCACCCCAGGTGGTACCGATCTGTGAAAATATGGGGTCTGGCTCATGGACTATATAGATTAGATAAGTTTCAGCTTTATCTCAGATAAACACGTCCGTGGCAACACATCAATCTTGAGTGATTAAAAAAACCGAACTCTTTTTTTTAATGATTATTTGGCATGACTGGTATACATTTTGACCTTCCTATTCTTGATTCTGTAAAAGCGAAAACACTTTCTTACAACATTGTTTGAACAATTGGAAATGTGTCATGATGGTGGTCACTGGGATTGGAGCAGTTTGGAGTCAGAAAACTAATATAATTTGTGTGCTCTGTATTTTGTTGTCTTCAGGGCTCTTGAAAGGAGTAAACATTCATGAGTATGTCTAGATGTCTTTACAGTGTGCACTTCCCTTACTATTGAATAATTGTTAATTTTAGAAACATTAGATGCTGAGTCTATAGGTTTGATTGTTTCTGTTCTTAGAATGAATATGATGAGACCGCAAAATTGAATTTGAAATGTGTAATGAATACTCACTAGGCCAAAATTACACAGTCATGAGATGTTTAATTAGTTGTCGAAAGTTTTGTATAGATCTAAAGCCAGTGAAATCTATTGACAGTATATGGCCTGGTACATGTATATGTATATGTACTCAATGGTCTGCAAAGACATTAAATCATTTTATTATGAATTGTTAACATGTGTTTCTGTTTGCAGTATTGATTAAATAGTTGTCATTTATAACAAAAGAAGTCCATATTACAACTGCAATAAATGTTTAATTTTTGGTGAATGAATATTTTTCTTTTGCTTTTCAGTGTCGATCACATGAATCAAGACTACAAGGATAGGAATCTCAAAAATGAATTAGAAAAATTACAAAGAAGAGTAGCTGAGTTAGAAAAAGGGTAAGTAAGATCTTAATTATTATCAACCATGAAATTATATTTCTGGCAGTCTACATTCCACAGGATTTCCATTATGATTCAATGGGGTATCCGGGGATTCCAGACGGGGATTCCTGAGGGGGTGATTCCCTGGAGGGGGGGGGATTCCATGGCGATTCCAGTGGGAGCTTCTAGAGGGGGCAACTGGTGCTTTCTGAAGATTCCAGGTGGATTTGAAGGGGATTCCGGGAGGTTTTCTCGGACATTGCAGTGGATTCCAGGGGGTTCCAGGGATTCCAGAGAGATGCCAGGGGATTTGGGGAGATTCCAGGGGATTCCAATGGAGATTCCAGGGGAGATTCCAGGGGAGATTCCAGGGGAGATTCCAGGGGATTCCAATGGAGATTCGAGGGGAGATTCCAGGGGAGATTCCAGGGGAGATTCCAGGGGATTGAAGTCGGGAATCAAGAGCCAGAAGTCAGAATCATGAAGTGAGAGGATTTCACGAGAAGTCACTAGTTGGATTCGCAGTCAGAGTCAGCAGAAGAGCCCAATAAGGCCACACATAATTGATTCTTAGCTTCGCGGACCCGCCGACACAATAGATTTCCTGCCGATGGAAAACAAAAAAATTTTTTTTGACATTATAAAAACTTTTTTTTTTTCACTTTTTTTTTGTCTTACCGACCGACCCTAGAAAAAGTGCCTTGAGAATATCCGAGAAGCTAAAGATAAATTATGTGTGGCCTAAACAAGATAGAAGTCTCACTGGTCTGACTCTAAAGCCTGTTGGATGGCAAGAGCATTTATCAATTTAGTAGTAGGGATGGTACTTGTTTTAAATGGATGAGCACTGACGGACTGTCGGCATGCAATGAAAAGCAAAGTAAGATTGATTGAATAAGTCATTTACAGTGTGTCTGACGAAATTATGCAAGTTACATATTTCACACTAGTATGAAAACAATTTGACCCACCATTGCATCCTTTTCATATAATCATTGAATTTGGCTAAGAAATCTTCCTTGTAACTTTCATTAAGTTTTATCAAGGCATAATTGAGTTATGCCATATTTTCAAATATTTGGGCGTCTGACAATTACGCAAAATCCGCATGGGTCTTGGAAACATTAAAGTTTCAAATGATTTTGCTTGAATCATTGGCATTCTCACATTTGTCAGCCATTCATGTCAAAACATTTCACTTATATTCTGCCTATGTCATGCAATATGAATTAATTGTCTCCATTGGAATAACATTGATTTTGCATAAATTCTTCAAATTTATGCTCTCAAAAATCTCAAAATAGACTGATCATTTTGAAAATGTCTTTAAAAGTTGTCTTTTTCCATCTATTTAGTGTGGTGAAACTGACCGATAAGTTGTGTGTTGGAAATTGACAAACTATTGAATAAGGAACTGCACATCCTGATCACAATGCTATTCCAATGGGAAGTTGTGGAAAGAACTTTTGATAGCTAATTATTTTAAGTAAGGCATGTGACTTCAGTTTCCTTTTCAAAGAGCTAAATAGACAGTATAAGGTTAGTGCTAGAAGCATTTTTGAAATGATCAGAACCATTTTGAAGTTTTGGGAAGCATAAATTTGAAAAAACTATGCAAAATCAATGTTATTCCAATGGAGACAATTAATACATAATGCATGACATAGGCCGCATGTAAGTGAAATGTTTTGACATGAATGGTGAACAAATGATAGAATGCTAATGATTGAAGCAAAATCATTTGAATCTTTAATGTTTTTTAGGACACATGTGGATTTTGTGTAATTTCATCAGACACCCAAATATTTGAAAATGTGGCATAACTCAATTTTGCCACAACGAAATTTTATGAAAGTTGCATTGAAGATTTCCAAGCCCAATCCAGTGATTATGTGAAAAGTATAAAATGCTGGGTCCAATAGTTTTCATACCAGTGTGAAATATGTAACTTGCATAATTTCATCAGACACACTGTATATTTGAGTGATTTGGGGCCATTGTTTAGGCCACTCTGTAAACCGGTCTTTTGCTATGTCAATGTTAACTTCAGAAGGGACGATTTGGTCACATCTTAGGTCACGGCATGTTTTGTTCATAGAAACCAAGTCAAATTTATACAGCCGTGCCCAAAAACATATTTACTTCAAACATCATACGATTGTCAATTCATAAAAATGTACACTCACGTGTGTACATTATGTTATTTGTTTAAAACTTAAGCTGACTATAGTTGACCAAATGCATCAACCCACATGCACCTGTAGTGTTATATTTGACAAATCAATGTTCAAAAAAAGTTGAGTGGTTGAATACTGTTTATTGTTTGATGTATTCAATATATTCTACGGCTAGTCACTGTGATCTGATTAGGAAACGGAGAAAATTGCAGGGTTTGGTTGTACATTAAATAAATAGAATCAAGCTTGAAATATATTTTGAAATGCTAATCTTAAGTAATGTTCATTAATTTTTGCAGGAAGAAGACATATCCTGAAGTAAAATTTTTATCATACCAAGACAGGAAAAGGATTTTGGTAAGTTGGATGTGACAAAAGACATTTGATTGATATCAACAACAATTTTTTTAAAGTTTATCAGTGTGGTGTCTCTCTCTTGTCAAATGTTTTAATTCTCTCGAGTATTTTGTATAAACAAGTTCAACATAATTTTTTTGTCCTCAATTTTAATTAAGTCAATGATTGAACATTTGGACTCTTTCAATTTAAAACATGCACCAGCTGATTATGACCAATTTCTACCTTAAATGCTTTGTTCATGAATAAAAACTTCCACAAAAACAGTCAAACATTCAATGCTGTTCACAGAATTTCACACTGCTTGCGTTTCTCTGGTTAAATTGCGCAATTAGCTATTTTGCAGTATTCATCTTTTTTTACCGTTTTCATGCTGCTGGTAGATTTATAAAAGACAATTTTCTGTCAGTACATTGAACTTCAATTTGTTGATCTCTAAGAATAGAAAAAAAAAGCATAATCAATGAATATTAATCATAGTTCACTTATCAATGTTGTTGGATGACATCTCTTAGAGATGTATGTGATACGGCGTTAGACTCGTTAGTATGTCAAAAGATTGTAAATCAAATTTGTTTTTGGAGGTAGTGCCTAGGCACCATAGTCTCCATACAATTAATGTAAATCGTGACACTACTTTTTACTCTGCACTTTCTACGTACAGGCCGCTGTGACATTTATTCCATGTACTTCAATGATCTCAAAGTTCTCTCGATGTAGTCAATGGCCATAACTTGTCATTTCTCTGTAACAATTGCTATTATAAATATATCAACCTTATCTGCGGTATTACGTAAACAGTGATTTTAGCAATATATGTGTCAAGTGGTTTTCGGAGAGTTAAAAAAGGATCGTGTTGACCAAGTGCTTCGTGAGATATACAGCTTCTTCAACTTTGTTTCAAGTATTTATTGTTTAATGCTGTGGCTTAAAATATCCTTGTGAAGTATGTGAAGTATTTGTGGCAGTATTATAAGTATCAGCTGTTTGTTTGACATTGCATTTACCTTTCCCCTTGGTGAGGGGGCACGTTTGTTCTTGTGGTGGCGTGCTGGGCTGCCAACCACCGGGTCCAGGGTTCAAATGCGGCTATGTTGGATGGTCAAGAAGTAATCAAATCATCTAAATTTTACCAAAAGATTCTGCATTTTCCCGATATTAAATAGTCGATGATTCACATTCATGGTTCATTGCATCAGTCTCGTGGCCAGATAATTTCCAGAGGGGAGAATGGGCAGGGGGGTGAGTGGTCTTCGAGGGGAGAAATTTTGGAAACTTTAATGCCAAAAGATGCGCTATGACATACTGTAATAGCATAAGCTGTGCATGCATGTGATTCTCCCTGCAGAATGAGACAGAAAACACAAAAATAACATTCAGGAAAGTGTGTTCATGTATCACGACGGAAAATGAATAAAGAATGGCCAAAAAGCATTTTCCGAAAGGGGGGGGGGGGCTGGCAAGGATGTCTACAGCCTGTCCCGTGGCTATGCCCCTGCATCGCATCAACACGAGTCAGAAATAATATGACTCCTAGACTCTTATCAGATTAGCTTGTTTTGCAAATTAAAATAGATATTATGAATTAAGTCTGGACTTTGTTTCGTAACCATTCTTCAACATTGTTGAAGTACTGGTGGGCACAAAGTTTCTCTGGCCTCAAATGATAGCATTTAAAATATTAATCTGTTTCTCAAGTTGTTATATATTTATTTTTATTTTAGAGCCCTGCTGTGTGAGAAAACTAACACGACTAACATTAGATATTAAAAATCAATTCAATAAAAACTGGGAATTCTATGAATTCGACATGAGTTCATCGTGTCCATAATGACAAAAAGTGATTATGAGCCACGCAGCTGGTTTTGACAAGTGAAAATATTTCAATCAATCTTTTAATTTTTCGCAATATTTATGAAAAAATAAATCTTGTTTCATGTAGAGTGTTAAGATATAGACAGATGGTGAAAGGTATTGCTTAAATTAATTGGATGCGGACCATGTGGGCAGTGGGCTGAAGGCTTCATAACACATAACGATCCTTCAGCAAATTTTCAGTATTGGATATATTGGTTATCTAAAGTGAAATGATAATTTGGTGATGATTTTCGAAATAGAAAAATAAACAAATGTTGTGCTTTACTGATACCTGATTGGACTCTGTCTTGAGTATGTCACACACTATGAACAATTAATGGTTTCATTTCGGCAGTTGCAACACAGTGTAGCATTTTTTGTGTCTGATTCCTAACTGCTTCTTGCCAGAACGCCCCTCTCTGATGGTCAATTGACAGGAAGTACGGCTTTTTCCCATGTTACCAATGTTGGTCACGATTCTGAATACCGCCAAAAAAATCAGAAAAGAACATAAAGAAAATTTTGATGCTGGTCATTACTATGACCAATTTCATTAACAAATATTAAAATAGTCTACCATTTATTTTCCAAGTGTCGCACATGGTATGAGATGGCTTCATCCTTTGCTGTGAGATGCCGTCGGAATGAGATTTTTATCTGATAAAACTTGATGAAAAGTAATAGATCCTTGAACCTCCTTCAACTCAATTCCCTTGATGAGGCAATTGAATTACACAACTTGAAATGAGAGGAGGGTTAGCTCAAGTGGTAGCGTGCTAGACTGCCAATCGCTGGGTCCAAGGTTCGAATCCAGCTCTTGCCGGGCCACCTGGACCTATGTGGGACGGCAGTTTAAATAATCCTTCGCTTGATTGCCGCGGCCTCCACTGTCCGAAATGCATAAATACAGGATGTAAAGCCCCAATCATCCATCCATCCTACACATGCTACAAACTTGATAACAAAGAATAATTATCAATCTCAGGTGTCCGAAGTTCTTTTCATATCATCATTGCATCTGCCTCTGATTTAACGCCTTGACTAAAAAATAATAATTCTTTTGTCAATGTTCGGAAGTTGACTGCCTCCCGATTGCTCAGGGCCAGTTAAATGTTAGTCGGGCGAGTGTGAAATTAAAGACTTTTCCGAGCGGACAAGCCAATCAGCAAAAAAGGAAGACTCTGAGGAAATTGGTTATTGAAGATAAACTTTTATGCAATATAGTGTTTGGTATTAATGTATTGTTCTTCTTTTCCCCAACAGGTGACAGGTGGCGCTGGGTTTGTGGGTAGCCACCTGGTGGATAAGTTGATGCTGCAGGGTCATGAAGTGACGGTGGTCGACAACTTCTTCACGGGAAGAAAAAGAAACGTTGAGCATTGGTTGGGCCACGAGAACTTTGAACTAATCAATCATGATGTTGTCAATCCTATTTATTTGGAAGGTGAGGTCATTAAAGCCTTCGAAACCCGTATGTTCCACTTTATAGCTAAACTATTTGAATTTTAAAAGTGAAAAGGCGTTATTACCAAAGAATTACCAATTATTATGTCCTCACGATAATTGCAATACGTATAAACAGTATTGAAATTATTTTAATTGTTCAAATTCGGAAGCATGGAACTTCTTTTAAATTCAGGCAATGTTGGATTGTGAATTGTGATGGTACAGCAATTGTAGAAAAACACAATCGATCTTCAGTAATCTTGGAATTTTATTCTCTCAAACGCTGTTCTGATTCTATAATGTCCTTTTAAAATGACAACCAGCCCTAGCAACTTGTAAAATTTGTCCTTCCTTAAATTTCTTTCGTAATTTTCCTGCGTGTTTCATGTGTCTCAAAATTGTTAGTGCAGCACAGTTGTAATGTACCGGCAGACCTGCCAACTCTCCCGCATTTCGCGGGAGTCTCCCGCATTTTAATGTGTTCTCCCGCACTCCCGCAAGCACTATCAATCCTCCAGCATTGTTCAGACGATTCCAATGGTACTAAAATCATCAAAATCGGACGATTTTCAGCCGATCTAGACCATTATATATGGAATTTTATGATGTTTTCGTAAGTTTTTGTAGTCCATTTTGTCAAGCGAAGTCATTGTACCTCAAGTCAACATATTGTCAGATGCAATTAGCAGCTTTTACAACCTTCAAGTCTTGAAATCATTAATTGTATTTATTTAAAAATACGCTAAGTCGATAAAATATCAGGTCTCCAGCATTGAGACAGGAATCTCCAGCAAAATGCATTGAAATATCCAGCAAGTCGGAATTAAATACTTGGCAGGTCTGTACCGGTAACATGTTAATTGATAGATATCCTTTGTGACTTTAATTAATGCAAATTGAAATGTATTTTTCTGTTGCAGTTGACCAAATTTACCACTTGGCATCTCCGGCCAGCCCTCCCCACTACATGTACAACCCTGTGAAAACGCTCAAGACGAATACGCTAGGAACAATTAATATGCTTGGCTTAGCAAAAAGGGTCCGAGCTAGGTTATTAATGGCTTCAACTTCTGAAGTATATGGAGGTAAGTAGCAAATTAAAGAGAAAAGGATAATGTTGAATGCTAAAACATCCGCAGATATTATACTTATAAGTTATATGGTAGATTTTACATTGGCTTCTTAATAGTAAGTGATGCATGAATGCTCCTCATCCGACAAGCTAACAAGTCAGGCGAGAAAGCGCGGCAATAATTGATGACATCGCTGCAAGTCTCATGGAAACTCGTTGGCCCCGAGAAGATGAGGCAGCATTTATCAGGAAATTCGCTTGAGAATATAAGAATGATGGACAATCAGACTTTAAAGTAGCCTCTATTTGTGCACTTTAACTAAAGTCAAATTGAATTGTGTAATATGAAGCTATCCCTCTCCCTTTCAGATCCTGAGGAGCACCCGCAGCACGAGGAATACTGGGGGAACGTGAATCCTATTGGGCCCCGAGCTTGTTACGACGAGGGAAAGAGAGTTGCAGAGACTCTGTGCTATGCTTACAGCAAACAGGTAAATAGCAAGTTATTGCTACTAAAATTAATTATTATCAGTAGTAACTCTGTAGTATAGTGGCAGACTGAAGAAATTCATATCGAATTGGGTGTCGAATTGGCTTCTTGGTCAATGGGGCAGTTGCCTATCAGGTCCGCGCTCAGCAGATTAGCGGGACTCAGCAGAACTGTGCTGGGCTGCTTCAGAAATTCATGCAAGCGCAGACTTTACAGGCGGCACCATCATTAAAATGTTGTAGCCTGCTCGCTTACGCTTGCAACAAGGCAACACCGTTGTAGCCTGGTATTGTAGAGACCAGAGGTCTTCAAATGGTAGGAGACAGAGCTACTCACACAGGGATATAGGCCTAGTACTAAGGAAAACTTTTGCATGCGCCAAACAAAAAAAGTGTGGGCGTTTATGTGACGTCATTCATTGTAACGAGAGCACAATGGTGATGACGTCACAAGAGAGTCTAGACTGGTGACGTCATGAACAGTTGAATCTAAAAATAGATTACAACGCCACAATAATCATAACGTCACCAAAGATTGTCACGTCACTACTACTTTGTAGCTGGAAATCAAAATGTAGGTGGATTTAAATTAGTAGGGGAAATGCAGGCTTTAGACAAAAACGAAGTCAATCATCACCTTATTTAGGCCTATATCATAACTCAACTATCATTCATCACTCCTGTGATGATTGACTTCTTTTTTTTTTTCTAAAGCCTGCAGGCAGCAGGCCTACATGGTCATAGGTTTCTTGATATTGAATTATTGATGTCACAAAATATAATACCTGTAGGCCTATGTGTAGTCCGTCTGATAGAGCTAAAATCAGGGGCCAACCAGACGATAGTTTGGGGGGGCTATGGACTTTACCCCCGGGACGAACTTTTTTTTTCGCTCGCGACGCGTCGACGAACAATTTTTTTCGCATGCGCATTGCGCACTGGCGACAAACTTTTTTATCGGAATTTTAACATTATGGTACCCTAGCTACAGGTGGAAACAAACTTTTTTTTTATTTCCATATGCTGAACAAACTTTTTTTTTCAGTGTCAAGTGGGAAACAATCTTTTTTTTTCACCAAATATCCTTAGCCCCCCCCAAAAGATCATCTGGTCGGCCCCTTAGCTAAGCAGTGATGCGAACATTTGGGAAGTTACAACGAGTTCTCTTGAGAATCCCACAATCTATGTCACTTTTTAGAAGTGTGAAGTGTGCGTTTTTAAGTGTGAGCAGTTTATCTATCTATCTATCTATCTATCTATCTATCTATCTATCGATCTATCTATCTATCGATCTATCGATCTATCGATCTATCTATCGATCTATCTATCGATCTATCTATCGATCTATCTATCGATCTGTCTATCGATCTATCTATCTATCTATCGATCTATCTATATTTAAAGCATCACAAATAAAAGTTTCAAACAGCACAAAGAAATATCAAAAACATCACAGACTAATATCTTAATGCCTGACGGTCTCGCTATGCTCTTTGGCATCATCATATTAATCATGTTTGTTTCCAGGACCACTTGGAGGTGCGAGTGGCGAGGATCTTTAACACTTTTGGACCTCGTATGCACATGGCCGACGGAAGAGTGGTCAGCAACTTCATTCTTCAGGCCCTCCAGAATGAGGCTATTACTGTGAGTCATGAATCATAATGTGTCATAAAATATAAGATGCTTGGTTTAATAGATCTGTAGAAAGATATGGATACAGTTGGCCCTGCGTTATAAGAGGACCCCGTCACTTATTCTTATATCACTACCAGGCATCATCGGAGATTTCATAAATCTGTCCGACCCTCAGGGCTTATCAAGGTTATAGCATTTAAAATAGTAGAGGGTCAAGCTTCTTGGGGAAAGTAAATAATTATTGAAAAAATTCAAATTAACATGATAAAATCCTGCATCCTAAGGAAATGTTTATCATCATTTTACGTCATATTTTACATCATATAAATAAATGTTTTGTTTAATAATCTATGTTTTCCAGGTTTATGGAGATGGACACCAAACGAGGTCGTTCCAATATGTCTCCGATTTAGTGGATGGTCTAGTTTCCCTCATGAACTGCAATTTCAGTCTCCCTGTGAATATAGGCAACCCCGAAGAATATACCATCATGGACTTTGCTAAAGTTATCAAACAACTTGTAGGTGAGTCACACTATGTTCCTGCATTTGTTGACTAAAACGAACCAGTCATAATTACGTACCCTTGCATTCATAAAATCATGTCCCAAGTTATAGTATAGTGAGGTTTATAAATCTTTGTTGAATTGCATAACCTCCTATGAGGCAAGGTTCCAGCAGTAACCCAGGGCAGCATTCAGAAGTAAATGGTCTGAGCTAGAAATTGCTACTTCAAATATTTTGAACAATTCAGTGGTTCCATGTGATCAAAAAGTTCCATAACCAATAGAAAAGCTGTTGGTCCCAGACCACTGACTCCTTGCGGATTTTCAAAAATTAAGTTAATTGAGTTAATGACTCCAAATATCTGTGAGCGGCAAAATGTTATGCATTTAGGTCTAAAACTGTTAGTCTCTTTCTTTGTATGAATATCATTTATTATTGAAATATGAAAAAAAAAAACCTAGCTCATTGGCTGTGTCTGATGTAGTATTTTCATTCCCCTTTGCAGGGAGCGGTGCGCCAATAGTACAAAAACCAGCCGTAGAAGATGATCCCAGGAAGAGGAAGCCCAGTATAGAGAGGGCCAAGGAACACATGGGATGGACGCCTAAGGTTCGTATTACATGAGAAAGAAACTCTACAATATGTAGGCCTATGCAGCTGGGTGGCAGAGTGGTTGAGGTTCCCACCTGCTGCGCTGAAGGTCTTCGCTTGCATGGGTTCAAAGCCCGGGTGGGGGAACCCCAAATTTTCAGTGCATCTTTTTGAAAAAAATCCCAGCTGGATGTTGTCCTGATGAGACGTTAAAATGGCGGCCCCTTGTGTCAGTGTCTGTGCTGGGCAAGTAAAAGACTAACTAAAGTCAAATATTCGAGCAAAAATCGCACAGAATTCTTGTTTTGACATGCTCTTTTACCGGCACATCAATTATTGGCTGACCGTTCTCGGTAACTACTAACATAAATAGTTATAATAATTCTGCTTACCTGTATTATATATTCAATTAATTAATCCTTTCAGGTTCCCATGATGATTGGCATTAACAAGACAATCGAATATTTCCGTAGCGAATTGAGTCGTAAGCATCATAGTGAGAGGAATGTATGGCGTCCTGAATTTCCTGGCCGCCCCAAGTTCAACTTCTAGACATCACAGACAGTTTCAAACGTTTTAAAGCTTATGTGATAGACATTGACTTTTCATTGATTTTTAATGTGCCTTTGCAATTGCCATTCTTAGTAGGTAATTGATGTTTAATTTATAAAATTTTTAAAAGTTAAGTTTCCAATGAAAGCAAATCAGGGTCGGTCGCGGCTCTACTTTAACTGCTACTTATAATAAGGCACCAGTTTTATTTTCATACTTAATACATGTACTTCTTTATCACAGGCTTGTACATATTAAATTGGGTAGGAAATTTTATGTGGTCTCCGATGAAACATTTGCGTGTGTGATTGTGTGTGTGAGAGTCGTCATACAGTGTATTTAATAATTGTTGATATTTGTAATTGTTAACTATGTGTGACGTGTCTAAAAATGTGTATGTGTGACTGTTTTTTAATCTCGTGTGAAATAATATCCACCGTAAAATAATTGTTATATAATTAAGAAACTGTATGTAGCTACTATTCTGTTATTCACTAAAAAGTTAATAATGATTGGTTTTAAGTGTGAAGGTGTAAATGATTATTTCATACTAGCAAATTACCATTGTGACGTGATATTACTCTGATCACAGCTCAAACATCAAAGGATTAAAATCTCAGCTTGTAAAGATTGAAACTTATTGGTTTGAAAATGGAACGAATGGTAATATATTGACACCCTAACTTAACAACCTTTTGTACTTTATAGAAAACATCTTAGAAAGTTTGTTTCGACTCCTCTTTGAGTAAGGTCCCGGGAGTAAGGTACTTCAGAGTATAAGTTACAAATAAATAATTATGTAGGTTATAATTATGTAGGTTATAAACCAATATTAATTTGAGTGACAGAGAACAAATATTATAAACTGTTTTGTATGAATTACTTAAGTGATGATATTAATGATGTGCTGCTTTCGATATTGCTTCTTATCTCATAGTTAAATTAGTTTATTGAGGACTGATGTTTCAAAGTCTTGATTGTAGTCCTTTATATTTGTATATGCCCCGAAATATCACCCGGAGAATCGCTCAGAGAATGTGTATGATTATATAGTTTTATGTCACGAGCGCCGAGCGTCTAAACCAATAAGCGTCTGGTATTCCTCTCCACTTCCAATGTTTAATGGTAATTTGCATAAAAAGTATATCTTAAAGGTCCTCGGAGACATAACACCTGTCATTTTAAAGCTCTTGGAGAGATCTGTCTATTTATGTAAGAATCGTAGCAGTACGATTTACGGAAGCGCTCGAATAGGCAAAACCGGCCTCATTTGCATAACGTGTTAGGGTCTGCTCATCGGAGATGTGTCTGATTTGCTCATTGACGGCTTTGCTGAAGAGAAAAAATATCTAAAACTATAGGCCTAACTTGTACCCGGCAGGGTAAAGGTTTTCTCTGAATTAATTTATCACGATGATAGTGATGTGTGAGGCTCAGAAGTTGGCCTTGTTGATTGGAGCAATTCTTAAGTGAGGCACCTCAATTCTGATGCATATATTTATTGTAACCATAAAGTTATATAATTATAAGGATATATTTCTTGTGTTGGTGACTTTGGCATCACACCTTAATTAAAGCAAAAGCAACCATAAATATATTGACTTACGCATATATCGCCGTAATAGCAGTGAACAAGACCACATGTGTGAGTGTTTTTACTAATATCGAGATTAGTGTTGTTGTTTTCTGCACTTTTGTACTTGACCCATGTCTGTGCACTATCAACTATCATAATTGTTGATATTTGTAATTGTTAACTATGTGTGACGTGTCTAAAAATGTGTATGTGTGACTGTTTTTTAATCTCGTGTGAAATAATATCCACCGTAAAATAATTGTTATATAATTAAGAAACTGTATGTAGCTACTATTCTGTTATTCACTAAAAAGTTAATAATGATTGGTTTTAAGTGTGAAGGTGTAAATGATTATTTCATACTAGCAAATTACCATTGTGACGTGATATTACTCTGATCACAGCTCAAACATCAAAGGATTAAAATCTCAGCTTGTAAAGATTGAAACTTATTTGTTTGAAAATGGAACGAATGGTAATATATTGACACCTGTACTTCATAGAAAACATCTTAGAAAGTTTGTTTCGACTCCTCTTTGAGTAAGGTCCCGGGAGTAAGGTACTTCAGAGTATAAGTTACAAATAAATAATTATGTAGGTTATAAACCAAGATTAATTTGAGTGACAGAGAACAAATATTATAAACTGTTTTGTATGAATTACTTAAGTGATGATATTAATGATGTGCTGCTTTCGATATTGCTTCTTATCTCATAGTTAAATTAGTTTATTGAGGACTGATGTTTCAAAGTCTTGATTGTAGTCCTTTAAGTGCTTTTAAGTATGGTTTAAGTATTGCTGTGTTGTGAATGAAATTCTCTAGATTAAGACACTACCTACTTAAACCTCATTTTTGCTGGATTTTACTAATATCAAAAATATGAAAAACCCCGAAATATCACCCAGAGAATCTACGCTGGTGGAATCCCTCAGAGAATGTGCATCATTATGTAGTTTTATTACACGAGCTTCTAAGCCAATATTAAAGCGTGCAGTATTTCTCTCCCGGTTATAATGTTTAACCGTAATTTACATAAAAAGTATAAGGTCCTCGGAGACATGTCATTTTAAAGGTCTTGGAGAGATCTGTCTATTTATGTAAGAATCGTAGCAGTACGATTTACGGAAGCGCTCGAATAGGCAAAACCGGCCTCATTTGCATAACGTGTGAGGGTCTGCTCATCGGGGGTGTGTCTGATTTGCTCATTGACGGCTTTGCTGAAGAGAAAAAATATCTAAAAATATAAATATCGTAAATATATTGACTTACGCATATAGCCGTAATAGAATTGAACAATACGGTGTGTTTTTACTAGTATCAAGATAAGCGTTGTTTTCTGCACTTTTGTACTTGACCCATGTCTGTGCTCTATTAACTTTTTATGTTGCGTGGAAGAATTGTGTGTTAGCCTATATTTGAATAATTTTATAAACATACTAACTGTATAATGGGCCTATTAGATCTGAAAATGGGATAATTTATTCGGGAACTTATGGGAATTTATTTAACTGATTAATTGATGGAGGTATATAATTACTAGTTGGCAGTGCAATGTTTTGATCTGGATTTTAACATATACCGATATATATCTTAACTAATAGATGACATACTTCTAAATTAAATATTTTGAATATATTCATGTTTTGTAACATTTGAAACATCTCAGAATATTATAGCTGTGCGATCTCACATTCAATATGTCATCCATATTCATTAAATACATTTGTTAATTTGGGGTAAATAAAAAAAAGAAGACATTTTCTTAATATTTTAAGCAAATTTACTTGGTTTCGGTGCTTATTTTGTAACTTATTACTCGCTAATTTGAAGTTTATTTGATTTTAATAATTTAGGAATATGATCTTCGTTTGTTTTTGTATATCACTGTGTCTTAGAAACCGTGAAAGTAATAGAATTTGTATTTTCCTTTGTTCAAGGGCCTTGAAAATTCCATAATTCTGTGCATGTCTTTAAAGAGAGCCCTTAAAAACTTGCATTGCTGCAAATTTTCTGAAAAGGTGAAAAGGTCTTTGAAACAGGAAAAAAAGTTAACCTTTTTGCCCCAAATTATGAGACCACTTGTTAAATAAACTGATGGCTGTGTCACACATTTCTGAACGCTGACATGTTTGTCAATAGATTTTATGCTAATTAATATACTAGTAATTATAGGCCCTGGAGAAGTCCCAGGAATTGCATTGGCCCAGATTTGTTGGAGATAAGTAAAATGTATGTGACTTAATACTAAATAGAAGCATTTACTCTGGAGCTGAACTGAACTATTTGATACTTAATGTGATTTTTGGATTAACATGGTTATGTTATAAAGTTACAATTATATCAAGCTTTTTTTGCCTAGCTGTTGTCTATTCTGTGTGGCGATTTAATTAATTGGCCTTATTTCTTGCCTTGTGGTCTAGTACTTGTCATCGATTTAAGAGAATCTTATTTGTGTTAAACTTCTGCTTTTTTGATGAGAAAAATAACAAATCATGTTCTTTGTCTTTGGTTTTGATAGATACAGGCTGCCAATGTCATCTAAGGTTGATAACTGTAGATTATGATCAATTTTATACGTGCAGTTGAATATTGTACTGAGTGTTTGTATTCTGTTATATTCTTAAGTAATTATACCATTGATTGGTGAAATAGCTGTTTATAACTTATTAATTGTGATGTGACCTTTGAAATGATTCTAGGAATCTATTGTTAAACTCTAATTAGTCTATAGGTTAATAGATAGTGATACAATTGACTGCTATGCAGTAGAACTTTGCTAAATTCACAGATTTGGAATGAAATCTTTGTATCTGATTTTCCTAAGTGTGGTTAATTTATTCATTGATTAGTTGTGTAAGTGTGACTGCCACTGATTGGACCAAGTTACACTGACTACCTCTGTGTACGAGGACACTCAGCGCCTCATTTATAACTGATATTTGTAACCTACCGAGTGCCCAAGGGCATTGAGTCGCTTGACGTGACCATTGTGAAGTTTTTCCTAACATTCCCTAGGCGTACCCTAAATTTACCTATTATTGTGTAAGATGTACAATTTTTATGTCCTTATAATTGCAATGTCTCTTGTTTGCTGTGCATTTTATATGGATTAAAATTCAAATGCATAATAATGGGTTTCGATTATATATCAGATCTACATATCAGCACTTGTCCACAAATTGTTATATTTTTTTAGGCCACAAATTGATTTTTTGCTCCTCGTCAACCGACTCAACATATTTTCTGCTTACGGAAAAAAATATTGACTCTACCCACATTTTTTATTCATTTGACATTATAGTTGGAATTACAGCTTCTTTTCTTGGTTTCCTGCCGACTGACCAAAGAAAAAGTACCTCAAAAAGATCTGAGAAGCTAAAGATCAATTATGTCTAGCTTTATAGATGTCCTACGGTTTTTACTGCAAAATTAGGGATTTTTCTAAAATATGAAAATGCTACATTGTTTACCTTGTCTTGTTTTCAGTGGCATGTGAATCTCCTCAGAGTTTTTGGTAAATTGCTGTCAATTTGGTTTGACAATTTTGAGTGAAGTGGTGGTCTGGTCATTTTGGCGCTTCCAATCTTAATAAAATTGCTTCTCTGTGGAAAGCATGTGAAATTTATACGATGATTATGCGTTCGGATAATAGCATAATGCTACTCATTCAATTTGAGGGCCCGGTCAGGCTGAGTGTGAGACGGGCCACACATTTTGGCACAAAGTCAAGGGGTTAGCTATAACAAAGAATGATTGATCCAAGAGGCAGAGTTCCCCCTGTTGCCACCCTATCCCACTGTGGCAAGCTCCTTGGGGTGAGCCAAGGCATGAGCCAAGGTAATTTACTTGGCAGATTTAACACTTGGGGGCTAATTTGTGATTTTTAGTGCCATCTGTAGGAAATTTGTAAAATTGGAAGTACTTGATTTTTAAGCCAATGTTACTCTATGTGCACGATGCAACTGGTTGACTATTTAAAACTGTCTATAGTGTCTATGATATAATTTTGATGTCTGTGACTTATAATTGGTTGTAAGGAATTCAATTAAATGCATATCAGTACTTCAGGTCAGGCTCAGGAACTTTTTTTCTATCAATAACAATACACATGCAGCCCTAGCTCCTGCCCGAACGACATGTTAGCCATCAGAAGAGTAGCCACGTTGCTGGGGCTAATGCAGCCCATGCCATTCAGTGCTTCACCAAACGAATGCACCCGAGAACTGTCACAACACGAGCAGGCAACATGGCATGAGGATGTGCACATTTGACAGCAGTTGTAGGTGCAGAAAATGAAGCAGTTTCTATCATGGCTGTACAGGAAGAAACAGCCACTGCTTCTAGGCTGTTTTGTGACTATTTTTGTAATAGTGGTGCTACTGTGGAAGCCTGGGGCACCCGTGTCAAAGGCTGTAATGACTGATGAATTTGTGAACGTGTCTCAAAAAGTAATACACAACTATGTAAACAATCCACAGGGAGTACCTCTGTTATTGCTGTTTACAACATTCCGCCCGTCTCTCAGCAAAAGCCACATCTACGAGAACACTCTACGCAACTGGGCTCAACTGCGACCGGCCGTGCAACCCTTGATGTTTTACGACAAAAGTTTGCCGGCTCATTGGAAGGACCTGCTGAAAAAACTGGGATGGGCCCTATTGCCCATTCCCAAATACAACTCATTCGACTTGCCAATTTTGCGATACATGTTCGAGACAGCCACGGACAGTTTCCCTGCATTACATTACGGCTTCAGCAACGGTGACATTCTGTTTGACGAAAGTTTGATTTTATCTCTCGAAGCCTTATATCGCCACCCTGTCATTGAAGATTTCCTCATGGTGGGCCGAAGAATCAACTACGACATCACTGCTAATGAACCTGTATATCTCCCTGCCGACGTACGCAAGCACAGTCGCAAAGACTCTGCCTCAATGTTTATTAAAGACGCTCAGGATTACTTCATCACGACCAAACGTGCCTTCATATGGGACGACTTGCCCAACTTCGTGATAGGCCGAGTTGGTTATGACAATTGGCTAGTGAGCTATGCAATGACTAATGGACCTTTATTAATCGATGCTACAAATACCGTGCTATGTCTACATCAGACGGGAAAGGATGGTGACTATTCCGGCAGTCAGGCTGCTAAAGTACCCAAGTATAATCTAGATCTCGTTGGACCCGGATTTAACTACAATTTAGGTACGACCGACTGCGCCCAATGGGTGACTGCCTTCAACAAGAAGCTCAAGACTGTTGTGCTCAAAAAGCGACCCAGCAAATACTGCTACGGGTACCAAAATATATACTTCGAACATCAAGACATAGACATCCCGCAGGAATAACCTTGATTAATTTGAGAACAAAAGCTTGAACGTGTTTATTACCCATTTTAATTGCATTATTGAAAAAATTCTTGCCTAAATTTACATGAGAGGCTGTGATGTAGTTGTATAAGAATTATCATTGATTATAGTGCTGCTGGACTTGCATCAATATGTAATTTAATTGCTCTTGTGTGTGTTATGTTTGTCAGAATTATCATGTCGATAATGCGTTCTAATGAATTTGTAATTAACGATATATATATTTGCAAATTATATGTGGCTAATTTGTGTACGTTTACATGCATACTAGCCTTACGCAAATGCAGACCTAAGTGCTTTTATGATTTAAATGCATTGACAATTTGACACGGATCAATTTTGTAATTAATGATTCACGAATGCTGAATTGATTTGTTCTAGGCCATCTGGGGTGTGCATACTGCACAGCAATATTTGCTTTTGACAAACGTGCAGGCCTAGATATTGGACCCTTTATCCACCTGTACCAGATTGTATCAACACTTAATACAGGTTATCCTAATGTGGTTTAGTCATTTTACTGCTATTCTGTCAATGCTGATCATCAGTTGGTTAACTGGTTTTGACTGACTGAGGTCATTGCTCATGTTATATATGATTATGTATATGACTAAAATTTAAATCCTTGTTAGAAGATAAGTTGTAGGAATTAACCAGATAAGGATAACCCATGAAGTGGTGAAAAGTGACAAATCACTATTGTTTTAGCCTAATGACAACTCTTATAAAATCTGAATTGATATAATCATGGTTTAGGCCTCACTGCCGCCTCAGACCATGTCATCTTGACTGTGTCATCTTGACTGTGTCATCTTGACTGTGTCATCTTGACTGTGTCATCTTGACTGTGTCATCTTGACTGTGTCATCTTGACTGTGTCATCTTGACTGTGTCATCTTGACTGTGTCATCTTGACTGTGTCATCTTGACTGTGTCATCTTGACTGTGTCATCTTGACTGTGTCATCTTGACTGTGTCATCTTGACTGTGTCATCTTGACTGTGTCATCTTGACTGTGTCATCTTGACTGTACAATCTTGACTGTACAATCTTGACTGTACAATCTTGGCTGTACAGTACACCCCCAATGATGCATCTATCTCTGTACACAATTTTCACGAAATAATAGGCCTATTGACTACGACTTGATTACGATAAGAACTGTGCCAAATGATCAATAAAGCGTGATGTGACATTGTTATTTCTTGTTTATTCTTTTATGACATCATCAATAACATAACAAATAGATATCACATAATATAAATATGTTAATCATCGATTTCTTAAATCAAAATTTGCACCAAATGTATCATTCACCATCCTTTCAATGAAACCCCAGAGACTCTGGGGTGTACATTACTGTGACACAGATCCAGCACTTTGGCCTGATACTAAATTTCAAGTAGTCTGACAAAATCTGACTCGAAACAAAATTACACCAGACATGAAAAATGCCAGCAATTGTTCAAGCATTATTTCTCACCATTTACTACATAACCTGACAATTACTGTCCTTTTGCGTAATTTCAGGAAGGAAATATAGGAGTACATTACATTGCAGCTTAAAGTATACAAGTAATATTCAATATTGGCAAAATTGAAAGTCACAAAGCCATTCATGTATGAAGTTTCAGGAAGCAAAAGCAGTTCTATTGACTATTGTTCACAATTATCAGAAAATTAGTCTTTGTGAAGATGGACAGTTTATCAAAACGTGGGGCTGGTGGGCCAAAGGAAAACCAGGCCAAAACATTTAATTCGGATGCATACTAATAATTGTGAAGGCAACGAAATGGCTGGAACAGGATTCCACATCTTCACAAGGATAGTAGAATGCAAATAACTGCCAAAAATATTTCAAAATTTTCAAATATTAAATAATAATCCACACTTCATTGTTGAAAAAGAAATGCAACAAAAATTTAGACCACCTCATAAATATTGCACATTTTAACAAGCATTTCTGTGACCTTAGTATTCTAGAATGGTCCATGTTCACAATTGACTTAAATTGGAGTTCCAAGAACTGAGAGAGCATCGCATACATAACTAGTAATATGAAATTGACTCGCAGTGTAAACATTGTTTAAGCACCAAAATACTGAAATTAGATCTTGAACGATTACAATAGTTATAATATGATTTAATGTGACTGTGCGATATCAGAAAAGTAACCCAATAAATCGCTGATGGTGAACTCTAATTTGATTCCGCTGTCTTTGTAACATTTGTCGATGAGCTCCTCAAAATGTTTATACTGCTTCAAGAAGTCATCCTGCATGGAGTGCCACACCACCTGTCGAAAGAGAATGGTGATATAGTAATTGAAATTGGAAGGTCATACGAGGCATGATTCTTTGGATCACTTTCACATTAAGGATCATCCAATAATATAGGGCCTATCACTGAAAGCATTTTAATTGGCTGGAAAAGTCCAATAATATAATTCTCTCTCAGAATTATGTTCACCTACAGAAATGATCTTCGAAAATAAAAGTAAGCCAACAAGTTTAACAACCCAAAAGTTGCAGAATAAAATTTTACATGATATTCTTGGGACATTTTTCATGATCAGACTTCGCCAAACTAAGAATGACCCTTATATTTCTACAAAGGCGAAATTAAAATGTACACGTATTACTATTAGCCCTATACAATAAATGCCTTGCAGCCATATAACTGCAAAAAGTAGAAATATTAAATTCCTGATGAAAGGTGAAATTCAAATGTTTCACAATCTTATTATATTAATTATTCACCTCCTGTAAATGCTCCTCTTCACACAGGGTCTTCTCCACTTTCTTGTACAAATGCTCAAGATTTTTCTTGATCTGAAAATTGAAAATAAATACACTTTTATAGTAAAATTAGTTTCTAGTTTTCAGACTTGCATATCTTCAAATGTAGGCAGAAATTGTGAAGCCAACCAATTAGGGCTTATTTGATCAGATTTATAAAAGCCAGTGGTTTGACAAGATGTTTTTTCAATGTAAACCCTAAACTAAATCACTATTGACAGGATACACCCCCCCACCCTACGGGGTAACATGAACATTATAAAATGTTATTAAGGGTAATTAGGGGGAAAGGTGGGGGAATCGGGGGATAGGAGGAGGTTATGCGGGGAAAGTGGGGGCAAGTGGGGGAAGCAGAGGGCAAGAAGGGGTGGGTACGTGGGGGCAAGAGGGGGTAGTTGGGGAAAGTGGGGGCTAGCGGGAGGCAAGTGGGGGTAAGTCTGAGGCAAGCGAGGGGTAAGCGGAGGCTAGCGGGAGGTAAATGGAAGCAATTGAGGGGTAAGCAGCTTGATCAGAGTGATTTCACTCTTTCACATGTCAAAGTTTGGGACATACCTCTTTGCTGGGGTATTCCTTGATGACCTTTCTGACCTCCTGCTTGTTGTAGGCCAACTGGTATCCCACCTCCTCTGCTTTAACTCCTTGAGCTATTTTGGCCTCAATACCGTCAAAGAAAATCTGAAGTGAAAGTGCAAAGCAATCAGCAAACATAATCAGTTATTTTTGTCTCATTTATGGCTCATTCAATTAATCTTAAAAGTGGTAGGGGAGACCAAAGTTAGCAGTCTCAAGTTGATCCTTTTCACATAAGACTTTTCAAAGTAAAATTTACCCAAACCAGAAAGACAAATGTTAAATTGACAATTAGAAATGATGAGCATAGGCCTAAGTGTATGATTTTGTATTGATACTCAAGTCTCCAAAAAGCAAAATCTGAATAGAGCAGAACCTAAACATTCATTCCCAAAAGAATCATGTTTTCAGTGGGCCAAAATTTATCAATAAACCATTTACACGTTCATAGTACGATCAGTTTGAGAACAAAGGAACTGTTTGACATTTGTCATGTCAGAATGATATACTTATTCTATATGGATTATACATACGCTTAGTTTCTCCATAGGCCTTCCAAGAGATATGCTAACAAACGCTTGGAGGTGTTCTTGGTAGCGCTGACGGGCCTCTTTTCTTTGGTTTTCTAACGATGATATCTTCAGCTGGGATAGCACGTCTAAAAGAAAATGTCATTACTCAAATAAGAAAGTAAATTTTGAACCAATGAAAGAAATTTGAAGTTTCATTCATTTATAGCAAAATCAGGATTAATGCAAAATAATATTTACCATAAAGATGATGGAAATTCTCTGAAAATAAAATAAAATATGTTAATTTATAGCTCAAAAATTCTTTCATTAAATTCTTCAGGAAAAATATGAGTCCTTGCAAAATTTTTCTGACACGCAAATGTTTTACAATTATTTGATTTAATTTGCTTAAATTCTGGATACAAGCTTTTCCAAAAATTTGGTAAAGTCCTCTGATATGAAAATCTAAATTCAGACATAGAGAAGATAAGAAGGCAATCCACTGGGGCTCCTTGCTACAAGGTACCGCCGATATATCTGGTCATGACTAACATAAGAAATATTCTTACCCATTTTAACAACATCTGAGGGCGTCTTCTGACTATCAAATGCAACTACGTTAATTTTCTCAAAGATTTTTTCCATCAGCCTCTGATAAGCTTTGTCTAAGTCAGTTCTCCTTTCCGACCCTTTGAAAATGCATTCAGCTTGGTTGGCAAATTCCTGAAAGAGAAAGAAAGATTTAAATGTTTAAATACATCAAGCATACAGATGGATGGATGATTGGGGCTTTACGTCCTGTATTTAAGCACTTGGTAGACTAATTAGGACAGGAGGAGGACACGGCAATGAGGCGAAGGATGATTGAAACAGCCGTCCAACATCAAGCATACAAAAGATAATAATCAAGATATATTTGAAATATTGGAAAAAAGGCAGTTTTATTTGGAAAATTGGAGAATTTCCACTTCATCAAATCTATGAGAAAGTGGGACACACCCCCAGAACTGGTCAATGAAAAGAAGGAAGTTATAACTCCCCAAAATAAGCTAACTCCCCATTGGATCTCTGGGTTAAATTGGATGCTTACCTCAAAGCTGTGCACAAACACGAGTATTCCAACTTTTCCTTTCTTGGATAACTTGAAATCACTAATGTTCTCTTCTTGCATTTTCTGAAACGACAAAAACAAAGACCAACATTCAAATGTGGGGTAACATACAAATTCAAGAAATTTAAGCCCACTTTAATCTCTAGTAGACTAATACAGAACAGATGGTGATAAAACTATGATGAGTAATTTGAGTAAATAAGCTCAGGTATAATTTTATAAGAATTAATAGGCCTATTCAAAAGTTAAGATTACATGGATGGATGGATGGTTGGGGCTTTACGTCCTTTATTTATAAGTCTGCACTTGGTAGGCTAATTAGGACAGGAGGACGACACAGCAATGAGGCGAAGGATGATTGAAACAGCCGTCCAACATAGGCCAAGGTGACCCGGCAAGAGATGGATTCGAACTCTAGACCCAGCGATTGCCAGTCCAGCACGCTACCTCAGACCAACTCTCCCCCCGTCACTGTACCAGAATAAATAGGCCTACTCAAAAGTTAAGATAACAAAATGCTTACCACAAATTTGTCGAAGTTTCGTTTTATCACAACAAGACAGTTTCCATACATTTTACTGAGGAATGAACCAGTGTCCTCCGCATTGATGACATGCTCACTCATACGGACCAACATGTACAGGGAATTGCTGAAAAGAGAGCATATAAATAATGAGAGCTTCTGCACTTCAACACTTAGTTGGAAAACACAAGGTCATTATATAAACTGGTATGATTATTGCCATTCAGTGAGTTTACGATACATAGGCCTATAGTGGTTGCTGATGAGTGCAATTACGGACACCAAGTGTCTGTAATATAGCGCATTTTCCTTTTATAATAGACCATTAGCGTATGACCCATCACATTTAGATCGGCACTGATCGATTGATTGATTGACTGATTTGCTTCTACATTCCATACCACTAAAATACAATATCACATTTTCACATATTTGTGCATTCCACCAGAAAAATATATAGACTCGTTCGTTGAGTTATAATCAGTTTAAGTATGATAAAGAATTCTCCACTTACAAGCTGTCCATCCTGTCTCCGAATGCAATGAAATTATTGAGTTCTTGCTGCAGCGTTGCAAACAACTCCAACATCATCTTTCTTACGTCCTCATTAATCTGTCTCCTGAAAAATACAAAGATAATCAATCAGAAACTGACTTGTAGATTTCAAAGTCGAAAAAAAAGGAAATTCAAAAATATATTTAGGCCTAGTACATTTTCATTCATCAAACATTTTCTTGAGTCTGCCCCAGCTGTGTACAAATGAGAAATTGAAATTGAATTATGAATTTTAACTCACTCTTTCTTTTTCGTCACCCATGGCCCTGCTTCGGCAGCACTTTCTTCCTCTTTGCCTTCCTATGATTTTGAAACACAGAAAAGTATGAAGTGTCTTCTACACAAGATAATAAACAATCAACACCTTTAAAAATTTTGAAATCATACATGTAACATGAGATAATAACAGTATTGTGTACCGAACATTTCTTATTAGTTTGATAGACTTTCAACAGATACATAACGAACAACATATTTCATCGGACTGTCTTTTTAATTTGTCAATTTTTTTTAATTTGACCTCTAATTTGTTAAATATCCTATACATTGGATATTTTGTTCCCTGTAACATGCAAAAAGATTTTCACAATTAACTTACAATCTTATCGTGTTCATCCTTCTCTGTAGTCAGGTGGAAGAATTTCACGCAGAAGTCTTGTTCGGCCAAACACCACGGGCCAAGCTCACTGAGGACATGTTCCAAGGCCTGAGGAGAGAAGATTCAAGAGTAACAAACAGACCAGGCATCCTGCATTTATGCACTTGGTAGGCTAATTTGGACAGGAGGATGACATGGCAATGAGGCGAAGGATGATTGAAACTGCTGTCCAACATAGGCCCAGTACCCCAGAACAAACTGGCCTTACAGGGCTGTATTTGCAATATTTATCTGCCAATCCAATTGCACTTAATTCAAAGGCATTTGAGTTCAAAACCGAATTGCCACTCACCTGATCGAACTTCTGTCGTCCGATGATGTCCTGCTCTGAGCCGTGGATTGAACTGGCATCAATGGTTGACTGGGAAGGAGACCGGGAGCTCCTCGCTTCAGGGGTTTTATTCAGGCTGCTCGTTGATCCATGGACGTGACTTTGGAAGGAAGACAAGGTCCCTGGGTAAACAGAAAACGCACAATAGTCTAAATTTATCCTCTTTATATCATACAAATTGCTTTAAAAAGATATTAAAAAATTTATTAAAAATTTGAGAGTGCAAAGTCATCACAAAAATACAAAATGCAGTATGATGTCTGAATATTTCAGAAGTCTACTACAAGCTCACACCACGAACTATTTATTGTTGCACACACAAAATTCTACTCATTATTTTAAAGCTTCAAAGGATTTGAAACATTTTTCATGAGACATCAAAGCACAGAAACAGACTGTCAGTGGTCTGTGGTGAAAAATAAATGGCCAAATTCCTTTCCACAAAGAAAATAGATCTGATATCAGACTCTTTACAAATCAAAAGATAGCAAACTCTCACATTCCATAGGACAAAATATCACCATGCAAAAAAAAAACCAAAAGAAAGAACTGGCAAAAATACATTCCAGGAAAAAGTGGAAACGGACATATTGAAAATAACAAACCTGTAGTCTTAGCTCATCAGATAAATTAGATTTAGATTTAGTAATACTCAAAACTAAACAGGGACTGTAACACACAAGGTTTTACCACATTGTGCTTTGACAAAAAAAACAACAACATCACAACGCTTGTAATGTGCTCAGGAGAGACCACTTAAAATAACTTGAAACTAGCTTATCCAAATTTTAAAAGGCAGCTTATCAATGCAAAAATATGTACACTAGTGTTCTTGGCATATGCGACTGCTATAGAATTCTTAAATGATGGAAGTATGATTCCTAATTTCATCTTCAACATTTTCATGAAATCTTGTGACTTATCCAAAAACTAATTAGATTATTCGAATCAAAATCTACATTTGTTTAGTCAAAATGAGGGCAAAACAAAAAAAATTATTTAAAAAGAGAATGCAGATCAATTTTTAAAGGAACTATATTTTAATATCGGCCTTTTAGCAACAAGTGGGTTGGCCCCGGAGGGTGGAGGCTATAATGAATCAGGTTTTCCTTGCTTGTCTGCAATTCGGTCTTTAAAAACTTGACTATTACCAGGTACAGATAATTAATGTGACATTCTAAGATGACGTATATATCCTAACAATCTTACACAGACAGCAGAACAAACAAATGGAAGCCCGGCTATATCAGAAAATTAAGCAACCACTCAAATAAAAGAAGCACCCAAGTGAAACATTTACAACCTGACCATGCCAAATTTCCCGTCCATTAAGAAACCAAGATATTTCTCTATTTTTTCCCCCATTAATTAAAAATTTAATAATTTCTCCTGCGTCACACACATTGCCCCACACACGCATTCCACTTAAACATACATTTTTGAAAAGTTCAAACATGCCTTGTGATACGAGAGATTAGAAACTTTTTTTCAAGTTTTAATCATAAAAGAAGTTAAAGACAGCAGCAAAGACTTCATCTTAGTCTTGTTTTAAAGTTTTCTCATAAGTTCCTTATAACTTTACAGCATTCAGCAAATATAAAACTTGGGCTGAACAATTACCAAGTTTAGATACGAAATCTTTTTTCCCTTTGAATGATGAACCTGAGAAAAGAAGTTTAAACAAACAAACATATACATTATAATCTAAAACAAACAAAATCATCAAAAACAATTAAAAGCTTTACTTCATAGCTGTGCAAAACTAACTAACACGAGAGATCAGTGCATCAAAAACAAGTGTCAAAATGCAGAACATTATGTTTCTTTCCTCTTTAAAAAAAAATTAACCAGCCTGTCAATAAATAGCTGGTTTAAAATGCTTATCATCAATGGAAATAAGGCCTAACAATATCGACAATCAGTAATTGGAAAATAAAAATAGAAACACAAACTTTAGATACTATCATAGGTTCTGTAATTTCGAACATTGCAAAAAAAACTGAATTTTTTATAATTGACCAGTTTAAAAAAGATACTATCATAGGTTCTGTAATTTCGAACATTGCATAAAAATTTAAATTTATAAAATTGACTAGTTCAGAATGTAGCTGATTTATAATGAAAGTGAAATTTATAATATAGTTAGGCCTATAATTAATTTCTCATTATATTGACAACTATTCAGCTATTCATTTTGAAGAATCTTAGCAAAAATTGAATGTATACTTAATGGTATAAATACACAATATGCAGATTACTAACAACATCAGAAACTTATCTATCACAAAACTAACATATTTACTGAGATACAGTCAAAACTAGGCTAACATTTCCAAAATACCCTTAATTCATATCCAAAATTTCACAAAATTCTTAATTAAAAAGAATCAAAAGCATTTCGACACAGCTCAGAAAAAACTTAAAAAGTTACAACAGCTACAGTGTCACTCAAACAACATTGACTTATATATCTTATCATTGCAAACTGGCAATACTTAAAACTTGCCTGTAAACCCTGTTCATACAAAAATTGGAAGTGTCAGTACAGTTTTGATTCAAATGTTACATAAAATGTGTAAAATAAAATTCATGGATTCAAAAAGTATTAATATAATTTCAAAATAGGTGAACTATAGTAAAATTGAATGCAATAACTAATCAATGTCAATAAATTTTTAGTAATTGACAGTCAAAACCAAAAATTTAACATCTCCCATTAGCAAATTTGGATTAATAAATATTGTAATTACGTTCAGATACTTTCTCGAAAAACATACTGACTGTCAACATTTGTTGCCAATAGGTACAATTTCATGAAGTGAAATATGAAATATTTCACAATTTTGGAATGTTAAATATTTCATACATGTAGATGTATTACAGTCAAGTAAACACATGTGATTCTTTTCTGTTGATTGGGAATATCAGTGATGTCACAGCAGGTTGTAGGCCTACCTTTTACATCGAAATGAGTTGGGGTCAATTTGTCACAGAGAGAACATGTGACATCACAGGTGAGTGATATGACTCATTCATTGACATGAGCTTAATGGTATATGGCTCACAGGGATGGGTCTACGGCTAACATGGACAAGTCTATGGCTCACAGGGACGAGAATGGTTCACAAGGATAAGTCTAAGGCTCACAGGGACAATTCTATCGCTTACAGGGACACGTTTACTTTCCAAGGGATGAGTCTATGACTCACAGTCAATGCCTCACAGGGCCCAGTCTATGGTTCACAGACTCACAAGGACAAGTTAATGGCTCACAGGGATGGGTCTACGGCTAACATGGACAAGTCTAAGGCTCACAGGGACAATTCTATCGCTTACAGGGACGAGTTTACTTCCCAAGGGATGAGTCTACGACTCACAGTCAATGCCTCACAGGGCCCAGTCTATGGTTCACAGACTCACAAGGACAAGTTAATGGCTCACAGGGATGGGTCTACGGCTAACATGGACAAGTCTATGGCTCACAGGGACAATTCTATCGCTTACAGGGATGAGTTTACTTCCCAAGGGATGAGTCTACGACTCACAGTCAATGCCTCACAGGGCCCAGTCTATGGTTCACAGACTCACAAGGACAAGTTAATGGCTCACAGGGATGGGTCTACGGCTAACATGGACAAGTCTATGGCTCACAGGGACAATTCTATCGCTTACAGGGACGAGTTTACTTCCCAAGGGATGAGTCTACGACTCACAGTCAATGCCTCACAGGGTCCAGTCTATGGTTCACAGACTCACAAGGACAAGTTAGTGGCTCACAGGGACGAGTCTACAGCCAACAGGGACAAGTCTAAGGCTCACAGGGACAATTCTATGGCTTACAGGGACGAGTTTACTTCCCAAGGGATGAGTCTACGACTCACAGTCAATGCCTCACAGGGTCCAGTCTATGGTTCACAGACTCACAAGGACAAGTCAGTGGCTCACAGGGATGAATCTATGGCTCACAGGGACAAGTCTAAGGCTCACAGGGACAATTCTATCGCTTACAGGGACGAGTTTACTTCCCAAGGGATGAGTCTACGACTCACAGTCAATGCCTCACAGGGTCCAGTCTATGGTTCACAGACTCACAAGGACAAGTCAGTGGCTCACAGGGATGAATCTATGGCTCACAGGGACAAGTCTAAGGCTCACAGGGACAATTCTATCGCTTACAGGGACGAGTTTACTTCCCAAGGGATGAGTCTACGACTCACAGTCAATGCCTCACAGGGCCCAGTCTATGGTTCACAGACTCACAAGGACAAGTTAATGGCTCACAGGGATGGGTCTACGGCTAACATGGACAAGTCTATGGCTCACAGGGACAATTCTATCGCTTACAGGGACGAGTTTACTTCCCAAGGGATGAGTCTACGACTCACAGTCAATGCCTCACAGGTACCAGTTTATGGTTCACAGACTCACAAGGACAAGTTAATGGCTCACAGGGACGAGTCTACAGCCAACAGGGACAAGTCTAAGGCTCACAGGGACAATTCTATCGCTTACAGGGACGAGTTTACTTCCCAAGGGATGAGTCTACGACTCACAGTCAATGCCTCACAGGGCCCAGTCTATGGTTCACAGACTCACAAGGACAAGTTAATGGCTCACAGGGATGGGTCTACGGCTAACATGGACAAGTCTATGGCTCACAGGGACAATTCTATGGCTTACAGGGACGAGTTTACTTCCCAAGGGATGAGTCTACGACTCACAGTCAATGCCTCACAGGGTCCAGTCTATGGTTCACAGACTCACAAGGACAAGTCAGTGGCTCACAGGGATGAATCTATGGCTCTCAGGGACAAGTCTAAGGCTCACAGGGACAATTCTATGGCTTACAGGGACACGTTTACTTCCCAAGGGATGAGTCTACGACTCACAGTCAATGCCTCACAGGGCCCAGTCTATGGTTCACAGACTCACAAGGACAAGTTAATGGCTCACAGGGATGGGTCTACGGCTAACATGGACAAGTCTATGGCTCACAGGGACAATTCTATGGCTTACAGGGACGAGTTTACTTCCCAAGGGATGAGTCTACGACTCACAGTCAATGCCTCACAGGGTCCAGTCTATGGTTCACAGACTCACAAGGACAAGTTAGTGGCTCACAGGGACGAGTCTACAGCCAACAGGGACAAGTCTAAGGCTCACAGGGACAATTCTATGGCTTACAGGGACGAGTTTACTTCCCAAGGGATGAGTCTACGACTCACAGTCAATGCCTCACAGGGTCCAGTCTATGGTTCACAGACTCACAAGGACAAGTCAGTGGCTCACAGGGATGAATCTATGGCTCACAGGGACAAGTCTAAGGCTCCCAGGGACAATTCTATGGCTTACAGGGACACGTTTACTTCCCAAGGGATGAGTCTACGACTCACAGTCAATGCCTCACAGGGCCCAGTCTATGGTTCACAGACTCACAAGGACAAGTTAATGGCTCACAGGGATGGGTCTACGGCTAACATGGACAAGTCTATGGCTCACAGGGACAATTCTATCGCTTACAGGGACGAGTTTACTTCCCAAGGGATGAGTCTACGACTCACAGTCAATGCCTCACAGGGTCCAGTCTATGGTTCACAGACTCACAAGGACAAGTCAGTGGCTCACAGGGATGAATCTATGGCTCACAGGGACAAGTCTAAGGCTCACAGGGACAATTCTATGGCTTACAGGGACACGTTTACTTCCCAAGGGATGAGTCTACGACTCACAGTCAATGCCTCACAGGGCCCAGTCTATGGTTCACAGACTCACAAGGACAAGTTAATGGCTCACAGGGATGGGTCTACGGCTAACATGGACAAGTCTAAGGCTCACAGGGACAATTCTATCGCTTACAGGGACACGTTTACTTTCCAAGGGATGAGTCTATGACTCACAGGAACGAGTCAATGACTCACAGCCCTGGATGAGTCTGTGGCTAACAGGGATGGGTCTATGTTACACAGGGATCACCCAGAGAATCTACCCTAGACGAGTCGCTCAATCGTAGAGCATTATCATATGATTTTAAGTCAGAGCATCACAGCCAATCAACGTGCAGTATTTCTCTTCACTTCTAAAGTTTACCGGCAATTTGCGAAGCACCTATTCATTTCTCATAGACATATGGCATACCATTTTAAAGGTCTCAGAGTGATCTATCTACTCACGTAAGAATGACACCTCTAACACTAACGGTAAGGCGTGGAACAGCGAAATCGGCCTCATTTGCATAACATGCTTGAGACATGATCATTGGTCAGCTTTGTGGGCGTGTCTGACTTAATCACTGAAGACTTTGCTGAAGTGACAGGGATAGGTTTATAACTTGTAGAATGGAGGGATGAGTCATGGAATGCATCTGCATATAACATTATGGATGGATTTGTAACAACATTCAAATGATTTTGATATAACATCACTCGATCAGAACATTCACCATTCCAGGGAATCACTTGCATTTCCTTTTCTGTAATAATCTTATTAATCTATCTCAGATGATTAAACATAAAAATAATAAATTTACTACTCGATATTAGTATATCATTCCTTACCTCTTCTCTCCAGCCTCTGAGGAGCAATTTTGTGTTTTGCTGCTTCAAAGAATTCTTTGATTTCTCTGTCATATAGCTTGCTCAAGCTGCTCGTGTAAACCTGCAATCATTCGAACGCTGATTGAAACTGATAATTGGATTGTATGGAGCAAACTACGAAGCTGAATATGTTCTGACACAAGTTCGCAAAGTAAAGACAGCAATTGCACCATTAACTGAAGCATATATGATAAATTCACACAAATTTGGGTCCTCCCCTATCGGGATAGGACCTATCTCTATGAGCTCATGGCCCACAGACTTATTGTCATTCTATAAGAGAATGACAACGCTTACTTTTGCATATTTCATCTAGAACAAGCGTTCGCGCTTGTTTTAAGCTGAGATCGGATTAAAATTAAGTGCCAGGCCAGACCACTGACCCGAGATGACCTGCTCCCAGAATGCCTTGCGTCGACCTCTATTCATCGAAGCCATAGCGCACAGACAAGAACCGCCGAGGGGAGGCGGGTGGGAAAGTAAAAGTAATAAGTCTGTGGGCCATGAGCTCATAGAGATAGGTCCTATCCCGATAGGGGAGGACCCAAACTCTATAGTCGCTCATGGCCCACAGACTTATTGTCATTCTATAAGAGAATGACAACGCTTACTTTTGCAGATTCAAAAAGAGGCGGTGGGGGACGGAACCCGCATGCCCAAGAAAGAGGCATTGACACCCATAAAGGAGCAGGGAATGCTGCCAAGGGCGGCCTCAGTGTGGTCTGGCTGAAGAAACAGAAGTACCAAGGCAGCCGCCCAGCTAGAGCGACACCATGTCGGAGCTGAGAGGCAGGAAGTCCTTGAAGTGTCGTACGCCCAAGAGCCACGTGAGGGGGTTGGAGGCGAGACAAACAAAACAGGCACCGTAACCCGTAGGTGTAGGGGGTGACTGGAGAAGAGAACCGGGGGTGGCTCCAAGGAGGCACCCCCCGACCTGCCAAAGAGCCGTGGGAAGGCTTCAAAGCAGGAGGAACAAGAGTCAAATAGCCAAGAGGCGTATGGATGACTGAAGACTGCAGTCTGGGTGTGCCAAGGGAGCACCCATGGTCCCGTCTAAGAGCCATGGGAAGGCGTCAAAGCGGGAAGAACCCAATGTCAATGGAGCCCAGAGGCGTACAGACGAGGGCCGCAGAAAAAGGTAGAAGAAGAGCCCCCACTCAAAAGCCGTTGGCACGCCTGCGGGGGGCAATAAGGGTCCCTGTAGTCCAGAGGCATACTGCGGAATCGGAGAGGACAGCCTGTGTGCATCCTGAGGGAGCACCACTACCCCCCCCCCAAACGCCCGAGAGAGGCGTGGGAGAGGCAGCAACCCTGGTCAGCGGAGCCGGAAGGCGTACGGACGACCGGAGAAAAGGATGCAACGAGGAAGCACCACAGGACCCGCCCCGGAGCCCGTGGAGGGCGTCCGAGCGGGAGAAACAAGTAACTGTAGCCCAGTGGCGTACGGAAGACGGCAACGGCAGCAAGAGGTGAGAGCTGTACAACAGGGAGCACCCGGGTCCGCCCCAAAAGCCGAGGGAAGGCATCAAGGCGCGAAAGCAAAGGTCAAGGCAGCCAAGAGGCGTACAGAAGACCATAAAAGACAACCAGGACGCTGCCAAGGAAGCACCACCAGGCGCCCACTCCCATGCCGGAGGCAGGAGAGACAGGCCCGAGCCAAAATCGACCAAACCCGGAGGGGTAGGCGAACCGGAGAAAGCCGCCGCGAGCCGCAGTCGCAGGAAAGAGGACCATGTCGGAGCTGACATCAAGCGAGGAGAAGGCCCAAGGCACAGGCAACGGAACCCGGAGGTGTAGGGGGCCTGGAGAAAGCTGCCGGGGCAAGCGGCCGCCGGAGAGAGAAGGCCATGTCCGGGCTGCCGTCAGACTCGAGAGATGGGCAGTGCCCAGCTACTGGAAGCCAGAGCGGGAGACTGAGCCAGAGGAGACGGCCAGGCGCAGCGAGACGCAGAAGCCGCCCACAGATGCTGGAGCCAGAAGACGAGAGGCGGCATGAGGAGGCCTGAGGTCGAAGGCCCCCCGTAGGGAGACGCCAGAATCCCAAGGAAAGGCACACAGAAGAACATGCCCAGAGCCAAGCCACCCAAACCAGGAGATCTGTGGAGGGTGGAAGCAATGCGGCGACCACCAGGAGGAGAGTCAGTGGCTACTGACAGAGGACTGCAGGAGACGGGACTGAGGATTGGGGCCCTCGGTGAAGAGGGACAGCTCAGGGAAACCGGGGAAAACCCGCGGCAGGGCCCGAGCTACAAGCCCCTGCAAGAAGCGAGGGAGAGAAGAGCAGCCGTCCCGAGAGGAAGAGATCCAAAGCCCACAAGCAGCAAAGCCAGAGGCAAGCCCAGACGAAGGCTGAGGTCAGAGCAGTCCAAGCCAGACAGACGAGAGCCATCCTGAAGACACTCCATGCGGGCGCAGACGCCCAATCCCTGAAGGGGTCCTGGCCCGGAAGGAGCCAGAGCTGAGGAACCAGAACCAGCCGTAAGCATCCCCCCCCCCCTCCCCAAGGAAGGCAGCGGAGGAGCAGATGAAACGACGAAACCAGGCCAACCAGCTGCAGGACAGGTGACAGCCAAGGCCAAGGCAATCCAGGAGTGCGAAGATAGCCCACCATGCAAGGGTACATGGGAGCTGGAGAAAAGAACTTCCCGAAGGCAAGAAGGGTCCGCTGTGGGCAACGCCCGACAGACGAGACCCGAGCTCAGAAGAGGAAGCCCGGTCGCATGAAGGGCAGGACGATGAGGCCCGCGAAACCATAGCAGACGCTGGGCAACGACCGCGAAGAAGTCTAGCGTAGAGGAAGAGACACAGGCCAAGGAAGACCAGAGGGTATCGGTCGCCAGAGTAGAAGCCACCAACAAAATTCCTGTCAAAGCCGAGATGTAGAGGCCAGGAGTACCAAAGCCCAAGGACGAAGGAAGCGTGCCAGAGTCCGGCTGGGCAAGTGATAGCCACAGGGCCACTGGTCCATTCCAACCTCCGTGGAGCCAAAGTCGCATGGACAGGGAAGAGAAAATTCCAGCGGTGGTAGAGGGCAGTCCAGGAAACCACCACTGGCCCCAAAAAGGCGCAGTGTGAGAAGAGCCACTGAAACGGCCAGGGGTCCGAGTTCCAGGGCCAACAAAGACCGGGGTAGTGCAGCGCGAAGCGTGACACCCCAGGAACCAGGAACAATGCAGGAGCTGACGAGCCAGTGCCCAGGGGGCAACGGCTAAGCAGATAAGAACCCAACCCTCCGGAGAGCACAGGAGAGGGCCCCTGGGGGAACCCGCCCATCCAGAGCGCAGCCGATGCAGAAAAGAGTCCAGAAGAGGCAACGAGTAGTCTAGAAGAGGCCGCAAAGAAGTCAGAAGAGGCAGCAGGCAGTGCCGTCGAGCACGGCACTGGGGATCCCAGATGGAGGCCACCGAGCCCCAGGCCAGCCAAAGGCGTGGCAACCAAACAGGGAGCGGCAGGACCAAGCCACTGAGAGCGACCTGGAGCAGTGCCGTCCAGGGCCAGAAGGGACTCCAAGAAGGCAACGGCGCTGGAGATATGAGCCAGTATCCAAGTCCGGAAGGAAAATGGCCCATCCACGGGAGTACGCCACCAGCAAGAAGATGGGGAGTCCAGGGCTGGGGACTTGTAGAAAAACCTCCAATCATGCAGGGCGGAGCAGAGCCGGCCCTACAGGAATAGTGCGGCAGAATCCATGGCCCTGCCCCAGGCAAGAACCTAGAGCAGTCCCACTGGGGCCAGAAGGAGCTCCAAGACAGAGGTCCAGAGCCACCAGACGGAGACGACGAGGAGACGTAGAGCCAGCAGTGCTGTGAGCCACAGCAGGCCCAGCAGCAGGGCGAAGAAGACACTGCCAGTGCCTGGGAAGGATGACCAGAGCCAACCAAAAATCGCCAGAAGCAGAGGCCCAGAAGGCAACCCGGAGCCAGAGATGGCGTCCGAGAGCCAACGAAGGGCAGTCTGGAGGAAAGCGCGGCCCGAGGCAGAAGTCGCAGACCAGATCAGGAGCGGAGAAGACAGAGCCCGGAAAAGGATGTCAAGCGCCCGTCGGAGGGTGTCTCGAGCCACCACGTAGGCCAGAAGACAGATTGCAGCCAGGAAGCCAGGGGAGCCAAAGTAGCGTCCCCGGCGAGCCAGGAAGGCGAAAAGACCAGGCTGGGCCAGACAGAGCAGGGAAGGGTGTCTGAAGCTCATCCATGCAGCCTATGCCAACCGGGAGGAGGCAGGAAGGCAGAAGCAGCAGAGCCCAGGACCAAGCTAGACTGCGTTGGCGCCGGGCAGAGCAGGAAAGGAGCCAGGAGTAGGTGACACAGCCAGGATGAACCGTAGCAAGAACCAAAACCTAGCCCATTGGCGTAGGTGTTGAACTGCAGCACAGGGCGAGACAAGAGCCAGAGAGAGAGGGCTCAAGAGCCCACCAAACCAACCATGATGAGGTATGGGTCCTCAACACATGGTACACTCTTAGGCGACCCGCCGAGCTGCCGCAGCAGATCCAGGTCAAGCAGATGCCCAGGGAGAAGATCCGGTAGAAAAGGAGGCACATATGGAGAAGTGGAGTGTGTCACAGCGTCCAATCCACTCCAAGCACTGGTTAGGACAAAACAGAGCCCAAGAGGGGGTGTCTACAGCGTAGCAGGAACCCAGGAAGAAGCAGGGTCCGCAGCATCTGGAACACGGATGCGTCCAAGCCCTCAGGACCAGAAGCAAGACCCAAGCCCCAGCCAAGTGGCGTAGGGTAGGGACAGAAGAACAGGGCAAGACAGAGCCCAGGACGGGGTGTCGTGAGCCCACTAGCCTGGGAAAACCAGGCCGATGCAGGGGTCCTTAGCAGACGGTACATAGATGAGGCCAATCCAGCAGGACCCGAAGCAAGACCCAAGACCCAGCCAAATGGCGTAGGTTTGGGACAGAAGAGTCGGGCAAGACAGAGGTGTCTAGAGCCCAAAAGGAAAACCAGGAAGAGGCAGGGGTCCGCAGCAAACAGTATGCAGGTGAATCCCATCCATCAACGGCATCAGGACCCAAACCAAGATCCCAGACCCAGCCAAGTGGCGTAGGTTGGGGGCAGAAGACCCGGGCAAGACAGAGCCCAGGAGGGGTGTCGAGAGCCCATAAGGGAAACTAAGAGACCAGGGGTCCAAAGCAGGCAGGAGGCAGCTGTTGCCAATCCATCAGTAGTACCAAAAGCCAGAGCCCAGACCCAGCCAAGTGGCGTAGGTTGGGGGCAGAAGAACAGGGCAAGACAGAGCCCAGGACGGGGTGTCGAGAGCCCACAAGACTAGGAAACCCAGAAGATGCAGGGATCCTCAGCACATCTAGACAGCTCCATCACTGCATCACTGAAGAAAGTCCCCAAGACCCAGCCAAATGGCGTAGGTTTGGGAGAGAAGAACTGGGCAAGACAGAGCCCAGGAGGGTTGTTCGGAGCCAGGAGAGTTGTCTGGAGCCCAGAAGAGTTGTCTGGAGCCCAGAAGGGTTGTCTGGAGCCCAGGATGACAGCATAGTCTTCAGCAGAAGGTACACTCCTGAACTGATAAGAAAACGGTGTACTGGCGTTGGACGAAATGCTGCTTTCGGCCACGTGGTCCCGGAGGAAAACGAAGCAGCCAACGAAGGAGGTGCAGTCAGAAACGAAGAAATACAGCCATCCACCAAGAAAGGAAGGGTCAGAGCGTAGTACAAGCGTCTGAAACCGTCCAAATCCATCCGTCCAGGACGTCCACAGCGCTGGAGAGCGCTGGCCAGTACACTTAAATTTCTTCCTGCACCTGCATATTCTGCAATAGAAACTGCAGAATTCTGCAGAAAACTGCAGAATTCTGCAGTTCTGAAAAAAATTCTGCAGTTCTGTAGGAAACTGCAGAATTCTGCAGAAAACTGCAGAATTCTGCAGAAAACTGCAGAATTCTGCAGAAAATTGCAGAATTCTGCAGTTCTGAAAAAAATTCTGCAGTTCTGTAGAAAACTGCAGAATTCTGCAGAAAACTGCAGAATTCTGCAGTTCTGCAGCTCCATGCAGTATTTGTGAACCTCTGGTACTATTAATGCATCTCATAAATTGCAATGCATCTGCTAAGTTCAGACCTCTTTGACAAGGGTCTTGCCACTACCCAGGAAAACGTTGGTTGCGGTTTGGGGTTGAGTGGGGGGGGGGGGGTCTGGGGATTTGATGCTCATCTGCAATGCATTCTGCAGCTTGCAAAATGGTCTGCTTCATCTGCATGGTCCGCATTTTACACTGACCCTGCAAAATGGCATTTTTGCGAGCTGACCGTTCGCCGAAAAATGTGTCGTACGGCGAAAAGAAACAACGACGGACAAAGACTGCCTACTGCAGTCTATAGACCTGGTTGTAGGGTACCTGAAACTTTTTTCTGAATGAAATTTGGTTAAGAATTGACCGAACAGAGAGGCAAAACGTCCATGGAAGTTTATTTTGATAGAGCACTGTCAGTAGTTTATAAAATGACATTTTTGCGAGCTGACAGATCGCCGAAAAATGTATCGTACGGCGAAAAGAAACAACGACGGACAAAGACTGACTACTGCAGTCTATAGACCTGGTTGTGGGGTACCTGAAACTTTTTTCTGAACGAAATTTGGTTGAGAATTGACCGAACAGAGAGGCAAAACGTCCATGGAAGTTTATTTTGGTAGAGCACTGTCAGCAGTTTATAAAATGACATTTTTGCGAGCTGACAGATCACCGAAAAATGTATCGTACGGCGAAAAGAAACAACGACGGACAAAGACTGACTACTGCAGTCTGTAGACCTGGTTGTGGGGTACCTGAAACTTTTTTCTGAACGAAATTTGGTTGAGAATTGATCGAACAGAGAGGCAAAACGTCCATGGAAGTTTATTTTGGTAGAGCACTGTCAGCAGTTTATAAAATGACATTTTTGCGAGCTGACAGATCGCCGAAAAATGTATCGTACGGCGAAAAGAAACAACGACGGACAAAGACTGACTACTGCAGTCTGTAGACCTGGTTGTGGGGTACCTGAAACTTTTTTCTGAACGAAATTTGGTTGAGAATTGACCGAACAGAGAGGCAAAACGTCCATGGAAGTTTATTTTGGTAGAGCACTGTCAGCAGTTTATAAAATGACATTTTTGCGAGCTTACCGATCGCCGAAAAATGTATCGTACGGCGAAAAGATCAACGACGGACAAAGACTGACTACTGCAGTCTATAGACCTGGTTGTAGGGTACCTGAAACTTTTTTCGGAATGAAATTTGGTTGAGAATTGGCCGAGCAGAGAGGCAAAATGTCCATGGAAGTTTATTTTGATAGAGGTCATTCCACAAACTGCTACCTGGTAGAACTGACGAATTCTGCAGTTTCCTACAGAACTGCAGAATCTTTTCAGAACTGCAGAATTCTGCAATTTTCTGCAGAATTCTGCAAAAAACTGCAGAATTCTGCAGAAAATTTCAGAATTCTGCAGTTTTTTGTAGAACTGCAGAATTCTGCAGTTTTCTGCAGAATTCTGCAGTTTTCTGCAGAATTCTGCAGTTTTTTGCAGAGCTGCATAAAACCCCCCAGGCTGCATATCTCCTACAGAAATACAGATTTTGCTGCAGAAACTTTTCAGAAACACTGCAATGACTGAGGACTACCAAAACCCCGACCCCCCAAACCACAACCCCCCAAACCAACCCCCCAAACCACGTTTCCTTGGTAGTGGCAAGCCTCATGTCAGAGAGGTCTGAACTTTGAAGATGCATTGCAATAAACTACAGGAAGTAACAGAGGTTCAGAAATCATGCAGGGAGCTGCAGAACTGCAGAATTCTGCAATTTTCTGCAATTTTCTGCAGAATTCTGCAGTTTCCTACAGAACTGCAGAATTTTTTTTCAGAACTGCAGAATTCTGCAATTTTCTACAGAATTCTGCAGTTTTTTGCAGAACTGCAGAATTCTGCAGTTTTCTGCAGAATTCTGCAGTTTTTAGCAGAATTCTGCAGTTTTTTGCAGCTAGCTGCAGAAGTGCATAAAACCCCCCAGGCTGCATATCTCCTACAGAAATACAGATTTTGCTGCAGAAACTTTTCAGAAACACTGCAATGACTGAGGACTACCAAAACCCCGACCCCCCAAACCACAACCCCCCAAACCAACCCCCCAAACCACGTTTCCTTGGTAGTGGCAAGCCTCATGTCAGAGAGGTCTGAACTTTGAAGATGCATTGCAATAAACTACAGGAAGTAACAGAGGTTCAGAAATCATGCAGGGAGCTGCAGAACTGCAGAATTCTGCAATTTTCTGCAATTTTCTGCAGAATTCTGCAGTTTCCTACAGAACTGCAGAATTTTTTTTCAGAACTGCAGAATTCTGCAATTTTCTACAGAATTCTGCAGTTTTTTGCAGAACTGCAGAATTCTGCAGTTTTCTGCAGAATTCTGCAGTTTTTAGCAGAATTCTGCAGTTTTTTGCAGCTAGCTGCAGAAGTGCATAAAACCTCCCAGGCTGCATATCTCCTACAGAAATACAGATTTTGCTGCAGAAACTTTTCAGAAACACTGCAATGACTGAGGACTACCAAATCCCCGACCCCCCAAACCACAACCCCCAAAACCAACCCCCCAAAACCAACCCCCCAAATCAATGTTTCCTTGGTAGTGGCAAGCCCAATGTCAAAGAAGTCTGAACTGTACAGATGCAATACACTGGAGGAAGTAACAGAGGTTCAGAAATCATGCAGTTAGCTGCAGAACTGCAGAATTCTGCAGCTTCCTGCAGATTTTTTTTTGAAACTGCAGAATTCTGCAGATTTTTGCAGAATTCTGCAGTTTTTTGCAGAATTCTGCAGTTTTCTGCAGAATTCTGCTGTTTTCTGCAGAATTCTGCAGTTTTTTGCAGAGCTGCATAAAACCTCCCAGGCTGCATATCTCCTGCAGAATTACAGATTTTGCTGCAGAAACTTTTCAGAAACGCTGTAGTGACTGAGGACTACCAAAAACCCCGATCCTTCATACAACAATCCCCCAAACCACGTTTCCTTGGTAGCGGCAAGCCCCATGTCAAAGAGGTCTGAACTTTGAAGATGCATTGCAATAAACTGCAGGAAGTAACAGAGGTTCAGAAATCATGCAGGGAGCTGCAGAACTGCAGAATTCTGCAGCTTCCTGCAGAGTTTTTTTTGAAACCGCAGATTTTTTTTGGAACTGCAGAATTCTGCAGTTTTTTTGCAGAACTGCAGAATTCTGCAGTTTCCTGCAGAATTCTGCAGTTTCCTGCAGAATTCTGCAGTTTTTTGCAGAATTCTGCAGTTTTTTGCAGAACTGCAGGAAGAAATTATATACTCCTCGCGCTGGCCGCCAAAAAGGTATGGCGGCGCTGGACGAAATGACAACTTGGAAATCGATGGAAACGTTGATTCCCGGAGGAAACGAACGCAAAAACGAAGGAATTACTTCAAATTAGCTGTGAATTGAAGAAATAAAGCCACCAGCGAGGATTTAAGAAGGATTAGAGCTATATACCAGCGTCTAAAACCCCCCGAAATAAGCCTCGCCACATCGATCTAAGCACGTGGCCGCCATGAGCTCGGGCGAACTGTGCAAAAACGATGTCGTCCAGCGTCGATTCCCGGAGGAAACGGACTGGGAAACGTGGAAAAACTGAAGAAACATGGAGAATAGGCACTGATGTGCAAGATTACCGAGGTCCAGAACGTACCAGACGTGTAAGAACACCCGAAATCAAGCAGAGAAAATCGATTGACAACGCTGGACGCCATGATGGGCGAAAACGTGGACATCGATGACCGATCTTTGAGGCGACAAAAATAGGGTAAAAAATACTTACCTTGAGTCGACGAACAAGGAAATGATAGATAACTATCCAATAAAGGTTATACCCAGTAAAACAACCATTGTCAATGCCTCAATCAACCAAAAAACAAGCAGCCAGCCGACGCATGTCTGTTGCGTTGGACGGCTGAGATGAAAAGAGGTCGACGCAAGGCATTCTGGGAGCAGGTCATCTCGGGTCAGTGGTCTGGCCTGGCACTTAATTTTAATCCGATCTCAGCTTAAAACAAGCGCGAACGCTTGTTCTAGATGAAATATGCAAAAGTAAGCGTTGTCATTCTCTTATAGAATGACAATAAGTCTGTGGGCCATGAGCGACTATAGAGCATTGAATTGAATAGACTAAAGTCAAGACATTTTATTTTGGCAGTAAGTTTTTGGCTGATAACTAAAAACATACCTTACTCTTGACAAAAATACTTGTCTCCTCCTGTTCCTGACCCCTTGACCAAACAGTTTCATAAACATTTGGACGTATTGGCATTTTGTGGTCCTGGTTTTGAGGTGGTCCCATTAGAATAACATTGCTGCCAAAACAGCTCAAGAAGCCATTTTCTTCTACTGCTTCTATTGCTGCTGTTGTGACGTCACCATTGTTTCAGTGATGTCATAGAGCCAAGCAATGCTGATGATGTCACAACAGAAGGCTAAAAATAGCTCTAAATGTGCCGAAGAGCAGCAGTAATTTAGCATTGCAAGTGCCTGCATGATGGAGCTGGGGGGTCAGAGGACATAAATTTAGTCCAAATCATGCTTGGTCATGGTGTACTCACCCTGATAAACCAAAAATGAAACCTCAGACTTATTCATGTATTCTTTTATAGGCTAAAAACTTACTGCCAAAATAAAATGTCTTGACTTTTAGGGCAAAAAAAATTTAACGTGGAGGCCCCTATATGATTCATATCCAGGATAAATAATTTTTGACCAATTAATTCACAGAAATGTTCATATTTCAAAATCATATGACAGTCCTCTTGAAGTTGAGACAGTAAATGACTAAATGAGCATCGTATACCTGTTGCCAGTAAGGCCGGACTTTTTTAATTTTTAGCTTCTCGGATGGACTGACCCATAGAAATACATAGAACGGACACGAGGCTCTGGCAGATGAAGCAACCAAATCCACCATCTTGGAACTGCCCTGTATCCTGACACAATGGTACCATGACGTCACCAATAACAGTGATGTCACTTATAACAATGGCATGATGTCACATCATAATTAGTCTATTATGACGTCATGTCTCAGGGCAGTTCCAATATGGCGGATTTGTTGACCTCATCTTGAGGTGGCTTCATACAGCCTCATGTTCGTTCTATGTATTTCTATGGACTGACCTAACAGATTTTCTGCCTACGGAAAAAAAATTGAGCATAACCCGAATTTTTATCAAATTGACACTTTAAAAATTAAGATTTCACCTTCTTTTTTTTCCTTCTACCGACCGAGCCTAGAAAAAGTGCCTCGAGAAGATCAGAGAAGCTAAAGATCAATTATGTCTGGCCTTAGAATTATATTTTGAATATAAATATAATCATCACACCTTGCAGAGTTTCTTGTAACTGTCAAGATCAGCCTGTTTCAACCACAACATGAGGTCTCCATAGGGAGTCAAATATCGTTGACTAGAGGAATGGGAAGGAAGGCGCGTCTCTCCTGTCTGGCGCATGATTGGTTCACCCACGTCGTTACCCTGCACAAATAAAAACAAGACTATTAGATTCAAAATATATTAGAGCACAAAAGAAACTTATGTGTCATGCAAGTATTAGGTAGGTATTTTGGTAAGTAAAACCAGTTCAAAATCTAAATTTTCAAAGTGATTTAGAAATAACAAGAATCCCGAGGATTCCAACCCTGGGTTCTGTTGGGAATTAGCAATTAAGCATAAGATGCACTGCGAAAAGCAATTGCCAAATGCATTATTGGCCTTCCTTGAAATGCATGGACGATCGTCATGTGGGCGATATTATAAAGCAAAGTCAGATTGAAAACAGCCCCTCGAGACTCAAACAACTATGACACAACCAACTATTAAAAAAATAATAAAAAATAAATTATTTTTTTTAATTAAAAAAAAAAACCACAACAAACTATCCCCAATTCCACAAAGCATATTAGTTCACCTCTATATAAACACAAAATGGCCCACCTGACCATATCTACACCTGTATTAAGGCCGGAAAAATCTTTTTTCCAAAAATCTCTCAGACTGGTTTTTCAGATAAAATTACTATACCCTTGGGGAACCCAGGGTAATAAAAAGTTTTCCATGTGAAACATTAATTTATTTTCTTGATACCTGGTGGATAAACAAATTGTTCATCTGATAAGAAATCCTCTTTGCAAATCCAGTTTTTAGTTTATTGAACTTTTTCCGCTGTTCTTGGACCGCAGACATCTTTTGCAGGGCTGAAAATGGCAAAATCAAAATTCAACATTCTTGTCTATCCTGAGCGGAATTTTTACAAGAAGACATTCAGAAGATGAGGCTGCGTGATAGGTCCTTACATCGTGAATATTTGCAATGATAAGGTTTCATTGTGACAGGGAAAAATGCTTATTGACCAATCTCAAAATATAAAGCTCAACTCACAAGGATGCAAATCAACGCTCATGGCTTTATGAAGTGCTTGGGCAGCCTTAGCACATGTCTTGATCCCCTCTGACTTAGTTAGGTCCCCGTCCAGCAGGGCTTTCACATGCTTGTCCTCTAGGTCCATACTACTGACGAGCATGTCTAAATCTTCCAGCAATACTTGGTGATTTTTGTTTCGGACTTGCAGTAACGTGTCTTTGTCCCTCATGACATCCATCAGGTCTTTAACTGACTGCAAGTAAAAATTTAATCCATCAAATCAAGGCATGTGGCACAATTCATTGAAGTAACTGGTTCAATGGTGGCACGTTCATTTATTAAGTCTGCCAACCATGAAAGAATTACTTCTAAGGTGAGTTGATAGGGCTTTACATCGTATATTTATGCACTGACTCATCTTCATAGGACAGGCAGGAGCCATGGTAATAACGCTAGGTTAACTCTTGGCACTGGAGAAAGGGTCTTGTGGTCAAAAGTAATATTAATTGGTTTTACTGATCAATTGCCAACATTTTTGACAAACCAGAGCCAAAATTCAATGTTTTATAGAGCATGCTCTATAAATCAGGTGTATTATTGCACGTTTTGAAATCATTGAATTGTTTATAACGTGAGACGCACATTATCATTTACCACAAAAGGAGTAAAGGAGAGCTGACACATAAAAAGATTAATATCAGGATTACTAACCTGTAACTTGTGATCATAATCATCCAGCTTCTCCTCCAACTTGCAAGCCTCGTGTAATGCTTGGTCGATCTGCACCATCAGCTGCAGCACTTGGTCTTCCGAGCCCATGATAGAATGGATATTCGCCTGAAATCAACAATAAATACCGCCTCAGCATTAAAGCTTCAAATCTATTGCAGCACTTTTTCTAGGTCACTTTTCAGCGTTATTGCTGGAGTGTGGCTATATTTAATTGTTTTAGTAACAGGGAGATCGGAATTATCAGAGCAGTTCATTGACTTGGTTCATTAATTCCAGATGGAGTCACAATAGATAGCTAGACAGGATTTAAATGTACAGCTTTCAAGGACAGGGGCAGATTTAATCAAGACACTCGTTAGCAGACTCAGTAGAAGCATGGCACCTTCGAATCTAATAGCGACGAGAGACCAGGCTACCAGGCTTGAGTATGTGATCTATGAGACAACACCAAATGAATATTGTTAACAGAAACTGCCATTAAATATAAATTCCTCTCACCCCATCCAACATGGACAGATCCCTGGCTAACTTCTCGGCAAAAGCTTCGGCATTGCTAATAGCATCTTCTGACTGCTGCATCAAGATTTCGAGATCTTTCTCTTCCCGGGCTGACAGAGGTTGGAAATCGTTGTCCGATTCCAATCCCTCAGACTCTCCTTGTTCTGCATCTTTCTCCGTTTCACTGCCATTAAGTACTGAAACGAAAACAAATAGACACATCAAATAAGGAAGGAAGGTACCATTAACCTCTAATTTTTCAGGAGACTTCTGACAAACCTTGGTTTTAAAATTTTAAGTAATAAAATTTTTATTTCCTTTCAAACACAAGAATCCGAGGATTCAAACCCTGGGTTCGGTTGGGAATTAGCAATTAAGCATAAGATCCATGGATACAAGATCAAAGTAGCACTGCACTGCAGAATGCAATCAGCTTTGACACCTGTCAGATTGACTTCAAGTGCTTTCTCAATGGCAATTTGGTAAACTGAGGGTGAAGAAAGGCTTTAGAACTTGCAGGTTTGCAATTTGTATTGTTAGACTGCTTCTGAGAATAGATGGACTGCAAAAAGCAATTGCCAAATGCATTATTGGCCTTCCTTGAAATGCATGGAAGATCGTCGTATGGGCGATATTATAATGCAAGGTCAGCTTGAAAACAGCCCCTCAAGACTCAAATGATCCACGACACAAACAAACTACTAAAAAAAAAAATTGAAAAAAAAAAATCACAACAAACTATCCCGAATTCCACAACGCATTTTAGTTCAGTTGTATATGAACACAAAATGGCCCACTTGACCACATCCACACCTGTATTAAGGCCGGGAAAACTTTTTTCCAAAAATCTCTCAGACTGGTTTTTTAGATAAAATTACCCTGGGGGAACCCAGGGTAAAAACCTCTCGTTCATTAATATTAAGTTGTCATGAAATAAGAGGACAAATTGACAATTGTTGCCACCTTTGAGTATCTAAAAAAGGTCTGTATTTACCTTCAATAACTCCAGGAGGAATGTTGACAAATTCTGGTTTCTGCACTAAGTATCTTTGACTCAACTGAAATAAAGTATTTAACTGATTAATCAACACCAACAGAAATCAATATCTTAATTTTTTTCAACATCTAGACCATGATGATGCAAAATAAAATCATACACACCTGCCACAAAGTCGAAACGAACTGAACCTTTTCTGATATGTTACTCGCTATCCACTTGTAAGGTTTTTCAAACAGCATATCAAATTCAGCAATGTCGTCGAACTGCAAAAAAAGGACCAGTAATAAACAATATAAATTCTTAACAATTAGCCAATCACCAATCAATCGAAAATGTTGAAGAATCTATGACTTCCAAATTTCTTCCTTTTTTTTTACCAGGAGGCATATAACAAACAAGAATCCATGGATTCAAAGGCTAGTCGATTCAGTATTAGGCCTATATTTATAGAACAGTGATATAGCGATATGACTCTATTACATCTGTCTTGCAGATCTATATGGTTATCATAGTTTTGAACTATGTGAATTTTGCAAAAAAATGTCAGTGAGGAGTAATTGCCCTGATCTCAAATTTTTATCAAGAAATGTGTCTGAAATTAAATTCCTTATTTTAATATTGTTCAATGAAACTCAACAGATTGTGATGCTGCAGTCTATCGTACATTACTTATCATATATACTATCACTAAGCAGACCAGTTGCACTGAGCTGTGTTCAATTACAACTGCACATTTTTGTTGATCTGTGGTGTTTTTTTGATTTTTTATTAGTTGTGTCTGATAAATGTGATGTGCTTATGTGTGAAATTGCTTAACAATAGCACTGTGGCTGTAACACCAATGAAACAGAGTTCAGGCCTGTTTGTTTATAGGCCTACAAATAAACAAGCTATTGTTGTGATGTGGTACAACAGGAAATCAAAATATTGGAACCCAAAAATTCCACACAGTTCCAATCCAACGGGAAAGTAAGGTTGTAAAATTAAAGCTACATGGTCAAATTGGTAAAAATAAAATTATGTCTTGATCAATCATAATATAGTACTTATTGCATAAATTGTGCTGTATTGGACAGTCATTTTACTTGATAGAAGACAAAATAAATTAAAGAAGACATGAAAGTTATGATGTAAGTGAAATTGAATTGACATTTATTTTCTAATCTGCTCAACTTGATATCACATTAATGACCACTTTTTTAATTATTTACTCTCATTCACACTGTGGTGTAATTTACAATATAAAACACAAAATAATTACAATTAATTAAAGGCACTGAGTTATACTTTCAAGAAATTCTCCAATTTCAATAACTTGATATTTTATTTTGACACAGATCAATGAATAATTGCAATCATTAGACACTACCTGCCAACTCAAGCCAATTCCATTAATTGATATTACCTTTGACACTGACTGATCTCCGTAGTAATTGCAATCATTAGACACAACCTGCCAACTCAAGCCAATTGAGTTGATATTTTCTATGACACTGCTCAATGAGTAATTGCAATCATTAGACACTAGCTGTCAACTCTGAATGTGTCACTTCTTAGTAAATGGTATATAAAGACCAGCCTTGGTGCATCTGTTCAGTGTACAACAAGACATGCTTTAAGAACATGCCAAAGAGGATGAGAAAAAGAGGATAATGGCTTTTCAGTACATCTTAAGGAAAAAGGTAAATCTTATGTTATGATTTCTACTTGCTTGGCCTAGTCATCTTGTGCTTGTTGTTGTTTCAAGCAGTTGTCCATTGGCACCTTCCCATAGTAGCATAGACTGCATATCATGCTGTCCCATCCTCAGAGACATTTTTTAAAGTTAGGCCTACCTTGTACCTAAAATGTAGTTTTCGCAGTAATATCATGCTAATAATGTATTATCCAAAAAATAAAATAATGGAATTTTTACCTTATTACCTTACTTAAGTCATATTATTTATAAAAAATTCACAAGCTGTATACTATAGTCTATATCAGACACTTTAATATTTGTCTTTTAAAAAGAATCATATCCTGCACAGTTCTGTTAAAGGCTAGATCTATATATTAGACCACTGTCTACAGATCTAATCAGCATGGTTTGCATTGTGCATATTTTAAAATTAAATTTGGGTAAAAAAATTGATTCTGACTAATCAAATATCTATTATATGGGCTGCACTTTAAACTGGCATGTGCACAGAAAAGAACAGCACAGATAGCATAATTGTGTTCATCTTTCCAAGAGCTTTAAAACGACACCCAATACTGTATTATGAATGCTTCATTGACCAGCTCACTGGTGCGTTCCCGCCAGGTAAACCCAACGGGAGGCTAACAGCACCACTGGACCCGCTCGCTTGCCTGAGCGCCATACGCCCGGCTAGCGGGATACCGACAGTCCCAGTGGGTCCACTCGCTATGGGTGCATGCTTGCGCAAAGTTGTACAGGATTGTTTAGAGCTCTATCGATCGTAACTATGATCGTGGACGATCGTTTTCGATCATATCTAGGCCGCTGGGTGGTTTTCAGGCAGTTCCTGGCACCACAGACGCTTTCTGACGCAAATCTGCATTACGGTAATTTGAATTTCCGATTTTGGCGGGCTTTTTTGTCATCTCTCTAAGGGCTAGTCCTCGACTAGCCAAAAATTAATATCATGGGGAAACCTTGCCCCAAGAAGATGCTCTGGAATTATTATTCCTTTGCTTGTCAGAGTTCACAACAATAAAACTAATAGTAAAAAAAATTTAAAACAATTTTTATTTACTTTGTCAGTGTCCTTGCCATCAATAGACCGCAGTTCCCTGAGAGACCACTGCAGCTTCTTCTTGAAATTATTGTCGCCCTTGTCAGATTTCTTCACCTGGTGAATGTACGCTTGGATGGGCTTCTCTCTTGTTACTAAATAAAAATAATTTTTTTTCATCTAAAAACTATCTATTTTTTATGTTTAAATGTTCACACATATATATATATTTAAAGTTTACGGGAATTAGTGCTGTAAAATGTCTTTTACTGTTTTTCAAAAGATTTCTACATAAATTTGCTCCGTTTCCAAAATGTTTTTGCACATTTCGGAGACTATCTTTGATTTAAATGTTATATTAAATATTATTAAATTCAATTGATCAGTTGATAAATTTCATAGCCATTCACATTTCTTGGCTCTGAAATTTTAAATTCTAAATTTCAGATTTGCAATTTCCTTTGACCGGTGACAACCCTGCCTTAAAGAAAGCAAACTGCAGATAGAGATTCTTGGATAGTTCAATTAAACAAAATATCTAACAAAAAAATGATATACTTACTTGTCGCGCACAAGAAGCTGGCCTTTTTCTTTTTGCCCGCTTTGGTGACATGGACCACTTGAATTAAACTCTCCTCACTGGGCAGGAAGACCTGGCGTTGTAACGTATGCTTGATGGCCGTCATGGTGGGATTTCAATAAGTGACGATAACTCACCAACACCTGAACAGCTGAAACAAAGTGGAATTACAGAGGCAGAATTTAGAAGTCATAAAAGCCATGCAAAGCACTACTAATATAGTGTACTATACATTTCATTTTAAAAGCCACCAATGTCACTGGTCACTGTTAGATATTTTGTTAATTTGTGGCATGAAAATAATGTATTAGTCCAACATTTGACTAATTTGGCTTCGGGTGAGAAATTGGGGGTGTGGCAACTGGCAATCTTGGCATGAATCAACATACTGGTACCAACTTTTTGTGATATTTCTCAAATCAAATCAAATCAAATCAAATAAATTTTATTTATAGTCGGCACATACAGGGACAAAGACAAAAACACAAGCCACAGGCTTTTACATCTGACATTGTGTTAAGGCCATCCACTGGTCGAAAAATGATCTGTTGCTGTATCTCAGCACATGATAAAGCAATTTACATCAAATTTGGTACAGTGGCTCAGACATGGAAAAGAAAAATAATCACCAATTTTTTTGTTGCCATGGCAACCGTTTCCACGGCAACTGGCAATTTTGATATTTTTTGGCTCTTTTTCACCGGGAAAAAATCCCACACAGAGGAAAAAGTATAGATATTAAATTTTCCCATGATTTTGTAATATACAGACATGAAGTTGCGCCGTAGTGATATTTTCGGCATTGGTGCTCAGCCGCTACCGTATCCAGGGGTCGTTGAACTTTGGTGACCAGAAAAAATCTCAACCTCTGACCTTTCAAAGTGGCCCAGTGTGAAAAATAAATGCATTTAACAGACCAAAATAGTACTACGGCGCAAAGTAATACTTCAATATCATCTCCTGAAAATTGCATAATGAAATCTCAAGCGGTCTTTACACAGGATTTTTTGGCGTGCGTGAAACTGGTCGGAATACGGCCATTATGGCGAAAATTACAAGAAATCAAAGGTATATTTTGACAGATTATATTTTGGAAACCATTGAACCTACACACTTGATATTTAACATGGATATGTTTATAGGTAAGGAGAAAAAAACTTCCAAATTTCTCGTTGCTATGGTAACCGTAACCATAGCAACCACCATGATTTGACCAGAATCTGCGTCTTAAGTACAAGAATGAGGCTGCCATAGCTCACATTTCCATGAAATTTATCATTTGCTTGTGGGTATTTATTTAATCTCTCCCACGGCAATGGTCTTGCTTGCTCTTACACCCATAGAAAATAGTCAATGAGCTAAATATTCAACTATATCTCAGGGGTTGAATTCCATAAATGTATTGAGCCCCTAGAATCACAAGATGCGTGGGCAGGACAAAAAAGAATGATCTGATTCTGACTAACTTGAAAAAAAAATTTAATGGGATAAAAAGCCTGCAGCTGTAAGCTAATTTAGTAAGAATTTTGACTGTCATGTTGTTTGAAAGATCAGAGCAGTGTCGCAAGCAAAAAAGCATACAGCAACTGCTTTATCTGTCATTATGCACTCTTTGATACATAAATCAAAGATATCTTGCCCGAAATATGTCACAAAGTAACTAAATTAGCCTTGAAATACTGCAAAACCGTCTCCCTCCTCTTCTGGCAACATACAACCACGTGGCTGCTCATCGTCGTGTTTCCGGCATTCTGATTGGTCGATTTTTAATGATATGCGTGGCGGGAAGCCTGCCGAAGTCAACCGAGCAAAACCGAGCGCTCTCATTGGCCGCCGAAGAACTACGACGTACATTAATGAATGACGTCACCCAATCGGCTGGCTTCGGGCTGGCTCGGTTTTACAAACACCTGGTCTTTCCATTGATAAAAATATGATAGTATTTCGCTCAGCCAATCAGAAATTAGCTGGGAAGCGAGGGGGAGGGCCTATTCATCGAACAAGACGACAAGATGGCGGAGACACGAGGTCTGAGCGCCCGACAACGCAGTGCAAATGCAGCTAAAATACGGCGTTTAAATGCCTGGATTCCGCCATTTTGACGGTTATTTGACGAAATAAAGATGCATGGGAGAGTTTGACAGGCGATATAGGGTATGTAGCCATCGATTATGGCCAAAAAAACCATCGGTTACGATGTCTTATGTCTTATAGAATTCAGAAGTGGCACTGTCAAAACATCGATGTTGTGATGATTTTTTGAAAAATTTTCGACCCGTGGATGGCCTTAACAGGAATAACATAAGTAGAAGTAAATAAAAACGTAATTAAAAAACATGACTGGAGACTAAAAACTGACACATATCACAGAAAATTAACAAATTAAAACCTATCGGCACATAGCACACTTGCAGTCTTCGCCGTCCCATTGGTTTATTAGACCACGGAAAAGCGGGTAAGAGTTTTCGTTCCGAATGTGTTTTGGCAAATTGTTCCAAATTTTTGGGGCAAGTGCCCTGAAACTGTTCGTGCCATATTTAACAGTCTTTGTCCTCGGGACGTTCAATCCATTTTGCCGTCGTTGGGAGTAGCCCGAGTCCACCTTGCTAATCAAATCGTGGAGATATTTTGGAGAAATGTCATTCAAAATCTTAAACGTTTCTAAGGCAATTAATCTTAATCTTTGTAAATTTAAAGTACAGTGTTTGCCTTTTCCAAGCAGTTGTTCGTATGAACTCTTAAAGTCTTTATATACAAATTTCAAGGCTCGGAAATGCAATTTTTCTAATTTTGTTGAATTTGACTTAGAGCAGAAGTGCCACACTATTGGGCAGAAACTAAAATTTGCCATGATGAAAGAGAAGTAGATTGACTTTCTACCCTCGAGAGTTAAGTACTTAGCTAATCTTGACAAAACATTTATCTGTCGCGAGACCTTAATACAAAGCTTGCTAACATGTTCATCAAAGCTTAAGCTAGAATCAATGGTAACTCCCAGTAGCCTTACCGATTTTTCACTTGCAATATCAGCACCATCAATATGAAAAACAACACTTTCAGGATTTTTACATTTGTCAATCAATATCGCCTGAAATTTCTGGGGGTTGGCCTGCATCTTGTTGCATCCAAACCACTCAATCATATTTTGAGACTCACATTCCAGAGTCTGTTTGATAATACTTAGATCGCTGTGACAGAAACTCAGCGTATTGTTATCAGCATAATTTATGAGAGATGCCCTGTCAGTGAAATATAAGATGTCATTGATGTAGATGTTAAAGATTACAGGCCCTAAAATGGAGCCTTGGGGCACTCCTTTAAGGATTTCTTTGACTGTGCTAGTACAGTTTCCAACTTTAACGCATTGTTTGCGATTTGAGAGGTAATTTTTGACTAATTCAATTGCGCCATCGCTTAGTTTATAGGCTCTCAGTTTTTCTAGTAGCAGGTCGGCGGGCACACAATCGAAAGCCTTGGATAGATCCATGAGTATGGCTCCTGCTTTCTGATTTCTATCCAAGGCTCTCCTCCACTCTTCAGTGAGGGCTATAAGGGTACTTTGACAGCTAAAGCCTTTCCTAAAGGCTGAAAGCATGGGATGGAAGACATTTTCAAAGTAACGTTCCAGTTGGTCAATTTCTAATTTCATAGAAGTTGTAGTTAAATATTAGTTAAATATAAAATACCCCCATGTGTTCTATGAAATATCACTACTGCCAATCCTACAAAAGACAAGGCAGAAACTTCTTGAGAATCTGAGTAGCACTTGTCATGACTGAGTTGAACATTTCAATCAACTCACCACTTCCACATTCAAGAGAATTGAGAGCCCTTATTCAAGAACAATTGTCGGTTCCTGTGCCATTATGGAAGAACAGCTTGATCTATGTCCCTGGCTGTTGATTCAAAGCAGATAAGCTCCCTGGGATGTGAAAAACAAAATTAACTGATGAATATTTACACTGGAAACAACCCACTTTAGTTGGTTTCCTGCCTTGTTTGCAACCTCTTTCACCGAGCGCCATCTGCAGGAAAACAAGTGCTATACCACAGCGCCCCTGTCGGATGTTTTTGCAAAATGGTTGTCAAGGTCAACAATGATGGATTTGCTGTTGCTGATTGATAACAAAAATCGATAAAATCCCTGTTTCCAAGGAATGACAACCGTATTGATTGATTCAGTCGGCTCCAGAGCATCTCTAAGAACAACTGTATGTGGAATTTGTAGAAGGAAAATGCTTTATTATACATTCAGCACTGCTTAAACTCAGCAAACAGAACTGTCAAATTACCCATGGTAGTATTCATTTGACATTTGTCTCGAAGTTGAACTGTCAAAATTTGCCATTTGCCACATTACATTACAATTTATACTGCTGTGACTAATAATTATGGATCCAGCATCATTCGATGAGGTACGCAGGAGAGCTAGAGAAATATGGTCAAGGGGAGACGATAGACCCACAAGTTATCAAGCTCAGTACAAGGAAAAGAACAAAGACTACGATCCATTGTTATTTAACCCTACAACAGAAGAGAGAAGAAACAGACCTCACCCATCTTTGTAAGTTTTATCTATTAATTGCTGTTTGAGTGTGGAGTCGCTAATTAAATTACAATAATTTTTTTAATGTCAAATTTATGAATGAATGAATGTCAGCAATAAAGCTGTGAATAAATTGCTACTTTATGTTTCACTGGTTCACAAACTATATTAACTGCATAATGCACACAATTAAGTGCACACTTGCACCTTCGTGTAACTCAATCACTGTAATGCTTCAATCTAAATCTTTTTTTCAACTTTTTCACTTATCTCATTTCTGTAATTTATTCCACTTTGATTGATTTCCCATCAGCTTTAAATGTCGCATGCTGCACTCTTTCCAGGATATTCATGTCCTGTCAACTTAAATCTCTTCCTGGTTATTTTGATCCTGATTCTGTGTGGCGGAGAGATGTTTACCAAGGTACACCAACATTTTTCTGTAATAATTGCTCTAGAGATTTTTTATTGAATGAGTGATCAATGGATCGAATTGAATTTATTTACGACGTTTTCACATTTTTTTCACACTTAAATAAACATAAAATATTTCTTCATATTTTCTTAATGGCATTGAAAATATGAACCGAATTCAACCGATAGACATCTAACTGCAGTAGGCCCTATGCCGTTTATATATTTTAAAGTTTTAATGATTTCCTTTTTTTCAGTTGATGGAATGGTTTCCCCAACAGCAAGAGAGGCTCCCAGAGGAAGATACACAAACAGGCCTTCCTCTCCGGCATTAAGACAATACCATGGGAATGAGGTAATATCTTAGAACACAACAAGTTCAGTGTTAAAGCTAGTCCGACTGAGGCGTGACCCGCTCAGCAAGAAGTCAGTTCGCACGGACTATGTTAAAGCTAAACGTCTCCTATCTTGTCAGTGCACCTCTACTCGTGTAGCCAGCTGAGGGGGGGGGGGGACAACTTGTAGAGATTTGGGGGGAATTTTTTTACAAATAAATATTTGGTTAGATCCTTAAGTTTACCATGCATCAATCCATGCATGGTTCAAGACAAATGCATGTACCCATCTTTGCAAAAAACTTGCATAAATCTTGCAAAATCCATGCATATTTTCAGTAAGGACAATCTCCCCCATTCATGTCAATAGATAGTAAATTGTGAAATTTCTATTCTGCGCTATTTTGCAGTTCTTTTCCATTAATTTTTTTATACAAAATAAATATAGCAATTAAGAGAGGATGCAAAATTGCAAACCCAATAATTTTTTACAAATTAATTCATTCTTTGTCATTTTCAGAGATATCAAAACCTCACAGACTCAGAGCGCCATGCTGCAGTGGCCTGGGACAATATTAATCCGGACAACGTTAATCCTCAAAAAAGTAATCTTTGTTTTAAAAAAAAAAGCTACAGTTGAATGGGTGCAGCACATGTAGGCCTGCACATACATGTGTGTCTTGAAATCTATAGTAACATACAGTGGAATATAATGTTTACATGCAGTGACACTGTTGTAAGTCAAAAAAATATATTGAACTGTTGATTTATTCAAAGGAAAATATATCTAATGTTTCAGTTCTAATTTGGTATCATAATTTTTCATTTTTTTTCCCTTTATTTTCCAGGGTTCAGTGATAGTAATTTTTATGGAGCATTTGAAGATTGGAAAGGAGGTGACCAGGTCAGCAAAAAAAATCATTCAGGGTTCCCACAGTCATTTAAAATAAGTGCCAAAAATTCTGAAACAGGCTTCAATGATATTAATTTTTTTTTGCCAATCTCTTCAGGTGAATGCTGGGAGTGGCAAAGATGAAATTATGTCTCTCCAGGGATACATGAAAATGGCAGCAGGTGTTTATAATATTTGATATAAATTTTATAACAGCATATCTTGCTGTCTGATTTTTATAATCTAACTGATTATAGGCCTATGACACCAATGCCTATCACTGATTGTCATTTTCGACATACATGTAGTGGAATGATAGAGCACATAGAAGAATAATAGTTTTAGAAAATTTGACTCATTTGTTTCTCTACTTTTTTATGACTTTACGGCACAAGTTAGCTTTTAAGGATTTTTGCTTTTAAAACTTTCAAAAACTCTTTAAAAATTATGACATAGTTGAAATACTGTTATTTGAAATTTTGAACAGCAAGAATTTTTTTTTGTTTTTCAGACGATAGACTACAATTGTCCAGCAGAAACTCTCGAGGATCTCCTAAGCCAGTCACCCTGGGCCAAAGAAAAGCACAAGACATCCTATCTATGAGTCGCGCACTCACCCCACCTGTAGTTTCGCATAAGGGAGATTATACTATACATTCTGGATGGCCTCCTAGATTGAAAAATCACCGTTTAAATGGACTCACGTCTCCTTGGCCTGTTTGAGCTTTTAACAATATGAGACTTTTACTTATTTGGTGTAGCATTTATGTTTAATAATTATATTTCTGTCAGATTGACAATGATAATTAAGCTAGGTCTGGAAAGACACTTTGCTAATGTAATTATAAGAGAGCCTTTAGAAACATTATCAAATTTATTGAATGTGTCATATTATTGTGTATATATATAGTATTAATTAAAATGTAATATTGACAAATTTATATGTATAGCTGTATATCTATCTACACAAAGAGAGAGTGTATCTGGGTCGACGACAATAATCCCTTTTCTGAGACACGTGGGTGTCCCAGGACTGTAAAATTCCCACAGTGCACCTAAATAATCGTTCCGCCCAAAGTGGGCTACTTTTGGCAGTTCAACACTGCCTGAATAGGCCTACCTGCAAAATCCACTGCAACTTTCTCCCCTTTCAACTGCTCGATCCATCTCCGTCACGTTGACGCCGTCATGTTGAGGCTCTGTTATGAGTGACGTCATATGTTGCATAGCAACCTTAACAGTCATGACGTCATGCACATATGGCCGAGAGATGGCGCCACCAAAATTGGTGAGCACTTCAGTGCCCCTAGAATAGGATAGGATAGGAGATGGGACAATACTTTTGTGTATCATGAAATCAATCATGATATTTGTTTCATATACATTCTGTGCTGTACAAATATAAAGACAGTGATCTGGTGTTACACTGCTGGTAAAGTGCAATTGAAGTTCTTGGTCTGAAGTAATTTTTAATGTTAAACTGTTTTTAATAATGTCTTCTGTAATGGGAAGAGTTTATTTCACTGCACGAAAGACGTGTAATTAAATGGGAATTAATCACTGTAGATCACTCTTAATTTTCTGAGCTGCAGAAATATATATAAATGCTGTAATGGATCATTTAATATCCTGTTAGTGACACAGTCTATTAGTTTGGGTAGGCTGTTAGTGAGAGATGTGTTTGAAAAAAAATGTTAGGCTACTATTGGGTTGTTATTACGACTGAACAAGAATTACAGAAATTCATTTTCTATATTGTCAAAAATATATTGTCTATATTGCAGGAACTACCGCATTTAGAATTATAAAACATTTCGAAGTAGTGCTGAGTACCTTGATACACCGTATCGAAATAAACCGGTTTTTTACGTCGATATGTGCACCGGTATATTGTATATACACCTGTTATTTTTCAAGCCTAAAAATCTATATTTATTGCAGAAAATCACTTAAAATCCCCATGGAATCAGCCAAAACTTTGAAAAAAAGTTGTGAAAAAATGCCGGTAGGCCTAAATCTACACAACGATAATATCGTGTATCGTTAGGGACTTACCATGATACTATCGATATTCAGCTCACGGTACTCAACACTATTTCGAAGCCATGCTGGGCCCTTTTCCGTAACTACTTATAAGTTTCAACACAACCTTGATATTTTTGCACAACCTTGGTAAGATCTCGAGCTACGCAGTACTAATCCTTTGTAGTAAGATATACATTGGCCTATATAATAGTGCATGTGCCTCAATGGGCTTTTCTAGTATCATACATAGCCACAGGGTTATGTTTTTTAAACTCTTTAAGTATTTTTGTGCCAAATTCTTTGAATGTCTACTGAAACAAAAAATCATTGCAAAGAAAAAGAGATATAAAACCAATTTTAGCATTAGGAATTCAGGTAGGCCTATATCATAAATATTGTATTATTTGATCATGTGCTATAAGAAGAAAAAAATCTTTAAAAGTTGGTTTTTGTTTTACCAAAAAAAGTCATTTTAAAGAAAAACATATATATATATATAAAACTAATTTTTCATTAGTAATTCAGGTACATGTATATTAAAAATAGTGTATACATGTTATCATGGGCTATAAGAAAAAATTGAAATCTGCAAAAGTTGGTTTTTGTTTACTTAAATATTCCAGCAATAGTATCTGGGATTCCAGATATAGGCTATATTTGTGAAATCACTATAAAAGGCCGACAATTATTATGGGCTGAGGCTCAGGCTATTTCTGGACACAGTCCTGTCTCTCAGTCTAAAACCACAACTGCCTATATTGATTGTCACTAGCATAACACCCGTGAAGGCATGTGAGGAGAGGGACGAATATTTATAGCAAAAATATCACTTCAGTTTCTTTGACTGTAATTACACACCAAACCTGCTAAGGACCTTGTAGGCAATGAATATAGGGAAGTTACATGCACGTTTTCAAAACTGATTGATGAGTAGTTTGGGAGGGGTAGATTGAGGAGTCGATGAATTAATATACAAATTTATGTTGAGATTACGTAGTTCTCAGAATAGTATTATTGTTAGTATCGTAAGTTCTGACAGACCGTATTTATCCAGTGTCTGGAAGTATTGGCATACTATTATATATGTATACGTTACCTAGAATATCTATGTCATTTGAATGGACTTGTTATATTTTATATCCGCATGTACTTGTTCATCACCCAAAGGTGCTAGGCCTACTTAGTTCATCCAGTTTATTCTTAGTGAGTTTGTATATGGAAAAGCTTGGTTTTTTTTCCGCTTTAAAGGGATAAATAAATAAAAATAAATAAAATAGTATAGGCATATATAGCTGCATGTGAGATAATAAGAGGAAAGTAAGTTACGTGTAGATTGGATGGAAAGAACATATATATAGAAAAGATATATAGATACACGCATACATGTTTATGTTGTTTAGGATATAAATGTACTGCATGGAGGAATTAGTTGCAGATTACCCATAGATGCAGATTGAAATAGAAGAGGACAGAGCAGCAGAAAAGGGACAACTGGTAGAGACCTTGCAGCTGCTGCCCTCTTGTGTATTGAATGAATGAATATATTTTATTGACAGAAAAAAAAAGGTCAATATTGACCCACATGTCATTACAACAACAAATACAGAGCTACATATTAACTACTACTACACAGACTACAATAAGACTACTTATACAGTACATATCATCCTCGGTACCCCCTGGGAACCCACAGCCACCTCCCCACTATTTGAACTTTGACATAGTTAGCTGGCCCAGCCAATGATTCCACACGCTTGGCCCAGTGCTAAGCGCCAATTTATGTGACCTTTTCTTGAGCAGCCAATCACGCTCAAGGAGTATCTCCCCCCCCCCTCTTCCAAATCCAGCCCTCCACGCATCAAGTGGCCAGTCTGCCCCCCCTGCAGGACCACGTGGACGGTCTTGGAGTGGTAATCTAGCTCTAGTGTATACTGGGCTGTGGAACAGACAAGTCTTGGAGAAAGCCCTTTGGGGAGATCCAGATCTAATTTTGCAAGGATTCTAACAAATGATTGTACATGAATCAGCTTAATAGTAATTACCATTAATTTGTATATGGAAAAGCTTGGTTTTTTTTCCGCTTTAAAGGGATAAATAAATAAAAATAAATAAAATAGTATAGGCATATATAGCTGCATGTGAGATAATAAGAGGAAAGTAAGTTACGTGTAGATTGGATGGAAAGAACATATATATAAAAAGATATATAGATACACGCATACATGTTTATGTTGTTTAGGATATAAATGTACTGCATGGAGGAATTAGTTGCAGATTACCCATAGATGCAGATTGAAATAGAAGAGGACAGAGCAGCAGAAAAGGGACAACTGGTAGAGACCTTGCAGCTGCTGCCCTCTTGTGTATTGTACATGAATCAGCTTAAAAGTAATTACCATTAATTAGGACATGTAGAGGAATGCAATGGCATTGAAAAGGGGAGAGTTTTGCCGTAGAGGGTCAAGGAAGGTTGAGTGTAAATGAGAAGATCAGGCATTAAGTATAACTTGAGATAAATCCCGTATGTTATCATTTTAATATAAGAGAAGTCACCGCCACCTCCAGCCATAAATAATTTACTGCAGAAGTATTTTTATTTGGGACTGCTAATTGTCACTCCGGAGGTTCCTGCGGGCATAACCAGCCTCCATTTCTCTTAGGCTCGGGCAATGTCAGGGACTCAGGAGCTACTTACTGTACATGTAGGCTTTTGAAGCTTGCAGTCCCTGCCAGGCTCGAACCTATGCAAGCAGAACCCATCCAGTTGAGCCGACGCTCTAACCAACTGAGCTAGTCCCCCGTTAGTAGGTGGGTTAGGTCAAAGTTGACTTCACTTTCTGATGCAAAGGTCCCCTTTGGCACAAATGTACCTTGGGGTCATAGAAAAAGATTTATCCAAAGACACAAGTGAGATCACCCCCTGGATCGGAAATACCGCCATTTTCCAAAATGGCCGCCGTAAGTGCAAAAAGTCCAATATCTCCGCTTCTATTTCAGCTAGAGAGACAAAATTAGGGTCAAAATATATGTTTTTAGGGTCAGAGAATCCATTGAAATAGTTCTTGATTATGAAAAACCAATATTTATGCAATTTATTGTTGCCCCTGCTTTAAAAATGGCCACCAAGCAAGGTTGGTGGCACCCAGGCGACTGTTAGTGAATATTTTGTGTTACTTTCACACCATTAGGTTGTTTTATCTGCCAACAATTCAGGAAAAACCAATCTCCACTCAAAATCAACATGCTGTAACACAATTGAACAAAGACATGCTCAATATCAGCTCCATTGAACAATATTTATGTGGTCTTCAAAGCTTCTCAAGTTTCTTCACTTCGATCAATCACATTTGGGAATATGCATTTCACGATAATTTTCCCAAAGCATGATCTTCACATTGAGGATATTTACATCCCTGATATCACCATCAACAGCTTTTACATTATCAGCATCAAGCTGTGGTTCCATTTAATTTTAATTGTCTCGTCATATTAAACCTGACCTTACATTCTGTCAATTTACAAATTTTTCGTCATTGCTTAGCTTTCATTTTAATTGTCCAGTAATTCAAGCATGGTGTCTTCAGTAAATGAAAAGTGTGTCAAATTAATTTTTAATGTACTCGGCAGCATTTTCTTATGTAATGTGCATAACTACGATAATCACCAAGAAAGAACCCAGCCAAGCCCTAATGTCTCAGGAGTAAGGATGTTTCCACTGCATTTTTCGTCAATCGAAATCATTTAGACAGAGTGTCAGAAATATTCGGTAAAAAAAAGAAGTATGGCATGGGTTTAACCAGTATTCAAGAAAATGTTTAGGCTGGTGGAGAACATGCATTTGGACTTGTGAACAGCACCACTTGGCATGCATGACAGGATATCTAGTGATCACTTTCATGACATTGTCTTTATTTTGAAGATTTTTTTTCCTGCCAGTCATGACCATCTTTGAAGACCAATGTTACTTGGTATTAAGCTTGTCAGCATAGATTTCCTGCCAAAAAAATGTTCTAGGATTTCATCAAAATGAGTACTGGAGGATGGATGTTTAGATGATGCAAATATTCAAAGGAAGCCAAAATCTTACACCAGAGGTTCTTCTGATGAAGCAGTCATCTCCGGTTCCCATTCATCTTAATGTGAGGCTGATTCATTCCTCCAGATGCTGCTTGAACACCATATACTGACCACTCCTATGCCCTCAGCCCCACAAGACTCTCACCCCCGCACTGTCTTCACTACCCCATGACCAGGACTCTGAGTCCAATGTCGTCATTGACAAGAGACCTGTTGCTCTTATCACTGCCTAGTTGGCATGAAGTGGTATCAGGGTCTCAACTATCTCTGTAAATTTTGCCAGCCCTCTCCAACTCATAACCAGGAAAAGAACCCATTAGTTACAGAGAAAACAAGGGTACTGTCTTCAGGGACTGATGATTAAACAAAACGGGGTAGAATCTGTCCAGCTACTGACATGTTGGTGGGAGATGACGATAACTATACAGAGGTAAGACTTTTTTTCTCTGACACCAGCCCGATCAACCCCTCAAACTCAATCAGCCTGAATTTCGTACAATAGTCCTCATGTGACTATAAACTCCCTAACTGTCAAAGGGCCGTGTATGGATCAGTCTCTTCTGGTCGACAGTTTATTCAAATTTCAACAAAAAATTGATGCAGCTTCAAGCATCACAGCTGTATGCCTTGCTAAAAAGGAGACAAAACCCATTTTATGTGGCAATGAAGCCATATCTTCAATCTAGAAGTGCATTAGTCTTAAAAGCAATCCATAGATGAGGGCTGTGTGTGTCATGTAGGCCAACACTTGACAGATTGAAGACAATTAGCACAGATATACTGATTCAGTGATGAGCCGCTCGGGAAAATTCCAAGTTATGGTACCATCTCAAGCAGCGCATGGAGTCTTTATCATAGTAGGCTACAATATAACAATATTGATCAGAACCCCTTATTCTCTACAGCTATGTGTACTTCTGTTATCCATGGAACTTGCATTGCATCAACCAGCTCTTCTAGACAAGTAACCAAACCACTAGAATTGAACTGACATCCTTGATCCAGTTGAATTGGGAATATTTAGTTAAAAGATTGACATCTCTAAAAGACTACAGGGTGTCTACAGAAAAAGAGGACAGTCACTTGTCTTCTTTTTTGCACTCATATAATTTCAGAATTTGTTGATAAGTCTGACATAAGAGTGGATTTGATAGTCAGCCATATTAGATCTATTGCAAAAATGTATATTAGTGAATTAGATTACTTCTAAAGGCAAAATGGAAGCATATGTGAAAGTGCTTGCATTGCTTCAAGCTGACTACGGTCGTCCTGTCTTCTTCGTTGGTGATGAGAAATTTTTCACCATTTATGGTGCTTGTAAGACAAGGAATGAATCATTTGTGAGTAGTGGGACATTTGCTGATGCTCCAGCTGCCAATAATTCAAATTCAGGACCTAACACTTGGTCTTCAACATGGGGTTATTTGATGACAAGAAAATCACAAAAATGTCTCAAATAGCCATTGATCAGAGTGCCGGAATCAATGCAAATGTTTATAATAACAGTCTTAAAGAATTTGTGAAGCCATGGCATGCGACAAGAAACTCTTTTGATGGCAAAATCATCTTCCAACAAGGTGGAGCACCTGTTCATACTGCATAGAAGACTCAGGAGTGCCTCAAAACAAACCTGATGAGCCAGGTAGAGTGCCACCCCTTGTCTCCTGAGTTGGACGCAGTGAATTACTCGGTATGGGCAACTTTGAAGGCAGAATCCAGCAAGTTATCCCAACCCTCGCAGTAAAGTTAAAGGCCTCCATCATGTCTGCATGGGGCAAAATGTTGGCGTAGTGCATAAAACACGTTTTTGCATCATTTTGGTCTCATCTACAGAAAGTTACCACAGAAAGGGGTGCGAATATTGGATAATTTGACTCTTCTGATTATACTTTTCGTTTACAAATTTTTTTTTGTTGAATAATGATTCTTGGCACAAAATAAGCTGTAAACAAAACAAATTGTGTTGACTGTCCTTTTTTTCTGTAGACCCTGTATGTACCATCCCTACAAGCTTTATGCCTTGCAACATTGGTCATCAAAGAGGTTAGAAAGGGTAGAAAACAAAGACATGAAAATGGTAACTGGATATCCTGGGCACTGGGCGGCATACCTTGCTGCTATTTCTTAGCCAAGTTCATAACCCGTAGGGCGTAGGCAGCCAAGTCATACATGCTGCCTCTGTTCACTGAGTGTCCAAAATGTCTAACTATGGCATGACACACCATGAATGTTCTCCGGCACTCAATAAATTTCTTGAATCCTGTACAAACACCTTACCAACATTTTCTACCGAAAACATATTTTAATACCCGCAGTGGAAACTCCTGAGTATGGGCTTGGTGGGTTGCTTTCTTGGTGACTTTGATACATAAGCATATGATAAGATGCTGTGGAGTGCGTCTCATGATTGATCCTGCGGGAGTGACTGGACAACTGCCTTAAATAACACTATTATCTGAAATGTACAGCAAAATTAATTTGACACAGCTTGATGCTGTCTATGTAAAAGTTTGTTTTTTCTGCTGATATCAGGACAGTAGAATTCCTTAATGTAGATTAACATTTGACAAAGCTATCAGGAAATGCAAGTGCCAAAATGTGATCGATCGAGGCTTTGAAGACCACATAAATAGTGTTCAATAGAGCTGATATTGAGCATATCTTACTTTCAATTGGGTGAGAGTAGGTTGATTTTGAGTAGAGATTGATTTTCCAACAATGTTTGCAGATTATTCAACCTAATGGTATCAAAGTAACACAAAATGTTCACTTACAGTGGCCTTGGTGCCGCCAACCTTGTTTGGTAGCCATTTTTAAAGCAGGGGTAACAATAAATTGTGTGAATATTGGTTTTTCATACTCAGGAACTATTTCAATGGATTCTCTGATCCCAAAAACATATATTTTGACCCTAATTTTGTCTCTCTAGCTGAAATAGAAGCGGAGATATTGGACTTTTTGCACTTGCGGCGGCCATTTTGGAAAATGGCTGTATTTCCGATCCAGGGGGTGATCTCACTTGTGTCTTTGGATAAATCTTTTCCTATGACCCCAAGGTACATTTGTGCCAAAGGGGACCTTTGCATCAGAAATGAAGTCAACCACCTATTTTGTTGACCTAACCCACCAACTACATGGCATGGTGGCGCTCTGGTGGTTAGTTCTGGAACTACGAAAGTGAAAGTGAAAAGAGACGAAAACTTTGAACCTTGGCTTGGGTTGAGTGCTGTGGATTTCTGGTTTAATCACTGTCAGGATAGGTAAGCTCAACTAAAGACTTGTCACTTCATGGTGAAGTGAACATGAACACTTGCCCCATTAATCTGCATGGTGTCCATGACCAATTGACCATTGTATTGGGAGCACATCAGCACAATTATTGATCTCATTAAGCTGTTCAAAGTGAAGTCAAACTTGCACATTGTCATTGTTTATCATCCATCTATCCCTCATCATGACATATGACATTAATCCCACTATGAGTCACAGTAAATGACACTGCTAGTGATTCTCACAGACTATTGTGACAGTACATTTCAGTTAATCACTCAACCAAAGAGTGAACAGCTAGTGTAGAGCTTTGCTAATTAGTAATTTAATACCCTGCATAGTCTAATGATTATGTAATGGTCTGCCTCTAATTGATTTGGCCTTTGAGTATGACAGCCATATGCTGCAGTCTTTCGTGCCATGCAAAAAGTTTTAAACCTGCCGAGCAGCCGCAGCCTTTTCATGTTAGTCAACCATGCTGACATTTTTAAAAAAATTATGTTTCGCTCGCTGTGAACTAAATAGCTGCTACAGGTGTGATTACACTCAGTCTGGTAAAATCTGGGTCGTATACCCTGGGAATGACATGCACTACCAAGTTGAAAAGTGATAGCTATAGCTCGAACAGTTCTGAGCATTATTAGTCATGATATATGCGTTATTATTACAATTATGACATTCGCCAACTTCCCCGTGATGTCCGTGACATTGCTTCTTGACATGATGTGTGCTCATAATGTTCGATCCTCGTTGCCTCTTGATGTTCCCTGAGGACTGCACAAGTTTACCATATATATATATCTGTCTGTCTATCTATCCTATAAAGGCTGCATGATATTCCTCATTGCATGGATCCAATAATTATGATTTAGCATGCATTTACTAGTAAAAGCATGCTTGGTAACAATTGGCTTTGAGGTCAATACATTTTTGGGGGGCTACCCAAAAAAACGCCAAAATTGCCCAAAATTTTTTGATGAAACTCCTTGAAATTCGCTTTTGCAAATTTTTTTTTGGGGGAGGTGGAGGTAAAACCTGTCCCTCTGCCTCCTACGCCTATGTTTGTTGCTCTGATTGCAGTTGTCACTGTACATAACATCATCATAATTTTACATCAGGTAGTCAATGGCATTGATGTTGGTAAATTATGTTGCACTAAAATTGGACTTATCAGACACCCCTTCATAACACTATGCCTGTTGTGAAAGTGTAGGCTTATAACATACTTTTTATGCGCATATATTTTTGGAACCACACCTACCTGACTGTCCCAACCAGTGTATAGATACAGGACGTAAAACTGGGATAACACAGCATTTATGCTATGGCAAATTGGCAATCAGTGATGAATAATCAATAAATTTACAGAAATAATTATTTTGATCGTGATTTGAAACTGGAAAATATGTTTAATCAATTATTGATCTGAAATGAATAGTCTTTGCTAATCTGCTAATTGCTAAATGCTCAGATGCTGAAGTATGCATCAATAAACTTGGTATTTTAATGATTTTATATTTAATTAATATTGAGGACTTACGGTGTAATATGTTCATGTTTAAATGACTGAAATGCTGTATTGAAGATAACTTATAAATTTCTTATCTGTCAGCTGCACATGTTTCTTATGTGCTCACTCGCTAAAGGCCAATGGACAACCAGTCTTAATTAACAAAATTTTGTTGCCTTGATGTTATTTAGTCTTCTTTATATTGAGACGCTCCATTTAGTTAAATATTATTTGAGATTGGAGATTTACTACGCAGATTATGTTAGTTTTCTGGATTTAATCATGAATTTATTTTGTAAAGAGGATATTTAGAAGTTATTTGATGCATATTTTGTGATTATCCTGTCACGACTGCCTAAGAAAAGAAATCTGCATTCGTTGCTACACTATTAACATGATTATTATTAATAAATTTTCTTTTATCACATGATAAAGGAGTTTTAAATTAGCAAAAATTCATTTAAAAAAAGGCTTAAAACTTACGGATATTGATCAAATAATATGATGGTGCATACTACTTTAAAATTGTGCTATTTTGAAAGCATTAATCAATGAAAACTGTTAAAAAGATTGATGTTTTACGAGCCTCAGGATACTGCGATTGGATGAACTTTGGCCAAAGTAAACGTCAAAATGTGGTCATATTTTGTGTCTACATTTTCTGCCTCAGATGAGTCGTGTTCGAATGAGATGGTACTTGTATACAATAAAGTTATCTCGCCTTTTTGCAAATGTTTGGTAAAAGCTGTATCACAAGTAGGTTAAAATTGATATTTTGATTATTTAATTAATGCATTTCTATTCAATGATCATCATTATGATCTGGCATTAATGTGATAATACAATCATGTATGTAAATGTATGTATATTGGTTATTGACTAATATTAAGAGGATGTTAGTTGTTTTTTCAGTAGTTGTTTAAAGCACTTTAAAATCAAAGAAAGAAATAAGATGAAACTTTTTGTATGTATGATCTGTTTACTTATGTATGATCAGTTTACTTTATCATCATGGATGATGAAATGCCACTGATGTGGCCACAAATTTGTCCACAATGAATGACATATTTAATGATTTCTTGATTTTGATGTGATATATGTTTATTATGTTGAAAATATCTTTACGAAATGATGGAGTTATGTGTATGCTGTTGTGCCAACTTACAAAAATGAGGATTTCTGGTTTTTGGAAATTGTATATATCTCTTGGGATTGTATTTGGGTATAATATATGTACAATCATTTGCTTAACATAATTGCAATATGAAGGTGTTTGCCAGTGCATCTGTTGCACTTTACTGGTATACTTTGATGTTCTCTTTTGGTTATTGCTTTAGTTTGTCAACTTGAATTTCTTGATTGGTTTATTTATTTTGTATGACTGAACCAACCTAACTTAATGTATATATCATGGGGATTGGAGCATTGTCAACTCCATTTGTGAATGCTAGTGAAAATTTTTTATTTATTTTTTAATAATCTGGACATGATGAACAGATTCATTATGTACCCTTTAGTGCATATACTTGCCTTAATTGATAGACTTCTTGGTATTTGTTTTCCTCGTCTCAGTGAGATCCTTCTCTTTACATTGTTTCATCATAATTCATGTTACTGTATGATAAGAATGTGTGCATTTGGGTTATTCAGATTGTCACTTCAATTAATGGGATCTGCTAAAATTGTCGCTTTATTGACAAAATATGCATTCTTTACTTGATATAGTGAACACTCAATATGATGAGGATGATGAGGACATAAATGAAATGCCTAACGTTTTCACTCATTCTCCTTACTATAGTAGTGATGAGGCTGTTAGTCTGCTCAATCAGAAAAAGGATGAGTTTACTATCTTAAGTTTGAATTGCCAATCGTTAAATGCGAAAATTGACCAAATTCAAGTGTACATGAATTATTTTAGAGAATCACATTGCGAATTTTCAGTCATTGCTCTCCAAGAAACTTGGCTAGCTTCTGAACATGATCCATCTACTTTGCAACTAGACGGTTATAATTTTGTGTACAAACCTAAAATGGCAAGCCAACATGGGGGTGTAGGTTTCTATTTAAAGAATAACATCGAGTATAAAGTCCTGCCTATTACTGTAGATGACAACATATGTGACAGTTTATTTCTTGAAGTGCTTATATATTCTAATTATTTAAAAAAAAGCAGTAAGGTCATTATGGGTAATATCTATAGACCTCCAAGACCAAATGCCGAAAGCTATACATTATTTACAGAAAAAATGGAACAGACCATATCAAATCTCCAAAACGCAAATCAAGTAGTTCTGATGGGGGATTTTAATATAGATTTACTGAAAATAAACGAGAAATCGCAGGTAAATGATTTTTTCAACATGCTAGTAAAGTAGTGGTCTCATTCCCAGAATCACCTTGCCAACCAGAGTTACACAAGAGAGTAAAACACTTATTGACAATTTTTTTGTTAAATTACAAAACCTGAACAGCGTGTCAGACTTCACTGCAGGAATCCTGTTACAAAATATATCTGACCATCAGCCCTACTTTATGTGTGTAGATTGCCTAAAATTTAATAAGCCAAAGCAAAAATATGTAAAGATACGAAAGTCTACTTCTCACATGAAAGATCAGTTCAAACAGGAGGTCGCGGTTACTTGTACTTCAGACAAATTTAATTCTGAAAATCCAAACATGAATTATACCTTATTACAAAACTTATTGAAATCCTCTTTAGAAAAAAATCTACCAATGAAATTAGTCAGGTACTGCAAACACAAGCATAAGAAATCGAAATGGATTTCTCAAGGTATTATTAAGTCAATCAAATTTAGAGATAATTTATATAGAAGACTGAGACAAACTCCGCAATCTTATGAACTTTTATAACACATTAAAGGTGAATCTTCAAACATATAATAGAATTTTGAAGAGAAGTATTAGAGAAGCTAAAAAGAGTTATTACTCATCATGCTTTGCTAAATACCAAAGTGATATAAAAAGCACATGGAGAACTATAAAAGATATTATTAGTAATACTGAAGAAAATAATGCTCCAAAGCATTTTATCGTGAATGACTTGCCTTGTTTTGATTCGCAAACGATAGCAAATGAGTTTAATAAATATTTTACTGGTATAGGACCCTCATTGGCTAATGATATTACGCAACCTATTAACAAATCCTACAGAGACACCCTCACTAAGGAAATCACTTCCACTTTTGAACTCAAAACTGTATCTGAAAAGTATGTACTCAAAGTCATTGACAATTTAAAAAGCAAGTCAAGTAGTGGAGTTGATAATTTGTCAAACAATCTGCTGAAACATATTAAATATGAAATTGTTAAACCACTGACCCATATTATAAACCAATGTATAAACGCTGGTATATTCCCTGATGGAATGAAAGTTGCTAAGGTTCTCCCTATTTATAAGAAAGGGGAAAATTTTCTTTTTGGGAACTTCCGTCCTGTATCCTTGCTACCCAGTGTGTCGAAAGTCTTTGAGAGGATAATTCATAATCAGCTCTATCAATACTTTATCGATAATGAACTCTTTTACCAAAATCAATACGGATTTAGAAAAAATCACTCTACCGAACTAGCAGCAATGGATCTGATTGACAGAATTGTTTGCGCAATGGATAATAAAAAAGTTCCAATCAGCATATTTCTTGACCTCTCAAAGGCTTTTGATACACTGGACCACAGTATCTTGCTTAAAAAATTACAATATTATGGTATTAAAACAAATGCACTGGATTTATTTAAATCCTATCTTAGTAATAGAAAACAGCTGGTTCTATATGACGATACATCATCTGATCTATTATCAATAGATACTGGGGTTCCGCAGGGGTCTATTCTTGGACCTTTGCTATTTATCATATATCTGAACGATCTTGTATATACTTGTGACCAATTTAAACCGGTAGTTTATGCAGATGATACGGCATTATACACTTCGTTGGAAGCTTTTGACGTTAGTGGACATTCTTTGGATAGTGCAATTAATGAAGAATTAGAAAAAATTAACACCTGGTTTAAGTTAAATAAGTTATCCTTGAATGCGAGCAAAACCAAAGCAATGATATTTCACACAAAACAGAGAAAAATTAGAACACCTATTCTGAACATAGAGAATAAACCAATAGAATTTGTGGAAGAGTTTAATTATTTAGGCATTATTTTTGACTCAAGTCTCAATTGGAAACCTCATACAAATCATATAGCCAAGAAAATTGCAAAGACTAATGGAATAATGAATAAACTTAAGAATTTTCTTCCTCAGAATATCTTGTTATTACTGTATAACTCGTTGGTCCTACCATATTTGAATTATGGAATACTTGTCTGGGGAAGCCATGCTGAGAGACTTGGGAAAGTACAAAAACGTTCTGTCAGAATTGTAATGAATGCAAAATTTAATGCCCACACGGAACCTATTTTCAAGTCTCTTAGATTACTGAAAGTTACTGATATTCTGCAGTTGAATGAGTATAAATTCGTATATAGGCTTGAAAATCGAATGTTGCCGAAAATATTCCTAACTTCTGTCTTCACTAGAAACGTTGACATGCATAATTACAACACCAGGCATGCATATGCTTTCCGAATACCCCAGCAGAAGCATGATTTTGTCAAAAATAGTATTCGTTTTAGATTACCTACTATCATAAATAATGCTCCAATGAATTTCAAAGATAAGATACATACTCACAGTTTACAGGGTTTTGCAAAATACATCAAATTTCAAATTATTCTGAACTATGAAAACTTGTGTAATATCCCATTATGCTATATATGTCTGAATACCTAGTTAATGCCATGTTACAAAGGAATTTCGGTCTCTGAGCTGCTTCTTAAAGTGCGAATTGCGCATTGCAAATTCTACAAGGATATAAAAATAAGTTCAGAATCTGTTGACATGTGATTCTCATCAAATTTTATTTTATGAAATATTCTCAGATTCTTTGGACTTACATACTCCTCCAAATGTGCAATTACCTTTTCTGAAATTTTGCTCTTATCTTAATGTCCTCATACTTTTGTTCTCATCATATTATATAATATATAATATATAATATATATTTGGTTCTTCACCCAATATGCACTCATTGTACCATTGTTGCTTTGATTTTCTGTACGCTATTGTTTATTTTATTTCTTTAATGGATCTCTCTGAGATGATGATATGATCTTTTAATTTTTTTTTTTAGGGGGGGCATCTCGCCAGCGATAATTACTTGTCTTAGAGATGTCCTCCCTCTTTACTGTAACATAACGTTTCAGAAAGAAATAAAATATCTTGAGTCTTGAGTCTTGAGTCTACAAAACAGTACTGTCTACATATAATAAATTCTTATTAACGGATTATTTCATTCCATTCCCCATTGCAATAAGATCACAATCCATATCCATGATCATCCTCATTTTCATCTAATCAATATTGTTCTATTTATTTAAGATTTATAATCAATTTTACATAGTAAGTTGGGGCAGCAATCCTATAGTTACTTGTAACTCCGCTGTTACCCTTTGATGCATTTGTTTGTTTTAAAACTATCGGGTGTATTGTATGAAATTATCTGGAGGTTACTGTATTTACATTATGCATTCATAAATAAAATAACTCTAACTCTAACTCAATGCACCCATAATTTAAAAAATTGGTGAGGGGCCAGTATCGTACTTTAAATAGAGTGTGACTCATTAAAGTAATACAGTATAATAACAGATGCCCAAGTCAAATGCAGTTTTAAAAAACATGTTTGTTACACTTAACATAGTTAGATATAGATCTTTTGCTTTGCTATAGAGTTACAATCTTTTGTAGTGTGTACACACTCTTTTTTAGTGTGTATGCAGTGTAGTCATGACATACTTACATGTATATGAATGTAGGCCTATAGATTGCTGCATTTTATGTATGCTATTTTACCCTGAATACTGATTTACTGTACTCATACACCGAATACTGGCTCTTGAAGATCGTTCTTATCATAATTCTTCACCTAATATTATAATTAATCAGACACAGTCTTCTAATACTAATACGTGTAGCATCCTAATTCCTATTTTACAGTGGCGTCAGTTTAGTTTTAAAGTGACAGGGCAAATAGTGGTCACACCTTCGTGGAAGATGTGTGGCAAAAGTTATAATTTTTTTGATTCAGAAACATGTATACTTTTGCCAAAAATTGGTGGAGCAAATGCCCCACCAGCCCCACCTACGCTGACACCACTGATTTTAAATGAAGTAGCTGTCAAAGATTAAAAGCTCCTAAGGTTTTTAAAAATGGTCAAAGCTTACAGGTCAGCTGTTGAAGATAAATCATCATTATCCACAATATCATCCTCATAATTATGATGATAATCTCTGCTGGAAATTATATATTATTTAGAGCTCCATCTGAATAGAATAGATTATATTTTTCTGGACTGGTTAACATTCTTCGTATTATCATTAACATTTCAAGTTTTGTCACATATCATTATTTTATAGATTATGACTAATCTGTGCAACATCACAAACTTGCATTCTTCACCAGCAATGGCATGTAGCCTATATATTGAATGTTGAATTATAATTTATTGGTATAAACCAATTGATTTCTCCTGTTTTCAGTTAAAGGGATCCCGCAAAGATGTAGAACTCAAACAATCGAGCAAACATCATCCTATTGTAAGGTTCTGCCGATCTCGACAACTCAAGCTTTTCTTCCTTGTTGTGGCAATATTTGTGTGTTGGAGACTATTAATTCACAAAGGTATGTTTTGACTTAAACCATTTCTTACTAGCTTGTCATTTGTTATTACTAAAGTGTTCCACCTCTACCAATTGACCTCCACTTCTTCCAGTGGTTGCACTTCTTCCCATTTGCCAGCACTTCTTACCATTGGCCTCCACTTCTTCCGATTGGCTTCCAACTCTCCCCTGATGGACCTCTCTTTTCTGCAATTGGCCCCAATGTCTTCTCATTGGCCATACTTATTCCCGGTAACCTCCACTTCTCCACGTTGGCCTCTACTTCTTCCAATTGGCCTCAACTTTTTCCCGTTGGACTGCACTTCTCCCCATTGGCCTCTACTTCTCCCCATTGGCCTCCACTTCTTCCCATTGGACTCCACCTCTTCCCCTTTGTCCTCCACTTCTCCCCCATTGGCCTACATTTTTTCCCATTGGCCTCCACTTCTTTCCATTGGCCCCCACTTCTCACACTATGCCTCTTTTTCTTCCCATTGGCATCTACCTCTTCCCATTGTCCTCCACCTCTTCCCCTTTGTCCTCAACTTCTTCCCATTGTCCTCCACCTTTCTCCCATTGTCCTGCACTTCTTCCCATTGTCCTCCACCTCTTCCCCTTTGTCCTCAACTTCTTCCCATTGTCCTCCACCTCTCTCCCATTGGCCTCCACTTCTTCCCATTGGCCTCCACCTCTTCCCCTTTGTCCTCAACTTCTTCCCATTGTCCTCCACCTCTCTCCCATTGGCCTCCACTTCTTCCCATTGGCCTCCACCTCTTCCCCTTTGTCCTCAACTTCTTCCCATTGTCCTCCACCTCTCCCCCATTGGCCTCCACTTCTTCCCATTGTCCTCCACCTCTTCCCCTTTGTCCTCAACTTCTTCCCATTGTCCTCCACCTCTCTCCCATTGGCCTCCACTTCTTCCCATTGGCCTCCACCTCTTCCCCTTTGTCCTCAACTTCTTCCCATTGTCCTCCACCTCTCTCCCATTGGCCTCCACTTCTTCCCATTGTCCTCCACCTCTTCCCCTTTGTCCTCAACTTCTTCCCATTGTCCTCCACCTTTCTCCCATTGTCCTGCACTTCTTCCTATTGTCCTCCACCTCTTCCCCTTTGTCCTCAACTTCTTCCCATTGTCCTCCACCTTTCTCCCATTGTCCTGCACTTCTTCCTATTGTCCTCCACCTCTTCCCCTTTGTCCTCAACTTCTTCCCATTGTCCTCCACCTCTCTCCCATTGTCCTGCACTTCTTCCCATTGTCCTCCACCTCTTCCCCTTTGTCCTCAACTTCTTCCCATTGTCCTCCACCTTTCTCCCATTGTCCTGCACTTCTTCCTATTGTCCTCCACCTCTTCCCCTTTGTCCTCCACCTCTCTCCCATTGTCCTGCACTTCTTCCCATTGTCCTCCACCTTTCTCCCATTGTCCTGCACTTCTTCCCATTGTCCTCCACCTCTTCCCCTTTGTCCTCAACTTCATCCCATTGTCCTCCACCTCTCTCCCATTGGCCTCCACTTCTTCCCATTGGCCTCCACCTCTTCCCCTTTGTCCTCAACTTCTTCCCATTGTCCTCCACCTCTCTCCCATTGGCCTCCACTTCTTCCCATTGGCCTCCACCTCTTCCCCTTTGTCCTCAACTTCTTCCCATTGTCCCCCACCTCTCTCCCATTGGCCTGCACTTCTTCCTATTGTCCTCCACCTCTTCCCTTTGTCCTCAACTTCTTCCCATTGTCCTCCACCTTTCTCCCATTGTCCTGCACTTCTTCCTATTGTCCTCCACCTCTTCCCCTTTGTCCTCCACCTCTTAGTCCATCACATGAATCCAAAAAGATGCCTAGAAGTGTGATTTCGTTGACCCCCCCTGTTTAGCCAGGTTTCATGGTACCAAATTGTAGCAAATTTAGTATAGATTCTATTTCTGCCTGTTACCAAGTTGGCAAAATACCTGAAACATACTCAAATTTTAAAAAATGGGACAAACGTTGAAAAAATTAATTTTTTTTATATTTTGCTCCTAAAAATATTTAAAATTCAGCCCTGACCTTAAAAATTGTCCGAATATCATGATTTTTTCAGAGGATCATCACTAAAGTATTCTTCAAAAGATCAAAGAACTAATTTCTACCTAACTTCAAGATGGCCACCAAAATTAAAGATGGCCGCCTGATAACAAATATGATTTTCCTCTATTTTAGCTATTTTTCCAAAATAATTTTTTTATTAATATATCAAATGGTTTCAAACTGGAAGGAAGTGGTGGGCTACCATCAATATATTGTATTTTACCATTTTATGAAGACCGAAATGATTTAACTGCCATACTTTACATTTTATAGGGGGTTAAAGTTGGCTCCGACATGCAATTTTGTGTGAGAAGTCGCTGTAAATGGATCTGGGATTTTCATCTAATTACTTGGGCCCAGTTGTGCTGCTTCATTGGTCTCCCCCAATATTTAGTCAGGTTTCTTTGTACCAAATTGTTGCAAATTTAACATAGATTGCATTTCTGCTTGTTACCAAGTTGACAAAATACCTGAAAGATGCTCAAATATTCAGAAATTGCCGAAGTGTCGAAAAAATGATTTTTTTTTCATATTTTGCTCCAAAAACGATTTAAATTCTGCCCTGACCTTAAAAATTGTACAAATAACATGATTTTTTCAAGGATAGAAGATCAAAGTATTCTGCAACAGATGATGGAACAAATTTGTTTTTATTTTCAAAACGGCCACCAATATTCAAGATGGCCGTCTGACACCAAATTGGATTTACCTATATTTCAGCTTCTATTTCTTAAATATTTTTTTTAATTCATACTTCAAATGGTTCAAGCTGGATGTGAGTGGTTGGCTAATATAGATTGGTTGTATTCTACCATTTTGTGAAGACAAAAATGATTTAATTGCAGTACTTTCCCTTTTATAGAGGTTTGAAGTTGGACTGGACTTCCAATTTTGTGGGAAAAGCGGCTGAAAATGGATCTGGGATTTTCAACTAATTCCTTGGGTCCAGTTGTGCTGCTTCATTGATCTCCCAAAATATTTAGTCAGGTTTCTTTGTACCAAATTGTTGCAAATATAACATAGATTGCATTTCTGCTTGTTACCAAGTTGACAAAATACCTGAAAGATGCCCAAATATTCAGAAATTGCCGAAATGTTGAAAAAATTATTAAAAAAAAAAAATTATGCTGTAAAAAATTTTAATTCTGCCCTGATCTTAAAATTTGACCAAATATCATGATTTTTTTAAGGATGGAAGATAAAATTATTCAACAACAGATGATGGAACAAACTTGTTTCTATTTTCAAAATGGCCACTAATATTCAAGATGGCCGCCTGATGCCAAATCGGATTTACCTATTTTTTAGCTTCTTTTTCTTAAATAATTTTTTTAATTCATACTTCAAATGGTTCAAGCTGGAAGTGAGTCGTTGGCTAATATAGATTGGTTGTATTCTACCATTTTGTGAAGACAAAAATGATTTAATTGCAGTACTTTCCCTTTTTTAGGGGGTTAAAGTTGGACAGGACATCCAATTTTGTGTGAAAAGCGGCTGAAAATGGATCTGGGATTTTCATATAATTCCTTGGGTCCAGTTGTGCTGCTTCTTTGGCCTCAACCCTCTCCCCCCGTATTTAGTCAGGTTTCTTCATACTAAATTGTTGCAAACTTAGTATAGATTTTACTTCTTCATATTACAAAGTTGAAAAAATACCTGAATGATGCTCAAATTTAAAAAAGAAATGGAGAAATGTTGAAAATAAAAGGAATTTTTCACATTTTAAAATTTAACTCTGACCAGAAAAATTGTCCGGCGTCTTGATTTTTTCAGGTCAGCAATGTACAAGGTCAATCAGAACAACAATGTCGAAGGTAAATCAGAATAACAATGTAGAAGGACAATCAGAATAACAGAAGATCGGGGATTCAAAGGCCATTAATAAGATATGCATTTATTGCCCTTGATGCCCCAGATAAATACCAAGCTCTCAGATTTATGTGTCAAAAAATTATGAAATATGAAATAACTTTCTGGGAACTGGATAGTTATATTGGTCATAGAAGGTCAATCAGTATATGAAAATTAAATGGCCATCAATACGATATGCATTACAGCCCTTGATGTAGACCCAAAAGCTGCTGCGAACAGCCGTCAGTTGCCCCATTAAGGCCATCAACTGAAACTAGCTCTTAATTTCTGCAGCCATATCCCAGCCAGCTGTTTGCACTGCAGTGATATTAAAGGTAGCAGTGAAGACAATTGCAGAACAAGCCTGATCAGGTAATTGTGCTTATTGCAATCCTGGAGGTTACATGTATGTCTCTCTCAGTTGAATTATTAGTAGCAATTAAGGAGCAATGCTTGGCATAGGCGTATTTCGCGTAGGGGCAGGGGGGCTGCCTAGCATCAGGGCAAATGGCCCATCAGGGCAAATCCTGACCAATATCAAGGCAGATCCACTGCCCTGGTTCCATTACATGTTAAAATTTTAGGGCAAAATAGTGACAGTCCCCCGCAGGATGGCGGTCCTTACGCATATGACGCTTGGGTAGTAAAGTAGTTTAAAGGACGAGGGTCTGGAGGCTCCAAAAACCAACCGGTTGCCGATTAATGAGATATTCCATATAAGGAAATAGTAGCAATAAAATCTTGATTGCTCAAGAGAGCTGATTGGTTTCCTGGAAATGGTCTCAGCCAATTGGAAGAGGGGAACAAATTGCATAATTCTTTCAATGCTATACTTCGACTTCAGAGCTCTATAGACCATTGATATTTTAGGGGTCATAAAAGTTATCGTAATTCCGACCAATCATGTTGAAAGATGACCTGTCAATCAAAGTTATGATCCGTAATAGTAACATATTTTCCTTAATTTCTTAAGAAATATAAACTTTGAAGCACCAGAAATAGCACTAACTGCGCAAAATTATATAATAAAACGAAATATATGGAAATTGTTTAAATAAATGGAAAAGAAGAACTTTCTCTTTCAGTCAATGTGAGAGGTCCGTTTATCTCAAGGTGCCTCTTGCCACAGGAAGAGGACTTTCCACAGCCAGAGTTTGCTTAGGGGGTCTATTATATTGCTTCATGGCACAGGGGCCCTGCACTACTGCCATGTGCTAAACTTGACTTGGCTGTGTCAGTTTTTCTGACAACATGGTCACTTCCATGGCCTTTTGAGTAGTGGTGGATGGGCCACTGTCAGTGGCTGGCCCCTGGGGCCTGGGTGTTGATTATCTGTTCTATCAGTTGATCTGTATTCAGGGCTGTAGGCTGGGCTGAATCTTATCCGGAGGCACGCGGACCTCCAATGCCGTACTTTTAATGCACCTTTATTGCACCTTTATTGGCCAAATTCTAGTGGAAGGGGGGCAGTTGTCCAGTCCACAGGGGGTCCTCCAGGTGCCCAAATGCATCCATCTCTAACACCAGGTGCTTGGGCTTAGAGCTGCTGTGCTTGAAAAAATTGCTCCCATTGGTAATGCCGGATAGATATTGTATTATCTATACCTCTGCCCACAGGAGCACTTGTGACAAGGTGTGAAATTCTCAAATTAGAATACTTTTGCTGTCAATGGCTATCATAATGGATCAATAAGTCTCTCTTTCAGTCTTTGAATTGTCAAATTCTTGTCTTTAGTAGAATACTTTGGTAATCTACTGCCTAAATAATCAGGACATTTGGACAATTTGCAAGATCACGGCTGCATCCTACATATTTTTTGGAGGAAAATGTGAAAAACTAATATTTTTTTTCAACATTTCAGCAATTTCTGAATATTTGAGCATATTTCGGGTATTTTGTCAACTTGGTAACAAGCAGAAATTCAATCTATGCTAAATTTGCAACAATTTAGTACAAAGAAACCTGACCAAATATTGGGGGAGATCAATGAAGCAACACAGCTGGGCCCAAGTAATTAGATGAAAATAACAGATCCGTTTACAGCGACTTTTCACACCAAATTGGATGTCGGGGCCAACTTTAACCCCCTATAAAATGGAAAATTATGACATCTAAATCATTTCTGTCTTCACAAAATGGTAGAATACAACCAATCCACATCAGCCAACCACTCACTTCCAGCTTGAAACCATTTGAAATATGAATTTTAGAAAAAGATATAGGTAAATCCGATTTGGTGTCAAACGGCCATCTTGAATATTGGTAGCCATCTTGAAAATAAAAACAAATTTGTTCCATCATCTGTTGTAGAATACTTTGATCTTCTATCCTTGGAAAAATCATGATATTTGTACAATTTTTAAGGTCAGGGCAGAATTTAAATCGTTTTTGGAGCAAAATATAAAAAAATATAAAACTTTTCAACATTTCGGCAATTTCTGAATATTTGAGCATCTTTCAGGTGTTTTGTCAACTTGGTAACAAGCAGAAATGCAATCAATACTAAATTTTCAACAATTTGGTACAAAGAAACATGACTAAATATTGGTGGAGATCAATGAAGCAGCACAACTGGACCCAAGGAATTAGTTGAAAATTCAAGATCCATTTTCAGCCGCTTTTCCCACAAAATTGGATGTCCAGTCCAACTTCAAACCTCTATAAAAGGGAAAGTACTGCAATTAAATCATTTTTGTCTTCACAAAATGGTAGAATATAACCAATCTATATTAGCCAACCACTCACATCCAGCTTGAACCATATGAAGTATGAATTAAAAAAAATATTTAAGAAAAAGAAGCTGAAATATAGGTAAATCCGATTTGGTGTCAGACGGCCATCTTGAATATTGGTGGCCATTTTGAAAATAAAAACAAATTTGTTCCATCATCTGTTGCAGAATACTTTGATCTTCTATCCTTGAAAAAATCATGTTATTTGTACAATTTTTAAGGTCAGGGCAGAATTTAAATCGTTTTTGGAGCAAAATATGAAAAAAAAATCATTTTTTCGACACTTCGGCAATTTCTGAATATTTGAGCATCTTTCAGGTATTTTGTCAACTTGGTAACAAGCAGAAATGCAATCTATGTTAAATTTGCAACAATTTGGTACAAAGAAACCTGACTAAATATTGGGGGAGACCAATGAAGCAGCACAACTGGGCCCAAGTAATTAGATGAAAATCCCAGATCCATTTACAGCGACTTCTCACACAAAATTGCATGTCGGAGCCAACTTTAACCCCCTATAAAATGTAAAGTATGGCAGTTAAATCATTTCGGTCTTCATAAAATGGTAAAATACAATATATTGATGGTAGCCCACCACTTCCTTCCAGTTTAAAACCATTTGATATATTAATAAAAAAATTATTTTGGAAAAATAGCTAAAATAGAGGAAAATCATATTTGTTATCAGGCGGCCATCTTTAATTTTGGTGGCCATCTTGAAGTTAGGTAGAAATTAGTTCTTTGATCTTTTGAAGAATACTTTAGTGATGATCCTCTGAAAAAATCATGATATTCGGACAATTTTTAAGGTCAGGGCGGAATTTTAAATATTTTTAGGAGCAAAATATAAAAAAAATTAATTTTTTCAACGTTTGTCCCATTTTTTAAAATTTGAGTATGTTTCAGGTATTTTGCCAACTTGGTAACAGGCAGAAATAGAATCTATACTAAATTTGCTACAATTTGGTACCATGAAACCTGGCTAAACAGGGGGGGTCAACGAAATCCTAGATTTTGGCCCTCATGTGAGGGACTATCTCTCCCATTGTCCTGCACTTCTTCCCATTGTCCTCCACCTTTCTCCCATTGTCCTGCACTTCTTCCCATTGTGCTCCACCTCTTCCCCTTTGTCCTCAATTTCTTCCTCCAGCAGCCTCCTCCTCCAGCCTCCTCTTCTCCCCCATACATGTAGTTGTCCACTTCTTTCCAGTAGCCTCCACCACATGCTCGTTGCCAGTCATAGGTCTCCTACTACTTCTTCCCATTGGCACCCACCTCTATTCCATTGGCCCGTGGACTTGTTCCCGATAGGCTTCATGGCTCACCATTGGCCCCTACTTCTTTCTATTTGCTTCAACCTTTCCTCCTTGGCCCCATTCCCAACCCCATTGGTCTCCTTTTCTTCCCGGGGGGAGGGTGGGTCTAGTGGTAGCGTGGTGAACTGCTGGGTCCAGGGTTCGAATCTAGCTCTTGCCAGGTCACCTGGGCCTATGTTGGACGGCTGTTTCAATCATCCTTTGCCTCATTGCTGTGTCCTCCCCGTCCTAATTAGCCTACGAAGTGCATAAATACAGGACGTAAAGCCCCAATCATCGGTCCATCCTTTTCTTCTAGATAAGATGGTGGCATCTCCCAAGGTATATTTACATCATACTGCTTAACTTGTGTGGGACTTGTACTTGAATAAACATCATAATTATATCGGCCACTCTTAGAGAAAATGTATAGTATAGTTTGAATTTTTCTTGTTTGCAGAAAAAAAGAAGATGAGTAAAGAGGACTTAACAACTTATTTCTCCAGAAATTTGTTAGTCGAATACAAAGTTCTGAATAACACAGTTCCAGAAGGATTCGCGGCTCAGATAACTTTGAAAAATGCCGGCTCCGACACCGTCAATAGATTGGATTGGAAGTTATATTTCCATCACTTTCGATTCATCGAAAACACAAAGGTAAGTCCTGCAGGTACTTGGCTTGGAGGGCTGCACTGTCCAATGTCCATGACCTACAAATTGGTGTAATTGTCAGACTTTTTATGAGGGGGGCACTGGGCAGGAGGTCAATTTGTATTGGCAGGTGGAGGCCTAGCCCAAACGTCCAGCCAACCTCATGTTTTAACACGAAGTTCGCCAGTCATCAGGCTAGTGGAGGCCTGGAGTGTTAGCTCAGTTGGTAGCCTACTGCATTGGGGGTCCTGGGTACAATCCTGCTCTGGCCAGGCCCTCTGGAGTTGCGTTGGACAGTAGTTTCAATCATCCATGGCCTCACTACCGTGTCCTCCTCAAGATTGTCCTAATTAGCATACCAAGTGGCAGGTGCATAAATACAGGATGCAATGCCCCAATCATCCACCCATCGTCAAACTTGTTATGACTTATAATATATGAGTCACCCCTAGACTACTAGTCTTCAGTTGAACAAAATAAATAACAGAGAAAAACGATTAATGTAAATAAAGTAAGTAAACTATGAAGACCATACATGTACAAATGGTCATTAGACTCATTACTCCAGGCGAGGTTTTAATTGGCCAAATGTCAATACACTGGAAGTAGAGAGTCGAGTTATTTGATTATTTAATGTTTGCTTTTCATTTTTGAGCTTTCTTGAGTTGATGTTAATTGTACTGCACTCCGTCAACAGCTGCTCATAGGAAAAAACATACCAATCTGAAATTTACATTATCCCACCGGAGATTTATAGGTAATTTGTGGCTGTCAAATATGAAATTAATTTTATTTTGTAAAATTTTTTTATGCCTGAAGTTCAGATTAAGTTCAAAGATGCAACAGCATATCAAGAGATCTACAAATCATGTTTGCATGCAGTATATTCAGTACACGTAACACAATCAATGAAAAATTATCATCCATCCATCTTTTTGCGGCAAATTTTGCCAAATTTTTGTTGTTGTAGAAAGTTGTTCAACATGTTCAAGGGAGGGTGCTTGTAGATAGAATATCTCTACCTCCTATTTGCTTTTCTATTTTTCGGTAAGAATGTATTGATCTATAAATTTATCTATCTATCTAGGCCTTTCTATCCTTCCTTCCTTTCTTCCTTTCTTGGTTTCTTTCTTCCTTTCTTACTTCCTTCATTCCTTCCTTCATTCCTTCCTTCATTCATTCCTTCCTTCCTTTCTTCAATTCCTTCTTGCAAGCCGTCATAAATCTTCTCCACTTTCTTTCTACAATGGACGTACGCTTGCAAACTAGCACCTCTAAAAACTTAATAGAGATTTAAAATGTATAATTATCTCTTCCAGAATGATAGACAAGCAGTTTTCATAGATCCCGGAGTGAGCATCATCCACATCAACGGACCTCTCTTTTGTTTGGAGCCTATGCCAAACTTCTTACCATTTGAAAAGGGAGCTTCTAGAGTTGTAAAATTTACTGCAGAGTGGGCTGCTATTGCGCGGACTGATTTTATGCCCAATTGGTACATTACTGTTGGTGACGGATCACCGAGTATTATAAAATGCACGGAATCTGAGGGATTGCATTATGTGGCTCCGTTTTTGGCGCCCGAACAATGGATGTCAAGTAAGGATGATCTACATCATCCCTTCAGTCCACGGGAAAGGTTGGTTATTTTCATATAATTTTCTTCCTTTCTGAATATTTCAGAGGAAATTTGGTGTTCTAGAGCATTTATTAAAGGATGGCTGTAATCTGCTGGATATAGCTCCAGAAGTTGTTAGTATCCAAAAATGAAAAAAACTACTAGGGCCTACCAGACAATTTGAAAACTGGCAACGTTTATAAAAGAGCCTTATCATTTGTGTCGTAGGTGGGTCTATGGATGCATGGCTATACTCAGCATGCTAATTTTAAGCATTTTTCTTTCCAATTTGATCAGCTCATACAGGGTGCTTTTCAATTGGATATTTGTCAGAGAGATAAGAGTATTTTAGCTTCTTCTCAAAAATTAAAGGAATTTTCCGAAAGCTTACTAAGGTGTGGAATTGGGCAGCAAGTATGGGGTTTAGTCCAGTCTTGACGCTGATGTTGGATAATGAATATATATATTGAAAATAGCCTAAATCTTGAAATTTATGGCCATTGATTTGAAATAATTAATCATTTCTGTTTAATTTTGTCTTTTAGATATGATCGCAACGTAGTGGTTGACGCGGGCACATCAACAAAGCAAGTTCTACCAACCCCTTTGGAGTTCATTCCCGGAGAAGGGAGCATCACTCTGGATGTCAGTGACTGGGTCATTGTAGCTCCTCCAAGTCTTCAGAATGAGGCTGATTTCTTTTCTAGTAAGGCGTTTGATGCATGAAATATGTTAAAAAAATTTATCATAACTATGTCCATATATATTTCTATATTTCTTATAATTTGCGTGATTGAAAGTTGTTAAATGTACATGCTGACCAGGAATTGATTTTGAATCGTTGACGCATGATATTGCCCTTATGGCTCCCATGTATAACTTGTTAGTCACATAGTTCACCAAATGTCACTATATATATTCTTCTAAACTATGATTATATCCTCTTCATTTTCCAGACAAAACTGGCTTGAAAGTTGTTGCAGAGAAACCTGGAAAGAAATTCATCTATTTGGGAGTGAGGCAGCTTACCCTTAAAGATGTACAAGGTAATATTTAGGTGTTGGAACTCTATAAGATAAGATTCTTAGAACAGGATGTTCTGAATATTTTGGTATTTACACCACCTGGCTTGTACCATTCACACTCTGGCCTTGTCACTCATTGTCTAATTTGCCTACGAATTAGCCTACCAAATAGAGGCAACAAAACCTGCTTCCAGAAACACTAAAGCTAGAGCTAAGTGCATAAATACGGGACATAACGCCCAATCACTGCATTGTCACACCACCTTGTAATTCTTGCCCAGGAACAATCTTCACTGTGTTTTATTATCCTTTGACTCATTGCCGTGTCCTCCTCCTGTCCTAATCAGCCTACCAAGTGCATAAATAAAGGACATAAAGCCCCAATCATCCATTCATCCATCCACTGTGTTCGATTAGGCTTACAACCAGATGCATTTTGAAGGATTATCATCTTTGTGTTAATTCGGAAGTATTTGATATGGTATCAAACCAGACCGATTTGAAATTTGACTGAAATTCAATATTGAGTCCTCTTTGCTTTTCAGTCACGGAAGAAACCTATGTCTTAGAAGTGCGAGGACTAGAACAGAATGTCATCATAATGGGACACGGCAAGGCGGGAGTGTTCTACGGAATTCAAACCTTCTTGAATATGTTACACGAGAACCGGATTAATTCTTGTATAGTTTACGACTCCCCTCGCTTTCCGTATCGTGGATTTATGCTAGATGTCTCTCGAAACTTCTTTGACAAGAATGAAGTGATGAAGATCATAGATTTCATGGCGACCTACAAACTGAATCAACTTCACTTGCATCTGGCTGATGACGAAGGGTGGAGGATTGAAATACCGGACTTGCCTGAACTCACTGAGGTAAGTTGTGCAAGACTTGCCAATTTTGAGATATTTATCAGGGCATCTACGGCATTCTAAATCTACACAGAAGTGCTTATTCCCTTGGTCTTTAATGTTTACTTAAATTTTGCATGTATTAAGAGGGTGACCATTTAATAATTGGGGGGGCTTTGAGTTTTCCTCATCGGGAAATTATTTATTTCACAGTAACTGCAAGCGTAATTATTTATTTCAAGCGTGAAGTCTGCCAAGCCCCCCCCCCTTGAGAAGAAATGGTAGCCCCCTAAATTGTCATTCTGTTGGGATCAATTACCTTACTGGTCTAACAGTGAAATGGGCTCTTGAGTCAGGAATCAAGATTGAGTTAGTTTGGAGTTGGGAGCAAGAAGTCAGTTGTAAGTTAGAGTCGACACAGTTGAGGTCAAGGAGTCAGTTAGGAGTAAGAGCAAGAGTCAGTTGGGCGTTAAAGTTAAGGGAGTTAGTTGAAATCAGGGAATTAGCTGATTGGTGAGAGTTAAGAGTAAGTCAGTTGGGAGTTTGAATTGGAGTAGGAGCAGTTAGTTGGAAGGTGGTGCAAGGAGTCAGTTGCAAGTTGGAGTCGGTGGGAATTGGAGTCATAGAGTCAGTTGCTAGTTTGAGACAAGGAGTCAGTTGGAGTCAAGGAGTCAGTTGAGCATTGGGAGTTGGAGTCAAGGAGTCAGTTAGGTTGGACTCAAGAATCAGTTGGAGTTAAGGAGTCAGTTGGGAGTTGGGGTGAAGGAGTCATTTGGAGATGGAATCAAGGTATGACAAGGAGTCAGTTGGGTGTTGGAGTAAAGAGTCAGTCGAGAGTTGATTCAAGGAGTCAGTTTGGAGTTAGATCAAATCAAGTGTCAGTCCGGAGTCGGGGTCAAGGAGTCAGTTGAGAGTTGAAGTCATGGATTCAGTTGGGAGTAGGAATCAAGGAGTCAGTGCAGAAATAGTAGAAATAGGCCTAACACTTATTGATGATACTTACCCCACAGTATATAGTACGTGTTTCAGAAAAAAATAAAGTTGACATGGTTTCAGTTGGATTTTAAGTTGTGACAGTTAGTTTTAATTAGAAAACTTACATATTTTTTAGTTTGGAGCTCGCAGAGGTCATGACTTGAGTGAGCGTATGTATCTTCTGCCAACCCTTGGCTCCGGACCTCACCCTACTGGTCTCGGCTGTGGCTACTACACTCAGAATGATTACAAGTAAGTCATTCAGAATAACATATCAAGCTGTTGTTTAATTCATAGATGATGTTATTTCTTGCCATTTTGGTCCAGTTATGATATTTCTCAGGATAAATGCTGTCAGTATTTCAATATCCTGAATCCCAGATTTGTGATCAATTGATTCAACAGACATACTCATTGACTCATTTAATTGGATTTTTTGTGAGCAATAAAAAGACTGAGTTGCATTTAATGCAGAGGGTCTGATTACATGCAAAGCATTTGAGATTATTAACTGTAGAATAATTTTTTTAGTTCGCCTTATCTGATACTAACTGTTTGATATAATTTCTATTTAGACTATATTACAATTTTTCATACATTTCTTTTTAACTTATCAGGGAAATACTTCAATATGCTGCCAATCGCCATGTCACCGTCATCCCGGAAATAGACATGCCAGGTCATTCGAATGCCGCTATTAAATCCATGAGGGCACGATACCACAAGTACCGTCTCTTTGATGAAGAGAAGGCCATGCAATATTTACTACACGACCTCAAGGATGAATCGCAATATCATTCTGTGCAGTTATTTAAGCAGAATGTCATCAATCCCTGCATTGAGTCAAGTTACACGTTTGTCACCAAAGTTCTAGACACTTTAAAGCAATACCATGCCGACATCCAGCCTTTGAAAACATTCCATCTGGGAGGGGATGAAGTGCCGTCTGAAGCGTTGAACAGCTCACCTGCTTGTCAAGAATTTTTCAAGGTATTGTGCAAATTTTTAAAATGAAATTATGAACTTATGGAGTCTTTTGTGTCAGAATTAATATTTTTCTTTTAGTTTTGAGGGCGTAGGATTAGTTCAGTTGTAGAGTGCTGGGCTTCCAATTGCTGGAGTCCAGGGTTCAAATCCAGCTCTTGGAGGGTCACCTGGGTTTAATTAGGACAGCTGTTTCAATCCTCATAGCTGTGTCCTCCAGACTCCTCCTGTCTTAATTAGCCTACTAAATGCATAAATACTTGATGTAAAGCCCCAATCTTCCGTCCATCCATTTCAGATTTGAAATTCTTCTTATAACAATTAAGTTGCTTCCGTTCTTTTTGTGTTGTAATAACCTCAGGCTGACATTTCTTAATTGTAGCTTAATTAAGTGTTTCTTTGTATCAACTGCAAATTTCTTTACTCTAACAGTGATTGAATGAAGGCTACTTGAGCTATGTTTAATAAAATGTAATGTTAACCTGTTTCATTCTGTGACACATTTATGCAAACTCTTTCTTTTACTTTTGACAGAAAGAAGGCCAAAAGAGTATGCACCAATTAAAGGAGCATTTTGTTAAAAGAGTGATTCAAATATCTGCTTCGAAAGGATTACGCGTCCAGGCGTGGGAGGATGGATTTTACGGAGAAGAAAACGTCCTGTTTGACCGGACAACTTTAGGAGGATTAGGCAATGATGGATTAACAGCTAATGCGTGGATCAGCAAATGGGAATCGAAGAAAGCGGACAGAGCTCATGAAATGGCTAACAAAGACTACAAGGTTTGGAATTAAGATTTTATTTTGCCGCATACAACTAAATTGGTTGCTTTCTCTGTCAGAGCAAGTTTGCATATATGAGGTGGTTCCTGTGTTAAGGATAGATGTGTTAAGGATCTAACCTGGATACCAAGGAGGAACAAGTATTGGGCAGTTACGAAACCAGTTCCAAGTTTCTCTGGAAAACTAAAAATGCGAAAAATTTGAGTTGGCTTTCCCAGACGGAAAACTTGGAAAGAAAAAAACCAAATAAGTTAATTGTTTTGCCAGGATATTTTTTAAATCTCTCAGGGAAAAACCAAGAAATGATCATTCTCAGGCCTCGTCAGCGCAACAACATAGATCTAAGTTGGCATGCCAGGGGAAAGTTGGCAACCTAATTTTCCCCCAATTAATGGCAGAAATGCCAACTTTCTTTGCTGACACAGTTGGCCAAATTTTTGAAGAAACCTGTGTTAGTGAGAAAAGTTGGCATTTCTGTCTTTTAGTGGGGTAAATTAGGTTGCCAACTTTCCTCCGGCGTGCCAACGTAACCCCGTAGGCGTTCTTCGTAATTTACTTAAATTTCTCTTTTAATAAATTGTTCCACAGGTAGTCCTGACATCGGCCACCCATCTCTACTTTGACCACCTGCAAGAACCGGACCCCGAAGAGAGAGGCCTGTACTGGGCCACAAGATTCATCGATCTGCGAAAGGTCTTCAACTTCATGCCGGAGGACTTCTGGGCCAACATGGACGAAGACAAGAACGGCCTTCGCATGGACAGAGATGTCGTCTGTAAAGAGGGGAGCGACAGAACATGCACGCCTCTGGAGAAGCCCAGGAATATCATTGGTAATGTAGCAAAAATTATAAATCAAGTAGTTGATTAACGTTTTCTAAATGTAAATGTAGGATTTTTATAGTTCATTACACCGACAAAGTCAGTCTGAACAGACTTTACAATTACACCCTTGGCAGGCCTGTTCAAGCCTGAACCTTTCTCAGCTCCCCGAAATGTATGCTGCCAGGCAGCCGTTTCCATAGCATACAATACTAATTAAATCACTCTACAATCGCCGTCACTGACTATAGCCAAGTAACCACTTATACCCAGGTGAAGTGAAGCAAAGGGTTGTCTGAGATGATGATTATAGATGTTCATTTAAATATCACAAATGACAGATCAGAAATACCTTTTTATCCTGTTGCCTTCCTATTTTTCCCTTCCTTTTTCATTTCCCCCTCTTCCTTCTTTCTTCCCCTCTTCCTTCTCCTGTTTCTTCCTTTTCCCTTACCTTCCCTCTCCCTGTTTCTTCCTTCTCCTTTCCCCTTCTTTCTCGTCATTTTCGTAAATTAATACACACACTATTTTTTTTTAGGAATGGAAGGAGCCCTCTGGGGAGAAACAGTGCGAACCGTCGACCAACTTCATCACATGATCATTCTGCGTCTGCTCGCATTTGCCGAACGTTCTTGGCACAGGGCATCATGGGAAACCATGGCAGATCGTGAAAAAAGAGAATTCCAGCAAAAAATGGACTGGACACAATTTGTGAACCACCTCGGCTACAAAGTTTTGCCTCAACTCGAACACGAGGGATTTGCATACTACCTGCCACTACCCGGTGCTAAGTATGTATGATTACTTATTTCCAATGGAGATTTCATGATTTATCGAAGCACAGTAGACCCCATTTTAGCTGTGTAACTCCTCGAACTCCATGAAGTCCCAAAACTCCCTGTATGTCCCACCCCCCCCCACTAACTCCCACTAACTGCTGCTTACTCCCATAACTCCCGTAACTCCTACAAACTCCCATAATTCAGACTTACACTGGGTGCCAAATGATTACACAAGTAGTTTTTTTTAATGATATCTCAAAAACAACTTGGGGTTATTATAGTCTCGAAAAATATTTAATGCCTTTGAGTCTGAATTTAATTAGTCCTTTTCTAATTTCAGTTTGTTGGTAATGATCTATGATTCCTTTCATAATTGTCTAAATTAAATGTGTATTTGAACTTTTGTAATTTACTTTTTGCAGAGAGGATCACGGCAGATGGAAAGTGAACACAGGTATTCCAAATCACTTTGTCCAGTACAGTACTGATGGTGGCGTCACCTGGCAGGATGCCATTAAAGGAATAGAGCTCTCAATCAACGGGCCTTTCAAATTAGCAACGAGGTGAGTGCTGAGGGAGATATTAGTTTCGACTTTAAATTTGTATTTCAAATCTGTTCTGGCATATGAACTATAGATTAGAAGTAGGCTATGTTTACTGTCTAAATCAGTGACATGAAATCATCATCACTCCAATTTAGTGAATACAGGTTGCTGAATATTAATGAAATTTTGCAAGTTGGAGGTGATACCGGGCAGGTGGAATTTGTAGTTGAACAACTAGTTGATGTACCTTTATAATTTTAATGTTTGTCATTTCTTGTAAATTGGTACTTCTTTTTCTAAGGTTCTAATAGTAACTTCTTAATTGACCAACTTTAAATTCCCGAAACTTTTTTTTTCAGGTCGTTTGATGGAAAAAGAAGAAGTCGTCCAATAGATATTCCTGGCGTGACTAAAACGTAACTTTAGCAAACTTTGAACCAGTTTTTCACTTGTGAGGAGTTACTTCGCTATTGGCTGTCATTATAATGCCAAGTTCTCAACAACGAACAATATTTGTGATATTCGCACTGCACTGTACGATGCTGAATTGAACAAGTGCCCTTTTAAAATGTTGGTAATTTATGACTCTTCAAAGACCGTACATTAAGAGATGGTGTCCTAGACACATCCAATTATATGCAAAATGACACTTGACTAACCATGTAAGCTTTATTTCTGAACTTACAAAGTTCATTCTGAATGGTTTTCATTTCACAGAAGTCTGGTGTTTTGACTCACTAGGGCCTTTTGCCCATCTGCTATGGGTTTCTTCACTAATTTTTCTCAGCCGTCTGTCTTATGACTTAACTTCGGACAGTCACGTGACCATTAAAACTTAAAAGACAGTTGAACTAACCCCTAGAGATGCTAAATCTCTTGGTGACTGAAATAAAACTCTTTTTTTCGTATGGGACTCGGTAATTTGACTACTGTGAATTTTCAATTTTTGTTATTGCTTATGTGAATCATGTGTACACCATAAATTTTCATGGAAAATGCAATCTTTTTATGCATAAAATGATCATAGAATTATGAATAAAATACTTTTTGTGAGAAAAAAAAGTTTATTCTCATTAAAATAAGGTTACAAATGTGTGATATATTAGTAACATTTTGACTATCTCAGCAACTTAATAACAGGGGAGTTCAAGCAGTTCTCATCGGTTTCTATACTACTTTTGTGAGAAATAAATTGGGGTAAAATCTCAGGCCTTCTATAGATTCATCTCTGCATACGCCACCAACTTTCTCAGCTAGCAGTAATCTGAAAGGAAAAAGAAGTAAGAATCAGAAATTGTTTTATTGGTTAAAAACAATTGCAATGAAAATGTAACTGGGACAGATTTTGGAAGTATTTTAGTCTTTTGTCTTGGTGTAGGGAATACTTGTCAGAATTTGCAAACGCTCATACTGTATTGAATTTTAAAACATCAAATAAATTCACCAAGTCTCTCATGTCTTTCAGATAGGAGCTAAAATCTAAATTACACCAGATTCTCAGCTAAATTCCAAATGGAATAATTCTCCAATTTTTCCAACATTGAAATGACATTCGATAATTAGACTAGCAGGGCTAGTCTTTAGGGATACTAGGTGTCGTCCAGTTCCGAGTCTACCATCTCCATGGCAACCACAGTAGTAGTACTGTCTATTTACACAAGGTGGCTACACTTTCTTCTTCTTCTTATTGGGAGTTCTCTCCTGTGTTTTGGAGCTCCCCTATTGATAGTTATGATATGGTCAATGATGTCAATCAATGTTAGTCAGTGATGTCAGCCGGGATATCAACCAGTGATGTCAGCCACTGATGTCAGACGGTGATGTCAGCCACTGATGTCAGCCAGTGATGTCAACCAGTGATGTCAGCCAGTGATGTCAGCCGGTGATGTCAGACGGTGATGTCAGCCACTGATGTCAGCCGGTGATGTCAACCAGTGATGTCAGCCACTGATGTCAGCCGGTGATGTCAACCAGTGATGTCAGTCACTGATGTCAGCCACTGATGTCAGCCACTGTTGTCAACCAGTGATGTCAGCCACTGATGTCAGTCGGTGATGTCAGCCACTGATGTCAGCCGGTGATGTCAACCAGTGATGTCAGCCAGTGATGTCAACCAGTGATGTCAGCCTCTGATGTCAGCCGGTGATGTCAGTCGGTGATGTCAGCCGGTGATGTCAGCCACTGATGTCAACCAGTGATGTCAGCCGGTGATGTCAGCCACTGATGTCAGGCGGTGATGTCAGCCGTTGATGTCAACCAGTGATGTCAGCCAGAGATGTCAGCCACTGATGTCAGCCGCTGATGTCAGCCGCTGATGTCAACCAGTGATGTCAGCCGGTGATGTCAGCCACTGATGTCAGCCGGTGATGTCAACCAGTGATGTCAACCAGTGATGTCAGCCGGTGATGTCAGCCACTGATGTCAGCCGGTGATGTCAGCCACTGATGTCAACCAGTGATGTCAGCCGGTGATGTCAGCCACTGATGTCAGCCAGTGATGTCAGCCAGTGATGTCAGCCGGTGATGTCAGCCACTGATGTTAGTTGGTGATGTCAGCCAGTCATGTCACCCGGTGATTTCAGCTGGTGATGTCAGCTGATGATGTCAGCCATTGATATCAGCCAGTGATGTAACCCGGTTATGTCAGCCGGTGATGTCAGCCGGTGATGTCAGCCGGTGATGTCAGCCATTGATGTCAGCCACGGATGTCAGCTACTGATGTCAGCCACTGATGTCAGCCAATGATGTCAGCCACTGATGTCAGCTGGTTATATGATGATGTCAGCTGATGAAGTCTGCCAATGATGTCAGCCGGTGATGTTAGCCGATGATGTCAGCCAGTAATGTCAGTCAGTGATGAGGTGAACAAACTGCTGATCGACCCCTGCTAGTCTTGCTTATGGAAATATGCTCCCGTCTAATTTCTGAAGTACCGGGTACAAGTATTTCCAACTTAAACAACTGGGTAGGCTTAGTTTTCATTGCTCAGAGGTCTATACCATGGGGCTCAATCTCTACTTAGACCCACTGGAGCTTCCACTCATCTCTTAGGCTTCCGGCGTTACATGATTAGTGACTACTGAATTCTTTTAACCTCTCAAACCCAGAACTTCGCATGACTTGACCCTGGGCAGTGAATTAAAATACTGATCTTATTTATGCAATGAAACTCATTAAAAACATTATGCTTACCTCTCTTTACATAAAACAACGGATACTCCAACTTTACGAGACAGTTCATCGGCTGTCAATGAGCCTTTCTCTTCAACCTTGAAAAATATAAAATATTTTTTATCATGAAGAAATGTATACATTTGTATAAGAATCTGAAAATTACACATTTATAGACCTATGTAAGTTAGCTTCAGAATTGAAAGAGGCGCAAAATGACAATATTGATCAAATGATTTTAAAATAATTATAACTTACAGATGCAGTTGTTTGGGTGATCACTTCTTCCTCGTTGTGCGATTGAAGCTGTAAAACCATCACCCCCGTCTCAAAAATTCTTAACCTGAAAATTACACATTGAAAAATCTAGTTATGTAACTTTAGACAGGGAAAATTGCATATAAAAACAGTCTTTCAAATACCAAAGTCCTAAAATCTATGAGGAATATTTTTTCGCTTTATAAAATAAATTTATTATTAATTTATAATTATAGACAAATTCCTTTAAGATCCCAAAGTCGACTACATAAAGTTGAATATTTCTTGCGAAGGATAAATACCTTGTAGGAAGTCCCATCCTTTCCATTACTTTGCAGGCATTGACTAAATCTTCTGGTGAAAGTAACTGAAAAATAGAAACAAAACGTGAGTTACACTCACTGATACAGTGAAATAAATAAACCAGATGTTCTTAAATTATAATGCAGTATTACATAATCTATGATGCATAGATTGTTATTCATATTTGAACACTGACCTCCATTCCTCTGGCTCTGTTGACTCGACAATAAACGTCGGTCAAAGTCATCATTCCCCCGCTGTCCTGCAACCAAGGAAAACATTTTATAGGACTAAGCAGGCAGACCGTAAAACGGGGTAAAGTTGGCAATACGGGGAAAGTTGGCCGGCTATTTTAACCCACTTAATGGAAGAAATGCCAACTTTCCTCGCAGTCACAGGTGGTAAATTTACCAAAGAAACCTGTGAAAGTCAGAAATGGCTTGCCAACTTTCCCCTGTATTGTCAACTTTACCCAGTTTTACGGTACATAATATTTCATTTAAATTTCTGAATAGACATTTAGGCAGATATAAAAAATTGTGGCAATGATATATTTTGCAGTTGGGGAAATCAACCCATTGGTTGTTGGCAATCTTGTTTAGAAACTGAATGAAAATTGATTATTTGTTTGATTTATAAATCTACCAATTTTGAAAGATTATGCAGCAGACTCACCTGTAAAGCAGGCTCCAGCATTGAACTAATCTGACGAGCTAATTCCTTGAAGTATTTGTCTCCAGATCCGTGGGTCTCCCTTGTCACTGGGTCAGATATTCCCAGGCTGAGTAAATACGACTTAAATCTGATAGTCTGAAAAAGAAAATTAAACATATTTTCAGATATTGTCAAATCATATATAAATTAATCACAAAATGTTCTGAAAAATTGACAACCTTCCAAAACACAAAATGACATAATTTTGAAGAAATAAAATTATTATCTAGGCCTACACATAGGTGATGTAAAATATTCATTTATGAAAAAGGATAAAGTTTAGTAACCTTCGCTACACCAAAATTAAAATAACAAATATGTTATCTTTTTTTCTCAAAGTTCGGTGAGGCCAGACATAAGGCCAGACATAATTGATCTTTAGCTTCTTAGATTGACCAACTCAACAGATTTTCAGCTGACTAAGAAAAAAGAAGCTTACCCATGATTTTATTTAATAATGACAAATAAAAAATTGAGATTGCAGTTTTTTTTTGTCCTGAGAAAAATGCCCCTAGAATCTAAAAATCAATAATGTCTGACCAAATTTGGAGTTAAATTAAAGCATTACTCACTTCATCTTCTGTAATATCACCCTGTTTCTCTTTGATTCTGTTAGAAATATTTTTTGACAAGTTCACCATGTCTTTGGCCTGAAAGAAACAAAATCATGAACCATTAAATATTTGACAGTTGATTCAATTCTTGTAAAATTTATAAAAACTTTATACTAGTATTTCCTATTGCTCAATTTAAGTTAGAAATTGTGCTATTCTTCAATCTTCACCAATACATACTTTTCCCATTAATTTACTTAGATCTTGGAAGGCAACTGAAATGCTTTGGTCAGTTTCTTTGTGTTTTGCGTGGATATTTCTTTCTATTCCAGTGATTCCTGAGTGAAATTTCTTCGATGCTGTCTGCAATTAGAGATAATTAGGAACATATAATTGATATAAATTTACAGGAAGAGAAAATAAGTGGCAGATGTCGATAACAGACCTATTTCACAATGTAGTCAGGGCATAGAAGGGCTTCAAATGATGCTTGAAAAAAGTGGCATTGATTCATATTTATTGGAGGGGGGTGGATATTTGCCAATTTACAAAATTTATTATATTAAATAGCAATTTACAAAAAAAAAACATTTTTGGGGCAGATAATATCCCTGCAATCCCTCCTGGATCAATGCCCATGTAAGCCATGCTTGAGGATATCATCAAGTTACCATCTACTAACTGACTTGTACATTTAACAACAAATAATTTCTTTAAGCTGTTTTAAAGATATCTTTTGAATAAACTTACAGCTTGTTTAACAGGAGAGGGCACTTGGTTAACCCACATCTGCCTTTGAAGAGTGTCTTGCAGATTTCTGTTGAACTACAAAAGAAATTCTAGAGCATCACAATTTATTCATAGTCTTGTTTCCAATTTATCTAATTTTTTATAGGAAATAATTCTTGTAACATAGGGCTGCACAATAAGTTTATAACCTACCTCTGTTTCTCCCCCATCTTTGAACGATAATTTGACATGATTATTTGGACTCTTGGAGACAGGGCCGGGAGGCTTGTAGGTTGGTGCTTGGCTCAAGTGCAATATAATTTTAGAACTGAAATTTAAAAGAGTAAAAAATTATCATGAAACACTTTTGTGTTACTACAGGGGAACAAGAAGTGCAACGAAATGACAATGTGTTCAAGTGGCTTTGCCACGTCACAAATTTTCACACTTGGCTGAACAAATTCTGTGTATCACACTTCAAGAGTATTCCTATGAATTTGAGACAACACCTTCTTATACAATAATGAAATGATTATGTTATGCTTAGAAGCAACTGTCATCAACAATTGATACATACTGCACACACCTGCTAGATGTTTATTGAGGGGGGGAGGCATCTATTTTTTTTTTATATCTGATCATTCAAATTGATAGGTCTTGGGAACTAATGACTTGAAATAATATAAATATATACATTTATTTAAATAATTGGTCATATTACTGAAAGTTTAGCCTTTGTAGCCATAATTTCAGTGCTCCCAAATTTTTATCTGGCGGAAGTTGCGGAACCCCACCCCCCCTCTTATCCCCCAAAAAAGTCTACTTGTGGTTCACCCAGATGCACAACTTCCATGTGTGAGTGAGTGATTGGAGCTTTATCCTGTATTTGTGCACTCTAGTAAGAAATTAGGGCATGTGACACAGCAAAGGGGTGAAAGATATATTTGAAACTACTGCAAAAAGGAAAGTCCAGTTGACTTGTCCAGAGTTGGGATCAAACCTGGGACCCATCGATTGGAAGCACAGGGCACTATCACCTCAGGTCACCACCTATTCATACTGTTATTACTGGGCAAGAGGAATAGGTATTAGGTAATAAACTTCATTTCGAAAACATATTCTTTAAAGTTAAAATTAATTATGATCAGGAAAAATTTATTTGGTAAAACGTATAGACAAAGTTGCCGTACACATAAATTAGGAAATGGTTGTGTCCTATTTTGGTGTGCTCTTGTAAAATAACACTTCTCTAAATTCCTAAATCTTTTGAGATTTGTCCCATGAAGGGGATGCAATTGACAGCTATGATGAGTGGTGTCCTTCAATATATACTTTAGGTGGAGACCATTAGATTCCAAGTGGGAAGGCTCAGAGTTTTCCTAAACAGCTAAATGAAACATGATATTTTTCACTGTAAAACGCCGGTAAAAAAATATTTGTTTCTAATCCAAGCAACACCCTTTTCAAAGAAACACTCTACCATAAATTATTTATTTCAAGATTGCCCAGAAAGAATTTATTTATTTCACAAAACTAGGCATGAAATTACTTATTACAGAAACCTCCAACTTCCAAGCCCCCCTCCCCCACAGAATTCTCATGGTAGCCAACTTGTATATCCATCCATTGTCTACTAAAAAGGTGTTGCTCCAAACACTTATGGATTAAGGTCTTCAACTTCGGAAATATTTACACTCAGTGTTCACTGGGGCATTGAAAAATTGCTTGTCACAAGACCACTTGAGCAACAAACCACATGGTCATTTCGTTGCACTTCTTGTTCCCCTGTAGTAATATTATGGTATAATCAAGTAATATTGCATCTTCACAAAATCTATGGATAAATGAAAGTTCTAGGCCTAATTAGAATTAATTCCTAAGTACCTTTCTTAAGGTTGAAAAAATGAGGAGAAAAAAAAAGGTCGGCAAAATTTATAAAATGTAAAGCTTGCAATTCAAGCCAGATTTATGGGTATGCACCCACATTCACTGATATTAGCCACTGTCAAATGCTGCAGTGCAACACAATTTTATCTAGGAAAAAATAACTACAGTTTGTCTCATCTAGCATGTGAACTTGAATTTGGCACATTTTCTGTGGGCTGTGAAAATGTAATGCATGATACAGAAGCTATGTAAATGTTTACCTTCACAAGAACTAAGTCGGAAGTGGCGCTGCAGTGCAATTTTTTGTGACGTCACGGCAATTTAGGCCATTGTTATGGTTGCATCAGTCATGTCAACAAGTGTGAATGTGCTGCCGTCATCAAAAATTGCCAAAAATCGGCAAAAAACGACCCCAAAACATCACGAAAATGTGATATTAGTATTGCAAAATGGCTAATCTACGCACAGGTAGGTGTATTTCTGATGTGGGACTTCTTGAAGCTGAGGAATCAGGCCAAACACCAGTTCGCATGTTGGATGAGACAAACTGTAATTTGACAGCTTTTGACTATGTTGGGGAATGCATTTCTACTAACCTTCTGTGAAAACTAGAGGGTTCCTCTTCAGTTAAAACCACACAACTTAAGTGCAGAGACAGGATGCATCTCTGAAAATAAACCAATTATGAAAGTGTATTTGCATATCATGCACATCAAAATCCTTATAGAGTAATTGAATAATTTCAAAGCTTTTCAACTGCAAATAAACATAGGCCAGCTGATGTCATGAGAGTTTTAGTGAAGGTAATGGAGTGGCTAGTAAGTAGTGAACATTTATATTTATGGTGTATGTATAATGTAAAACTGAAACCTCACTGAAGACATTGAACTTAGAAGTTGAATGAGGACAGTGAAGTTCCCATTCTGAACATGTTATACCTGGTCTTTGGGATGTCTCCAGATCAATCTGTGAGAAGTTAGCTGTAGTTTTCCTTGCTCAAAATGTGTCTGAAATAAAAAATATTAGAGTTTTAGAAGAAAGGAACACTAGAAACTAGTAGAATCAGAAATAACTGAGATTTAAATCATTTATCAGAATTTTGGCATAATCCTGAAATAAGCCCCGGCGGGGCTTATTTAGGGGCTATATACTACTCCCTAAATAAGCCCCTCTCCAATGATAGGCCAATGCTATTTCTCCATAGAGCGGGGCCTATTTCAGGAGTATATATGGTAGTCCCGAAATAGGCCCCGCCCTATGGAGCTTTAGCATTGTAGAATGGCAAAACGGGGCCTAATTCGGGATTACATACAATCGCCGCCGCGGAAAAACCATGCAATTACGGCCGAAAATTTCAATCAAGATTAGAATTGGTAAAGCTGAGTTATTCAATTGTCATTTAGGTTGTCAGGTACCTCTTCCTAATTATGTTGTTTCAGCGCCTGATTGCTTTCAATGTTTGATTGATGTTGGAAGTGCCAATGTGTAATCAGCTGATAATTGGTATTGAACTGTCAACCCTCAAGGTCTAATTGGTATTGAAGTGTCAGTCTGATCACTCTGATGTAGAAGTACAATTAATAAATGAAGTTAATGAACTGTATTAAAAATTGCTTTTAGGAAATATTCTCGATTTCTGATTTAAGTACCTGCTTCAATTGAATTGATGTCACTATCTCTAAATAAATTTAACTATGCAATTAAAACACTTGTAAGTCTATGGTATTTTTCAATACAGCTTTTATAGAACTTATTGAGCAACCAAAACTACTGTTTACATTCAAACATACTGCCATTGCTCAACTTAAAGACATTCAGTTGTTGAGAGGAGGCTATCTCTGGAGGGCTTTTAAGAATGGAACAATTAAATGCTAATTGAGATTCATTCTGGCTAAATTCAGTTTTAACTGATGCAGCTCATTCCGTAATTAAATCCATAGTTATAGATGAAGTTATTATACTGGTCCATCACCAGAGAATGACCACATCGATGGGAACTGGCCCATCACTGGAGACTGGCCCCATCACCAGAGACTGGCCCCATCACCAGAGACTGGTCCATCACTGGAGACTGGCCCAATCACTGGGACTGGCCCATCACTGGAGACTGGCCCCGTCACCAGAGACTGGCCCCATCACCAGAGACTGGTCCATCACTGGAGACTGGCCCAATCACTGGGACTGGCCCATCACTGGAGACTGGCCCCGTCACCAGAGACTGGCCCCATCACCAGAGACTGGTCCATCACTGGAGACTGGCCCAATCACTGGGACTGGCCCATCACTGGAGACTGGCCCCGTCACCAGAGACTGGCCCCATCACCAGAGACTGGTCCATCACTGGAGACTGGCCCAATCACTGGGACTGGCCCATCACTGGAGACTGGCCCCGTCACCAGAGACTGGTCCATCACTGGAGACTGGCCCCATCACCAGAGACTGGTCCATCACTGAAAACTGGCCCCATCACCAGAGACTGGCCCTATCACCAGAGACTGGTCATTCACTGGAGATTGGCCCCGTCACCTGAGACTGGCCCCGTCACCAGAGACCGGCCCCGTTACCATACACTGTTATCAATGATGTCATAATACCTTATGATGTCATACTGATGATGTCATAGTACTCTATGATGTCATACTGATGATGTCACAATGCAATATCTGTGACATCACTAACCTTTACTTACGTACCCCCAAAAAATCTATACCCCATTTTTAACTCTCACCCCATCAAATATATCGCCCTCTTTAAGACACTAGGGGGGAGTTTCCCCCCAAAACAAGTTAAGATTGAAATTATAAGTAAAAAAAAAAAAAAAAAATTGGAACTGGCCAATATAGTATGGGACGCTCCTATATAGTAGTCCTGAAATAGGCCCTGTTTTGGCAATTTCCAATGCTAATTTGCCATTGAGCGGGGCTTATTTCAGGAGTATATATATATAGTCCTGAAATAAGCCCCGTTTTGTACATTTCCAATGCTAATTTGCCATTGGGCGGGGCCTATTTGTAGAGAGGTTTCATGAATGCAAAAATATTCTTTATTAATTAACTGATGCACCTCATTCCGTCATTAAAATGAAAGTACCAGTGATGTCATAAAGCCCTATGATGTCATTCTGATGATGTCACAATGCAATATCTGTGACGTCACTAACCTTTAGTTACGTACCCCCAAAAAATCTATACCCCATTTTTAACTCTCACCCCATCAAATATATCGCCCTCTTTAAGACACTAGGGGGGAGTTTCCCCCCAAAACAAGTTAAGATTGAAATTATAAGTAAAATTTAAAAAAAATAATTGGAACTGGCCAATATAGTATGGGACGCACCTATATAGTAGTCCTGAAATAGGCCCCGTTTTGGCCATTTCCAATGCTAATTTGCCATTGGGAGGGGCTTATTTCAGGACTACTATATAGAGAGAGACGGTTAGCAAAAGGTACTTTTTCTCCAAATATAAGGAGCCTTTAATAACGGAATGAGCTGCATTTCATAAAATGAACATTCTTGGAAGAATATATTCTGAGCCAACTTTTTTTTCGTGTTTAAAGTCCATTTTGAAAGTAAAATTCCCTTTATAGTAGTCCTGGAATAGGCCCCTTTTTGGCCATTTCCAATGCTAATTTGCCATTGGGAGGGGCTTATTTCAGGACTACTATATGGAGAGAGACGGTTAGCAAAAGGTACTTTTTCTCCAAATATAAGGAGCCTTTAATAACGGAATGAGCTGCATTTCATAAAATGAACATTCTTGGAAGAATATATTCTGAGCCAACTTTTTTTTTTCATGTTTAAAGTCCATTTTGAAAGTAAAATTCCCTTTATAGTAGTCCTGGAATAGGCCCCTTTTTGGCCATTTCCAATGCTAATTTGCCATTGGGAGGGGCTTATTTCAGGACTACAATATACAGATTTTTTGGGGCAAAATGCATGCTTTGTTGGAAACGCAATGAGCTGTATCATGTGTATTGAATGAATATGGAACATTCCCAACTGAAAGATATTCAATTAACAGTCGCTTTATACACTAGTCCTGGAATAAGCCCCTGCGGGGCTCAATTCAGGATTATGCCAGAATTTTGAGAAGGGAAGTCAACAACTGTCAAGTGCAATTACACTGATTAAACAATGACAGGGGTTTGCACAGTTAATTGGGGTGCTTCCATTAATACTACAATACCTTAGTTTCCCCATCGTACAGTTTGACACCTGTTTGCTGACAGACTAACTGCTCATCGGGTGAAAATGATCCATCAGCCCAAGAAAACCTGTCCATACTTTGACAGCTCTGACCTACTTCTGCGGGGTTAAAAAATAAAGTAAAAAAGATAATTATCTAACTCATTTACCAAATATAAAATACGAAGAATAACCCAATGACCCTATTAAAAATTTTGATTGTCATCTTATTGATTTTTAAGCTGGTTTAATTAATTTAGAGAGAAAAAGGTGAATTTTAATTTGGACCAATCAGAACGCCAGAAAATCTCCAAGTTGGTGCGGAGGAGACGTTGACCTTCAGTCCTTCAAAACACGACCGGTGAAGAGGCACAAAAAGTCAGTCCAACATGTTGCAGAGAATTGCTCCCGTTTCCAGGAGCTTGTTGAGAGTACAAGGTAATGTATGACAGGTTTTGGTGCAAAAATTGTGGAGATAAAGTGCCCAGATCGTCCAAGTGAGCTGTGTGAAAATTGTCTTTGCCCTCATGGCTGTCTGCTACAAATGACATTTTTCCCCCAAACTCAGAAATTCAGAATTATGCAACAGTGTGTGATCTGCTGTGCTCAGTTTCCATAGAGATCATAAACATTTAAGGATGTTTGTTAAGATTAATTTTAGATTTTAAGTTGAAAAATAACTTGAGTACATGACATTTGGCATGATTTGCCATTGATTTTGACATTGCCATTGGCATTGCATTTATAATAGCATTGGCTGAACAATTAAATTTGCTTCCAATTGGTGAATGAATAAGCAATTTAAAATATCAAATGTATGTCTCATTTGTCATTGGAATTTAGGGATGGACACCGGTTCACGGTTTATCGATCATGCCGGTTCTTTCTGGCGTTTTGATAACCGAATTCGATGTTAAACACTTTCGGTTCGGTGCAATTCTACCCTCTACATGCCTAATTTCCATGTAAACAAGTCAAAGACGACTTTTTTTTGCCAAGAAATGCGTGAAATCGTGAAAAAACCATTAACGGACCTTCACCCAGGTTGCAGCCCACAGAGGACAGCTGAAAACCCGGACCAAATTATTCGTTTCCCTTGTGGATTTTGCCGAAAAATGCACTAAATTGCGGGTTCGGGCTGAATTTGCGGATCGCGATACGAACCAAAAAAACTTATCTACAGTACGTATCTTATCGAATTTGGCAAACGGTCTCCATCCCTATTGGAATTCATTCAATTTCAATGTCGATCATCTGCACCTGCCGTGGCGGCTCGGTGCAAGCTTAATAATGTATTAAAGAGATGGACTTTCACGGACACCACATCCATTACGGAGTTGGCATCACTTGTATAACCCTCTCGCTCAAAGACCCTGCTAAATCAGGCCATCCTGTCATCTGATAAAACACATAATAGTTTCTTAACTGCAAAGACACAGGCTGGCAGCTAGGAATGTCATCGATAAGGATTTCTTGCCGATACAATTATCGACAGCAAACTTATCGATATTCGATATGTATCGACAACTTCAAACCTTGAGTAGTCATCGCACTTCAGCACAGCCTTCAGTGAATAAATCAAACACGCCCACAAAGCTGGCCAATGAACAGGTTTTCACACGTTATGCAAATGAGGCCGATTTGGTTGTTCCGCACGTTCCCGCAAGGGTTAGAGGTGTCATTCTTACACGAGTAGATAGATCTCTCTGAGACCTTCAAAATGACATGTCATACATCTCTGAGAAGTTAATAGTTGCTTCGCAAATTGCCGGTAAAGATTTGAAGTGAATAGAAATACTGCTCGCTGATTGGCTGTGACGCAGAATCTTATGATAATGTTTGATGAGAGAGTGAATCTTCAAGGGTCTCTGGGTGAGTCATCGAAGAAAGCTCATAAATTTTAGTGCAGGAGGACAGATATGGCTTCTAAATTGCTATTTAATAGATATTTTAATCTTATTTCTTTCGTCAATACTCTGCCTTGCGCTCTTCTCTTATTGATAGGAACAGTGCCTAATTGTGAATCCAGTGACATGCGTGATAGCGGAATGTTACAATAGCAGCTAAAAACAGTGAAAAAATTGGTATTGATATGTAACGAAAAGGTGAACTCTCTTATTGATACGTATCGATCCAAGTTACCGAAGCATCGATTATTGCCTTATCGATGACATTCCTACTGGCAGCTGCTGTTGATATACAACCCCTCAGCTCAGGTCTGTTAAGAGGATGCAGTTGTCTATCAGTTTTCTCGTCAAAGCCACAAGCAGGAGCGATGATTTGCACAATCAGCAAGGCTCGAAATTATCCCACATTTTCGCACAGACCCTTTAAGTACTGATGTAACAGTGATGTTTTGGATAAAGTCATTAATATTTACTAATTTAAAATTCTTCAATATTGGTTTACATTTTACAGTCCCTAAAACATTTTGACCCTGCTGGTTGATCGCAATGGTAATCCTATGTAATAATTCTTCTTCAGCTGCTGCCCCAACTCGCCGTTTCGCCCACGGGTTCAAGCCAGAAGTAGAGGTCGTGCAAGAACACAAGTCGGGCATTTCAGCCATTCCCATTCCAGCTGGATCCTGGTCAGAAAACTACGCCAAGAGAAATGCCAAATGGAACATGTGTATCCTCGCTGGAGCTGCTTTCCTCGTAGTAACCAATGTAGCAGTAAGTATTGAGTATAAGAAGTGGGGGATTCGCTTTGTACAGAGGCTTGGGATGTGGTTTAGTGACCCCATGTATCTTGGCCATTTTACTTAAACAAAATTGAATTCCCTGTCCCCCATTCCCCCACATCCACAGCCTCAGTACAGGATCTCTAGAGCGTCAAAGAAAATAAATTAAAGAGTCAGTGAACAGTTGACCTTTCATTGCCTTTGAACTTTCTTTGCTTGTCCGTACAATATGAATAGGCCTAGTCCTGTTATTAAAATGTTGTGAAGTGTGGGGTATGACATTATGTGGTCATGGTCAACTTTTTGTGTATTGCTAAATTACTACTTAAAATTAGCCCAAATAACTACAGTATTTGTCAAATTGACTCTGAAATTATGAAAGACAATGTTTTTTTTTTCACAATAACATCCTGAAGTTATGCCTACTGTATCAATGTATTCAATACTGTGACGTTGTTGTCCTTTTCAGATGTGGCAACAAGGAATCTGGGATTTGAATGAGTCACCTCCCATGAAGAACAAGAATTAAAAGAATTTAGTTTATTTATCAAACTTAGATCATGTTACATTTTGTCTCACAAGGACTGGAAGGTCAACCAAAACTTGGGAAATATTCTTGTAGTTGGAAATGGAATTGTAACATCTTTCACCATCACTGGCATGTACAATAAAACATTGATATTAGAATTATTGCTTGTGGTGCTTTCTTAATAAGTTAATAATATTAGATTAAATAGGATTGTAGATTCCATAAATTTGTGGCCCTTTGGTTAGGGCTTTCAGGCCTATCCTGAGAGTTGGTTCAGACTTTTAAGAATGTCAATTTTAAAGAGGCTGTTGATGTATTTTGAAGGTCATGGACTCCTGGGTTCAGTCCTCAGTTTTCAAAGCAAATGGGTAGAAAATTATTTCCTTCTCAGTTTAGGGCGTGTGCTTCAGGTCGACCCCAGGAACTCTATGCCAATAGCATGTGCACCACGCTATGCTGAGGCAACTAAAAATCTCCATCAGGTCTGTCTCGGACTCAACTGTATGTGCCGAAATGGCTTCTGAACCAGGTATAAGGAGATGAGTCCTATTACATCTGACGCACGGACATCTTGAATGAGATAGAATTTTTCGACCTAAGCGCAGAACATAAAATATGCCAAAAAAATCTTCCCTTATCGATGCATAAAGTACTCCTACATTAACAGCAGCTTATAAAGTAATGCCCTAACCAAAGAGCATCTTCGAAGATTTTAAGTCAAATATCCCATAAGGTATCGGACAATCTGCAAATATAGTTTGATAGAGCACACATTGCCACACAAGTAAGGAATAGGTTGTTGATTCATTTATTAACATGTAACAATTTTTTTGAAAAAAATATTTCAATTTCCTAACAACTTCATTTCACAAATTTTACAATTCATTATTGTATCGTCTGGTACATACAAGTGATTAGCAGTCTTCTCCATTTCACGTAAGAAGACTCGCATTGAATAAATAAATTTTTTAAAAGAAAAAAAGTTACTTTCGAAATTAAATAAGCTACCTTGTGAAATAGTTTATATTATATAAGCACCTGAAGTACTTTGAGTATAACAAATGACGTATGTAAATAAATAAAACATGCACAATTAGTCAATTATACCTAGAGAAGTATACTAAATCGATTGAGAGATCTTTTATATCATTTCCACAAAATTATGATTTTGTGAATAAATGGTGACATATCATCAAATGGAAATTCATATTCAATCATTTGATGTGAAAGCTAACAACCGCTCAAATGTAAGAATGATTTACATTTTCAAATAAAATATTATCAATTAAGTTATGGCACACCTTTTCAATTAAATTTAGTAGGGGATACCAAATGACACATCACGAAACAAAATCTGAAAACAGTGTCACATATTGTATTTTTAGTCTTTGACATACTGCCTTCACTAACAAAAAAGTCATAAACGATATTTATTGATAATTCCCTGATTACCAAAATTGCACAATATTTATCCAGTGCTGTGCACAGAAAAAACTGTAATTCATCAAATGCATTGAATATGGCATCATAATTAAGTATTTTGATTTCATGAAGCCTCTGCTGCCTTCTTGCCTTCATACAGATTGAATAGTTTGGCAATTTCTGAAACTTCATCTTCATGTACATTTTCTTTTAATACCTGGAAAGATAGACATTATTGAATTGAATGAAAAAAGAGATAAAATGTCCCCCCATACACATAGTTTTTTAGGGTAAATTGAGATAAATAGAGAAAGTATTTAGGGAAAATTGAGATAAATAGAGAAGTTTATAGGGAAAATTGAGATAAATAGAGAAAGTTTATAGGGAAAATTGAGATAAAGAGAGAAAGTATTTAGGAAAGTTGAGATAAATAGAGAAAGTTTTTAGGGAAAGTTGAGATAAATAGAGAAAGTTTTTAGGGAAAGTTAAGATAAATAGAGAAAGTTTTTAGGGAAAATTGCGATAAATAGAGAAAGTTTTTAAGGGAAAGTCGAGATAAATAGAGAAAGTTTTTAGGGAAAATTGTTAGATTAGCTGAGTTTTAGGGAAATTGAGATAAATAGAGAAAGTATTTAGGGAAAATTGAGATAAATAGAGAAAGTTTTTAGGGAAAATTGAGATAAATAGAGAAAGTTTATAGGGAAAATTGAGATAAATAGAGAAAATTTTTAGGGAAAGTTAAGATAAATAGAGAAAGTTTTCAGGGTAAGTTGAGATAAATAGAGAAAGTTTTTAGGGAAAGCTAAGATAAATAGAGAAAGTTTTCACGAAAGACATGTCACATCACATATGAGTGATAAGACCATTAGACACTGGCAAGTGCAACAATATTATAATTTATAAGTTTTGGGTGCATACACAAGGCCAATATAGGAAGCCTTTCTTTTTAGCAAAAATAAAATAAAATTTAGCATACCTTCCTAGCGATGGGCATTTTATTGAACACATTCCACATGACCATTCCGACGACCACTTTGTCCCTGAGGTAGAAGATGATTCCCTTTCCGTAATTCTCCGTTTCTTGTGGATTTTGAAACGCAGGTTGCCCTGATGTGTCTTTGGCGGCCTGCAAAAGAAAGGAAAATTTAGATATTAAAGGGAATTTAACTTTCAATTACAATCTAATGTTGTCAAGATTTTACAACTTTTACAGTTGTCAAAGCTCTATATTCATTATCATAAAGTGGAATCAAGTCTTATTGTGAAATTAGATCTTTGATTACAAAAATTAGCTTCAGGGATCTCCCGCCCATTGTCACATCATAAATTCATTGTAACGTGCATTTCTCACTGCTTAACATTCAATTCAATATCTCTTTAATTTTGCTAGTTATGCCTTTGCCTGACCGTGAAGTCCTCCGTTACAACACAGGAGTCAACAACGGCCAGATGCCCACTCTGAACAGTTCAAATTGTATATTCTTCAATTACCTGCTCAGTTTCTGAACGCAATCCCTCCCCTGTAGCTTCGACAACTGCTTTGGGAGTGTCCTTTTCATCAGCCTTCGCAAATACAGCCAAAGTTGGCAAGGAGGCATCTACAATTCCAATGGCTTCGTATCCTACATGTGGCCCCAAATCTGACCTGCAAACACATTTTACACAGACATTGTCATCGACAACAAATTATTATTAAAAATCTCGAGAACCTCTGTCAATTAAAGAATATTTCATAATCACAAATCGATTAGAAACAACAGATTTCCGCAAACTTTCCATTGAAGACCATGAGATGACCATCGTTATGAGTTATGATATTAAGGCTATTCGTAACAAAAACGAGACCTTTGTGTGGAAACAAGATAAGGAGTTGCCAATAAGTGACAATTTGCAATAAAAATTGTTTCATGAATAATATAGTATGAATTTATGTAGCACCCATTCTAGATTAACTGCTGACCGGCGCTCACCAAGCTGAACAGCACTCATACCAATCATGATATGGCCGGAGCAGGGTTCGAACCCATTGTCCTCATGTGTACAAGGCAGGCATCCTAACGACTGTATCACAGAGCCATGTATTCACAGCAGTAGCTGCAGAAGAACAACGAACAAAACATACCAGAACATAGACTGATGAGAATAGGGCTTGTGTGCTCCTGTCATGTTCTCTCCAGCCAGTCTTCCGCTCACTACAGCATGGTCGTGATGCTCCACTCTTCTGCGGCCTAACCTCGTGTCATAGAAACACGCAGCATCTCCAGCCACCCAGACGTTAGACCGGGCTTCTAACTCGGCATTGACCAAGAATCCGCCATGCGACCCATCTACCTCTAGGCCAGAAGTTGACGCTAGTTCTGTGTTTGGTTCCAAGCCCACGGCTACTACAACTTGGTCGACTGTTACCTGTTTGACAAGAGAAATTGGCTTGTTTTACACCATTGCTAATTAAATATCCCTTACCAGACTTGGAAGTTCCAACAAAACAATTTACCAGAACAACAATCAGTCTTTTGTGATACCATCAGCAGCAAACATGACCCAGCAGGCAGTAAGGTGGGGATGCACATAAATGTCCCTTCAGTCCGGTATGGGTTAAGCCTTCAGAATTTTTCACAATTTAAATGAAATGTACACATAAATCAGAAATTTGGTTTTATAAAATAGAATCAATCAATAACTTTAAAACTGTTTATAACTCTGTATGTTTTTGATTATATTCTCTTCCAGAAAAAGTCAGTAATTTTTTTAATAAAAACAAGAACATACTAAAAGCTGAATAAGTTTATGACCCCCCCAAAATAACCCAAAATATAATATGCCATAAAAGACCCAGTACACAGAAGCATATCTTAAAACAACTTACACTATCTCCATTGCTTAGATTCAAAGTTACACCTCCTTCACTTGGTGAACAGCTCTTCACTGAAGCCTCAGGGATGACTTGTGCTCCCTCTGCAAAAATCCAGCAGAACAAGTCAATTATTTAAAATATTGAACAAATCACAACTCAATTAAGAAGTGATAAATTTGTTGTGTCAGTAAGTTGCATCATTTCACTAACCATCAATAACCTTCTGCATTGTCCACTTGCTCAAATATTCAGGCAGAACCATCCCCATGTTGCCTAGAAAAGAAACAAAACAAATTTTAAAAATGCATAAGGGCAAAAATCTACAAAATTGATATGCCCACACTGGCCTTCTTCCAATTTTGCACACCATCTCCTGTTGGGGTCGATACTGATTGGACAGAAAGACGATTACATTTGGATGGTTGATTGGGTCTTTATGTCCTGTATTTATGCCACCAGTGAGCTAATTAGGACGGGAGGAGGACACGGCAATGAGGTGAAGGATAATTGAAATTGCTGTCCAACATAGGCCCAGTTGACCTGGCAAGAGCTGGATTCGAACCCTGAACAGAGCGATCGGCAGCTCAGCACGCTGCCATTAAACCAACCCTCCCCTGAATGCATAAGGGCAAAAATCTACAAAATTAATATGCCAACATGGGCCTTCTTACAATTTTGCACACCATCTCCTGTTGGGGTCGATACTGATTGGACAGAAAGACAGAAAGAAGATAACACCTTACCTTTCTCAGGGAAGACTTGGATGACCTTCATTCCTGAGGACAGACCTTTGAAGAACATGAAACAAATATAGCTATAGTTACAAATTGACTATTAAAATTTCAAGCAATAACAATTCAATCCACAAATTCGAAAACTGCATTGAAGGCAACGTTTTACGGTCGCATAGACATAATTTATTAGACTATATGTAATCCATACCTCTTTGGCCAAGGGCACAAGCCAGCTCACTGCCCAGGAAACCGCCTCCAACAATTGCAACTGATTTTGCAGATGTAAGTTTGGCGTCCAACTTTTTGAAGTCATCCACCTGCATCACCAAAATATAGGCGATTAATATATCACCGATTGAAGCGCACTCCACATGCTTTTTAAATTTCCTCCTAGCTTTTCTAATCACTGATTTACAAATATTTGTTGACACTACTTACAGTTCTGAACAGAGTTGTCCTCTCTTGGACCTCAGGACTTGCCTTGGCAAAAACTCCCAAATTCCTTGGCTTTCCACCTGAAAATCAAGAAGTTAATTCAATATGCATCAATCCATTTTTAATGTCAATCTGCTCTGTGAAGCATTTTAACTCAGCGAAACATCTTTTGTCATTGCAATTTTGGAAATGATAGCTTTAGAGACAAATTTAGCAAATCATTTGGTATTCTTAATTTCTTACCTGTAGCAACCAGACATTTTTCGTATTGGACTTTAGTGCCATCGGCCAATATAGCAGTTTGGCTCTCAATATCAAGTTTGGCGACCTGGAAAAAGAAGTGTGCGATTAAAAAAATATGAAAATACATGGCCATGAAGTTACCCAACCCATGGCCCATGTCCCAGTCTTGAAATTAGCAACAGATGAATTGTACCTTTTTGCTAAGTGCCAAAGCCACACCTCCAGTCTCCCTCTCCAACTCTCCAGGCTGGCAGTAAAATTCTTCCTTTTCAAAGAATATGCTGAAAAATTCACACAAATAAATCATTAACACCAGTCCGATGAATTCCTATACCTTGCACTGGGACATGGATTTACACATTATATCCCGCAATTGCGAGTGAACACCATGAAAAAACCATTGAGTTCACACCATTGAGTTCATCCTTGTGAACTCAATGAAATAAATTATCTTACGTTGTTATGCAAACAATGGGCAGCGATTGTTATGTCATGACGTCACAATGGGCAGCTGGTGACGTCACAACAAATTGCCGCTCCCAACTTGGGAGAATTTGAAGTTATCAGACTAAAAAACACTGATAAAGTCATTGCGGGATATAAATAAAACCCCATAACAGTGTAGTTCACAGCTATGAACATCATTCGTGTCAGGTCTGCCTTCTGAATAACACTCGTCCTTCGGACTCGTGTTAATTCAGAGCAGACCTGACACTCATGATGTTCATAGCTGTGAACTACACTGTCATGGGGTTTTATTATAGAACTCAAAACTTTTTCAGGAGTTGTTATGCTCATAATTACATGTCACTGCAGGCTTTGCGAAGATCATCAAGGCTCTGTCAGACATTCGGTCTGACAAACAGGCACCTCTTGTCAGCCTACTTTTAAGTTAGGAAATGGGAACACAGAACGAGGTTCGCAGCAAAATTATATCATAACATTTTGAAAGAAAGAGGTTGTATGGAACATCACCTTCTCTCACGGCCATTCCATTGCTTGAACTTCAAATTTTCAACAGCCTCTTTGTCATCGCTGAACCACATTTCTTTAGACAAAGGTGGACGCATGTATGGTGCAAAACTTTCTGCTGACAAAACCAGCACCTGTTCAACAAAAATCACAATCATTAAAGAAATGCAAAAATTTCTGTCAATGATGGCAGAGGATAAAGCAAATCTTCAAGAAGAGATAGAGAAGATGTTTCCTCATCACAAGATTGTACAGGTAGCTCCAAATTCACACAGCTAAGAATTTTAACATTTCCTTGCGTATGATTATTTACAGCTTTATCTTGACCACAGGCATTACAATCATTTTGAGAAAAAAGCTTGTCACTGCACTTATTGAATTTATATACAAGGTTGGCAACTCCTGGTTTGAGAATCCATGCTCTTGCTTGAGACAGCATTACAGCAGGAATTCTCAAACCAGGAATCTTGAGGGAGTTGCCAACCTTGTATGTATTGTATACAGGATACGTTTAGCAATGTGAGCTTTTTGTAAGAAATTATAATGCCTGTGATCTTGACACAAAATAGCTCAGCTTCTTCTCAAATTAGTGGCACAGCACCATAGTTCAGAATCTTTCTCTAAGAGACTTTAAAACACTAGACAAGATGTTCATTATTTTCCTTCACTTTTCTTTAACGTTTCCATTTTTTTTATACCAATGCTAGAATCACTCAAAGCTGCAATTTCTCATCATTACATCAGCCTATAGCAGGTGGTCATAAACCGTGGTAAGCCAACAGCTCAGAGCATTATCATTGAGAAAATACCAAGACAAGGCAAATGGTCTAATATTTCAGTAAAGGGACAAGATTTCAGAAAACATCACCTTGGCTTTAGGGTCTCGCGATCTTATGGCTCTGAAGGCAGCAAATGCAGTGGTTCCCCCTCCAACGATCAAATAAGGCACTTTCTCAGGAAGGGCAGAGAGATCCACTGGGGCAGCAGGAGCAGGGTCGCTTGGGGCGGCAGGAGCAGGGTCGCTTGGTGCCGCAGCTAATGATGATGCTGCTACTGGGGCTAATACGAATAATAAATTTATACTTCTTTTTCACTTTTTTGTTACGAATGTTTTAATTCTGCATTTTTAAGCTCAAACATCAAAACTGCAATACTTTACACATGTATAATATTAAAATAAATATCTCATATTCATAGCAATTTCAATTGAAAGTTAATTATTCAATTCAAATCAAATTTTACAATACTATTTATATTTCTCTTTATTATTATTTTTTAATTCCAGGATTCAACAGAGGATTTCTTACAAATTTTTGTATGCTTTTATATAACAGCAAAATTATTGGCCTCTCCATATTATTATTGCTTCAACAACTTGCACTATACTCAGAAATTTGACATTTTCTTTCTAAGAAGCTTTACCTGCTGCACTTTCAGACACGGGAGGTTCAGGCGCTGGGGCACTCGTTTCTGTTTTCACGGCATCATCGGCTGGTTTTTCTTCTTTCTTGTTTTTCATTGGAGGTGATTCGTTTAAGTCCCAAATTCCTTGCTGCCACATCTACAATCATTAATTAATATACCACAAATGAATGCCAACATTATTGAGCATTTGAATGCAAGAACTGTACCATTCACTATTATTAAGATACATTTAAATTAGATGTGCATAAACTAGCATAAACTATGTACAATACATGAGATACAAACATTTCCAAAGAAAGAAATAACCATATCAAAAATTCTTGCTCAATCTTTATGATCATCATCATTTGTTTTTTCAAGTCATCTGAATTTTACATGTATATCAGCATTAATCATTTGCACTTCCTCAAAACCTCCCTCACCAATTCAATATGATGACAGTTCCAACAACAATTTAAGTGATTTTAAAAGAATCAGAAAACAAGGAAAATGTATCTTACAGCGACGAGTGTAGCACCCAGAAAGGCCAAGCTTGCACCAATGTGAATGTTCCATTTTGTGTTTCTGCTTGAGTGGTACTGTTGATATGACCCTTGGGGCACAGGAATATCGCTGATGCCACTTTTGTGTTCTTTTACTACTTCATGTTCTGGTTTATGGGCATCACCGCTCATCAAACGGATGTGTTGGAATCCTGCAACAGAAAAGAGAATCCACAATTCCACGTATGCTAAATACTGCAGATTCAGTATCCGCCACTCAGATCTGTATGTTTTTAACACTGGACGGTATTCAATACAATTTTATTAGGCCTACGCAATAGGAACATTTTGGAAAACAGAAACACCTAAAACTCTCAGTTTCTGATAAAATGTGACATAACATAACTGACAATTAAGGACCACACAGCTGTCAAAGACAAAGGTTCAACAATACTTACAGCTGTCAAAGGTCCATGTCAGCCATATGTGCACTGACAGCTGAGCTGACTAAGGTCCTATATATAGGTCCACATTAACAGCTGTCAATTAAAGTTCCACATTAACAGCTGTCAGTGCACACTGCACATGAACCTTCTGCTTTGACAGCTGTCAGGGGCGGATCCAGGATTTTTTGAAAGGGGCGCGGCAATACTTATAATGTTCATTATTATAGTCATTAAATTGTTTTTTTAGTCATTAAATTGTTTTTTTTCCAAATAGCAATATGAAGAATTTATCTGACAATAGGGGGGGGGGGCGTGGGACCCTCGTGCGCCCCTGGATCCGCCTATGGCTGTGTGGACCCCATTAATGACTCCTTGTTCTGTCTAACCTCGACACGAAGCCTTGGCGAAGGTCCACAAAGCTGTCAAAGCAGAAGGTCCTTGACCATGTACAGTGACAGCTGTCAAGACTTGAGTCAAGTGTCAATTAAGGTCCACACTGCCAAAGGTCCTAACTAACAGCAGCTAAGCTGTCAAAAGTTACATCCGCAGTAAGCTCAAAGTGTCTGAGAATCAAACTGATCACTGATCAGCCTATGAATAAAGACCCCTACAACCCAACCTTTCAAGTTCAATTGGACCTTGCAGAAATGCCAGAATGCAGGGCAGTGGCAGCACAGTCAAATGAGGATTTGCTCCCAAGGACGCGACTTTGGAGGTTTGTTTCATGGAAAAAGAGGACTGTTTGAGGTAACATTTTTGACTAAAATCTTCCAAATTACCAGATTGTCTTGTTTGTACAGTTGTGCATCTTGACAAAGGCTGTAATTTGTGTAAAAACCTCCCACAACGGATCATGATCTTGCTGTCACCTTCTGCCTGACTTTGAGCCGGAAACACGTGCGCCGATCTGAGCGCCCTCTCTGGGAGAGGTCATGACCTGTCAACTTTGACCTTTTATGACCTACTTTCTGTTTACGACTTAATTAAACGGTCCAATTAAAATGTATGTTTGTATTATTCGTTTGCTACATACCTTACAAAAACACTTGGCATCAATTTATTTCTAAAATAATACAAATATTTGATTTTGGAAAGTTTTACGTCAGCTATTTCGCGCCAAATTTTTGTAAACAAGGCGGGAGAAAGATGAGTGACACGGGAGACGGCGATCAAAATGGTAAATAAATTGTGCAAAATTATGTAATAATGAACGCGATTCATCTATTTGGATTGTTTTATTGATGTAGTAACTGTTTGCCGACTTTGGTAGCTCTTTGAGTGCGCACTGCTTCACAAATCATGGTTCAGTGGAGATTTATTGTCTTCCCTCACTTGCTGACCCTGGCTTCTCTTGATCATTCAGCAGTGTGTAATTAGACCCAGAAGCCGTCACTTTTTTCAGTCACGGCTGGCTTAAAAGGTTTCATGGCTGCTAGCCAGCTTAAGCCGTGGCCGCCGTGCAGGTGTGGCTGCTCATGGCTGACGACATTTTCCATGGCTTACAACATAATTTTGAACTTTTTGCCCAAAAATAATTGTTTGATAACTGTAAAACAGGTTTCTTTTAAAATATTGATTAAGACAATAATTTGAAAGTAGAAGGTAAAATATGGACTTCACAACGTGAACGATGTAAATGGATAATATAATTATAAATCCTTGAAAATACAGAAATTTTACTTTTTAAGAGTATTTTGCATCCAAAACATATACAAACACACGTGAAATTTGTTTTTGTATGGCTGCTAGCCGGTTTAAACAAGTCATGGCTGCTCATGGCTTGAAAACAGATTAGTGGCTGGCTAAAAAAATTGCAACCATGACTGCTCACGATGGCTCATGGCTGCGGCTTCGGGGTCTAAGTGTGTTAATTGTTGATTCAGCAATTTCAGGGAAATCAGGCAGAGTTTTACTGTAAGTTTCACCTGAGTGACCCCAAGCACTAATGTTATAACTTATATTACTATATTATTAGGTGATATCATGCCCCCCTCCCCCATATGGATATGCTATTATTTTTCACCCAATATTTAAGATCTAAGCATAATGCAATTAAACACAAAGCTGCAGTTTCAGTAATTTGGAAGTTCAATAATAAGTACATGGGTGGCATAATATGGCCTAAGCAGTAGGGGAAATTATCAGCAGCTCATGACAGCCAATGTCCTCAGCCTCACATGACGCTCAGCCTGGCACTGTCATCACCCTCCCATGACACTCTCCAAGTGTCATGGCCCAGCCATGACATTGGCAGAGCTCAAAATCATGTTTGGCAGGCAATTAAAAAAAAACTATAGCAAGTATCACTTCCAAACTTGGCACAAAGTTGTATCACAGTATCAACCAACTTTATAAATTTTGGCAGGCCTATCCATTACATAATGAGGAAAAGAACCCGAAGGCTCCAGAAAATGATAAGGGTACTGTCATCAAGGACTGATGACTTTGGGGTATTTTGTGGGGTGCAGCAGCTGAAGGGTATCTGCTAGTTTATCAAAATCACACCAGAGGACAGGGGGTCACTTTCTTTGATTGACATGCACAAGTGTGCAGTGCACATGTGTCCTCCATCACCCCCTCTGCCTCACCCTACATGGGGGTATGTTCTGAAACCAGGAGAGTGGTGAAGGGAGCAACTTTGACACTTCCATGGATAAAGATGTATTCATGTAACCAGCACCTCATAACACCCATTGTTATAAGGCATTGATGCAACTGCTATTCAATTAATGACCTGGACATTCACACCTCACAGCATATAATGCATAGTACCTGCTATCATTTTGTTTATAAAAGAATACCTAACATGCCTATAACATAAATCACTCACCTCTAATAGCCTAAATGTCATTTTCTATTTAATTGAATCACTATTGAACTTTTCCATATCTGTCTTCCTTGACTTCAGCAAAGTTATTGTGAAATCCAGTGTTATCCCACCCTCCTGCACAGTGTTGGAGGATGGTGTTATCCACTCCATTTGTGATTCCATGTATACCTGTCAAACTTTGCATTGGCCGTCTCAGATATTATTTCACAAATATTTTCCCTTGAGATGCTATCCATATATATGTCAATGCAGTTTTTGCTTTCTCATTTTGTGTGTATCACTTGTCACCATAACAAAGAAATCCTTATCCTTATAAATGGTGTGGCGTAATCCATTCATTCTGATATATTTGACATTCCTAGCCTTTATATCATTTGCAATCCATGTACATATTAAATGTATGTGTCCATGTGACTGGCATTGACATGCTGTATGTCTGGTGGTCAGGGCAATGTGTGCTCAGTCATTCCTGGTCCCCAAGGGCCAACCCCCCCCCCCCAGGAGGTCATTCTTAGGGCCAATCAGACACTCCTTAATTACCCCTGCCAATATTCCACTGCATCTACACACATCTCTTTGCCCCCCACCCCCACTCTCCTCCCCCCACCAAATAAAATGGAAGAAAGGTCCAAAATTGAAATCATGGATCTGTAACTTATCAAGGTGGCGTCTTCTGTTGGGGTTCAATTTGGTATGTTTCATGGTATACTTTTGAGTACACCCCAAGCCCAGGGAGTGTCCCAGTCATTTAGCCTGACCAATTAAGAAAGGTCCAATAATTATGATTAGGAATTAAGGATTATCTTTTTTTTTCCATTACAGCCTTTCAAGAGCTGAGGTGATTATCCAATTGACACCTCTCCTTATATTAATTCATGTAGGTTGGTAGAGTGTCTTAACGATACCCTTCCCCAGTTACACTGTATTGGAGAAAATAATATACATCTCTATGATTGGAAGAAGGAGAGCACCACAGATAATCTGAACATAGAAGCTAATAAACCCCACAATTATTTGGCCATGGTCTGGCTGGTTGTCACATACATTTTGTTAACCCCCAAACCACATTTTCCTATAAATGTGCTGGGGCACAAACCTGTGTCTGTTTCAGATGCTCAGATGCTCACTATAAACATACAGTCATATTTAATAAGGGAGTTATAGACCTGTGCTATGAACAAAGACTGTATTATCACACATCATATGTGACTGAAGTAATCTGTACAAAAAAAATAATAATAATAATAATTTTAAAAAAACCAAGCTCTTATCTATGTACACATTCAAGTCCTGCTGTAATACAATTTCATTATTTAAATATCATAATAAACCACAATGATATTTTTTGGTAAGCCACCCCCCCCCCCCCCCCCCACAAGTGGCACCCAGAGCTATGGCGCTCCCCCTCTGGCCAGGCCAGCATGCACCAACAGCATCCACTTGTGGCCAAAATGAGAAAAGTGACCCTCTATGGCACCTGGACATCTTAGTGACATTCATCTTAATTGGGAAGAACTCTGATTAAATATATCTCACCCGCCTCACTCAAAATTTCAATTGTAATGTAACTTTGGAACTACAGCACATAAAAGCATGCAGTTTTCAACATCTGAATATAGAGGTCCAAGGATCTGAGATACTACTATACTGATTGCAAAATACAGCAGTAACAGCCACATTTATACAACTTCTTCCAAAATCAGAGATGTTCTAAAATGAAAGCTAGGCCATACCAAATAATCCTTTAGAAGTTTTTTTCCACATTTTAAAAGTTATCACCCTTTTATTGATAGATTTCCTGACCTAAGGAGTAAAATGGACAAGAAAACACACTTGGGAAAATGGTTATCTGGCCACCAGTTTTAGGGCTGTTTAATCATAGAGAATTCTCTATGGTTTAATCCACTCCTTTACACTGTGTATCACTATGACACTTCACAGATTTTGTTGAAATTGTAGAAGTATGGCAGCTATATGTAAAATAGCTGTATGTTTTCCCTGCACAAATATTATTTGCTTATACTAAAAACGAAATATTAAATAAATTTTCTTGCTTCAATAAGTGTATACTATGGAATCTGAGTATTGATTAGTCCAATATTTTACCAAGAATATGTAAAAATGTCAATGAGAAGTTCGACACAAATCTGCAGACATTCCAGCTTTAATCTGCATTGAAGCCCTGCATTGTATCAAAAATTGAAACTTTCTGTGTTGCAGGATTTATAAGCTTTGAGGGAAAACACGGGTCAAATTGGCCAAAACTCAACTCAGCAGAAAGCAGGTCCATTTTGGGAAATTTCCCATACCATGGAACTCTGATAATTGGAGAAAATGCTTGCAGAACATTGAATTTTGTGAAGTGTGTAAGCAAAATTTGTATAAACTGTAGAAAAGGCTGATGCATTAGTTTAATAAAAGTCAGTATTAAAGGACTAAATGTACACATTATAACACATATTCCCAGTTTATGTTGATTTTGAAAGAGAATCCATTTCCTCAATGGAAATTTCCACTGGCTATTGAATATTAATTTGGTCACTCTGGTGATTATTCAAATGATTAACTTGAGACACATTCCTCTGTCAAGTTCCATTAAGACTCCAAAGGGTCTTAGTAGACCCCCCCCCCCCACAAGTGAGATATATCAGTGATTTAAGGCCATCCACTGGTCGAAAAATGATCTGTTGCTGTATCTCAGCACATGATAAAGCAATTTACATCAAATTTGGTACAGTGGCTCAGACATGGAAAAGAAAAATAATCACCAATTTTTTTGTTGCCATGGCAACCGTTTCCACGGCAACTGGCAATTTTGATATTTTTTGGCTCTTTTTCACCGGAAAAAATCCCACACAGAGGAAAAAGTATAGATATTAAATTTTCCCATGATTTTGTAATATACAGACATGAAGTTGCGCCGTAGTGATATTTTCGGCATTGGTGCTCAGCCGCTACCGTATCCAGGGTCGTTGAACTTTGGTGACCAGAAAAAAATCTCAACCTCTGACCTTTCAAAGTGGCCCAGTGTGAAAAATAAATGCATTTAACAGACCAAAATAGTACTACGGCGCAAAGTAATACTTCAATATCATCTCCTGAAAATTGCATAATGAAATCTCAAGCGGTCTTTACACAGGATTTTTTGGCGTGCGTGAAACTGGTCGGAATACGGCCATTATGGCGAAAATTACAAGAAATCAAAGGTATATTTTGACAGATTATATTTTGGAAACCATTGAACCTACACACTTGATATTTAACATGGATATGTTTATAGGTAAGGAGAAAAAAACTTCCAAATTTCTCGTTGCTATGGTAACCGTAACCATAGCAACCACCATGATTTGACCAGAATCTGCGTCTTAAGTACAAGAATGAGGCTGCCATAGCTCACATTTCCATGAAATTTATCATTTGCTTGTGGGTATTTATTTAATCTCTCCACGGCAATGGTCTTGCTTGCTCTTACACCCATAGAAAATAGTCAATGAGCTAAATATTCAACTATATCTCAGGGTTGAATTCCATAAATGTATTGAGCCCCTAGAATCACAAGATGCGTGGCAGGACAAAAAAGAATGATCTGATTCTGACTAACTTGAAAAAAAAATTTAATGGATAAAAAGCCTGCAGCTGTAAGCTAATTTAGTAAGAATTTTGACTGTCATGTTGTTTGAAAGATCAGAGCAGTGTCGCAAGCAAAAAAGCATACAGCAACTGCTTTATCTGTCATTATGCACTCTTTGATACATAAATCAAAGATATCTTGCCCGAAATATGTCACAAAGTAACTAAATTAGCCTTGAAATACTGCAAAACCGTCTCCCTCCTCTTCTGGCAACATACAACCACGTGGCTGCTCATCGTCGTGTTTCCGGCATTCTGATTGGTCGATTTTTAATGATATGCGTGGCGGAAGCCTGCCGAAGTCAACCGAGCAAAACCGAGCGCTCTCATTGGCCGCTGAAGATCTATGACGTAGATTAATGAATGAGGTCATACAATCGGCTGCCTTCGGCTGGCTCGGTTTTACAAACACCTGGTCTTTCCATTGATAAAAATATGATAGTATTTCGCTCAGCCAATCAGAAGCAGCGTGGGGAGGGGCCTATTCATCGAACAAGACAAGATGGCGGAGACACGAGGTCTGAGCGCCCGACAACGCAGTGCAAATGCAGCTAAAATACGGCGTTTAAATGCCTGGATTCCGCCATTTTGACGGTTATTTGACGAAATAAAGATGCATGGGAGAGTTGACAGGCGATATAGGGTATGTAGCCATCGATTATGGCCAAAAAAACCATCGGTTACGATGTCTTATGTCTTATAGAATTCAGAAGTGGCACTGTCAAAACATCGATGTTGTGATGATTTTTTGAAAAATTTTCGACCCGTGGATGGCCTTAAAGAGGGTCAATTGTAGAGAAGGCTGATCATAAGGCTTTCTTGCTTAGAACTTTAAGACAAAACATCTTCTCTCTGTTCAGGGAGGTTGAGCTGCCATCAAATACTCTTACTGATTCAAGTAATCCAGAAATGAACTTTGAAAGTAAACAGCAAATAAATGTGCCTTGAAAGTTGAGGAAGTCTCACTTTTCAGAAAGTGAAGTTGTTTAACACGACACACTAACAAACAAGTGCCACACTATATGTAGTTATTTTGTTGATCAATTTCTCATGATCTGGTGACATCTTTTTTGTTGATGAAAATAGCATTATGTTTAAATGAAGTTGTGGCACTGACATATAGAGAGAAATGGTTGTTGGGAAACATTCTGTTCTGCATTGTCACTATGAAACCTGGTCTGATTTACTAAAATGAGTATGATAGGCCTGATTATGATGTTTTGCTTTTATGACAGAGACTCCAGGACACCTGTGAATTGATCTTTACTTGCACATCATTTAAGAATCAAACCTGTGAAATGGGGGAGGGGAGGGGAAAATATTAGGTCTATCAGGGGAAGTGTATGAAAAAAATCTACAAATTTTGACTTCCCAACTCAAAATTTTGACTTCCCAACTCAAAATTTTGACTTCCAAACTCAAAATTTTGACTTCCAAACTCAAAATTATGACTTCCAAACTCAAAATTATGACTTAAAAACTCAAAATTTTATCTTGTAAACACACGATTTTGACATGTAAAACCAAAATTTCGTCTTCTACACTAAAGATTTTGATTTTTTAAACTAAAATTTTTGCTTTTCAATATTGAGTCATGAAACACAAAATTTCATGATAATAAAGCAAAATTTTGTGATTGCAACACAAAATTTTTAGAAAGGAAAACAAAATTTTGAGAAATAAGTTCATAATTTTCAGATGTAAACTCAAAATTTCGACTCCAAAAGTAAAAATTTCAAGAATTTAAATACAAAATTTTGAGTATATCACAAATTTTGAGTTTGCAAGTCAAAATTTTGAGTTCGGAAGTCAAAATTTTGAGTTTTTAAAGTTTTTCAACTATGGCCCTAATATGCTTCCCTAGAAGAGGGCCTTCTAGGCACTGCTTAATGGGTCTAGACTCTAGAGAATCTTTAGGGGGGTTTTAGGGCCTTCCCCTAAGGTTAATATATCTTAAGGAACTTTTATTCAATCAATTTCAATTACTTTATTAATCCATAAAAACAAGAACTCCAACCACACATTATTAAGAAAACATTCATTCTCCATTTTGTGAGTTAATTTTTTGCATACTTGTTGGTGATCATTTGCATAACCCATTCCTATATATACTGCAGTGCAATGAAAGCTGTCTTGTAAATGCAGTACAATCATACTACACAGTACAATGAAAGCAGTCACATATAAGTCCCAGTTTGAACCAACAGCTAAGTCTATAGGCAAGAAGAGTGCTTATTATTGTCTATTAATTTGCTAAAAAGTACAGTAATTAAAAACTTCATTAAATACTGTTATATCACGAAAGCTTGAATGGCACAACATATCTTGATGACATATAGGCTATTAATATAGGCATTAGAGGTAGGCTTATTTCCCTGTGAATAAATAAAATAAAACACATTATGTTCTGACAATTCTTACTAACTGGTACTTTTAGATATTTATATTTTCAATAATTGTTAATACTAAGACCTCATGTTTTTAGAATTAAAAATCATAAATTTATACTAATTTTAACATAAGAAAACAACACACATTATAAGCCTTAATTTTAATTCAGTTTGAGTAAGAATGATCACTCCTCTTCAAGGCATATTTAATCCCAAATCAAAAATGTTGGAAATTTCAAGAGGTAGTCAATCTTTGATAAGCTCAGTGGCCCTGTATCTACCATGCATGCTATTGAATACTCATTTTGTCACCCAAGAAATCCTGATAGTGATAACTCAGCTGATTAACATGATAGGCATTCCACTGTCAACTTCTTAGACCCCCTGATGTGACCTCTTTGGGATATAGAGAGGGTTGTTGTCTTGAAGTCAGTCTCCAAGAGCTCTGTCATCTGGGAAAATAAGCTTCCACACAATTTCAACAGTGAATCATTAAGATAAAATACAGAATATTGATTAGAAAGCTCTTCAGTGCCATGCAAATCTGATGGTGTGAAGTGACTTGTTCTTAAGTTCATTAATTTATAGAGAACTATCAATCATTGTGCTAATCAATAACAGCTATCAATTTATCTATCTATCTATCTACATTGTATATTTATCTATCTAGATCTACCATCCAGGCCTATCAAAATTTATTCATTATTTAAGTATACATAGTTCACTGAGTGCAGTAGCGGATCCAGGGGAGGAGGAGTTTAGGGGGTTCAAACCCCCCACCCCCTTTGGCCAGTACATTTTAATGTAAAAAAAAACCATTATTCAGTACATTTTCAGTTGTAACCCCCCCCCCATCCAAATTTTCTGGATCCGCCCCTGCAGTACCATAAGCTTACGGGGTACTAGTACACAATAAATGCATGCATAATTAAAGATAGAGATAAGTATAGATAGTTTTTAGAGTGAAAATAAGTCCATGATTAGATGGCCGATGCATGGGTGATTTTGCTGGGTATCTGTTTGTATTCACATTTCACACCTATCTGGCCACTACACATGGTATACTGGTTGTCCAGTGGAATTTCTCTTGCCCCACACACTTGTCATCTGTCAACCAGGACTGAACCCTGTCCTCTGCCAGCCAGGACAGTCTCATGCTGATCTGCTAATTGCAAGTTGAGTATTGTGAGCCATTCGTTCAGTGACTCTGAACCTATAACCTCACATCAATTGAATAGTGGGCACACAAATATCTCAGACAGAAACAGTGGTCGAAATAGCCCATGTCATTTTGGGGGGGTCTGTCATTGGCAAGGCCCGAAGAGTCGAAGCGTTCGGGGCAGGAGGTCCACGAGCCGCCGGAGGTCCGCGACCCGCCGAGGGCTCCCCAAAAGCTGAGGGGCTTTAGAGAGGACTACATGCACTCTAAAATGAATTCTGAGTGTTTTAAGCATGTATTACCCTAGAAAATTACTTTTGAAAACCCCATGTCTGGACAAAATCCTGCACATTTAGTATTTGGGGGGGTTTTTTCAGGACCCCCCCTGGGTCCCTCTAAAAAATGCATTTGAGGGGGTCCTCACAACATTTGGGGGGGTCAAGACCCCCTTGACCCCCCCTTATTTCGAACACTGGACAGAAAGCTAAGTTCTCTAAACAGGTAAAAATTAATCAAAAGGTCAGTCAGCCTTAACATCCTAAAGAGATGGGTGAGATTAGGACAACAGTGTTATAACTCCAAATTTTAGAGAACAAAAAGTCACACAATGGCCTGGACACAAATGGCCTTACCAGTTATCACTTTTATAAACACATATGACATTAATAAATGACCAATGAAAAGTGAACAATAATTGCACAGGCATCACAAGGGACAGCATGTTTATTTAGTTAACAACTGGTGACTGAATGTTGTGCTTAATAAATAGATCTATAGGGGTTGCTGGTTAAACTGATCATGGAAAACAATAACATTTTATGAACTCCTGGAAGAAGAAAAAAGAATGAGAGCTGTCTCTGTCTTTACAAATTCCTACTGGGCCATGTGGGGGGGGGGGTACTGAGTCAGGGTCTGTAACTGATTAGATAAATAAACAGCCCTCTCCTCTTGTCAAGTGAACTAATATCTCCCTGAACTGCATTTACACCCATTAGGAATTTACTATGCAATTACTAGTGTAATGTAGGCGAGTGAGGTTATCCAAAAATACTTAGCATGTTAGTGTTTAAACATGTAATAAATGAAATAACATGCTTAGCTATTCTTACATACACACTATTATATTAAAATTTTATTGGCAGGAATTTAAAGAGGTGTGTGTTGAAGGAGAAGGAGTGAATGTAGGAAGCATTTAGTGGGCACAACCATGGACCAATGTGTGATTGTTCCATGGCATAACTACCAAGGAGCTTGGTCTAACTTGTCCAAGCTGGGAAGGGGGTGATTTTTGTGAAGGGAGCAGCTGTGTCACTTCATCAACTGTCATGTGTAGTTCTTGACCCTGGCTCCCTCCCCCCAACCCTCTCAGTGAGCAGAGAGGGGGGAGGGGGGTAGAGGGGTGCAGAACTCTGAAGGCTGGGGTGGACATGTTGGGGCAGACTTGTGCTGACACCTGGGTGATACAGCCAATTAGTGGACCACTAACTCACTTGTCATGACATGCTCATGACTTCCAGTTGTCATGAGCTGCTGATAATTTCCCCTACTGCTAAGAGAATAACATACCGCCACACATGCTGTAATCCAATTATCTGGGACTACTTTGTGGATAGCAATTTTATTATTGCTCGCCAGCGCTGTATTGAGCTAGTGCTGTTAATTGCTGTTAATATGAAGATAATGGAGCAGGGACGGACGCAGGGGGGGGATGGGGGGGATACATCCCCCCCACCAGACCAAAATTTATATATTTTTACATGTTAATTTTATCAGCGCGCAGTCGCGTTATGTCGCGGGCTATGCTTTCCGCGACGCGATAGCGCGATAGACCCCCCCACCAGAATATTCTGGATCCCCCCCTGTAATGGAGTGCACTCTGCAGGACTATTGAACCAGCTGAATCACTCAGAACCGGATATAGTTGGTGCTCAAAAAGCCAAAATTGTAAGAAATTGAGTAAAACAAAAAGTGCAAAAATATATGATTCTTTAGCATATATGCCAAGGCTATGACTATGATTAATAGGTATGAAAACTGAATGTACCCACTGGAGTCTTCTATTGTATTGTATTGTATAAATATTTAAAACGGCTCCATAGTTTACTTTAATCTGATGGAAAATTGTTTCAGCTTCAGAATCCCTGGCATCCAGGCGAACAAGAAGAACCAAGTCTGACAAACGTGGACGATCTTCAGCTTTTGAGAAGTTGAAAGCAGCCAAAGAAAGAGGGGAAAAGCACAAATATGACGTATGTAAAATTCGCAGCTGTTTCATGTTGAATGTGTAATGTATAATCAGCTGATAATATAATATTTTATTTAAATTATAAAAGAATATGACATTTTTCCAGTCAGAAGAAAATTATCCAAATTAACGTTTGCAAAATTTTTTTATTAGATTAAATTTTTAGGAAGGTCCTTTGTCATATATATATTTTAATACAACCATTTATTGATGACTTTATAAATTATTAATGAATCATTCGCAGACTAATTGTATCTCTCACATTTTCAGGTGAAAGATGAAACGGATGTTTATGAGGAAGTTGATGAAAGGGAATATACGAAAATTGTCCAGGACAGATTGGAAGATGACTGGATCGTTGATGATGGTGAATACTGTAGTGCTGAAATTAAGCTCATGCAATACTTGTATACATGAACATTGTGTATTAAATATTTGTGTAATGATAGCTGAAAAAAATCTCAAGTATCAAAATTAGAAATTGGAATTGTCATGTAGTCTTTTAAAAGTATTTGAATTTATTTGGTAAATTTTTATGCAATTTTATTGTAATATTTACGGAGTTTAAATTAAAAAAAATTTCTCATTGTAAACATTTTAATTCAAATTTGAGATTTCCTTTTCAGATGGCAGCGGATATGTTGAAGATGGACGAGAAATATTTGATGAGGAATTGGATGATTCATCCGTTCCAACTAAGGGCAAGTATTTAATTGTATTTTCACCTTTGAACATCCCCTACGATATCATCAGATGACCAATTTGTACACCGTAGTCTATGGCTGCGATGTTGTGTCTTGAAAAGATAGTGAAATTCTCTAATAAGTGATTCTCTACTTCCTCCTCGACATCCTAATCTTAGCGGGACTGGCAAGCTCCGTTGGTAGAACACTGAGCTTCCAATAGCAGGGTCTCGGGTTCAATTCCAGCCCTGGCTTGGTCACCTTGACCTTTGTTGGACAGCAGTTTTAATAACCTTTGCCTTGTTGCTGTGTCTTCCTTCTGTCCCAATTAGCCTACCAAGTGCATAGATATGGGACGTAAAGTCCCAGCCATCTCTCCTTCCTATTGCTGATGATCTGTCTTTTAATTTATTCACAGGTGGGAAGAAGAAAGATGACAAGAAATCGAGAAACCCAAACATCAGAGCTCCAGGTTCCAAGCCCAAGAACATCAAGAGTATGTTTGCTGCTGCTGCCGTCAAGAGCAAGCCCAAAGTTGAGGTAGAGAAATGTTTTATTTCAGAGATTTTGCAAAATTTTGTGTCTTTAAATAAAAAACTAATTATTGGGGACCTGTAAGCTTGCTGTAAGAGGATCAAACTGAGGTCATGTTGACTGATGTTATGATTTGCAAACTAGTGCCCTTTCTGGTAATCTGGTAGTCATTTTCTGTAACCGACTTGCAGTAATCTTGAGTTCATTCTGATAATTTGGTGGTACTTAACTGTGGCTCACTTCTAAATCCCATCTCCCGACTTTGTGATTGAAGCAAGTTTCTGCTATGTATGTCAATTAATTGTTTTGAATTTCAGAAGTCAGTGACTCTAAATGATGATGACTTGCTGGGTGACATCATGGCAGAGTTGCATTCTGAACCTATGATGAAACCAACTCAGCTCTCAGCTACCAAGAAGAAGTCCACACCAAGGTATGTCAGTGGCTGGTTTTAGTCTCTTTTTAATTTTGGGTGCAACTATTAAGAGAATTTGCATATTTTTCTGACAGTTGATTAATTTTAGATGAGCAGACTCCCTTTTATTTATAACTATTACAAGTCCTCTCAAGAATAATTTAAGTTGGTGGTTATTGTATTGAGTAGTATTATATTGCAGGGGTGTATCATGAAAATTACCCTCCTTTTTAACAACAATTCAAAATTTTGAAATTTTGCTGTCTGCGTTGCCTACTGACTTGTGAAAGTCCGCCCTGCTAGCCCTATAACAGTCTATTCCAATTTAATTTTACAGTCGTTCTCCAGCACTCAATCCGTTTGGCAAGAAATCTTTGCCCAAACCAAACCTACCACCTTCAAGAACAATTGAGATGAACGAGCCGGAAATAAAAGCAGAAGTAGTGGCAGAAGAAATCGAAATGGAAGACGAACAGGTGGCGCCACCACCAGAACCTGAGGCGCCCCCTAAAAGAATACGGACTGCCCTGGATGACATTGATTTGCATACGGACGTCAATCTTGCAAAGGAGGAACCTGAAGGTAGTCGATTTTAACCCAGAATTGTTTATGTATTGAACACTTGCTGGGCTGCAAATCACTGGGTCCTGGGTTCGAATCCAGCTCTTGCCGGGTCACCTGGGCCTGTGTTGGATGGCTCTTTCAATGATTATAGGACGTTTCACCGCTGGGACGTTTCACAGCCGGCAGTAGTGGGACGTTTCACCGCCAAAATAATAAAATTGAGACGTTTCACCGCCGATCTAAAACGATGTACTTCAACTCATTATAGCTTTGTACAAGCTTTGTGAATCCCAGAATCATTGCAGAGATTAAGTACAAGTCAGAGACAGGGCTGTTAATCAGTACTTTTCAAAGTACTTAAGTCCAGTACAGTACTTTTCAAATGTTCCCAGTACCCAGTACAGTACCCAGTACTTTTTAAATCACTGTACTTAATTCCAGTACCCAGTACTTTTGAAAGTACTTAAGTCCAGTACCCAGTACTTTTTGATGTCCCACATACTGAATCACCATTGTCGAAAACAAAATCGCAATGTTTTTGAAAATATAATGAAAAGTAACACTATCATCTGATCATACAATTTTTCACTTTATCAATATTGTGTATCAGCAATTATACTCATTCTATTTGAAAAAAAAAATTTGCGAGATAAATTATAGATTAAATTGACAAAACTTAGTGATTCTTTTCGTTGGATACACAGATAGATAGATAGATAGATAGATAGATAGATAGATAGATAGATAGATAGATAGATAGATAGATAGATAGATAGATAGATGCAATCTGTGTATCCAACTGAGAGTGACCTCCCCAGACTATTAATTTATTTGACTGCAATTGTCTTGTTTTTAATGAATAAAGTATTTATTTGATCCTATTAGTTTTGAAAAAAAAAACATATTTAATTGACACAGATAATATTTAAGCACATAATGGATGAAAATTGATATTCTATTGTGAAAGTTCATTGTCCAATTCTAAAGAGGGTGATTCTCACACCTGTGTACAAGGTCAGGTACATGCAGTGACCCAATTTCTTTGCTGAAGACAATAGGCCAATGCATTCACGCCTACATGGCTCAATGAACATGGAAAACCCCTCCAAAAGATGGCATTGAAATTGATTGAATAATTACTTAATTTATGCATGTATACAGCATACTTTCAAAATGATGCATCATGAAAAAAGCTATTTCTCAAATAATTATCATTACCACATTTATTCTTAAAAGGTTAACCAAACAAATTCAGTGAGTGAAACACAGTTAATACATTATGGATAAATTATTTTTTGATAATCAAGTTATATTACCTTTTATTGAAATTAAAATTGTATAATTATATAAAAATGTTGATCATATATTTACAGCAGAACTGAGATGCTAGTTCAGCAACAGAGTTGGACTACTCAGATAGTGACTCTGTAATAACTTGTCTAATTGCAATCACCTTTCTAATTGGCTTTGACAGGTTTAAGAGTTCCTCTATAGCATAAATTGCAATTGACTAATTGCTATATTTCTGCACTATCCAATGAAACTGTGTTCCATATATATCTCTTCTAAGAGGCAAAATAAATTATTTGTTTATTTATTATATAAATTGCATTATTTAAAAGTATTCTTTTTATAAAGTAACAGTTATTACAGACTACATGAAATTTATGATTTTATGAAGTGTCATTTATTCACAAATTGTCTTGGAAAATATTACCACTTCACTCAACATTGCTTGTATAAGCTGTCATGTTGGGTTTTTTTTTTCACTGAAAGTACTTAAATGTACTTAAAAAGTACTTAAAATTTCAAGTACTTTTTGCAAAGTACTGGGTACCAGTACAGTACTTTTGGGTTCAGTACTTCCAGTACCCAGTACATTCCAAGTACTCAAGAAATTGTACTTAAGTACAGAAGTACTTAAGTACTCAAGTACTTGTTAACAGCCCTGGTCACAGATAGCACTTGAAAGTTGATGTTGCAGTAAATTGTAATCGTCCCTGGCATTCTGTGCACTCCAACACAATTGTAATTGGCTCTTTCAATCCCGGACTTTCAATTACCTGATTACAGTTATCAAGTGATTAGAGAAAGCCTGTCACTCCAACTAAAAAAGTGCAATCAACCAGACATTACAAGCCATGGTGGTGATGATGGCTATCTTAGCAGATGATTAGATCTGTATTAGGCCTGTTTTCAACCACTGTAGGCCTACAGGAAAAGTGCGGCGGTGAAACGTCCCACCAAGGCCAGCGGTGAAACGTCTCAATGGTGAAACGTCCGGCTACCCTTTCAATCATCCATCGCCTCATTGCTATGTCCTCCTCCTGTCCTAATTAGCCTCCAAAGTGCATAAATACCGGAGTAAAGCCCCGCTCATCCATACATCCGTCCATCAGAAATTTGGAATCCCCAAATTTGGTTTGATGATTTTGATTACAGATGATATCTGTCTTGTTTCAAAAGTTTGGGACAAATTAGCTTTATAATTTATAAAACTGGCTTTCTACTCTTTTCAGAGAAGGCAGGAGACCTCGATGTCTCGGATATTAACTTCGATGACAAATTTGATGAAGAGATGGAGGTGGCTCCCCCTGCCAGCAAAACGGAGAACAAGGAAAACGTCAAGACAGCTAAGGGCAAAGCGAAGTAAGTTCTTCTTTCTCCAGTAAAGTCCCAAGTATGATTAAAAAATATAGATTTATTTGCCTCGTTCTCAGTTCTGGAAAGTTTTAAGTAAAATCAAATTTTGAATTAGTTGGAAACTTTTATATCCCTGTCCCTGATGTGAGAGGGACACATACATGTTTCTTTGTTGTAGTTTAATTTAATATATATCAGGAAATCAATGAAAAATTTATTATCAATTATATTGCCTCGCTGGCTTCTTGTCCACAAGCAATAGGGAACCAAATATTGTCAGACAGTTGAGAAATCTTGAAGCTTCAAATTAAAATGTCTTTATGAATTATTGTCGTAAATAAATAAATAACTTTTCTTCTTCAGAGAAGCACCACTTCCAGAGATGACAACGACGAGTTGGGAATCAGGGAAATCAGAACAACCAGTTGAAGTTCAAGTTGATTCGTCCCAGTTGCCAATGACGACCAACAAAGATGGAGAGAAAGTTCTTAGAATGTTTTGGTTGGATGCTTACGAGGATTACTACAAACAACCTGGTATGTTCTTGGTCATTTAAAGATCTGATCAGTGATATTATCTTTTAAAGTTTTGTAAAGTTGGATTCCTGATTCATCATCTCTTATCGATCATATATTACTTACTCTGGCTTTGAGAGTTATATTTTCTCTAAATAGCCCAGCCCGATCAGATGGTGATGAGATATAAAGCACCAAATCACTTGAGAGTTATATTTTGTTTATGTCTGAGGATTTGCAAGAATTCTGTGTTTATCTTGCAGGCACAGTTTATCTAATTGGAAAAGTGTACATTGAATCAGCGAAGGCCTACGTCAGCTGTTGCGTGTCTGTGAAGAACATTGAACGAAAGATATTCATCCTTCCCCGAGAAACGGTAAGTTTATTTCCGATGAAAAACAGGCCGTCTGCAAATTGTATCAAAATGGTCGATAGACCTATGTGTGTGATTTATGTATCAGTCGAGCTATGTATCACACTTGTGATTTATGAATAACTTTGTTGTGTAGTTTGTGATATATTGTCTCGATACTGTCTACAAGTGGACTGCTCTTGCATTGCCACATATCAGAACATATGCTGTCTTGTGTTGCCACTTAGTGACTAGTGTGCTATTCCGCGAGCTCCTGCGAGTGTCCACATACTTTCAACCAGAGGAACACACACAATTTTGTCTGGAAGACACCGGGGCTGTTTCTGAGTGTGCTGATGGCCTTGTCTACTTCATTAGAGAATGTGATTGCCGAGTCTATGTACATCAATGTTGAATAGAACTTTTGTGAATGTGCAATGAAATTGGAACTATTTCTTGGGACAGCAATGCTGTAGCATAGAAAATCAACTTTTGTGCTAGGTGGCAGCAGCATGCAGTTCTCATTTTCACCAGACTGGTCTCGATACTAAAAACCAATCAGACATCCTAATTTCAATAGTGAAATAAGTATGGTTGTCATAGTATACATGTTCGTTTTTATTGCAGAAATATGACCTGAAGAACAAAGTCTCGACTGATACTCCTGTGCAAATATTGGACGTGTACACTGAGTTCAACGAGAGGGTGGCCGAGAAGAACAAGATTGTCAAGTTCAAATCTAGAGTAAGGTTCCTTCTATTTACTTTTGCTACTTTTATTTTTACACTTTGAATGACTGTAAAATATCAGATTTGGTGCGGTGTTTTGATGACTGCTATCAATTGAAGGCTACATTGTTTAAATTTGTTTCTTTTCTTTTTTTCAGCCTTCAAAAAGACAGTATGCCTTTGAACGAGATGGTGTTCCTGCTGAAGCAGATTATCTAGAAGTTTGTTATTCTGTAAGTAGTTCATTGATTCTGTATAATTTACTTTTCAAAAATTTTAAGGTTATTGTAGTGTCTCAAAATGATCTCTTGGCCATTAGGAAGTGTCAATTGCATGTATTGCTAAAATTATAAAATTAGTAACAAATTTAAAGAATTTTATGTAATGTGAGACTAAGATATTCTCTGATTGTTTTAAATGAAATATTTTTATAATGAGTTTATATGTATCCTTTGAAACAGTTAAACATAATTTGGGTTGCTTGCTAACTTTGATTTCCCTGCTGACTGAAGTCCTTCGTTAATGCGGAGCAGCTAGTGTAAAGGCAAACTTGGTCGAATGAAGTTCTATACTTCAATTATCAATAACAAAATATTCAAAATGGACATAAACCAATAGAATCACTTCATTTTCATTTCAGGCTGACTACCCTGCCCTCCCCTCGGACACACAAGGAGAGACCTTCAGCTGTATCTTTGGAACTAACACATCCAGTTTAGAAATTCTGTTGTTGTCGAGAAAGATGAAGGGGCCTGGTTGGATTGATATCAAGGCACCTCGTAAGTTAAATTTGATTTATTTTAAGTAACCAATCGTTGGTCTCATTGCTGTGTTGTGACACAAGACGCACAGCCTCAAGTGTCTTTCGATCTAGCACTGTCTAATATTGATATATTTCCTATTTTCAGAAATTCCTAACCCTTCAATATCATGGTGTAAAGTGGAGGTAATTTAGTTTTTTCAAAACTTGCTACTTTCTCATACAATTCTTGAGAATTCTTACAAAAGCTGTGACATTTGTTGATAGCTTAACTTTTCTTGTTCTTATTCAGGCATTTGTGACCTCTCCAGAATGTTTGACCTTGACCACGGAAAGTTTGCCGCCCCCGCCTCTGGTTGTCATGACGATGAATCTTAGAACCCTTCCCAACCCAAAGACACATCAGAACGAGGTAAGGTTTTCCATACAATTTTGTCTTTGTCTTTGTTATTCTTTTACATGATAATAAATTTCTTGTTGAATCATTTGAAGGTTAATTTTGTGTGAAATTGTGTTTCAGGTTCTAGGAGTGTCCTGCTTAATCCACAATGAATTTAGAATTGACAAACCAGCCCCCAAACAACAATTTCAACACCATTTCTGTGGTAAGTTGGTCAATTGATTGTAAAATTAATTCTATAGTCTGCAGCCTCTGTAGGATTTGCATTCAGCACTGATAATGGAGCGAGGTGATCTCAGTTGTTTTCCAATCGCTTGGCCCCAATCATCTATCTGTCTCTCATCCATAACAATGGACTTTATGCCTAATGTAACTGAATTCTCTTATTTCAGCCATCACAAAACCTTCAGATTGTGTATTTCCATTTGACTTGTCGGAGAAAGTTCAAAAGCAGGTGAGTGTATTAATATATGAACGTACCGAAATATGAAAGAAACAATGAAAGATTTATAATGTATATTTATTTAAAATAATCAGACAAATACGTAATATTCAAATCAGCAGATATGCTTAATTATATTTCGCATATTTTCTTTTTCAAGTCACAACGAATGAAAGTAGACATCATTGGATCGGAGCGAGCTCTTCTTGGCTACCTCCTTGCGAAGATTCACAAAGTGGACCCTGATATCATTGTGGTAAGTAGAAGGGATGAATAATTTTATGCTGTTCCTATATGTTGGAAATACTCTTGAAAAAAATTTAAGCTTGCTTTAAACATTTGCACTTTGATTTTCAGGGTCATGACATTGTGGGATTCGATCTCGAGGTTCTCCTTCACAGACTCGACCAAAACAAAGTTCCTTACTGGTCGAAGATCGGTCGATTAAAACGAGCAAGCATGCCCAGATTATCGGTAAGAATTTTGCCTACTCCGTACTCTTAATGTTAAATTAAATCAAATCACTTGTTGCGGCACTTAAGTCTCGAGTTGTGTGATAGCATGGCATTGTTAACTTCCAATTGTCTCTTCTTGGAGCTATGTTCTCTTTTGTCTCCATGCTTGTGAAGTTCAACTACAATCTCTTAGTCTCTCTGAAGTTGAGAGTCTCTCACAGGTGGCACATGATTGCATGTTTACTGTACAGTGCTGCTGCCTACCACTTTTAAATATAATTTTGCATTTAACCGATTTTGCACAAATTATAATACTTCTATTTATAATCTTTCAGGGTGGTTACAACAAAGGTCGAGTAGGCGCTGGTGCTTGCAGTGGCCGTGTGGTGACAGATGTTATGACCTCTGCTAAGGAGTTGATCCGTTGCCGTAGTTACGACCTTACTGAACTCGTCAGTCAGGTTCTAAAAGAACGCAGACACGAGGTGGACACCGACCAAATAAGGAATTACTACAAGTGAGTTGCGTTTATTTTCCGATTTGTTTCAATCAATGTGACTTTGAAGGTTTCAATACAAATTGCTTAATTCTTTTTGAGGAATTGATGACGATCTCGATAACTCTCAAATTCCTTGCTTGTTTTGGATTCTGGTTAGATATATACAGTTTCTTGTATTAGTTTTTCTATGTTGGAGAAGTAAAAGATCCCGCATTTGAGGCTCATGTGTCTTAAGATGAGGACTTCTTTATCTCTCTCCAGGATTATTGCTTGAGGTACAAGAATTTTTTATTGAGGGATGAAGTTTGATAGCTTTTATGTTTTTTGTCTTTCAGTTCTTCGCAACAACTTCTGCAGCTGATAGAATGTGGTCTTGTGGATTCCCGCTTCATCATCTCTCTCCTGTATGAACTGAACATTCTTCCTCTGGCCTTGCAAATCACCAACATTTGCGGAAATGTCATGGTATGTTTAACATTACTTCTATTTTGAAAATCATCCTGTAGCCATTGTTAAATGTCTCGTAAAGAAGCGTAAAACTTTGGACAAGTCAGTGTTCCAGCCAGAATTTAGTTTGGGCATGCACAAATTCTAAAAAAGAGGGCACTTTTCAGATTTGAAGGGCACTTTTCTGAAGTGAAGACCTTTATTTAGTGATTATTTTGCTTTTTACCCCAAATTTGGGCATGGTGGGCAAGGAGTTGGGCATGGTGCAGATGAGGTTGGGCATGGCGTAGCGCCATGCTCAAATAGCCTAGCTGGAACACTGACAAGTGATTTGTTAAATCTCTGTTATGTGAAATGTCCATGTCAGTCTTGATCCTTGGCCTCATTGCTGTGTTCTCCTCTCCTAATAAGTTTACCAAGTTCATAAATACAGGACATAAAGCCCCAATCATCTATCCATCCCATGTCTGTCCTGAGCCATGAGAATATTTTAACATGTATTTGCAGGCTAGAACTCTCCTGGGTGGTCGTTCAGAACGAAACGAATACTTGTTGCTCCATGCCTTCACAGAGAAGGACTACGTCGTCCCAGACAAATATTCAAATGTTGCCAAGAAGCCGGTTGCAGCAGCGGAGCATCATGATGACGATGAAGATGAAGGACCCACAAAGAGAAAGACGGGGAGACGGAAACCGGCCTATGCTGGAGGACTCGTACTTGACCCAAAAAGAGGTACCAGTTTAAGTTAACTGTTTAACATCAGCAATTAGTACTTGCAATGCCTCTCAATGACTCTAGATTTATCTCAAATTTATATCAAATTTGTCAACCCTCTTTTGTTGATGTATATTTAATGCTTATCACATTTTGCCTGTACTTCCGAGGTAAAATTTTAATTAAAAGTAGGCCAAATCTGGTCTTGGCAGACCCCGCTATCCATGCCTACCCGCCTTGAATACAATACTGTATGGAACATTCGCTGTTACATATGATATGTATATGATGTTGTATCTTCAGTGTTGAATTTTCTATATCGTCAGTGAAGAAAGAGTAAGATAAGATAGTTTTTGCTTCAATTTTACTTAATCTTTTTATCATTTACTTTTCAGGTTTCTATGACAAGTACATTTTGTTACTTGATTTCAACTCCCTATACCCCTCCATCATTCAAGAGTACAACATATGCTTCACAACTGTTGATAGAGTAGCTCCAAATTCTTCCCAGGTTAGTGTCTGATTATAAAAATAAAAATTCACAATATTTCTTTGGCTCACTTATTCAGGACCTTGATTGTCTAAAACACTTTCTGTTTGTGTTAATAATTTGCAAAACTCACATTTATTGTATTGATCAAATCAATTTTGTTGTCAACTAAATTAGTCATTGATTTAGGTGCAGACAGAGTAGTTTGTTAAATGTAATTTTATGCACAACGTGTCCAACCTCATTTCAGGTAAGCATTTCAGGTAAGGCAAATATAAACTTTAGAAAGTGCGACGTCCGATCGATCCAAAACTTAAGAAGAAACTGTAGAGGGCGGCTGGTCACGTGACAGCCTCGATCTGAGTTTCGCGCTTGCTGTGCATAAACCGTCGTTTAGGTAAACCAAAACTAACAAATTATCTTTGGAAAGTTTTGCCTGGGGATGCACTGAAACCGCTTTTCACTTCTGATTCGATATCGAAGCTAATATTTTGTTACCGATCCGATGCCGATACCATTGGTTATATATGTAGCACTACCTCTGATCCTGATACTTAGTATCCGATCATTGCATCCCTGGTTTTGTCATTCATATGGAAGAAAAATCTCCCTATGTCGAGTTTTCTGCAAAAAGTACGAAAACTGTTCTCTTCTTTCTACAATTAAGTTGTAATTTTCAGGGTGAGGATGAAGAGGAACAGCTCCCTGAATTGCCTGATCCAAGTCTATCAGCTGGAATTCTGCCGACGGAGATCAGAAAGTTAGTGGAGAGCAGAAAACAAGTGAAGCAGTTGATGAAGGCGCCCGATCTGTCTGCTGATGCTTACATGCAGGTAAATTTTAAAATTATTTTAGAGGGAAATTATTGATTGTGATTGTGGATTGCTAGTTCGCAATTGTTGGTCTATCTGGAATTAGAGTGTTGATACGGTAGGTGTTCGTGATGGTCTGTTAGATCTGTTGAATGAATGTCACTATAAATTTTCGGGTTACAAATACTGTGCAGATTACCTGTTTCTTTGAAAAGAGAGACAACACTTATTTTGTGTTTCTTTTTCAGTATGACATCAGACAGAAAGCCCTCAAGTTGACAGCCAACAGTATGTACGGATGCTTGGGATTTTCGTTCTCTCGATTTTATGCTAAACCGTTAGCAGCTTTGATCACCAGCAAAGGCAGAGAGGTTTGTTTGCTGTTTAAAGTTGTTATGTTTGTTGTATAAAGATTTTAAGTCTTCTTTTATCCGAATATCAATAAAAATTTGCTATCTTAAAAATACTGCAGCGTGGCTAAGGGGTTACCTCTTGGTCTTTGGCATGATTTCCCAGCCTGTGCTATGGGTACACTTTGCCTTAGTATGGTAGTCCCTGCATGCTCTGTTAAGCTTTAATTCATGACATCAATTGCTTTCGTCCACCCTGGTTGAATTTGATGTACACCAAATGCCTTCCAGCTTGTGGGAATTTTAAATAACCCCTTTCTTTTGAAATAAAATGATTTATTTTTTAATTTCCAGATTTTGATGAAGACCAAAGATCTTGTACAAAATGTAAGTTTGAATAGTTTGAAAACTTATTTAAAAAATGATCACGGAGGAGATTAGAAGTATCCTTTCTTATAAAAAATATTTACTTCTTATATTATTCGCTAGATGCAAAATTCATAAGATATCAGGTTTCTTTACTAAATGTCTTACTTTTCCAGATGAACTTAGATGTCATTTACGGAGACACGGACTCAATTATGATAAACACGAACTGTACGGACATGGACATGACCTTCAAATTGGGCAACAAGGTCAAGAGCGAGGTCAACAAACTGTATAAATTGCTAGAAATAGACATTGACGGAGTTTTCAAATCAATGTTGTTGTTAAAGAAGAAGAAATATGCAGCGTTGTCAATCCAAAAAGTTGGTGACAAGTACATAGAGCAGGAAGAATTGAAAGGATTGGACATTGTTCGAAGAGATTGGTGCGAGTTGGCCAAATCATCAGGAAAGTAAGTAGATGTGTTGTTCTTAGAATATTCAAAAATTGTTAGATTAAACAAGCTCCTCTAGGAGCTCAGAGAACCAAAAATAGATGTGAGGTAAAACTGCTTATTAGGCTTACTGCTATTGTAATACTAGAATGCTGGATTGTATTGAAGTGCAAAGATTGATTTATTAGCAATGCAGTTTACTTAATTAACTGTTAATGGAGTGTTACTTTAAAAAAAATTATCTTGTTTAACAGCCACCATTGTACATAATTTAGAGATCGATTTTGTCTTCTTTAACATCTTCTATGTGTCGCACTTGAACTGTCTCGTCTTAAATCGATTCTTTAAACTTGTAATAATGTCGAGGTAAACAAGAATTCTCTGTGGCGTAAGACAATTTTACTGCTTTTTGCTAACATCTGAGATCTTTGCAATTTCAGCTACGTAGTGAAGCAAATTCTGTCAGGGAAACCGAGAGAAGAGGTCGTAGAAAACATTCACACTTTCCTCATGGACCAAGGGGAACAGATCAGGGCGGGGAAGAAAGAAGTCGAGCAATTCTACATCACTAAGGTATGTCAATAAAAAAGTTGTGTCTAACAAAAATAAGGCTGCTGTTTTGTAAACATAGTCTAATGAAAATAAGGCCGGATATAATTGATCTTTAGCTTCTCGGATCTTCTCGAGGCACTTTTTCTAGGGTGGTCGTTAGGACCAAATACAATAGCTGTATTCTCAATTGATTATAATGTCAATTTAATAAAATTGTGTTTAAGTTCAATTGTTAATCAGAAGATCTGTTCGGTCGGTTGATCAGAGCTAAAAATTAAATATGTGTGGCCTTATCCTTGAGAGGGAGGAGGGTTGGTCTAGTGGTAGCGTGCTGGACTGCCAATCGCTGGGTCCAGGGTTCGAATCAAGCTCTTGCCGGGTCACCTGGGCCTACATTGGACGGCTGTTTCAATCATCCTTCACCTCATTGCTGTATCCTCCTCCTGTCCTAATTAGCCTACCAAGTGCATAAATAAAGGACATAAAGCCCCACTCATCCGTCCATCCATCTTGGATCTAGGCACCTTTTCTAGGGTGGTTGTTAGGACTGAAAAAACCAGTTGTAATCTCAATTTATTATAATAAAGTCAATTTAATTAAAATTATGGGAAAGTTCAATTTTCTATCTGTAAACGGAAAATCAGTTCTGTCGGTCATAGCTAAAAATTAAATATGTGTGGCCTTATCCTTGAGAGCATCAGATAAATGGTGAATGACATAGATTGCTAATTTGCTGTTTTCTATAATTGATCAAACTTCTTGTAAATTTTCAGTCATTAACGAAGAACCCAGAAGACTACCCCGACAAGAAGTCACTACCTCACGTTCAAGTTGCCATGAGGATCAACACGAGAGGGGGAAAGAAGTTGAGGGCGGGAGACACTGTCTACTATGTCGTCTGTGATGTGAGTAATGCTTGAGATATTTATGTTTAACTGACAATGAAGTTTTGATAATAAAAAATTGAGAAATGTCTATGACTCAGAAAGATGAAGATTGAACCTATTTCTTGGTTTTCCAACGGTCGTCATTCCAGAATTGTTATAAGACCGTTTCTTCGCAATGGAAAGTTTCTATTGTTTCAAATTTTGTTTTATAGGATGGGTCCAATCTTGGTCACAGTCAGCGAGCGTATCATCCAGACGAATTGGCGAAGTCAGATACATTGAAGTTAGGTGAGTTGTTTCAGTTCCTTTTGACTGTTCAAATACAGTGCCGCCTGTAAGTATGTGAAACGCATGACATTGTGCCATTGCATCAATGCTAAACATCCTCAGCCTAACTGCTTGTGGAGGCATGAATTTTCGTCGGATGAAAGGGAAACAAAGTGGGTCATAAAGGCCGATGTGTTAGGCAAGTGGGATAAAAATAGCAGCCCATTTTCTTCGCTGTAGTCGGAGTTAGGTATGGGTCAAAGTCTTTGATAAGTAAGTGAACCACCCTTCCCTATCTTTTAACATTGGGCCTGCGTTTCACTTACTTATCAAAGACTTTGACCCATACCTAACTCCAACTACAGCAAAGAAAATTGGCTGCTATTTTTATCCCGCATGCCTCACATATCGGCCTTTATGACCCAAAATGTTTTCCTCTCATCGGATGAGAATTCTTCCTTCCAGAAGCATTTTAATTAAGGATGTTTAACATTGATGCAATGGCACAATATCATGCGTTTCACTTACTTACAGGCGGCACTGTAAATATTGAATATATGAAAAGATTTTTAACCGGCCAAAGGCCGGTTAATAGAGGAGGGCTTAAACAGATTTTTGGTGAAATGGGACTCTTGTCCACTTGTCCACTTGTCCATGTGTCAACTTGTCCACTTGTCCACTTTCCTTGCCCCTCTGAACACAGTGCTGCAACCCAGTGAGCAATGGGGGCCAATGACAAATATGGACCTGCCCATTATGAATGGGGGATTCAGTTAGCTGTAAGGGGTTACCATGGTTACAGGTGCAATGAACAGCTGCAGCCAGCTGTGGGCCTGTGAGCCTCATCGGAGAAGGTACCCCTGTGTCAGGTTTGCTTAGAATTCCAAAGCACTGTGAGAGTCAAACCATTTCAGTACTTGTGTTTTAAAATAATTGTTCATGCCTAGATGAGGCATGGTTGCTCAGTGGATCATTATGTTTGCATAACACTTGGCATTGTCTACTTCTTCACCAGCTTTCTGTACAGTGCTATGATGTAGTTATGTACCATTGCCAAATTATTCCTGCAAGCAATGTCTATCAACACCCATCCACTAAACTCCCCCAAGAGACCAGGGCTTTTCTCAGTGCACTTCTCATTCTGACAGTATACTTTGACAAACTTATTCATTACAGCATGTAAATTTGATATGCATAAAATGAGTGTTGCTTCCCACAGATTTTGGCACTCTGTGACTGTGAGTCATAATAACTGATGAAGTGTCATCTTCCCAAATTTAACATCCATGGGAAACATAGAGGCTGTTTGATTAGTCATGATGAAGAGAAGGCTATTTGATTTGTCATCTGACTGATCTTAGAGTAAAACAAGAGCAGGTATACTGCCTCCATATCCCCCATGCCCTACACATTTACCTATACCCACCAGAATTCCAATTTAGTTATGCCAAATATTTCCACCAGGGCCACAATTGTGCATACCTGTAAGGATGTGGAGACACCTGGGGGTGGAGTTTGCTTTTAAAAATAACATGGCTGCAGACCAAAATCACAGCAAAAAGTATTTGGGATGTGGAAATGGTTATGATATTTATTGATTTATGGTCAGATTTGACAAGTTTAGGGGGGTCTTTGAATGTTGGGAAAGGATGAGCATTGTGCATGGTGTGGTGTTTGAGATATTTGATGGATGCCATGCATGGATACTAAAAGTACAATCCCCCATAGCATAGCATGGGGGATAATTATCGTGACAAATCATCAATATGATGATTCACGAAGTGCCATTTTCACAGTGCAACAGCCCACTCTGTTTGGATATCAGTTTTACAGACTGTAAACTAAAGTGGTGTTTTAATTGTAGTCTGCAGAAAAGGTCGCAAAAAGACGCTTGACACCACAAATAAATGGGCCTGTAAAAATTCTGGCGGTCCTGTAAACCAGTTTTTACCAGCCCGCATGCCTTGTGAAAGGTCAGAGCGAGTTTTAAAGGCTGTTAGTATTTCACTTGGATTTATGAAATTTGGGATAGGGATTCACTTTGGGGTCTCCGTCAAAATTTTTTGGAAAAACCCAAGATGGCTGCCAAGATGGCCACCATATTTTGAATTGCCCATTGGGACCTTAGTATTTCACTTAGATTTATGAAATTTCGTACAGGGATTCACTTAGGGGTTCCCCTCAAAAAAATTTTGGAAAAATCCAAGATGGCTGCCAAAATGGCCACCATATTTTAAAATACCCACTGTGACTTTGGTATTTCACTTAGATTTATGAACCTTGGTACAGGGATTCACTTAGGGGTTTCCCTCAAAATTTTTGGAAAAATCCAAGGTGGCTGCCAAAATGGCCACCAATGTTCTGAATTGCCCACTGTGACTTTAGTATTTCACTTAGATTTAAGCAATTTGGTATAGGGATTCACTTAAGGGTTCCCCTCAGAAATTTTTGGAAAAATCCAAGATGGCTGCCAAAATGGCCACCATATTTTGAATTGTGACTTAAGTATTTCACTTAGATTTATGCAATTTGGTATAGGGGTTCACTTAGGGTTTCCCCTAAGAAATTATGAGAAAATTTCCAAGATGGCTACCAAAATGGACGCCATAAGTGCCCACTGTGACTTAAGTAGTTCACTTATAATTCTGAAATATGGTATAGGCATTTGCTAAGAGGTTCCCCACAAAGTTTTTATGGCTTGCAGCAAACACTATCAGTCTGGCAATCACTGCTCAATACAAAACAATCCATGTAATAATATATAAATCCCCCCGTTCATGATTTCAATCCTGAATATATAATCGCCAAAGGCCGGTTTTGAATCCATGGATTCTTGTTAAGATTTAATAAAAAATTATGAATATATGGTACATTTTAAACTTGTTACTGGTATGAACGACATGAATCCATGATGCTCTAAATGCTAACTATATGTTTTCTGTTCCATTTCAGATACCAACTACTACTTATCGCAACAGATTCACCCGGTTGTAGCTCGTCTGTGTGACCCTATTGATGGTACTGATGCCGCTCAAATTGCTGAATGTTTGGGTAGGTCGCTATTCCCATGATGAACAAAACATTGAACTTAAACTTTTTCTTTCACTAGTTACTTTGAGTGCTACTAGTCCCTGAATATGTTAAAAGAGTTATTCGACACTGGTCTATAACTTCAGTATTTAATAGGTAGAATAAGCATGCCCAAAGTTGGGGGGGGGGCAGTGGAGTAGCTAGAAATCCTGGAGTGGGGGGGCCAAGGGGGTGCCAGGGTCTGAACAAGGGGGGCCAACCTTTCGCGGCATTTTTGCGAAATTTTTGCGGCATTACATGGATAAAAATTGATACAGCGTTACAAGGCTTCTTTACGAATGAACTAGCAATGTTGACCGTCTTATTTTTTGTGACAGATAAACAAAATGACCATGCATCTCATACTTACACTAAAATCAGTTTTGACCTATCAAAAAATAATGACACAGATTCTATGGTTCCGATATTAAAAGTATGACAATGACACCTCATCAATTATCATGATTCACAAGGAGTACCTTTTTGCAGTGAAATGGTCCTCTTGTTTGTTTTTTTCATAAATGTCTTTGCAAGTTTTGAGAATATTCCTGCTGAGAATCTTTTTTATATTTTAGGTCTAAATCGAAAATTTATATTTTGATAGAAATCTACCCAGCTCATCAAATAGGGAAAGTAGTACCAATTCTTGCAAATGACGGAAATACCAAAAAAGTAGGGAAATTCCATGCACATAATGAAAAATTAAGCAGTTTGTACAAATCACTCTGGTAAATCAGAACTGTTTTATTAGAAAACTCTCAAAGGCGCATTATTCTTTAACTGAGCAATGGCGACGAAAAGATTTCCTCAAAGGACCCTGATTTTAGATGTTGCATGGAATCTCTAGATACATAGACATACTGGAAGGGGGAGTAGTCACACTCCCCCAAAAAGTATGGGAAACACTAAGATTCGGACAAAAAGGCAAAACAATTCTGGCAGATAATTTAAAAAAACATAATTAAGAATCAATAGTTTTGAAGAGATTTCTTTTGGAATATTACCGAATCTAGATTCTGATATTCAGGCAAATGTCGCTCACCCCCTAAAAGGTTTGCCTGCAGTACACTTATTGCTAGATATGTTCAAATAAGGATATCAGCCTCAGAACTTTTCAAAGGGCAACTGTCATTCAAAAAAAAATTTGGTATAAGTGAGCGCTTAAGATTGACGTGTTCCAGCGACTGTTGCTGCTCCAATAATTTTTTTCAACATTTTCAAATCTCAAATGGGGGGGCCGGTGGGGGGGCCACTTGTCCATTTGGGGGGGCCCAGGCCCCCCCATAGCTCCGCCACTGGGGGGGGGGGGGTTAGCTCAGTTGGTAGCGCACTGGGCTGTCAATCGCTGGGTCCTGCTGGGTTTGAATCTCACTCTGACCTGCTGTTGGTGTTGGGACTGCTTTTCAAATATCTTAGTGCATGAATACAGGACGTAAAACCCAAATCATCAATCCATGCCTGAAGTGAAGTGTAGTGTGTGGCAATAAACAAAACAAAATTCAAAATTGTAATTATTTTCTCCACAGGTCTTGACTCCACCTCGTACCGCCAACAACTGCAAAGACAAGAGGACGAAGAGGAGATCATGTTGACGAGCGGTCAGTTGTCGGCTGAGGAGAGGTACAGGGACTGCGACCGACTCATCTTCATCTGCCCAGAGTGTGGCAAGAACATCATTATGGATGGCGTCTTTAGTGGAATTGTAAGTTTCGGTTGGGTTTCCTCAGATATTTTTAGTTTGATCAATGACAAAGGTAATGCAGAAAAAGATGCTTGTTTTGCTTGTGAAATATATAATGCCCATCTCATTAATTGGGTACATTGATATCGTTTAGAAAGCAAGAAGATTTAGTCTTTGAACCAGTTTTCCGGCATTTAAAATTTTGTAACACTTTATACTTTCATTATCTGTTTAATATGTCATATACGCAGTAGGCCTATCATTTTTTCAAAACATTTTCCTGTAAAAAAAAACCTGAAACGAAATAAAATTTGTCTATGTCTACATGTCTGCATGTCTATGTCCAGGACAAATTTGAATTGTTTCATTATTTAAATCTTCTCACTAATTTCCAGGGCAGTGAAATGGAACCAACGTTATCAAAATGCACAAATCCGGAATGCAAGTCAAAACCAGCTGACCACTTGGTGGTTCTTATGAATCAACTGACACGACTCATGAGGACATACATTAACAAGTACTACACGGTGAGTGCTGCATTTTGTCAGAGGCTTATTTAGCTCTTTCAGTGAAAGTTGATTATGTTCATTTTCAGAGAGAAATTAAGTGTGTGTGCTATTTCATGGTGTTCTGCATTGCAGCTATGTCGTCACTGTCTAAGCATCATAACTGACCAAAATTGTCAAGAGCTGATGAAGCTGATAAAGCTGTCTAGCCAAAATTCAGTAATCTTAATTCACAGTGGCACAGATTTACTCATTGGGACTTAAAGTGTCCAGGGAGACTCGGAGAGGGTCAGTCAATCGCTGGGTCCGGAGTTTGATTCCAACTCTGTTTGGTCACATGGACTTACAAATCTTGGCCAGCAGTTACATTAGTCATGCCATGCCCTTCTGTCCTAACAGTTACCTTTCCAAGTGCATAAATACTAAATATAAATAAAGCCCCACTCACTGCCCCAGTCATCCATCCATCCTAAAAACTGCCTGTTCAAAAATCTGGGAGACTCCGACACATTGGCTCCAGTCTAAAAACTTTAGCAATTAACATGCCATGTATATCAATAAGCATTTAGTCTTAAGATTTTTTTTTTCCATTTTATTTCAGGGTTGGCTAGTGTGCGAGGACAGTGCTTGTGGTCAGAGAACTCGGTTGGTCACTCAAGCCTTCCAGAGGGGACATCCGCTCTGTGCGACATGCCGAAGGGGAACGTTACATGCTGAGGTGTGTATTTACTTCGAAATAAGTCACCTGTAATCTAAAGAGGTCTTCAATTCAGTTTCTGAAAATTACTGCTTCAAAAAAGTATTTAAATTCTGTAGTTACTAAGAGTTCATGAATCAAGAAAGCATCTTTCCTTCCTTGTATTATATTGCATTTTGAGGAAGAAAAACATTTTAGCTTTTTAAGAAACAAATTTTAAAATTTGTCACATGGTATGTTCACAATTTGTTCATTTGATTTTCTTGTCTTTTTTCAGTACACTGACACGATGCTGTACAACCAGTTGAGTTTCTACCAGTACATGTTTGACTATGAGAAGGCCTCTAACTCATTAACAGATGCTAAGGAAAAAGGTTTGTACTATTATTCGTTAGTTTTGGTTTACCTAATCGACGGTTTATGCACAACATAAACAAACCCAAAGCGAGGCTGTCACATGATCCGCCGGTCACGTGACTCTCGCCAGTTTCTTTTTGTTTTCTTGACGAGCGGGTGTGTGCTGTTTCAATCAACTTATTTGGCTTAATATATCACTTTCAATCGGGATTTGCTGGTCTAACCTTTACTGGACTTTACCGGGAAGCTTTATGTGATCGCTGGACGCTCTGACACTCTCGAAATACGTTGCTGCGTGCGTTTTTACGCCGCGCATCCAAGCGTCACGTTGTAAACACTCGGAAAATGGCGCCAACACCGAGTGGTCGACCGGCCCGCTCGTCTCGCACAGGGCCCTACGACCCGGATTTACTGGAAAACTGGACTTTAAAGCGTCTGAAGGAGGAATGCAAACGATTGGGCATACGTTTTGCATCTAATGTTCGACGCCCGGTCTTAAAAAAGGCGATTGAAGAAGCCCAGGCTTCGGGCGCTACGGGGATTCCCCCAGCCGGCTCAGGGAGCGCTCCCACGCTATCCCAAGATGCAGCGCCCGCTCCTCCGACAAATGGCGGGAACGACCTGGAGGAGGTTGTCTTCAATATTATGGAGTCTCTGGATGCTCTACACAAGCGTATAGATCAATTGGAAGCCCGAGACTCGTCAACACAGCCGACGGAAGCCCCCACTAACGATGTCAGTGTTGTACAGCCTCCGGTACATCCTCACAGTCCCGATCAGGATCACAGGCCCCAGCTGTCACATCAACAACAACAAGGTCAGCAGCCCTCACAACAGCTGTCAAACATTGACTTTGGTCAGTTTGGTCAGTTTGGATCTGCTTACCCTCGCGAATACAGTCTGTCTTCAGCGTACTCCCAGCTCGGGGCAGCCACACCAAGTGCAGCAGCTGGAAGCCCTTACGATACGGCCGGTCCTATTTCAAGACCCTTCCCAGGAGCTGTCCGCACCAGATACGGATACAATATTCAGACCTTGCCCGAGGCTGTCACGGTTGCCCCGGCCCTGCGACAGGCCATTGTCCAAGATGGACAGATTCTTCAGCCTGGCCCCCTCGCGGACCCAGCCCCGACTCCTTGTGTCCCCTGGAAAGACATGATGCTGGCCTAGCCTCGAACGTTACCTTGCTATGGGACCATGCCCTTAGCAAGTCCACTCGGGCCACCTACGACTCGGCCTTGGCCACATTCTTACGCTTCCTAGCCATGTCGTATGGCTGTTCCGCGGGGCCAGGTTCTTGCTTGCCCGATGTCAATGAGAAGACTCTTATTGCTTTTGCGACATTTTGCCAGTCTAAACTGAATCTCAGATTTGATACTATTAAGCTCTATCTAGCTGGCATCAGATTTCATTATATCAAGTCTAACAATACTGACATTTTGTGTGACAATTTGCAATTATCTTACATTCTGCGTGCTGTGAAAAAGACTCAGGACAATTTGAATAAGGGCCTGCGCTTGCCCATTACCTTCACTGTGCTGCAACATTTGTGTTCATGTTTATCCAATGGCTTGTTCTCACCTTTTTTTGATACAATGTTATTGGCAGTGTTCTGCACTGCTTTCTATGGTTTTCTGAGAAGTGGCGAATTTACTGTCAATTCAATGTCAAATACTCATTTAATTATGTCAGATGTTACTCTTGAGCATGATATGTCAAAATTTACTCTTTTGTTACGCACCTCAAAAACTGATCCCTTCTCAAAAGGGGTCCCGGTTGTCATTTTCAATTCTGATCCTCTTAAGCCTGTGTCTCTGATGTCTACTTACCTCAAACTACGCCACGACCTTGGCGCTTCTCCTGACTCTCCTCTCTTCGTGGAGCATCAAGTCTCCTCTTCTCCTTTATCTCGCACTACATTCATTTCCTTCCTCAAGCAGTCCCTGTCTGCTGCGGGTTACAATGATTCACACTACAGTGGTCACTCTTTCAGAATAGGTGCTTGCACCTCAGGTGCTGCCTCCGGTGTTCAGGATCATTCTCGGCAGATGGAATTCATCTTGCTACACACGATACATTCGTACCCATTCTAAGTCCCTTTCTAAAGCCCAACAACAAATGTCATCTCTAAATTAACTTGGGGCTCTCACTCCCTAACTCGTTCGCTTGGGCATCTATCTGGCCCCAAGTTTATTCTAGTTCACATTTGTTTAGTATTCTTAGATAGTTGGGAGCTTGTTCGCCTGTTCGGACGTGTCCAACCTCCTCGCAGTCGAGCTTGTTCGCCTCCTCGGACGTGTTCAACCTCCTGCTCGCCACCAGGCTCTTAACTAGCTTAACTTTAGTTTAGATGGGTTTTGGGCTTTTGCCCGGCCTTGTGTTTTTTTGCTAGATGGGTTTTGGGCTTTTGCCCGGCCTTGTGTTCTTTTTTGCTAGTCGAGTGAGTAGCCCCGATTGTTCCAAACTTTAAAATTTTATTTTTCAAATAAAACTTTTAAACTTTACGTTTGTGTTTGTTGTGCATAAATCACTATTTTGAATTCCCGCCATGTTAGATGTATAAGAAATTATTTGTATATCCTTACTTACAAGGGAAACAAGGCAAGATATCTGCTTGTATGTAATTTAATTACTGTTTAAAGTGCAATTGCTTGGTTCTCTCAAATTTTGATGTTAAATGACAATGCCATGACCCGAGGTGACCAGTGGTACAGTTTATATATTCACTATTCAGTATTGTGAAACTTGTCCGTCTTCGGCGTTATTAATTCTCAAGCAATTCCTTGCCTCTAAATAGCCCACACTGGTGCTGATGGGGCGGGGCGGCGTAAAACACAAACTCACTCACTCACTCACTCAAGCAATTCCTGTCCTTAAAAGCATGCATCAACTTCTCAGTTCTGTCTTTCATGTCCCTTTAATATATCTTTATCTCTTTGTAATAAACAATTTTATTCATTTTGCTTATTTATTTTTCAGACATTTCTCGTTTGAATCGACCACTATACGCCGAAGCTTACAGAAAACTGAAAGTTCACGTGGAGCATTACTTGCAAAACAGCGGATACTCTCAAGTCAACCTGGGTCTTTTGTTTCAGGGATTGCAGATATTCAAATGAAAAGACATTAACTAATTCTTTTTAGGATTAACAAATTTTCAAGCTCTAATGTAAAGGCAGTTGTATATTCGCTAAGCTGGTAACAACGCAAATATTGCATTTACAATTTAGTGTAATTTTAAGTTGTAATTTACTCCCTAAGTTCTTTTACTTTTACAATAAGGACTAGGTCTACTTTAAGCTAACAAATACCTCACCAATATCTTAATTGTAAAATACAACTTGTAATATTTACATGTCTTAACTTTATTGGTTACTCACTCTTTTATTGAAAGCAATTATATTTTTACTTTGCTGTAAATACAAAAAAAATCAAAAAATTATTAATGCACCAAGAAAAATCACAGTAAAATTCTACATGATTTTTAAATACAAATATGTGCACCTTTCTATCAACTGAACATATATACAAAATGTATATTCATCTGCTTGTAATTTGTAATAAACTGACTATGTTTTTCGCCGTGTAAATACAGATACACTTTGTAAATAGTGATGTGCAATGACTAAGTGACTGTGTGCTTATTTTAGGTTATTTATAAGTATAAAATTTTAAAAACTAAAAAAAAATTAAAGCATTTTTATCAAACTCATTTCTTGTCAGTTGTATTGTTTTTACTCTGTAATCGGTTATGGTTCAACTGCTGTTGAATCTATCAAAATTTCTCCTTCCGCGGCTTTGATCAGTTCAGCAGGTTTACTAATGAGCGGGTCTTCCTGGGAACTATTGTTTTGATTAACTCTTGGGTTACAGTTACTGCATCCTTTATAAGGATTAAGGAAACTGTTGTTTGCGCAACATGTGATTTCATCTAATGGTAAATTTTGGGTCTGCTGTTTGACTCATCTGAGTTTCGTCTTGTGAGTTGCATCTTATGTAAGTGGTGTTGTCTGTTATTATGAAGTTCTAAGACTTCGAGAGAGTTTTTGGCTGTTTTTGAACTCCCTCTAATCTTTGGCAACTTCAATTATGAATATTCAAGTTTTTGATGCCATCTTTCCGACTATTTTCGGCTTTATGTTTGGCATTTCCCACTTATCAATGCAGTGTCATGATCTATCCATTTGTAAATTAGTTCAGTGACACTTGAGTAAAATAATTATCAGAACCAAGCATATTGCATCACATCATCACTATAATCTCTAGTAATCTGGTGTCCGTAAAAAAAATCAAGACATGATTTGGTGAAGCCTAAGTGTCCAGGTTGCAGAGGATGAAAAACGTCAAATTATCTTCAAAACCTTTTCACTTATTGGCAACTGCTTTGACAAATCGTTTATGCATATGCTGACTCAGGTTGCTCAACCGAACAATGATTATAAATGAGAATCAGGAGCTATCCCAATGCATCTGACGAAAAAATTGGTGACATCTTGCAATCAATGAGCTGTCTCTGAGAAAACCAGGCGGGGGGTGGAGGATGGTCCGAGCCGGATCTGGATGAAATTTTCACCATGTGCCCTTAAAATACATTAATGAAGCACGGTGAAGTACGTTTTTCCATAAATTAAAATTTTCCTTAATTTTAACCCCTTTTAAAAAAGCATGTCAAAAATGACTGAAATTCATTTAACATGGGCCTCATGGGAAAACAGCCCAACTTCAGCTCACTAAAAACCCATTTGCCAGCGGGTGGCTAGAAAAGCTGTCGATTGGTGATGCTTATATATGACTTGAATGTCCGAAATCCACTTTCCGTTCGCTGGGCATTTTCCTTATGTGCCTGATATGAGCATTTTAAGATATTTAAGGGTGGCAGATTTTATGGATTTTGTAGGAAAATGCAAAAATATGAAAAGTGCCATATCTCGGCTTAAAATGGACTTACTTTAACAATTTTGGTGTCCAAATATACATTTTTGCCAATTCCGCACTCATCTGAGTGGTTACTTTTATGATTAAAGGTCAAGGTCATTGTGAAATTTCAAGGTCAAATTCATTTTTTCCGTATTTTTTGTCTGATTTTGTGATACATGCTATGTTTACAAGCACAAAAGGCAAATTTAGACTCAACTTGATGGTACAGGGGGATAGGGAATTTTCTAAGCTAAATTTTGGTACTTTATACAGTTCAAAAACTTGCAAATATGACCTCATTATGGGATTTTTTGTATTTACGGAATATATACATTTTGAAAATAAGAGTCAACATATTTTGTGCTGTTGTGTCCTGATGAGAGGCACACATTTTGAAACTGAACTTGATTTTATAATGTGTCTTTGACAATAATAAGACATCTTTTGTGAAAAAAATATGTCATTTCAAGAAATATTGTATTTTCGGCTGCCATTATTGAAAAATTGATTTTTTGGAATATCTTTGGAACTAAGGCTGATAATGGAAAAATTATTTCACCAATACCCACATTTTCAGGGTCAAGGACTCTCATGAAGCCATTTGTGACATCATAGGTCATGTGACAATACTCTATTAGATGGTTTGAAAGGCGCCCGTTATAGGAATTCAACGCTTTTTGGAACATCTCTGGAACTGAGACGGATAATAGAAAAAATATTTCACCCATTGCCTTATTTTCAGAGTCAAGTCTATTGTGATACCATTTTAGACATCACATCTCAAGCAAAAATAATATGCTATAACAGGCTTGAAATTTGGCATTTCCAAAATGCAAGACAGATTTTCTTTACAAATTGTGTATTTAGCAAAGCAAAGCCACTTTTTTTATGATGTAAGCATTTGCTGTGCATGATGTCACATCAATGAACTGCAGTGCAACTCTGCAGTTACTGTACTGTGATGGTTACTATTGAGACAACCACTTGACAACTGATACATGGAAAAGCCTTGAGAGACCAATATTTCTTCAAACGATGTGAATTGGGCTGTGAAAACAATGTGAATCGGGCTGTGATTGACTGTTCAAAAATGCTCAATGAGTCCATGAATTATTCTCAGGTCCAGCTCAGGGCATATAAGAAACCAAATTGGGACTATCTTAACTGCATTCAAATCACAACATATTTGTTTTTGTATTGAAAGCTTAAACTGTCTTCTAGAGCTTATGGAGCCTGTACAATGCAATACACCGACGTAAAAATTATGTGCTAACACACAATCTGTTAATTTCTGCGAAAAGTGCATCCTGAAAAATTCAGTGTGGGGTAAAAACATTCTTTTGGAGGATAAACTTCCACCTGTACCTTTGATTAGTCTAGACACTGGAGTATTTGCAATGAATTTTTATATATCTTTAAATTTTAGAATATGTGACAATTTCCAGTTAATATTTTAACCTCTTGACTGACCCTCTATACACTGAAGGGGGGCGTTCCAGATTCGTAGGCAGAATTTAGCATTCTTCACTTCAACCAGGATGGCTAGTGAATTGTTTCATTGTGAAAATAAATTGAATGGTCTTACAAATGTTTATTTACCTTCCAAAAATCTGGATGTCTCAGGATAACTATTTGGGACCCCACTACAGGGTAATGAAATTTTTTAATCAACAGGTTGCATAATGATCATTTTGGAAGTATGACCACTGCTATAGGCCTAATCCAATTCAATTTGTTCACCAGAATGAGACTGAACAATGTAGCCCCCTAATAATTGTGATGTAATCAGCAGCAAGGAGACATACATGTGCATTATGAAGCCATTATTGCATAAGGAATATTTTACTCCTTTTTTTTTTTAATTTTAATTAAATCGTCAGTAAGCTACAATACTGGTGATGTCATTATCATTGAGTATAATTAACACCGAGGTGGCAGTGTTGTGGTGTAGTCCTTTGTCTTTTACAAGCAGAAATTCAATGATGATATTTGGTCTACTGAGGAGGCTGCAGACCATTGTCAACACATACTTTTCTCTACATTTTGTCATGTTTATAATTAATATCAAAAGTTAATTAAGGCGCCTTAACTACTTTATGATTTAGCCTTAATTAAAATTCATTTTAACATAAAGGCCAGAATAGAATAAGACTTTAAAATACTGTGATCAAAATTGAAACTTGTAAGGTGATGCAAATTCCAAATTTTGAGATAGGATAACATCTTCGTTTCATGCGGCCCAAAAGCAGAGATATATTATTACACTGAATATAAAAAGAAAAGAAAGAAACATTCAACGAATTGAATTCACTGTACACATACATATGGAGAGACTGTGGTGGGTTGTGTCGTGTGTTAAATTGTGCCTTAGTATTGGGGTGAAAATGAAGAACGATGTAAAGAAGGTAATGTCACCCATGTGTACAAATTGTGACCAACATCATTATTATATGCACCATGACCAGATATAATGCTAAGAAAAGCTGCACTGAGATATTCAATATTATTATTGAAAAAATGATGTATTATGGACTGACATTAGTACGTATTTCTCAATCTTTTATTGAGTGACCACGCTATTCTTGGAGTTGCCCTCAGGGAGAAATTATCTATTTCACTTTAAAAGCAAACATAGTTATTTGTTTTCAGTTTGCTGTTCCCCCAAATATTCAAGCAACACCATAAATTATTTGTTGCAAGACTGCTAAAGCACAATTTATTTATTTCACCAAAACTTTGCGCAAAACTACTTAAAAAAACCCCCCCCCCCCCCCGATATTATTGCCTCCATCATGTTGACCGTAAGATAATTTCCCTTTGGCTCACAGTGGTTGGCAGGGATATCTAATACTTGTGGTGTTAGATTTAATTTAGCATAGTTAATTGATTTTTACGACCAATTTTCTTTGGCAAAATCATTTTGTGGCTGTGCCATTTTGATTGGGGTCAGTTGTGGCAAGGGTATGATACAGGAATTTATTTTTCATTTGGAATAAATAATAATTATACAACTAGAACTGGGAAATGGCAGACAATAAATGAGAAACAGTTCTCAGCCAGCAGGTCATTTGCATAAATGGAGGTCTGGTGGAGACAGAGGCAATAAACAGTGCTCAAAGGAAACATCAATTTGTGATGTCATCGAGGAAGAAGAAGAATATTATTTATTTGCAACCAAAATATAGTTGGATTTGTACATGCATGAAATGTAAAGAAAAGAAAAGGGTGAAAGAAGGGTAGGTGAAGACTGTAGGGAAAGGGTAAGCCTGTGTAGGGAGTTTTTAGCTGACAACTATCCTGTGACCTGGGGTGACCTCATTTGCATATCATTAGCATTAAGTTCAATGTTGTGGGGGATTATACATTCTTGTCAGCAGGGGCGGTGATTTTTCATTTTTGTAGGGGGGGGGTGATTTCGGCAAACGCGATCGCGAAACTTTGCGCGAAGCCTAGCATGCCAAATGTCTCTGCAGTACTTAGATTTGGGGGCCACCTTAGTTTAGAGGCCAAAAGCCAATTTATTTTAGATAACCAAAAGTATGTTCTGAGACTTGTATGTATTCCACATGACATACAAGTGGTATCATGGAAAAAATAGCTAAACATAACTGATAATTGTCAGCACCAAGTAGTAATAATTTGAAATTCTTGGGAGGGGAGGAATAATCATATGATTGATCATCCCCCCAGGAACTACGCCCCTGCTTGTCAGTAGGCTATCTTATGCCATTCCTGAATATAAGAAGAAATTAATTAGATGTAAAGAACATATGTTTTATGCAACCATCCAAAAAGAAATAATTCAAGTTTTGTGGAATTTTTATTTTCTTCCTGAGTTATGTCATTAGCGTTCAGTAAGTCCCATGTAAAGTATCTATCATAAACCAAAAACAGGAACACAAGACCTAGGCTATCTGAAAAACAAGGTAAAATACAAGGTTTTTCTTGCAATAAACTAAGTGGAACAACTGTAATATAATTGACCTACTTTATCAAAAATATATGCTACCATGTTTCAAATAGTTCAGATTGCATTGAAACTTCGATTCTAGTCTATATATTGTATTTTGATATCTATCATAGTCAGATTGAGTGACAAAGCTATGATTTTTTAGGCCAATTTCCCTGAAGCAAAAAAAGTGGCACAACTTACCCTCCACTCAATTTTAGGGTGACACTGGCCAATCCTCTAATAAAATATGTGTGCATGGCAGAATTTGGAATGACCTTTGGAGGAGCAAACCTTTATGAATAACCTGTGTTTTGACACAAAACTTGTCATTCAAATGATAGTTTCCCTTAAAACACAATGACAGATTCAGCGAAACGGTCGAAGAAAACAGCGTTGTATCGTAACGAAAAATTGCACAGCATAATCTTTAAAAGACAAAGTGAGTTATTCTTTACATCCCCATTAGCACCAGCTTCGGCTATTGAGAGGCAATTAAAAACATAAGACATTATTTTAAAAGAAATCAGACAGAAAACACCATCCTGATTCTTCTGAATTTCAGGCCAAACCTTGTTTTGAATATTGATAGTTTGTCTTGCGTAAACCTACAAGTTTCGCTACATTTTTGAAGGACAAAACAAGATGTTCTTTATGCTGCTTGTCAAACCTGTTATAGCATTGTTACTTCATATGTGATGTCTAAAATGTATTACAATAGTCCTTGAAAATATGGTGAAGGGTGAAATACTTTTTCCATTATCTGTGTCAGTTTCAGAGATATTCCAAAAAAGCTTGAATTTCCGTAACCGGCATCTTTCAAACCCTCAACTAGAGTATTGTCACAAGACCTATGATGTCAAAAATGGCTTCATTAGAGTTCTTGACCCTGAAAATGTGGGTATTGGTGAAATAATTTCTCCATTATCAGCCTTAGTTCCAAAGATATTCCAAAAAATCAAATTTTCAATAATGGCAGCCGAAAATACAATATTTCCTGAAATGGCAAATTTTTTTCACAAAAGTTGTCTTATTGTTGTCAAAGACACATTAACAAATCAAGTTCAGTTTCAGAATGTGTGCCTCTCATCACCACACAACAGCACAAAATATGTTGACTCTTATTTTCAAAATGTATAAATTTCCGTAAATACAAAAATTCCCATATTGAGGTCATATTTGCAAGTTTTTGAACTGCATAAAGTACCAAAATGTAGCTTAGAAAATTCCCCATCCCCCTGTACCATCAAGTTGTGTCTAAATTTGCCTTTTGTGCTTGTAAACATAGCATGTATTACAAAATCAGACAGAAAATACGGAAAAAATGAATTTGACCTTGAAAATTCACAATGACCTTGACCTTTAATCATAAAAGTAACCACTCAGATGAGTGCGGAATTGGCAAAAATGTATATTTGGACACCAAAATTGTTAAAGTAAGTCCATTTTAAGCCGAGATATGGCACTTTTCATATTTTTGCATTTTCCTACAAAATCCATGAAATCTGCCACCCTTAAATATCTTAAAATGCTCATATCAGGCGCATAAGGAAAATGCCCAGCGAACGGAAAGTGGATTTCGGACATTCAAGTCATATGTAAGCATCACCAATCGACAGCTTTTCTAGCCACCCGCTGGCAAATGGGTTTTTAGTGAGCTGAAGTTGGGCTGTTTTCCCATTGAAGCCCATGTTAAATGAATTTCAGTCATTTTTGACATGCTTTTTTAAAAGGGGTTAAAATTAAGGAAAATTTTAATTTATGGAAAAACGGACTTCACCTTGCTTCATTAATGTATTTTAAGGGCTCATGGTGAAAATTTCATCCGGATCCGGCTCGGACCATCCTCCACTTATACAGCCATCCTGCCTGGTTTTCTCAGAGACAGCTCATCAATTGTTGTGTGTTAGTTTGTCCAATTCTCTGATTCTGGAGAGAATTGCACTGAGCAATTGTCCCGGCCGAATAACTACAAAACAAACTATGTGGTTATAAATTTATTGTGAAGTACAACGATATCCACAATGAACAAATTGTTAATTTTATAAAAATATACATCAATCTCTTTGGTGCAAAGAGCACTATAAATATAGATCAAGATTTTGATTCAGCAGATTTAATCTTTGCTTCCAGCTCTTTCTCCATCTGCCTCAATAGTCTATGGTTAGCAATCATTATTTTCCCACATGGTATATAAGTGTTCGTGACAAGGAGCATTTTCTCAGGCTTATGCATAGCTTCCGACTGCTGAGTGAGAACGCGGCAATGTTCGTGAAGATGCTTGATCAATTGCTTCAGCACCGATTCAGCGGCAATTCTGTTTTCGTCGGGCCATAAAATTACGGTGAATCCTGTGTTTAACGCTCCCATCCACAGGACAACCTTTTCGCAAGTGAATAAATCTTGGTATTCCTCATATTCAGGAGATACTCTGAAGAAGCCGACTTCAAATTCTGGTAGTTTTCCTTCCGTATTCAGAGCTTGCCATTCCGCAGTCTGGTCAAGGGTTACGGCAACTGATTTCCGAAAAGCAAACTCACTTTGGACCTCCTTCATTACGGTGACAAGTTGTGCTTTTCTCTGCTGACAAAGTTTTTGACATCCATTTGAAAGTTCTTCAATTGCTGCACTGTTTTCTGAATCAGATTCTGGTCCCCAGGTTTTGTAAAATAGCAGTTTGTTAGATCCAGTCTGGAGACTGTGTACTATAAAGGCATACACCATGGCTACTAATGCTTATTGCCACGTTCTAACAACTTGATCCACTCAAACCATCAAGTAATTCATGTTTTGAACTGATTTGCTCACAGAAGATAGTCTCATGTGACAGCTCACTGTTTACAAGTGTAGTTTGTCATACTGTGTACAGGAGTCGCCACTAGTATAACGTTCCACAGATGGCACCACCTGCCTTTAGAATGTTCTTGGTGAGCACGTGGACGCACGTGGCAGCTTAAAGAACTCTAAGGGAAACCTGCTGAGGAGAGTTCATGCAGTTTGCTCTTAGGGCATAATAAAGGACATTCATTTTGAGCTCACATACAAATTGATAGGATGGGATCAAATTTCACTGATTAAGCTTGCAGGACCAAGAGAAATTAAGCTTGTCCATTTGAGTGATTTGACAATTTTCCCACAACAGCACACACACTGTGACAGTTGACAGTAGGCCTATTAAACTGTTTTATCATTGCTGAACATTAGCCTGTTGGTCTATGAGAGTTGAGAACTCGAGTCTTTGTATAGATCTGTTGAGAGCTCTAGATGTTGGAATTAGGCCTACTCAACTTGTGCATTTGACCATTATATTTTAAAATATAGGCAGCTATATCAAGGACTTTTACTGTTCATCATTCTGATTGATCAATCCCTCATAATTAATTTAATTATTGCTTTAAATTTAAAATTTGGATACTGACAGAAATTGTATAAGTATTAGGTTCCCAAGGGCTGACAGTTTACTGTACAAGTTTGATAATTATAGACCCATCCTTTATTTCCCTCCAAAACATTTAAAATTAGCGATTCTAATTTCTATTTCTAAAGGCAAGCATTTTGAACAATTAATGACTAATGCAATAAACAAACATTTATCCTGTGGAAGTAGTTTTATACACTGAACAAAAAAAGAAACGTCCCCCTTCCTTTTTTGCTTATAATTTGTAAGATAATTTTTTTTGGCAGACACTCGTTAAACAGTACTGATCCTATTATAAACAAGTATCAATGTGCCGAAAATTATTCAAGTGCGTCCATTTCCTGTTCACTTTTGACCTTGTTTATCACATTTGGGGATGTTTTTAAAATGGCCCCATACCCACAATGTATCGCATCTCACCAAAAAGATTGGGGTGTCGTTTCGAAGAGTGTGACATAGAGCCCTAGAAAAACGAAAAAAATTGGCACTTCTGCTTTATTTTTGACAGCTACAGATCACCTCTCAGATGTGGGACATTGTGTGTTTCATACAGCGACGGAAATGACTCATGTTATTCAGCTTTGAATTGAGATATTTTAATGAAAATTTTACATGACATGACCAGAGGCATCTCGGAAATGCCAATGCTTTTTACAAATCAAAATATCAAAAGAAAACCCTTTTTAGAATTTTTTATGCAAAAATTAAAAAATTTAAATTGAGATTCATTAGCACACCCTTCAGAAGCAAATTAAACATTTATTGATAGTGTGAAATATTCCTAATTGCCATACATCAGCATTGATTTGCAGCATATTTAGGTGAAATGGTTCAAGTGCATAAAGTTGTGAGGTCTTTGATGACAGAAAAAATAAAGTCATTCCAGATATTTTTTTACAGCAGATGGCAGTTTAGTCTATCAGAGGTCCTGATGCTAATGGTTGAACATGGGATCAACATTAATTCAACTCCAAGACTTTACTGCCGCCTACTGGAATAACAGTTTGAGTGATTTTAATTGTTGTCATCAAAAATCTTATGATTTTCGCGGCCTGGATCATGGTAGTCAAACATCTTATCTCTTAATGCTGAAGTAAGGAAATTCTAAATATTTAACCCTATCAATAAATGTTTAATTTGCTTCTGAAGGATGTGTTTAAGAATCTCAATTTAAATTTTGGAATTTTTGCATTAAAAAAATACAAAAATGGGTGTTCTTTTTGATATTTTGATTTGAAAAAGCATAGGCATTTCCGAGATGCCTCTGGTCATGTCATGTAAGATTTTCATTAAAATATCTCAATTCAAAGCTGAATAACATGAGTCATTTCCGTCGCTGTATGAAACACACAATGTCGCACATCTGGAAGGTGATCTGTAGCTATCAAAAATAAAGCAGAAGTGCCAATTTTTTTCGTTTTTCTAGGGCTCTATGTCACACTCTTCGAAACGACACCCCAATCTTTTTGGTGAGATGCGATTCATTGTGGATATGGGCTATTTTAAAAACATCCTCAAATGCAGGGGCGTATCTAGAAATGGCCTGAGGGGGGGGCCATTACATGGGGTGAATACGGGGCGCTCAGCGGCTTTTCCTATCTCTTCAATGTTCATTTTGGGCCTGAGGGGGGGGCCATGGCACCATGGCCCCCCCCCCTAAATACGCCACTGCTCAAATGTGATAAACAAGGTCAAAAGTGAACAGGAAATGGTCGCACTTGAATAATTTTTGGCACATTGATACTTGTTTATAATAGGATCAGTGCTGTTTAACTAGTTTTGACCAAAAAAAATTATCTTACAAATTATAAGCAAAAAAGGAAGGGGGACGTTTCTTTTTTTGTTCAGTGTATTTAACAGACACTTTTGATTTTCCAGAAATTGATGGAACTTCCAAAAGCACAAACATGTCCCGAAGATTTACATCTGAGACATTACAGAAGAAAAATATCTGAGAAACCAGCCGCAACAAGTGCTGGTTTTGGCATAAAATTCATTCAGCTTAGCTCAGCTTAAAGTACCAATTAATCGTATACCTATTCTGTGTTAATGACTCATTTGATATTTACTCTGTTCCTTATCAACTATAAAGTCTTCCTTCAAATGATTTGGTGCTGACATTGTCGTCTGCTCAGTCAATGAGCCATAAGCCCATAACGTTCCATCAGCTGTCAGCTGCTGCAACACAACACTCCTCCTGGCGGAGGAATTCATCAACAAGTTCGTCTGCTTTTGCTGTTTCTGTTCAGTTTCACACAAGTTGTCAATGATGACACATGGATTACGAATTGTGGCTTTTATAACTTTGGTAATTGGTGTTTTGGGCCAGGAGAAAGCTTGCCCAAATGCCATTTTACCCTCTTACGCACAGGAATGGAATACTTCTACCCCGGAACCAGTGACTGTGGAATGGCACTCTTTGGATAATGTGAGTCCTCTTTTTTTCACAAGTTGGAAACTTATTGGCTTATGTTGTTGAGAATATGTTATTGCTAAGATAAATGTAATTAGGATCATCAATTTGTGGTATATCTGGAGTGTAGTAAGTGTAGGCTATCTCTGCCTATCTGGAATCATTTTGGTCCATCTCTCTTCTTTTATGAAGTTTCAACTTTTTAAGTGTAACATGAAAGTTCTACATTCTGATTGTGCCTCTCATGGATCATTTGCTGGGTGAAGGACTATGAGAAGACTTGGGAATATAGAGCTCTTTTGATTTCAAGATATATACTATTACTATTGACAACTTTGAGCCTTTGACATGACAAGTATTGACAACTTCTGGACACATGATGACCATGCACACCAAATTGTATAGGCCTGCACTAGAAATGTCCGCATGTTGAGGCAATACAAATTCGAAAGTTGGCACAATGGTTTGTTTCACTGTATGTAATGTAATGAAAAGTGTGATCATTAGGGCAAGTATACCATTAACATATATGTGAGTGGAAAAGAGAGGATTGGATTTTATAGTGGAGTCTCTGTCTCTCGGAAAAACAATTATTGGCCCAGTCAGCTGCTTTTGTTATTTTCTTAAAATTTAGATAATCTAGCATTGTAGCCTACTATGATTGTAGGCTTTAAATATAACCAATGAACTGCACACTATTCAATAATCCAATATATATTCAATAATCAATTGAAAGGTATCAATAGGTTTTGTGAATAGCTGTGCACTTGTCCATTTGTTTTACCCATGCATCTGTTACCACCTATACAGTGCATTTTGTTTTTACACTAACCCTGCACTGTCTCTGTCTGGTTTCTGGTAAATCTATCTATCTATCTATCTATCTTTCTGTCTATCTATCTATCTATCTATCTATCTATCTATCTATCTGTCTATCTATCCATCTTATCTTTAGTCCTTTACATTTATTGATAAATTATACATTATCTATCTATCTATCTATCTATCTATCTATCTATCTATCTATCTATCTATCTATCTATCTATCTATCTATATACGATAGGCCTATATCGATATGGTATCAATAATATTTGCAATATTTCACCATTTCAGTGAGCTCCCATGCGTCCGTATATGGATCATTAAGATTGAATTGAACTAGGTTGAATTTTATTTAAAAATCCATAACTTGTCTTTTTCTAATTTGTATGATGCTGGCAGGGGTCTATGTTACCTGCATGGCATCTAATAGACTGCATGTTCTTCATCCTCTTGCTATTTATGGAGCCAGTGTGGGATGGTTGCAAAGGTTATTAGATTTAAAGAAAATACACCATGTGGCCTGGAATATTACTTTTAAAAATTTCAGGAAAGCAATGAATTTATTGGGCAGGTAACCAAAGTATATTTCAAAATACAACACTTACAAAGTACTAAAGTTCTGGTTGCAGTTGCAGGCTGTCACCAGTGTTCGAAATAAGGAGGGGGGGGGGTTAAGGGGGTTTGACCCCCCCCCCCCCAAATGCTGTAAGGACCCCCTCAAATACATTTTTTAGAGGGACCCAGGGGGGGGTCCTGAAAAAAACCTCTTAAATACTAAATGTGCAGGATTTAATCCAGAAATGGGGGTTTCAAAAGTAATTTTCTAGGATAATACACTTTTAAAATACTCAGAATTCATTTTAAAGTGCATGTAGTCCTTTCTATAACCCCTCAGCTTCTGGGGGGCCTCCGACGGTCCGCAGACCTCTGGCGTCTCGCGGATTTCCGGCCCCAAAAGCTTCAACCCTTCAGGCCTTGCCAGTGACAGACCCCCCCAAATGACAGGGGCTATTTCGACCACTGGCTGTCACTGAAAGATTGTATCCTTTTCCAACCTTCCTCACTTCAAGCAAAGATTTTCTGCATGGTGACCGTCCCTAGCCAAGTAACTTTAGCCTATCATCTGCCAGGGTATTATGCTAATGATCTATGGTATTACCATATAAGTGTATACTATATATATATGCTCCTGATTAATGAAGCTGTCAAAAAGACAATTTTCCAAACCAGAATTAACGAAATGAAAGTTATGAAATGATCTCTATTGAACAAGAAAGCACATTTTGTCTTGTTAGTTAATATGGCCCTCTTCGGACACACTATGTTTTAAAAGAGTCAGATTATGCAGATGTAATGAGACAAGATACTTCAAATGTTACGAAAAATTCCCTAACATGAGACCAGTCTCCCAGTGTGGCAAGGGTGGATCTCTCTGGGGTCACGACAAATCAGGACTTCCAGGTTGTCCTTTCCTTTGGAAATCTATTGAACTGGCAGTGTCAAAAATACAAAAACAAAAATCTAAAAAAAGAACTGCATAATTCAAGCCATGGTATTACCATAAAGTTGAGTTGTGCTTGCTTTATTGAGACATGGCTTTGGCAAATGACTTTTCGCCTTTTTTGCTGACTGCAATGAAAAGTCTCTTGCTTTTATGGTTTTTGTTGCTATGCAGAACACTGACATCTATAGAATGGAGGAAAAGCAGTTCTTGTCAAATCAACATTTTCAATATTGACTATCTGTCAATGACCCTGGCAGTAAATATCACAGAAAGAATTTAGTGGAGGAAACAATGAGATAGATTTAAAATTAGAATAGATGTGTGAATTGACAGATAGATAGAGATAGATAGATAGATAGATAGATAGATAGATAGATAGATAGATAGATAGATAGATAGAAAGATAGATAGATAGATAGAAAGATAGATAGATAGATAGATAGATAGATAGATAGATAGATAGATAGATTAATGGGCAGATAAGACGTATTAGACCTAGAGCTTAGTTTTTTGTGTTGGAAGAGTAAATAAAAATTATATTTGTTTTGAAATTTTGAACTTCACAGTTTTTGAGAGGTAAAGTATTGATGTCAAGGCATGAATCATAAACATACCATCGATTGCCTAGAAATCGTGAGATCAAGTGCTCAGTACAGCTGTTCATAATGGCTGTTTATAATAGCTAAATTATAGCCAGCATTATAGGCTAGCAGCTGTGTTTACCAAACATCAGAACTATTGTGATGGATCTATTATGTAATTCAGGGATGCTTAATGAGACACGAAAGTGTAAATATATATATATTCACATTTGGTAGATTTAAAGTCCCACTGATACATAAATAAAATAAAATTGCAAAAGGATTTTATGTTTCAAAAGTCACTGTAGATCTGCATTACATGTTTAGGGACTGACCGTTGATTTTCATATGGAGACTAGGAGTTTTCCTCAACGTGATATGTTTTCCGTAATTATAATTTATTAATTTATTAACAGCCGCATCAATTATTTATTTCAAGCATGCGACATCCCCTCGTATTCGTTTCTAAATCAAACAGCACCCTGTTTTAAAAGAAATAGGCTCCCCTGTACATATTTATTTCAAACCTGCCTAGAAAGAATTTATTTATTTCACCAGAAATGAGCAAGAAATTAATCCTTCTGTAGATCTAATGGTTTCCCCTTTCAAAAAAACCCATATTTTTCTTTTATGTTGCTGCATGGGCTGGACAGTTTCAAGTCTGGAGAGTGTTGCAATTGAGTTTGATTTGGGTGTGAGAAATAACTCACGATTTATGCTTCGTCATATTGATGAAAATTTGTCTGGCTTGATCCATTGACTGATGGCTGATTGATCAATTGATTGATACATTTATTGGTCGCAGTTTAGTTGATGCTTTTGTTACAACTGACTGATTCTGACCACAGAAAATTAGAGGGACATTTACAGCAACAAAAGTTTAAAAATAAATAAAACATTGATTCCAGCTAAACTAGAGAGGCTAGACGTCTTTAATTTAAAACAATGATTGGGTTATAACAGCCTTTCAAACCTAGCTTATCATTGGCTGGGAATATGCCCTATCATGTGATAGCATCTAGCTACCGACACCGACTCTTTCAGCCAATGACAGTCACCCAAGATCATTTATACACGCATATCCATCTGACAATGCTTTTGACTTCTGCTGTAATGTTTGTGCAAATTATGCTCTGACAATGCATGGTCCATGTTACCATAAATTATAAATAACTCATCTGATTTTGATACAGCGAACAAGAAGATACCTGGTTCTTTCATTTCTGAAACATTGTAGAACGGTGTGAAAACTAAAGTCAAAAATAGAAGGGCGTGGTGCAAGAAAACATGGTTATTTACTAAATTATGGTTTGATGCCAAATCACCAAAAAAAATCTTCAATTGTGATTCTAATTTGGATTGATCATTTGCAAAACGTCTTTTTCCATTTGCAGTTCCTGGGTTGTGTAGAGATGGCACTTTGTGACCTGGCAATATTTTTTGCAATTCCCTCAAATGCCATATTAAGCTTGATATTCAAGTTGGTGTTAATTTTTGATAGTAATTGCTTTTTATTGCAATGATTATGTTCGTTGTTTTACCTTAGGTTTACTTGCTATCATTCTCTTCTGGTGAAGGACATACGCTTCTGCAGAGATTTCTCAAAGATTCTGCGGGTGATGACAAACAGAAAATTATCGATATTTGAGTGTAAAGCCGTTTGATGTTTCACAGCTTTTTTGATGGGTTACAAACACATAATATGTCATCATCCTGTGGGCTTTCTGGAGATCAGAATAGTGCTACCCAGCTAAACTACTGCTAAATTAATCTGGCAGTTATTATAACATCGCAATGACACTCCTATGATGGAGGAAGTACTCTAGCTCTTCCTGCACTTTCTGATTCGTAGAAAGTAGCAACATATTTTTAGAGGCGATGCATCAGCCTATCGCTGATATAGTCTTAGTGATTCTATATATAGCCACTCGCCTCTGTATAGATGGCCACAGGCCTCCCGACAGGAGGCTTTTTCTAAGATTTAAGAATGAGCCTGTGAAACTTCGTCATCAGAACGAGTGGCCAGCGTCGTAGTAAAATGCGGACGGGCCTAATTTGGGGAACGGCGGGCCGCGGGATTTCGTTGTAAAACGCGGATGCGCAGTTGCGGAACAGGCCGTTTTTTGCGGGATCGGGCCGAAATTAAATGTAGATGGGATGAAATATGTGGAACAAGCTGAATTTGCTTTATAAATCGCCTCTATTTTTTTTTGAAAAAATTTTCTTGTTTATATCTTACAAAAGCAGGTACCAGGGTTATCGAAGCGCCATCTATGCAATTACTCAAAAGGCATGATCAATATGCCCGTTAAAGTGGTCCCAAGACACAAGCCACCTCGAAATGTTTACTGCCGGTAAAGATGTTGGACAATCGATTAGTCAAGTATGAGGCTTGAGGGTTGCAGTCTGGTCAATGTTAGAAAATGTTTTTGGCACATTTTTTATTTAGAAGATTTTCATCTGCCTTTTTAGCCTAAACTAGTTTTGCCAGTTATGTAATGTTGCTGCAAATCAGTTTATCTTTTCATGTCTGGAAACCGAATGACTATGAATCTCATTCTTGAACTAAAATCTGTGAAGACGAATCTGATCATGACGCTTCATCAGCTATCATGAATCACTAAGTTCACATTTCGTAGAAAAATACTTGAAATAGTCTTATCTCCCCATAACAAATTGACCGACTGTAAAGGAATGTAGAGAGAAACCAGTATCAGAGAGAGTTTCAGCTTATGTGGTCAGATAAAGCAATTTCTTTTTCCAAGCCACAAGCTTTAAGGCTTGAAGTTGTGATCTGTTCAGTGTTAGAGTGTTTTGGACAAGCTTCTAACACTGTTTTGCCACTGCAGGAGTGCTTAGGGATCTGTAATATATGGAAGGAGATCAGCTGCAGCTAGTCTGTTTTGCCTGTCAACTGTAGACAGCTACCCTCTTTAGTTTCACATTTTATGTTGAAGTTTGTAATCTTGTTTACGTTAAGAGTGTTTTTGACAGACTGGTAATCAGCTTAAAGTAAGATCATTGAGCGAACTGGAGTAAATAGGTGGATTTAAGACACATTAGCTTAGACTAGTCTGTCTGAGACTGTGTCTGGCACTCTGTAGCCTATTGGTATATCTGCCTTGTTTTTTCTAATCGTTCAATCGTCGTGTCTTTCCTTAATTTATTAGTTTTTCAGATAGCTAAGGCTAGAGTGGTTGTTGTTCTAGCAGAGATATGTTAGGAAGGAGAGATTGCTTTGGTACTTCAAAGGTACAATGTGTGTAGCTCTGGTACACCCCGAAATTTCTTAATCTTAACTACCCCATTCTTGAACTTTTCTTAAAAGTTTGTGATAACTTCCTTGCATTTGACATGATGAAACCATTGCGTAGCTCAATACAGGTTAGTTTTATCGTTTATCATGATATACAACTGAAGAGCACTTAGCAGATATAAGATATTTCGTTCTATAGATAGGCTATGGCTTATTTGTGAAAAAGTAAAATATTTCAAAGTGTGAATAGCCATAGTGGCCGCTCCTGGCCGCTCATAAGTTTGATATCATTGGAAAGAGAAAATTCAAGGCTTTAAGATGGTTATTATGCCATTTTTAGGAAACAAACGGTTTTTGCTGTAGGCCAACATTGAATTAAGGATAAAAGAAAAAAGGTCAATAACTCATCAATCAGGAGTCAGAAAGCATTGGGAAGCATTGCATTACATTTGGAGTATAATATCAAACTCTCATGTGAAATATGATTATATTGAAACAGCACATTAATTGAAGCAATAATTATTATGATTTAAACTTTGAATTCACCTGAAAGATTTTAAAGAGATATAGGGGTTTTTTGGGCTCCGGCGCTACACACATTGTACATCAAAGGTACAGTGCTCTGTGGGGGGTAATTAAGGATTTTGTGTCAAGTTTGCATAGAATTCTTTGATTCAATTTTATATTACGACTTATTGCCCTTCTCAAATTACAGTTATTCCCCCTTCCTAACATCTCCCTGGTTCAAAGCAACTCCATTGAAGGTCTATGCCAGGTATGCCTGCATGGGTTAGCACCCAGGCAGCTAATCTATAAGTATTTTCAATGGACCTTCATGAGCAACACCCTGTAGCTGGATATCTTCAGATGAGATGATAAATTGGCTGTCCCTTATATTATAGTGTCTGTGCTGGGCGAGTAAAAGATTTCCTAATGTTCAACATGTTGAGGAGTGGCGCTCTCTCCCATCTCATCAATCAACACTCACAAGCACCCAGAGCTGGGCTTGGAGGGCTGCACTTACCATATTTATCTATCTGTATCAAAACTCCTTGCTGGTAAATCTCCAAAAAAAGTTTTCATGCATCCATGATTTTCCAGTAGCATCAACTACAGTTTGCAGAGGTTGATAAGTTGTCTCCGAACTTTCTGTTTTGCCAATATCTATAATATGGTTGTTCTTTAGAGTGAATTGATTCAACAATTTTGAAAAGACAAGACCCAGGGCCCTGAAAACAACAACAAGAAAGACATTTGATTCACCACAACTGAATCTTTCTTCATGTTGACTAATGGCGGCTAAGTACGAGAGAGAACTCTACCATCCTAAGAGAAATGAAGATAAACAACATCTGTCGGAGGCTTTTCTGAAGCAACAAAAGACTTGGCATTTGAAAAGATCATGGAAGGCAGTCTTGTAGGCTTGGGGAGTTGAGACACCGTCTCATCCATTTGCATTAGCAGTTGCCTAAAATTAAATTCCTACCTCTGAGACTGGTGTCTTGTTTCTCATTAGAGGTGTGATAAAGACTATTAAGAACGGAGTTAAGGGTTTGAATTCCTTTTGCATTTGTATGTTCAGCAAATGTGTGCTTTTAATTAAGGCTTTCGATGATTTTTCACTGTATATTATTGGTCAGATACTTTGTCATCTTCCTTGACTATAGATAATAACAGGCATTGACTGAGAAACACTCATACTAGGCCATTGCTGCAGCATGCTTATACTTATTTGTTCCATCATCCCATGGTATATATATCTAGTGGCCTTTCTGATCAAGAAATATTGAATAAAGTGCTTATGTAGATTGTGAGCATAAAATATTCTATTTCTATAAATGGTCCAAGATGTTCATTTCACCAGATACATGATACATGTATGTCAGCAATTGTTTCTATTTCCAAAACCACAATTTGTATTACGAAAAGATTGAATAGTATTCTGTGTTGTCATTTGTCAGACAAAATTTGAATACGCTAAATTAACTGAAACATGATTCTGCGCCGCAGTAATCAAGGCCACTTACTACGAACAGCTCAATTACCTCCAGACTCAAAGAATTATTCATAGCTCAGTGAATACCAGAAAATAGCTTGGATACAATTTCTAAAAGAGTTGCAGACGAACACATCAATTTGCGTCAAGAGTCAAGCAGAATAAATGCTGTCTCTGGGGCTACAAGCTACAGCTGCAGCTGGTGTGGGAAAAGAGGATGGGTGTCTGACAATGTTGTATTTATAAAACAGTAGATAAATGTAAGCACAAATAAATATAACATGAATGACGCAGGACACACAGTGGTACTTGGATGAGAGGTGGCGGTCCAGGTCTGCTCTCCCAAAGGTCTTTACCTGCATGGGTTGGAAATCCAATGGACATTCAGGAGCAAAAAATCCCAGCTGGATGTCCTTCTGATGTGGCATTAAATTTGTGCTGGGCAAGTAAAGAGCGCTCATATGGGGTAAATGTGTAACATGTTGAGGACTCCCTCTCTCTCAAAATCCTTGCGATCACCCAAAGTTGGCTCATAGACATAGATAAGTTTCATTTGAATTCTGTATTTTTAAGGAAAAACATCAAAAATTGTGCACATGTAACTGAGAGTGCTGCATTTACCATATCCTTCGTTCTATCTAACTTTGAATAGCATCAAAGCTCTGATTTGGATGAAACAATTAGTGAGAAAACTACAAAATGTTCAGGTTTTTCACTGACATTGGAGCCAAAATTGGATTTTGGGCTCACAAAGCTGATATTGACTTCACTCAAGAAGTACTTATTTTTTTGTCTCACAAATACATTATTCGGAAATGTGCAAGTATTGTCTGAAACATAAATATTGTATAGTTGCCATGTACGTAATCAGTTACGGAATGGATCATAAACAATCATCCATTGTGCTTGAGTTTTTAGGTGAGAATGAAGAAAACAAAAGATATTTGAACTTCAAAAGTGTCTCCTTTCTTCAAAAGGGATGAATTTAAGCCAAGTGCATTTTTCTCTGCTTTACCACCGTATGTACCTTTACTAATAAAAAAATCTACTATACCATAGGTACTACGGTAAATTGGCAATTAAGTGCGCTTACACAAGAATGTGTGAGGAAAACACTCCATGATTTATTATGAATACGCCAGTATCTATTCATCACTTTGTGTAATGTTGTCATAAATCATTCATCACAATCATGAGATTACTCTTGTCAGGCAATTACTAAATGTTAGCACAAGACAGCAACAACTTTTTTATCTATTGGTAATAGGTACCAAGGTTATCCAAGCTCCATCTATGCAATTACTCAGAAACACTAGGGAACTCTGTGCGATCAATATGCCCGTCAAAGTGGTCCCGAGACACAAAGCTAACTGGTATCTCAACTTATCTGATAGGAGCAGAACTAACTCTGCAATTGCTGCAAAAGAAGGACCTTACAAGTTTTAAAGATATAACTTCTTTCAACTGAATGGTTTGTTCGGAATATCTAAGTTTTATTTATCTAGGTAGCTTTTCTGCAGGCCTTACATTTGTATTTGTCTGGCTCTTGACCTAAAATGCATAAAAACAAAGTGAAAACAACCAAAGCCTCTAAAATGGGAATTAATTCCAGTCAACTTCTGATGCAAATGAATGTGCTCTGTCTACTTTGCTGCAAGACTCAGTTTCTTGATCTTTTCAAACGGCAAGTCTTTTGTTGCTTCAGAAAAGCCTCCGACAGATGTTGTTTATCTTCATTTCTCTTAGGATGGTAGAGTTCTCTCTCGTACCTGGCTGCCATTAGTTTTCATTTCAAAATGTGTACTTCTAAGGAATGAAGAGTCTGTTTTTCTTGAGAAAAGAGATTGTATAATGAACAGAAATTGTGCTGATGACAGCCTGTTGACCTTGGAATCATATGATGTATCTTAGCTGGGATATTGTTCGTAAAAGTCAGCCTCTAAACTTTGACTAAAGTGTCCTTGCAGAGCTTGCGGTTGGTATTGGGTAAATGCCAGACAACTAGCATTTTACTAACTTCACATGAACGAACAACAAGGAGATCAGTTGTTTGGATAGGAATCCATATCAGAAATCATATGTTTAGTCCATTTGATGTGTGTACCTCATTTTAGTTATTGTGCTCCATTTTAGGAATGTGCTAACTGCAAGGTTCAGATAGATAAGATTATTTTTGGCAATGTACTGGTATTGGCCTTGACAACACACCATATTATTATTTCAGCTGACTATAATTGTAGTATTGGCATTGGAGGAAGTTATCCTTTGAAAATCCACTTATAACTTCATAGAGTTGAATTTCAAAGGGGGCTGAATATTAGTTCTGAGATTACAAAGTCTTGCCAGCTGGCTGACAGATGAGTCCCAGCTGCTGTCCTATCTCAAATAACTATTTGTTTCAGTCTGCATAAAGCAGTAAGAAGATCAAAAAACTTGTCATATTTGGAAGAGCTTTCTGAAGAGCTTTTTCTATGACAGGCCAGTAAAGATGAAAGAAAACATCACTGATTCAGGCTGTTTGGATGTGATGCTATAGTCTTTCTATGTGCTACAGTTGATGTTGATCCCTTGCTGTACAGTATTACAGTTCGCTTAACACTTCTAAAATAGATTATACGACTTCTTAACAGTTAACACTGACCAGATTACTAGCCAAATGGATAGACGGAACTGTCATGTTTTTGAAGAAAACATCTACAGCAAGTGTTTCAGCTCCAGATAAAAGCATCTAAACTACATTAGCTCAGCTGATCCGTCTCCTTAAGTCCAGTTCTCTATAAGCACTCTCTTAAACTGATTAGCAGTTTGTCTAGCACACCCTTAACACTCGCCAGATTACAACCTTCAAGCCTAAAACTTGAGTTATTGCTTGTCGGCCATCTTTCCGTTTTTAGCAGCTTCTGCCCGATAACCAGTCAACGTTTGAGTGCAGCTCGTGTCTTGGGACCACTTTGACGGGCATATTGATCACGCCTGAGCCCCCTGGTGTCTTTTGAGTAATTGCATAGATGGCGCTGTGATGACCCCTGCACTTGCTTCTAACAGATAGAAAAAGTTGTTGCCAAGTGTGGACACTTAGTAATTGCATAACAGCTATTCCAGCAATTCTCATGCAATCAATGATTCATAATCTGTTGAATTGCGGCTAAAATATTTTGTTGAACCCATTTGCCAATATAATAAACTGAGTGCTTTCCTCACACCCTTTGTTGATCACACCTCACTGCTTTAATTTGGTTAATGTATGAAGCTCAGTTCATGAATTTTGTATTTGCAGTAAAGCCTGACTCGTGCTATGTTTCCCAATGAAGGAAGCACTCTGGTAGGTAATGGTCTTCCAGTGGCTATGTAAGGCTTGATCCAGGGATACAGATGGGCTGATACACAATAAATTGGTGTGGTAATATCTGCCATTTCAGTCACACTCCATAAAATGTCCATTTGGTACCAGAAAAAGCAAATTGGTGTCTGCGCAAAGTCTTTTTTTTAAAAATCATATTCAGTCATCCCTGCGTTGAAAGGCCGCCCCCGGTCATGAAGCAGTCTCTAGTCGTGGCGTGGTCTCTAGTGTACCGTCAGGGTACATACTACTTAGTGAGGAAGGTGGTTACAATAGGCAAAGTCAGTTTTACATTAAGGGGTCTTATAATGCAGGTGCCACTGTTTTGTTGAATTGTGTTGCCTATTCGTAGGCTCAAAGCTTCTCTACAATCGGCAGGACACAACCTCTTCATATCTTCTTCAGCTGCAGAGTTCTCCACTTGCCTTTAAGCCGGTATCTATTCTACGTGACTCTTGGCACAAATTGATGTGTTTTTGTATGACTATTTTTTCAGAAATTGTATCCTGGCTCTCTTCTGGTTTTCTTGATAAATAAATTGCTCCCAGTGGGAGGATGGTGTTTTGCTGTAGAATATGGATTTTAAGAATCAGATTTCAGCTAATTAAGAATTGCTTGCGCTCACATTTCAATTTTGCATACGTGAGCAGTGATTATCTTTGCTACAGCACAGTTTCATTATAACTGGAGGATTATCATACACTCTATCATGCAGTCTGTCTTCAAAATAAAGCAGATCGTGTGGTTTGGAAAACAGCAGTTTCGGACATGATGCATTCGGCTTTCACATCTTTACCCATCAAGAATAGACTGATAGATCAATTGATTGATAGATAGATAGATAGATAGATAGATACATGGATAGATAGGCAGACAGATAGATAGATGCAAGATAAGTAGATAAGATGGACATATAGATCCCATTAAATAGATAGATTGATATACTATATCTGATATTCAGATGTCAAATACAACTTTACATATATATATACTATGTAGAAATGTGGTTCTGAGGGCCTCCACTTCAACTTTACTTTGATCTAGTGCATGGTGAGGTCAGTTGTGTGGTTGTGACAGATAGATGGATACCCTTAATATCAGCCTCAGTGCCCGATTTAGGTATGTGGAGCACAATATGATAAGAATGAATGAATAAATTGTATTTTTGATATTGTATAACATGCCCTACTTAAGTTAAGAGTACTTTCAAAAACAGCCATTGATGCCAAGTTTCCTCTTGAGGTCCTAAAAGTTTCTTCAGTTGGCCTGCTTTGCTTCAGTGTACTGCAAAGTTGAGGCTGCTCCAGTGTCTTGATTGCCTGGGTGTCTGATGGCCTCGCGAGTTAAGCCGCTATGACAGAAACTCTATCTCCCGGAGGAGTTTTCATTTCAAAGAAAAGCGAGAATCAGTCACGAGATTATGAGGAGCCGTTTAATTGCCAAGGGTCGAGACGGAGATGTATAGCTCTGCCGAGACACTTGTGAGAGTTCGGGACAACCTCTCTCTCTGAGTTATGAATGTATCTGTGATGTTATGAAAAGGACTACTGGAGATGTATTGCTGTTTATATTGCAGGGGATGATACCAGTCTCCTCAGATCTATTGCAGTTCAATATCCAGCGACTGTAATGTTGTTCATGAATGGAAGTCATATAAAATTGGAGAAACATACAGATAATATATTTATGAGACTCTGGATGCGGTTGTAGGGGACAGGGAATTCAAAAGTATAATGGCAAAGGGACAGAATTCAAAAGTAAAATGGCATATGGAGATGGATTTCAAAAGTAAAATGGCTGAGTGACAGGTAATTCAGAAGCAAAATGGGACACAAAACCCAATCCAGAGCCTAATTTATACAGCTCTCTTATTTGACAAGTTTGTGCCACTTGCACTATATTGATCAATGAGAATATTAATACTGAAGATAAATATATACCGACAATGGTGTTACGTGTTTACCGCTTGTGAACTCTTTTCTGGGAAAATGTTTATGATGTAAGTTTATACTCTAATCATACCACAAGAGTGAACTTCTTCCAAACTCTGTGAAGAGTTCTTAGAAAACGAAATTATGTTAAGCAGTTAGCATTTTGTTGACCTCATGATAGTAATGTAATGATATTTCTTTGCTCTTCACTTAATCGGGAGGATGTTACTGAAGGGCCATGATGACTTGTTATAGTTGGTACACTACCACTGAGAGGAAAATAACTACCAACTCAAAGAAAACATTATTATATGTCGAGAGTAAGAGTCATAGACTGCACTGCATCAGCTGCTTTGAACTGATACAGCTATCTTCTTGTGGTGCCTTTGCCTATTATGGTCTCCTTTAAAGCCCAGATACAGTTTAGATAAGCAACATAAAGGATGATAAGACCGAAGTGTTGACTGCAGAATTTGTGAAATTTTCCTGTTCGGATCAGTTGAGTGGCTGAAGGTGAAGTGAAATGTTTTGTCATTTAAAAAACGGTAGACTGGCAGTTGTGGTCACCCTACGACAACTGTAACAAACAACAACAGGTCAACTGTAAATATAATGTGGTTGGTTTGGCAAACAACACCTCAGGTGCCCTTTTCAAATTGAGTTGACTGAAAAACAACACCTCAGTTTAGATTTTCAAAATTTGTAACAAAGCTGTCACTATCACAGTTTCACTGTTTAGGGGATTTGACCATATAATTTACAGAATAACTGTTAATTCCCCTGGAATTGCTAACAAAGTTCTTCTGGTTGCTCTATATAGGCCTAACACATGTTTATCATCGTCTGGACAGCATCTTTCTGTTAGGCTTCCAGGATTCCTGGCATTTCCCCAAAGCATTGGATTATTAAGATATGTCTGCCTTGTGCGCATGAAGGTGCAGGTTCTAATTCCAGTCCGGGCCAGGACTCCAGGTCCAGTTTGATTGAGGATAATATCGTTGTGATCTGCATGACCTTCTCTTTGTCATGATGAGTACTGCAGAGTCATTGGTAGCTGAGATTGGTTACATATAAGGATAGATGTGAAGAGTTGATGGATATGGAGAAATGTTCGGAAAGTTGCCCTTCTAAAGTTCACCCATGCACCCATATCTCATTCAAATTCCCAACCATTCATGTTGCCTCCAATGGCTCCGCATCATATCCACATGTTCTGTGGCTCCTATAGGCAACTCAAAATCATTTTGCTGCAAAAGATTTCTATACCTAGTGTTCATGAGATTTCCAAACCCAAGCCATGAAACGGGTTTCCGATGTACCAAAAAAGGAATTCCAATATCCTGAAAAGACAGGATCAAGCCATCTCACAGCTCATTCCGATATTGCAGGGATTTTCTTCATAAATCGTAAAAGAGGTCGTTTATTCTATGGAGATATTTTTCTGATATGGTCATGCCCGGCAGTTCTCATAGATGCAGCTGATATTGTATAGGAAACCGCATGCTTTTGTTGTGAGAGCATACCACATGTTTTTGATGTTTGACTGTGAGCAGGATTTAAGAGAAGTGGGGGTAGGTATTCTGCTTCATGTTCATGATAGAGACCTGTCTTTATTTGTAGAATGGAAGGAAGGGAGATGCTTGTTTCTGTTTTCCTAAAGTAACGTCAAAGACAGAAAGGACATTAATTATGCCTTTAATCAGTGTTAATCGGTGGTTCGTAGTGATGATAGAAATTATGAATAATTAAAAAGTATTCTCTTAAATTTTGATAATTATAGATGTATGGGCACCATGGAAATCTTTCGCAGCCAAATGATGAGTTGCATATAGGAGCCATTTGGCATTTGGGAAATTTTAAAAAAGTGATGCACTGAAAATGCATTTGATGCTGAGTGCATTTTGTAGCATTTTGTTTTATGCCGTTTCTACTTCAACAAGAATTGCCTGGAGTGGAGAACGTTGCTGAAGCAGAATGCACTGTTACAAATGCAGCAGGCTTGATAGCTACGGTGAAGTGAAAAAAGTCAAAATGTGAAATTAAAAAAGAGCCCTTCCAAAAACTTGTCAAATACAGTTAAATCAGTATTTATAACCATTTTGAGTGGTTTCATTCATGCTGTACATGCTGTAATATCTATATTATGATTTTCTTACTTTTTTGCCTTATTCAAATTCTTTTAATTTTGTTTTTGTCGTAAAATGGGTTATAAATGAGCTAGAGACATGATTGAAAGAGCTGTACATATGTTTTATACTATACTTGACTCGTTAAATAACGTCACAATTACCCAGAACTGGGCTTAAAGGGCTGCACTTGCCATATTTATATATCTGTATCAAAGCTCCTTGCTGGGTGATCTCCAAAAAGAGTTTTCATATGACCATGATTTTCCAGTATAGTCAATTACAGTTTACAGTAGTTAGTTGTCTCAGAACTTTCTGATTTGCCAATATCTATAATATTGTTGTTCTTCAGAGTGAATTGATTCAACAATTTTGAAAAGACAAGACCCAGGGCCCTGAAAAACAACACCAAGAAAGACATTTGATTCACCACAACTGAATCTTTCTTCATGTTGACTAATGGCAGCTAAGTACGAGAGAGAACTCTACCATCCTAAGAGAAATGAAGATAAACAACATCTGTCGGAGGCTTTTCTGAAGCAACAAAAGACTTGGCGTTTGAAAAGATCAAGGAAGGCAGTCTTGTAAGCTTGGGAGTTGAGACACCGTCTCATCCATTTGCATTAGCAGTTGCCTGAAATTAAATTCCTTCCTCCGAGACCAGTGTCTTGTTTCTCATTAGAGGTGTGATAAAGAATATTAAGAACGGAGTTAAGGGTTGGAATTCTTTTTGCATTTGTATGTTCAGCAAATGTGTGCTTTTAATTAAGGCTTTAGATGATTTTTCACTGTATATTATGGGTCAGATATTTTGTCATCTTCCTTGACTTTAGATTATAAAAGGCATTGACTGAGAAACACTCATACTAGGCCATTGCTGCAGCATGTTTAATTGTTTATACTTATTTGTTCCATCATCTCATGGCATATAAATCTAGTGGCCTTTCTGATCAAGAAATATTGAATAAAGAGCTTCTGTAGTTTGTGAGCATTGAATATAATTTTTCTATAAATGGTCCAACATGTTCCATTTCACCAGATACATGATACATGTATGTCAGCGATTGTTTCTATTTCCAAAACCACAATTTGTTACGAAAGAATTGAATTGTATTCGGTATTGTCATTTGTCTGATGAAATCTCGAATATGCTAAATTAACTTAAACATGATTCTTCTTCGCAGTAATGTAGGCCACTTACTACGAACAGCTCAATTACCTTCAGACTCAAAGAATTATGCATGGCTCCATGAATACCAGAAAAGAGCTAGGATACAATTTCTAAAAGAGTCGCAGACAAACACATCAATTTGCGTCAAGAGTCAAGCGGATAAATGCTGTCTCTGGGGCTGCAAGCTACAGCTGCAGCTGGTGTGGGAAAAGAGGATGGGTGTCTGACACTGTTGTATTTATAAAACAGTAGATGAATAAGCACGAATGATACAGGACACACAGCGGTGCATGGCTGAGAAGTTGCGGTCCATGTCTGCTCTCCCGAAAGTCTTTGCTTGCATGGGTCGGAAACCCGGTGGGCCTTCAAGCGCAAAAAATCCCACCTGGATATCTTTCTGATGTGACATTGAATAGGTGGCCCCTTGTATCAGTGTCTGTGCTTGGCAAGTTAAAGATTCCTCACATGGTGACTTGGGTAAATGTGTAACATGTTGATGACCCTTGCTCTTTCTAAACCCTTGCGATCACCCAAAATTGGCTCATAGACAAGTTTCACTTGAATTATGTATTTCTACAGTGCTTCAAAAATAGTGCTTTCATATTTTGAGCCAATAGTTGCAGTTGGGGAAATTTACATTCAGCTACGGCAGGCCATGACATAACTGGACCTACTAGAGCTTTTTTTCCGAGGTGATTATGAACTGTTATCTCTGTAATCTACAATATGACTTAAGTCACCAAAAAAAAAGAGTTGATGACAGTTTTTAAGCTAGTAGTTCTGTTGCATATAGTTACAACTGGATTATTTTGTATTTATAGAGTCTGGTTTGAATGCAAAACAATGTGAAACAATGACAAACACACAGAAGAGGGGGCTTTCATCATCTCAATACCTGCAAGGCGACTGTGGAAGAGAGACTGAGATTAAGCAATTAAGTGACTGTTGGTCGACTGTGGGTGGTTTATACATGAGTAAATCACCTGGTGCCTTAGAGGCGACTATTGAGTGACATGCACACAAGTCTCTTAGCATTTTGCTTCATTTTGAAAGAAGAACTAAAATAATATGAAATTTATTTAGAAAAAACACAGTTTAAAAAAGCCATAATCTTACAAAGCTGTAGTAAACAATTATCAGGTATTTTTCACATGTATGACAAATAAATTGTGTCACTCACTGTTTGCTTGTATAACACTGTTATTTTCTTAAGTAGCCAATGATGATCCCCTAAGTGCCCATAGTCGATGGGTGATTACAGATCATAATACCTGTTGGCAACTATGGGACTGAGACTGAGATTAAGCGACTGACTGTCAGCACCATGGTATGATTAAGCACTTGGCTAAATACAAATTGTGTTATGTTCACTGTCCAGGATTTCACTTATAAATATCCTTTTACCACATACAATTACAAAAAAGATAAAAATAATTTTGAGTTCCTTACATAGAAAGAGCAAAATTTACTGATTCATTTTTTTTTTCATTCAATGAATGTATACACATTTAACAACAATATACGTGTCTCAGTAAAGCTTCACTGATAAAAAGAGTGACAAAGAATATAACATAATTATGAAGTATTTCATAGATAGATCTATCTTTCATTGGTGATTATGTTTAGCTACTTACAACTTCAGCAGTGGAAGGGGGAGAGTTTGTTATCTTAAGACCTTCGGTCGACAATGGGACTGAGACTGAGATTAAGGAAGTGACTGAACATTAGTTGACTTTGGTGTGTTGATACAAGTGTTAATCACTTGAGTGTCTCAGAAGTGACAATGGAGTGATTATGTTTATGTCACCTGTATTCATAATCATTCTATAGTCACCTCCTGGGCACCTTAGTGATTTAAACATGTATAATCTCCCCATTGGCGACTGAAAGTATGTTTTTGCCAGTCCTACACACTTATGTAAGAAAGTTATAATCACAGCACTTATGCCACACAGACACTGAGATTACACATGTGCCTGAGATTTAAGTACAGAAGAGAATCTGTTAGTTAATTCAAATAAATGAAAATACATTTTCAGCAGACAAACATATTTGAAGCTTGGCAAACACAGTTTATAATTATATTGTTACAATTTATGAGTCAACAATGTTGAGATAGACAAATACCTAGATAAATAGATAGATTAATCGATAGATTGATAGATAGATGCATAGATAGATACATGCAGATGTATAGACAGATAAAGTGAATGAATTTAGTGATTTCTTCAATAACAGAGTGTGCCTTCTGATTCCCAATACAAATGTTTAGTGGGTCCCTTCTATCAGTGTCTATGCTGAACAAGTAAAATAGCCCACACATTGGGTGTATGTATAACATGTGGAGGGCTGCTTGGTTTGATATTCTTTGTATTTATACAAAAACTTCACAATTATACCAATTTTCAGAAGAAATGCATGCTAATAATTGTTAAAGAGTGAACATTTTATTGGATTGTTTTTCACAAGATTTGGTTGGAGGGAGGGGAGTCATGGAAATAGCAGTTCATTCTATTGAAAATCTTCACAGTTGTCAGAAATGAAACTGTTTGGAGAGTTTGCTTGTTGAACACAGTTTTTCTTAAGTAGCAAGTAATTCCCTTAGTATCTATAGTCGCCATAATGGGAGATTACAACACATAATCACCTCAGAAAAAAAGCTCTAATAGTATGCATCAGGTCCGTCCCCCTTTATTCACATGAAAAAGAAATAAAGCTTAATTTTTAGCTCTGCAGTCTTGACTCCCCAAACCGTTGCCTGAGCTGGATTCTTTGCCCTTAATGTCCCTGTCCCATCGACATCTTCTATTGATTTTATATAGAATTTGCAATTTCTTCCGTTGACAACATAATCCACAACAAAGCATTTATAGTTGGAAAAATGTTGCTGTCGCCCATAATTTTTTTTAACCATTTTTGTCTTCTGGCCTTCATGGAATCAGCCAAAAGGTGTCTTTTGGGTCCTGACATATGATTTCAGACCAAAATCATTTTGCATGGCCACTTTGGCAGTCTTGAGGTCCACCTGAAGCTCAGCAACCACCTCTCTAATGTAGGTTACAGGTATTCCTTGTCAGTTTTGTCGTCAGTGACTCCAGGAATGCTCAATTCCCCTCTGCATTCACTCCACAAACTACCTGACTTCCCTCTTATTCCGTTTCCTGTCATTGCCTTCATGATATTGTATGCTGGTCGTGAGGTCACTCTGACTATGTCAAGGAAATAGTTTATGCACGAAGCAAATCTGACCACTTCTTCCTTTTTGTCTCCTGTGGAGTCATTTTTAGTCAGAGCTCATTTAACCTTCCACAAGTATGGCTGATACGTTAATGGTTATGCTGTATTGCTTTCACAATTTTCCTGCAAATATGAAACACTTTTTGAGCACAAGGAAGTTTATGGAAAGTTTTGGTTCCTCACCCTATAGTTATGTCTGATAACCATTCGTTAAAGTGCTTGATTTTTTAGGTGAGAATGAAGAAAACAACAAATTTAATTGAGTAAATTAGTACATTTGGACTTCAAAAGTCTCTCCTTTTATCTATTCAATCAACGTATGAGCCTCTTCTATAATACTAAAGTTGCTACGGCAAATAGGCAATTAAGTGCGCTTACACAAGAATGTGTGAGGAAAACTCTCCAGGATTTATTATGAGTATGCCACACAAAGCCCTATCCATCACTTTGTGTAACATTGTCATAAATCATTCATCACATGAGATTACTCTCGTCAGGCAATTACTAAATGTTAGCATAAGATAGCAACAACTTTTTTATCTATTGGTAATAGGTACCAAGGTTATCCAAGCGCCATCTATGCAATTACTTAGAAACACTAGGGAACTCTGTGTGATCAATATGCCCGTCAAAGTGGTCCCGAGACACAAAGCTAACTGGTATCTCAACTTATCTGATAGGAGCAGAACAGACTCCACAATTGCTGCAAAAGAAGGATCTTACAAGTTTTTTAAAAGTTAAAACTTCTTTCAACTGAATGGTTTGTTCGAAATGTCTAAGTTGTAGTTATCTCAGATAGCTCATTGCTCAATGGGCCCTACATTTGTATTTGTCTGGCCCTTGACCTAAAATGCAAAACAACAAAGTGAAAACAAGCAAAGCCTCTAAAACGGGAATTAATTCCAGTCAACTTCTGATGCAAATGAATGTGCTTCTGTCTACTTCGCTGCAAGACTCAGTTCCTTGATATTTTCAAACGCCAAGTCTTTTGTTGCATTAGAAAAGCCTCGGACAGATGTTGTTTATCTTCATTTCTCTTAGGATGGTAGGGTTCTCTCTTGTACTTAGCTGCCATTAGTTTTCATTTCAAAATGTCTACTGCTAACGAATGAAGAGTGTTTTTCTTGAGAAACAGTGTTTTTGTGTCATGAAAAGAAATGGTGCTTTGACTGTTTGTTGACCTTGGAATCATATGATGTATCTGAGCAGGGATATTGTTCATAAAAGTCAGCCTCTAAACTTCGACTAAAGTGTCCCTTGATCAAGTTAATTTCAGAGCTTGCGGTGGGTATTGGGTAAATGCCAAACAACTAGTATTCTACTAACTTCACATGATCGAACAACAAGGAGATCAGTTTATTTGGATAGGAATCCGTATCAGAAATCATATATGTTTAGTCCATTTGGATGTGAATACCTCATTTTAGTGATGTGTTTCATTTTTAGTAATGTGCTAACTGCAAAGTTCAGATAGATGAGATTGTTTAGAGTAATGTACTGGTATTGGCATTGATGAAACATCATATTGTTAGCTGACTATATAGTTGTAGTATTGGCATCGAAGAAGTTATCCTTTGAAAATCCACTTATAACTTCATAGAGTTGAATTTCAAAGGCGAATAAATATTAGTTCTGGGATTACAAAGTCTTGCCAGCTGGCTGACAGATGAGTCCCAGCTGCTGTCCTATCTCAAATAACTATTTGTTTCAGTCTGCATAAAGCAGTAAGAAGATCAAAAAACTTGTCATATTTGGAAGAGCTTTCTGAAGAGCTTTTCTCTGACAGGCCAGTACAGATAAAAGAAAACATCACTGATTCAGGCTGTTGGGATGTGATGCTATAGTCACTCTATGTGCTACAGTTGATCCCTTGCTGCATTACAGTTCGCTAAACACTTTTAAAATAGATTAAAAGACTTCTTAATAGTTGAAACTGATCGGATTACTAGCCAAAAGGATTGACGGAACTGTCATGTTTATGAAGAAAAACATCTACAGCTAGTGTTCCAGCATTTCAGCTCCAGATAAAAGCATCTAAACTACATTAGCTCCAGCTGATCTGTCTCCTTAAGTCCAGTTCTTAACACTGGCCAGATTACAACCTTCAAGCCTGGAACTTGAGTTATTGCTTGTCGGCCATCTTTCCGTTTTTAGCAGCTTCTGCCCGATAACCAGTCAACGTTTGAGTGCAGCTCGTGTCTTGGGACCACTTTGACGGGCATATTGATCACGCCTGAGCCCCCTGGTGTCTTTTGAGTAATTGCATAGATGGCGCTGTGATGACCCCTGCACTTGCTTCTAACAGATAGAAAAAGTTGTTGCCAAGTGTGGACACTTAGTAATTGCATAACAGCTATTCCATCAATTCTCATGCGATCAATGATTCATAATCTGTTGAATTGTGGCTAAAATATTTTGTTGAACCCATTTGCCAATAATAAGCTTTGAGTGCTTTTCTCACACCCTTTGTTGATTACACCTCACTGCTTTAATTTGGTTAATGTGTGAAGCTCAGTTCATGAATTTTGTATTTGCAGTAAAGCCTGACTCGTGCTATGTTTCCCAATGAAGGAAGCACTCTGGTAGGTAATGGTCTTCCAGTGGCTGTGCAAGGTTTGGTCCCAGGCTACAGATGGGCTGATACACAATAAATTTGTGTGGTAATATGGGCCATTTCAGTCACACTCTATAAAACGCTCATGTGAAACAGAAAAAGCAAATTTGTGTCTGCACAAACCCTTAGTTTTAAATCATATACAGTCATCCCTGTGTTAAAAGGCCGCCCCTTCTTTGGTCACGAAGCAGTCTCTCGTGGGGATGTGGCCTCTGGCATCTCGTCAGGGGGCAAAATGAACTAAAAATACCACTTAGTGAGGAAGGCGGTCACGTATAATAAGGCAAGTGGTTCTTACATGGGGTCTTACAGGTACCAATGTAAACATTTTGCCTTATATTCACAAATATTTTTTATGGATACCAGATAAAGTTTCTTATGTTAGTTTTACAAAACAAAATCCACAGTGCTGTTGAATTGTGTTGCCTATTCATAGCTTCTGTTCAATCAGCTGGGCACAAGCTCTTCATATCTTTTTCAGCTGCTGAGTTCTCCACTTGCCTTTAAGCCGGTATCTATTCTACGTGACTCTTGGCGCAAATTGATGTATTTTTGTACGATTCCTTTTTCTGGAAATAGTATCCTAGCTCCTTTCTGGTATTGTTGATAAATGATTGCTGCCAGTGGGGAGATCGTGTTTTGCTATAGAGTGAGTGAGTGAGTTAGTTTGTGTTTTACGCCCCATCAGCACCGGTGTGGGCTATTTAGAGGCAAGTTTTGCTATAGAACATGGATTTTAAGAATCAGATTTCAGCTAATTTAGAATTGCTTGCGCTCACATGAGAATTCCACATACTTGTGATTAACTTTGCTGCAGCACAGTTTCACTATAATTGGAAGATTATCATTCACTCTATCTTCAAAATAAGTGAAATTAATTGGTTTTGGACATGATGCTTTTTGTTTTCGTTCTCCGTATCTTTACATTGTCACCAAGAACAAATATATATAGATAGATAATTGATATATAAAGAAGGAAATGCCAGTTAGTTAGATAAGATGGATATATAGCTCCATGAAATAGATACCCAGATAGATATACTATAGAAATGTGGTTCTCAGGCAACTACATGTGCTTCAATCTTGCTTTGATCTGGGGGTGAGGACAGTTGTGTCGTTCTGACAGACAGATGGATAACTTGAATATCAATAGCTGAATGGATAGATTGTATTTTTGAGATATTGAAAGACATGCCCTATACTTAACTTTGAGTACTTTTAAAAGCAGCCATTGATGCCCAGTCCCTCTTGAGGTATTAAAAGTTGCTGAAGTTGCCTTGCTTTGCTTCAGTGTACTGCAAAGTTGAGGCTGCTTCAGTGTCGTGATTGCCTGGGTGTCTGTTGGCCTCGCGAGTTAAGCCGCTCTGACAGAAACTCTATCTCCCGGAGGAGTTTTCATTTCAAAGAAAAGCGAGAATCAGTCACGAGATTATGAGGAGCCGTTTAATTGCGAAGAGGAAAGGTCGAGACGGATATGTATAGCTCTGCCGAGACACTTGTGAGAGTTCGGGACAACCTCTCTCTCTGAGTTATTGATGTTTCTGTCATGTTATGAAAAGGACTGCTGGAGATGTATTGCTGTTTATATTGCAGGGGATGATACTAGTCTCCTCAGATCTAGACCGGTTCTGTATCCAGCGACTATAATGTTGTTCATGAATCAAAGTGGTATAAAAGATAGATATATTTATGAGGCTCTTAATTGGGGGGGGGGTGGTTATCGGGGAAAGGGAATTCAAAAGTAAAATGGCAAAGGGAGGGAATTCAAAAGTAAAATGGCAAAGGGACAGGGAATTCAAAAGTGAAATGGCCAAGGGACAGGGGGACGCAAAACCCCATCCTGAGCCTCATTTATACAGCTCTCTTATTTGACAATTTTGTGCCACTTCCACGATTGATCAATGAAGATAAATATACCGACAAACATGTTACATGTTTACCGCATGTGAACTCATTTCTGGGAAAATGTTTGTGATGTTAGTTTACACTGTAATCATAACGCAGAAGTGAACTTCTTTAAAACTCTGTAAAGAGTGCTTAGAAAATGAAATTATGCAGTTAGCATTTAGTTGACCTCATGATAGTAATGTGGGGATGTTTCTTTGCTCTTCACTGTATTTTTGTTGAACATATCTTTGCATAGGGAGGATGTTATTGAAGGGCCATGATGACTTGTTACACCACCACTGAGAGGAAAATACATACCAACTCAAAGGAAACGTCATAAAAATATGCCCAGTTCTCTCGGCAAGTTACGGAGAAATTTTCTGCCACGGAGGGGTAGCTTGAGTTGAATTCTAGGAAAAAAATGACTATCCCGGCGACATACAATGTTTATAAAACCATTACATAATTAATTAAAAGCATATCACGGCGGGGTTCTTTTTGTTCACTGCGGGGAAGAAAAGTTGTACGCCGTCCCCAAAAGTTCGCCGGGGGAAAGGAATTTCCTCCTCCTGAGGGATACTTTTATATCGCCCCGAGGTATAAAAAGTACCCCTCAGGGAACCTATAACTGCCCCTCAGTGAACCTATTTCGGCGCTGCGGGATGTCAAAAACTGCCGGCGAGGCTTCAAATGTCCCCCCAGGGGCAGGAAAGGTCCCCGCGGCGGCAGGAAAGGTCCCCGCGGGGGCAGGAGAGGTCCCCTCAGGGGCAGGGGATGTCCTAATATCCCGCCGGAGATGTTTTTGAGGCGTTCTCACTGAAAAAATCCACGCCGGACATCCAAAAATCAAGAAAATTTTGGGCTCTGTTCCGCCGTCATGAAAAAAAAGTTTGTACCTGTTGAAAACTTCCCCTGGGTGGATGTGAAAAGTCGACGGCGGATCACCCAAATTCATCCAAATTACCAGGAAATACTTTGACGCCGATTCAAATAGTTCTCCGGGAGCCGCCGTGAGAATGTAGCATTAGAGACAGAGACTGCACTGCATGAGCTGCTTCGAACTGATACAGCTATCTTCTTGTGGTGCCTTTGCCTATTATTGTCTACTTCAAAGTCCAGATACTGTTTAGATAAGCAACATAAAGCATGATAAGATAGAAGTGATGACTGCAGAATTTTAAATTTTCCTGTTCAGATCTGCTGAGTGGCCGAAGTTGAAGTGAAATGTCTTGACACACAGATTGATTGAAAATATATTTATTCAGGGTAACGCGTTCAGGTCAAGCCTGTTTTTCAACGAGGCCCTGTTAAAAATAACAAATATATATATAATATATACACACAAAACAGTAAAAGCAGTTAAAATGGAATCTAAAAATACTTTAACAAATTACATATACAATTTATTTTAAAAATGTTCTTTAGCTTTACTCTTGAAACATTCAATATTTGTGCACTCCTTCAGACAGTCTGGTAACCCATTCCATATCTTAGGTCCTTGGTAGGAGAAAGAATTCCTCGCTTTCTCAGTACAAACATTTGGTACATATACATCATTTTGATTAACATGTCTGGTTAACCTGTCATTTACCTCTATTTTCATTATTATTTCATTACTCAGATAATCAGGTGCTAAACCATGTATGCTCTTAAAAACTAACAGTGCCATAAAATAATCCCTTCTTTGTTTAACATTCATAACTTTCATATCAGTCAATAGATCTATCCCTCTTACATTGATGTAGTCAAAATTCCCATAAATTGCTCTTACAGCTCTATTTTGCATTCGTTGAATTTTACAAACATTAAGTTCTGATGAATAGCCCCAAACAGTGATGGCATAGTCTATGTTCGGTTGGATATAACTTTTATATAATTGGACATGAGATTGATGAGGTAAGAAGCATCTTAAGCTTGACAACATCCATACCTTTTTACATAACTGTTTACTTAAAGAGTCAACATAGGTACACCAAGTTAAATTTTTATCTATATTATTATCGTTTTCATAGATACATGTTTTTCCAGTTTGCACTTTGCTTTATCTCAAAACTGTGATGTCACAGATTTAATTGCATAACTGTATATTACAAGCACATATTTCAAGAAACTGACCAAATGCATTCACACATGGATTATATATGTTTAGCTTTAATACCTACATAGGTTGATAGATACTTTAATGAAATGAAACTGAGCTAAACAGACCACTTGTCCTCAAAGGAGAGTTACACTGCTGGTCAAAAGTTTGGAAAAAACAATAAGCTGCCTGATTAGTGTTTCAAAATGGTATCTGGTTGTTCAGAACTTCGGATTCTTATACTTGATCAAGCCAAAATAGTGGAGTATTAAAAAAAAAATTATAAAAATAGCATTAAATTTCAAAGGTTGCTCTCAAAAACGGGGATGGATGATTGATGGATGATTTGGGCTTTATGTCCTGTATTTATGCACTTGGTAGGATTAGGACAGGAGGAGGAAACGGCAATGAGGCAAATGATGATTGAAACAGCCGTCCAACATAGGCAAGAGCTGGAGTCGAACCCTGGACCCAGCGATTGGCAGCCCAGCACGGTACCACTTATTCTTGACCAACCCAACCCCTCAAAAATGGGAAGTGTCAAAGTAGGCAAGCATTGGCCAATGCAATTTCATTGACATGCCTGGCGACTTGTTTGGGGCCATCAATATTTTTGAAAGCCGCAATCCATCCACACTCAAGCGAATTTCTGTAACACTGATCAGATGGCAAGCGAAATTCTGTTTCTGAACTTTTGGCCTGCAGTGTACAATGACTAAAAGCAAATGCAACAAAGTGATTTGAAATTGTGAAGGTGAGTGTATTGTGAAGAACAATAAAACAGGCTTTGTTTTGTTAAACATTGACAGAGACTCTTCTGTGAAGGTGTAATAATCAGCTTGGACAGAAGTTGTTTGTTGTGGTTGTACAAAAAGAGTAACATTGCCTGGCAGTTTTAATTTCCTTTGTAATAAACTGTGATGTCAAACTCAGAACTGATATGTCACAGATTGAAGGTTAGACCAATCACATTCACAGATACCCTGATGATGTCACGGTTTAACTGCAAAACGAAATTTTCAAAAAACACGTAGCTATGAAAACGATAATAAGTCCAAGATAATCACAATAGTCAACATCATCAAGTTTGTCATCACCAAGAAATAATTCCATTTCATAATTCAAAAACATTTCTCTTTGTCTTGTGGTAATTAACATGGAATTCGATTTTGAAGCATTTAATAGATTTCTATCGTACCATTGCTTTACTTTATCTAATGAAAATTGCAATTTATCATTGACATCTTTCACATTTTCACCACTGCAGTAAATCAAAACATCATCTGCATACAAATTACATACTGCTGATCCTAAATAGTTATCAATGATATTAATAACTATTTAGGATCAGCAGTATGTAATTTGTATGCAGATGATGTTTTGATTTAAAATATCATTGATATAAATCAAGAACAGAGTTGGTCCAAGGACAGAACCCTGTGGGATGCCTATGTTTGAAAATTTAACATCTGAAAATTCACAATTAGAAAGAACCATACTTCCTCTATTTGATAAATAGGAACTGAGCCATTCGCGTACATCATCAGTAAAGCCATACATTTTCATTTTTTTCTTTAGAATTTCATGATTAATGGTATCAAAAAATTTCTTAATATCTAGACTGCACATTGCTGTTAACAAACCATCATCTATATTTAATAACCAGTCATCGACAACCCTGTGTAAAGAAGTTTGGGTGTTATGGTTTTTCAGATAAGCAGATTGGTCTGGCGTAATTAGCTGGTGATCATCTAAAATTTTCATAACCTGACTTTGTACAACCTTTTCTACAATTTTTGCTATATGACTAATTACACTTATTGGCCTATAATTACCAAGATCTTCCATATTCCCTTTACCTTTATAAATAGGTGTCACTCGTGACATTTTCCAGTCTTTTAATACAATTCTCGAATCAAGAGAAACATCAACGAATTTACATATAATTGGAGCTATAACCTCCCTAGCACAATATAATAGTTTCTTGTCAAACCCAAGTACATCCATTGAGGAGTCATTTCCTAGATTCAAAAGATATCTCAAGACAACATTGTAGGAAGCATGATGAAATTTGAACTTATACAGACATTCTTGGCTTCTCCAATAAAACTTTTCAGCTGAATTATTAGCAATACTTGAGACAGTTCTGTCTCCAATTGAAGAGAAAAAATTGTTAAAGTCTTGGGCGCTTACACTAGGATGAACAGACTTTTTCTGTTTGTTGCCAGTCAGTTCATTAAGTACTTTCCAAGTCTTTTTTGAATTTCCTTTACATTCATTAATTTTGTCAGTTGCGTATTTCTTTTTATTAATCTTTAATAAATTATTTACTCTATTTCGCGTATTCTTATACCTAACCCATAAATCATTGTCTTTTTTTACAACTGCTTGCTTCTTTAAATAATCCCTTTCATACATCAGGTTAACAATATCAGAAGTAACCCAGGGATTATTTCTTTTCTTAAGCCTCCTGGTATGCCATGGGGCATGCTCGTCGCTTATAGCCAGAAAACTCTGTTTAAACTTCTCCCATCTACTTTCAAATTCATTAGGTGACCAATTCAAATCTGTAATTTCACTACAAGATCTCAATGCTTTTATGAATTCAGTCTCAGAAAATAACCTATAATTCCTGAATCTAATTGTATTATGATTTCCATTGATCTTACAATATTTCATAACAGTAAATACCATATAATGATCACTAACATTAATATTACAAACTCCAGTCTTCACATGCATTTCTGGAATATTTGTCAAAATAACATATATAAAGATGATGCGTACAGCAGGTTTGATTCAAAGCTGTTGTATGCATTTCACTTCAACTTGGGCATTTGAAGTTAAGTACTGTAACAAAGTGCCACTGTAAATTGTAAAAATAGAATATAACTTGATTCTCTTGTTAGTTAAGGGCAGATTTCACGAAAAGTGCTCTTAAAAGGTACCTTAAACTTTCCGACCCTTTTGTTATCTCTCTGTTGCTTCCTGAAGCAAATAAACCTATTACTAAGTATATCTGTGAGGTAATGAATAAATATCTATAAAATATTCCTCAAATATGTAGCTTTTTCCTCTTAAAAAGATATTTTTTTATGCCTCATGAGGACAGTTTTGGACGACCAAACTTACTGGTGATCAGACATGCTTACTTTGGCACTCTGTGGAATCTGCTAAAACCAATTCAGGAAAATGTGATGGTATGTGATTGACAAAAAACATCTTGAAAATTATTTTGGAACCATTTTTAATTGTCTTGGTCATTATAAAACTTGAAAAAAATGAAAAATAAAAAAAGACTGCTAATGTAACTCGATTCCGTCTCAGGACACTGAGGTTACATTAGCAACTTTTACATGGAAATTTTTCTGTGTTCTCGCTACTTATGCCAATTTCAAATATGAAATTATAATATTTTATTGAAAAACGTGTCTTATTTGCCTATTCACATCACCAAAAACATAAACGACTGGGTGTGGTACCTGTTTCTTTATTGCTAATGTAACTGCAATTTTGCATCCGTCCATTTCATAGTGTTACATTAGCAAAATGTGTACATAAAAATTATGTTAAAAAACTCATGATTAGATCTCAAATTTTTTTTGAACTGAAAGCCAGGTCTCCAAAGAGCAGGCCAGGGGTGGTACCCTACTTGTGACTTTATTTATATTGCAGTAGGATCAGCATAAAAAATTCCGTCCTACATCATTCATCGTTGTTACATTAGCACAAGGCCATATTTTTAGCTACTCTGACCTACCAATCCAACAGAAAAGATTGTTTACCCATGATTTTATTTAATGGATTGACACAATAAAAGATTTAGATTTCAGATTTTTTTTGTCCTGCCAGCTATCCTCAGAAGAAGCACCCTGAGAAAATCTGAGAATCTATGAATTGATTATGTCTGGCCTTATCAGTATTGTGCTAATGTAACTTGTGGACAAGTTGTGGTAAGTCATTTTGCAGCTTTTTCGTGAAATCTGCCTAAGACCAATTGACCTTTGACAATGTAACCGGTAAATTAGCTTTTCTTGGTGCAAACGGCATTTTCAATTATGCTTGTTGGTCAATTTGTGCTATTTATGACATCTTGTGCAACATGAAGCTTCTTCTGGAGCTGTCAGTTTACCCTCAGAATTTCAATTCATGCAAATGACGTTCTCTTTGTCAAGCTGAGTATACTACAGAGTCAATGTTATCTAGCGGTTGGTTGCATGTAAGGATTTATATGGAGACTTTATGAGTATACAGAAATGTTCAGAAATTCACCATTTAGATCATCTGAGCACCCATATCTCATTCAAATGCCCAACCATTCATGTCCACATCATATCCCATGTTCAATGGCTCCTATATGCAACTCAATATCATTTTGCTGCAAAAGATTTCTATACACCTATTGTGTGCGAGATCTCCCAACCCAAGCTATGAAAAGGGTTTCCGATGTGCCAAAAAAGGAATTCCAATATCCTGGAAAGACTGGATCTAGGCAAAGCACAGCTAATTCCGATATTGCAGGGTTTTTTTTTAATAGAGGTCGTTTATTCGATGGAGATATCTTTTTGATATGGCCATGCCTGGTAGTTCTCATAAATGCAGCTGATGTTGTATAGGAAAGCGCATGCTTTTGTTATGAGAGCATACCACATGTTTATGAGCAGGATTTAAGAGAAGTGGGGGAAGTTATTCTGCTTCATGTTCATGATAGAGACCTCTCTTTACTTGTCGAATGGAAGGAAGGGAGGTGCTTGTTTCTAGTTTTCTAAAGTAAAATCAAAGACAGACAGGACACAATGCCTTTATTGCAAAATACTTTGATATATAATTAGAGTGGACAGTGGCATTGAGAAAATGGCACTTTGTGTGTCATCATGCTAATGATTTTTCATGATCAAACCCAATACTTTCAATGTTAATTTGATTGAAGGAGACTTATCCCACTTGCTGGTGACAGCCATGCAAACGGAAGGATTATGCATCTGATTTTCACTCTAAAATCTGTTATGAGAAGTCAAATGGCTTTCTCTTAACCATGACTAATCAAACAGCCTCTATGTTTCCCATGTTGGAAGTAGAGAAGATGACACTTCATCGGCTATCATGAGTCACAAAGTACCATTTTCACAGTGCCACAGTCCACTCTAATTCTATATCAAAGTGTTTGGCTGTAATCTGTGGTTTCTGGTGATGATCGAAATTCTGAACAATTAAAAATTATTCCCTTAAATTAAAACAATTACAGATGCATGGGCAGCATGGAAATCTTTTGCCGCAAAATGATATTGGGTTGCATATTGGAGCCATTTGGCATTTGGGAAATTTAAAAAAAAAATGATGCACTAAATATGCATTTGTTTGCATGGCCAGTTTGAGCATTTGATGCCGAGTGCATTTTGTAACATTTTGTTTTTTGCTCTTTCCACTTCGACAAGAATTGCCAGGAGTGGAGGATGTTCCTGAAGCAGAATGCACTTTTACAAATGCACCAGGCTTGATAGCTAGTCAATATGGTGTTATGAAGCAGGTTATTATGGCTTGTAATGGTGTTTAGAATTTGATTTTTTGTTCCAGAACACTTGTTGGTTCTATTTGCTAATTAATTGAGGAAGCCTCTTATGACACACTGCATTGGATTAAGATGCTTTATAACATCCGCTTGAAAATAATATGACGCAGTTCTTTTACAAATTGACATGTCTATTTCTGCTTCATTGCAAATGTACATTATATCATGATACGTCAGGGTCTGCTATTTTGTCTTTCCCTTTTGTTGTGGAAAGGCTGCAATGATTATGTAGTATTGGAACAAAACTCAAAACAACAACCAACTCAAAGGAGACATCATTAAAATACACCGGCGTAAATAAAAAGACAGCGACTGCGGCATTAGCTGCTTTGACCTGATACAGCTATCTTCTTGTGGTTTCTTTGCCTATTATGGTCTCCTTTAAAGTCCTGATGCAGTTTAGATAAGCAACATAAGGCATGATGAGACAGAAGTGCTGACTGCAGCGTTGACACAAGGTGAAACATTTTGTGGGTCAGCAGAAGAAATGTGGTTATTTTTTTACATTGAAATCCAGAAAGAAATTCAAGAGATTTGAAGAAAGTGCATGCAAAAATCATGTTATCATTATACCTAAACACCTGTGTCCATATTATGATGCTCCTTAAAATAGTAGCCTACCCTACCATGCTGAATCCACTATTATTTCGGGTCAGTGCAATAGCTTCTACATCTACATTAATAATATCATATTGCTGCGAAATATCTCTATAAGCCTATTACGTACGAGATCTCCATACCCATGTTATGAAAAGGGTATCTGATACTCCGACAGGATTTCCAATGTCCTAACCAGAATGGATCCAGGCAACTCCCAGCTTATTCTGATATTGCAGGTCCTTTTGCACTGGAGGTCTTTCATTTGATGGAGATATCTTTCTGCTATGACCATACCCTGCAGCTCTTGGAGATGTAGCTCATTGCAGCTGATATTGTATGGGAAACCACATATATTTGTTGCAAGAGGATGAGAGCATACCGCATGTTTTTGATGTTTTGCTGTGAGCGGAATTTAAGAGGGATAGGGGCAGTTATTCTTGCTCAATCTCATGCTGGGGCTGTCTACAGGTGTCTTTGCAAAGCCCAGTTGAATGGATTGAATGAAGAAAGACACTTGCCTCTGCTCTTAAGGTGTCTCCATTAAAATCAAAGGTGGACGGGACAGATTTCTTTAAACCGTCTTTCTAATTATGTCGTGGGTTTTGTGGTGTTTGTTTCAAAAATGAAAGGCTGAACCAAAAATGCATTTGTCTGCATCACCATTTTAAGCATTTAATGTTGAGGACACCTTGTACTTTTTGTTTTTTCACCTGCAACATTTTGTGTTTTGGCATTCATTTTCATGAGCTGAAAGGTGGTTGAACTTTGCAGGCTTTGATTTACTCATGTTAGTACATCAAATGAGCATGGCGCTTCAGAATATTAATTTGGAATGAAAGGCTTCTGAAAATAATGAAATACTCTATGGATAAGAAAAACTCTTCTTTTTACTGGTAGATGCTGTTGAGTGCCATCTAAATGTAAGCCCTCTATTCCGAAAGGTATACTTATGTGATTGATTTACCGAAGAGGTGTAATATATCCTGTCCTGAACTCTATATTTTGCATCCAATGCCACCCACTCCGCAAGCCTTCACTGCACAACTTTTTACTCTATCTTTAGCTATACCTTAACCAGGTATATATTCTAGATTGAACCATTCAGTATGAGCTTTCTGCAGCTGCTGTCTTGTAACTGTGAGACTTGGGAAGTAGTTTTAGTTTTCAGGAAGTGCTTATTGCAGATAACATAAATCTTCATCTTTACCTTCTGCTTGCCATTCTGAAATGGCTCCGTCTATTCTGTCATTATGACGAAGTGGGCACCATGATAGTAGTCATTACATCATATTCATAACACTAAGAAATAAAATTTTATGACTATGGTATGGTGGCAAGTCTGAAGATAAACAGTCGATGAATTTCATGTGCTTTCAGAAATGCACTGAAACATTCCTTTTTAGGTCATAACCATATCTTTGCCTTGTTATTCTGCATGACTCATAAGTACTTAATGAGGTCATATCCTATACTTGCAATGCTATAAGTACAAGTCACTGAATAATTCACAACACTCACCACTGACGTCACAAGTTACCCAATGACAAATTGGCAGTCATTTCAATGTGGTGGATAGGGCCTGTTGTGATGTCATTGATGTTCACAAAAAGCTTAATGTAAGTACTTGTATATCTTTGACTGTAAGCTAAGTGTTGCTTTAGTGAGTGATGAAGTAAACCGTCGTCTAATCAATTCATCAATAAATCATCCGATTCCTAAATCCTTATAAGCAAAACTTCTGAATTTAGGTATCACTGCAGGACAACAGTTACTGTTAGCTATCAGTGACATTTTAAAGTGAAATTAGATGCCTGTTATTCTAAAAATTGCTCAAAATGTTTTTCTTTGTGTGTAATTAGTCCTTGCATTGCAAACACCGGGAATGTGGTTATCTCGGGCAAGCCATTCAGAACGGTTCAATAATTCAAGAGACAACACGAGTGGTGTTTGTCATGCCATAAAACCTCTGAAATGAGCTGTAAAGGAGCTTGAAGTTGAAAAAGAAATAAGCCCTTCCTGATGGTACATGCTGAACTGAAAGTCTGCATGACCCATTTCTTGACTAGCCTGACGAAGAAGAATATGTCATCATGGTGCAGAGTGCTAGAAAGAAAGTTAAAAGATATAAAGAAAGTGTATACAAAAATCACATTATCACAATTTTACCTAAACACTCATATCCATATCATGATGTCCCATTCACATAACCCAATCATCCGTGCTGCCTCCACATTGTTTTCGGCAAGTTTGATAGCTTCCATATTCTACATTATATCATCTGCAGCGAAAGATCTCTGTAAGCCTATTATGTGTGAGATATCCATCCCCAGATTATGAAAAGGGTTCCTGATACTATCAGTTATACCCTGCTTGTTTGGAGGATACGGGAATACACCATGAAGGACTCCATACACCACGAAGCCGAAGGCTGAGTGGTGTATGGAGGCCTGAGTGGTGTATATTCCCGTATCCTCCAAAAAAAAGCAGGGTGTAATGGTTTTAACCTCAGACTGCTTGTTTTATTGATGCCAATAAGTTATCTTGCAATCTGAGTCAGAAATGTCTTTCAGTCACAAAGCAACAGTATTGTGACGTCACCACCTGGATGATGTCACAATAGCTCTAACAATGGTATTATGACGTCATGACTATTGTTGCGGCCTTGGTGATGTCATAAACAATCCTCAGGTTGCAATTTTGACATCATTGTTTATCCTTTATACCCTGTCTGGTGGGAACAGAAGGGGTATACGGTCTGATATACCTCAGCTCTCAACCAATCAGAATTGAGGATTAACACTGGACTGAGGATAAATGGATATCCCAACAAGAGTGGATCTAGGCCACTTGCATCACGTTCTGATATTGCAGGTCCTTTTGCGATGGAGATCTTTTATTTGATGGAGATGTATTTCTGATATGACCATACCCTCGAGCCTTTGAGATGTAGCTCATTGCAGCTGATATTGTATGGGAAACCACATACTTTTGTTGCAATAGGATGAGAGCATACCACATGTTTTTGATGTTTTGCTATGAGCAGGATCTGGGCAGTTATTCTGGCTCAATCTCATGCTAGGGCCGTGTGTGTCTGCGCACAGCCCAGCTGACAGGATCGAATGAAGAAAGACATTCTCCAGGTGTCTCCATTAACATCAAAGACAGACAGGACAGATTGCCTTTGACATTGTCTGTGTTGAACTCTGAAACTGTATTCTCTATTTGAGAAAATTACAGGTGGGTTTTGTGGTGTTTGTTTCAAAATGAAAGGCTGAACCAAAAATGCATTTGTCTGCATCTCCATTTTGAGTGTTTGATGTTGAGGGCACCTTGTACTTTTTTGCTTTTGCACCTGCGACATTTTGTGTTTTGACATTAATTTTCATGCGCTGAAAAGTGGTTTAAACTTTGCATCGAGAGCATTTTAAGCTAGGTGCTACAGATTATGTAAAAATCGTTATGGACGTTATTATGGACGAAAGGCTTGGTGAAAATTGTGAAATGCTCTTAATTCAAAGAATAGTTTTTACTCAAATATGCAGTTGCACCGGTATGCCTTCCAAATGTAGGCATGTGATATGGATTTACCAAAGAGGTTTTTAAAATAAATTCTGTACTGCACTCTATATTTTCCATCCCATCCTACATGTTCCTTAACTGCACATGTTTACTACACAACTTTTTGGTTTTAAATATCTCAAGGTATACCTGAAACAGGTATATGGCAGGTTGAGTCAGTACAAGCTTTCTGCAGCTGCTGCCGTCTCGTATATGTGAGACTTTGGGAAGTAGTATTAGCAGTTTCAGGAAGTGATTATTGCAGATAACATATTAATCTTCATATCCACCTTCTGCTTGTCATTCCGACATGGCTGTGACTTTCTGAATGTACGAGAAAGGGGATGACATCATCCTGTTATCTCGGGCAAGCCATTCAGAACGGTTCAATAATTCAAGAGACAACACAAGTGGTGATTGTCATGCCATAAAACCTCTGTAATGAGCTGTAGGAGCTTGAAGTTTAAAAAAGAAAAATCCCTTGCTGATCATAGTGCATGCTGAATTGAAGGTCCACAAGGGCTGTCATAATATGTTATACTATCACAGAAACAAAAACTAACTCAAAGAGACATCATTAACATATTCCTGTGTAAGAGACAGAGACTTCTGCATCAGCTGCTTTTAACTGATACAGCTATCTTCTTGTGGTGTCATTGCCTATTATGGTCTCCTTTAGAGTCTTGATACAGTTTAGATAAGTAACATAAGACATGATAAGACAGAAGTGCTGACTACTGAGTCGACTCAAGATGAATCATTTTGTGGACCTTGGGAAGAAATTCAGTTATTTTAATCATACACAGAGAGCCAGAGAGCAAGTTGAAAGATGCGGACGAAGAGTAGGCCTATGCGAAAAAATCATATAATCATTATTATACACAAACACCCATATCCATATATGTTGCATTAAAGTAACCCTTCATTCATGCTGAATCCACCATCATTTCTGCAAGTTCCAAGGCTTCTGTATTCGGCATAATATCATATTGCTGCAAAAGATCTCTATAAGCCTGTCATGTGTGAGATCTCCATACCAATGTTATGAAAAGGGTCTCTGATACTCGGACAGGATTTCCAATATCCTAACAAGAATGGTTCCAGGCAACTCGCTGCTCATTCCGATATTGCAGGTCTTTTTGCGCTGCATGGAGTCTTTTATTTCGATGCAGATATCTTTCTGATATGACCATACCCTCCAGCTCTTGGAGATGTAGCTCATTGCACCTGTTATTGTATGGGAAACCGCATACTTTTGTTGCGAGAGGATGAGAGCATACCACATGTTTTTGATGTTTTGCTGTGAGCAGAATTTAGGAAAGATGGGGGCAGTTATTTTGCCTTCATGCTGGGGTTGTCTGTGTCTTTGCAATGCCCATGTTGAATAGATTGAATGAAGAAAGACACTTTCCTCTGCCCTTAAGGTGTCTCCATTAACATCAAAGGTGGACGGAACAGATTTCTTAAAACCATTTTTTAATTTTTATGTCTGGAATTCTGAAACTGATATTCTCTTGAATATTTGAGAAAATTACAGGTGGGTTTTGTGGTGGTTTCAAAATGAAAGGCTGAACCAAAAATTCATTTGTCTGCATCACCATTTTAAGCGTTTGATGTTGAGGGCACCTTGTACTTTTTTGCTTTTGCACCTGCGACATTTTGTGTTTTGGCATTCATTTTCATGAGCTGGAAAGTGGTTTATACTTTGAATTGAGAGCATTTTAAGCATGGTGCTACAGATTATGTAAAATTGTTATGGTTATTGTGAATGAAAGGATCGGTGAAATGCTCAGATAAAAAAATTGTTTTACCCGAGGTCTGATTAATTTTCAGTAAATGTAGACTCATATGATATGGATTTACCAAAGAGGATTTATAATAATATCCTGCACTGCTCACTATATTTTCCGTCCAATCCTACCTAAACCACGCAAATTTACTGCACCACTTTTCAGTTTTAAATATCTCAAGCTATACCTGAAACAGATATTTAGTATGAGCTTTCTGCAGCTGCTTTCTTGTAACTGCAGGACTTGGGGGAGTAGTTTTAGCAGTTTCAGGAAGTGCTTATTGCAGATAATGTAAACCTGCATCTCCATCGTCTGCTTGCCATTCCGAAATGGCTCTGACTCCTCTGACATTATGAGGAAGGGATGCAATCATCATGATAGTAGTCAGTACATCATATTTATGGCACTCAAATTTCCAGTTCCTGATTTATGACGATGGAACTGTGGCAAGTCCAAAGATAGTAATTAACCTATAGGTGTAGCTTTAGTGTGAAAGATAAAACAGAATTTTGTCTAATCAATTCATCAATACATCATACAATTACTGATTAGCAACACTGCTGAATTGTAATCTCACTGCAGTATAACCGGTAGCTATTCAATGACATTTCAAATTGGTTTTCAGTGAAATTAGATGCCTGTTATTCTAAAAATTGCTCAAAATGTTTTTCTTTGTGTGTAAGGAGTCCCTTGCATTGCAAACACGGGGAATGTGGTTATCTCGGGCAAGCCATTCAGAACGGTTCAATAATTCAAGAGACAACACAAGTGGTGTTTGTCATGCCATAAAACCTCTAAAATGAGCTGTAAAGGAGCTTGAAGTTGAAAAAAGAAAGAAACCCATTCTAGATTAGAAGTCCACAATGACTCACTTCCTCACTAACCGAATGAAGAAGAAAGCATTCATCATGCTGCCTCTTAAATTTCAGGATAAAATAGTTTTTTTATTATTATTTTCACCAAGATAGCACCGATGGACTAATATCCAAATGGCTGATCGAGTGAACCTTCATATTAGGATATCTAGTTGAAATTGTTTAATCCAACTGAAAATAGTTATAATTTTCTGTGATTTGTGTATTTTGCAAAATTGTTATTTTCCAATAAAGAACTCGAACTTGAACTGGAATAAAATGGAATTCGCAAATACTTATCCTTGACTCAATGCAGATAACAGGTACTCTCGGCATTTTTTTGCTCAAATTGAGGGATGGAAGTCAAAGAAAACATCAAAAAGTACTGGGAAGACAAAGCTTTCTTCAGTACTTGATGTATTTATCACACAGACTTAGACCTTAGGGATATTTCCCATTATTGTTTGGCCTTGAGGAATCATAGAGATATCACCAATTAAAAGTCCATATACACATTGTCAGACCCTGAAGTAAGATCAAAATTGAAACTAAAACTTTGGACTAATTCCTACAAGCTTTATACATAAAACTCTGCTAATTAAACTTTTTAATGAGGAATAATTATGCTCACATATTTGATCCAATCTCCATAATGACGCAGGAAGTGATTCAGTCTAATTCCAGAATTAATATCAGACTTGAAGTGATTGTGCCAATGAGTTCTATGGGCGCCTTGTGTGCGCGCTTCCTATCGTCCATGATATCTCACGTTCATATCTCACCCAAATCTCTATATTGAGCTTTTGCATTGCAAACCAATTTTATCTCATAATTGCAAATTGAATATTCAACATTTTGCAGAGTAGCAGTATGAAAGGAGCTGTCTTCAGGATACTGTATGGGTCCCAGGTCTACTTCATACTAGAATTTGAAATCAGAATAGTGTCACGTGTCAATGACTGGGAACAAACACAGGACTTGTTTCTTAACTATTTATTAATAAAGTTTCCATGAATTAAAGAACAGTTCACACTGAACACACAACTGAACTTGCACATATGGCTTTTCTCCACTATGGATTCACACATTGCTTCTCATACGGCTTTTCTCCACTATGTATTCTCAAAAGTTCACGTTCACATCACAGCTTCAAACTATACAGCAATTAATCCATATTCAACTGTTAATCCACAAATCCATATTCAGCCTTTTAACCATAATTAGGCCTATCCACATTCAATGTTCAAACCACAAATCCACATTAAATTTCTAGTCCAACATTCCATACTCCACATATTGAACTTCCATATTCCATGTTCCATATATTCACCTATATTCCATATTCCATATTGCCCTGAATACAAAACAAAGCATAGTTCTATAAATACCATTACAATTAATAATTATAATTAATAAGTATAATTGTCAATAATTAATAAGCACAAAAAGTAACATAATCTCTTATTTTCTGTGTTAATTTACCCACATTAGGAATAAACCTCCATAAATCCACAATACATAACTATATGAAATATCAATTCATAATAGTAAATTTTATAGCAAAATTTCAAGCTAAATAGCTCAATAGCATTTCTGACAGATCAAAATATACATTACTGCATGGTTCACTTAATTGGCAATTAATTATCTATCAGCCTAAAGTAGCACATGGTCAGCCTTAAGCTGCCTTAAGTAATAAAACATCCATTTAATTCATAATAAAAACTTCTCAAATTAATACCAGTAATTCCTCCAGAGCTGCTTGCAGCTCGGAGGACTGCATGGCAGTGCTAGCTGATCCGTCAGCCTTCATTTCCTGCTTTCGGTAAACATGACATACAGTGATTTACTCAACTCAACTCTATTTTCTCCTCCACCTCTGCACACACGCCATCCTAATGAGTCAGAGTGATGTGGCTGATAGATAAGGGATAGATCTATCTGTAACGTCTGTAAATAGATGCCTGCAATGCCGAGAATAGTCAGAAATTGAGATTTTTCTGATGCGTTTTGACCAAACCACAATGGCTACCCCTGCCTGTCCCTAACCCAAAATCGGAATGCAGCAATGTGATTGGTCAGCACAGGCTGACAGCCGAGCCTGTATATAACTGACAGGTTCCTGCCGGAATGAAGCGATCTGATTGGTCAAGGTCGTCTGGCTGCTAAGTTACATAGACACTTAGATGGCGGCACCATCCTGAAGCAGAAAATAATTCCAGGTGTGGCAGCACTAGTTCTTTACTTTATAAATGTTTGATACCATAGAAATACATAGAATGGACATGAGGTTCTACCAGACTGTGACGTCATTGTGACATCATGTCTCAGGGCAGTTCCAATATGGCGGATTTGGTGACCTCATCTGGAGGTGGCGTCATACAGCCTCACGGGAATCCCCCAACCAGCCCCATGTGGATTGTGAAGCCAAATCATTGGTGTACGGTTATGTGTCTTTTGCCGAAAAAAAACTTGGATTTAAAGCCCTCACCATACCATGAAACACCACTAGATTATGAATAAAACCCATCAGATTAGTTCATTTACATAACTAACTGCCTAACTATGGTATTTTATCAAAATCTATTGATGCACAATGCCCCATTTACATTGCGCAAAAATTGCTGATCAAATGGTTACATTTTGTTACATTGCCAGACATATCAACAATTTTACGTCTGTAGTGTGAAATCACTAATGCAAAAAAATTTCATCTATAACAAGAATCTGTATGTTGCAAGAATTGCACCAAAAGGCAGAATAGAAAGAGGAATGCTAAGGCATGATTATGTGTTGTTGTTTTTTGTCTGGTATCAATTGAAAATAATTATGATAGGGTAAGGTTCTTTGAGTCGGACACTTATATTCTGTGCATTTTAAAAAAGTGATATCTTGCTTGGCCTATGGGTTATTGATTGTCAACCAGGGCCTCAAATTAAAGGTTTTTACTAAATCTAACAGAAAAGTGACAATTTGGGCAGCACAAGAACTAAATCGGTGGCTAAATTTCTGAAATAAAAAATTACAGGGGGTATCTTTGAGTCGGACAGCTATGTTCTAAAAACATGAAATCAAAGATTCAGGTGCTTTAGAGTCTTCCCTTCAATTCAAAAAGCTCATATTATAGCACAGAATAGGTTAAGCTTACTCTTAACTGAATGACAAAAAAAATTGAAGTTATATCAATACCATAGGCTAGTAAAAGATACCTGAAACATGACAAAATTGTGCAAAAATTCACAAATTTCTGACACAAACTTGAGAGAAAAACGGGTTTTTTACCCTATCTATAGAGCCATGAAAACCCTACTTTACTTGTAAGTATCATGCTGATACTTTGTGAACAGATAAAGGAAGTCTTAAGCTAAAGATTGGTACCAAATTTATAGGTATAGGAGCTCTCAATTGGCCAATACAGCCCAACAAAAAGTGTCCGACTCAAGGAGACACTTCTGAAGTGTCCGACTCAAAGAGCATTACCCTACTAATGCATTTAATTATGCAGTTGCTGATTGAGAAAGGTAGAGGTTGGGGGGGGGGGTTAAACTAACCCCCCCCCCCTGAATGAAGATTTTAATTAAAAAATATCTTGATTAATTAAGAACATTTTTATCGGTGTTAAACACGCATTTGACATTTTACAAATTCACAAATGACATATATACATGTCTGATACTGTGATTTGGGGAAGGGGGGGATTAGGAAGCAGCAGTGGAAATAAATTTGGGGAAGGGCTTACATATTTTCTGTTATGAAATCAAGAATTTTTTATTAAACACCAACACCAAAACTTATCAACAGTAGCCCTGGGATGTACCCAATGAAGATTAATACATACATGTATGTGTATCGATTTAAAGCTCTTGATGAGTGGAACACAATTGTGTTCTCTGTGCCATAATAAACAGTTGAGGAGTTAAAAATCTATGAAATTTTATGCCACGCCTCAAAACTCTGCACCCATGACCCATGCTTGGTCTGTGGACCTCTGGGACAGTTGTCCAATACATATGACAATTGTACAGCTGTGATTTTGCAATGGATAATTACTTATCTCTGGTTTCCTAGTCCATAATTGGAGTGTTAAAGTTTATATGAAAATAATTCCATTTAGGCCTATTGTTATTTTTTTGCATTTAGGCCCAATTCAGACAATCAATAATATTCTTTTTGAAAGCTCGACAATCAATAATTCTGTCCCTTTGTATTAATGCAGCAATGACATTTTCTGGTCTCACAAGAATCCTTTCGGTCTGACAAGAGGTGCCTGTTTGTCAGACTGAATGTCTGACAGATGCCGGATGATCTTCGCAAAGCCTTTGTATGTTTCGTAACACTGGCGCAATCCATTGATTAGGTACAGAACTCTAATCATTTTGGCTAATCTGACTTAATGTGTGTATGTATTAATTTGATACAAATAAAAGTTCAAAGTTCAAAGCCTTTGCCTTCCATGCTGGAATCAGAGTTCCATATTGCACAGAAAGAATCTCCAGCCCTCTGGATACCGTTGGCTTCTGGTGGCCTATAGCGGAGCCCAGACCCCCTGCCTCATTGTGCCTCCCCCTCTCCCAAAATCCTAGTTACGGCCCTGGTAGCGCACAAATAAACTTTTTCCGGGAACCTCAGACATTTTGTAGGCCTGTACAATGCGATGGGCCCGGATTTTTCCGAGGTCCGTAATACTGTTTAATCAGCCTCAGAATAACATAAGTCACAGCGGGGCCAATATTTTTGAGAACATGCCTTTATCATGGAATGGAATAAATTCGACTCATGACTAATTATCTGATAATCCACATCAAATTCTAAAAACCTCTAACTTATAAGTTTTTGTCTCTGTCTGCCATCGGCTACCCTGCCTCCTTCTCAACTCTTGCCTAGCCTATACATTTTTGACATTTGCCTCTTTGCGTCTTCTCCCAGACATTCCTAGCTCTTTCCTACCCTCTCCTGCCCTGTCTTATTTGGTTAATTTGGTCACATCACATGTACAATTATATATGTATTTTTTTTAATATCTTGCGTGGGCCCCCCTGAGAGGATGGGCCCATGGCAGCTGCCACCTTGCCACATAGGCCAGTCCGCCCCTGGCCAGGGCCAACTCAACTATCCAGCTCTGGAGGTGCACATTCCATGTGCTTTTCTAGTTTGTTTACCCATATTGTATAAATGCATGAATATAAAAGACCACTTACATTAGTATTTTAAAGAATTGAAAGAGTTGAGGGCAGAACACATGTTCCTCTCTCCTCACTCACAGCAGAAGTGGCTGGCCTGCCCACCGTCATGGGCCACTGAGCACCATGTGACATGTCCATGACCTGACCTTGTCTGACAACTGACCTGACCTGACACAATTAACAGAGAGGCAGAGATCTGATCTCCACAATACCCCCCTCTAAAAGAGAATTAGACAGAGTATAATTATTACACAAAAGGAGAGCAGCTAGGCTCTGCTAAACAATCCAACAAGATAATTCTAAAACACACTCGACTCAACTTCAAATTAGTCTTCAATAATTTTCACGTAAGAACTTCAAAATCAACACCTTCAAAATTCATGAATTTCCTCAAAATTCCCTGAATTTCTCCAACTTTCTAAAAAAATATTCTAAAAATTCTTACAAATATATAAAAATGAAAGGTGAAATATTCCAAACCACAAAAGATTCTGACGCAACAAAGCAAACTGAACACTACTAAACAATCTCAAAATGCTGAACCACAAATGACGGAAAATTTTTTGGCATCTCACTGCACCAGTTGTTAAACCTACAACTACATGTACATCACCGAAAATATTGGGACAATTAAAACTCCCATTCACAGAACAAACTTAAATTTCACAAATAGACACCTCAGGTAATTTGGTTATCACAACATCAAAAGAAAATACACTCACACAGATCTGACTCATCAGACTATAAACTTGGTGCATCACATGCACTCTCAATAGAAAAACTGACCACCTCGTGACCAAAACACAGACTGGGTGTACCAACAACACACTCAGTATCAAAATTGATTAAGAAAGAATACAACACAATTCATCTCATGAATATACTAACGCTATAGACTCTAAGAACCACCAAAAAAATCCATGCACCTCACCTTGAGCATGATCACAATTTATCTCACAAGACTTCTGCAAATAAAGAGCTCTAGCTTTTTTGAGTAAGCTTTTTTGCCTACTAGGACTAACTAATTTCTCAATGGGAATGGTAAACTCAACACCATTATGAATTGAAACACAAACGGGATTCACAACTAATGAAACTACATCATCAGAATTCTCAAAATTGTCTTCACAAGACATAGAAATAACACCAATGGGATTCTCAAACAATGAAACTACGTCATCAGAATTCTCAACATTGCCTTCACAAGACAAAGCAATAAAATCAATGGGATTCTCAAACAATGAAACTACGTCATCAGAATTCTCAAAATTGCCTTCACAAGACAAAGAAATAACACCGATGGGATTATCAATCCCTGAATCTGCCACACCAGATTTTTGAACATTGTCTTCACAGGACAAAGAAATTACACCAGAGGGATTCACAACCTCAGCATCAACACCAACAGATGCATGGACTTCCTCATCACAATGAGAAGTATTTGCAATAGGATTCTCAATCCTAGAACCTACACTAGATTCATAAACTCTATTTTCACAAGACAGAGTATTTGGGAACTGCGCTAAACAAATATCCCTACAACTATCCATTGACAATTTTGGCCTATTCACAACACCTTGAACATTTTCCTCGCTATCTAGTTGGACACATTTTATGGCACAAACAAATGCTGATGATTTACAATCTTTTCTCATTAAACAATGTGACGCAATATGATCTTCCCTGCCACAAACATAACATTTCCTAACGTAAGAGTCACTCTTTTTTTCCTTCTTTCTGGCAAGTTTGTAACATTCATTAACATCATGTCCATCTTTTTTACAATATTTACAATATTTTGTAACACAAATTTTGTCCGATCTTTGTTTGTAAAACGTGCGGTTGTTGTCATCTCTTCTGCATTCAATGTCCAGCTTTTGTCTTTCCAAGCGAATACGTCTCTCATTCATTTCTGCTTCATGATATACTTTGAGCTTTGCGATCTGTTCTTCACTCTTCCGGCGTTCTTCTTGTTCACGAAGTTTCAAAATTTCAAATTCCAATTTCTTCTCCTCCAGTTGCTTTTGCTCTTTAAAATGTTGTAACTCTTCTCTACGAAGCTGTCTGTTCTCATGCTGGATACTCTGTTGTTCAATCAGGAAATCTTTTAAAGCTGTTCCCTCCAACTTTAGACGAGTTGCAAGATCAAGAATTTGTTTCATTTCCGCCATATTGTACTAGGATAAGTATGCACTGAATTTAGGTCTAAAGCTGCAGTTCATTCACAGGGATACATAATGACAATATTATGGATATGGATTTAAATGGTCTGTCATGTTCGCGATGTTCACCACAAAGTCACAATGTAAGTTCCAGCCATCAACACGCAACGGGTTAGCCGATCCTGGCGAGCTCGCCACTTGTTTCTTAACTATTTATTAATAAAGTTTCCATGAATTAAAGAACAGTTCACACTGAACACACAACTGAACTTGCACATATGGCTTTTCTCCACTATGGATTCACACATTGCTTCTCATACGGCTTTTCTCCGCTATGGATTCTCAAAAGTTCACGTTCACATCACAGCTTCAAACTATACAGCAATTAATCCATATTCAACTGTTAATCCACAAATCCATATTCAGCCTTTTAACCATAATTAGGCCTATCCACATTCAATGTTCAAACCACAAATCCACATTAAATTTCTAGTCCAACATTCCATACTCCACATATTGAACTTCCATATTCCATGTTCCATATATTCACCTATATTCCATATTGCCCTGAATACAAAACAAAGCATAGTTCTATAAATACCATTATAATTAATAAGTATAATAAATAAGTATAATTGTCAATAATTAATAAGCACAAAAAGTAACATAATCTCTTATTTTCTGTGTCAACTTACTCACATTGGGAATAAACCTCCATAAATCCACAATACATAACTACATGAAATATTAATTCATAATAGTAGATTTTATAGCAAAATTGCAAGCTAAATAGCTCAATAGCATTTCTGACAGATCAAAATATAGATGATTGCATGGTTCACTTAATTGGCAATTAATTATCTATCAGCCTAAAGTAGCACATGGTCAGCCTTAAGCTGCCTTAAGTAATAAAACATCCATTTAATTCATAATAAAAACTTCTCAAATTAATACCAGTAATTTGTTTACCCCATATTGTATAAATGTATGAATATAAAAGACCACTTACATTAGTATTTTAAAGAATTAAAAGAGTTGAGGGCAGAACACATGTTCCTCTCTCCTCACTCACAGCAGAAGTGGCCGGCCTGCCCACCGTCATGGGCCACTGAGCACCATGTGACATGTCCATGACCTGACCTTGTCTGACAACTGACCTGACCTGACACAATTAACAGAGAGGCAGAGATCTGATCTCCACAAATAGCTAAAATTAATGTCTGTTTAGATGGACTTACAAAAAATGTTATGTTTACATAATGAGATCCATTTTAATGGCTATTTGAAGTAGTGTCTCTTGGAACACTAAATGTACACCACAAACTAACCTCCTGTCCTTCAATCTAACATCAATTTGCTTTGGCCAACGATCAGTAACCAAGTCACTTGGATTTAAGTTGCTTCCTGCGATAGCAGACCTCTGATGAACCTGATATAGGCAAAGAGCAAACCAGTTTTCATGAAGCTGTAAGTCAAGATTGCCATCATTTCCATACATTCATGTATGTTTTGTGTCACATCAGATCTCCCAAAGTCAATGCCCACAAAATCAAGCTCTATCTGCAGGTTGATTTATGCATACAGTCATGGACTTTGTTTATGTTTTTGACTGATAAGTTTCTGTGTATTGTTTTGACAATGCAATCAAGGTAGATTCTTATCTGTAAAAACAACAACTCTGATTTACTGAGAATTTATGCGATTTTAAATTCTAGACACCCGTGGACACAAAAATTGCATTTTTTGTCCTTCCGCAAATGTTTGTATCAGAGAGAGTTAAGAGATTCTGTGACATGTTTAAGTAGACGTAAACTTAAATGCTAAATGTGCATGATTGTAATCCATCTAAATTCATCTGCAAAAAGCCTGTTTGTCTATGCGAATTTAGTCCCTGCATTGCAAACAGAGGGAAATGGTTCAATTATGCAAGAGCAAACAAAAGTGGTTATTGTCAGGCACTGAAAATGAGCAGTAAATTTAGTTTTTGCCTGTAAGTTTAAATGGAAAATGTTTTTTTTAAAAATCAAACTTCCATGCAAAAACCAACATGGATGTTTCAAAAAACCATTTTAGATTTTAAAAAACCAGTTTTGTCCCGAAATTTTCTAGAGTGTGGCGCTACAGAATATATATTCATTTTTAGTGAAAGGGCAAGTGAAAATACTGAGATTCTCTCATATATTTAAAAACACATCTTCTTTTCACTGATGAATACAGTTTTTTGCCATCTATATGAAGACCCAGCTGCCGGAATATATGTTATACATATATATATGTGATGAATTTATGAAAAAGGTGTTATATATCCTGTCCTGCACTATATAGTGTTTTCCATCCTGACCTACTCACTCCACGCAACTTAACTGCACAACTTTTGAGTCCATTCAGTATGAGCTTTCTGGCTGTCTTGTAACTCTGAGACTTGGGAAGTAGTTTTAGCAGTTTCAGGAAGTGTTTATTGCAGACAACATAAATCTTCATATCTGCACCTTCTGCTTGCCATTCCAAAATGGCCGTGACTCTTCTGACATTACGAGGAAGGGATGCCATCATCATGATAGTAGTAATTACATGTACATCATAATTGTTTATAGCACTCAAATTTCCAGTTCCTGATTTATGACGATGGTATGGTTGCTCAATTTGAAAGGTGGAAGTCAAAGCAAACGTCAAAAAGTACTGGGAAGAAAAAGCTTCTTCAGTACTTGATGTATTTATCACACAGACTTAGACCTTAGGGATATTTCCCATTATACCATTCGACACCTCTGTCAGCCAATCACATGCCAGTATTTCTGGGAAATAATTCCCATATTCTTTGTTGTCCAGTTATCCTCTCATGTTTGACTGTTTGAGTGTTTGTCTCATGGTGTAAGCCAGTTATTCACCATGGGATCAGGAATATGTGTTTATCACACCTTGGGCTAAAGCCCTCGGGTGATAAATCGCATATTCCCTCTCCCGTGATGAATAACCTACACGAATTGTGTGGCCTTGAGGAATCAAGGAGATATCATAAATAAAGAAGTCCATACACAAAGTTAGACTCTGAAGTTAAATTAAATTAAAGTGAAACTAAAAGTTAGGACTGATTCCTAAGCTTTTTATGTAGAGCTCTGCTAATTAAACTTTTTAATGAGGAATATGCTCATATATTTGATCCAATCTCCATAATGATGCAGGAAGTGATTCAGTCTAATTTCAGAATTAATATGAGACCAGAAGTGATTGTGTCAATTAATTCTACGTGCAAGCAACCTATCATCCATACATTTCTCATGTTCATATCTCAGTCATATCTCCGTATTGAGCTTCGGCATTGTGAACCAATTTTATCTTGTAATTGCAAATAGAATATTCAACAATTGCAGAGTAGCAGTATGACATGAGCTGTCTTCAGAATACTGCATGGGTCCCAGGTCTACTTCATACTAGAATTTGAAATTAGAGTAGCTAAAATTTATGTCTGTTTAGATGAAATTACAAAAAATGCTACGTTTACATAGTGAGATCCATTTTATGTGACTATTTGGAAGTGGTGTCTCTAAGAACTCTCAATGTACACCACAAACTAACCTCCTTCGATCCTTAGGCTTTCAGTCAATATGACATCAATTTGCTTTGGGCCAATGATCAGTAACAAAGTCACTTGGATTTAAGTTGCTTCCTGCCATAGCAGACCTCTGATGAACCTGATATAGGCAAAGAGCAAACCAGTTTTCATGAAGCTGTAAGTCAAGATTGCCATCATTTCCATACATTCATGTATGTGTTGTGTCACATCCTATCTCCCAAAGTCAATGCCCTCACACAAGGTTTTCTCACAGGCTCTATCTGCAGCTGGATTTATGCATATATTCATGGACTTTGTTTATATTTTTGGCTGATAAGTTTCTATGTGGATTGTTCTGACATTGCAATCAGGGTGGAATTTCATCTATAAAAATAACGGAGTCAGGGAGGAAAAAACTGTCTGATCTGCTCAGAATTTCGAGTCCCAAAGGCAAAAGTTGTATTTATACATCCTTATATTCATGTTAGAGTGTTTATGTTGCTTTAGTAAGCATTAAAGAGTGAGAAAGATAAACAATTTTCCAATCAGATCATCAATATTTCACATCTGATTCCAGATTCATGTTCAGGACAAACAACAGTTCTAAATGAGTTATTTTAAAATAATACCTCCAGTTCATTGTTGATCGAATGTTTCCAGATCACCAAAATCATCGAATGGTAAATCCAACCTTGAAATGTTCCAAACAAGATTAGACCAGATATTGTTGTCCATTAGCTTCTCAGCTACACATACAACAAATATTTGGCAAACGAAAGAAAGCTTACTCATGACGCAATAAAAAATTCAGATTACAGCTATTTTTTCGTCCTACCAAGTGCCAATATGACAGACCTAGGCAAATGAGCTTCAAGGAGATCAGAGCAACGAAAAATCATTTTTGTCGGTCCTTATAATCAGTGAGATGCTACGACATGTTTCGGTAGACGACATGTTTGAGTAGACGTAAACTTTTAAAATGCTAAATGTAGATGATTGTGATGCATCTAAATTCATCTGCGAAAAGCCTGATGTTTCTCTGTGTATGTCGCCCTGAATTGCAAACAGACGGAAATTGTTCAACCGTTCAGTTATGCAAGAGAAAAAAAAAAGTGGTTATTGTCGTGCACTGAAAATGAGCAGTAAATTTATTTTTTTGTCTGAAAGCTCCGGGGGGGGGGGTACTCACCTTGAAAGATTAAAATGGTTTGTGGTTTTGGGGCTGGTCTCGGATTGAAATGGTTTTGGTTCCCCGTGGCGCATCCCTATGCAAAAGTCCACGAAGTACCCCCCGCCCCCCCCCGGGCCTGAAAGATTAAGTATGGAAAATCATACTCAAAATTGGTTTCACATGCTGTGGCCAGTAAGTAATCAAATAAAAAATATATGAAACTAGGTTATCAAAATTATCCCTCAAATGTGAAACATGATGACGACTCCCACTCGTTCTCCCGTCTCATAAATCGAACCCTCGTGAACACCAAGAACTGAGTTTATTGCCAGGCACTTACCACATACATCTTATAATCCAGTAGAATGTTCTTTCTATGGCATTCTTTGTGACACATATGAAGCTTTTTGTGCTATATGTCCAAATTTTGAAATGCAATAAATTGTGCTCTTTCGCAAAGAGATCCATCAGTTTTGCAGTGAAGCCAGTGAGTCATGGTCTGCTAGAACATCTGACAGGGTTTTTCAGAATGAAGTTATATTTCGTCTTGTAAATTACATCTAAAGCATGCCTAATTCTGATGAATATCTCGATGTTGCTGTGAATGGATAATTGGATATTGTCAATGACAAGTTATTGATATACAATCACAAGAGATATTACCATACAATGCACCACATTGTATCAATCATTGAGAACTCAATGTTGAGGATGAAAATACATTACAACGAGTACAACGAGGACAGTCCAATGAAGCACCACCTTATCCAGAAAAACTGCAATATACCAAGTCAAAATGTTCATAGCTTTTACTGCAAGTCTAAACACAATTTAAAAGCCCAATGACCTTGCATTAGCTTCTGAGCTCAATGCCCTCAACTGTGAAGATACCATTCAAAATGCAGTATAATGTCCTTTATATATTTATCGTCAGGCTGCTTTATGAACCACACACTCTTGACTGTCCCCCATTTCTCCTAAATCTGAATAATACACTATATATGGAGACTGCTCATACATAAAAAATGCTGCAGATACCAAGATCTACTGGCAGATTACTCTGTATATATGCAACCATATAACTTTGTCAAGGGAGTTCCGGATAGCTACTGTGTCATAAAGAATCATAAGTACATCAAACACTCTATGATACTTAAAGCCTCCATTCATATCACAGAATATTTTGATGGTGCTGCAGAAAAAAACTTTGCTCCTGTGAATGTATTCATCATAGCATCATGAATACTATTTGATACATCCAGTCAGGGAGGACAAAGAACGAATAATTCTGGGAGACTGCACCTACTGTCTCTCACAAAACCTCAACAAGGCATGTGACTCACTACAAAATTTAATGAGATCCCTTTAGATGTCCTCTCAATAGATCAGACTCACTATTCTTGTGACCACTTGGGTTAAGGCAGGTCCTTGAGGCACTCCAGTCATGAATTTCTAAACATACCCCTCATCTCCTTTAACTTCCTCTCTTCTCAGTATAAATTGCATGAAATGTTTTAAAGCTCCATCTTACTTCTGATTGGATTGGATAAATTTATTTACACAACAAATGTACTTACAATATTTATACATTTGTTATTCATTTATCAACAGTTTAAAGTAGAATATTTACAATGTTGTGCTGGAGGGGCACCCGAGCAGAATTTCTGCCATGACCCGAAGGTGGGTGCACCCCCTCCCCCCTATATGCCCAAAAAGTTAATTTATACAATGCTTTTTCAATTATATATATTCTGAGCAATGTCTAAACTTTTGGATGAGACAGAAGCTGGCAATCAATAGTTATTGCATTTGCATCTCATGACAATATGTAAAATATTGAGGAACCTATAATTATAGTAGGTGTACATCCTTATCAGTTTATACTCTCATGCTAATAATGTACTTGGAATACCAAACTTCTGCAGCTATAGTCAATAGCTCTGAATAGCCTGTGGGTATTGGCTTTATGTCCTGTACATCAACCTGGACTCGCTACAGTATTTGGTATGGAGTCCATATTCTTGACCTCAAGAAACAAATCTGGAATCCTTGGGACAACTGAGTCAAGAGGCAAATAGAATAAAAAGAAATACAATACTTCTGCCGAGAACCTTGCCTTGAGACCAAACATCAAATGACTTCTATCAAAGAGGAGCTAAATAAAGACGCTTGCTAGACAAGGCCAAGGACAGGAGATGTCAGAATATGTCAAGAGTCATAACGGGGGTCCATGTTGCAACAAATGGAAGCAGTGAGCTAAAGAAGGGAGGAAAAGAGTAAAGAAGAAGAGGAAAAGGGGAAGACGATGAGGAAGAAGAGGAGGAGGAATAAGACGAAGAAGAGGACGAAGAGGAAGAAGAGGAGGAAGAGGAGGAAGAGGAGGAAGAGGAGGAAGAGGAGGAAGAATAAGACGTAATGAGAAACAAATGCAGGCAAATAAGAACTGCTGGCTTGCTGACATTGCTTTGTAACATCGATTGACTCTCCCTCAGTTCTGCCTTGCTGTACTTTCATTGACAAACTGGACATTATGTCACTGTCATATCTATGGAGAGAGATCTGATTCTTTGTATCTTCTGATTCAGCAGAGATAAGCAGTATTTGCAGAACCAGAAGTAATGCTCAATGCTGCAAAACTTGGCAAACAGTAGCAGCTCAGACCTGAGGCATTTGGCTTAAGAGGTTGTTTATCCAACAATAGAAACACAGATGGGAAAGGGTTGGCAATGATTTCCTTCTAAGGCTTGAATAACTACTGAGGCACTGGCGGACAGGGAACAGTAAAGATCAAAGAACTGAGAGGTGCCCAAGTTGTGTTGTTGAGTCAGCTGTGTTATATTATATTGATGAAAGCTGATTGATCCAATGATCCAGCATAATTAGGTAATAAACTGTATGATGCAAATATCTACTTCTACTTCCACTTCATAATTAGCGTTGTCGAAGCTTCGACATATAAACAGGAGCTGTTCAACTTTACTTTGACAGGTTGCTTTAAGGCTTGATTATACATTATAGCAATTGAACAATCCACCTTGGACATATGGAATGTTCCTAAATTGCAAAAAGGCACACATTGTTAATGTGGGAAAATTGCCATGGAGAAAATTGAAACACTCTTGAAAACACCAACCATATGGCAAAGGAATGTTGTCTCCTCCATTTTCTACACAGATGTCTACCGCATAATATACTACATATTAAACGAGGGTGATAACGAGGTCCGGAAAACATGATTATGAGTAACTGATATCAGGCATGCATCCTTCCAGATTGGACATTGAATAACCCCAGTATTTAACCCAAGCCATTGGACAATTAAAATGAAAAAAAAAAACAACAACAAATTAACACGTTCATTGTTCAGTGTTGCCTTTTTTAAAACCAAAAACAAACCCCAAACCTTGAACGCTTGTGGGATGATTCGATACTGCCTGTTATGTTCCTGGGCATCACCCAAGAGCAAAATCTGTGAAAGTAATTGAGGAAATTTTGCCCTGCTCGAGGCGGCAGTGTTGATGCAGACCACTAATTTGTTTGCTGAACTGTTCATTCAAAACTGTTTTGTTGCTTCACAGACCTCTGATGAACGTGATAGGCAAAGAGCAAACCAGTTTCCATGATGTTGTAAGTCAAGATTGCTATCACTTCCATGTATGTATGTGTTTGTCACATCAGATTTCCCAAAGTCAATGCCCACACACAAGGTTTTCTCATAGGCTCTATCTGCTGATGATTTTATGAATACATTCATGAACTGTGTTTATGTTTTTGTGTGTGGATTGTTTTGGCAATGCAATCACGATGGAGTTTCATCTGGAAAAACAACAATGAGAAAACAAAAACAACTGTTGATTTGCACTGAATATATAGGATTTGTCAGTGTTCTCTTATTTTAGAGGGCTGAAAGCAAAAATTGTATACAGTATATCATATTGCACATATTGTAATGGGAGAGTTTGGGTCTACACTGCTTTAGTAATACGGAAATGAGAAAGATAAACAATTATCCAATCAGATCATCAAAAAATGTTCACATCTGATTCCAGATTCATGCTCAGCAAAAACAACAAGTCTAGATGAGTTGTCACTGTCAAACTAGAACCTTCCATTCATATCTGATCAAATGTTTCCAGATCACTTAACGACGAATGATAAATCCCGCCTTAAAATTTCCCAAGCAATATTATATTCAGCGAGATGCTATGACATGTTTGAGGAGATGTAAACTTAAACACAGTGGAGTAGATGATTGCTATGCATCTAAATTCATCTCCAAAAAGCCTAATGTTTCTTTTTGTGTAATTAGTCCCTGCTCCGCAAACACATGGAAAGTGGTTCAATTATGCAAGAGAACAAAAGTGGTTATTGTCATGCACTGAAAATGATCAATGAATTTATTTGCCTGAAAGTTTGAGCATAGAAAATCATCCATGGATGCTCAAATTTGGTCTTGCCTTTTATGCATAGCAAGAATTCAAAACAAATGCCAACCAGGTTATGAAAATCTTATAAAGTGATTCTGTGAAGGTCTGAAAAGTGCCAACACATCTAAGTTTGCCTCCTGAACCAATTTTCCTTCGGCTTGGATGTTTGCTTATATCAGTACAGTGTCTGTCCTGAGCAAGTAAAACTTCCCTCGCATCCATAGAGTAAATGTGAAACCCTGGGGGGGAGGGTACTTTCCCGACTTTTACATACGGATGCGCCACGGAAATTTTTAATCCGGAAACCAATGCCAAAACCACAAACCATTTTAATCAATCAGTAAAAATTTGGCAACCAATTTAATCTTTATGATTCTGATACCATTAGAAGTGTCTTTTTGAGCCGATTCTAATGAAAGCGCTGGGGTTCCAAAAAGGGGAACCAAATTAATCTGAATTGTCAAAAGACCAAGACCATTATTTTTGATCCAGAAAGGCTAAAAAAAGTGCCATCCAGCAGCGCCTCTTATCTATATACACTCTTTCATAGGGAGTAAACCCCCCCCCCCCCGGGCGTGAAACATGTTGCACTGTTGAGAAATCTCTGTCCATCTAACAACCCTCCTCATCAGCTTCTGAAACTTGGTCCGTCAGCGGTGAGCACCCAGAACTTGGCTTAGACTTGCAGTTACTCTATCTATATTAATTTGATGATGCAGAAGAATGTTCTTTGTAGCATTCTTTATGTTACATTATGTTCACTTTGAGAAATAGAATAAAATGTGCTTTTTTCATGAATGATGCATTGAGTTTCTCAAATCATGATGCACATCCCGTTGTATATGTGAGAGGGTTTTTCAGATTATCCTATACAGTACATAATTCTGCATTTATATCAATCCAAAAGCATACCTAAATCCTCATATGTCACCTGATGCAGTATGATGCCCTTGTGACTGAATATTGTCAATGCCAGGAACCTTATCGATACATACATTACGTTTATCAGGCAGTAGAATCTATTCGTTCATGAGGATGACAACAGTACAGTACACCATGGTCTGTACAACAAAAAACCACCACTGTATCCAGAAAAAGTAAAGAACATGTATACAAAACCAAAATCCATAGCTTAAACCGAGTCATCTAAACACAATTTAACAGCCCGATAACCTTGCATTAGCCTCTGAGCTCAATTCCCTCAACTGTGAAGATACCATTCAAAATGCAGTATAATATCCTCTATATATTTATCGGGAGGTGGCTTTATGAACCGTACACTCTTGATTATCCCTCATTCCTCTTAAATCTGAATAACACACCATGTATGGAGAATGCTCATACATATAAAATATCTCAGATACCCAGATTTACCAGCAGATTACTCTGGATATATGCAGCCATATAACTTTGTCAAGGGAGTTCGAAACAGCTACTGTGTCATACAATAAGAATCAGGAGTACATCAAACACTGTATGATACTTAAAGCCTCTGTTGATATCAGAGATCTTTTTGATGGTGAATCACAAAAATACTTTGTTAGTGTGCATGTATTCATCATAGCATCATGAATAGTATTTGATACATCCAGTCAGGGAGAACAAAGAATGAATTATTCTGGGAGACTTTTCAGGTAGCCAAGAAGTCAGAGTTGGTTCACTTCATTGACTCCGAAGCCCTGAAGAGGAGACTTCGCAATGTTTCAAGTACTTCTAACTAATACGTAACTGCACTTAAGCGCCAGTTGGAAAATTAATGAGATCACTTTAGATCTCATCTCTGTAGATCAGACTCATTCACTATTCTTGTGGCCACTTGGATAAGGCTGGTCCTTGAGGCACACCAGTCATGAATTTCTAAACATGCCCATCATCTTCTTTTAACTTCCTCAGTGTATATGTCTGATGAAATGATCTTCCTACTTCCAAACAAAGGTTTTGTTTAGACAAACCAATCTATCTATTTATCTATCTTATGAGAATTATATGCAGCATGTTGTCAAGAATCTTTAAAAAAAGCAGTTTATCTTTGATATCAGTTTATCTCTTGATGCTGCACAATGTACACACAAGTTTGCAATACAAAACTTCTGCAGCTATAGCCAATAGCTCTGAATAGCCTTTGGATATTGGCTTTATGTCCTTTACATCAACCTGAACTTGCTATTGTATTTTTATTGAGTCCATATTCTTGACCTCGAGAAATAAATCTGGAATCCTTGGGACAACTGAGCCAAGAGGCAAATACATTTATGTAGAATAAAAAGAAATACAATACTTCTGCAAGGAACCTTGCCATGAGACCAAACATCAAATGACTTCCATCAGAAAGGAGCTGAATAAAGAAACTTTTGAGACAAGGCCAAGGACAAGAGATGTCAGAAAATGTCAAGAGTCATGATGGGGGTCCATGTTGCCACAAATGGAAGCAGTGAGCGAAAGAAGGGAGGAAGAGAGAGAAAAAAGGAATGGGGAGGCAATGAGGAAGAGGAGAAAGAATAAGGCATGATGGGAAGCAAAGCAAATAGGAGCTGCTATAGCTTACTGAAATAGCATTTTACCATAGATAGATAGATAGATAGATAGATTGATTGAGAGACAGATGGATTGTTAGACAAATAGCTATGGCAAGGCCTCTTCGCCCAGTTCTGGACATGACGGTTGATTGTTGAGATGGAAGCTAAATAAAGACACTTGGAAGATAAGGCCAAGGACATCTTGTACATTTACCCTATCTGAGGGATCTTTTACCGTTTTACGTATCCTGCATAGACACTGATAGAAGATTAGTATTGCACGACCGTGCACGTGCTACATTCACTGACATAATGCACATTATGACATATCTCTGGAGAGAGATCTGATTTTTTGTATCCATGTAATTTTGCAGAGATAAGCAGTATTTGCAACACTAGAAGTACTACCCAATGTAACAAACAATAGCAAACTGGCTTAGCGCTTAGATAGTAGAAGCTAGAAGGAAAGACTAGGGAAACAATTTAGATGGGGAAGATATACAAGAGATGGAAGCTAGGGGAAAATTAACCGATAGAAAAGAAGAGGAATGTGAGATATCTACATAAGATCTGGATCACTTGGTCTGGATGCAATAAAAAATACATGTAACACTTGTTGTTCTGCGAACCACATCGGACAATTCGAACCTAGAAACACAGATGGGGAAAAGGCTGGCATGATTGCCCTCCAAAATTTCTGAAGCTCCGACAAAGGAACATAATGCCTAGTTCACACGGAGACGTAACAGAGGGTTCCTGTTGCGGCGTTTCTTATTTTTCCAGGAAAGTGGGAGAAAATCTGCAGAACTTATAGGCAAGGGGTTATTGAACACACCTTGTTGTATAATAATTAATTCCCCATAATGACCTACTGTATGTTTTGAACTATAAACTCTTGAAAGAAAAGGTGTATCCCCTTATGCCCCGATCACACGGAGACGTAACAGAGGGTTCTTGTCGCGTCGCTTCTCGCTTTTCCAGGAAAGAGGGAGGTTTTTAAACTACATTCAACAATTCGGCGACGATATTTTCGTCTACGGCGCTTCTTAAACTTCCTCGCCAAAAGTTCCTAGAAATCACGTGACCTTATGGTGAAGCAAGAACTTGCTTCACCAAAGATTCAACCTGTTGAATCTTGACGAAGCAAGAAGTCACGATGCAAAAGACCTGAAAGACCCCCAAAGTGCTTGGGCGAAGGTACAGACAGCTTGGGCGAAGTTAGAGGCAGGTTGGGCGAATTTAGAGACAGCTTGGGCGAGGCTACTTATCATTGAGTCAATGGAACTTCGGCGAAAAAAGAGAACAACTCGCCGAAACAAACAGGCTGTTGAAACGCCGAAACAGCTACTTGCTTGGCCGTAACAGGTATTTGCTTGGGCCTAATTGAAGATTAGGACGAAGTAAGAGGATGCTAGGGCGAAGCAAGAGCATGCTAGGGCGAAGAAAGAGACTCCTTGGGCGAATCTAGTTTAACATTGAAGCAATGGAACTGCGTCGAGGCTCCTGACAACTCGCCGACACAAGTCTCTTCTTGCCTCGTCCGTAATTACGAGCGATTCGGCGTAAAAAACGAGTGCCTCGTCGTCCTAGGATCAATCTACGACGATGAATAACCTTTAATTGATTATATAATTGTCCAAAAATGCATGGCTTGAAACGCCGAAATTTGGCGAAAATGAAGTTCCACCTCTACAACTTCGCCGTCACTTAACCACTCTCGTGTGAACTAGGCATAATAAGGGTAATTATAAAATTAAATATAAATGGAGAAAAATGACAAACTAACAGCATTGACTTTGTTTTTCCAAAAAGTAAACCTCACAACTTCAACACTGTGGAATAGGCTACCACCTTTTACGTTCCTATGCACTGCATAAGGCCAGAATCTGTAAAACTAATTGAGGAAATTTGGCCCTGTTTGCTTCAACAATGTTGATGCACCACACTAATTTGTTTGCTGAACTTTTCATTCAAAACTACTTAGGCATGAAATTTAATAAGTTAAATGCTCCTCTCTTGCTTTCTGGCAAATTGCTGATAGCTTTCAGTTTGCCGCAGCCATTAATTAATAAATGGAGATAATCAGTTTACTGCATTTTTCTGGAATTTGATGAGGTCTGAACAATTCTTGAAGCAATCATGATGTTTAATTTAATTTGACGGCTCTATGAAGACAAGCTGATTTATATGTATGATTAGTTATAAAATGTATCTTCATGTTCTGTGTACACTGTACAGATTTGAAAGTTTTGCATTTTTAATTTGAAATTAAAAAGGTTATTTCCATCCTTTACTATAGTGCATTCCAGTTTCACATGAACGTACGACCCAAGTAGCTGGTCCTCCATGATATTCCTTATGACTGGCACAGCACCTCTGAACATAAATTTTTTGTTGTCACAACATGAACTGCATTATCACACCATACCGTAAAACGGGGTAAAGTTGGCAATCCGGGTTAAAGTTGGCATGCTATTTTGACCCACTTAATTGAAGAAATGCAAACTTTCCCCACTAACACAGGTATCTTTGGCAAAGTTGCAATACATGTCAGTGAGAAAAAGTCAGCATTTCTTCCCTTAAGTGGGTCAAAATAGCATGCCAACTTTACCCCGGATTGCGAACTTTACCCCATTTTACGGTATTGACTTTCTTTGAAAAGGGATTCTAGCATGATGCCTACTAGAGTGGTGTGCTGATTCCAAAAAATGGAGTTTGTATTGTTTCAGGTTTGCACTGCAACCAAAGTAAAAGTAAAAGTGACATTTGCCATTGCAACTGTTCCGATAGTGAAAGTTAATTAACAAAATTGAGTCATTTGCATGTAGTCAATATGGTTGCTTCAGAGTCTAGAGTGGTACAGGTCTGTGTTATGAGGGCAAATTGCCTTTTGTGACCGCATTCCTCTCTCGCTAAGTAGTATATTTAGTGCATTTTGCTCTGCTGACGAGAGACCGCACCGCCACGAGAGACTGCTTCATGACGCAGAAAGGGTGGTCTTATAACTCATGTTGTGCTGGCACATCACGGATCAGCTTGGGCAGCACAACCACCATCTTTGTAAAGGGAGCTGCGCTTTCATTATTGGTGACCTCTGTATGATGATGAGATGAGAGGACTGGGAGTCTGGCTTTTAAGTTCTGTTCAACGCATACAGAAATCATTGAGAATGCATTACTACATGACAAAGTATATAATTATGTTCAGTATCTCCTTGACATCTTCAAAGTTGAACGACTCCGTGGTACAGTGGGTAGCATCCCCGCCTTGTACACATGAGGATGTGGGTTTCGATCCCCGCTCCGGCCATGTCCAGAGGTTATCACTATAATGATTGGTATGATTGCCGTTCAGTATGGAGAGCGCCGGTGAGCAGATTTATCTGGAATGGGCGCTATATAAAATCATACTATATTATTATTATTAACGACTGCTGTGACTTTTGTATAAGTTCTGCAGACTTTCTTTCTATTGACATTTGACAGGGCTGTTTAGAATCATAACTAAATGTTCTCTTTTCTTCTGATCATGTCTGCCATTGCCTGGATTGTGGACTCCACCCTGAATTGAGTCACATCACATCCTTCTCATTAAATACCTCATGTATCATAATATTCCATGTCCAGTCATGCAATTACAAAAAGTAACTTATTGACAAACATCTTAGTTCTTAATTATATTCCTTTTGAATAGCAGTTTCCAACTTCTACAATGTATTCCAATACCAGCTTGCCACACATGCAACTCATCCCACAAAAAATAAGAGTGAAGAAATATTTACAATGAAGCTGGAAATGGTATCCATAGATTCCATACAGTTTCTTTCATGGCGCTCAGCTTGTTGAATGGAAAGGCACATCTACCTTATTCTGAAATGCATACAATTTATACAAAATACATATGTATCTCTACAGTATAAATGTGTATACACTGGCTTTCTTACAAAAATTTCCAATACTGAATCTCTTTTATTCAACCAAACAACTCAACTTTTTTTGGGATATATTCAGTATTATTCACATTTTTCCATTCAACTGGACTCTTCGCCAGATAAAGCTACTGCCTGCATCCAAGTCATTCCCTACTTCTTCTGCACACAAATTCACACAAGGAAACATTCAATGGCAGTCAACGCCACCGCTCATTGTACAAAAAGAACACTTTTTTCCAAGTTTCACACCAAGTTACACATCAAGTTAACATCAAGTTACACCCCAAGTTCTTCCCTGAATCCCTGATGAGGCCTTTGAGGTGGATCAATTGACTGGTGGAGTTTCTTGATGCAAGAACGAGCAATTAACTGCTGTAACAGATTACTCGCCTTGCTGCTAAAGACCAGCCCGAGGGAGTTTGCTTTTGTTATTTGTTCTACGTAGGTGCTAACTTAGAGCAAATTGCGGATGTTAACAGTTTCAAAATCTATTTCTATTCGGCAACCACCAGTGATATCAATAACTCAGGCATGACTAAGGAGATTAAGCACACAGGACAGCCACTTGCTTACTGCAACACCAAGTTACATGTCAAGTTCTAACCCTACTCCCAGAACTCAAACATTGCAGAATTATTGAATTGTATGGCCGAACAGAATTTATATAATACTGCAACAGCAACTCCTACTTCTAAGTAAAAGCTCATCATTTATTGACAGCCTAGTGTTCTTGAGTCTCCAACTCTTTCGGACAAAATCTTATAACAGCATACCTTGCGAACTGTCTCAAGTTACCTTTAACAGCTTTGAGGCAGAATGAGTCAGTACAAGCTTTCTGCAGCTGCTGCTATATTGTAACTATGAGACTTAGAAAGGAGTTCTGACAGTTTCACGAAGTACTTACTGCAGATAACATAAATCTTCATCTTCACCTTCTGCTTGCCATTCCGAAATGGCTGTGACTTTTCTGACATTACTTGGAAGGGATGCCATCACATATTTGAAATATGGACTTATATATATCTATTTTTTTTTTCATGATCGCAGTCATTAAATCACTTTCATAGCATTTCGGTTCTATGACATGTACCACACGGACAGTGTGAGTTTAGAATATCTAAAAAACATGCTTTTGCCAGAATGCAGCAGGTTTAAAATAAATACAGATGTCCCGGACAAACATGGAATGCCTTAAAGCAAGTGATGCAAACAAATGTATTTTGTTCATATATTATAACAAATGCCACACAATGGCACCATGTATCTGCAATTCTCTGAAATTCTTCAAGATTTCTGCCATCAATGTAATATAGGGTGTTCAAAAGGCAGTCTCGGCAGCCATGACATATCGTATGATACTTCACAAACTTTTTTATGTGATTATGAACTCTCTAATTCTGTTACGTTGCCTTTGAACAATTCTAAGAGGAGGTACGTAATCCTCTTACAGTTTGTTCAGTGTAAAAAGTCAACCTTATTAGTCAGAATAGTGGCAGAAAAAAGACTGTTAATGACTTCTACAAACTTACACTGTGTCTGAACTGAAGTAAAGACCGTGCAAATTGTGTGTGAGGCTTCTTAAATGGCAAAGAAGTGGCAACGGTGTAACATTAGCAGAAAACCAGATTCTAAGTTAATTTTTCATTCTATCCTAAGCCACGAGTCATTAATTACATTTCACAAGCTGCATAGGCTGTTCTATCATAAAGATTGATAAATTATATATGGGAATATTCTCTGTTGGGTATGGTACATAAGCAAAGAGAACTTTCTGAATTTGTGAAGTTGCGAAACTCTTTATCAAATTAAAAATGTGATAGCTTTACAAAATGTTGGCAAATCTTTTAAATTGTCATAAACCAGGTTCATTGGGTAATTAGCAGGCTCTCGGGATCTATCAAATTAAATTAAACGTCATGATTGCTTCCAGAATTGTTCAGACCTTATCGAAATTTCTTTGACTCAGGCCTATTTATTGAAATGTTGTATCTCATGAAAGTGCTCTAGAGCTGTATATGTGTATTTTCTTTCCACAAATTGGTCTAGAAACTGTATGAGCCTGCAGTAATGCCTAGATCACACGAGAGTGGTTAAGTGACGGCGAAGTTGTAGAGGTGCCAGGAACTTCAGATTCGCCAACTTTCGGCGTTTCAAACCATTTTTGGACAATTATATAATCAATTAGAGGTTCTAAATCGTCGTTCATGGTTCCTATTACGACGAGGCACTCGTTTTCTACGCCAAATCGCTCGTAATTACGTACGAGGCAAGAAGAGACTTGTGTCGGCGAGTTGTCAGGAGCCTCGGCGCAGTTCCATTGCTTCAATGTTAAACTAGATTCGGGTTGTTTTTCAATCGGGGTACGTTCTGGAAAGTCACACGATATCCAAAATACCAGAAATACCATGCATATATGTGGAAAAAACGTTACACAGAATGATTAAACATACTGAGACGGACCTACAGTAGCGAAAAAATTATTCAAATCGGTTGATAACAGCCCGAAAAAAATTTATTTGTGTCATTTTGACCAAAATCGACTGTCTCATTTGCAAATCAGGCAAATATCGCTTCAGATTTTTCAGTCCTAACCTAACAGTAAGTTTTAACAATTGTGAATATGCGTTCAACATGGTCCCAAGAGTTCAACATTAGAATTACATGCAGCAACTATGATTAGTCTCTTCAGAATCCTGCATTGAACACATGAAGGTCAATTCCACCAAATATTGTCCTCTCCGAAATAGGGTCAGCAAAACAGCAATAACATTAAATTAAAAGTATTTTTATTTTATAGAAATACTCCTTCAATAGATTAGATAAAGTTTTGGTAAGTGTTTCACTTCAGTTGTACCAACTGCACAATGCTCGTAGCGGAAAACACCAAAAACAGCTTTCGTCAAATAAACTGTCCTCTCCGAAAAATGCTGTCCTCTCCCAGAATGTCTATTTTCCTTGACACACACAAAGTTCTTGGCCAAAATTAAGCAAGTAAGATGATTTTTCATTGTCAGATATATATCTATCCACTCAGCACAAGCCCATACAACTGGGCGTTCTATACATCCAGTAATAGCGGAATGAGCAGAATATTGACTTTGGTCGAATTATCAAAAAGTCAAATAAAAAAAAATTCAGAATACTTGTAGCCCTAAAATTTTCAGAAATCCATGGCACGGTATATAGCGACAGAAAAAAGTCAATTTGGCCAGAAAAGAAAGACCTTTATTTTTGACCGCCGTGAGACAAAACTATGTACCCCGATTGAAAAACAACCCATTCGCCCAAGGAGTCTCTTTCTTCGCCCTAGCATGCTCTTGCTTCGCCCTAGCATCCTCTTACTTCGTCCTAATCTTCAATTACGCCCAAGCAAATACATTTTAATACATTTTACGGTGAAGCAAGTAGCTGTTTCGGCGTTTCAACAGCCTGTTTGCGTTGGCGAATTGTTCTCTTTTTTCGCCGAAGTTCCATTGACTCAATGATAAGTAGCCTCGCCCAAGCTGTCTCTAACTTCGCCCAACCTGCCTCTAACTTCGCCCAAGCTGTCTCTAACTTCGCCCAATCATTTTGGGGGTCTTTCTGGTCTTTTGCATCGTGGCTTCTTCCTTCGTAAAGATTCAACCGGTTGAATCTTTGGTGAAGCAAGTTCTTGCTTCACTAACCTGTCACGTGATTTCTAGGAACTTTTGGCGAGGAAGTTTAAGAAGCGCCGTAGACGAAAATATCGTCGCCGAATTGTTGAATGTAGTTTAAAAACCTCCCTCTTTCCTGGAAAAGCGAGAAGCGACGCGACAAGAACCCTCTGTTACGTCTCCGTGTGATCGGGGCATAAGGGATACACCTTTTCTTTCAAGAGTTTATAGTTCAAAACATACAGTAGGTCATTATGGGGAATTAATTATTATACAACAAGGTGTGTTCAATAACCCCTTGCCTATAAGTTCTGCAGATTTTCTTTCTACATGCCAGCTATTTAGAATCTTAACTGAAGGTCCCCTGTTCTTCTCAGCATGCGTGGATTGTAGACCCCACCCTGTATTGGTTCATATCACAATCTTGCTCATAATACTCCATGTATAATCACTCCAATCATGCATCTCTGAAGAGTAAAAACAAACTTCTTATAAAATCATTGTGTATATATCCTTTTGAATAGCGATTTCCAACTGCTTTTCAATGCCATCTTTCCACATTAGCCTCGTGAAATAAAAATAAAAGTAAAGAAATCTGTTTGCAATGGAGTTGGACATGGTATCAATACCGTTTCTTTCACAGCAGCATGTTGAATTAAAAGGAATTATAGCTCTCTTATTCTGAAATATACATACAACTTATACAAAATACATATCAAAGTTTTTTCTAGTCTTTTGTCTTGCACGTGTACATACACTTCCTTTCTTTAAAAGTGTATTTTGCCCATACTGAATCTCTTTTCTTCAACCGAAAAACTCGAACTTTTTTGGGATATTCATACTTTTCCATTCAACTGGACTCTTTGCCCGATAAAGTGCTCTATACTGCCTGCATCCAAGTCATTCCCAACTCACTGATCTTCAATGGCAGTCAACACCACTGCTCATTGTACAAAAAGAGCACCCTTTCTCCAAGTTACACACCAAGTTTTACACCAAGTTCTTCCCTGATGGAGGCTGTGAGGTGGATCAATTGACTGGTGGAGTTTCTTGATGCAAGAACGAGCAATTAACTGCTGTAACAGATTACGCCTTGCAGCTAAATGCAAGGTTTTTGTAGCCCAATGGAGCCTGCTTTCGTTACATGCTTGTACTGGTTATCCTTTTTTGCTAATGTGAAATAAATATGACATTTTTTGGTTCCACTAAAATGTCCACTCCATTGCCTCCAATGCCAAGCTTACCAAAAATACTTTTTTAAAGAAATTTTATGTATGTATTGCTGAGGGTGACAGGATTCAATAGAATGCAATCATAAGTTGGCATCTCCCAAAAAGAATGCACTATTAAGAGAAAACTAAACCGTTCCTGTCCACTCTGTTACCCATTCCTGTCCACTCCATTGCCACTAAAAATCAATATTTAATTAAAAAATCGATTGATGAAGTACTTCTGAAAATAAGACTTGCATAATTTTTTTTGATTTTTTTTCCCCCCTATTTTTAAATTGCTCAAAAAGCAGGTTTTTTTGCATCAAAAGTCCACTCCGTTACCACATTTTCCAGGGCACTTTGTCCCGAAATTTGAGAATGGCCCTTGTATAATGCTACGAAAGCAACTTCTACCACTAAACAAAGCTCATTATTTTGTGACAGCCAAATGTTCTTGAGTCACCAAATGTTCAGACAAAATCTCATAACAGCCAATATTGCAAACTATCTGAACTTTGCTTTTACAGCTTTTTAAAGTAGAATGAGTCAGTATAAGGTTTCTGCGGGTGCCACTATTTTGTAACGTGAGACAAAGAAAGTAGTTCTGACAGTTGCAGGAAGCGCTTATTGCAGATAACATAAATCTTCATCTCCACACCATCTGCTTGCCATTCCGAAATGGCTGTGACTTTCTGGCATTACGAGGAAGGGATGCCATCATCATGATAGTAGTCAGAACATCATTTTCACACCTTTTCAGTGTTATGACAACTACCACACAAGAAGTGTGAATTTAGAATATCTGAACAGTTCAACAAAATTATTAAGTCCCCCTTTACATAAACTTGAATATCTCAAAAGACTCCTTCTCAGATTTTTGTGAAAGGCCTGTATATCAAACCTAAATTTTTTAATTGTAGGCCTAGCTTAGTGGCCCTATTGCTGGCTGAGCCAGGAGCCTTTGAGTGAGCCTACCCTGTTTTCAAAAATATGCGGCTTTCCCACTGGATATGACCAATTTCACCAAGCGGGAGAGCCACCAACTGGGACATACTTCATCAATTAAGTGACTGGAGAAAATTTGTCCCTTATTTAGTAGACATTTTTTTGGATATTTTTACTTTGGAAAAGCCACAACTTCAAAGAAAAGGGGGGTATGTGTACTGCTGGCTCCATAGAAATATGATTGTAACAAATGCCACACAATGGAGCCATGTATCTGTGATTCTCTGAAATTCTTTGCTTGAGATTTCTGTCATCAATGTAATGTTGGAGGTTCAAAGGGAAGCATGACACTATACGCAAGATACCTCACAAGCTTTTTAATGTGATTATGAACTCTCTAATTATGTTATGTTGCCTTTGAAAAGGTCTTAGAAGAGGTGCATAATCCTCTTACAGTTTGTTCAGCGCAAAGAGTCTACCTTATTAGTCAGAATAGGGGTAGAAAAAAAGACTTATTGACTTCTACAGCGTTCCACTGTGCCTGAACTGAAGTACAGACCATGTAAAATATGTGTGAGGTTTCCCAAATGGGAAGGGAGTGGCAATGGTGTAATATCAATAGATACCTGATTCTTTTAATTTTTCATTCCGTCCTAAACCATGTGTCTTTTTAAAATTATAATTCACAAGCTGCGTAGGCTGTTCAGTCATAAAGATTGATTCTACAATTATATATTGGAATAGACTATGTCAGGTACGCAAAGAGAACTTTCTGAATTTATGAAGTTGTGAAACTTTTTATCGAATCAAAAAAGAGATAACTTTCAAGTATTTTGGTTAATCTGATAACTTGTCATAAACCTGGTTCATTGGGCAATTGGCAGGCTCCAGGGATCCATCAAATTAAATTAAACATCATGATTGCTTCCAGAATTGTTCAGACCTTATCAAATTCCAGATTAAATGTCCATGCAGTAAACTGATTATCTCCAGTTATTAATTAATGGCTGTGGGAAATTGAAAGTTATCAGTTATTTGCCAGAGTGCTACAGAGGAGAATTTCAACTGATTAAATTTCATGCCTTGGCAGTTTTCCTTAATGAAACATTTGGATAACAAATTAGTAGGTTGGTCAATGACAATTGATGGCACAAGGGGTAAAATTAGCTCAATTACTTTTACAGATTCTGCTCAAACTGGTCCCACATGAGGCTTAGGAGCAGGCCATATTGAATTCCACAAGTGTTGAATTTAGTGGTTTTGTTTTCTTTTGTTATTGCCCATTTTACGTTTATCAAACTTTTTCATTCATAGAAGTTTTAATTATGAAGTAAGGTGGCCCCTTCTGTACAAATGCAGTAGGCTTTCAAGAATGAGTTGTCGAACTTGTCGTTACTTGCGACCTATCTTCAAGACCGGAATTTATACTGTTTTGCACTGGAGGGATATTTCGTTATGTGCATCTGTCTTGCACGAACCAGGTGAGAGGCAAAAAAACCTGTAAGAAGTGTAATTATTTCTGAAGGCAAGCTGAATGGTCTTTAGATAGTTTTATCCATATGAAAACTGTGACAAAATCGATTATATTGGATTTCATACCAGACACAACTCCCTGTGCTTCTCAGTTGTTTGATCTTGGCTAGTTGTTCTCTGCCCCAGGAGTTCTTGCTGTCTTGGAAGGCGATCATTGCCAACCTTTTCCCGTCTGTGTTTCTATTGTTGGATAAACAACCTCTTAAGCCAAATGCCTCAGGTCTGAGCTGCATGGTACGGTGTGCCAATTTGCTGCATTGAGCAATACTTCTACTGTTGCAAAGATCTGGATGTCAGATATGACGTAACAACATTGTGTTTTGTCCATGAAAGTAGTGATGCAGTAATGATGGAGAGTCAATCTAGGTACGTAACAATGCAATGTCAGCAAGCAGCACCTATTTGCATGCCTTCTGTTTTTTATTCATCTTATTCTTCCTATTCATTTTCCCGTCCTCTTCTTCCTCCTCGTCTTCCTCATCTACATTATCATCTCTCCTTGAGTCTCTTCTTTTTACATTAAATAATGTCTGTAGTTTACTGCTTCCATTTATTGCATCATTAGCTCTTGTTGGAGTTTTGACATGTCCGACCTTGGCATGGTCTCGCTAGTGTCTTTATTTAGCTCCTCTTTGATAGAAGTGATTTGACATTTGGTCTCAAGGCAAGGTTCATGGCAGATGTATTGTGCTTCTTTTTGTTTGATTTGCCTCTGGTCTCAGCTGTCCTCAGAATTCCTAATTTACTTCTTTGGGTTGATTGTGTGGACAATATACAAGTACTAGTTTGGTATAAGGGACACAAGCCAAAGGACATGAACTGCCTCAATGCAGGAAATTAATTTCCAACCTCTTTAACAAAGATGTACCTCAACTCGTCACACAATTTCTAGTTTACAAGCTTTTTCTTAAAAAGTACAAGTAACCTTTGACTTTGTATTAACATTTTAAAATTTCATATATTGCTTACTTTTGAACTAATTCGCAAATAAACTGAACTCACGGATATAATTGCAAATAAATGGGCAGTTTCTGGACATAGAGGATATTCCTATTCTGACGGGACTCTTGAAATACAGCAGTTTTTGGGAGCTGGCTCATCTGCTTGCCTCTGATGAGTTTCTGACTGGTGTCCTTCAACATGTTCAAGGTTGTCAATGAGCATCACACCCATTGGTCCAATTTGAAGTCACTGCAGCTTCACTTTAGGCAAACATTTCGAAAGTTGTCTTCGGGTCTGGTTCTAGGTACACTCCTGGGCAAAAAAAATGGACCTACGTAGAATTTCATATTGTTTCAATACAAAACAGCAAGACCAATTTCCTGTCAGTCAATCCGTAGCAATTTTATCTTAGTATGGAAATGCTTTTCCTTTTGACTTTTGATGTTAATTTAATAGTAAAGAAATTCAGTAACACAGAGGAGCCTGTGAAAGCAGTGTAACATGAATGGAAAAAATTGACATTTTGTGACGAACAAAGTTGTCAAGAAGGGTAACCAAAAGACTGTGCAGCTTAAAAATTCAAAATAAAACCCACTTCCGCACTAAGATAATGTCGTTATTGACTGACTGACATGAAATGAAGCTTTGTTGTTGTGGATTTCCCATAAAAATCAAAGCCTATTGAAATGAAGTAAATTCTACGAAGGTCCATTTTTTTTGCCCAGGAGTGTATATATATATGCCCTCAGGGCAGACAGTTTTGAGTTTTATCAAACTGGCATAATAAAGAATTGAGATTACAGCTTTTATTATGCTAACCAACCCCAAAAATGCCTCGAAAAGATCTGAGAAGCTAAAGCTCAAATAAATGTCAAAAAAATGAAATCATGCAATTTGAAATGAGAAAAGATCTAAGAGAGAATATAATTTGTACTTTTTTATTAGCTGCTCTCTTCAAGACACCTCAGGAGAAAATCTTTAGAAATGTCTTCAAAAGCAACAAAACATTCCAAAAAGCAGGATAAAGAGTATGAGTTGCATAGAAAGTGTGCATGGTTTAATTTGCTGATGGATACATGTACATGTAGATATAGGTGGATAGTGACATACACGTAGAAAGAGAAAAAAAGGATAGAGAGAAACAGGTTATGTATCCATTTTCCTTGTATTCCCATACATACACCAGTGTTGATAGATGGCAAATATAGAGCGGGTCGGGGAAAGAAGCCAAGGTAAGGTGAGAGGCTCCCTAACCTTAAAAGGTGACGTCACAAATTTTCAGGGCAAACAGCAGCAAACCATAATAGAAATTAAAGCAGAAAAAAAAAATATGCATGGTTTTTTTAACTTTGTTTAATTCTTTGAAAGGGGTTGTCAGAAATAACTTTCGAAATTTTATAAAGTATGATGGATATCTGCATTGCTCCACTTTATGACCATCACATAAATATGATTTGGATCATGTTTTTTGCATTTTTGTTCAAAATAATGAGTTTAAATTAAGATATATATGTATGTGGGACGAGCGGCCTCTGCATGCCATAGGACATAAGGCCCCCTTCACTGCATGGGGCCTCCAAGCTACTTCAGGAACCAGTTAATAATGTTTGCTTATCTTTAAATCTAGATTGAATGGCTATTAAAATGGAAAAATGTAGGATTGAGATAGGGCAGAAAGAACAAAAAAGAACAATCTGAACAGAAAAATTCTGATATTAACAACAAGTAAATGGAAAGGGATAGAAGAACCCCGAGATGGCCAAGAAACATCTTTCAAGTTGAGTGTGCTCGCAAAAAAAAACATTCCCACATTCCCATAGAATTATAATGGGGGGGGGGGTGCTTCTTACCCGATGGATGGGTCAAGAAGGTCATTTGCATTGTTTTTTACAAAATGGCCGGAACTTCTATATTCATAATTATAGACATTTGTTTCTCTAGTTATAAGTAGAGTCCAGTGATCCATCCGAGCATTAAAAAAATCAACCATAAAAAGTAGGTCAAATATCACCTCGAGGTTAAGGGGGCTACATGCCCTGTGCTACTCTAAACCTGTTTTCCTAAACTACATTTTTGTATGACAAAGTATGAGAATTTAGATATTTCCTTACGATGCAAAATGTGGCTGAAAGGCACCTCAAGTTGATGGTGTCGCATGAAAAGATATAAAAGACATTACCCTGATTGTGAGTGGTATCTTCACAGTTGAGATCATTCAGCTTAAAGATGTTTTAAAATGTTATCTGGTTTTTTGGATGGTTTGACTTATAGTATGACTTATAGGCATTTTTGACTTCAAACCACAGTGCTTTGTAGCTGTAAATTCTTTCTTTTTGCTTGAGTTGTAAAAAATATGTGTTGTGTAAATTTATAAATACATTCTCATCAAGAAGTGTGCACTACTCGATCCGGATCTGTCTTGCTAAGCTCAGTCAGAATGTAGGCCTTAATAAATGGCATCTACAAAGCCCTATCACCATATTCACCATATGTGTGCATTCTTTGCCCTTTGATAAAGGGTCTTGAAATTTTACCATCAGTGGTCAGAATTCTCTCTTCACTAAGTTAACTCTGTACAATATGTGCATGCTTGTATAATAGATGGATATGTAGTTTAAAAACGAAGCATAGTTGTTCGAACAGTATGCTGTTGATGTTGCTGCCAGATATTAGATACGCTTTTAATATATGTGACGAAAATTAACTTACGCAACTTGTAAAATTGCCTTTTTTTAATGGAAAAATTGAAACTTACAAAATATGTAGGTAAATCGAATGACTTTCCATAAACCTATTCCATTCAGCATTTCAGCTGTCCTTGGGGAGCTATTAAATTAAATTGAGCATCATGATTGCTGCCAGAATTGTTCAGACCTTAGCCAATTCCATATTAAATGTCCCTGCAGTAAACTGATTATCTCTGGGTAATGAATGTGGCAAATTGAAAGTTATCACCAATCTTCCAGGAAACAACAGTGAAGAATTTCAACATATTAAATGTCATGGTTTAATAGTTTTCCCATGTTGAAAAGTTTGATAAGCGAAGTATTAGACACAATGAACACCATTGAAGCAACCAGAACTCAATTAGCACCATACACTCTGCCAGATTGTGGTCTGATGTTGATTCATTGTTGAGCTTGGGAAACTAACAGACCATATTGAATTCCACAAGTGTTGAAGTTTTTTTTTAATGTAGCTTTTTTGTGGGACACCAAAAGGCTCTTTGATAAATTATCCTTATGTGTTTTAAAATGTGTTAAAACAGTCTTTCCTTAATTTGTTGGTTCCTCAGCTCAGGTCTGTGTGCGCATTGGTGTGTACTGTGTATCTCTCTTTTCTCGAGACAGGAACCCCTGGCTCAGAAATACAATATACAGGACGTTAAAAAAAAAAAACTTGACTGACACTCTTCCATTTGTACATGTGGTACTAATGTACTACACCGGTTCGATAAATACCGGCGTTACTGGTACAGCTGGTTCCCGAACGAGTTTTTAAAACAGCACTTTTGGTTCGGTTCAATTTTGCCACATCCAGCTAAAAAAAATTGTTTATTGCCCAGATTTGATAGAAAATGTCCACAAAATCATGAACTGAACTCAAAAAAGTTGTAATGTGCTCTATGCGATACGTTTGATTTTGTAGTACACATTTTCAAAGAGGACTCAAGATTGCTGCAGTGTCTAAACATAAAATAGCTTTCAACAGTTTCATGCGGTATGGTAACTCATCACAATTAATTGGGTCATATTTTGTGCCAGAGAAATGTTTCCTTACATTATCTGATAGTATTATGATTGTACATTGCTGTATAAGCAAGGGCAGTAGCATAATGTGCAATTATTTCTGAAGCCACAGAAGAGCGGAATAATCATTGCTTAATTCTGTCTGACATACATTATTGGATGTGGGATCAATTATATTGGATTTGCACAGCATGACTCTACTTCTCGGCTGTTCGATCTTGGCTGTTCTCTGCCCCAGGAGTTCCTGCAGTCTCAGAAGGCAATCATTGCCAACCTTTTCCCATCTGTGTTTCTATTGTTGGATAAACAACCTCTTAAGCCAAATGCCTCAGGGTTAGGCTGCTGTTGTTTGCTACATTGAGCAATACTTCTTCAGTTGCAAGCTGCAGCTTAGGCCGGACATATTTGATTTTCAGCTTCTTCAATCGACCAACTCAACAGATTTTCTACCTAAGGAAAAAAAAAGCTTGCCCGCAATTTATATTTAATAAGCATAATAAAAAGATTACAGCTTTTTTTTGTGCAACCGATGGACCCCTGAAAAAGTATATTTCAATGATCCAAGAAGCTAAAGATCAATTATGTCTGGCCTTATCCAGGCTTACATGTATTACTTCCAGTATCATGAAATGTTTGGATGCATAGAACCAGATTATAAATTTAGATCATGAAAATGATGACATCTAGACCTGTGCACTTCCATGCTTCATGTCAGAAACAGAATCATGCAATTTAAACAGATAAGAAAGAAGTATGTTCATCTTTTGAAAGCTGAAAATGGCTGCAAGGTTTCCTGCTCTGTTCATGACACCTCAGGAGAAGATCTTTTCAAAAGTTCTTCAAAGGTAAAAAAAAAAGAGAAAAATAGGAAAGGAAAAAGGATGAAGAATATTGAATCATGAGATGAATGTAGCTGATGAATAGACAGATGGGCAGATGGAAACACAAATAGATAGACAAAACCCCAACTTTTACATGTAAACTATTAAATGAAAGACATGAAAAGTAAAGATTTCAACTTTTTTAGTAATTCATGTGTGGGAACGCATTCCAAAGGACCAGTTTTACCCGAATAGCCATCAGAAAACTGAATGTGTCTATCACTGGTGATATGCTATGGGACCTCATTAAAGTTTCAGCTGCCACCTTCATAAGTGTGGTCGTTAAAAAAACTTTTGAAAAGGGATCATAATGTGAAACGCTGATGCTGGAATTGGAACAGTGTTACCTAGTCAGGGCCGCTTGCTAAAAACATTGTGGTCACTGTTTTCATTGAGCTCGATGTTTCCATAGAGGTTACCTCTATTAATTCATCTACCTTAATTATTTTACTGTTTTTCAGCATCCCAAGGAAATCAATCAAATTTTGCACTTTTTTTTTTGTTCCACCTTTAAAATAAGGCTTTAGCTCACTTTTCATGACTTAAATAAACCATCCAGCATGCACCAGGTAATCTTTAAAAGATTTAACAGACTTTAGTAGGAGAACGCCAAACAGGAATTTCGATTTACGTTGATGAAAGTTGCCAAAACATGTATTCTTTCAGTTCGTGCAAAAATATTTAGTGCAAACTTGATTTAATTGTGCATGACAGGAAAAATTACTGCAAGGTAGATGGATTCATCGAGGGTCGATGAAAACATCTATCTCTTTGTTTTCAGCAAGTAGTCCTGACCGAACCAGCTATAGATGGAGTCTACATTGTGCTTCAATGATAACATAGAAATTAGGGTGGCCTAAAAATGTACAGGAAAATTTTTTTTTCTGAAATTCACATCGCATACCCCCTCATTTTAGGAGAAATGGTGAAAAAAGCACCTTGTTAAAATTTCATGAAAATCAGTCAAGTCTAAGTGGTCTCTCAAGGCCCCTCAATTCTCACCAAAAAGAAACATTTCAACCATTTTCGCCAATACGCGGTTAGCCACAACTTTGTGAATTGACATGACTTTTCTCGAATGAACAACATTCTAATTGCAATGGTTGGAAAGGTATCAAAATTAGCTTCAATTTGCATACCAACATTAATGGTCTAGGATGATATCTTGACTCCCATGGACTCTTCAGCTGACAGTGCTAATGTGCGAAAGTGTTTACTGAATGACTAAACCTGTTCAAGAAAAGATTTCCATTAAATTTCACTGTCAATTAACATGTTCTTATTCTCCAAAAGGCAGGATGACCCGATAAAGCATAAAACTTTTTTTTTTACCATGGAGAAACCCGCTTTATGAGCTGTAAAGTTTTAATGTTAGATTTTGTCAAAAGTGCTGAAAACATCGGAGAGGGGCTGTTGCATTTCATAGTTTAACTTCATAAGAGTTAAATATAGGACAACATAATCTATATCATGTGAAACATAAGAATATTGTCTTTCAAGTGGTACCCATCATGGTGCCCTGTAATAAATTTGGATGAAGATATGAATTTGAAATACTACGATTCCCGACTGCTATTTTATGTGTTTGCGACAAACTTCAACATAAAATTTCATCACTCATAAACCGGGCATTCCCATGGTCAAATATCTTTTCTTTTTAAATATTTGGTCATTCTTGAACTGGGAAAATAAGAATCATGGCAATTTAAAGCAAAAAAAAAAAAAAGCCTGGCTTTTATCAGGATCGGTCGTTCAGCAACAATTTCATTCACGAAAAGTGTAAACTGAAAAGACCATGGGAGTTGAGATATTATCTTAGACCAATAATGTTGGTATGCAAATTGAAGCTCTTTTTTAGCCCTATCCAACCATGGTATTGGAAATGCAGTACTGTACAAATTGACTAAGTTATGAGGAACCGCGTATTTGCGAAAATGGTTGAAATTTTCCTTTCTGCTAAGAATGGAGGGGCCTTGAGAGACCCCTAAGACTTAACCGATTTTCTTGAAATTTTTACAGGGTGCTTTTTTCACAATTTCTCCTAAAATGAGGGGGTATGCGAATAGAAAATCAAAAATTTTGTTTTTTGGGCCACCCTAATAGAAATGCTTGTCTATGCTAAACAGTTTCACCTCAAAATTTTTGGTCTGCTGGATGCCTTCTTCATAGTGCTATATGAATATAATATTATGTACAGAAGTAGTATCCTTTGTGAGGCACCGGCAAAGTAATCTTTGGTATTCATCTATGATTCACAGATGATGCTTATAACACTGTGGCTGTTTGCAAACTTGACTTACAAAGTTATGTATCTAATCTGAGTGAGATCTGCCAGTCAATCTAGGTATCTGTGACACTTTATATGTATGAACAATCTCCATATACATAGTGTATTACTCAGCATTATGAGCACTGAAGGACAGTGAAGAGGCGATGGTACATAAGCTACCAGAGGATGAAGATATTAGAGATGTTATACTGCATTTGTGAAAGGTATCTTCATGGTGCAGAGCAAACAATTTTGACTAATTTTTACATCTGGGTGACATCACAGACACCATCCTGATGTCAATTTGATGTCAAATGCTATCAGATTCCCATGCACTGCACTACAGAAGGCTAAAATTCAACAGATATATAGAACTTTTGAGAAATTGAACCATTCAGTGAATGTTTAAAAAGTATGAGGATCTGCTTTGGAAAGCCACTTGTTCATCAATTACAGCAGCATGAACAGAAAAATTGTGACAAGCCTTTGTAGCCTTTCTTTTGACAGGCAAACTTGTGATGTGCCATTCTGATCTCTCTCTTATCTGGTTAGCATCACAGAACAAAAAGTCAATGTCATGTGATGTGGTTTTGAGATCTGTCAGCCTTTCAATTTCTACAAAACATCCCAACAAAGTTACTGCCAAACATGTAGTTACAGGATTTGCAGCTAGTTCCGAAACATGCAAGTTGGGAAGGATGAATCATGTCACCAGCTCTATAGTCCAGCGGCTAAACGACAATTTTTTGTCGTTTTGTGCACTTTTTGTTACAAGCATGATACTTTGCACAATGTTTCTCTAGGGTATAACAAGTCTTTTTGGATATGGAGCCATTTTCAAATATGACCATACTCAATTTGGCAGCCATTACAACATGACTACTCAAAAATTCACAAATTGACGCTTGAAATTTCCGTTTGTTTAGCTACATATTGTTTCCTATCAATCTGCTGTTAGAATTGCTTCATAGCAATGTTTGACCTACCAAATGAAAGCTGACATTCTCCTCTTTCATCTGGTGTCTACATGTGGTATCCTTATAGCATCATTGTCCTGTTAAAATAGTTTTAATAAGACCAACGTTGATGCCATTAACGTCGCCAGATAATTTAACAAAAACAATGAGGAAAGTTTACCATAGCCTAGGTATATGCCCAAAATCATCCAAAGTATAGTGATTAAAAAAGTAATTAAAAACAGGAATCATTTGATGTCAAAATTATTCATCTAAGTCCAGTAGAAGTCTAGTTATAAGGCTGAGAGTCCAGCCAGCCAAGTCAGCTTTTTTAATCATTCTGTGCTCACGACATTACAACCAGGCAGCGTGTGATACAACTCTTGTAATTTTTATCAAAGGTTGAAATACAGAATCAACTTTCAAGCAGAATCATAAACCTGATATCTAGAACATAGGTAAGCATAATCTTATGAAAATCTTGGGCACAAGTCTTGAAAATATGTAGGATTATAACCAGTTACATGAAATACTGCCATTGATATGAATCAGTTGTCTCATCAAAATACAATCTCTATTCTATAGCATTCAGAAGATGTCATTAATACACAAATGTTATTGGATTAACCATGTAACATGAAACAAACCAATTCCTGGCTAAAAGACATAACTTCTTCATGGCCTGCAACACTAAATTAAAGATATATCAAAGATATACTAGCAAATAAAATGAATTTTAATCTTAATTTTAAAACTGATAAACAGGATTTAAGAAATTGACATGACTTTTCTCGATTCATCGAATTGAAGCTTATTTATGCATTAAACACCCAAGATATCAATAACAAGAAATTTTAAGATTTCTATCGCATAATACCATTTCAAAAGGTTGTAGCTTTACTCAAGAAATCATTATCCAGAATGTGGTCACAATAAAACTTTGATGTTGTATAGAACATGGAGTCAAATCTGTCTTGATAATTGTTAATTTGTGAAGGTACCTCAAAATCTTCTTGCCAGAGAAGGCGAACAATAGTCCCAGTTGGTTTCTAACAGTTTCCTCCACACTTGCACAATTCAGTGCACTTCAGTGCAGCCTTGAAACACTTGCATCTACCGCGATAGGCTTTTTTGCATCCACAAGACACAAGCTCCTTACAAGTAGATGAAACATCCTCCTCCGATGTCCACAGAGGCTTCCATTCATTTGCCTCATTTTTTTCCCAACCCCACTGTCCAGCATCAGGAATCTCAGGAGAAGCAACAAACATTTGTCCCCAAATATGTCCAGCTTTGTAGGCAGCACGACGAATGTGCTGAGTCAAAGCACCGAGGGTTGGAGGTACAGACTCAATGGCACGATTCTTCTGTGTGAATAATACTCGACGTGCAGTGTTAACTTCTGATTCTTCACTGGTCCTGTCATACAATAGGACAGTGAAGCGTTGAAGAACCTCAATGTCCACTGCTTCGATGTCTTTCGGAGAAGACAAACTCAGAAAGACATTGGTGACGTCATGAAATGTCTGCCAAATGTTCCAAGCAGTTTTTTTTCCGACACCGTAGAAGGAAGACACCGTGTCGCATCCAGTGAAACTGTGGAACATTAGTAGTGCCTTTGACTTCTCTATACCCAATGTCCTGGACACGTCATGAACTGGGATGTAGCGCAAGTTCTGACCGGTGCCAAAGGCAATCCATAATTCTTCTGTTTGAAGAAATGCTGCTGCAGCAATGGACAGAACAATAACATCTGTGTCTACAGTCTTTATCATCAACTTACTGCAGCTGGATTTGCTTGCATTTAAGGCATGCAAAAGAAGTCTAGTATCCGCCTCTTCATGTGATGAGGTTTGGATTTCTTCTGTTTCGACACAGTCCCTATTTGATACAATAGTTGGGCCCTTTGTTGCAACCACAAGCTTTGCAGTAGATAGAGTTGCAATCTCATCCGCCAGTAAGTCAAACAGTTCTGTTTTATTGGCTTCGTCTCTCAGAAACCCATTCCAGTTTTTTGGTACTGGAGTTTCAGGAGCAACTCTACGACGGTCACCTTGTCCTCTCATCTCACGTACAGAAGACTTCAAACTTCCAGGTTTGTACACATCGAAGACAACGTCCAAGCGAAGACTCGTGCTGGTCAACATTCTTTCCAGATAAGGCAAAAACACACTTCTTGCATATGCCAAGAATGTGGTACAGTTTCTTGGTGGTAGCATATGGACAATTGCTGCACCGTCCATAATAAGTGCATCAACTCTTGGAATTTCTGCTTGTGAACTTGTGATGTCTTCAATGCATGGAAGAAGTTGAGATTTATTGCCGATACGGAGATTACCAAAGTGAGAGAGTGCAGGGGGATAAGATTGGTTCTCGTGGGCAAAGAACTCGTCCAAATTTCCGTCCCTAGATTGGCTTCCAATGTAGAGTCGTGCAAATAGATTACAGTCTTGCTTGAGAGCACTGATTTGGGAAGCTGCTGGAGTCATCTGCTTGGTGACAGGAGTTGACAGCAATGACAATTTGTTGCGTTTGATGGGCTCATTCAGAGACTTAGTCTTCGATTCAATCCGCTCTTGCACAAATTCCATGTATTGAGCTTGTCCTCTTGTCTCAATCGACCGGATGCTCTCTGTTACTGCAGGATCGATGATGTCTTTGCTGTGGAGTACAAGTAGATCTTGCGTTTGCTCTAGAAAGGGATTACCAAAATGACGAATTTGGTCAGTGAGACTTTTCAATTCTTTCAGGAATGCAGACTGTTTAGATGGCGATTGTTCATGATGCAGTTTCCCCGCTTGCTCACTTCTTTTCCCTGTTGTGTGCCCAAGGGATGTCTCAAATTCTTGAATAGCACGGGCTACTTCGGGACCGCCAACTGTCCATCTTCGCAAAGCAGCAGGGTTTTCAGTTAACCCTATGGCCCCACCATCACCCTTAACAAGACTGTTATTCTGTTCGTGGGCATGATCTAACGGGAGGGCAGAGAACTTCTGAGAGGTCTTGTTCACAACAAAGTTTCCTTTGAGGAACATTTCGTAGACTTGGACTTGGATTGATTGCAGATTGGACATATCATGAATGTGAATGGGAAGCCATCTGGAGTAGTTGTGGTGGTTTAGTGCGAAGAACCAGGGCATCATCTTGACCAGTGATTGAACATACAATGGGAAGTTGCCATCCCGAAGGGATGCAATGAACACCAGTAGTAGCAACTGCATATCTAGCACTGTCATCCAGTAGTAAAAAGTTGGAAACAGGGACATCTGTTGCAGGTACCATTCGCTGATAGTGGTTGCACTTTCTGCAGTTTCAAGATATGCCTCCTGAAGGAGTATGTAGAGAGCGCATGCTGTTATCTGGTGGGCACGGCGAGTGCGAGTTACATGACAGGCCTTCAGGAAGGACTCCGCTCTACCATGTGAGGCAACACCAGCATCAATGAGAGTCTCTACCCATCCGCTTCCTTCAAGCCACTGGCCCAAAACCTTCTGGAATGCCATCTCTACATGCAGACTTCCAAGCATGATTACAAATAAAGATTCCCCATGTGATTCAGGGAATTGCCACTGAATCTGTTTGGCTAATGCGAAAAGTGGCTGGTCTGCTGCCATGACAGGCACTTGGCCAGGATTGACCAATTCTGTTGTTCTCTTTATCATACTCATGCCATGTCTGATCATGGCAGGTGATTTAGAGTCATCTGGAAAGAGTGGTAGAAGGGAGACAATAGCAGGTGTGACGTCTTTCTCAGCACTCTGAGAGGCATGGTAAGCTCCCCATGAGATGTCAGAAACTGCTTCTTCAGAGTCACTACACACAGTCACTTGAACTTTCTTGAGCCACCTGTAATGAAAGAATTAATCTCTCATGCATTTGAATTATAGAGTGAGAATGAAAAGAATGAAATAAAATTAAAAATACATACTGCATCTCTGAATCCTTAGCCTCATCAAACGTGTGTGTCCTGTCAAAGTAAGTTGATTCGGATTGTGCAGGTGGTGATATAGCAGATGTGTTCATGATAACGGGTGGAATGTTGGAGTAGAAATCAGGAAGGTCAGATAACTTCGAAGTCCTGGACTGGATAGATGTTGATTGGTCAGCTGTAATGGGTTGCAATTCTTGGTTTACTGTAGGATGCTGGAAAACTGATATTCCTGTCCCATGAAAGGAGCTGCTGGCACTCGTTGAAGATGGGTCATGATCTATGTTATCAATCGCTGATGTACAGAAGACACCACTGCACAATTTTGTTGGCACTACCGCGCCAAGTGATTCGAATCGAGCACATGCATCATTGGTTAGCTGTGTTGATATCTGCAGAATTCTGTCATAAGACACTGATATCCCCAAAGAAAAGAAGCTATCAATTAGTTCACGACTTCTTGTGAGAGAGTGGATTTTCATCCCAACATATATTGGCAGAGGGGTTTCCCTTTCACGTGGATGTCTGACAACTGATGTTTCTCTTACTCTCTTCACGCTGTTGTATTTCAGCAACTGGGATATTGCCAATACTGGCTGGCTGTAAGAAACACTCTTTGATGTGGCATTTGGACTACCATCCAAAATCATTGAAACCAGGGCCATAAGAGATTGGGGAACACTCTCAAGTTGACAATTTTCGGAGAATGATCCTGAGAACGCACCTGTAGTATTGGTGAAAAGGTCTCGCCGGATTATCTTTGCAGCCTTGACAAGACAGATGCCTTCATCATCATATGAGTCCTTGTATACCTTTGTTAGAGACAGTCCAACTTTGTCTTGGAATGCAAGCAGAACATCCTTGGCTGTGTTATGGGCCTCAAGATCTGGAAAGTGGCAAAGCAAACGATTTTTCAGTCTTGTGCTGTGGGGACGAGTGTTAACTTCAACACCTAGTGATTCCAATATCTCTGTGTAGAGTTTCAAAATATCTGCCAAACGGAAAATGGCACAAGTTTCCTGTGACCTGCAATCATTGATGTATTCCACTACATGAGCAAAAGCTATGCCATGGCTCTGACTGGCTTCATCTTCATCATTGTTTTCACATGTGGCATGTTCAGCTTTTCTGTAAAGGAGAACTAAACAGGTCAAATGGTACTTAGCTTCCTGAGCAATTAGGTCACCTCCTGATATTCTTGCAAGGAGCTTTTGGTCCTGAATGATGTGTGCACATTTCCGGACTTTGTCATCCACTTGAAATGTGCTGACACTCCTAAGTTCTTCATTGTCACTTAAGCTGTTGCATATGAAGCAAACAGAGGGTACAGGAGAGGGGGCAGTTTGCCTGGTGAATTTTGGAGATCTTTCTGTTTGATCATCTTGAAACTCATCTGACTTTCTCTTTTTTTCAGCAGCCCGTTCAAGTTTAGTCTTATTTATTTTCAGCAAACATGATTTATGCCAACTTCCTTGACGATTTTGTAGACTATCTTCAAAGCCAGTCCCTTCATCTAATTTACTTAAAGTGGTCGAAAAAGGAAAAAATCCATACTGTTTACATTTATCTAGGGTTTGTGCTAACGAGGTATAACCAACTCCAGCATTTGCACGCTTGCTTCTTGTGGGGCATTGCAGAACTTCCTTTGTCTTCTGTTGGCAAAGCACGCACAGTGTCCAGTCAATTTCATCACTGCCCTCTGCTGTATGGTCTTCCATGTCAATTTAGAAAATAAAGAAGCAAAAACCACCACCAAGCTCTACAGTCTACATTCATGCACTTTTCTAGCTACATCAGATTCTCATGCAGTTTTCCCATCACCAAGCTTCATGCACCATCTGAAATAACATAAAAACGAAATGTGGGCTTTGTGCTGCTTTAACTTAATAATGAACTGTGCAAATATTTCTAGAATGACGTTTTTCAAACACAGAGATAGATTAATCTTCCTCCAGGCAGCACCTGCAGGAAAGACGTAAATGAAAGCATATATACCAGGTATCATGGCCTATATCATCTATACTCAGCAACAGCACAAGTTCTGCTTTAGATAATCTTTTTTCATGTTTGGGTGCAAGAGTCTACAAAAACTTACAACAAACTTGGTAGAGAGTCAATTAAAATCACAAAAATGTATGGGATGACACCACATGTAACGCATCAGGAGCCATCTTGAAAAACTTAGTACCTTGCTTGCCATGCCCCTAATTCCATATTGCACTGAAGATAGCAACAACAACCCTTACATGCTTTTTACTTTTTAATAATAATAATTCATCGTTTTTCTGATAACTACAGATCCGCCGATATATTCGGACATCATTTCAAGCTAAATTTACCATGATTTACCAACTAAAACTGCTGCTAATTGTAATAAATGATGAGTTATCACTGTGGGGACCACAGAAATGGGTTTTGCTGACACAAAAAACCTAAAATTGATGTGCTGCATGATGTGGTAGGACTGAATGGCGGCCATTTTGAATTTGGAAATATTTCAGAATGGCTCCATATCCAATTTTTTAGAGTATGTTCAGAAGAATATTTGTGCCAAATTTCATGCTTGTAACACGAAGTGCACAATGGTTTCAGCTATATGCTTGACTAAATCGCAGATGATAGATGTAAGTCTGGACCAAGCACTTATTATTGCCTTGATGACTGCAAAACTGCTTTTCTGTGGTCAAATTGGTAACTACTGCTGAGTGCTGAAATTAAGGCTACAGCATTTTCCATAAGTTGTACATTTTAGACATCTCTGACTCTCAAGGGCATCATTTGCTCACCGAAAATGCAGACTGAAGTCTGACTGGATTCATGACGGATGACCACTAATTTCCCTTGTCTATTCAAAAGCAGGAGAATTATTAGTAATGAAAGACATGTAATCTTGAACCGTGTAAAAAGACATGCTCAGGAAAAAATCAATCAATCACGTTTCAGGGCAAAGTTAAGACATCAAACTGACCAAGAAATTTCAAACAGCAAGCAAAACTGAAATGAAATGTTTTTCTACTTTAATTAAGTAGAATTTTCTTAAAAATGGCTTCAATTTTTTTCTTGAAACCTGTCAAGACGAAATTTATTTGTGCCTTCCAGTCTCAGCTAAATTGGAAAGAGTGACTGGACTGTCCCTAAAACTTGACTATCAAGCGTCAGTATTAACTGTGAAGTCCATTACAGTGAAACACTTTGATATAGACACAATGAGGATCAGTTCACTGCAAAAAATTCATTTCTTGACTAATAATAGCTGATGAAGTGTCATCTTCTCTACCTCAACAGGGGAAAGATAGAGGCTGTTTGATTAGTCATGATCAATAGTAGGCCATTTGACTTGTCAAAACTGATTTCAGAGTGAAAATCAGATGCATTTAATTATAATCCTTTCGTTTGGCTGTCACCAACAAGTGGGATAAGTCTCCTTCAATCAAATTAACATTGAAAGTATTGGGTTTGATCATGACAAATCATCAGCATGATGACACACAAAGTGCCATTTTCACAGTGCCACAGTCCACTCTAATTCTATATCAAAGTGTTTCACTGTAACTCACTGCCCATATCAAAAGCCGTTACCTCATGGCAAACACTGCTTAACTGTCTTCTATCGTGTAGTTAAACCATTTCCATGTTTTTGCTGGGACTAATTACTCAAAAGACACTTGGGCCCATTTGTAGATGCATTCTACATCAGATTTGTTTTTATGTCCAGGCAATCAATTTCTTATTGTTATGTTCTCAAGTATGTTGCCTTGTTTTGCTGCAATGGACCAGTCCAGTTTTGCTAAACCTTATTCTGAAAACAGATAAAATATTGATGGATTGATCAGAAAACTGTTTATCTTCCTCACTTTCATGCTTACAAAGGCTCAAACACATGACTTCACTGAATGACTATGTGATAGAATGACAACTGCTTAGATAAACATCATTTTTAAGCTATAGAGACTACAGAGTGCAGGAATGCACAAGCAATCAATCCCAGAGCACAATGCAGATTGGGTGTCGCTTTTCTTTCATAGACCTTCTTTTTTATTTTGACAGATGAATTCCAATTCTGCAGGACTGCAATGTCAAAACAATCCAGTGAACCTTTTCAGCCAAAATATAATGTGGGAACTACGAATATATGCATTTATTCATCTGCTGATAGAGTCTCTGGAAAAACTTTACGTCTAAGAACTGACTTTTGAGATTTTATGCGACACTAAACATACACATATGTGTTGAAATGATGGAAAATCTTGAAATCTTCAAAGAAATCCTGAATTAGTGACACTGCACTGGTATACGCGAAATGATGAAGCTGGTAGTATCTGGCAAAAAAGAGGAGATTGAGCTATAATTACCGCATTTGTATCAAGAGGTTGAACTGGTAGGCTGTGGGTACACCTGGCATTTAAGAAAATATTACATCACAAAAATCTCATACAAGTGACTATTTGTAGCTTGGAATAGGAAAGATTCTTGTATTAAGGAACTGACCCAGTCAAATTAACTGACAGATGAAAAGACAAATGAGGCGATTCATGTGAAAAAGAATTGGACTTGTTCAAATGATAGGTAGACAGATAGATAGATTTTTTGTAGGTACCATGTCAGATCTGTGTTATAAGCTCCAAACGAGGAAAGATTCTACAGTAGAGGTCCCTAACTAAAGGGGCAAAAAGAATCAGCCAAGTGCTATTTGTCATCAATTTATGTGTACTGCAGTGATGGAGCTTCTTGAGTTTCTGGAAGGGGCCACTAGGAAGTTGGCCTTGCAGATATACTTTCCCTAGAGCAGGAGTACCCTCCAAATTTACCTCCAATATTAGGAGGGTACTCATGCTACAGCGAAGGTAGTTGTGACTACAATTTACAAATCAAGTATATATTTGCCCCTCATTATGCTCAGTAACTCCATCACTGCATGACCTTGGGAGCATTGGTCCTTGGGGACCTTACCCAAAGCACACCTGTAGCATAATATTATCCCATAGAGATTTCCATCAAAAAATTATATAGCCTAAGTGTATAAAGATTTGAGACGATATAAAACAAGTGATAAAAGATAACACTGTATGAGAACTTTAGATATTCAACAGAAACTGGCCAGTCTAAAAGTGTAATAATCCAAATATTATGTAAGCCACCACAATTAGTTTGAGGCATTGTCAAATTGTTCAAGATGTGGTATTCAGTAACATAGATGATGCTTACAACACCATGGCTATTTGGAAATTCGATTCACATTATGTATTTGGTCCGGGAAAAATTCGAAATGAACTAAACAAAGTTTATACGACAATAGCTTCAGAGATATTATACTATGTATACTGCATTAGTGAATGACATTTTCATATTTAAGAACATCACATGAGTTTTGATTGTTGAGCTTAAACTTCAGTAGTACTGGAATAGAAATTTTTAGGAATTAATCACTTGTAATAAGAATGCCATATTTATCACCAACACTGACAGGAACAGAAAAGTAATGACATGCCTTTGTAGCCTTTCTTTTCACAGGCAACCTTGCAATGTGCCATTTTGATCTCCTTCTTATCTGGTTAGAATAACAGAACAAAAAGTCAATGTCATGTAATGTGGTCTTGAGATCTGTCAGTCTTTCAATTTCCACAAAACATCCCAACAAAGTTACTGCCAAACACGTAGTTACAGGATTTGCAGCTAGTTCTGAAAAATGTAAGTTAGGAAGGACGAATCATGTCACCAGTTCTACAGGCGTGGAACATAGTTTTCAGACTTAATAAATGACTCATGAAATGAAGAAAACTATTCAAACTTTAATGTTTTTCTTTTGCAATTATTTTCATAGCAAAATCTGGATCTTGGTTTGCTGCATTTTCTTTGAATTCATTTGTAAGACCGAGATCCAAAGGCCTTGCAATCATGACAAAAAGGCAGATTCAAAGGTATATTCAGAAGCAAAATCATAAATCTATGTCAGATAAGTCTGGGCCAAACACTCATCATTGCCTTGACAACTGCCAAACTGCCTTAACTGTGGTTAACTATATTTGTAGCCACTGCTTGAATTATGAGTGCCGTAATTCAAGCTGTGGCATCATTTGGAGAGCAGCACTTTTAAGATGCTCATGACTCACAAGGACATAATTTGCTCACTTAGAAGAATGTCTGACTCATGTCATGACAGATCGCTACTTATTTCCCTTGGTTTCTTTGCAAGCACCAAGTATCAGCAGAGCAAATTCCCATTAGTTCAGAGTTGTGAGTCAGCAAAAGACAAGTCAAAATCCCCTTGCAGGACAAGATACTGACTGTAACTATTGACCAAGAAATTCAAAACAGTAAGCAAAACTGAAATGAAAAGTTTCTCCAGTTCAATTAAGTTTGGCAGGATTTTCCTAAAAATAACATAAACTTTTTTTCTTTAAACCGGTCAAGACTACATGTATTTTGTGCCTGCCAGCCTAGGCTAAATTGGAATGAATATTGACTGGATTTTGCTTACAACAAGACTGCCGAGTTTCAGTATAAACTGTAAAGTCCATTAACTCACTCCCCACATCAAATGTCGTTACCTTATGGCAAACACTGCTTAACTGTCTTCAATCACATAAATCTTCATTTCCACACCATCTGCTTGCCATTCCGAAATGGCTGTGACTTTCTGGCATTACGAGGATGGATGGATGGATGATTGGGGCTTTACGTCCTGTATTTACATGTATGCACTTGGTAGGCTCATTAGGACAGGGGGCAATGAGGTGAAGGATGATTGAAACAGCCTTCCAACATAGGACCAGGTGACCCGACAAGAGCTGGACTCGAACCCTAGACCCAGCGATTGGCAGCCCAGCACTCTACCACTAGACCAACCCTCCCCCTTGGCATTACGAGGAAGGGATGCCATCATCATGATAGTAGTCAGTACATCATTTTCACACCTTTTCAGTTTTATGACAACAGGAAGTGTGAATTTAGAATATCTGAACAGTTCAACAAAAAATTAAGTCCCCCTTTACATAAACTTGAATATCTCAAAGATTCCTTCTCAGATTTTTGTGAAAGTTTGCTGAATTATAGGCTTGTATATTGAACCTAAATGTTTTAAATTGTATCTTAGTGGCGCTATTGCTGGCTGAGCCAGGAGCCTTCAAGTGAGCCTACCCTGTTTTCAAAAATATAAGGCATTTCCTATGGATATGACCTGTTTCACCAAGTGGGAGAGCCACTAGCTGGGGCATGCTTCATCAAGTGATTGGAGAAAATGTGTTTCTCAATCATATTTAGTGGACATTTGAGGACTTTATTTTGTAAAAGTTTCACAGTTTAGGTTACTTGGGTGACATTAGAAATAATGTTGAGTCTGAGTGCTTTTTGGATCTTTTTATTTTGGAAATGCCATAACTTAAATTTTTTTAAATGAGGGGTGCGTGCCAACATGGTCTGCTGGCTCCTTAGAAATATGATAGTAACAAATGCCACACAATGACACCATGTATCTGTCATTCTCTGAAATTCTTCAAGATTTCTGTCATCAATGTTATGTAGGAGGTTCAAAAGGCAGTATCTGCAGCCGTGACACTATGCAAGATCTATACTTCACAAAATTTTTAACGTGATTATGAACTCTCTAATTCTGTTACGTAGCCTTTGAACAGTTCTAAGAGGAGGTATATAATCCTCTTACAGTTTGTTCAGTGTTAAGAGTCAACCTTATTAGTCAGAATAGTGGCAGAAAAAAGACTGTTAATTACTTCTACATCCTTCCACTGTGTCTGAACTGAAGTAAAGACCATGTAAAATATGTGTGAGGTTTCCCAAATTGGTGCAATGGTGTGATATTGATAGATACCTGATTCTTTTAATTTTTTATTTTATTTAAAACCATGTATCTTTTAATTAATTATAATTCACAAGCTGCATAGGCTGTTCAGTCATAAAGATTGATTCCACAATTATATATGGGAATAGACCATGCTAGGTATGCAAAGAGAACTTTCTGATTTTATGAAGTTGTGAAACTTTTTATTGAATCAAAAAAAGAGATAACTTTCGAACATGTCGGTTAATCTGATAACTTGTCATAAACCTGGTTCATTGGGCAATTGGCAGGCTCCAGGGATCCATCAAATTAAATTAAACGTCATGATTGCTTCCAGAATTGTTCAGACCTTATCAAATTCCAGATTAAATGTCCATGCAGTTAACTGATTATTGCCAGTTATTAATTAATGGCTGTGGCAAATTGAAAGTTATCAGTTATTTGCCAGAGTGCTACAAAGGAGAATTTCAACTGATTAAATTTCATGGCTTGGTAGTTTTCCTTAATGAAACATTTGGATAACAAATTAGTGGGTTGGTCAATGACAATTGATGGCACAAGGGGTAAAATTAGCACAATTAGCTTTACAGATTCTTCTCAAACTGGTCCTATGTTAGGCTTGGGAGCAGGCCATATTAAATTCCACATGCTTTGAATTTGTAGGTTTTGTTTTCTTTTGTTATTGCCCATTTTCCGTTTATCAAACTTTTTCGTTCATAGATGTTTTAATTATGAAGTAAGGTGGCCTCTTCTGTACAAATGTAGTAGGCTTTTAAGAATGTGTTGTAGAACTTGTCATTACTTGAGACCTATCTTCAAGAACGGAATTTATACTGTTTTGCACTGGAGGAATATTTCGTTATGTGCCAGATCTGTCTTGCACGAACCAGGTGAGAAGCAAAAAAACCTGTAAGAAGTGTAATTATTTCTGAAGTGAAGCTGAATAGTCTTTAGATAGTTTTATCCATATGAAGACTTCAATAAAATCGATTATATTGGATTTCATACCAGACACAACTCTGTGCTTCTCAGTTGTTTGATCTTGGCTAGTTGTTCTCTGCCCCAGGAGTTCTTGCTGTCTTGGAAGGCGATCATTGCCAACCTTTTCCCATCTGTGTTTCTATTGTTGGATAAACAACCTCTTAAGCCAAATGCCTCAGGTCTGAGCTGCATGGTACGGTGTGCCAATTTTTGCTGCATGAGCAATACTTCTGGTTCTGCAAGTACTGCATATCCCTGCAGAATTATGCAGATGCATATAATCAGATCTCAGATATGATGTCATGACATAGTGTTTTTTGTCAATGAAAGTTGTGAGGCAGTAATGATGGAAAGTCAATGTAACAATGCAATGTCAGCAAGCAGCACCTATTTGCGCGCCTTTCATGTTTTCTTCATCTTATTCTTCCTATTCCTCTTTCCCTTCCTCTTCTTCCTTGGAGTTCCTCCTCGTTTTACTTGTCTTCCATATCATCTCTCCTTGAGTCTCTTCTTTTTTCGTTTCTTCTGTGGTTTACTGCTTCCATTTGTTCCTACATTAGCTCTTGTTAGAGTTTTGACATCTACTGTCCTTGGCATTGCCAGTGTCTTTATTTAGGTCCTCTTTGATAGAAGTGATTTGATGTTTGGTCTCAAGGCAAGGTTCATGGTAGAGGTATTGTGCTTCTTTTTGTTTGATTTGCCTCTGGTCTCAGCTGTCCTCAGAATTCCTAATTTACTTCTTAAGGTCAATTGTACGGTCGATATACAAGTACTATGGTTTGGTATGAGGAACACGTACTGCTTCAATGCAGGAAATTCATTTACAACCTCTTTAATAAAGATTTATCTCACTATATTTTACACAATGTCTGGTATAGTAAGCTTTTTATTAAAAAGTACTAGAAAGTAGAAACCTAAGCATGACATTTCTAAATTTTATATATATCACAGACGTTTGTACTTGACTTTGTTTCCGTGACAACTAATTCGCAAATAAACTGAACTCCGTGATTTCGTTGTTTCTGAATATAGGGGATATTCTGATTCTGACAAGGCTTGGTTTATCTGCTGTCATCCCAAGTTCAGCGAACTTTTGAAATACAGCAGTTTTTGAGAGCTGGCTCATCTACTTGCCTCTGTTGTTCTGACTGATGTCCTACAATGTTGTCATGAGAATCAAACCCATTGCCCTAATTTGAAGTCACTGCAGCTTCACTTTTGACAAGTTGTCTTCTAGTCTGATTCTAAGTATATGCATATGTCCTCAGTGAACACATTTTTTGGAGTTTTAGCTTCCAGGATGGACTGATCCTACAGATTTTCTGCCTTCTGAAGAAAAATTGAGCTTACCCATAATTTTATCAAACTGACGTAATAAAAAATTGAGATTACACCTTCTTTTATCCTGCTCAGCGACCCCAAAAGTGCATCGAGAAGATCTGAGAAGCTAAAGATCAAATCTGTCTGGCCTTATGTTACTGTATATCTATCTTGTCAAAAAAATGAAATCATGCAATTTCAAATGAGAAAAGATCTAGGAGAGAATATAATTTTGTGCATCTTTTTGTTAGCTCAATAATGGCTGCAAGGTTTCCTGCTCTCTTCAAGACACCTCAGGAGAAATCTTTAGAAATTTCTTCAAAAGCTACAAAACCAATTCCAAAAGGCAAGGATAAAAAATATCACAAGTTGCATAGAAAGTGTGCAACTGTGCATGGTTTAATTTGCTGATGGATACATGTAGTGGATAGTGACGTAGATAGAAAGGTGAAATAAAGAGGATGGAGAGAAATAGATGTATCCAGAGTATTTCCATATATATACTTGTACACCAATGTGGTCAGAACAGCAAATATAATCCTGTTTTCCTGAATTGCATCTTCGTATGACATTGTAGGCACATTGAACAATTTGGCTGAAAGGCATCCCAAGTTGATGGTGTCGTATGAAAAGGTTATAAAAGACATTACGCTGAAATTGTGAGTGGTATCTTCACAGCAGAGATCATCTAGCTTAAAGATGTTGATGCGTGTTATCTTGTTGTTTGGATGGTTTGACTTATAGTGTGACTTATAGGCATTTTTGACTTCATGCCATGGTGCTTTGTAGCAGTAAATTCTTTCCTTTGCACTTAGTTGTAAAAAATATGTGGCGTGTAAATTTAAAAAGACCTTCCCAGCCACAAGTGTGCATAACTCGATCCCTGTAAGTCTAGTTTGTATGTAGGCCTTAATAAATGGCATCTACAAAGCTGCATCACAAGATTCACCACATGTGTGCATTTGTTGCCTTTTCATAAAGGATGTTGCAAATTTCAAATCGGTGGTTAGAATTCTGTTTCATGAAGTCTACATCCATGTACCTATAATTGCTGGATTTGCAGTTAAATCCAAATGCGGGCAGGGAAGCAAGGGAAGCAAAGTGGTTGCTGCCTGATGTTATATACTAGACTGTATCATATATGATGAAAATAAAATTTTCGAAACAAGTAAAATTGACTTTTTTTAACGGAAAATTTTTAACTTACAAATTATGTAGGTAAATCCGATATCTTTCCGTAAACCTATTCCATTCAGCATTTCAGCTGTCCTTGGGGAGCTATTAAATTAAATTAAGCATCATGATTGCTGCCAGAATTGTTCAGACATTATCAAATTCCATATTAAATGTCCCCACAGTAAACTGATTATCTCTGGTTAGTTAATGTGGCAAATTGAAAGTTATCACCAATCTATACCAGGAGGCAACAGTAAAGAATTTCAACTTATTAAATTTCATCATTTGATAGTCTTCCCATGTTCACAAGTTTGACTAGCAAATTATTGGACACAATCAACACCATTGTAGCAACTGGAGCCCAATTAGCTCCAAACACTCTGCCAGATTCTGGTCTGATGTTGATTCATTGTTGAGCTTGGGAATCTAACAGGCCATATTGAATTCCACAAGTGTTGAAGTTCTTTTATTAATGGAGCTTTTTTTGTGACTCAAAAAGGCTCTTTGAGAAATTATCCTTGTGTTTTATGTGTTATAACAGTCTTCCCTTTAATTTTGTGGTTCCTGAGTAAAGTTTCAGCTCAGGTCTGTGTGGGCAATTTGTGTATCTCGCTTTTCTCAACGCAGGAACCCCTTGGCTCAGAAATACAATATGTAGGAAGTTTAAAACTTGACTGACACTCGTCCATTTGTACATGCGATACATTTCACTTTGTAGTAGCCTACACATTTTCAAAGAGGACTCTTGATGAAGTGTCTAAACATGAAATAGCTTTCAACAGTTTCGTGCTGTATGGTCACTTATCATAGTTAATTGGATCATAATTATTTTGTGTCAGAGAAAGGTTTCCCTACCTTATATGATAGTATTATAATTGTGCATTGCTGTATAAGCAAGGACAGTGGCATAATGTGCAATTATTTCTGAAACCACAGAAGAGCTGAATAATCATTGCTTAATTCCGTCTGACATACGTTAGTGGATGTGGGATCAATTATATTGGATTTACACTGCATGACTCTGTACTTCTCGGCTGTTCGGTCTTCGTTGTTCTCTGCCCTAGGAGTTCCTGCAGTCTCAGAAGGCAATCATTGCCAACCTTTTCCCATCTGTGTTTCTATTGTTGGATAAACAACCTCTTAAGCCAAATGCCTCAGGGTTAGGGTGGCATTGCTTGCCGTTGTTTGCTACATTGAGCGATACTTCCAGAGTTGAAAGCTGAAGCTTAGGCTGGCCATATTTGATTTTTAGCTGTTTCAATCAACCGACCCATCTGATTTCTGCCTAAAGAAAAATAATCGAGCTTTCCCACATTTTTATTTAGTGTACCCAATTAAAAATTAGATTTAATTTAGAGATCTTTTTTGTCCTACCGACCGACCCCAGATAAAGTACCTCAGGATGATCCGAGAAGCTAAAGACCAATTATGTCTGGCCTTATCCAGGCTTGCATTACTTCCAGTATCATGAAATATGCATAGAAATTTCCATGGTGCATAGACCATAAATTTAGATTATGAAAATGATGACATCTAGACCTGTGCACTTCAATGCTTCATATCAGAAACAGAATCATGCAATTTAAACAGAAAAGATAGAAGTGTGTTCATCTTTTGAAAGCAGAAAATGGCTGCAAGGTTTCCTGCTCTGTTCATGACACTTCAGGAGAAGATCGTTTGAAAAGTTCTTCAAAGGCAAAAAAAGATAGAAAAAAGGAAAGGAAGAAGGATGAAGAATATTGAATCATGAGGTGAATGTATCTGATGAAAAGACAAATGGGCAGTTGGAAACACAAAGAGATAGACACATATAAAATTGCAGATAAATGGAATTCTAAATGAAAGACAAGGAAAGTAAAGATTTAAACTTTTTTGGCAATTCATGTGCGGGCACGCATTCCCAAGGACCAGTTTTACCCAAATAGCCATCAGAAAACTGAATATGTCTGTCACTGGTGATATGCTATGGGACCTCATTGAAGTTTCAGCTGGCACTTTTAAAAGTGTGGTCGTTAAAAAACTTTTGAAAAGGGATCATGATGTGAAACACTGACGCTGGAATTGGAACACCATAACCTAACCAGCTATGGAGTCTATATTGCGCTTCAATGATAACATAGAGATGCTTGTCTGTGCTAAACAGTTTCACCTCAGAATTTTTGGTCTACTGGATGTCTTCTTCATAGTGCTATATGAATATAATATTATGTACAGAAGTAGTATCCTTTGTGAGGCATCGGCAAAGTAATCTTTGGTGTTCATCTATGATTCACAGATGATGCTTATAACGCTTGGGCTGTTTGCAAAGTTGGCTCACAAAGTTTAATATGTATCTAATCTGAGTGAGACCTGCCAGTCAATCTAGGTATCTGTGACACTTTATGGCTAGTTCTCACGACGGCGATTTGAGAGCGACGCATCAAGAGAAGTCATTTCTTGGAAGGTTGTGGCGTAGAACGTTGGTTTTGGCACATTACGTAATCAATTAGTGTCATGTGCGACGCTTAAAGTTAGTAGCCGCGGTGAGTCTTGAGGTGTCCGCGGCGCTTCTTAAGCTTTCTTCGCCGCGTTACGCCTCTCTTTCCTCAGCGCAGTTCCAAACAGACGCGTCGCACTTTGTTTTGGAATTCGGCGAGGCTGCTTTTACTTCGCCCAATGTTGTTTCCTCTTACGCCGCTGATGGTTGTGAGGCAGCTACGTCTGAAATTGGCGACCTGCGACGCATCAGGAAACCTTCGGCGTACACCCGAGGTAAGATGCGTCGCTGAAAATGACAGCCTCGCCGAAGACTGTAAGGATGCAACGCCGCATTTAGGGACTTGTTACTGCGTAACTTGATGGTTCATCGTCGCACATGCATTCATAAAGCGCCGAGGACATTACAGGCGCGTCGATGCTGACCTTCTTCGTCGTCCTTGCCTTAAGCAGCGACGAAGGTCTCTTAAGCATCGACGAACGTCTGTTGTTGCAGCGCTGCGGCAAAGTGTGTTTGGCTGCTGCAGGAGTCACTTTTGGTCATTATAAAAAGGGACACAGAGGACCTCCTTGCTTCATTTGCTGATTGCCCTTCAATGAGAACACAACGACTGCCTACTGAACATATGCATGATGGATGAAGAAGAAATTATTGTTGTGGCTGGTGCTGCTGCTGTTGCTATCGGAGCTGTCTATTTGAGACACAGGAGGAGGAGGGCCAGGAGACAGAAAAGGTGGTGGATTCGCAACTGGTTGCTGCAGAGGGAACAACATGGTCACTTCCATCAACTGCTGCCTGAACTGCAAGTGCGTGACGTGTCCGGCTACTACAACTACACTAGAATGCCCCCTGTCATCTTTGCTGAAATCCTGGAAGCTGTTGGACCACTCATCGCTAAGCAAGACACCAACATGAGGAGGGCTTTGGAACCTGGTCTGAAGTTGGCTATCACCCTACGGTACATGGCAACAGGAAACAGCTACAAGTCCCTAGCTTATGCTTTCCGTGTGGCACCCAACACCATCTGCAACTTCATCCCTGAGGTCTGCCTTGCCATCGTTCATGCCTTCGAAAGACAGCTGGCACTACCCACACAGCCTGAAAGATGGAAGGAGATAGCCAAGGCTTTTGAGACGAAATGGAACTTGCCCAACTGCATTGGAGCTCTGGATGGCAAGCACGTCGCAATCCGATGTCCCAAGGCTGCAGGCTCCTTGTTCTACAACTACAAGGGATTTCACACCATTGTCCTGATGGCCCTCGTTGATGCCGACTACAAGTTCATCTATGTGCAGGCTGGCTGTCAAGGAAGTGCATCTGATGGCGGCGTCTTCAGGGACACAGTACTTCGACAACTCCTGGACGAGGAAGATCTAGGCCTACCACCTCCAGAACCTCTACCTGGCACAGAAGACAATCCTTTCCCATATTACATCGTGGGTGACGAGGCATTTCCCCTGAAGACATGGCTGCTCAAACCAGTGCCAAGAAAGAACCTTGACATTCCTTCCAGAGTCTACAATTACAGGATTTCAAGAGCCAGGAGAGTGGTGGAGAATGCCTTCGGTCTGCTGTCAAACAGGTTCAGATGCTTCCTGACCACCATGCCCCAACGACCTACAAGAGTGACATACATCACAATGGCTGCTTGTGTTCTACACAACATTCTGCGAGACAGAGTAGGCGTCCACCATGCCCGTGACAATGAAGTGATGGACAGAGAAGATCCACAGACACATGACGTCACTGAAGGAGTTTGGAGGGGAGACCGTCAATTAGGAGACCTAGGAGAACCACTTCGACACGGAAATGCCTCCAGAGATGCCAAGGCTGCTCGAGACTACCTACGTGACTGGGTCAACAGTCCGGCAGGAAGTGTCCCTTGGCAGTTGGAGAAAATCTGAAGAAGATGCATTCAAAACAACAAACCCCAGGTCCTTTTAAGGGCCACCAAATCCTCCCAATTGAGCTGGCCATGTACACATCCTATGTTGACAAAACAAGCCCAAAAATCAATCAATCAATCAATCCCTCCATCCATCTATCTATCTATCTATCTATCTATCTATCTATCTATCTATCTATCTATCTATCTATCCAAGTCCAATCCCTGCAAAGTGACGACAACTGCTTTTCTTTTGCTGCAGTGTATATATGTAGCGAGCATTGTGTTCCATCTATCAAGCTATCTATCTATCTATCTATCTAGCTATCTATCTAGCTATCTATCAAGCTATCTATCTATCTATCCAAGTCCAATCCCTGCAAAGTGACGACAACTGCTTTTCTTTTGCTGCAGTGTATATATGTAACGAGCATTGTGTTCCATCTATCAAGCTATCTATCTATCTATCTATCTAGCTATCTATCTAGCTATCTATCAAGCTATCTATCTATCTATCCAAGTCCAATCCCTGCAAAGTGACGACAACTGCTTTTCTTTTGCTGCAGTGTATATATGTAACGAGCATTGTGTTCCATCTATCAAGCTATCTATCTATCTATCTATCTAGCTATCTATCTAGCTATCTATCAAGCTATCTATCTAGCTAGCTATCTAGCTATCTACCTGCCACTTGAGCTAGACAAGTGAAATTACAAAGTGATGCACTTGTACTAGTGCAACCAACCAACACAATTTTTAAAAGCAAAGCACTTGTACTAGTGCATTACATTTTAATTAAGAAATTCATGCACTTGTACTAGTGCAATAAAAATATGTTTATACCAAAGAATGCAGCACTTGTACTAGTGCTGCACTTGGTATGTTTTGGGGCAAAGAAAGGGGGAACTAGCACCTTGCTTTTATGAAGGTGATTACTTTTAATGAAGGCCAGGACCGGACTTTTGTTTTGGGGGACTTTTTTTTTGGGGGACTTTTTTTTTGGGGATTGTCAACGTTTTTTTTGCTCTTTTTTGGCTCTTTTCGGTCAACACAAGCTCTTTTTTTTTTGTCAACATAAGATGTGTACGTGGCCTGCCCTTTTGGGAGGATTTGGTGGCCCTTAAAAGGGCCAAGGTTTTTTGTTGTCTTTGCTGCATGTGGTCTTCTACTTTCGTGGAGAAAGGAGACCTGAAGTCCAACTGGGCGAAGGGGAAGGCTGGTGCTGGTGATGGGCGGCCGGTTGACCAAAGCTGGGTCCAGGGGGGTAGCCGTATTTCTCGGGGCTGTCCTGTGCATCCATCATCAGTGTCATGGTGGAGTGGCTGGGCTGCATCGGGGTGTAGCTGGGAGTCTGCCTGGAGGATCCTCCTTCCCTGGGCTGGTGCTGCTGGTAGTGATGGCTGCTGGAAGCCTGGGGATGGTGCTGGTGGTGTGATGGCACATACGTCGAAGAAGGAGGAGGATGAGGAGGAGGTGGCATCTGCAGGCGCTGAGGAGGATGAGGAGGCTGGAAGGTGTGCTCCTGATGCTGTCTTGACTGGCGGGTGACCTCATCATCCCAGTAGAGGGCGGCCTCTGCAATGGTCCTGACCATCTGCCTCCTGATTTCATGGCTGGCGTGCACTCCCACGTGGTAGAGGTCCTGGCACTTCATCCTCCAGTACTCCTGGTCGGGTGTCAACTCCTGGTGGTCGGGGCACATCTTGCAGCCAGAGCCTTTCAGGATTTTCTTGGCGGAGGACATGGCTTGCATGCTGCCTGCGATGACGTGCATGGCGGAGTGCATGGCTTCATCTCCTGGGGCCTTCCTCTTGGTTCCCTTGGCAGCGGCTCCAGGCTTTGGTGCTCCAGGGAAGACTTGGGACTGCTGGCTGTCCTGTGCTGGCTGTTCAGGTGGCAGGTCCGGCATGTCATAGGAAGCTGGCAGGGAATCCTCAGGGTTGTAGCTTTCATCATCGGAGTCTGAGGCTGGCCGGTTGGCAGACAGTTGAGAGATGGCGGACAGCTCCTTCCCTGGCTTGTGGACGATGGAGTCCTTCAGGAACCGACAGTTGTTCAGGATGTACTCGTCCCTCTCTGTGAGCTTCTCCTTCCTGGCGGCTCCTGAAGCTTCAGGCCTGACGAGTCTGGAGAAGTGAGTGCGCACTGTCTTCCTCCAGTTGAAGATGTCCTGGGAGGTGTACTTGGGGCCCAGCTCCTTTGCTTTTTCTGAGTCCAGCAGCAGCTTCTCGTTCCCCTTGTAGCCTCTGGTCCCCTTCATGTACAGCACAGGATGCTCCTTGTACCAGTTGATGAGGTCATCTTCTTGTTCAGCTGTGATGCCCAGGTTGTTGCGGATGTTTGGCTTGGGGGCCTTCCCTTTGCCCTTCTTGCCCTTGGACTTGGCTTCAGCAGCTGCAGGGGTCTCATCAGCAGAGTCTTCTTCCTCCTCGAAGGTGTCCTCATGGATGGCCACTCTGTCTAGAGCAAGAACAGGCTGGCTCTCTGCTGTTTTCTTGGGAGTCTGCTTCTTCGGAGTCTGCTTCTTTGGAGTCTGCTTCTTTGGAGTCTGCTTCTTTGGAGTCTGCTTCTTTGGAGTAGACCTGGCAGTAGGCTCTGGAAGACCCGTGGAAGACTTGGCAGCAGGCTTGTCAGCAGGCTTGTCAGCAGGCTTGGCAGCAGGCTTGGCAGCAGGCTTGGCAGCAGGCTTGGCAGCAGGCTTGGCAGGCTTGTCAGCAGGCTTGGCAGCAGGCTTGGCAGGCTTGTCAGCAGGCTTGTCTCCTTCCTCTTCAAAGAGTTCAACTGAAGAATCTTCTTCTGTTGTGTTGTCTTCTGGCCGGCCCTCGAAGATGGTCTCGCTGACGACAGTGGCTTTGGTGGTTGAAGTGGTGGTCTTCGTCTGGCTGCCAGCTGTAGTGGAGGTGTAGAGCCCAGGTAGAGAGAGTTCTGCCATGGCTGTAGTAAAGAAGGCAGTCACTGCAGCATCTGAAGGTTCATGGAGAGGAGTTGCAGCTGGAGTTGTAGCTGGAGTTGTCACTGGAGTGCTCCCAGGAGTGTGGAGTGTTGACCTGGTGCTGAGCTTGGTTGGTGCCCTGGTGACGACGGTGCCCTTTCTCCTCTTTGGTCCCATGTTGTAGCAGCAATTTGAAGTACAATTGTAGCAACAAAAGTAGCAGCAAATGTAGCAGTTGATAATAGTGTCGTGGATTCTAGGTGTGTTCTGGTCGAAGGTCTGAGTGGGTATGGTGCTCTAAACTGGCCTCCTCTATATATATGCAGGGTGCGGACCGCCTCTTTCCCCCTCCTTCGCCCCCCCTGCTTCGCTGCTGCTGCCCCAGCCGCTGCGCAAAAAGAGGGTGACACGCAGACAAAGGGTTGATGCTAAAAATAGAACAACGCATGCACTCAGGCGCCACTCTGTCTGCTGCATTGGGGGTCCAAAAGACGCGGCGCGCACCCTCTCACGTGCGTCGAACATGTGTCTTTCTGCGACGCGTGTCTGAAACATGTGACATGAAGCAAGAGCTTTCTGCTACACTGCTGTTTCTGCGTCGAAGCTCTTCTTTGTGCGTCGCAACTTTAAAAATCTGCGGCGCGCACTGATTTCTTTTTACGCTTCTTCTTGCTTCACCACTTCTTTCCTCGCAAAGATTCAACCGGTTGAATCTTTTTTTCCTGCATCGTCAAATTTCTAGGAATTGCGTAGAAAGACCTCTTAAAGCGACGCATGCTGTTCCTGTTGCGCCGTAAAGCCTAAATTGACGGCGAACATGCTCAAATCTTTGCCCTTTCCTGGAAATATAAGAAACGCCGTCACTTAAACCCTCTGTTACGTCTCCGTGAGAACTAGCCATTATATGTATGAACAATCTCCATATACATAGTGTATTACTCAGCATTATGAGCACTGAAGGACAGTGAAGAGGCGATGGTACATAAGCTGCCAGAGGGTGAAGATATTAGAGATGTTACAGGTCCAGTGCCGTGAGTTGGTAAAATTTCAGTTTTGGGCCAATATGCACTTACATTTTAGGTCATATCTCAGCCCCATAAAGGAATTTATGCCGGTATTATGGATCAAATGATAGGCAAAAATATCTTCTTTGATGTAAATAGCAGCAATTGCATCCATATGTCACTGGTCTTGAGATAATGAGTGATACATGATTGCAGTTAGGGAAATTTTTGGTGTCCCGTCTGGACACTGTATGTAAAATTTTTGCATATAACTTTCAAATACAGAAAAGGGATGAATTCAGGATCAAACTTGCAATGTTTTACTGTTCCCTTATTAGTTGTTCATCTTATGAATCCAGAAAAGTGGCAATTGGATGTTTCTATATTTTTTTTAATACACCTTTTGTAATCCTAAGTTGGAGTGTCCCGGGTGAAGCTTAAAAGTGCAATGTGATTTTTGATGCCACAGATAAACCACTGATCGAAAAATTTTCAGAAAATTTGATATACCAATGCATTGCTCATGACCTTGTCTTTCAGGAATATATCACTTAAAGTGGCTAAGGCTGTTGTTCCAGAAGCTGTGATGGCTTGAGTAAGACTGACAACAGCGCGACGCTCTTATATTCTGCAAACATTCTGTGTGTTCGGGTACTTCCTGATGACGGCTTGTTGCTGGAATTCTTGCACTCTTGGTATTGTTGTCATGCTTATGAGCCTGGCTTTGTACATGCATTCGTTTATAGAATAGGGTAGAAAGTCCAACCTATAATGGCATTAGAGCCCTATCTTTGAGACTGACAAAAAATGTGACGCTCTCACATTTTGTAATATTTATGAGGACCTTTCTTCTTTACACGCTTCTTGATGAAGGCTAGTGGAAGGAAAGTTACCTTTTCTGATGTGATTTTGTTGCTCATGAGCCCAGGTTTCTATTGGTTTATAGAACGCGGTTGTAAATGTAACCTATCACGGTATTAGTGGCCTGCCTTTGTCACTGACAACAAATGTGGCACTCTTACACTTTGTAAAAATGCATGTTCAGATGCTTTGTGATAAAGACTCTTTGCTGGAATTTTCACTTGTTTGATATTGTGTTGTTACACTTGAGCTTAGCTTTCCATATGCAATATGGTTTTTAGTCAAACCTGTCATGGTATAATGGCCCTATGTTTATGGCTGACAAAAAGTGCAAAGCTTGCTTTCGGCATTACTTGCTAATTACACCATAGAAGGTATGAGAAGGCAAATAATGAAAAATCAGTTTTGTGTTTGTTTTAAGAATATTATTCAACAAAACATGTGCAAGTTTCATAGTGATATCTTAAAAAGTCTTTGCTGCAGAGGTATTTGAAGAAACAAAGTTTCGTTTTGAATAAACTGCATTTTAAGTTAGTATTTTCTTCACATTCATGTTTAAATTTACTAGCATAATGTGGCACAGACGTCACAAAAACGCATATACAACCTCAAATTTTTGGATTTGGAATCTAATAACACATGGGAAGCATACCAGTGATTATTGATTTTTTGGCCAATTTCACCAGAAATTCCAAATTTTACCAACTTGTGACATTGGTCCTACACTGCATTTGTGAAAGGTATCTTCATGGTGCAGAGCAAAGAATTTTGACTAATTTTTACATCTGGGTGACATCACAGACACCATCCTGATGTCAATTTGATGTCAAATGCTATCAGATGCCCACTGCACTATAGAAGGCTAAAATTCAACAGATATATAGACCTTTTGAGAAATTGAACCATTCAGTGAATGTTTAAAAAGTATGAGGATCTGCTTTGGAAAGCCACTTGTTCATCAATTACAGCAGCATGAACAGAAAAATTGTGACAAGCCTTTGTAGCCTTTCTTTTGACAGGCAAACTTGTGATGTGCCATTCTAATCTCTCGCTTATCTGGTTAGCATCACAGAACAAAAAGTCAATGTCATGTCATGTGGTTTTGAGATCTGTCAGCCTTTCAATTTCTACAAAACATCCCAACAAAGTTACTGCCAAACATGTAGTTACAGGATTTGCAGCTAGTTCCGAAACATGCAAGTTGGGAAGGATGAATCATGTCACCAGCTCTACTGGCATAGAACATGTTTCTGGCATGCGGAATGACTAATGAAAGGAAGCAAACTATTCTAAGTGTAGTTCGATCTTTCATGTTTTTCTATTGCAAAATCTTTCTTTTGCAAAATCTGTGTCCTGATTTTCTGCATTTTCTTCTGAATTTAAGGAACTGACTCCCAAGGCCTCGCAATTACAACAAAAAGACAGATTCACAAGTTAAATTGGAAGCAGAATCAGAGATGATAGATATAAGTCTGGACCAAGCACTTATTATGGCCTTGATGATTGGAAAACTACCAATCCGGTTTTGTTAAACCTTATTCTGAGAACAGATAGAATATTGATAGATTGATAGGACAATTGTATACCTTCCTCACTTTCATGCTTACAAAGGCTCAAACACACTTCACTGAAGGACAATGTGACAGAATGACGGACAACTGCTTAGACAAACATAAGTTTTTGGTATAGAGACTACAGAGTGTTGGGATGCACAAGCAATCAAGCCCAGAGCACGAAGCAGCTTGGGTGTCGCTTTTCTTTCATCACCCTGTTGTATTTTGACAGAGGAATTCTGATGATTGCAATGTCAAAACAACCCTCAGTCAAACTTCTCAGCCAAAAAATGACCCGAGGACTATGAATATATGCATAAATTCATGGGCCGATAGAGCCTCTGGGAAGACCTTATGTTTGTGCACTGACTTTCGTGATTTGATGCATAGCAACACTACACATATGTATGGAAATGATAGAAAATCTCAACTTTGAAATTCATGGTAATGTGCGCTGTTTTCTCTTTGCCTATCAATGTTGATCGGATGACTTTAGTGCTTAGTGTCTTGTTTAAATGAATGCAGTCACAGGGAATGGGAGAAATCCCAGTGACTGCATTATTGATCTTTGCCTCACAACCAATTGACTTTAAATTCACCAAAGGCCTGGTAGAAGTGAGCAAACAAATCACTTCCTGTGTCATTGCAGGGATAGATCATTGTGATGCCTTGCTCTAGTGGTTTAGGTGATCGCATGGAACTGAGACGTCACAGGTTCGAATCTTAAACAGGCCTGAGGAGGGCAGAATTCTACAGCCTGTTAAGATGGACTATTTGATGGACCCTAAAAATATTGACATTTAAATTTACATTGTGTGAGCATATACATCATGACCAAATTTTTGATGCAATAGGTCTAATGTACAGCTACACCACAGCATACTGTGGCTCAGGAGTCATGCTGTGGTCTGCAGTTTTACTTTTCCTTGACTTCAACTTTCACATTCTCCACACTTAAGACTAATGGAGCTTCTTATTTGATAATTTCTCTTTGTTTCTTCAAGGCCACATCATAATGGAAAATTCAAACTTCATGGAAAATATCCCTGAGGCCTACTAAGTACTTTAAGTTCAAGGATCAAGGACTTAATTCCTTTCTTTGTTGTTTCCTTAGTCTTTGATGCTTTGAATTTAAACTCGAACTGAACAAAATGAGGTTTAGTGGCATCTGCATGAAGCCACACAAACACATTTTTGTAGAAATATTTTGATAAGTTTCCTACATGTTTTTTATATGGTTTGTTTTTCCGGAAAAATGTTGATAAATTGATTGGAAAACTCTCATGCTTCCCAAAGCATGTTCATTGAAATGAAGGTCTATCTGACACAAATATGTACAACAAAAACACATCTGGTTTGGCAAGCACTGTACCTTTGGGGACTAAAGATGCACACACAGTCAATCCCGGAGCTGTCAAAAAATGTGTGTTCAATCTGCAAAGCAGTATGTGTATTCCTTTTCTTTTATTGCATTTCTGTCTTTTTACAGATGAAATTCCACCCTGATTGCAATGTCAGAAAAATCCACAGAGAAACTTATCAGCCAAAAACATAAACAGAGCCCATGAATATATGCATAAATTATCTGCAGATATAGCCTGTGAGAAAACCTTGTGTGTGGACATTGACTTGAGATCAGCAGATCTCTATACCTTGTCTTTACAGTGCTTCTTGTAAGTAATTGAAACGGGTGACATCTGTACTGGCATTCTATGCAGCTTGGCAAGGGTGTTGTTCTGGGTTTTTCTGAGTCAAGGAATATAATGAGTCTTAACACCCTCAAGCAACTGAATATATTCCACCATCCTTCCCACGCAAGCCCTGCTAAAATGGACGGGGCTTTCTGCTATTTCCAACCTCTTCTATGATTGCCTGCTTATTTAGGTCTTAAGTATTTTGCAGGCAGATTTAGTCGGATTATGGACACTTAGAGGATTACTGGCAACTAAGAAAAAAATTATAAAACAAGCAAACTTTCAAACAGTTTCATTTCAGAACAGTGAAAATACATAATTCAATGCATTTTCGGAACTGTGATAGCACCTTTCAACAATACACAATTTCTCCATTTGTAACTGTGTGAAACAGAAGCAACAATTTCAAACTGTGACGTAGCAGTCCCTGATTGGCTGAACCAAAACTGGGTCAGTTAATTAAGTATTCATGAATTAGCAAAGGTTATGGGCCATTTTGTCCTGGTATGACTTGGTATGATGATATTCCACACGTACTTGAATTATTTTCTCAATTTTAATACATGACATCGTGTATATGTAATGAAGCTTTTTGGCTTGTAATAATTCCTCTTTGATTTTTCAAGGCCATGCAACAATGAATCTGTAGATGTCAAAGTGTATGGTTGTGTTGAATACCTCAAGGGCAATACGTCTTCCATAGGTCTTTTGCTTGATCTTTGGTGCGTCACCCAGAGATCTACCCTAGACGAATCTCTCCAGCGTCCCATATTATCATATTATTTTGCAGCAGAGCGTCACAGCCAATCAGCGTGCAGGATTTCTCTCCACTTTGAATGTTTAACGGCGATTTGCGTAAAAACTACTTGGTTCTCAGAGGCGTAATACCTATCATTGTAAAGCTCTTGAAGAGATCTCTCTATTACTGTCAATAGCGTAGCTGTACGAATTACGAAAGTGCTCAAACTGCCAAAATCGGCCTCATTTTGCATAACCTGTGTGAAGGCCTGCTCATTGGCCGTCTCTGGGGGTTTGTCTGATTTATTCACTGAAGGCTCCGCTGAAGTGTGGTACGTTTGACTTTCATCTGACTTAAATCTGAACATTCAGTAAGAGATAGACTTACTGGGATTTGCCAGTGTCATGCTGGGGTGATGGGCCACTTCTCGAAAATCTAAACTTAATAAATATATAGAAACATGTCTCAGAAGTCCTCTTTTGACCTTAACTCAATTTGGCCCAAAATGAGACTTACTAGGTTTTCCCTTTGGACGCTAGTGCTTAAGGATGGCATTCCTTTGGGTTGATAAAATTGTTTGGTGGAATAGTTTGATGGGGTACTAGAAAATTGCTTAATTCTTGAGGCAGTGCTGATGCATACCAAAAGGCTGTATCAATCAGCTAAATTTACACTTTGTTAAATTGTAAAGGGACGATTGCCATTCTTTTAGTTTTATTTTCAGTGTTCACTCATAATGAGAACTGCGACTCAAGCATGAATGATTCTGACCTTGTCCAGGACCAGTTAATCACTAGCAATGCCCAAAATAAAAGATCACTTGATTGCTGTTACTTGACAAGTATTGCCATGTTGTTGTGTCATATATGCAGCATGATTCAATGCAAAGCAGAGAAATTGAATGATATTGAGTTGCTTTGCAAGGGATCTAATATTCTCTATTTGAATTGGACAGGAAGCCTGGGGCAGCAATGGTCAAGTTAGTCAACAAGATTCCGCAAGATACACAATTTGAGATAATTGAGTAAACATGACCCAAATTGGTTTGGAGCTGTGAAACCCCTCTGGCCATCCAGGAGGTCCTCCGAGAGAGGTGTATGTACCAAGAGGCCTATGGGATATTTAAATAAGAATGTGTTTTGTTGATTCAATTATGGAAATGAGCTCCACAAACCGGGATGCCAAATGCAAGGCCACATTCAATGCTGATATCGATAATCACACAAATATCTGCTTGTAACATACTTTGTAGTAAGCATATCAGTCCATATCCCTAAGGTTTTGTTGTTACAGTTGTGCTGTGGTCTTCCAGATATAAATTCAGTTAATGTCAAGAGCCATAAAGTTTTACAAATAGAGAGCACTTTACAGTCCTCATCATATTTACGTGGAATCTCAAGTTCTTTCTATGCTGTTGAAGTGTGATGTCAGAGATGACTCTATTCTCTAGCATTGCAAAATATGTCAAATTCCAGCTCTGACATCCATAAAAGTGAGCACAGTTAGAATTAAAGACTGTTCTAGTAACTTCATCATTACAATTACCTAATGTGGACATAATATTTATAGTTTACTCTCTGAATCAGGTAATGTTCCTTCTTATATATTTCTGTGTTCTCATAATGCAATATTTAATATCTGTTTATCTTTCTCTGTTTCAGGTGAGTAGTTCTGAAGGTCATCGACTAATTCCTGTCCCTTGTGTTGTTGGTAATGTACAATTTTGATTTTTCTTTTGTCTGGGAAATTGTTGTATTACCATTATTCAATTTCATGCAATTTGTTTATTCATCCTTAATTGCTCCAGAAATACAATACTTAAATGAAAATTAAATCAGACAGAGATGTTAATTGAGGCCAATTGTTCGAAGTTAAAAGACTGCTGTAACTTTCGTATAAGTTCTGCAGCCTTTCTTTTAATTGACATGAGGGCTGTTTAGAATCTTGACTAAACATCCTCTTTTCTTCTGAGCATGCCTGACGTTGCCTGGATTGTGGACTTCACCCTGAATTGAGTCACATCACATCCTTGCTCATAATACCTCAATTACCTCATGTACATTATATCATAATACTCCATGTCCAGTCATGCAATTCCAAGAAGTAACTTATTGACAAACTTCTTAGTGCTTACATTATATTCCTTTTGAATAGCAGGTTTCCAACTTCTACAGGGTGTCTACAGAAAAAGAGGACAGTCAACACAATTGGATTTGTTTACGTTTTATTTTATGCAAAGCATCTTTATTTATCAAAACATGATTTGTATATGAATAGTATATTCAGAACAGTCAAATTATCCATTATTCGCACCCCTTGATGTGGTAACTTTCTGCAGATGAGACATAAATGATGCAAAAGCATGTTTGATGCTCTCCACAAACATTTTGCCCCATGCAGACATGGCGGAGGCCTTTAACTTTAATGCGAGGGTTGCGATAACTTGCTGGATTCTGTCTCCCAATTTGCCCATACTGAATAATCCACTGGGTCCAGCTCAGGAGACAAGGGGTTGCACTCTACCTGACTCAGGAGGCTTGTTTTGAGGCACTCCTGAGTCTTCTTCGCAGTATGAACAGGTGTTACACCTTGTAGGAAGATGATTTTGCCAACAAAAGAGTTTCTCGTCTGACGCCATGGCACCCCAAATTATTTCAGAATGTTATTATAAACATTTGCATTGATTCCGGCACTCTGGTAAATGGTTTATTTGAGACATTTTTGTGATTTTCTTGTCATCAGATGACTCCATGTTGAAGACCTAGTGTTAGGTTCTGAATTGAATTATTGGCAGCTGGAGCATCAGCAAATGTCCCACTACTCATGCATGAATCATTCCTACTCTCACAAGCACCATAAACGGTGAAAAATTTCGCATCAAGAATGAGGAAAACAGGACGACCTTTTTCAGCTTAGAGCAATGCAAGCACTTTCGCATATCATGCATGCATTTTTCTTTTAGTAGTGCTCTAATTCACAAATAAACATATTTGCAACAGACCTAATATGGCTGACTATCAAATCCATTCTTATGTTAGACTTATCACCAAATTCTTAACTTATATGAGTGTGAAAAAGAAGAAAAGTGACTGTCCTCTTTTTCTGTAGACACCCTGTACAATGTATTCCAATACCAGCTTGCCACACGAACAACACATCCCACATGAAATAAGAGTGAAGAAATATGTACAATGAAGCTGGAAATGGTATCCTGAGATTCCATACAGTTTCTTTCATGGTGCTCCGCTTGTTGAATGGAAAGGCACAGCTACCTTATTCTGAAATGCATACAATTTATACAAAATACATATCTCTACAGATTATGTTTTTTGTCTTGCACAATGTGCATGTATTCTGTATGTATACTTGCTTTCTTTAAAAAATTCCAATACTGAATCTCTTTTCTTCCACCAAACAATCAACTTTTTTTGGATATTCAGGCTTTTCCATTCAGCTGGACTCTTCGCTCGATAAGGCTACTGCCTGCATCCAAGTCATTCCCAACTTCTTCTGCACACAAATTCACACAAAGAAACATTCAATGGCAGTCAATGCCACAGCTCATTGTACAAAAAGAACACCCTTGTTCCAAGTTTCACACCAAGTTACACATCAAGTTGCACATCAAGTTACACCCCAAGTTCTTCCCTGATGGAGGCTGTGAGGTGGATCAATTGACTGGTGGAGTATGTTGAAGCAAGAGCGAGCAATTAACTGCTGTAACAGATTATGCGCCTTGCTGCTAAAGACCAGGTTTGCGTTGGCCCGAAGGAGTCTGCTTTTGTTACTAAGTCTTGTTCTACATACGTGCTAACTTAGAGTAAATTGTGGATGTTTACAGTTTCAAAATCTATTTCTATTCGGCAACCACCAGTGATATCAATAACTCAGGCATGACTAAGGAGATTAAGCACACAGGACAGCCACTTGCTTACTTCAACACCAAGTTACACGTCAAGTTCTAACCCTACTCCCAGAACTCAAAACATTGCAGAATTATCGAATTGAATAGCCAAACAGAATTTATGAAATACTGCAACAGCAACTTCTACTGCAAAGCACTAAACTCATCATTTATTGATAGCTAAGTTTTCTCGAGTCTCCAACTCTTTCGGACATAATCTTATAACAGCAAACGTTGCGAACTTTTTCAAGTTACCTTTAACAGCTTTGAGTCAGAATGAGTCTGTACAAGCTTTCTTCAGCTGCCGCAATATTGTAACTATGAGACTTAGAAAGGAGTTCTGACAGTTTCACGAAGTACTTACTGCAGATAACATAAATCTTCGCGAAGTACTTACTGCAGATAACATAAATCTTCATCTTCACCTTCTGCTTGCCATTCTGAAATGGCTGTGACTTTTCTGATATTACTTGGAACATATGCTATCACATATTTCAAATATAGACCTATATATATTTTTTTTTCATGATCGCAGTCATTAAATCATTTTCATTACATTTCTGTTTTATGACAAGTACCACACAGGCAGTGTGAGTTTGGAATATATCTAAAAAACATGCTTTTGTCAAAATGCAGCAGGTGTAAATAAATACAAAATGTCCCAGACATGGGATGCCTTACAGCAAGTGATGCAAACAAATGTGTATTTTGTTTATATATTATAACAAATGCCACACAATGGCTTCATGTATCTGCAATTCTCTGAAATTCTTCAAGATTTCTGCCATCAATGTAATATAGAGTGTTCAAAACATAGAAATCCATAGAATGGACATGAGGCTGTATGATGCATCCTCAAGATGAGGTCAACAAATCCGCCATGTTGGAACTGCCCTGAGACATGACCTCACACTAGGCTAATTATGATATGCATCATGCCATTCTTATGAGTGAGATCACTGTTATTGGTGACATCACGGTTACTAAGTGCCAGGATGCAAGGCAGTTCCAAGATGGTGGATTTGGATGCTTCATCTGCCAGAGCCTCATGTCCGTTCTATGTATTTCTATGGTTCAAAAGCAGTCTCGGCAGCCATGATATTTTGTAGGATACTTCACAAACTTTTTTAGGTGATTATGAACTCTCTAATTCTGTTACGTTGCCTTTGAACAATTCTAAAAGGAGGTATGTAATCCTCTTACAGTTTGTTCAGTGTAAAGAGTCAACCTTATTAGTCAGAATAGTGGTAGAAAAAAAGACTGTTAATGACTTCTACAACCTTACACTGTGTCTGAACTGAAGTAAAGACCTTGCAAAATATGTGTGAGGCTTCTTAAATGGCAAAGAAGTGGCAACGGTGTAACATTAGCAGAAAACCAGATTCTAAGTTAATTTTTCATTCTATCCTAAGCCACGAGTCATTAATTACATTTCACAAGCTGCATAGGCTGTTCTATCATAAAGATTGATTATACAATTATATATTATGGGAATAGACTATTTTAGGTAAGGTATATAAGCAAAAAGACTTTCTGAATTTGTGTAGTTGTGGAAATTTTTATCAAATTAAAAAGTGATAACTTTAAAACATGTTGGCAAATCTTATGACATGTTATACACCTGGTTCATTTGGCAGTTGGCATGCTCCAAGGATCTATCAAATTAAATTAAACGTCATAATTGTGACGCTTCCAGAATTGCTCAGACCTTATCGAAATTTATTTGACTCAGGCCTGTTTATTGAAATGTGGTATCTCATGAAAGTACTAGCTGTTTATGTGTATTTTCTTTCCACATATTGATCTAGAAACTGTATGAGCGTACAGTAAGGGGATACACCTTTTCTTTTAAGAGTTGTTCAAAACATACAGAATGCGATATGAGGAATTAATTATTGCGCAACAAAGTGTGTTCAATTACCCCTTGCCTATAAGTTCTGCATATTTTCTTTCTACATATATGCTACCAGCTATTTAGAATCTTAACTAAGGCGACACATAATTGATCTTTAGCTTCTCGTGCCCGCCGACACAACAGACTTGGTGCTGACCAAGAAAAAAAATAACCACTTGCCAATTTATTTATTTGGCCCAGCCGACCTTACCTGATCTGAAGCCAATTCCCGATGGTGTAATGCAAGAGGAACCACACCTAGCTTACCTGAATGGCACTGTAAAAAACAGTGCTCTCACTCAACCATTCTTATGGGCATCCCACATCAGTTATTTCACCCATATTGAGGTCACTTTTGCATCATTATTTCTTCTCTGGTTTTTGCCAAAATTTCATTTTTTATTCATCAATAAGGTATTTCATACTGAATACTGTGTACTCACTCTAATTTTAACATCATATTCCTTTGTAAAATGACTAAAAATCAGGTCAGTTTAACTCTTGGTGGAACCTCAGTAATGAGAGCCAATGAGAGTCATAGTGGCTCCACCTATAATTCTACATATATATCAGAGCAATGGTTGCATTCATGATACCTATTTTCACTGGTTTTACAGTAATTTCTTTGTGAATGACCAACAGTGCACACATTGGACATTTATTATCGTTTTCATAGCTACGTGTTTTTCTGAAAACTTCGTTTTGAAGTTAAACTGTGACATCAGAGGGTATCGGCGAATGTGATTGGTCTAATCTTCAACCTGTGACATATGAGTTTAGAGCTTGACATCACAGTTAATGACAAAGGAATTTAAAACTGTCAAGCTATGTTACTATTTGTGTACAACCACAACAAACAACGCAGAACAAGTGAAACCTACATCATCCTGTGTAACTGCACTTTGTCAGTTTACTGAAATCTGTGCTTGTAATAAACGAAATTATTCAACCAAATCTCTGACATCACAGTTTTGGAATGAAGCAAATTGCAAACTTGAAAAACACGTAGCTATGAAAACGATAATAAGTTCTATCACAGCACTTTCACTGGTTACAGGGAAATAGAGGACTGTTTCACACCATAACATAAGTACCAAGTTGGTTGAATCATGCCAGTACCATACTGCCAGTGATCAGTGCCAGTCAGCCTCCACTGATATTAATATTTAGGCCTATGGGAAACCTGGTTAGCACAGTCAAGGCCTATCAGTACCAGCTTCCTTCATGTACTTCTTTGAAACTTTTAATAGCACAAGGTATTCATGGTATGGGAACTGCAGCCACACGGCAAATCTGGGCCCAAGAAATAAATAAAACAGCAAACAGACAAACATTATTTTATGTCACTGTTTTAGATTATTATTAGGTACCTGCTGTTGATTTTTCTTTGTCATGTACGCTGCATAATGATGATATTATATTTTGTATCATGTTGTCACTTTGAAATTGAAATCAATATATATATATATTCATTATGGGATAAATCTACAATCTATTGCGACAGCCCTATTAAAAATTGCACATAAAACCCTTTTTGTTGGCAACATGCAGAACTTCGCAATTTTTTTTTTTTTTTCGACCGACCGACCCATGAAAATTCTGATTTTTGGCAAAAAAAAAAAAATTGAGATTTCAGTTTTTTTTTTTTCGTCCTACCGACCGACCCAAGAAAAAGAGCCTCGAGAGGATCCGAGAAGCTAAAGATCAATTATGTGTGGCCTAAAGGTCCTTTGTTCTTCTCAGCATGCCTGGCTTGTAGACTCCACCCTGTATTGATTCACATCACAATCTTGCTCATAATAATCCATGTATAATAGGGTGTGTCAATTTTTAATTTTTATGCAAATTCAAAAAGCACTAGTGTCTAAAATATGCCTTTTGATCTGGAGAATCAAAATCTGTTCTCGAAATGGCGATACGACAATTCTTACCTACTTCAATTTTGGTTCAAAGTTTCAATGTATTTTTCGTTTTCAACCATTTTCGCCAATCCGCGGTTCTCTATAACTTTGTCAATATTTGTCATACAGTATTCTAATTGCCATGGTTGGAAAGCTCTCAAAAAGACCTTCATTTTGCATACCAACATCAATGGTCTAGGACGATATCTTGATTCCCATTGGCCCTTCAGCCTGCACTTTTTAGAATGAAAATGATGCAGATTGTCTAATCCTGTTAAAAAATGGCATTGGATTTTTTTTTTCAATGACAGTTGCAGTGATTTACATTCACTAAGTTCAAGAATGACCTAATACAAAAAACTTTTTGATTTTCACCATGGGAGTGCCTGGCTTGTGAGTGATGAAGTTTTAATGTTAACTTTAGTCGAAAACTCGCAAAATGTGAGATGGGGTCTGTTGCATTTCATATCATATCTTTGTCAGAATTTATTGCAGGGCAACATGAGCGGTACCACATGAAACGAAATCCTCTTAGCATTCTCATGGTACCAATGATGTTGTCCTATATTCAATTCTTATGAAGTTAAAATATGAAATATAACAGCCCATCCATGATTTATTCCAATAATTCACACAAAAGTTTGCATTAAAACTTCCAAGCTCATAAAGCAGGAATTTCCATTACCAAAAATTTTAAAAATATTTTATTTGTTTATTCTGGAACTTGGAGAATATAAATCACAGCAATTATCAGCAAAAAAAATTCAAAAGCCCTTTTTTAACAGGATTAGACCGTCAGCAACATTCCATTTCTATGAAGTGCCGGCCGAAGAGTTAATTGGAATCAAGATATCGTCCTAGACCATTGATGTTGGTATTCAAAATGTAGGTCTTTTTGAGTTGAGAGCTTTCCAACCATGGCACTTAGAATGCTGTATGATAAAGACTGACAAAGTTACAGAGAACCGCGGATAGGCGAAAATGATCGAAAAGGAAAAAAACATTGAAACTTTGAACCAAAATTGAAGTAGGTAAGAATTGTCGTATCGCCATTTCGAGAACAGATTTGGATTCCCCAGGTCAAAATGCACCTTTTAGGCACTAGTGCTTTTTGAATTTGCATAAAAATTAAAAATTGACACACCCTAATGTATAATCACTCCAATCATGCAACTCTGAAGAGTAAAAACAACTTCATATAAAATTATTGTGTATATATCCTTTTGAAAAGTTTCCTACTGCTTATTTTCAATGCCATCTTGGCACAATAGCCTCATGCAATAAAAATAAAAGTATTAAAAGAAATCTGTATGCAATGGAGTTGGACATGGTATCCATCCAGTTTCTTTCATGGCAGCTTGTTGAACTAAAGGGAATTATAACTCACTTATTCTGAAATATACTTTCTATATATACAAAACACATATCTACAGTTTTTTCTATTTTCTTTATCTTGCACATGTGCTGTACACACTTCCTTTCTTTAAAAACGATTTTTTCCCATACTGAATCTCTTTTCTTCCACCGAACAACTCGAACATTTTTGGGATATTCATACTTTTCCATTCAACTGGACTCTTTGCCCGATAAAGTGCTCTATACTGCCTGCATCCAAGTCATTGCCAACTTACTGAGCACACAAATTCACACAAAGAAACATTCAATGGCAGTCAACACCACTGCTCATTGTACAAAAAGAACACCCTTGCTCCAAGTTACACACCAAGTTTTACACCAAGTTCTTCCCTGATGGAGGCTGTGAGGTGGATCAATTGACTGGTGGAGTATGTTGAAGCAAGAACGAGCAATTAACTGCTGTAACAGATTACGCCTTGCAGCTAAATGCAAGGTTTTTGTAGCCCAATGGAGCCTGCTTTTGTTACATGTTTGTACTGGTTATCCTTTTTTGCTAAAATGTGAAATAAATATAACATTTTTTGGTCCCACTAAAATGTCCACTCCATTGCCTCCAATTCCGAGCTTACCAGAAATACTTTTTTAAAAAGTTTATGTATATATTGCTGAGGGTGACAGGATTCAATAGAATGCAATCATAAGTTTGCATCTCCCAAAAAGAATGCACTATTAAGAGAAAACTAAACCGTTCCTGTCCACTCTGTTACCCATTCCTGTCCACTCCATTGCCACTAAAAATCAATATTTAATTAAAAAATCGATTGATGAAGTACTTCTGAAAATAAGACTTGCATAATTTTTTTCATTTTTTTTCCTATTTTTAAATTGCTTAAAAAGCAAGTTTTTTGCATCAAAAGTCCACTACGTTACCACATTTTCCAGGGCTTTTTGTCCCGAAATTTGAGAAAGCCCTTATATAATGCTACAAAAGCAACTTCTACCACTAAACAAAGCTCATTATTTAGTGACAGCCAAATGTCCTTGAGTCACCAAATGTTCAGACAAAATCTCATAACAGCCAAATTTGCAAACTATCTGAACTTTGCTTTTACAGCTTTAAGGTGGAATAAGTCAGTACAAGCTTTCTGCAGCTGCCACTATTTTGTAACGTGAGACAAAGAAAGTAGTTCTGACAGTTTCTGGAAGTGCTTATTGCAGATAACATAAATCTTCATCTCCACACCATCTGCTTGCCATTCCGAAATGGCTGTGACTTTCTGGCATTACGAGGAAGGGATGCCATCATCATGATAGTAGTCAGTACATCATTTTCACACCTTTTCAGTGTTATGACAACTACCACACAAGAAGTGTGAATTTAGAATATCTGAACAGTTCAACAAAATTATTAAGTCCCCCTTTACATAAACTTAAATATCTCAAAGATTCCTTCTCAGATTTTTGTGAAAGTTGGCTGAATTACGGTATGTAGAACCTAAATGTTTTTAATTGAAGCTTAGTGGCGCTATTGCTGGCTTAAAGGAGGTGTATAATCGTCTTACAGTTTGTTCAGCGCGAAGAGTCTACCTTATTAGCCAGAATAGTGGTAGAAAAAGACTGTTGATGACTTGTACAACATTCCACTGTGTCTGAACTGAAGTAAAGACCATGTAAAATATGTGTGAGGTTTCCCAAATTGGTGCAATGGTGTGATATTGATAGATACCTGATTCTTTTAATTTTTTATTTTATTTAAAACCATGTATCTTTTAATTAATTATAATTCACAAGCTGCATAGGCTGTTCAGTCATAAAGATTGATTCAACAATTATATATGGGAATAGACTATGTTAGGTAAGCAATGAGAACTTTCTGAATTTATGTAGTTAATTGTGAAACTTTTTATTGAATCAAAAAAAGAGATAACTTTCGAACATGTCGGTTGATCTGATAACTTGTCATAAACCTGGTTCATTGGGCAATTGGCAGGCTCTGGGGATCCATCAAATTAAATTAAACGTCATGATTGCTGCAAGAATTGTTCAGACCTTATCAAATTCCAGATTAAATGTCCATGCAGTAAACTGATTATCTCCAGTTATTAATTAATGGCTGTGGGAAATTGAAAGTTATAAGTTATTTGCCATAGTGCTACGGAGGAGAATTTCAACTGATTGAATTTCATGGCTTGGTAGTTTTCCTAAATGAAAAGTTTGGATAACCAATTAGTGGGTTGGTCAATGACAATTGATGGCACAAGGGGTAAAATTAGCACAATTAGGTTTACAGATTCTGCTCAAACTGGTCCTATGTTAGGCTTGGGAGTCTATATTGAATTCCACAAGTGTTGAATTTAGTGGTTTTGTTTTCTTTTGTTATTGACCATTTTCCGTTTTTCAATTTTTTTCGTTCAAAGATGTTTTAATTATCAAGTAAGGTGGCCCCTTCTGTACAAATGTAGTAGGCTTTCAAGAATGTGTTGTCAAATTTGTCGTTACTTAATACCTATCTTCAAGACCGGAATTTACACTGTTTTGTACTGGAGGCATATTTTGTTATGTGGCAGATCTGTCTTGCACGAACCAGGTGAGAGGTAACAAAACCTGTAAGAAGTGTAATTATTTCTGAAGTGAAGCTGAATAGTCTTTAGATAGTTTTATCCATATGAAAACTGCAATAAATCGATTATATTGGATTTCATACCAGACACAACTCCCTGTGCTTCTCAGTTGTTTGATCTTGGCTAGTTGTTCTCTGCCCCAGGAGTTCTTGCTGTCTCAGAAGGCAATCATTGCGAACCTTTTCCCATCTGTGTTTCTACTGTTGGATAAACAACCTCTTAAGCCAAATGCCTTAGGTTTGAGCTGGTATGGTGTGCAAATTTTTGCTGCATTGAGCAATACTTCTGGTTCTGCAACTACATCTATTGCAAGTCCCTGCAGAATTATGCTGATGCAGAGAATCAGATCTCAAAGATGACGACATTGTGTGTTTTGTCAGTGAAAGTAGTGATGGAGTAAGGGTAAATAGTCGATGTAACAATGCAATGTCAGCAAGCAGCACCTATTTGCGCGCCTTTCATGTTTTCTTCATCTTATTCTTCCTATTCCCCTTCCCCTTCCTCTTCTTCCTTGGAGTTCCTCCTCTTCTTACTTGTCTTCCATATCATCTCTCCTTGAGTCTCTTCTTTTTTCGTTTATATAACTTCTGTGGTTTACTACTTCCATTTGTTCCTACATTAGCTCTTGTTAGAGTTTTGACATCTACCGTCCTTGGCATTGTCTCGGTAAAGTCTTTATTTAGCTCCTCTTTGATAGAAGTGATTTGATGTTTGGTCTCAAGGCAAGGTTCATGGTATATGTATTGTGTTTCTTTTTCTTCGATTTGACTCTGGTCTCAGATGTCCTTAGAAAGATTTACTTCTTTGGGTCAATTGTATGGACGATATACAAGTACTATGGTTTGGTATGAGGGACACAAGCCAGAGGACATGAACTGCTTCAATGCAGGAAATTCATTTACAAGCTCTTTAATAAATTCTATGTAACTCAACATGTTACGCAATGCATGGTAAGCTTTTTCCTCAAAAGTAAAGAAACTTATTTATTGACACTTCTATATTTTATATATAGCATACTTTTGGACTTGACTTTGTTTCGGTGGAAACTAGTTCGAAAATAATAAATTGAACTCAAAGATTTCATTGCAAATAAATGGGCATGCAGTTTCTCAATATAGAGGAAAAATTGATTCCGACGGGGCACAGTTTGTCTGCTGTCGTCTCTAGTTGATCCTCAGATACCACAATTTTTATCACTGACATAATAAAAAATTGAGATTAGAGCTTTTTTTATCGTGCTCACCGACCCCAAAAGTGCCTTGAAAAGATCTGAGAAGCCAAAAGATCAAATATGTGTGGCCTTATGTGACAGTATATCTCTCATGTCAAAAAGATGAAATCATGCAATTTCAATTGAGAAAAGATCTAAGACAGAATATATGTACCTTTTTGTTATAGCTCAATAATGCTGCAAGGTTTTCTGCTCTCTTCAAGACACCTCAGGAGAAAATCTTTAGAAATTTCTTCAAAAGCAAAAAAAGAAAAGGCAAGGATAAAAGATCACAAGTTGCATGGAAAGTGCATGGACATGGTTAAATTTGCTGATGGATACATGTACAAGTAGATATAGGTGGATGGCACAGATAGAAAGAGAAATAGATAGACAACGATAGTGAGAAATAGATAGATATCAATGTATTTCCATACATACAGCAATGTGGATAGACCAGCAAATATGTAAATCTGTTTTCCTGAAGGAAATTTTTGCATGACATTGTATGAGAATTGAGAAATTTCCATGGGGTGCATAATGTGGCTGAAAGGCACCCCAAGTTGATGGTGTCACATGAAAAGTTATAAAAAACATTACACTGAAATTGTGAGTGGTATCTTCGCAGTTGAGATCATCCAGCTTAAAGATGTTTTAAAATGTTATCTGGTTTTTTGGATGGTTTGACTTATAGTGTGACTTATAGGCATTTTTGACTTCAAACCACAGTGCTTTGTAGCTGTAAATTCTTTCTTTTTGCTTGAGTTGTAAAAAATATGTGTTGTGTAAATACATTCTCATCAAGAAGTTTGCACTGCTCGATGCCTGTCTGTCTTGCTAAGCCCAGTCAGAATGTAGGCCTTAATAAATGACATCTACAAAGCCCTATCACCAGATTCACCACATGTGTGCATTCGTTGCCCTTTGATTAAGGGTCTTGCAATTTTCCCATCAGTGGTTAGAATTCCCTCTTCACAAAGTTAACACTGTACATGCTTGTATAATTGCTGGATATGTGGTTTAAAAAACCGGAATGTGAGTAAAGAAGCAAAGTTGTTTGAACAGTAAGCTGTTGATGTTGCTGCTGGATATTAGATACACTGCATAACATATGTGATGAAAATGAACTTACGCAACTAGAACTTGTAAAATTGCCTCTTTTTAACGGAAAATTTTTAACTTACAAAATATGTACGTAAATCCGATGACTTTCCGTAAACCTATTCCATTCAGCATTTCAGCTGTCCTTGGGGAGCTATTAAATTAAATTGAGCATCATGATTGCTGCCAGAATTGTTCAGACCTTAGCCAATTCCATATTAAATGTCCCTGCAGTAAACTGATTATCTCTGGGTAATGAATGTGGCAAATTGAAAAGTTATCACCAATCTTCCAGGAAACAACAATGAAGAATTTCAACACATTAAATGTCATGGTTTAATAGTCTTCCCATGTTGAAAAGTTTGACTAAGCAACCAGAGGCCAATTAGCTCCTCACACTCGGCCAGATTATGGTCTGATGTTGATTCATTGTTGAGCTTGGGAATGTAACAGGCCATATTGAATTCCACATGTGTTGAATTATTTTTTAACTGAGCTTTTTGTGTGACACAAAAAGGCTCTTTGAGAAATTATCCTTGTGTGTTAATGTGTTATAACAGTCTTCCATTTCATTTAGTGGTTCCTGGGTAAAATTCCTGCTCGGGTCTATTTTGGTCATTGTTGTGTATTCCTGGTCTCGACTATAGAACCCCTGGATTAGAAATAGGCAATACAATATTCACACTCTTAACGTAAAATGTCCTTGATGGTCTATATAAAGAGCCCACAGCTGAAAAAGGTTCTAAATTTGTTAAGGGTTCAATTGAATTGAAAAAGTTCAATACTGGGAAGGCCCTATGTTAGGGCCCTATGCTCCCAACTTCAGAGAAAGGAGTTCCATTGTAGGAGTTCAGTGCAGCTGGATTGACTAAATGTTCTTTTTTTTGCTGTTGGAACCTTTTTAAAAGTTGAATAAGAACCTTTTAGGGTTCCTTATCTATAGCAGCTTATAGAACCCTTAAAGGTTCCATATAAAACCTTTTTGTTAAGAGTGCAGGGAGTTTAAAACTTGACTGACACTCTTCCATTTATACATGCAATACGTTTCACTTTGTAGTACACATTGTCAAAGATGTACTGTCTGAACATGAAATAGCTTTCAACATTTTCATGTTGTATGGTCACTTATCACAGTTAATTGGGTCATATTTTGTGTCAGAGAAAGGTTTCCTTACATTATATGATACTATTATAATTGTACATTGCTGTATAAGCAAGGACAATAGCATAATGTGCAATTATTTCTGAAGCCACAGAAGAGCTGAATAATCATTGCTTAATTCTGTCTGACATACATTATTGAATGTGGGATTAATTATATTGGATTTGCACAGCATGACTCTGTACTTCTTGGTTGTTCGGTCTTGGCTGTTCTCTGCCCCAGGAGTTCCTGCAGTCTCAGAAGGCAATCATTGCCAACCTTTTCCCATCTGTGTTTCCATTGTTGGATAAACAACCTCTTTAGTCAAATACCTCAGGGTTAGGCTGCTGTTGTTTGCTACAGTGAGTAGTACTTCTTCACTTGCAAGCTGCAGCTTAGGCTGGACATATTTGATTTTAGTTACTTCAATCAAACGCCCAGATTTTCTGCAAAAGGAAAAAAATTGGCATGCACGCAATTTCTATTTAATATTTAATAAACATAATAAAAAGATTACAGCTTAATTTTGTCCAACTGACTGACCCCTGAAAAAGTACCTTGACACGATCTAAGAAGCTAAAGATCAATTATGTCTGGCCTTATCCAGGCTTACGTGTACTAGTACTTCCATCATCATGAAATACATGTACAAACTAAATACTAAATTCAGATTATGAAAATGGTGACATCTAGACCTGTGCACTTCCATGCTTCATGTCAGAAACAGAATCATGCAATTTAAACAGATGAGAAAGAAGTATGTTCATCTTTTGAAAGCTGAAAATGGCTGCAAGGTTTCCTGCTCTGTTCATGACACCTCAGGAGAAGATCTTTTGAAAAGTTCTTCAAAGGCAAAAGAAGAGAAAAAAGGAAAGGAAAAAGGATGAAGAATATTGAATCATGAGATGAATGTAGCTGATATGCTCATATGTGAGCACGCATTCTTATATAAGGACCAGTTTTACCCAAATAGCCATCAGAAAACAGCATGTGTCTATCACTGGTGATATGCTATGAGACCTCATTAAAGTTTCAGCTGCCACCTTCATAAGTGTGGTCGTTAAAAAAACTTTTGAAAAGGGATCATAATGTGAAACACTGACGCTGGAATTGGAACACCGTAACCCAACAAGCTACGGAGTCTAACGTGCTTCAATGATAACGTGGAGATGCTTGTCTGTGCTATTCACGGTTCAGAGCAAACAATTTTGACTCATTTTGACATCAGGGTGGTATCACAGACATCATCCTGCTGTCAGTCTGACGTCAGTCTGATGTCAAATGCCATCACATGCCCACCTGGAATATAAAATTTGACAGATATAGACCTTTTAAACGGAACAAATCAGAAAATGTTTATAAAGTATGAAGATCTGTTTTGGAAAGCCACTTGTTCATCAATAATTATATTAGCATGAACAGAAAAATTGTGACAAGTCTTTGTAGCCTTTCTTTTGACAGGCTACCTTGTAATGTGCCTTTCAGATCTCCCTATTATCTGGTTAGCATCACAGAACAAAAAGTCAATGTCATGTGATGTGGTTTTGAGATCTGTCAGCCTTTCAATTTCTACAAAACATCCAAACAGAGTTACTGCCAAACATGTAGTTAAAGGATTTGCAGCTAGTTCTGAAACATGCAAGTTGCGAAGGATGAATCATGTCACCAGCTCTACAGGCATGGAGCATATTTTTCAGACTTAATAAATGACTCATGAAATGAAGCAAACTATTCAAACTTTTATGTTTTTCTATTGCAAAATCTTTTTATCTCAAAATCTGGATCTTGGTTTACCACATTTTCTTTGTATTCATTTGAAAGACCGAGGTTCAAAGCCCTTACAATCATGACAAAAAGGAAGATTCAAAGTTATGTTCTGAAGCACAAATCACAAATCTATGATCAGTCAAGGATATTACCATCTGATCAAGACAAGCAATGTCAAGTCTTCAGCCACACATGACACTCACCCTAGCACGGTCATCACCCTCCCATAACCCTGTCAAAGAGTCATGGCACAGCCATGACGTTGGCAGTGCTCAAAAGCTATTTTAAAATAACTGCTGCTACTATCATCCAAACTTGGCATTGGGTTGTATCACAGCATCAACTAACTCTACAAATTTTGGCAGGCCTATCCATTACATAATGATGAAAAGAACCCTAAGGTTCCACAGAAATTAGGGAAATGTCGCCAGCTGCTGATGCCTTTGCAATATTTCGCGAAATTGGATGGAATGAGTACTGCTACTGTCATGCTTCTGTGTGATGAGAATGGCTGCACAGATATCAGACTTTCTTCTGTTACCAAAATGATCAACCTCACACACTCAGTCACCTGTCAGGGCCAGGACTGGAATTGCAATTATCCTCACATGATAGTAATTTCCCAGACTGATGATAGATACAAGTCTAGGCCAAACATTCATCATGGCCCTGCAACTCCCAAACTACCTTAAGTGCTGTTAACTATTTGTAACTACTGCTTGAATTACGAATGCCGTAATTCAAGCTCTGGCATTATTTGGAGAGCAGCACTTTTAAGACGCTCATGACTCACAAGGGCACCCTTTGCTCACTCAGAAGAATGCAGACCGAATGTCTGACTCATGTCATGACAGATCACCACTTATTTCCCTTGGTTTCTTTGCAAGCACCAAGTAAATTTAGCAACAGAGCAAATTATCATTAGTTCAGAGTTGTGAATCAGTAATGAAAGAATAAAAGACAAGTCAAAATCGCCTTTTAGGACTAGGTCGACATGTAACTATTGACCAAGAAATTCAAAACCGTAAGCAAAACTGAAATGAAATAATTTTCTAGTTCTGCTTCAATTAAGGTTGGCAGGATTTTGTTTAAAAAACTTACTACCAAGCATCACTTAGCATCAGTGTAAAGTACATTAACTCACCGCCCATTTCAAGAGCTTTTACCTCATGGCAAACACTGCTTAAATGTTTTCTATCGCATAATTAAACCATTTCCATGTGTTTACTATGCAGGAACTAATAATGTTGCCTTACTGTTTTGCAGCGATGAACCAATACGGTTTTGTTAAACCTTATTCTGAAAACATAGAATATTGATGGATTGATGGGACAACTGTGTCCTCACTTTCATGCTTACAAAGGCTCAAACAAGACTTCACTGAAGGACTATCTGATAGAATGACTGCTTAGATAAACATCATTTTTATGCTATAGACACTACAGAGTGTAGGGATGCTCAAGCAATCAGTCCCAGAGCTGACAAAAATGTGTTTTACAGCACAAAGCAGATTGCGTATTGCTTTTCTTTCATTGCCCTGTTGTTTTTTGACAGATGAATTCCGATTCTGATTGCAATGTCAAAACAATCCTTAGTGAAACTTCTCAGCCAAAAAATGACCGGAGGACTATGAATATATGCATAAATTCATGGGCCGATAGAGCCTCTGGGAAGACCTTATGTTCGGGCACTGACTTTCGAGATTTGATGCAACACTACACATACGTATGGAAATGATAGAAAATCTCAACTTTGAAATTCATGGTAATGCGTGATGTTTTCTCTTTGCCGTTCAATGTTGATCAGATGATTTGAGTGCTTAGTGTCTCGTTTAAATGAATGCAGTCACAGGGAATGGGAAAATCCCTCACAACCAATTGACCCTAGATTACCAAAGACCAAGTAGAAGTGAGCAAAAGAATCACATCCTGTGTCATTACAGGGATAGATCATTGTGGTGCATTCGGCTATTGCTTTAGGTGCTCATCTGAAACTGAGACGTCAAAGGTTTGAGTCTTGGCATGGCATGCTTCACTCCTCGCAGATGTAAATGGGTACTTGCCGCTATATGTGTGATGGCGATTGTAGAATGACTTAGCATTATGGCACTGAATACAGCTACCTGCATGGCTGCATACTTTCTGAGCAGTTGAAAAGGCTCATACTTGAACAGGCCTGAGGGCGGAATTTTATAGCCTGTTGAGATGGACTTGGCTATATTTTGATGGAAACTAAAAACATTGACATCTACATTTACACTGTGTGAGCATATTCAACTTTCACATTCTCCACTAATGGAGCTTCTTATTTGATAATTTCTCTTTGTTTCATCAAGGCCACATCATAATGGAAAATTCCAACTTCATGGAAAATGTCCCCGAGGCCTACTTAGTATTTTAGCTGGATACTTTAAGTTCAAGGATCAAGGACTTAATTCCTTTCTTTGTCTTTTCCTTAGTCTTTGATGCTTTGCCTTTCAACTCTCGAACTGAACAAAAGGAGGTTGTGTGGCATCTGCATGAAGCCACACAGACACATTTTGGTAAGGCCTCTGTTTTTTATATGGTTTTTTTTCCGATAAAATGATGATAAATTGATTGCAAAACTGTCATGCTTCCTCAAGCAATGTTCATTGAAATGAAGGTCTATTTGACACAAACATGCACAACAAAAAATGCCTGGTTTTGTAAATACTGTACCCTTGGGGACTAGAGATGCACACACAATCAATCCCGGAGCTGTCAAAAAATGTGTGTTCAATCTGCAAAGCAAAATGTGTATTCCTTTTCTTTTATTATATTTTTGTCTTTTTACAGATGAAATTCCACCCTGATTGCAATGTCAGGACAATCCACAGAGAAACTTATCAGCCAAAAATACGAAGTCAATGAATATTTGCATAAATTCATTTGCAGATAGAGCCTGTGAGAAAACCTTGTGTGTGGGCATTGACTTGAGATCAGCAGATCTCTATACCTTGCCTTTACAGTGCTTCTTGTAAGTAAGGGAAACGGGTGATATCTGTACTGGCATTCTATACCGCTTGGTAAGGGTGTTGTTCTGGGTTTTTCTGAGTCAAGGAATATAATGAGTCTCAACATCCTCAAGCACTTTAGTATCTTCTGCATGTAATTAAATTATTTTCTCAATTTTAATACACGACATTGTGTATATAATAAAGCTGTCCGGCTTTTAATAATTCTTCTTAGATTTTTCAAGGCCATTCAACAATGTGTCTATGTCAAAGTGTATGATTTTTCTTTGTAAGAAATGGTGGTAAAGCTTTAGCTATTCTTCTTTGTGCTGCACCGCGGTGTGCAATCTTAATATGACAGGTAAAATAATTTTCCTATTCTCATAAGTTAAATCAAACTGATCCCTCATCACTCATCAGGCAATCTGTTTTTCTGAGAGGCTCTTGAAAAAAGCCGAAGGACAAGTAAAACATGTGCCTTGCACCATGAATAGAATTCCCTCCTGAATGGCGAGTGAGGCACTAAGGGCGCATGACAGGGAATGATCCCTCAGAGGACGTTTCATCCCAAAGAGGACAACTGATGCAGAGAATAACAGAGGACAGCTTAAGGATGGCATTCCTTTGGGTTGACAAAATTGTTTGGTTGAATGGTTTGAAGGGGTACTAGAAAATTGCTTAACTCTTGAGGCAGTGCTATATAAATGCATACCAAAAGGTTGTATCATTCTGCTAAATTTCCAGTTTGTTAAATTGTAAAGGGACAATTGCCATCCTTTTAATGTCTTTTCAGTATTCACTCATAATGAGAACTGCGGCTCAGGCATAAATGATTTCTGACCTTGTCCAGGACCAGTTAATCACTAGTAATGCCCCCAAAAAATTTTCACTTGATTGCTGTTACTTGACAAAGTGTTTCCAAGTTAGTGTGTCATATATGCAGCATCATTCAATGCAAAGCAGGGAAATTGAATGATATTGAGTTGCTTTGCAAGGGATCAAATATTTTCTATTTGTATTGGACAGGAAGCCTGGGGCAGCAATGGTCAAGTTAGTCAACAAGATTCCGCAAGATACACAATTTGAGATAATTGAGCAAACATGACCCAAATTGTTTTAGAGCTGTGAAACCCCTCTGGCCATCCTGGAAGTCCACCAAGAGAGGTGTATGGACCAAGAGGCCTATTGGATATTTAAATAAAAATGTGTTTTCTTGATTCAATTACGGAAATGAGCACCACAAACTGGGATGCCAAATGCAAGGCCACATTCAATGCTGATATCGATAATCCCACAAAGGTCAGCTTGTAACATACTTTGTAGTAAGCATATCAGCCCGTAACTCTAAGGATTTGTTGTTAAAGTTTTGCCACAGTCTTCCAGATGGAAATTCAGTTAATGTCAAGAGCAATAAAGTTTTGCAGATAGAGAGCACTTTTAACAGTCCTCGTCATATTTGCATGGAATCTCAGGTTCTTTCTATGCTGTTGAAGTGTGATGTCAGAGATTATTCTCTAGCATTGCAATATATGTCAAACTCCGGCTCTGACATCAATAAAAGTGGGCACATTTAGAATTAAAGACAGTTCTGGTAACTTCATAATTACAATTACCTAATGTGGACATAATATAGTTTACTCTCTGAATCAGGTCATGTTTCTTCTTATATATTTCTGTGTTCTCAGAATGCAATATTTGATATCTGTTTATCTTTTTCTGTTTCAGGTGAGTAGTTCTGAAAGTCATCGACAAATTCCTGTCCCTTGTGTTGTTGGTAATGTACAATTTTGATTTTTCTTTTATCTGGGTAATTGTTGTATTACCATTATTCAATTTCACGCAATTTGTTTATTGGTCCTTAATTGCTCCAGAAATACAATACTTAAATGAAAATTAAATCAGACAGAGATGTTAATTGGGGCCAATTGTTCAAAGTTAAAAGACTGCTGTGACTTTGTATAAGTTCTGCAGACTTTCTTTCTATTGATAGGGCTGTTTAGAATCTTGACTAAACGTTCTCTTTTCTTCTGAGCACGCCTGCCATTGCCAGGATTGTGGACTCTACCCTGAATGGAGTCACATCACATCCTTGCTCATAATACCTCATGTATCATAATCTTCTATGTCCATTCATGCAATTCCAAGAAGTAACTTATTGACAAGCTTCTTAGTACTTACAGTGTAATGATATTCCTTTTGAATAGCAGTTTCCAACTTCTAAAAGTATTCCAATACCAGTCTGCCACACATACAACTCATCCCACACAAATTGAGAGTGAAGAAATAAGTACAATGAGGCTGGAAATGGCTGTAACAGTTTACGTGCTGCTAAAGACCAGGCTTGTGTTAGCCCGAGGGAGTCTGCTTTTGTTACTAAGTCTTGTTCTACATACGTGCTAACTTAGAGTAAATTGTGGATGTTTAGTGTTTAAAAATCTATTTCTATTCGGCAACTGCCAGTGATATCAATAACTCAGGCATGACTAAGGAGATTAAGCACACAGGACAGTCACTTGCTTACTGCAACACCAAGTTACACGTCAAGTTCTAACCCTACTCCCAGAACTCAAACATTGCAGAATTATCGAATTGAATAGCCAAACAGAATTTATATAATGCTGCAACAGCAACTTCTACTACTAAGTAAAAGCTCATCATTTATTGACAGCCAAGTGTTCTTGAGTCTCCAACTCTTGCGGACAAAATCTTATAACAGCAAACCTTGCGAACTGTCTCAAGTTACCTTTAACAGCTTTGAGGCAGAATGAGTTTGTACAAGCTTTCTGCAGCTGCTGCTATATTGTAACTATGAGTCTTAGAAATGAGTTCTGACAGTTTCACGAAGTACTTCCTGCAGATAACATAAATCTTCATCTTCACCTTCTGCTTGCCATTCCGAAATTGCTGTGACTTTTCTGACATTACTTGGAAGGGATGCCACCACATATTTGACATATGGGCTTATATATATGTTGTTTTTTTTTCATGATTGCTGTCATTAAATCATTTTCATTACATTTCTGTTTTATGACAAGTACCACACAGGCAGTGTGAGTTAAGAATATCTGAAATCATGCCAAAATGCTGCAGGTGTAAAATAAATACAGATTGTCCCAAACATGGAATACCTTAATGCAAGTCATGCAAACATTATTAATATGTATTTTGTTAATATATTACAACAAATAACACACAGTGGCACCGTGCATCTGCAATTCTCTGAAATTCTTCAAGATTTCTGCCATCAATGTAATATAGGGTGTTCAAAATACAGTCTCAGCAGCTATGATATTTCGTAGGATACTTCACAAACTTTAAAATGTGATTTTGAACTCTCTAATTCTGTTACGTTGCCTTTGAACAATTCTAAAAGGAGGTACATAATTCTCTTGCAGTTTGTTCAGTGTAAAGAGGCAACCTTTTTAGTCAGAATTGTGGTAGAAAAGAAGACTGTTAATGACTTCTACAACCTTACACTGTGTCTGAACTGAAGTAAAGACCATGCGAAATATGTGTGAGGCTTCAAAAATGGCAAAGGAGTGGCAATGGTGTAACGTTAACAGAAACCAGATTCAAAATTATTTTTTCATTCTATCCTTTAGAAGCCATGTGTCTTTAATTACATTTCACAGGCTGCATCTATGGGCTGTTCAATCATAAAGATTTATTCTATAATTATATATGGGAATAGACTCTAGTGGTATAGAATCTATAAACAATGAGAACTTTCTGAATTTGTGAAGTTGTGAAACTTTTTATCGAATTAAAAAAGTGATAGCTTTGATAACTTTCGAACATGTCAGTAAATCTGATAACTTGTCATAAATCTGGTTCATTGGGCAATTGGCAGGCTCCAGGGATCCATCAAATTAAATTAAACGTCATGATTGCTTCCGGAATTGTTCAGACCTTATCAAATTCCAGATTAAATGTCCATGCAGTAAACTGATTATCTCCAGTTATTAATTAATGGCTGTGGCAAATTGAAAGTTATCAGTTATTTGCCAGAGTGCTACAGAGGAGAATTTCAACTGATTAAATTTCATGGCTTGGTAGTTTTCCTAAATGAAAAGTTTGGATAACAAATTAGTAGGTTGGTCAATGATAATTGATGGCACAAGGGGTAAAATTAGCTCAATTAGTTTTACAGATTCTGTTCAAACTGGTCCCACATTAGGCTTGGGAGTCCAACAGGCCATATTGCATTCAATAAGTGTTGAATTTGGTGGCTTTGTTTTCTTTTGTTATTGTCCCATTTCCGTTGATCAAAATTTTGGATTTTGAAACTGGCTCCAGTAGAAATTTTAGCCCACAGCCTCGATTTAGTAATACTTTAACTCCTTGGTTCTGTTGTACAAATTTCTTCTCCATATATGTGGAAATCCTTGATGCAAAACCGTACTTTTTCGTTCATAGATGTTTTAAATATGAAGTAAGGTGGTCCCTTCTGTACAAATCTAGTAGGCTTTTAAGAATGTGTTGTCATTACTTGAGACCAATCTTCAAGACCGAAATTTATACTTTTTTGTGCTGAAGGAATATTTTGTTATGTGGCAGATCTAACTATCTTACATGAGCCAGGTTAGAGGCCACAAGACCTGTAAGAAGTGTAATTATTTCTGAAGTCAAGCTGAATAGTCTCTGGACAAATATGCCCATTATGAAAACTGGGACAAAATCAATTATATTGTATTTCATACCAGACACAAGTCTCAGTACTTCTCAGTTGTTTGATCTTGGCAGGTTGTTCTCTGCCCCAGGAGTTCCTGCATGCAGTCTCATTGCCAGCCTTTTCCCATCTGTGTTTCTATTGTTGGAAAAACAACCTCTTAAGCCAAATGCCTCCGGTCTGAGCTGTTACGGTGTGCCAAGTTTTGCTGCGTTAGGCAATACTTCTGGTTCTGCAAGTACTGCATATCCCTGCTGAATTATGCGGAGTCTCTTCTTTTTTCGTTTATATAACTTCTGTAGTTTACAGCTTCCATTTGTTCCTACATTAGCTCTTGTTAGAGTTTTGACATCTACCGTCCTTGGCATTGTCTCGCTAGTGTCTTTGTTTAGCTCCTCTTTGATAGAAGTGATTTGATGTTTGGTCTTAAGGCAAGGTTCATCGTAGATGTATTGTGTTTCTTTTTGTTTTATTTGCCTCTGGTCTCAGTTGTCCTCAGAATTCCTGATTTACTTCTTTGGGTTAATTGTGTGGACAATATACAAGTACTATAGTTTGGTATAAGAGACACAAGCCAAAGGACATGAACTGTTTCAATGCTGGAAATTCATTTACAACCTCTTATAATGAAGATGATCCTCAACATGTTACACAATGTCTGGTATGCTTTTTCTTAAAAAGTACAAGAAACCTATTTAGGTAGGCCCTATTGACTTTCTAAATTGTATATATCGCATACTTTTGGACTTGATTTTGTTTCCGCTGCAACTGATTCGCAAATAAATTGAACTCAAAGATTTTATTGCAAATAAATGGGCAGTTTCTGAATAAGGAGGATATTCCAATTCTGACAGGGCACGGTTTATCTGCTGTCATCTAAAGTTGAATGAACTCTTGAAATACAGCTGTTTTTGGGAGCCGGCTCATCTAGTGGTAATCTACTTGCCTCTGATGAGTTTCTGACTGATGTCCTTCAAGGTTGTCACCGAGAATCAAACCCATTGCCCCAATTTGAAGTCACTGCAGCTTCGCTTTAGGCAAAGGTTTTGAAGTTTCTTCTTGTGTGGTTCTAAGTATATATATACACTGAACAAAAAAAGAAACGTCCCCCTTCCTTTTTTGCTTATAATTTTGTAAGAAAATTTTTTTTGGCAGACACTAGTTAAACAGTACTGATCCTATTATAAACAAGTATCAATGTGCCAAAAATTATTCAAGTGCGTCCATCCTGTTCACTTTTGACCTTGTTTATCACATTTGGGGATGTTTTTAAAATGGCCCCATACCCACAATGTATCGCATCTCACCAAAAAGATTGGGGTGTCGTTTACGAAGAGTGTGACATAGAGCCCTAGAAAAACGAAAAAAATTGGCACTTCTGCTTTATTTTTGACAGCTACAGATCACCTCTCAGATGTGCGACATTGTGTGTTTCATACAGCGACGGAAATGACTCATGTTATTCAGCTTTGAATTGAGATATTTTAATGAAAATTTTACATGACATGACCAGAGGCATCTCGGAAATGCCAATGCTTTTTACAAATCAAAATATCAAAAGAACACCCTTTTTAGAATTTTTTATGCAAAAATTAAAAAATTAAAATTGAGATTCATTAGCACACCCTTCAGAAGCAAATTAAACATTTATTGATAGTGTGAAATATTCCTAATTGCCATACATCAGCATTGATTTGCAGCATATTTATGTGAAATGGTTCAAGTGCATATGAGGTCTTTGATGACAGAAAAAATAAAGTCATTCCAGATATTTTTTACAGCAGATGGCAGTTTAGTCTATCAGAGGTCCTGATGCTAATGGTTGAACATGGGATCAACATTAATTCAACTCCAAGACTTTACTGCCGCCTACTGGAATAACAGTTTGAGTGATTTTAATTGTTGTCATCAAAAATCTTATGATTTTCGCGGCCTGGATCATGGTAGTCAAACATCTTATCTCTTAATGCTGAAGTATGGAAATTCTAAATATTTAACCCTATCAATAAATGTTTAATTTGCTTCTGAAGGATGTGTTTAAGAATCTCAATTTAAATTTTGGAATTTTTGCATAAAAAAATACAAAAAAGGGTGTTATTTTTGATATTTTGATTTGAAAAAGCATAGGCATTTCCGAGATGCCTCTGGTCATGTCATGTAAGATTTTCATTAAAATATCTCAATTCAAAGCTGAATAACATGAGTCATTTCCGTCGCTGTATGAAACACACAATGTCGCACATCTGGAAGGTGATCTGTAGCTATCAAAAATAAAGCAGAAGTGCCAATTTTTTTCGTTTTTCTAGGGCTCTATGTCACACTCTTCGAAACGACACCCCAATCTTTTTGGTGAGATGCGATTCATTGTGGATATGGGCTATTTTAAAAACATCCTCAAATGTGATAAACAAGGTCAAAAGTGAACAGGAAATGATCGCACTTGAATAATTTTTGGCACATTGATACTTGTTTATAATAGGATCAGTGCCGTTTAACTAGTTTTGACCAAAAAAAATTATCTTACAAATTATAAGCAAAAAAGGAAGGGGGCAATTCTTTTTTTGTTCAGTGTATATGCCCTCAGAACACACATTTTTGAGTTTTAGCTTCTTGGATAGACTGACCCAACTGATTTTCTGCCTGCAGAAAAAAATGAGCTTACCCACAATTTTTATCACTGACATAATAAAAAATTGAGATTAGAGCTTTTTTTATCCTGCTCACCGTCACCAAAAAGTATGAGAAGCTAAAGATTAAATATGTCTGGCCTTTTGTTACAGTATATCTATCATGTCAAAAAGATGAAATCAGGCAATTTCAAATGAAAAAAGATCTATGACAGAATACATGTACCTTTTTGTTATAGCCAAATAATGGCTGCAAGGTTTTCTGCTCTCTTCAAGACACCTAAGGAGAAAATCTTTGGAAATTTCTTCAAAAGCGACAAAACAAATTCCAAAAGGCAAAGATAAAAGATTACAAGTTGCATGGAAAGTGTGCAACTGCGCATGGTTTAATTTGCTGATGGATACATGTAGATATAGGTGGATAGTGACAAAGATAGAAAGGTGAAATAAAGAGGATGGAGAGAAATAGATGTATCCAGACTATTTCCATATATATACGTGTACACCAATGTGGTCAGAACAGCAAATATAATCCTGTTTTCCTGAATTGCATCTTCGTATGACATTGCAAGTGCATGGAATAATTTGGCTGAAAGGCATCTCAAGTTGATGGTGCGGCATGAAAAGATATAAAAGGCATTATGCTTAAATTGTTAGTGGTATCTTCACAGTTGAGATCATCCAGCTTAAAGATGTTTTAAAATGTTATCAGTTTGTTTGGATGGTTTGACTTGTAGTATGACTTATAGGCATTTTTGACTTCAAACCACAGTGGTTTGTGTAGCAGTAAATTCTTTCTTTTTGCTATAGTTGTAAAAAATAAGTGTTGTGTCAATTTATAAATACATTCTCACCAAGAAGTGTGCACAACTTGATCCCTGTCTGCTTGCTAAGCCCATTTAGAATATAGGCCTTAATAAATGACATCTGCAAAGCCCTATCACCAGATTCACCATATGTATGCTTCTTGCAATTTTCCCATCAGTAGCTAGAATTATCTAGCTCTTCACAAAGTCAACACTGTACATGCATGTATTATTGCTGGATTTGTAGTTTTAAAATTCGGAATGTGAGTAAAGAAGCTCATTTGGTGGAACATTAAGCTCTTGGTGTTGCTGTCGGATATATTAGATACACTGCATACATATGTGATGAAAATGAACTGACGAAACTTGTAAAATTGCCTTTTTTTATTGGAAAATTTTAACTTGAAAAGTATGTAGGTAAATCAGATACCTTGCTGTAAACCTATTCCATTCAGCATTTCAGCTGTCCTTAGGGAGCTATTAAATTAAATTGAGCATCATGATTGCTACCAGAATTGTTCTGACTTTATCAAATTTCATATTAAATGTCCCTGCAGTAAACTGATTATCTCTGGGTAATGAATGTGGCAAATTGAAAGTTATCTCCAATCTTCCAGGAAACAACAGTGAAGAATTTCAACATATTAAATGTCATTGTTTAATAGTTTTCCCATGTTGAAAAGTTTGACTAGCGAATTATTGGACACAATCAACACCATTTAAGCAACCAGAGCCCAATTAGCTCCACACACTCTGCCAGATTCTGGTCTGATGTTGATTCATTGTTGAGCTTGGGAATGTAACAGGCCATATTGAATTCCACAAGTGTTGAAGTTTTTTTAATATAGCTTTTGTGTGACACAAGAAGAAAAAAAAGGCTCTTTGAGAAATTATCCTTGTGTGTTAATGTGTTATAACAGTCTTCCATTTCATTTAGTGGTTCCTGGGTAAAATTCCTGCTCGGGTCTATTTTGGTCATTGTTGTGTATTTCTGGTCTCGACTATAGAACCCCTGGATTAGAAATAGGCCTACAATATTCACACTTTTAACACAAAATGTTCTTGATGGTCTTTATAAATAGTCCACAGCTGAAAAAAGGTTCTAAATTTGTTAAGGGTTCAATTGAATTGAAAAGGTTCAATACTGGGAAGGCCCTATGTTAGGGCCCTATGCTCCCAACTTCAGAGAAAGGAGTTCCATTGTAGGAGTTCAGTGCAGCTGGATTGACTAAATGTTCTTTTTGTTTGCTGTTGGAACCTTTTTAAAAGTTGAATAAGAACCTTTTAGGGTTCCTTATCTATACCAGCTTATAGAACCCTTAAAGGTTCCATATAAAACCTTTTTGTTAAGAGTGCAGGGAGTTTAAAACTTGACTGACACTCTTCCATTTATACATGCAATACGTTTAATTTTGTAGTGCACATTTTCAAAGAGGACTCTTGATGTATTGTCTAAACATGAAATAGCTTTCAACAGTTTCATGTTGTATGGTCACTTATCACAATTAATTTGAATCATATTTGTGTCTCAGGAAGGTTTCCTTACATCATATGATAGTGTTATAATTGTGCATTGCTCCATAAGCAAGGACAATAGCATAAAGTGAAATTATTTCTGAAGCCACAGAAGAGCTGAATAATCGTTGCTTAATTCTGTCTGACATACATTATTGGATGTATGGATCAATTATATTGGATTTGCACAGCATGACTCTGTACTTCTCGGCTGTTCGGTCTTCGTTGTTCTCTGCCCTAGGAGTTCCTGCAGTCTCAGAAGGCAATCATTGCCAACCTTTTCCCATCTGTGTTTCTATTGTTGGATAAACAACCTCTTAAGCCAAATGCCTCAGGGTTAGGCTGGTATTGTTTGCCGTTGTTTGTTACATTGAGCGATACTTCAGTTGCAAGCTGTTATCTAGGTCAAACATATTTGATTTTTAGCTCCTTCAATCGGCCGACTCAATACATTTTCTGCCTACGGAAAAAAATTGGCTTGCCCGCAATTGCTATTTAATAAAAATCCGAAGATTACGCTTTTTTTTGTCCAACCAACCGACCCCAGATAAAGTGCCTCACGATGATCTGAGAAGCTAAAGATCAATTGTGTCGGGCCTTTTCCAGGTTTACATGTATTACTTCCAGTACAATGAAATGTTTGGATGCATAGAACCAGATTATAAATTTAGATTATGCAAATTATGAAATTTGACCTGTGCACTTCCATGCTTCATGTCAGAAACAGAATCATGCAATTTAAACAGATAAGAAAGAAGTATGTTCATCTTTTGAAAGCTGAAAATGGCTGCAAGGTTTCCTGCTCGGTTCATGACACCTCAGGAGAAGATCTTTTGAAAAGTTCTTCAAAGGCAAAAAAAAAAGAGAAAAAAGGAAATGTAAAAGGATGAAGAATATTGAATCATGAGATGAATGTAGCTGATGAATAGACAGATGGGCCGATGGAAACAAAAATAGATAGACACGCATACAAGTATAAGGTTGCAGATAAATGGAATGAAATGAAAAGAACGCTAACTTTTACATGTAAACTATTAAATGAAAGACATGAAAAGTAAAGATTTCAACTTTTTTAGTAATTCATGTGTGCGATATGGGTAAAACTGGTCCTTGGGAATGTGGTGTGGGCACGCATTCCAAAGGGCCAGTTTTACCCAAATAGCCATCAGAAAACTGAATGTGTCTATCACTGGTGATATGCTATGGGATCTCATTAAAATTTCAGCTGCCACTTTTAAAAGTGTCGTCGTTACAAAGCTTTTGAAAAGAGATTATAAATATAGAGATGCTTGTCTGTGCTAAACAGTTTCACCTCAGAATTTTTGGTCCACTGGATGTCTTCCTAGTGCTAGGAATACATGTACAGAAATAGTGTCCTTTGCATTTTCAAAGTAATCTTTGGTATTCATCTATTATGATTCACAGATGATGCTAACAATACTATGGCTGTTTGCAAACTTGACTCACAAATCTTATCTGAGTGACATGTGCCGGGGATGTTAATCTACATTTGTGAAGGTATCTTTATGGTTCAAAGCAAAGAATTTTGAATAATTTTTATTTACATCAGGATGACATCACAGTCACCATCCTGATGTCAATTTGATATCAAATGCTATCAGATGCCCACTTCACGAGAAAGCTAAAATTCCACAGATATAGAACTTTTGAGAAACTGAACAATTCAGTGAATGTTTTAAAATGTCTGAGATTCTGTTTTGGAAAGCCACTTGTTCATCAATTACACCAGCATGAACAGAAAAATTGTGACAAGCCTTTGTAGCCTTTCTTTTGACAGGCAAACTTGTGATGTGCCATTCTGATCTCTCTCTTATCTGGTTAGCATCACAGAACAAAAAGTCAATGTCATGTGATGTGGTTTTGAGATCTGTCAGCCTTTCAATTTCCACAAAACATCCAAACAGAGTTACTGCCAAACATGTAGTTACAGGATTTGCAGCTAGTTCTGAAACATGCAAGTTGGAAAGGATGAATCATGTCACCAGCTCTACTGGCATAGAACATGTTTCTGGCATGCGGAATGACTCATGAAAGGAAGCAAACTATTCTAAGTGTAGTTCTTTTATGTTTTTGTATTGCAAAATCTGTATCCTGATTGTCTGCATTTTCTTCCCAATTTAAGGAACTGACTTTGAAAGCCTTGCGGTTATAACAAAAAGACAGATTCACAAGTTTATTTGGAAGCAGAATCGCAGATGATAGATGTAAGTCTGGACCAAGCACTTATTATTGCCTTGATGACTGCAAAACTGCTTTTCTGTGGTCAAATTGGTAACTACTGCTGAGTGCTGAAATTAAGGCTACAGCATTTTCCATAAGTTGTACATTTTAGACATCTCTGACTCTCAAGGGCATCATTTGCTCACCGAAAATGCAGACTGAAGTCTGACTGGATTCATGACGGATGACCACTAATTTCCCTTGTCTATTCAAAAGCAGGAGAATTATTAGTAATGAAAGACATGTAATCTTGAACCGTGTAAAAAGACATGCTCAGGAAAAAATCAATCAATCACGTTTCAGGGCAAAGTTAAGACATCAAACTGACCAAGAAATTTCAAACAGCAAGCAAAACTGAAATGAAATGTTTTTCTACTTTAATTCTTTAAATGGCTTGAATTTTTTTCTTGCAACCTGTCAAGACGAAATTTATTTGTGCCTTCCAGTCTCAGCTAAATTGGAAAGAATAGTGACTGGACTGTCCCTAAAACTTGACTACCAAGCGTCAGTATTAACTGTGAAGTCCATTAACTCACTGCCCATATCAAAAGCCGTTACCTCATGGCAAACACTGCTTAACTGTCTTCTATCGTGTAGTTAAACCATTTCCATGTTTTTGCTGGGACTAATTACTCAAAAGAAACTTGGGCCCATTTGTAGATGCATTCTACTTTAGATTTGTTTGTATGTCCAGGCAATCAATTTCTGATTGTTATGTTCTCAAGTATGTTGCCTTGTTTTGCTGCAATGGACCAGTCCAGTTTTGCTAAACCTCTGTCTCTGTTCGGGACTGTCAAGTGGCAGCAGAATGCTGACAGTCCCTGGAAAATCAATTGGGTCAACATTAATTTGATCTGTTTTGGACAGATCACCAGATGAGGGCGAACAACAGCTGTCCATATTACTACGCAAAACTACTTTCACAAAGCATGGTTGTTGGCAAATATCCAGTCCACTGCTTTCAATGAAAATGTTTGGAAATCATCAGACAAAAAGAAAGTTTTGAAACTTAAGCATACACTTTGCCTGTGAAAGGGATGATTTTACTCATCAGAAGTTTGATGGTATTCAATCTACTTATGCCGTTTAGTGCATGTTAAATTGTGGTCAGAAAAGGGTCCAAAAAGAATGCATTCTCACTTATTCACTTGTCCATACAAAGCCAATGTTTTTGTTTTGTGATATCAAAAATGCTCAATTTTATTTATTCTGTTACTTTAAGGAGATTTATGAACTAGGACAACAATATAATTCACCATTTCATAAAAGCTGTGTTACACTCAGCAAAATGTCTTGTCCATGCCACAAGTGGCCCCCTCTATACTGGCAATATGTGAGCTACAATACATCCTCCACGATAAAAAATAGTTCCAATTTATTTTGGTATTTACAAGCTGTCTGCTTAAAATTGAAGCCAACAAAAGTCAGATTAGACACTTACAGAGTTTTTGGAAATACATTAGACCATCACTAAATAATGGAACTGTCCTGGTTTCTTTCACACTGTCCCGGTTTCTTCCAGAGGTCGAAATTCTCTTGACCGCTCACAGGAGCTCGCGAATTTTGCACCCTAGGTGGCAGCAAATAGCGGTCAACTTGTAGACAGGCTAAACCTTATTCTGAAAACAGATAAAATATTGATGGATTGATCAGAAAACTGTTTATCTTCCTCACTTTCATGCTTACAAAGGCTCAAACATGACTTCACTGAACGACTATGTGATAGAATGACAACTGCTTAGATAAACATCATTTTTATGCTATAGAGACTACATAATGTAGGGATGCACAAGCAATCAATCCCAGAGCTGACAAAAATGTGTTTTATAGCACGAAGCAGATTGGGTATTGCTTTTCTTTCATTGCCCTGTTGTTTTTTGACAGATGAATTCTGATTGCAATGTCAAAACAATCCTCAGTGAAACTTCTCAGCCAAAAAAATGACCCGAGGACTATGAATATATGCATAAATTCATGGGCCGATAGAGCCTCTGGGAAGACCTTATGTTTGGGCACCGACTTTCGAGATTTGATGCAACACTACACATGTGTATGGAAACGATAGAAAATCTCAACTTTGAAATTCATGGTAATGCGTACTGTTTTCTCTTTGCCTATCAATGTTGATCAGATCATTTCAGTGCTTAGTGTCTTGTTTAAATGAATGCAGTCTCAGGGAATGGGCGAAATCCCAGTGACTGAATTATTGATCTTTGCCTCACAACCAACTGACTCTAGATTCACCAAAGGCCGGGTAGAAGTGAGCAAACAAATCACTTCCTGTGCCATTGCAGGGATAGATCATTGCGGTGGCTTGGTCTAGTTGTTTATGTGCTCATCTGAAACTGAGATGTCACAGGTTCGAGTCTTGGTCATGGCTTTGAGAGACTGAGCAAATCCTCCATAATACTTTGCTTCACTCCACCCAGGTGTAAATGGGTACTAGTCGCTGTATGTTGATGGCGATTGTAGAATGACTTAGCATTGTGGTGCTGAATACAGCTGCCTTGGCTGGCCACTGTATATACTTCCTGGAGAGTTAAAAAGGCTCATACTAGAACAGGCCTGCTGAGGGTGTAATTGCATAGTCTGTTGAGATGGACTTGGCTTTGTAATGGACTGAAAAAATATACATTTACATTTTACACTGTGTGCCCATGTTCATCATGACAAAGTTTTAATGCAATTATATGTATTTAAAGCGACGCTGCAGCACACCAAGGCTCAGGAGTCATGCTGCAGTCTTTTCAAAGTTTTACTTTCACATTCTCCACACTTTAGACTAATGGAGCTTCTTATTTGATAATTTCTCTTTGTTTCTTCAAGGCCACATCATAATGGAAAATTCCAACTTCATGGAAAATGTCCTCGAGGCCTACTAAGTATTTTAGTGAGATACTTTAAGTTCAAGGATCAAGGACTTAATTCCTTTCTTTGTGGTTTCCTTAGTCTTTGATGCTTTGCCTTTCAACTCTCGAACTGAACAAAAGGAGGTTGTGTGGCATCTACATGAAGCCACACAGACACATTTTGGTTAAAATATTTTGATAAGGCCCCTGTTTTTTTATATGGTTTGTTTTTCCGATAAAATGTTGATAAATTGATTGCAAAACTGTCATGCTTCCTAAAGCAATGTTCATTAAAATGAAGGTCTATCTGACACAAATATGCACTGAACCCTTGGGGCTAGAGATGCACACACAATCAATCCCAGAGCTGTCAAAAAATGTGTGTTCAATCTGCAAAGCAGAATGTCTATTCCTTTTCTTTTATTACATTTTTGTCTTTTTACAGATGAAATATCACCCTGATTGCAATGTTAGGACAATCCACAGAGAAACTTATCAGCCAAAAATACGAAGTCCATGAATATATGCATAAATTCATCTGCAGATAGAGCCTGTGAGAAAACCTTGTGTGTGGGCATTGACTTGAGATCAGCAGATCTCTATACCTTGTCTTTACAGTGCTTCTTGTAAGTAAGGGAAACAGGTGATATCTGTACTGGCATTCTATACCGCTTGGTAAAGGTGTTGTTCTGGGTTTTTCTGAGTCACGGAATATAATGATTCTCAACATCGTCAAGCACTTTAGTATCTTCTGCATGTAATTAAATTAATTTTCTTAATTTTAGTACACGACATTGTGTATATAATAAAGCTGTCCGGCTTTTAATAATTCTTCTTAGATTTTTCAAGGCCATTCAACAATGTGTCTATGTCAAAGTGTATGATTTTTCTTTGTAAGAAATGGTGGTAAAGCATTAGCTATTCTTCTTTGTGCTATAATTTTCCTATTCTCATAAGTTAAATCAAACTGATCCCTCATCACTCATCAGGCAATCTGTTTTTCTGAGAGGCTCTTGAAAAAAGCCGAAGGACAAGTAAAACATGTGCCTTGCACCATGAATAGAATTCCCTCCTGAATGGCGAGTGAGGCACTAAGGGCACATGACTAGGGAATGATCCCTCAGAGGACGTTTCATCCCAAAGAGGACAACTGATGCAGAGAATAACAGAGGACAGCTTAAGGATGGCATTCCTTTGGGTTAAAAAAATTGTTTAGTTGAGTGGTTTGAAGGGGTACTAGAAAATTGCTTAACTCTTGAGGAAGTGCTTATATAAATGCATACAAAAGGCTGTATCAGTCTGCTAAAACCACTTTGTTGAATTGTAAAGGGACAATTGCCATCCTTTTAATGTGTTTTCAGTATTCACTCATAATGAGAACTGCGGCTCAGGCATAAATGATTTCTGACCTTGTCCAGGACCAGTTAATCACTAGTAATGCCCCCCCCCCAAAAACGATCACTTGATTGCTGTTACTTGACAAGTATTGCCAAGTTAGTGTGTCATATTATATGCAGCATCATTCAGTGCAAAGCAGGGAATTGAATTATATTGAGTTGCTTTGCAAGTGATCACGTATTTTCTATTTGTATTGGACAGGCAGCCTGGGGCAGCAATGGTCAAGTTAGTCAACAATATTCCGCAAGATACACAATTTGAGATAATTGAGCAAACATGACCCAAATTGGTTTAGAGCTGTGAAACCCCTCTGGCCTTCTAGAAGGTCTACCAAGAGAGGTGTGCGGACCTAGAGGCCATGGGATATTTATAAGAATATGTTTTGTTGATTCAATTATGGAAATGAGCACCACAAACTGGAATGCCAAATGCAGGGCCACATTCAATGCTGATATCCATTATCCCTCGGAGATCAGCTTGTAACATACTTTGTATTACAGATGATTTCATATTTGTAGACATAAATCAAATAACAAAAAAATTTTGATCTGACATCAGAAAATCCTGCCAGGTGATTGGCCAAGGTGGACATAGCGTGTCATTTTTTTCAGTTTCCTTCAAGCAAGTGATGTTGGCTGGAAGAATAATGTCATAATTTCAACCAATAAACTGCTGAAAAGGCCAACTTGGTATTGTGGCAGTTGTTCACACATGTCAAACTGCAATCCTCATTAACTGTTGTATTTCACAGTCCTGTGTCACTGTTGATTGCTTCAGTTGATATTAAATCAGTCTCTGGCCGAATCTGAATGGCTTCAAATCTCTGAAAGCTAAATTATCATACCTTGACCAAAAGCATTGTATGTGATAAAAGTAATGGACTATTCAGAATTAAATTTTTACGAGTAGGTCGAGGGGGGGTGGTTTTCTATAGTTTTACTTAAGTGGGAACCACCTTTTGCACATGCTTCTTATGACTTGGGGTAATGGGAATATTTCCCAACAGGGTACCAATTTTTCCCAACTGTTTCAAGGGGGGTACTTATTTTTCACAACATGCTTAATTGTCGAATTAAAATTTTAACAAAAGAAAATTGTGGTACTATTAATATTTGTGAAACCAAAGAGGGGTATCACTTTTCACAGAAAGTTCCATCAAAACACCCCAACCCCCCCCCAGTCATAAATTCTGAATTATCCCTTAGAATAGGGGGGATGATCCAGTGATGGTACCAACATTCATTAGAAAATCATAATAGGGATCAAACCAGGGTCCCAGTAATTTGTAGCTCATTGTCATGTTGTCTGGGCAGAGCCCTGATCTTAGAAAATGCTACATGCATGTTTGTTTGTTTTCTGTAAAAAATAATCATAGTATTAAACTTTGAGAATGTGTGTACTAAAATGTGTGAAACACTAACAGAAACTCTCACTTGAAACAGCTAGAGTCAGTTCCATTGAGCAGATCAATGGATTAGAATGCCATGGTCACCCATGTAAAACGCTATGTCACTTTTCAGGAGAGAGTGGTGTCATACCTTCTCTAACCAATGAAAATTGCAGGAAAAATGATGTATTTTCTTCCACAAATGTCTACAAATATGAAATCATCTGTAAGCATATCAGTCCGTAACTCTGAGGTTTTGTTGTTACAGTTGTGCCGCAGTCTTCCAGATGGAAATTCAGTTAATGTCAAGAGCCATAAAGTTTTACAAATAGAGAGCACTTTACAGTCCTCGTCATATTTACGTGGAATATCAAGTTCTTTCTATGCTGTTGAAGTGTGATGTCAGAGATGACTCTATTCTCTAACATTGCAATATATGTCAAATTCGAGCTCTGACTTCCATAAAAGTGAGAACATTTAGAATTAAAGACTGTTCTAATAATTCATTATTACAATTACCTAATGTGGACATATAGTTTACTCTCTGAATCAGGTCATGTTTCTTCTTATATATTTCTGTGTTCTCAGAATGCAATATTTGATATCTGTTTATCTTTTTCTGTTTCAGGTGAGTAGTTCTGAAAGTCATCGACAAATTCCTCCCTTGTATTGTTGGTAATGTACAATTTTGTTTTTTTTTGCAATTTGTTTATACGTCCTTAATGCCTCCAGAAATACAATATTTTTAAAAATAAAAATTAAATCAGACAGAGATGTTAATTTAGGCCAAAAAAGAAAATGTGCAGGCCTCTCAAAGGTGCCATCAGGTATGTTGATGAGCACTGCAAATTTCAGCAGTTCAGTTTGGATGCGTTGTCTTCAGCACCTCAGGGTCATTTAAGTAAATTGTACTATTCTGATGATGCTCTGTAGTCTTTATTTTGGGGCCAAGGAACTGGTGATTAATTTTCCCCTGTAATTGGATTTTTCTGTTAATTCTCAACATGTCAGTTACTGAAGCTTCTTCACTTGAAGCTTCCTTTTGGTTTTCAAGACTACACTTTATTGGATCACTCCCGAAGTCTGTGTGTTGAATACCTCAAGGATAGAGCTACAATGTTTCCTTATAATGAAGGTGTCTCCCTTGATCTTTGACATACAGGCAACCTAATACTTCATTCTGCCTAGCCTATACAAACTATTTGAAGTATTTAAATCATCCCATTTTATGCTCAACGCAGTACTGCAGCCAAAAAAACCAAAAAACAGGCCTCCATCATCAGAAATATATTTTAAAATTTTGTGTCTGTGTTGTTTAGCCATGATGCCATTTTTGAGATTTTTTTACTAAAAGTATATTTTATTTCTTGGTTCCATCTAACTGTAATAGTTATGACCAAGGCAGAGGATACAGTCAGATAAAAAATCATGTCACGATAGAATGAGAATAGAAGATGAATAGAAGGGAAAACTGCTATGCTTCAAGCTTTGCTGTTTCATTTTGGTTGGTATCAGTGAAGTAACAGTGCCAACAGCTGTAACAGCCTATTGCTTGTGCCCTAGGTGCTGCCTAACAGGTCGAGTTCATGTCAGGGCCATTTATACACAAGGCAGATACACGGAGGTAATCCACACACCATCCAACTTCCATTAGCAGAGTTCTGGGTGAGCTGCTCTGTTAGCAATCTCTGGATAGAGTAGGTCGGGGCATGCGGCCCCCCTTAACTTCGAGGTGCGATTTGACCTACTTTTTATGGGCGATTATTTGAATGCTTATGCTGTCAGGAAGGGATCACTTGACTCTACTTATTACTAGTGAAACAAATGTCTACCAATTTTAATAAAGGAGTTACAGCCATTTTTGTAAAAAAATTAAAATTGCCTTCTTACCCCACCCATCGGACAAGAAGCCCCCATATTATAATCCTATGGCAATTTTTTTGCCAGTGCATTCAGCCTAAAAGTTATTTCTTAGGGTTCTTCTATCCTTTTTAAGGCATTCTATTCACTTTTTCTGAATTTCAGAATTTTTCTGTTCATACTTTTATTTTTTAATATTTTTTGCCCTGTTTCAATTTGGGCCAAATTTTTTTTCTATTTTAATTAGCTATTCTATCAAGTTTTAAGGTAAAGTACACATTAATAATGGTTACTGAAGCAGCTTCGACCCCCCAGTGAAGGGGGCTTCATGCCCTATATCATGTTGGGCCTCTCGTCCCAAACCCACATATTTTAATTTGACCTCTATATTTTGATCTAAAATGCAAAAAACATGATCCAAATCATATCGATGTGACAGTCATAAAGTGAAGCAAAGCAGATATCTATTATACTTTAAAAAAGTTTCCAAAGTTATTTCTGACAACCCCTTTCAAAGAATTAGTCAAAGTTACAAAAACCATGCACATTTTTTTATTTCTTTAATTTCTACTATGGTTTGGTGCTGTTTGCCCTGAAAATTTGTGACTTCACCTAAAACGCCTCTAGCTTCAATCCTATCAATAGATAAACGCATCAAAAATTTAAGTTTGAATATAAGCCTGGGGGCCTCTCACCTAACCCGGGCTTCTTGCCCCGACCTACTCTATTATGTTGCTGACTTGGAGGACAGTTGTTTGCCTTCCAATACTCTTGCCCGCAGAATTGTTGCGATGAAATAGCAAACTGTACAGTGTACAGGCCGTAATCCAGGCAGTGATGCGGCATGCGAATATTCAATAAATTCATTATTTAATTTTAAGAAATAAAAAGTGTGGATATACTGTATGTCCTGCATACCACTTTATATCGGTCTCTTTTGTAAAGGTGCCTAACCTAGAAGTAATTAATGATTCTACTCGGTCATGGCACTCCCCATGAATAGAAAATTCTTACTGTTGCCAAATATACTCAAATTCCTCAGAAGCAACATTCCATCCAATTGGTGAAATAAATAAGGTAGAATGTCTCCTTCAGGATGTACAATTATGTGTGAAGTGATGTAATCTTGGGAAAGTTCTCCTCATATTTCATACATCAAACGAATGTAGTTGCTGATGGGTCACTTTAGTCAAGGCAGCCGGCCAACCACAACAAATGCGTGGACGGTTAACTTTGTCTGAAGATTTTTTCCATCCTGCTGACATGTGATCAATAAGCCATTCTTGACATGTAACTAAGTGGTTCAGTGATGCTTTGTCCAATGTTATTGACGAAAATTAGTGCTATATGTTCAATTTCAAGGCCCATGGGATATTTATAAGAATGTGTTATGCTGATTCAATTATTATATGGAAATGAGCACCACAAACTGGAATGCCAAATACAAGGTCATATTCAAAGCTGGTAACATACATTGTAGTCAGAGTATCAGTCCGGAACTCCAAGGTTTTGTTGTTACACTTCTGCCAGGGTTTTTTCAGTCAGCTATTCTGTGAATGTCAAGTGCAATTTAGTTGCACTAACAGAGAGAACTTTAACAAGAGCACTTGATGAAATATTCATAGGGGAAAAGTACATAGTCGTAATGTCAAAGAGTAGATTCTACTTAATGCACTGTACCAGGAAGGGCCAAATTAGTACAAAAAGTTAAACTCCTGCCAAGATATAAAGTCTGGTGAATTTAAAGTACTAAGCACTGATATGTCAGTTTGACCTTGCCAAAATCAGTGCAGGCAGTCATATATGTACATGTAGGAATTGATCTGAGGCCACCGTATAACAAAAAATATACTGATCATTGGGTACAACAAAGAGAGTGACAGGTATGTCTGTAGAATAATCTACACCTTCTGCCAGTGCTGGATTTTGTCTTTGTGGTTTGTATTGGTTTTGCTGACGTATAAAGTTTTGCTGAAGACAGGACACTTAAGCTGAGTATAGCTACCAAGTAAGAGGTCACAAGAGCAGGATGCAAGTCACAAGAAAATTGATGGAGAGCAGAGGTGATTTCACCACCAGAAAGTCCCTTCTTCCATACAAATAACCTTGAGCATTGAAATTTGGATTACTGTACATGTACAAAGCACTGATATGTCAGTAAGTCCTGGCTGAAATCATATAATGCAGGCAGCAGGCTTATGTAAAGGAATTGAGTTGAAGCCACCATATAACGAAAAAATTACTGATTGATGATTACAGCACCGAGAGCAACATATTTGTCAAAAGATAAATCTGCACCTTCGGCGAATGCTGAAGTTTCTCTCTTTGTATTGGTTTTGCAAGATTGTAAAGTGTGCTGACAGGACACTTTAGCAAAAGCCTAGCTACTAAGTGTGGGGTCACAAGAGCAGGATGCAAGTCACAAGAAAATTGATGGAGAGCAGAGGTGATTTCACCACCAGAAAGTCCCTTCTTCCATACAAATAACCTTGAGTTGCTAAGACCTCGCTCATAAATGTGGCTGATCACGCTCTCAAGTGCCAGCCAAAAGGAAGAACCGGTCTCTTCAAGTTGCCTAACTCAAAAATGATTCTTTCCACACAACACCTTTTGTCCCCTCTCAAGCAACCCTCATTGCTCCAGCCAACAGCATTTGACAGGATTTAGTCTCTGCTCATTTAAATAGATTTGCACTTTATATCCAGCAGCTTGGAGATAACATAATTTGTGATTCGTCTAGTTTGGATATAAAATATGAAGTTGATGTAGATGAATAGTGCACCAGAATATTAAGAGGTTAAATGTATTCATGGGCTTATACCAACTTCCAAAACCAGTCGGTTATAAATTGTCTATTTAAATTTATTTCTTCGGCGTCATATAAATTCTTCATCTCATACTGACATTACAGTCAAGCATTTATATACCTGTGTAATGAAAAATTGAAAATTCATACATTGTATGTGTAACTGATCAAAAGCAATTGTGATAATATTTGTGTCAATTTTCTCTCTCTTTGTTCATCTGGTAAAATGTTGAAAAATTGATAGCAAAATTGTTGTGCTTGCAAAAGCAACATTAGTGAAGGTCTATCTGGCACAAATATGTGTAAGATAAACATGTGCCTTGGTAAATACTGTACCCTTTGGGACTAAAGATGAACACACAATCAATCCCAGAGCTGGCAAAAATGTGTGTTTTATCTGCAAAGCAGAATGCAGAATGCATATTCTTTTTCTTTTATTGCATTTCTGTCTTTTTACAGATGAAATTCCACCCTGATTGCAATGTCAGAACAATCCACATAGAAAGTTATCAGCCAAAAACATAAACACAGTTCATGAATATATGCATAAATCCATCTGCGGATAGAGTCCACCTTGTCTTTACAGTGCTTCTTATAAAAAAGTGAAATGAGTGATGTCTGTACTGGCATTCTATACAGCCCAACAAGGGTGTTGTACTGGGTTTTTCTGAGTCTGGGAATTAGTCTCAGTGTGCTCAAGATGTTTAATATCTTCTCCCTTATATAACTTACAAAATGTTTACACCTGTGCAGTGAATGCAGTTTCTTGGCTTTTAATGATTCTTATTTGATTTTTAAAGGCCACGCAACAATGTATCTATAGGTCAAAGTCTATATGTTGAATACTTTAAGGGCAGTACTTATTTCCATAGGGCAATTGATGATCTTTGATACTTCTGACTTTCATCTTCCGTGAATCTGAACAAACCACAAAAACTTTGACACCCCCACAGTGAACTCAGGTCATGTTGAAATGAGTCTTGTATTTATGAAAATGTTAAATTGAGAGGGGAAATTAACCAGGGCCAATTTTTATTGTTCACTTCTTTTGTAAGAAATGGTGGTAAAGCTTTCTGCTTTTCTTGTTTGTGCTGCACCAAAATATGCCATCTCAATACAGGTAGGTAAAATAATTTTCCAATTGTCTCACGTTAAATTCAGGCTGATCCCTCATCACTCATCAGGCAGATCAGGCATTCTGCACCATTTCTATTACCTCATGTTTTTCTGGGAGGCACTTGAAAAAAAGCCAATGAACAAGTAAAACATGTGTCATTGCACCCTGTGTAGAATTCCCCCTTGAATGGCGAGTGAGGGTGCATGAAAGGGAACTAATCCCTCAGAGGAAGTTTCATCCCAAAGAGGACAACTGATGCAGAGAATAACAAAGGGGAGATTAAGGCTTGTATTCCTTTGGGTTGACAAAATTGTTTGGTTGAGTGGTTTCAGTGGTACTAGTTCATTTAACTCTTGAAGCAGTGTTGATGCATACCAACAGGGTATATCATTCAGCTAAATTTACACATTATATTTAGTTGAATTGAAAAGGTGACAACAGCTATCTTTTCAATGTTTAGTCACTCATTATGAAAAAAATCTCAGTCAAAAACTTCCTGACAAAATTCGAAAAATACTGATATTTCAAAAACGGTTGCCTCTTCTGTTATGAATTTTGTCTTATGTCCAATGAGAGAAGGATAATATCAAATGGTGCCAAGCAAGTTGAAGCAACAATCTTTGCTCAACATCATTATCACAGTCTGTAGAAGGTTCATGGCTGGGATATTGTCCAGCTGAAGGACCCATTAAGATACAATCGCTGATTTCGGCTACATTTGGAATTTATCTGAACACAAAGAAAGTTACAATACAAGGCTGCATATATTTCCCTTGAAATGTCCGCAAACGATCAGTATGTACATGTAATGATAGAATATTTGCCATGCCATCTTTAAAGTACACCAAAAAAACAGGCTTCCGTCATTAAAAATCTATTTTATTTCTTGTGTCCACCTAACTGTAACAGTTATGACCAAGGTAGAGTTGGGAATATTTACACCCACTTGGGAGAGGTGCAGAGGTGATCTAGTATAAAGGATACAGTCCAGGATATTAGATCAGAATTCATGTCACGATAGAATGTGATTAGAATGTGATCAGAAGTGCATAGTGCTACAACGTGGCAGCACTGTACATGTTGTACAGGACTTCCTGTTTGATCAAAACATTTGCTTGGAGAAAGCACATGTTTCAGAAAAAGTCAATTCATATAAAATCAAATTGCTGTCAGTTGTAGAAAACACTTAGAACTGGTGTATTTAGTCACTGTGGAAAACACCTATGCAAAGTGTAACTTTGAAACATCTTTGATATTTGATTAACAGCCTTCAAAGTTTCCATGTGAGTTAGCAAAAAATTCTGTGTTGACTTGGCCACAGGAGAATTTATATCTTACCTTTTCCATGAATCTATATCCTACAATTTGTCCTGTTAGCAATTCCAAATATAGATATTCCATGCAATATAAAAATAGTCCATGAACAATTCCATGTTGATAAATGGATGAACAAATGCTCAAATCAGAACTTCTTTGGCAAGAAATTCTCTGGCTCTGCGAGCCTCTTATACATTTTCTTATGCTCTGACAATGTTTAAAGGGGCCCTGTTACAAAATAGCAAGCTGGATTATCTTGTTTAGCATTTTGTTTGTCATTGACTGTTTGTTGTAATCAACTGTTTCGAACCTCAGTTCAGTGGAGTGCAACAATGTTTCAATATGTGTGGTTGTGGGACCATGTAGAAGTTGAATAGAAGGGACAACTGCTATGCTTCGAACTTTGCTTTGCTGTAGAATGAGGCAGTACCAAAGCTCCCAACAACACATTAGGATTTCAAGGTGTCCTTATTAGTTGACACACTACTATTAACAAAGGTCAGTGTCTGTGAAGTACCAGTGCCTGCAGCTGTAATAACAGCCTAATGTTTCGCCGGAGGTGTAGTTTAGCAGGTCCGAGTTCATGTCAGGGCCATTTATACACAAGGCAGATACACGGAGGTAATCCACACACCATCCAACTTCCATTAGCAGAGTTCTGGCTGAGCGGCTCTGTCAGCCATCGCTGGGTGTTATGCAGCTGACTCAGAGGACAGATGTTTGCATCCAAATGCTCTCTTGCCCGATTTGTTGGCAGATAAAGTAGCAATGTGCAATATGTCTTTCTCCATTCAAAGTTCCAAACTCTTGTGCAGGTTGGGCAGTTTACAAGTAATAGTTTTGTGGAATCTCCTCAGCTGGCATTTTAACCTTGATATTGTTGGAATTGCTCTCATTGTAATTACCTTGTTTGTTATTGACAGCTTTCTGTTTTACTCACTATTAATGTTATTTTCTGATTAATGACCAACAGAGCCTTACAAACATCTGAGTTGGAAAGATTTCAATATTGCACAGCTCAATGTCCGACAATGACTGTCTGCAGACACATATTTAAACTAGCTTCCTAAGGAGAACCGTCCATGTGGTTGGTATCAGTTAAGTAACAGTGCCAACAGCTGTAACAGCCTATTACTTGTTACCAAAGTGCTGCCTAACAGGTCGAGTTCATGTCAGGGCCATTTATACACAAGGCAGATACACGGAGGTAATCCACACACCATCCAACTTCCATTAGCAGAGTTCTGGGTGAGCTGCTCTGTTAGCAATCTCTGGATAGAGTAGGTCGGGGCATGCGGCCCACCTTAACTTCGAGGTGCGATTTGACCTACTTTTTATGGGCGATTATTTGAATGCTTATGCTGTCAGGAAGGGATCACTTGACTCTACTAATTACTAGTGAAACAAATGTCTACCAATTTTAATAAAGGAGTTACAGCCATTTTTGTAAAAAAATTAAAATTGCCTTCTTACCCCACCCATCGGACAAGAAGCCCCCATATTATAATCCTATGGCAATTTTTTTTGCGAGTGCATTCAGCCTAAAAGTTATTTCTTAGGGTTCTTCTATCCTTTTTAAGGCATTCTATTCACTTTTTCTGAATTTCAGAATTTTTCTGTTCATACTTTTATTTTTTAATATATTTTGCCCTGTTTCAATTTCGGGCCCAATTTTTTTTCTATTTTAATTAGCTATTCTATCAAGTTTTAAGGTAAAGTACACATTAATAATGGTTCCTGAAGCAGCTTCGACCCCCCAGTGAAGGGGGCTTCATGCCCCGTATCATGTTGGGCCTCTCGCCCCAAACCCACATATTTTAATTTGACCTCTATATTTTGACCTAAAATGCAAAAAACATGATCCAAATCATATCGATGTGACAGTCATAAAGTGAAGCAAAGCAGATATCTATTATACTTTAAAAAGTTTCCAAAGTTATTTCTGACAACCCCTTTCAAAGAATTAGTCAAAGTTACAAAAACCATGCACATTTTTTTCTTTCTTTAATTTCTACTATGGTTTGGTGTGAGTTCCTCCGTGGCCTAATGGCTAAGAATGCTTGTTTGCTCAACCACTGGCTCTGAGGGCGTGGGTTCGAATCCCACCCCGGAACTCAATTTAGTCCGAGCCCATGGGACATTAAATGGAGGCGGGTTGTATCCAGTGTTCTATGCTGGGGCAACTGAAAGACCCTGGGCATCCCTGAATTAATAGGGTATGTACCAGACTCACAGTCTTCTCAGCTCATCATCATACGGCGATCTCCTGCCTCGATATAGCCCACTAAGGTGCTGCAGAGGCGTAAAACACAAACAAACAAACAAACAAACTATGGTTTGGTGCTGTTTGCCCTGAAAATTTGTGACGTCACCTAAAACGCCTCTAGCTTCAATCCTATCAATAGATAAACGCACCAAAAATTTAAGTTTGGATATAAGCCTTGGGGGGCCTCTCACCTAACCCGGGCTTCTTGCCCCGACCTACTCTATTATGTTGCTGACTTGGAGGACAGTTGTTTGCCTTCCAATACTCTTGCCCGCAGAATTGTTGCGATGAAATAGCAAACTGTACAGGCCGTGATCCAGGCAGTGATGCGGCATGTGAATATTCAATAAATTCATTATTTAATTTTAAGAAATAAAAAGTGTGGATATACTGTATGTCCTGCATACCACTTTATATCAGTCTCTTTTGTAAAGGTGCCTAACCTAGAAGTAATTAATGATTCTACTCGGTCATGGCACTCCCCATGAATAGAAAATTCTTACTGTTGCCAAATATACTCAAATTCCTCAGAAGCAACATTCCATCCAATTGGTGAAATAAATAAGGTAGAATGTCTCCTTCAGGATGTACAATTATGTGTGAAGTGATGTAATCTTGGGAAAGTTCTCCTCATATTTCATGCATCAAACGAATGTAGTTGCTGATGGGTCACTTTAGTCAAGGCAGCGGGCCAACCACAACAAATGCGTGGACGGTTAACTTTGTCACATCCTGCTGACATGTGATCAATAAGCCATTCTTGACATGTAACTAAGTGGTTCAGTGATTTGTCCAATGTTAATGACGAAAATGAGTGCTATATGTTCAAATTCAAGGCCCATGGGATATTTATAAGAATGTGTTATGCTGATTCAATTATTATATGGAAATGAGCACCACGAACTGGAATGTCAAATACAAGGCCACATTCAATGCTGATATCGATTATCGTGCCAAGTTAAGCTGGTAACATACATTGTAGTCAGAGTATCAGTCCGGAACTCCAAGGTTTTGTTGTTACACTTCTGCCAGGGTTTTTTCAGTCAGCTATTTTGTGAGTGTCAAGTGCAATTTAGTTGCACTAATAGAGAGCACTTTAACAAGAGCACCTGATGAAATATTCATAGGGGAAAAGTACATAGTCATAATGTCAAAGAGTAGATTCTACTTAATGCACTGTACCAGGAAGGGCCAAGGAAGGCCAAATTAGTACAAAAAGTTAAACTCTTGCTAAGATAAAAAAAAGTCTGGTGAGATTAAAGTACTAAGCACTATTATGTCAGTGTGACCTTGCCAACATCAGTGCAGGCAGTCATATATATGTACATGTAGGAACTGATCTGAGGCCACTATATAACAAAAAATGTATTAATCATTGGGTACCACAAAGGGAGTGACAAGTATGTCTGTAGAATAATCTACACTTCTGCCAGTGCTGCAGTTTGTCTTTGTAGCTTGTATTGGTTTTGCTGACGTATAAAGTTTTGCTGAAGACAGGACACTTAAGCTGAGTATAGCTACCAAGTAAGAGGTCACAAGAGCAGGATGCAAGTCACAAGAAAATTGATGGAGAGCAGAAGTGATTTCACCACCAGAAAGTCCCTTCTTCCATACAAATAACCTTGAGCTGCTAAGACCTTGCTCATAAATGTGGCTGATCACGCTCTCAAGTGCCAGCCAAAAGGAAGAACCAGTCTCTTCAAGTTGCCTGACTCAAAAATTATTCTTTCCACACAACACCTTTTGTCTCCTCTCAGGCAACCCTCCTTGCTCCAGCCATCAGCATTTGTTGGGATTTAGTCTCTGCTTGGTTAAATAGATTTGCACTTTATATCACTTCAGTTTGGAGATAACACAATTTGTTATTTTTCTAGTTTGGATAGAAAATATAAAGATAGTTTTTGGCTTGTTTTGAACAAGTCATTCTGAAACGCATTGAAACTTGGGGATTCCCCCATTCACAATACACACCTGCTACAGCTGACCCACATTTGACTCCACCCAGCCCAGAAATAATTGTCTCACACTTGCACGAAGGACACAGGAATTCTGTTCAAATTATTTATATTTTGACTTCATTTGATAAACAATCTGCTTTAAAATTTCATTGTATTTTAATTTAAACTTTGTGATTTGACTACCTCTTATCTTCAACATCGTTTTTTGCTCAAATACACATTGTTTTGACCTCGTTTTTTGCTAATTTTACCTTCGTTTTTGCCCCTGCTATTTTCTTGTTGTATTTTTCTATCTTCAGCACCTATTAACTACTCCAGACACATACCACTACACACCGGAGAGCATCAGTTTTGGTGATTTTAAATCTTAAAGAGCTCAACAGGAACTTATATTGCTCTGCAGCAAACCCACAGCAGCAAATTCAATTTAGAAATTCACATTGACCTGTTTAGTCTTACAGTTTTATAGACTTGTACTTTCCTCTCTACTCCTACCTCTAGACTCTGACAGACCTCAGAGCCTCCCTTTTCTTACCTTTTCCTCTCACAGACCTGAGAGACTCACTGCTTTTGCCTCTAGACTCTGACAGACCTCAGAGCCTCACTCTTCTTACCTTTTCCTCTCACAGACCTGAGAGACTCACTGCTTTTGCCTCTAGACTCTGACAGACCTCAGAGCCTCACTCTTCTTACATTTTCCTCTCACAGACCTGAGAGACTCACTGCTTTTGCCTCTAGACTCTGACAGACCTCAGAGCCTCACTCTTCTTACCTTTTCCTCTCACAGACCTGAGAGACTCACTGCTTCTGCCTCTAGACTCTGACAGACCTCAGAGCCTCACTCTTCTTACATTTTCCTCTCACAGACCTGAGAGACTCACTGCTTCTGCCTCTAGACTCTGACAGACCTCAGAGCCTCACTCTTGTTACCTTTTCCTCTCACAGACCTGAGAGACTCACTGCTTTTGTTCTAGACTCTGACAGACCTCAGAGCCTCACTCTTCTTACCTTTTCCTCTCACAGACCTGAGAGACTCACTGCTTCTGCCTCTAGACTCTGACAGACCTCAGAGCCTCACTCTTCTTACATTTTCCTCTCACAGACCTGAGAGACTCACTGCTTCTGCCTCTAGACTCTGACAGACCTCAGTGCCTCACTCTTGTTACCTTTTCCTCTCACAGACCTGAGAGACTCACTGCTTTTGCCTCTAGACTCTGACAGACCTCAGAGCCTCACTCTTCTTACCTTTTCCTCTCACAGACCTGAGAGACTCACTCTTTTGCCTCTAAACTCTGACAGACCTCAGAGCCTCACTCTTGTTACCTTTTCCTCTCACAGACCTGAGAGACTCACTGCTTTTGCCTCTAGACTCTGACAGACCTCAGAGCCTCACTCTTCTTACCTTTTCCTCTCACAGACCTGAGTGACTCACTGCTTCTGCCTCTAGACTCTGACAGACCTCAGAGCCTCACTCTTCTTAGCTTTCCCTCTCACAGACCTGAGAGGCTCACTGCTTTTGCCTCTAGATTCTGACAGACCTCAGAGCCTCACTTTTCTTACCTTTTCCTCTCACAGACCTGACAGACCCATTGCTACTGCCTCTAGACTCTGAGAGACCTCAGAGCCTCACTCTTCTTAACTTTTCCTCTCACAGACCTGAGAGACTCACTGCTTTTGCCTCTAGACTCTGACAGACCTCAGAGCCTCACTTTTCTCACCTCTAGCCTCTCACAGATTTAAGCCTCACTACTGTTACCTCTTGTCTCTGACAGACCTCAGAGCCCTGCTAATTGTACCTCTTGTCTCTATTAGACCTCAGAGCTTGCTACTCCTGCTTCTGACCGACTTCATAACCAAACGTGCCTCTTCTCTCTGACAGACCTCAGAGCCTTGCTACTCTAACTTCTTGCCTCTGACTAACCGGAGAGACTCTCACTCTAACCTCAAGTCTCTGACAGACCTCAGAAACTTACCACTCATAACCTCTTCCCTCTCTCAGACCTGAGACTCACTGTCTAACGTCAAGTCTCTGACAGACCTCAGAGTGCAATTCTCTTTCACTTAAAATGTTGTCCGAACCTGCAAAGCTATACTCTGATGTCCTGCGCATTGGTATAAATGATTCCAATCAAAGACATCTATACAATCAAGGTTCCAGACCCTATGTCCAAAAGAGGCCAAGCAACTCCGACTCTCTGAAATTACAGAACAGATTTGATCCTTTGATGCACTCAGACTAACCCGAAGAACACTGTATAGACAGGTCCGGGCCAGGAAAAAACTGCCAATTTTTCCATTCAAGGTTTTCTCAGTGGATTCTGGTGGTTTAAGATGTGCTCTTCAAAATTGACCCTGGGGACATCTTGAATTTTGCCTCATATCCAAGATGGCCGCCACTTTCCAAAATGGCCGCCAAAATACATTAAATGGGACCTGGGAGATCCCTATCAGCAGAAATTAATTTTTTTTTTCACTAAAATTTTAGTATAATGACCAGTCGACATGATCCAGCTGGTAGGTTGCCACGGAAGCGCTTTATTGGTGGTTAAATCCAAGATGGCTGCCGTGGATGCCATAAATTAAGTAAATAATTCTATCTCCTGAACCGGTTGAGATAATTCAATAAAATTGGTGTCTATTCCTAGGTTTTCAGGGGTGAAGGATCCAAATATGCCATCAAATTTGAAATTAGGTCAGTAGGTCATCAGTTTTATCCAATATGGCCGCCATACATCTCGTTACTAAAAGAAAATGGCTCTATCTCTTGATCTGGTTGAGATACGGTTACAAAATTGGTGTCTATATCTAGGTTTTCAGGGTTGAGGAATCCATACATGCCATCAGATTTGAGATTAACTCAGTTGGTCATTAAGTAAATCCAAAATGGCCACCGTGCACCTAATTTTGTCAAGAAACCAGCTGTATGTAACAGTCTAGTGGAGATATTTTCATGAAATTAGTGCCAATTCCTGGGTTTTTAGGGGTGGGAAATCTGAATATACCATAAGAATTGAAATTAGGTCAGTAGGTCATGAAATTGATCCAAGATGGACACTAACATCACTGTCTATAAATGCTCATTATTTATTTTCATGTTCAAGAATAATTCTGAGGGCTAAAGCTGTGAGACAAATCTTTTCAGGAGTTCAGGAATATGTTCTGAAAGCTAATTTTCCCACCTGTATCATGGGTTATTGAGCTCCTAAATAACACTGGTAATCGAACAATATTTTCAGATAGAAGATATTGGATTCTTGGTGTCACTCAAAAGTTCAAAATAGTAAGTTGTTTTTATTTTGGAGTTTTACATAAGATCTCAGGGGGTGATGTGAAGATAGTATCCTTGACAGCCACAAAGATGTAGAATGACATAATGTCTGTGCATATCCAAGATCAAAGACAAACTTTCTTTTCAGTGTTTTTCTTGGCCAAAGATATTATTTCCAAGTCAAAAGTTGATTATAATAAAAAATCAACTTTCTGTTTGAATCATGTATAGACCAGAGAAAATTATGTTTATTGACATCAAATAGCCTGGAAGTGACATAATTATGAATGCTAAGATTTTTGTAGATAGAGTAATGATGCTAATTTTTTGCTTTAGTTCTTATTTATTCGTGAGATTGGGACCAAAACTCTTGTAAAAAATGCCTTCTGTCAGTCTATTTACAACTCATTGGTGTAAATTTGACGCATTGCCTGCTTTAACTGATTTTTGGCTGCAGAGAAAAGCGTGGAAGTATCCCCCTCAGTGATAGCAATTCATTCTCCATACTGAATTCATATTAACAACTCAGCTTACAACTGTAATTGTCTGTGATGCACCAATTAATATATAGGTTTTTATTGACTAAAACAAAGGTCACATTTGATATATACAGCTGTAGGTTTCAGTTTGATGAGTAAAAGTACCTAATGGAATTCAAAAAGTTCTGTGATTACAAAGAAAGCATTCATTTCATACAAGTATACTTGAGTATTGATGCCTGAAGATATGGATGGAAATACTTGCTTTACCTCCATTGTCGGCTTGTATTGGTTCTAGATGAAGAATAGCACCACAGCTTCTCTCACATTAGTGGATCAGCAGATGTATAAATTGGTTACAATTTTGACAAGGCTTGAGATCAGAGGCTTCTCTGTGAATGTCAATCTACACTCTACAGTCTGTATAATTAAATGAAATGGCCTTAAATATATAAAAATATATCCAGGAATGTGCTTATCAACATACATGTACACTGTACAGTGATGCTTGAAAGTACATCCCCAACCAAACTGCTTGTGAAACCCTGGATTCTCAACTGCTGATATGAAAATGTATTGCAACTTAAAGGGATATATGTTGGGTCAATTGGCAAAAATGGCTGCCAGACTTGTCTGCTGTACTTTCTGGGTCAAAGTCGTTGATAAGTGCCATAAGCAGTCTGGGAAATTACCATGACATGATGACAATAGCAATTCCAGCTAAGTCCTGGCCCCGACAGGATGATTCAGTGTGTGGGCTTGATCGGTTGGGTATCAAAGGGAAGTCTGATCGCTGTACACCCATCCTTATCACACAGCAGCATGTCAGTAGCGGGACATATTCTATCCCATTTCGCGAGGTACCGCAAAGTCATCAGCAGCTGATCACTCTGGAGCCTTCGGGTTCTTTTCCTCATTATGTAATGGATAAGCCTGCCAAAATTTATAGAGTTAGCTGATACTGTGATACAACTTTATGCCCAGTTTGGAAGTGATAGTAGCAGCAGTTATTTTTAAATAGCCTGTCAAAGATGATTTTGAGCACTGCTTAAGTCATGGCTGGGCCATGACACTTTAAGAAGGTCATGGGAGAGAGATGACAGTGCTGGGGTGAGTGTCATGGGGGGCTGAAGACATTGGTTGTCATGAGTAGATGGTAATTTCCTTGACTGATAAGTGAAACTGAACACCAATATAATTTCAATCAAGAATCCACTTATTTGTAAAGATTTTGAGATTTGTGATCCATGCATAATTTCATATGTAACTAAATAAAGAAAATGGGCAGCCATTGCTCCAAATATCCTTTATGACACAATATGATTTCATCTGATTAGATGAGAATCAATACTTCCACAAGGCCTTTGGTTAAGGATATTTTTGGCATTTATCCAATGGCAAAACTTCACCTAGTTCACTCACTATTATTCAAGCTCTGTATTGTTACCTCACAAACAATTATTAGCTATATTAAGATTATAAATATGATCTTTTAAACAATTTCTAGAAAAAACCAAAATAGTGAATTGTCAACATTCAGTTGCAGTGTCCGGGCAGACTCCACATGAAAATTAACAGCTTTAAAATAATCTCAAATAAAAACATTCTCCAAATATAAATTGGTATCACTCCGAGATTTGCACAGCAATGCATTGCCAATAGACTGAAGGCATGATTGAGGGAAGTTGTGGTAACAAACTGAATGAAAACTCCAAAAAGTATCAATATTACTTGATTTCAGACAAAAAGATCTTGCCATTCATAATAACATCATTTTCAGGCAATCTGATGTCAATTTGGATAGTTTCTTGTTGCTTTTTACATGGATGAAATCCCCCTTTAACCTGGAAATAATCTCCTTAACCAAAAAAAGCACTAAAAAACCTTTTAAAATTTGTCTTTGGTCTTGGATGTGTTCCTTCTACATCAGTGTGGCCATCAAGCAGATGCCATCTTTACATCAAACCCTGAGATTTTAAGCAGTAATCCCAAATAAGTACAACTTACTGACCCATTTTACTCCTTTGGGTAATGCTAAGATTCAAATTTATTCCATCTGAAACTCTTGTTTTATTGTCAGTGTCATTAAGAAGCCCAATAACCCATGATACAGGTGGGAAAATTAGCTTTCAGAACATATTCCTGAACTCCTGAAAAGATTTGTCTCACAGCTTTAGCCCTCAGAATTATTCTTGAACATGAAAATCAATAATGAGCATTTATAGACAGTGATGTTAGTGTCCATCTTGGATCAATTTCATGACCTACTGACCTAATTTCAATTCTTATGGTATATTCAGATTCCCCACCCCTAAAAACCAAGGAATTGGCACTAATTTCATGAAAATATCTCCACTAGACTGTTACATACAGCTGGTTTCTTGTCAAAATTAGGTGCACAGTGGCCATTTTGGATTTACTTAATGACCAACTGAGTTAATCTCAAATCTGATGGCATGTATGGATTCCTCAACCCTGAAAACCTAGATATAGACACCAATTTTGTAACCGTATCTCAACCAGATCAAGAGATAGAGCCATTTTCTTTTAGTAACGAGATGTATGGCGGCCATATTGGATAAAACTGATGACCTACTGACCTAATTTCAAATTTGATGGCATATTTGGATCCCTCACCCCTGAAAACCTAGGAATAGACACCAATTTTATTGAATTATCTCAACCGGTTCAGGAGATAGAATTATTTACTTAATTTATGGCATCCACGGCGGCCATCTTGGATTTAACCACCAATAAAGCGCTGCCATGGCAACCAACCAGCTGGATCATGTCGACTGGTCATTATACTAAAATTTTAGTGAAAAAAAAAATTAATTTCTGCTGATAGGGATCTCCCAGGTCCCATTTAATGTATTTTGGCGGCCATTTTGGAAAGTGGCGGCCATCTTGGATATGAGGCAAAATTCAAGATGTCCCCAGGGTCAATTTTGAAGAGCACATCTTAAACCACCAGAATCCACTGAGAAAACCTTGAATGGAAAAATTGGCAGTTTTTTCCTGGCCCGGACCTGTCTAGTAGGCCTATCCAAACAAAAAAACAAACCAACAGTACTAAAAACAATACTCTAAAAGCCTGTGTATGGAATGCACAAAGTTTGCGACAAAAAACTGAATTGGTGAAGAATTTTGGGGATGAATTTGATCTTGACTTGTTTCTTTTCACAGAAACTTGGTTAAAGGCAGATGATATTGTAGAAATTGGAAACTTGAAATGGCGAGTACGTCTATATTGGCACACCTCGGGAAGACAGACCTGGTGGTGGTGTTGGCTGCCTTTTAAGGTCAGGCTTAAAAGCAAAAAAAATCAACAGCAAGAAAAGCAAAACTTTTGAACATATGGAAATCCAAATAAATCACAATGGCAAAACGATCACAATTCTTCTTGTGTACCGGCCTGAACCCTCAAACAAAAACAAATACAGGTTAACAGACTTTTTTGAGGAATTCACACAATTCTTAGCTCAGTATCAGACATATCACAATGAAGTTGTGTTAACTGGTGATTTTAATTTTCACATGAACACGCCTAACGATGCCAGAGTTAGACAGTTCAACAGCATCCTTGAAATGTATGGTCTTGAACAGCATGTATCTTCACCAACCCACAAAGAGGGGAACACATTAGACCTCGTAATTACACAAAGGAACTCAATTCTAAGAGACTGTGCTGTCGGTGACTTGCTCTCTGATCATAACTGTGTACTCTTCAATATGGCAATGGGCAAAATAAAAAGTGCCCAAAAGAAAATTGCTTTCAGAAAACTGCGCAACATCAATTTGAATCTTTTGCCGTTAGTGACAGTTTTACAGGAAACAAGTTAATTCAGTTCAAAACCCTATCAGAATCTGAAATTAAGAAATTGATAAAAAATATGCCTGTCAAACACTGTCAACTAGACCCCATCCCTACATGGTTACTGCTTGAGTGCATCGACATATTTCTTCCATTGATAACAGAAATAGTCAACACATCATTGACTTTAGGGGAGATGCCCCTTGATCTGAAGCATGCATTGGTTAAGCCACTTTTAAAGAAAGGAGGACTTGATCTGATCAAGAAAAACTACCGACCAGTATCAAACTTGTCCTTCCTTGGAAAGATAATTGAAAGTGCAGTTATTAAACAATACATGGATCACCTTGCTCGCAACAAACTTGATGATGACAAGCAATCGGCATATAAGCAATTTCATAGTACAGAGACCCTTCTAACAAAGATCCACAATGACACAATGTTGAATATGAGCAAAGGTGAAATTACAATGCATGTACTGCTAGATCTGTCAGCTGCTTTCGACACAATTGATCACGATATTTTACTGGCGAGGTTGAAAAACAGATATGGGGTGTGCAACTCAGCTCTCAACTGGTTTAAGTCATACATTTCAGAAAGATCACAATCAGTCTTGGCAAATGACCAAACATCAGATAAGCTTCATCTCAAATTTGGTGTCCCTCAAGGGTCAAAGCTTGGTCCAATCCTGTTCAATTCTTACATTGCTCCACTTAGTGAAGTTGCTTCACGAAACAAAATTGAGGATCAGAAATACGCTGATGATGAGCAACTCATTATATCATTTAAGGCAAACATTACAGATCAAGAAATAGCAATTGAGAAAATGGAGAAATGCATTACGGAAATTAGGAAATTTCTCCATGAAAACAAACTGTGCAATAACGGTGACAAAACAGAACTTCTCTTGATTGGCACACCACACCAACTGAATAAACTTCAGCTTTCATCAATCAAAGTTGATAATGCTTCAATCAAAACAGCAGAGGATGTCAGAAATTTAGGTGTGACCATGGACAAAAACATGACAATGGAGAAGCAAGTAAACAAAATGTGCCGAAATGCCTACTTTAATCTGCGAAACATTTCCAAACTCCGAAAGTCCATGAACAAAGACATAGTTAAAACTGCAGTAAATGCTTTAGTCACACCCCACCTGGACTATGGTAATGGCCTTTTGTATGGCATATCTCAGCATCTAGTGAACAAACTTCAGGTAGCCCAAAACTCAGCAGTTCGTCTCATAGAGAGGTTAAAACGATATGACAGTGTGGGACCACACAGAAAGAAACTTCATTGGTTGCCAATTCCTGCCAGAATACAGTTCAAACTGATGACCACGACTTGGAAGGCATTGAACAGGCAAGCACCAAAATACATTCAGCTACTCGTCCAACTCAAACCCAACCTGGGCCATAACCTAAGGAGCAACAGCAAACTTTTGTTGACGGAACCAGCTTCAAGCAGCCACAATAAATTTGAAGATAGAGCTTTCTCTTTCGCAGCACCAAAACTCTGGAACAATCTACCAGGAAGTGTCATGGCTGCAGAGGAAAAACTAAAAACTCACTTGTTTAAAACATTTTACAAATAACAGCCAACTCACACAAGCGCTTTTGAGCAGTTTACTGGAAAAGGCGCTATATAAATTACTATTATTATTATTATTATTATTATTATGTTGGTGAATAGTGCACCAGAATATTTAGAGGTTAAATGTATTCATGGGCTCATACCAACTTCCAAAACCAGTCGGTTATAAATTGTCTATTTAAATTTATTTCTTCGGCGTCATATAAATTCTTCATCTCATACTGAAATTACAGTCAAGCATTTATGTATTATAATAAGACCAAATGGGTATGGTGGTATTTTGAGATGTACTCCACGAGTTGAAGATATCCTGAGTCCTCTGTACCAACGAGTGCGTTAGCACGAGTGGGTACAGAGGACTCAGGATATCTTCACGAGTGGGAGTACATCTCAAAATACCACCATACAACCATTTGGTCTTATTTATACCCATTATGTAACTCCAAAGAAAGCTGAACTTCACTGAGGTGATCTATACTCAACAGCTGGATCAGCCAATCAGAGCACAGAGAGCAGCTGAACTGATGATGTCACAATGTTGTGACGTCACCATGGACATGACATCACAATGGCAAACAATGCAATGACATCATCAACAATGATCAAACTATGTGGTATACAAAAAACCATTGAGTATACAAGGCAATACCACATGGGATATATCCACTGCTTTTTCATGTGGTATTGTAAACGTTATGGGGTATTATAAAAATTCATACATTGTATGTGTAACTGATCGAAAGCAATTGTGATAATATTTTCTCTCTCTTTGTTCATCTGGTAAAATGTTGAAAAATTGATAGCAAAATTGTTGTGCTTGCAAAAGCAACATTAGTGAAGGTCTATCTGGCACAAATATGTGTAAGATAAACATGTGCCTAGGTAAATACTGTACCCTTTGGGACTAAAAATGCACACACAATCAATCCCAGAGCTGGCAAAAATGTGTGTTTTATCTGCAAAGCATGAAATTTCAACCTGATTGCAATGTCAGAACAATCCACAGAGAAACTTATCAGCCAAAAACATAAACACAGTTCATGAATATATGCATAAATCCATCTGCGGATAGAGTCTGTGAGAAAACCTTATGTGTGGGAATTGACTTTCGAGATCAGATCTCCACCTTGTCTTTACAGTGCTTCTTGTAAGTAAGTGAAATAGGTGATATCTGTAATGGCATTCTCTGCAGCTCAACAAGGGCGTTCTACTGGGTTTTTCTGAGTCTAGGAATCAGCCTCGTCTCAACATGCTCAATATCTTCTCCCTTATATTACTTACTGAATTGTTACACCTGAGTAGTGAATGAAGCTTCTTGGCTTTTATTTTCAAGGCCATGCAACAATGTATCTAGGTCAAAGTCTATATGTTGAATACTTTAAGGGCAGTACTTAATTCCATAGGGCAATTGATGATCTCTGATACTTTTGACTTTCATCTTCCGTGAATCTGAACAAACCACAAAAACTTGGACACCCCCACAGTGAACTCATGTCATGATGAAATCAGTCTTCTATATATGAAAATCTTAAATTCAGAGGGGAAATTAATCAGAACCAATTTTTTTTGTTCACTTCTTTTGTAAGAAATGGTGGTAAAGCTTTCTCCTTTTCTTGTTTGATGGTCTTTGATACTTTTGACTTTCATCTTCCATAAATCTGAACAGACCACAAAAACAATGATAGCGCCACAGTGAACTCAGGTCAGTCTTCTTTATATGAAAATGTTAAATTGAGAGGGGAAATTAATCAGGGCCAATTTATTGTTCACTTCTTTTGTAAGAAATGGTGGTAAAGCTTTCTGCTTTTCTTGTTCGTGCTGCACCAAAATATGCCATCTGAATAAAGGGAGGTAAAATCATTTTCCAATTGTCTCATGTTAAATTCAGGCTGATCACTCATCAGGAAGATCAGGCAATCTGCACCATTTCCACTACCTCATGTTTTTCTGGGAGGCACTTGGAAAAAAGCCAATGAACAAGTTAAACATCTGCCATTGCACCCTGTGTAGAATTCCCCCTTGAATGGCGAGTGAGGGTGCATGAAAGGGAACTGATCCCTCAGAGGACGTTTCATCCCAAAGAGGACAACTGATGCAGAGAATAACAAAGGGGAGCTTAAGGCTTGTATTCCTTTGGGTTGACAACATTTTTTGGTTGAGTGGTTTCAGTGGTACTAGTTCATTTAACTCTTCAAGCAGTGTTGATGCATACCAACAGGGTATATCATTCAGCTAAATTTACACATTATATTTAGTTGAATTGAAAAGGTGACAACAGCTATTTTTTCAATGTTTAGCCACTCATTAGGAAAAAAATCTCAGTCAAAACTTCATGACCAAATTCCAAAAATACTGATATTTTAAAGAAAGGTTGCCACCTCTGTTTTTCCAATTTAGGAGAAGGATAATTCATCCATCAAATTGAGGCAAACAAGTTGAAGCAACAATCATTGCTCAACATCATCATCACAGTACAGCTTCAGAAGGCTCATGGCCAGGATATTGTCCGGCTCAAGGACCATAAAGATACAATCACTGTTTGCAGCTACTTGTTGTGGTATGACATTTCATCAACATTACTTGGAGCTTATCAGATCATGAAGAAAGGGACAAAAAAGAGTGCAGAGATATTTCCCTTGAAATGTCAGCAAAGAGTCACAAAGGAATAATCACAGTATACAGGCAGATGACAAAGACATGTCAGAATGTTATTAGAAGGTGAATAGAAGGGACAACTGCTATGCTTCGAACTTTGCTTTGCTGTGGAATGAGGCAGTACCACAGCCACAAACAACACATTAGGATTCCAAGGTGTCCATATTAGTTGACACACTCCAATTAATGTAGTGCAGTATCTGTGAACTAACAGTGCCTGCAGCTGTAACAGCCTAATGTTTATGCCCTAGGTGTAGTTTAACAGGTCCGAGTTCATGTCAGGGCCATTTATACACAAGGCAGATACACGGAGGTAATCCACACTCTATCCAACTTCCATTAGCAGAGTTCTGGATGAGCAGCTCTTTCAGATATCTCTGGTTATTATGTAGCTGACTTTGGAGGACAGATGTTTGCATCCAAATGTCTTCTAGCACCACAGAAATGTTGGCAGATGAAACAGCAAACTGCACAGTCAGTGATCCAGGCAGTGATGCGGCATGTGAATATTCAATAAATTTTTCATTTGATTTTAAGGATTAAAAAGTGTAGATATACTGTAATGTCCTGCATACCACTTTATGCATTGGTCTTGTATGTAAAAGTGCCTAACCTAGAAGGAATTTATGATTCTACTTGCTCATTGACTTACCACTACCGAATCTACTTCCTCAAGCAGTGCTGGATCAATATTGGTGAAATATGTTAGGTAGAATGCCTCCCTCTGGATGTATGATTATGTTTAAAGTGATATAATCTTCGGGAAGTTCTCATATTTCATGCATCAAATGAATGTAGTTACTGTTGGGTCACCTTGGTCAAGGCAGCAATAGCGAATGTCTAACATGCTGGCTTCACCTTGCTGTTATTTGCCATTCTGAGGAACAGCTAAAGAGGTCTATCTGATAAATAAACATATCAGAACTGTAAATAAGTTCTTCTAATCAGTATTCTACCCCCTCACATAGTATGGGTTAGATCCTCACCAAAAAATAACCCAATAATGATAATTTCAAATTTTACTAATCTTGCTGGGGCCTTGATACTAAGGTTCAATATTTTAATTAATATACCTTGATTGTGGTATATGGTAAAGTCATTGTAATATCATTCTGCCGCATCTTTCTAGGCAATTCAGAGAAATTGAGTTGTGCAGAGTTGCTTTGAAAGAGATCCAATATTTTCTGCTGGATTTGGACAGTGAGCTGGGGGCAGCAATGGTCAAATGTGTCAACAATATTCTGCAAGATACAACATTTGAGATAATTGAACAACATAAGCCAAATTGGGTTAGAGCCTCGAAAACCCTCGGGCCAGCAAGGAGGTCCACCAAGAGAGGTGTATGGACCAAGAGGCCCTTGGCATATTTTTAAGAATGTGTTTTTCGGTCTCAATTATGGAAATAAGCACCACAAACTGGGATGCCGAATGCAAGGCCACATTCAATGCTGATATCGATTATCCAACAAAGATCAGCTGGTTACATACATTGTAGAAACCAAATCAGCCTGGAAGCTTCAAGAGTTTTTAGATATATTAGTGCCAGGATTTCATGCAGGGAATGTCAATAGACCTACATACACTAATTAAATATAAATACTAAAAATTATGTTTGGATTAAAGTACAAAGCACTGATATGTCAGTAAGTCCTGGCTGAAATCAAACAATGCAGGCAGCAGGCCAATGTGAAGGAATTGATCTGAGGCCACCATATAACAAAAAAATTACTGATTGATGATTACAGCATAGAAAGCGACAGATATGTCAATTGATAAATCTGCACCTACAGCCAATGCTGAAGTTTCTCTTTGTATTGGTTTTGCAAGATTGTAAAGTGTGCTGACAGGACACTTTAGCAAAAGCCTAGCTACTAAGTGTGGGGTCACAAGAGCAGGATGCAAGTCACAAGAAAATTGATTGAGAGCAGAAGTGATTTCACCACCAGAAAGTCCCGCGTGCCATACTAATTACCTTGAGCAGCAATCATCTTGCTTATAAATGTGGCTGATCACGCTCTCATGGAGTCATGGGCCACCCAAAATGAAGAACAAGTCTCTTTAAGTTGTCTAACTCAAAAATGATTCTTTCAACACAACACCTTTTGTCTCCTCTCAGGCAACCCTCCTTGCTCCAGCCATCAGCATTTGTTGGGATTTAGTCTCTTCTCATCTGAATAGATTTACTCGTTATATCACATCAGCTTTAGGGATAACAAGATTTGTGATTCTTCTCGTTTGGATATAAAATATGAAATAGGTAATAAATAGTGTACCTGGATATTTGCCGGTTCAATACATTCATTACCTACTCATTGAATGCTCATAAGTTTTTGTAATACCAGCCTGGCGTTTTGGTTGATTGTGTTGATATCGCTTTTAGACTCTCAGAGTGGGACATTTTATTGGAGAAAAAGAAAAGGGGGAAAAAAGAAATGGCAAAACCATTGAATATGGTTTGCACATCAACATTTTTGACAATGACTGCATGTTTTGCATCGTTGTCCTTGAAAAAAGTTGTGTTTGGGTCAAAATTTGGTAAAGCTGAAATTCTCGTCTCAAGTGTCTTAGAGCAATTCACACGGACATGAATGTACATGCAAGGTTCGTGGTGGTCATTTCTTTTAGAGCAACATATCAGCAAAAAATTGGGCACAGAAAATGCAGGCAGACATATTTTATCCCTTCCAATTAAATGAAAGTGCTCTACCCCCCTGAAAATGGCCTGTCTCCACTAGCATTTTCCTTCACATATCACCTCAAATAATTTAACTTGTCATCTTAATCCACCTCATTTGCACCTCAAATTGAACCTTGACCAACACCCTTTCAAATTCTAAAACAAGTGGCTTGACTGATATTGTTACCCAAGAACAGGGGGCTTTTGTGTCTTTGTCTCCAATCTCATGTCATTAACGTCACACCCAGTGATTTTTCTCATAAAAAATCAACCGATAAACATTTTTTTATACCACTTCAATTTTGATGATCTTTAGGAACCCTAGCAGCTGACTGAATCAGCTGCAAGTCCATAAACTGCACAGAATATAGATAATTACACTATCTATACCAAAATGTCAGTTGTCCTAACTTCATTTGTCATTAACAAACCCCCTCCTGGCTAATTTTGGCAATGTTTTTCTGGACAAAAATGACTGTCGAACTTGCTTTGGTGTACACCAGTCTTAATGTAAGCCAAGATTGGCATCACATAATGTATTCACTGGTTCAAGGAAATATTCGTTTAAAATTGTCATTAACGTCACATGTCATTAACGAACATGGTTTTAATAAACTATGTGTGATTCTAATGGCAATTTTGGTGCTATCACTCTAAAATCCCAATGGAAGTGACACTAGTCATTGGCAAATGTGACGTCACATGCATTTTGGAAGTCCTGATTTATTTGCACAGTTGCAGCAGTATACCACTTCAGTAAGCTTCCTGAGTGCAGCATACATATAAAAACAATAAAATTTCTTACATTTTTCCAATAATTTTTGCACTTATGATATATTACTAACTTATATGCACAATTAAGAGGCTCAGGAGTAATTTACCAGCCATTAGTGTCACAAGCGTCATATTTTGTCATTAACGTCACGATTCACAGGTCAAAAATAGCTAATTTTGGGGCTTTTATTGCTTTACTTGAAGTTCCAAAAGTGTTACACATGATCTTTTTTCGCAGGAATCATTTGGCATGTGTACAGTTTAGTAACTAAATAAAGTTTGGTGTGCTGAAATCAAGTAGTGTGAAAGAAAAACTTAATGGAAGTGTAGAAAAAATGAAAAATGTAATTATTTGCCACTTATTTTGATTATGGTTGCTGTCAGGCAGATAGCAGTACTCTTTTTACTATATGATTGTTCTGTCTGTACCTCACACTACCTCAAAGTTCCCCCGTGACCTAATGGTCAAGACTGCTTGACCACTGGCTTTGAGGAGAGGGTTCAAATCTCACCTCGGGAACTCACTTTAGTCCGAGCCCATGGGACATTAAATGGAGGCGGGTTGTATCCAGTATTCTATGCTGGAGCAACTGAAAGACCCTGGGCATCCCTGAATTAATAGGGTATGTTCCAGACTCACAGTCTTCTCATCTCATCATCATACGGCGATCGCCTGCCTCAATATAGCCCACTTAGGTGCTGCAGAGGCGTAAAACACAAAACAAACAAACAAAAAAACAAACCTCACACTACCTCAGCATTAGTGCAGGTGGTATGATTGTGTTAATTTTGAGAAATATAGGGGGTTTTTACAGCGTGATGTTAATGACGCCTAAAAGCAGTACCCCGGTATTTACCTCCACTGCACATAAAAACTGTGCATCCTGACCCTTGGACATCAAAGTACAATGAAAGGTGATTGTTTTTCCTAGCAAAATAAATCGAAAGGAGCTCCTTTAAACCTGCTTTCAAAGCAACATTTTGCCTGACTGAAATTTCACCGTTTTCAAATTTTGACCCGTTTATTCATGTCTCAGAGACCTTCATTTGATGTAACTTTAGTAAGTACGGAAGCGAGAAAGATAAATTTCATGCAGTTGTCCCATCATCAATTCTTCATCTGATTCCGTATTCTGCCTCAACAAAAATTGAATCTACTTGTTGCTGCTGAAGTGGGACTACATTTCAATCATTGAGGTGCTCAGTTGTACAAATTGATGTAATGGAGGACATTGATTTAAAAGTAAATGATGATTGGTGTATAGCGTACGGCATGTTTGGTAAATGCATCTATGCTCAGTAACTTACAAAGCTTTTCTTGTTTATGGATAGTTGCATGGACAGAAAATGATGACTATCAACTGTTGTTGTCATAAAATTAAGCAATGGGGGTTAGTAGTGGTTTACCTTGCAATGTCTTGAATGATGGTGCCTGGATGAATCAAAAGAAGACATTTTGGAAAAATATGTACTGAATAGTTTGCCAATGTATTGTAATAATTATATATATGATTGAATAGTCCATTGATACTAAAAGGCTTGTAATGCACTGTTTTTTATATTGATATTTCTGTTACTGTTAAAGACAAAATGACACTGATGAATTTATGAGATGCGTTATGAGGCACATTATTTTCTCTTCCTTACCTTTTTGCCCATTCTTTTCTTCTTACTTTTGGTAAAAAAGCCCGTTTCATTGCTCACTAGTCTGTGTAGTCATAACTGTGAACTTATGAAAATCTGTTCTGCCTCTACTGGGTGATTCCAAAAAGACCAGGGAGCATAAGTGGTGATTCATCACAACTTCAGTCAGACTTGAGTCTGCACTCTGAGTGAGCAAACGATGCCCTTGTGAGGCACAAGTGTCTTTAATGTGCTGCTCTCTGGATATCAGGGAATGCCACTTATGACCCAAGCATCTCAGCAGATGTAGTTAGCAATTGGTCTCTGTGGTCAAGGTACTTGCACGCACACCGGCATGATGCAGACTCTACCTCTCCCTCAGTATCAACAGCCTGCTCATTGTCGTTCACAAATGATGTTGCCCCTCTTCTCTTAATTCTTCTTCTTGTTTACTTCCAACCTGTACAGGGCAATCCTCAAGCATTTTGGGGAAAGATGCAGTCTGGTTTCAGACTAAGCAAGATGACTGCTAACGAAGGCTATCATCCAAAACAATCCATGCTGGATGCTGATTTTCTCTTCAACCTTGTATTTTTAAAACATGTAAACAAAGTTACTTTAATCTTTTCGCAGCTCTTGTGTATGCTTCTGAGTTGACTTTTGGAATTGATTTCCTGAAAGTAGCAGCAAGTATCAAGTTACACAGTGCGGTGCAGTTGAAAACAAATTAGGGTAACTAAAAAAAAAATTCATCTGGCAAACAAATAAAATTGAACTAATAAAAGTGAGTAGGAATCTTGTGGGCCTTCAGAGTATTTTCAAGGAAATGCGTTACACATCTTGCCTATTGGTCCAATATCCAGGGTACTGACTTTGAACAGCCACCTGACGAATTATTGCACTTTTTCACTTTTATAATGCAATATTAAATATCTGTTTATCTGTTTCTGTTCCAGGTGAGTAGTTGTGAGATTTATCGACAAATTCCTGTCCATTGTGTTTGGTCATGTACAATTTTGATATTGTTTTGTCTTGGAAATTGTTGAGCTACCACAATTCAATTTCACACAATTTGTTAATTGGCCCTTATTTTCTCCAGATAATCAATACTTAAAAAACAAATCAGACAGAGATGATATATAGGCAAAAAAAAAAGAATGTGTCGAAGCCTCTCAAAGGTGCCCTCAGGCATGTTGAAGCTCCACACTTCAGCAGTTTGGTTTGGATGCATTGCCTCCACTGTTGTAATTTCGGGTGGTTTAAAATGTGATACTATATTCAGTCTTCTAAATCCATTCAGCTTCTCAGAGTCATTTAAGAATATTTAATATGATATTCCGATAATGCTCTGACATTAGTTTTCTCCTGTAATTGTTTTTTTCTCTGTTAATTCTCAACATGTCAGAATAATGAAGCTTCTTGACTTAAAGTTCCTCTTTTGTTTTTCAAGGCTACGCTTTATTGGATCTCTGCCAAAGTCTGTGTGTTGAATACCTCAACGACAGAGCCAGCATCTTTCTGTAGGCCAATCCCTTGATCTATGACATGTGGAAGCAAAATTGTTCATGCCCTTCACCTACACAGACAATCTGCACAATTTAATTATGTTTTTTTAAATGTTGCAAAATGCAAAGAAATATCATAAGTGATGTTTTGAAAGAAAGGGCTGACAAGTAGAACAAGCATGGCGTAACCCCAAAAAACGAGGACATTTTGTCCCAAAGAGGACAACTTCTGAAGAGAATAACAAAGGCAGGCTTTTTAAAGGCTGGTATTTCTATGGGTGCACAAATTATTTGGCTGAGTAGTTTTTTCGCTGGCACTGAAACACAGTTCAACACTTAAGTAGCAGACCGTGAAGCCTATTACTCTAGATGTGGTATTAGATGTGCACCATAGTGCTCATTTCGTAGTTACCAATGCCCAGTGGAGTTTATTCATGTCTGTCAAACTTGTCATGACACTTTACACTTTGGCAAAGTTGTAGCAAGTACCTGATAACCTGTGTGAAGATTAATGCTTTCTTTTGTTTTTGACACCTTCTGCCTCAGACGCCTCACTCACTTGGAAGTTGTCATGTACAATAATCCTCCTTGTGAAATAGTTCAGGTTTCCTTTGCTTTTCATGTTAAGCCATAAACTAACAAAACACTCTCAATTCCTATGGTATCAATTGAAGCTTAAAACTACCTTTCAGAATTTATGTGCTTTGTGAGAAACATAAAGATTAAAAACATCATATTTTGCAGTCTAACAATTCTGAAAAGGCCAAAAAAGTTGTTTTGGTTGCTTGTTCAATGGAGCATGACTCAAAGCAAAGATAAGCTGTACATTAAGTGCAGCTGATTTACCAACAACCATTTTTTATTAAAATATTTAAATAACAAAATGCTAGAATTTCATAAAATAAATTTTTACAGTCCCAGTCCATCATTCAACAAATCAAATAACCAATTCAATCTATCTGTCTATTTAATTGATTCATCTCTCTATCTTTTTATCCATCTACTTATCTACACTTCAGCAAGTAGATTCTCTGGGTGCTTATCTATATCTATTTTTGTCATTTTGTATGAGACTTGATAACGATGAGATTACACTGACCTATCTATCTATCTATCTATCTATCTATCTATCTATCTATCTATCTATCTGTCTATCTGTCTATCTGTCTATCTATCTATCTATCTATCTATCTATCTATCTGTCTACCTGTCTATCTACCTGTCTATCTACCTGTCTATCTATCTATCCACCAGATTCTATCAAGTCAAGTTCATATATATGCATTTCTTCTTTTCGTCTTTCTTTTGTATTTTTCCCCTCCTGTCTTTTCTTCTGATTTTATTCTATCCTTTATTTCACGTTTCTTTACTCCATCCTTTTTCCACTACTCCATCCTTTTCCTCTTTTCATTCATTATTTTCCTTCTGTCTTTTCTACCTAAGTTACTTCTCATCTCTATTCACTGCCCTTTCTTTTTTCTGTTCTTCCTTAATTTATGTCTTCATTCCTTTTTTTTTTATGAAGCCTTTCCTGTTTCTTATTCCTTCCTTTCGTCGAATCTTTCTTCTTAAATCATTCCTTCCCAATGAAAAGAGGCTCTTTTTCATTCTCTGTCATTGCTCTCATGAGGGCGGAGGGTAAGTGCAATGGTAGCGTGCTGGGCTGCCAATTGTTGGGTCCTGGGTTCAAATCCAACTCCTGCCAGGTCTCTTGGCCTCATTGCTGTGTCGTCCTCTCCTAATTGGCCTAGGCCAACTAAGTGCATAAATACAGGACGTAAAGCCCCAATCATCCTTGCTTTCATGTTCATTTAATTGTGAATCCACCATAAGAATTAATTGTTTTTCCAAAACCGGGCAAGGAATTATTCAATTATTCAATAAATGAACCTGCAACCCCCCCCCCCCCCCAGGTTTTTTGATGATAATGGTTCTATATTATTTTATTTATATAATACTAAACTTTATGAGGGGGAGCATCAAGTGGATAACAATTTAATAAACTAAAATTAAAAACTCCAATCCCCCCCCCCCATTGACATCTGATAGAGATGGATGGTTGCCCCCTTCTTTTATCAAATTTCTGTTAATCTCTTTGTTGACTTTTGGAAAACTGTGAAGTCTTAATCTATAAGTTTGAATATCAGTCATGGTTGATAAGTGACATGTTCACTTCTGATGACAACTTTTGAACCAGTCAAGCTTGACTGTCTGCCGGACTATTTATTGTCAAAAACAAAAGGATTGCTCAAGCATGACACAACTTCAACTTGTAAACTGCCAAGTTGTCAAACGTGAATAAACTCCAGTGCAGCACCTCATCCAAAATGACACCTGAAGTGTGCAGCACCAACACAGATTATTACCTGTGGCACAAATGTGACAACCTGGGTATTATCGACTGATATATTAATATTTAAAAGCCTTTGACATGAATCTTTGTGCCCGATTTCACCAACGAACCTTTGGTCTTTGTATAAGGTTAAACCTATAGTCTTGCCTGCCATGACACAAAAATAAAGAAGTCAACTTTGACACTGCTTCTGTAAGGATAATTTTCAGAATGACTCATGTTGAATTCTGGTTGATCCTATATCAGGCAATCTGTACCGTTTCCATTAACAATTGTTTTTCTCAAATTTTAAATGCACGAAAATGTTGAGTGAAACTTGAAGGAAGGTATGGAACAAATAAGGCATGTGCTTTGTGAAGGCCCTTCTCACCGTGAGTAGAATTCCCCCTTGAATGGCAAGTGAGGGCGCATGAAAGGGAACTGATCCCTCCGAGGACATTTTGTCGTGAAGAGGATGATTGATGAAGAGAATGACAACTTAAAGCTGTTATTCCTTTGGGTTGGCAAACTGTTTGTTTGAGTGGTTTGCGAGCATTAAAATACTATCACTGATTGTAGCTACTTGTGGTATAACATTTCATCAAGAATACTTGGAGCTTATCAGAACATGAAGAAATGGACAATAAAAGAGTGCAGATATTTCCCTTGAAATGTCAGCAAAGAGTCACAAAGGATTTAATCAGTCTAATTATGGAATTCCTATTTGCCATGCCATCTTTAAAGTACACCTAAAAACATGCTTCCGCCGAAAAAAAATCTTGAGGACATCTTATACTGTAATAGTTATGACCAAACCAGAGTTGGGACTAATTACACAGGGGACATAGTCATGTCATGATAGAATGTGATTAGAAGGTGAATAGAAGGGACAACTGCTATGCTTCGAACTTTGCTTTGCTGTGGAATGAGGCAGTACCACAGCCACAAACAACACATTGGGATTCCAAGGTGTCCGTATTAGTTGACACACTAGAATTAACAAAGTGTTAGTGCAGTATTAGTGAACTAACGGTGCCTGCAGCTGTAACAGCCTAATGTTTATGCCCTAGGTGTAGTTTAGCAGGTCCGAGTTCATGTCAGGGCCATTGATACACAAGGCAGAGGTAATCCACACACCATCCAACTTCCATTAGCAGAGTTCTGGCTGAGCAGCTCTTTCAGATATCTCTGGATATTATGCAGCTGACTCAGAGGACAGATGTTTGCATCCAAATGCTCTCTTGCCCAATTTGTTGGTAGATAAAGTGGCAACGTGCACCGGCAATATGTCTTTTTCCATTCAAAGTTCCAAAATCATGTGCAGGTTGGGCAGTTTCACAAGTGATAGTTTTGTGGAGTCTCCTCAGCTGGAATTTTAACCTTGATATTGTTGTAATTGCTTTCATTGTAATTGCCTTGTTTATTATTGACAGCTTTCTGTTTTACTCACTATTAATGTTATTTTCTGATTAATGACCAACAGAGGCTTACAAACATCTGAGTTGGAAAGATTTCAATATTGCACAGCTCAATGTCCGACAATGACTGTCTGCAGACACATATTTAAACTAGCTTCCTAAGAGACCCAAGGAGAACTATCCTTGTAAGATTCTGCCGCCTACCATTTATCACCATTAAATATCCCTTGATGAACCAAACACTATTCCATGCGATGATCCTTAATATAGTGTTTGAATTCAGCAAAATGTTATAATCCTTCGTGAAACTTGTGTGTATAATAATCACACTGTATATGATTAGTGTCCTGGACAGCACTTTATTTGTCTTATTTTAAATGTGCCAAACCAAGATGGATTTTATAATTCTACAGGGTCATGGCACACAGCGCGAATGGCAGGTTCTAACATCTGCCAAATCTACTCAATTTCCTCAGAAGCGACTGGTAAAATAAATAAGGTAGAATGCCTCCCTCTGGATATGCAATTATTTGTGAAGTGATGTAATCTTGCGGAATTTCTCCTCATATTTCATGCATCAAACGAATGTAGATTGCAATGGGTCACTTTGGTCAAGGCAGCGGACCAACCACAAGAAATTTGAGGACAGCTATAGCTTCTGCAGATGGTTTTTAGAAGCTTTCTGTCATGCAATTTTATTATTTCGAGAACTGCCCAAGATGTTTGAACTGAAAGTAGATGTTAATTTTGAAATCTGTATCTCACCTTATATTGGTAAGTATTGCCAAGTTGTGTGTCATATGCAGCATATCAATCAATGCAAAGCATGGAAATTGAATGGTGCAGAGTTGCTTTGCAAGAGATCCAATATTTTCTACTTGACTTGGACAGGGAGCCTGGGGCAGCAATGGTCAAGTGAGTCAACGATATTCGGCAAGATACACAATTTTAGATAATTGGGCAAACATGACCCAAATTGGGTTAGAGCCTTGAATACCCCCTGGCCATCCTGGAGGTTTACCAAGAGAGGTGTGCAGACCAAGAGGCCCATGGGATATTTATAAGAATGTGTTTTGTTGATTCAATTATGGAAATGAGCACCACGAACTGGTATGCCAAATGGAAGGCCACGTTCAATGCCGATATCGATTATCATGCCAAGTTAAGCTGGTAACATACATTGTAGTCAGAGTATCAGTCTGGAACTCCAAGGTTTTGCTGTTATGCTTGTGCCAGGGTTTTTTCTGTCAGCTACTCTGTGAATGTCAAGTGCGATTTAGTTGCACTAATAGAGAGCACTTTAACAAGAACGCTTGATGAAGTAGTCTTGGTGCAAAACACAGTGTTGTAATGTAAAAGAGTTGATTTCAATTAATGCACCAAATACTAGGAGGGTCAAAGAAGTACCAAACAAAAATGTAATGCTTGGATAGAAAAGTCTGGTGGGATTAAAGTACCAAACACTGATATGTCAGTTTGACCTTGCTAAATCAGTGCAGGTAGCAGTCATATAAGTTGGAATTGATCTGAGGTCAGCATATTACAAAATATACAATGTATAGTCGCTGTGTTCGTTGGGTTCAGCAAAGAGAGGGACAGGGAAAGGTGTTGCCAAAGACAGGACACTTAGACAGTGTCCTTGCTGCCAAGAGTGAGGTCACAAGAACAGGATGCAAGTCACAAGAAAATTGATGGAAAGCAGAGGTGATTTCACCACCAGAAAGTCTCTCCTTCCATATAAATGACTGCGGGCTCCAATCACCTTGCTCATAAAAGCAGCTGATCACGCTCTCAAGTGCCAACTGAAAGGAAGAACCAGTCACTTCAAGTTGCCTGACTCAAAAATTATTCTTTCCACACAACATATTTTGTCTCCTCTTAGGCAACCCTCCTTGCTCCAGCCATCAGTACTTGTCAGGATTTAGTCTCTGCTCATCCAAATAGATTTTCATATTTATATCATGCTTGCTTTCAGATAACATAATTTGTGATTCATCTAGTTTCGATAGAAAATATAAAGTGAATATTGGTAAATTGTGTACCAGGATATTTTGTAGTTAAATATATTCATGGACCAACTTACAAACTAGTCAGTTATAAGCAAATATACTTGTCCTTTCAAATATGTTTATATTGGTATTATATAAGATCTTTATCATCAATTTAAATGTCATTGAGTTTCGCAATTATTTAGTGAAAACATATGACACATCAGTACATTTTCCAATGAGGGAAAAGGAGCCAAGATTGCAATGAATCCATACTCATGTCTTCCCGTGCAGGGGATCAGTGGCCACTGGCCAAACATTACCTTGGTTCGAATCCAGCTCTTGCCAGGTCACCTGGGCTTATGTTGGACGCCAATGGACGGCTGTTTCAATCATCCTTTGCCTCATTGCCGTGTCCTCCTCCTGTCCTAATTCGCCTATGAAGTGCATAAATACAGGACGTAAAGCACCAAACATCCATCCATCCATCCAAACATTAGGTTTCTATCCACAGAATTGAATGCATATTTGTGTAACTTTTTGTAGTAGTTGCCTGGAAAGAGTTTTGATGATTTTGTTCACATCGCAATCAGAATGTGATATTTTATTGTAGAGAAAAAAACAGGGGGGGGGGGGAGGGGAGGAAATTACAAAAACGCTGAATAGGCTTTTCGCATAATCTTATTTGACCATGACTGCTTTGCATCTTAGTCCCTGCAAACAAATGTGTTCATTCATGTCACAAAGTCCTTCAGCTGATGATGTTGTGGTTTCTAAAGTAAGCGAAAAGATAAATTCCATGCAGTTGTTACATTAATATTTTCTTTAAACATATTAAGGACAAAAGCAGAAAACAGATGAATTGTGTGATGTATTCGGCACTGTTTTATAATCTCTTCCTCACCTTTTATGCCATAATTTTTCTTCTTGCCTTTGGAAAACTTCATACTTCTTTACTTAGCAGTCTGTGTATTTACAAAGTCATAACTGTGAGAATCTGTTCTGCCTCTACTGGGCAATTCCAGGGAGACCATGGGATATAAGTGATATTCCATCACAACTTCAGTCAGACTTGAGACTGCACTCTGAGTGAGCAAACGATGCCCTTGTGAGGCACAAGTGTCTTTAATGTGCTCCTCTCTGGATGTCGGGGAATGCCACTCATGACCCAAGCATCTCAGCAGATGTAGTTAGCAATGGGTCTCTGTGGTCAAGGTGCTTGAGCAGACACCAGCGTGATGTCTGTCAGCGAAAGCTTTCTTGTCATGCAGTCTCTCGTTTTCATGATTGACATGCTGGGTATGGATGCTGCCTTTCTCTTGATGTAAAAGCATCAGTTGCTTTGAGTTGTCGTTCATGTAGCGTCATTACTGAAACTTAAAAAGAGGATTTTACAACCATGTAATTAAGTTTGACAACTGCCACATATATTTTACCTGCTGTAGAATTAGTTTTTGGACAATTTATCAAAGGAAGTATCAAATCAGGCTATTGCTAAAAAATATCTGGCAAAACAGGAAAGATAGAGCTAATAACCACATTTGTAATAAGAGGTTAAACTGGTAAAGCGAGTAGATTGCGGGCTGCCCTTCAGGCTATTTTTAAGGGACTGTTTTTCGCATCTTTGCTTTAGGTCCAAATGACACATTTCTGTTTATATATATCTTTAATGATATACAGACGGGTAACTGTTGTTGTTGCACACACAAGGACTAGCTTGCCTTTTCATGAGACAAATATAATGTTTTTCCATTCTGTTGGTGCAGTATATATTTGTCATGAATACACTATCTAATATCTGTTTTCTCCTTTTCTGTTTCAGGTGAGTAGACAAATTCCTGTCCCTTGCCTTTGGTAATGTAAAATTTTACTCTATATATTCTGTTTGGGAAATTGAATTAAAAGAGTTTAGCGGCCTTTAGTTGCTCCAGATACACAGCATTTTAAACATGAGATAAGAAGACAGATGTTATAAAAGACCACGTGGGAGGCGTGTCAGAGCTACCATGAATCTATCAGTTGCTTCGAAGTTCTATTGAGAGAAGTCGTAACGAGTAACAACTATCGTACCGTGTATGTTTAAAATGTTTTCTCATATTACTTGTATTGCCAGAAATGGGTTTGATTATTGATAATACTTTAATTTGTGCACCCTCACTCCCATTCAAGGGGAAATTCTACTCATTGTGCAGTGACGTGTATTCTCGGTGTGTCCTGTCTTTAAACACATCACTAATATTATGATATACAGTGGTACCTGCTTTGTAAGACCCCCTGTTGTAAGACCAACTTATGTGACCGCCTTCCTCCCACGCAAAGTAGTATTTTTAGTGCATTTTGCACCCAAATGAGAGACCGCATCCTGTGAGAGACCGCTTCATGACCGCAGAAGGGGCGATAATGCAGGGACCACTGTACTGCACAATAAGTAGAATTCCCCCATGAATGGGAGTGAGGGTGCATAAAGATAACTGATCCCCATGAGGACATTTTGTCCCAGAGAGGATAACTTGTGTGGAGAGTCACAAAGGGAAGCTTTTGCTGGTGTTCCTGTGGGTGCACAAATTGCTTGGTTGAGTAGTACGACTCGAGTGGGTACTGAAAGATCATTTTACTGTAAGGCTTTGCAAGAACATGCTAAAGTCGTCATCATCAACTTCGTGAACAAAATTCAAACACTAGGGATGCCAATGTGTAACATTGATAGCTATTGATGTGACGTCAAGCCATAGAAATACATAGAACGGACATGAGGCTGTATGATGCCACCTCAACATGAGGTCACCAAATCCGCCATATTGGAACTGCCCTGAGTCATGACGTCACAATAGACTGATTATGATGTGACGTCATGCCATTGTTATAAGTGACATCACAGTTATTGGTGACGTCACGGTCCATTGTGTCAGTATTCAGGGCAGTTCCAAGATGGTGGATTTGGTTGCTTCATCTGCCAGAGCCTCATGTCCCTTCTATGTATTTCTATGCGTCAAGCAGATTCTCTGTTTATGTCACAAGGGCTGACGAAGCAAATGGCTGGACGTCAAGAAATTGTCAAGAAAATGTGTCAAATATCGCCGAAAATCGGCAAAAAAAGTCGCGAAACATCGCGAAAATGAATCAGGAAGTTATAAACGGCCAGTAAAAGCATGTAAGTGAAGGAATTTTGTTCATAGGGCTCCTTGTTGCTGAGATATCAGCAAAAACGAGTGTTCGCGAGTGATTTGACGTTGCCTGTAGTTTGACTTATTACTCACAGATCTTAATAGATTTAAAAGGCAGTAATGATCAGCTGATGAAAGTATTTTCTGTCTCTTGTTGTTAAAGTTTGTCTCAAAATATAGAGGAAATGCTCAAAAAGTTCCTGCCCAAATACAGCATCTTCACATTAATTGATTTATGTCCAATAACTGTAACATAAGAAGCATTAATAAATATTGAAATGATCATGATCATCTACCAAATTCTAAGTACAGGCTTAAACAAGTACAAGTTACAACTTCTCAAGATACGATTTGGAGACCCTGCTCTTGTTACCAAAAATTCAGTTTGCCAACAACTGGGGATTCATATCTCAGTTGACAGAGTCAATTTGTGATATCAGATTAACTAAGTTTGATGCTAGGATTGTGGGAATATTCAAAGTACATTAAATTAAATTGGTGTGTTAGTTGGAACATTTAATCTAAATAAAGAGAAGAACAATACAGGCAGCAGAGCAGTTTGAACCCAGCAACAAGCTTTTATAATATCATCACAGAACAGCTGTAGTAGGTTCATGAACAGAATGTTATCAGCTGAAGGACCCATAAAGATGCAATTACAGATAGCAGCAGCTACTAGTCTTGGAATAAAGAACCACTTCAAACATATCAGGAAGAGAAGAAAGGGGTAATAGAATACTCGACATATTATAGAATAGAATAGAATAGAAAAGAATGGAATATGACTTTATTGAATCCCACCAGGGGTAATTTTGGTATGAGTGCTTGGATCTTATCAAAATGTTTGCAATGGTCACAAAGGAACCATCTTTGCACTACTTATTATTTTCCCTCATTAAAGAACAGACTAAACCAACATGAATCAGGATTCATCAAAATTTGTTGAGTATGAAACCCAGACACTATCGGTGTATAATTACATACTGTTGAGTGAGGCAGTGCAACACCAATAATGCCACATAAACCATGTCGGGCTTCCCCAACATCCGTACAAGTTGACATACTGCCAGTGTCTGCCATGAACAAGCTGCAGTATCAGCCAAGTAACAGTGCCTGCAGCTGTAACAGCCTAATGGCTACGCCCTGGGTGCTGCCAAACAGGATGGGTTCATGTTGGGGTCGTTTATACATGGGGAATTGGGGATAGATACATTTACATGGAGGTAATCCACACACCCTCCAATACCCATTAGCAGAGTTCATGGTGAATGGTTTCGTTAGCAAGGTTTGGGTATTATTTAGTCAACTATGGTGGACAGAACTAAGTATGTACATACTCTCTTGCACTGCGGAAGTGTTACTGTTAGCAGATGAAATAAAAACTACACAGGTACATATTGTACTTTGTAAGGAAAGCACCTATCCTGTATGTAGTTGGAATAATCAATACTTTCATAATTTTACATTTAATCTGTCTTTGAATATACTTGATGTTCTATGTTAAACTTTCTGGGTCTGGCGGTCAAGGTGCTTTACCAAGAGCAATTCTTATGATCATAACACGACTTACATATTGTACACAAAGTTATTACAACTGCAAAATTTACTTTGAATTTGTCAGATGTTGAGCTCAACCATTCTGGATGCTCAATTAGGTGCTGATGAGACGTAAAACAAACACAAACAACCATTCTGGATAAATAAACGTGACAGATATTCTTTCCTCCATGTGCACAATATAACTATTATGTGAAATAATGTAATCTTAGGAAATTTCTACTGATATTTAAATTTAATGCATCAAAAGAATGTGTACCAATGACCTCTATATGGTCATTGGTCAAGGTAGTTGACCAGCCGTGAGAAACATGAGGACAGTTAACTTCACCTGGAGGATTAGTGGCAGCCATCTGTCATGCGATCAATAAACTTAAGGGCTATCTTGGGTCCAGCTATTGCTCCTCATTCACTCTACCATTCACCAGAAGGTTTTGCTATCTGTCACAATAACCAAAACCTTTCATTGTACATGGTATATTTCCATGATTTGTTGATTTGCCTTTATCTGAACTTATCTGTGTAAGATGACTTTAAACAGGAAGCATTTTGTTTCAAAGCCAAACTTTCAAATTTAGTGACATATGTACATGTAATCTAATTTCATACATACAGCATTTTTCAATGTAAAGTAAAACACTAGGTTCATAATTTTGTTTTCTAAAAAAGAAAATTAAATATCAAAGATATTTGCAAAATCGTGTATTGCACTTCTTGCACTCTTCAGTGTGAGTGTATCTAAGCTTCAGCCTATTTTTTTTAGTGTCTGGGTCTGGGATTTTACTGCGAAATGTCAAGTGCTTTGCAGTTAAAGTGAGTAGGCTTTTGTGAGAGTACTTCGTAAAACATTAATGGTGGTAAAGTGCGGAGAGCAGGAATGTCAGGTAGTATATTTCAATTATAGCATGCAAGTATAACGACGGAGATCAGGGCCAAACATTCAACTTCAGCCAGACATTGAATTTTCATGCCAATTTGTTAATGTGATATGATAGAACTAGATGATGCGGGAGGCAGTTGAATATCTGTCAATTATTGTATGTCTGCATGTCATGCATACAGCAAGAGACATACGCTGTGAAAATGTTTTTGCCTGTACTATTTGCCACAATCTCTGTTCAGACTACAGTATGCAGAATTGTTAGGTGTTGCAGAAGACAGGACACTTTAAAAGCTGAGTCTAAGCTATACCAAGTGTGAGGTCACAAGAGTAGGATGCCAGTCACAAGAAAATTTGTGGAGAGCGGAGGTGATTTCACCACCAGAAAGTCCCTCCTTCCATATAAATGGCCTTGAGCTGCAATCGCCTTCCTCATGAGTGTGGCTGATCACGCTCTCAAGTGCCAGCCAAGAACAGGAGCAGTCACATTAAGTTGCCTAAGCTCAAAAAGTATTCTTGCCACACACCCATCCTTTGTTATTTCAGGCTCCCTTTGTCTCCTTTAAGACCAGCCTCCTTCTTGCTCCTATCACCAACTGACAAAATTTATTCTGTGGTCATTTAAATATAGGTTAACAAGATTTGGAATCTTGACTATACATAGAGTATTATCTAACAACATAGCCAATAGAGAGAGAGAGAGAGAGATTTATTTGACCGAAAGTTATTACAATTAAGTATAAATGCTTATTAGAAATATATGGTCAGGAGCATGTATCAATGTATCACGCAATATTTTTAGTACAAATGGTATGCACTCATTATACAGTTGGGACTTATCCAAATTATAAGGTTAGCAGTATCTCACTGCACTGAAAAACCTGCTCTAATTATCACGATTATGGCAGTTACCATTAAAAGAATGATACCTGCCATAAAAACAATTGTTTACTTCCGCAAGATAGCAATTTGTGTTAATTAATTATGGTAGCCAAAGTTAAAGAAGAGCATCTGATTTACAGTTTGTATTATTCAGGCACTTGGTAGAGAGGTGTATTTGATCTTACAATATATTCTTGATGCAAAAAATTTATGCAAAGTCCTATTGTATGCATTTGCTGAAATGGCAATACGCTCTTCATCATAATTACTTGTTGGTTTTTTTAAATGTTCTTATGTGCATTTTGAAATTTTCCTAGGACTACTGTCTCCTCAGGCGGGGCTGTAGGCTGGGCTGAATTCCAGGGTGGTGGGGGGGGGGAGGGAGACTGGTCCGGAGGCATGCACATCCCGGAAAACCCCCTGCTCCTGTTTTACTTTGCTGTTTCATTAGTGAATGCTGTGGAACGGGGCAGAGCGACACCAACAATGCCACATACAACATGTCAGGCTTCCCGAACGTCCATACTAGTTGACACACTGCCATCAAGGAAGTGCAGTAATGCAGTATCAGCAAAGAAACAGTGACTGCAGCTGTAACAGCCTAATGGTTGCACCCTAGTTGCTGCTAACAGGATGGCCTGGATGGGTTCTAGCAAGGTTGTTTATACTTTGCAGCAGACACATTTACAAGGAGGAAAGTCACACACCATCCTATACCCATTACACTTAGCACAATTTTGGGTGGTAGCGCGGTTAGCATACTGTGGGTATTATGTAGTCACCATGTTGGTCAGATCTATCCAAGTTGTCTCTTGTAAACTCCTTACTAACTCACAGGTCCATAGAGTAAATTGGAAGAAAAACACCAATCCTACATGTAGTTTAGATCACCAATTAATTCATATTTTCGATAATACTTTTCAACGGACTTATTTGGTATTCTATAGTCAACTTCATGTGTCTAACCTCTTACAGGCCCATATCATTACTACCTGTAATATCAAAAGTCCTTGAAAAGTTAGTACACACTCGATTAATCAAATTTCTGAATCGCCATAAAGTTCTATATGAAGGGCAGTATGGCTTTAGGCAACATAGGAGCACCTCCGATGCAATCCTGGACCTTACTGGCAACATATTAGATGGCATTAATAATGGCATGTATACCTTAGGATTGTTTTTAGATATGACCAAAGCATTTGTCTGCATCAAACATGAAACACTTTTCCAGAAATTAGAACTATATGGGGTAAGAGGAATAGCCTTAGACTGGATCAAGAGCTATTTAAGTAATAGATTGCTCAAAGTGAATATAAATAATGTGTTATCTGATGATTTTTCAGTTTCTTTTGGAACCCCACAGGGATCAGTGTTAGGCCCTTTACTCTATATCATAGTTGCTAATGATATGCCCAAATGTCTGAAATTTGCAAGCAGTATAATGTTTGCAGATGACACGACAATTTTCATATCAGGAAAAAATTTGAGATTTATGTTCAGAAAAATGAATGAGGATTTGAAACGACTTACCAAATGGTTTAGTAAAAATTCCCTCTCTTTGAATGTAGATAAGTCATTCTATGTATTGTTCAAACCAAAGAAAAAACTTGCCAACTATCAAGGTAACCTCCAAATTGGAGGAGCCGTTGTGAAGCAAACCACCAGTGTAAAATTTCTTGGAGTTTATCTTGACCAACATTTAGATTGGAATACCCATTGTCAACACTTGCTATCAAAATTAACCTGGGCACTCATAGTCTATATATGGCCAAGAACATGATACCTTACTTTTCAAGAAAATTAATTTATGTGACAAATGTAGAAAGCCATCTACTCTATGGCCTATCTGCCTGGGGTCCAATGTTAAATGCCAGTTCTATAAAGAAATTAATAGTCAAACAAAATAATGCAGTTAGGGCTGTATCAAATGTTAAACGTCGAGTCAGAACCCTGCCGTACTACAAAAAAGGTGGATTCTTAAAATTTGAAGATTTAGTAGAAAATTCCTTACTTAGAATATCATATAGATATACAAATGATATTTTACCACAGAGAATAGCAAATATTTTTGAATTCAGAAATCACCATCATAATACCAGAAACAATAACAATCCAAGAACACCTCATCACAGTATAGACATATATAATAAAAGCTTTCTTGCTAGAGCTCCTCAGTTATGGCAAAATCTGCCCCAGTATATTAAAGATAAAAGAAATATCATGTCTTTCAGTAAATGTATAACACATTGCAAACTTCAAAATTATTAAACAGGTGTATAGCAATGACAGGCAGTGGTCGTTCCAGACCCACCTACTAAACCTAACTAAATGGATGGTCAAGCCCAAGTAGTATAAGCATTAACTTACATTATAATAATTTTGTTGTTGTCACAACTAGAAGTAGGTAGCGGTCAGTCCAGACCCTCCCTCAACTGTTGTGATAATTATTTGCTCATTTCATGTCTTATAATTCTTACTTACATTATTTTAATTATGTCATTGTCACAACTAGAAGTAGGTAGCGGTCGGTCCAGACCCTCCTCAACTGTTGTGATACTTATTTAGCAAATTCCATGTCTTATAATTATTACTATAATTTGTCTTTATTTACTATAATTTGGTAGACTTTGTTATGCTGACTCTGCAGTGCTACTGTGCACCAGACAAGGTATATCATTGCACGCCAAATACTTGCATTGATTGTATATTGTTTTTTTTTTAAATGCTTGTGTGTGATTATATTTGCGTAAATATGTTCCTATGATATGCATCATGTGTCAAAATGTAGTAGGTCTTATTTGAATATTATAATTTTAATCTTTATGTTTTACTTACGATACTTACTTGGGGTAACTAAGGGGGAGGGGGTCCACCCACCTATTGGTTATAGCAGTATCTACATCTGCTCGGGTGGCCTCCAACGCAACATTTATTGAAATTGTTCTCAAATTGTAACATTTATGTTTATATCCTGTGTGTACATATGTTGCGAAAATAAATTTATCCTATCCTATCCTATCCTCTCAAGGTGTCTTGTGAAAAATGATTCTTATGAATCTACTGGGTCACTGCACAGCAAGAGAAAAAGCAAACAATTGCAAAATATATTCAAGTTTCTCAGATGCTCGATAAATAAACATTATAGATATACCAACTTCCAGCTTTACTCTTATACATGCGAGCGTGGCTGATCACGCTCTCAAGTGCCAGCCAAGGAGAGGGGCAGTCACATTAAGTTGCCTTTACTAAAAAAGTATTCTTGCCACACGCCCATCCTTTGTTATTTCAGGCAGTCTTGACTATACATAGAGTATAATCTAACCTGGTAGCCCATACATGTATCACCCGATCTTTTTAGTACAAATGGTGTGCACTCATTATTCAGTTGGGACTCATCCAAATTATTCTAAAGGTTAATAGTATATCACTAGATTGTTTAAAAATCTTGCGTTACTTTTATGGCAGTTACCGTTTAAAAAAGATTTACCCCGGAAACCCCCCTGCAGGCTATGGCCCTGCTCCTGTCTTACTTTGCTCTTTCTTTGGCGTATGATGTGGTCCGTGGAACGGGGATGAGCAACACCAACAATGCCACATACAACATGTCAGGCTTCCCGAACGTCCATACTAGTTGACACACTGCCATCAACGAAGTGCAGTATTAGTGAAGTAACAGTGCCTGCAGCTGTAACAGCCTAATTGGCTATGCCCTAGGTGCTGCTAAGCAGGATGGGTTCATGTAAAGCTGTTTATACATTGGAGCAGGTCCATTTACAAGGCGGAAATCCACACACCATCCCATACCCCATACATTAAGCACAGTTTTGGGTGAGTGGCATGTTTAGAACACTTTGGGTATTGGGCAGATCCATCCAAGTAGTCTCTTGTACGTAAACTACACACTAACTCATGGGTCCATAGAGTAATTTGAAAGCAAAACAATCCTATACGTAGTTTGAATCACCAGTTAATTCAAATTTTTGCAAAACTCTTTTCAGTGTACATATCTGGTATTCTATATTGAACTTTATGGTGCCCAATGAAAAATGATTCTCATGAATCTACTGGGTCACTGCACAGCAGAGAGAAAGCAACAAAATCTATTCAAGTTTCTCGGATGCTGCGTAATTAAACATGATAGATTTGCTGACTTCCAGCTTTACATTTACGTGTGAAATTATGTAATATTTCGAGCAAGAAACAAATGTAGTCAACCATTGGTCTCAATGGTCAAGGCATTTGACCAGCCACGAGAAACATGAAGACAGTTAACCTCACCAGAGGATTAGTGGAAGCCATCTGTCATGCAATCAATAAAATTAAGGGCTATCTTGAGTCCAGCTATTCCTCCCTATTCACTCTGCAATTCGCCAGGAGATTTCACAACCTCTTATGATTATCAAAACCTTTCCATTATATGTAATATATTTCAATGATTTGTTAATTTAAATTTCTTGGAAATTATCTGTGTAATATAGAAGCATTTAGTTTCGAAGCCGAAGTGGCAAATTTAGCCTGTGAATTCAACCTCCTTTGAGAGAGAGAATGTGGGGACTGGGGAGAGAGTGTTACCAAGGGAAGTTAGAACTTTGTAGATCAGATGGCCTAACCTTTGCACTTGAATCGGACAGGAAGCCTGGGGGCAGCAATGGTCAAATGTGTCAACAATATTCTGCAAAATACACATTTGAGGTAATTGAGCAAATATGACCAAATTAGGTTTGGGCCTAGAAACCACTCTGGCCATCCTGCCCTACCAAGAGGTCTATGGAATATTGATGAAAATGTTTTGTCCTAATTTAATAAAGGAAATGCTATCTGTGTGCCACCTTTTGTGCTGAAAACAAAGTTGTATGTCAATAAAAGCTACCAAGATTCATCGTAAGCTGTGTGTCCAAAAATTAATTTGTCTGAACGCTTAGTGCACTCAACAGCAAAAGAAACTCAAATATGTTTGGTCAAAATGTTTTGAAACAATATTATATAATTGGTTTTAACCAAACAATTAAAATGTCCAAATTATGAGCAAATATCACTTCAGCATAATTGTCTAGGTCTCAGTTTTTACAAGGTAATGTCAAGTGGTATGCAGTTAACGTGAGTGGTTTTGCAAGTGTACTTTATAAAACATTGATGGTGGTAAAATGAAGGGAGTGGGAATGTCAGTTAGTATATTTTAATCATTGTGTGCAAGTGTAATGAGTCAGATCAGGGCCAAACATTCAAGTAATGTAGATAACACTTAGCCTTAGGGCTGACATGAACTTTGTTACAATGTATGTACTGTGCACTGAGTTACATTATTGTCATGTGACATGACAGAAATCAGACGATGCATTCACCAATCATACATTGGTAAAGGAACATTCTGTGTTAATAACAAACGATGCAATGATCAATTGAGTGTTATACATACAGCAAGTGAGGAACAGTTGTCATAAAGATATTTTTTCCATTGCCACAATCTCTGGTTTGTAGGATTATAAAGTGTTGCAGAAGACAGGCCTCTCAAGATGCATCCTAGCTACCAAGTGTGAGGTCACAAGAGCAGGATGCCAGTCACAAGAAAATTGATGGAGAGCGGATGTGATTTCACCACCAGAAAGTCCCTCCTTCCATATAAATGGCCTTGAGCTGCAATCACCTTCCTCATAAATGTGGATGAGCACGCTCTCAAATGCCAGCCAAGAAGAACAGCAGTCACATTAAGTTGCCTAAAATCAAAAAGTATTCTTGCCACACAACTATCCTTTGTTATTTCGGGCATCCCTTGGCTCCTTTAAGACCACCCTTCTTGTTCCAACTAACACCAACTGAGTGATCTTATTCTGCATGTACCATAGTCTCTAACCAAACAGCAGGTTTTCTGGCTGCATATTCATTAGACTGTGCAGTTGCATACATGAAGATATTTGATGTGGATGTTACGAATGTTTTGACATAACAATCAAGGCTGTATTTCAGTTATAAAAACAAGGTTGAAAGCGTGGAAATGAAAGAAACACTGATTATGCTTGCACAGAAGACTATTTATTTTTAATAACTTTTAAAAGAATTTGTGCTAAATATTTACTTACACGTGCCGAAAGTTATACACGCTCCCCAATTTGGGTTTTGGTTGTGGTCAAAACAATCAAAAATGTGTTTTGTTTCATTTAGGTCTGATAGCCCATCAGTTGATGTTATCTTTGAAAGTGTAAGAGTGCAGTAGTCAAATCAATCAATCAATATATAATCTGAATCCTGGCTCAATACAACCCCCACAGAATTGAGCTATCTAAGCACAAGTGGACAACAAATCAGCCAGGACATGCTCAAGTAATTTAATGTCATTTATGAACAATAGTGCTTACGTAGATGCTGCATTCAGAGCAGTGGGTACATCTATATCTGCAAAAGGCTTTTTAGATTTTCTCTCTTGTGTCTAAAAATTACTTCTTGCAAACACTTAAAGGATGCTGTTCTGAATGTAAAATCCACTAAACAGAAAAGCTTAAGTAAATGATGAAGTCTGTGTTTATCCTGCCACGAAAAGCTCTTCAATGAACTATGATTAAATTGGCGTCAAAGAATATAATTGTGCCCTAAAGTAAAAATTCAAGTAGTTTCTTTTTTAATTTGCAACTTCTCAATTAGTTGAAAATGCATTGATTCAGCAGTTAAACAGCAGTGATTCACAGCTCTTTGTTCACTGCATGCATGATGCCAATTTTTTTAATTGCAGTTGGATTTGTTAGCCCTGTGTTTGAAGGCATCGTAGCTGTTACAGACTTTATGTGCTCTAATATTCTTAAAAATATTGGAAAGAATCTTATCATTTTTTTCACGGAGCAGCCCCGGCCGTCAGTAATACTGTCTGTTAAGTTATAACTGCAAGCTTATGAGAATCTGTTCTGCGTCTAGTCCTCTACTGGGCGATTCCAAGGAGACTAGTGGACATAAGTGGCGATCCATCACAACTTCAGTCAGACTTGAGACTGCGCTCTGAGTGAGCAAACGATGCCCTTGTGAAGCACAAGTGTCTTTAATATGCTGCTCTCTGGATGTCGGGGAATGCCGCTCATGACCCAAGCATCTCAGCAGATGTAGTTAGCAATAGGTCTCGGTGGTCAAGTTGCTGGAGCAGACGCCAGCGTGATGTCTGTCAACGAAAGATTTCTTGTCATGCTGTCTCTTGTTTTCATCTTGATTGACATGCTGGCATTTGCTGGGTAGGGATGCTGCCTTTCTCATTTATGTAGCTTAAAAGAGGATTTTTCAATCATGTAATTAAGTTTGACAACAGCCACATATATTTTACTTTCCAAGAATTGTTTTTTTGGACCATTTACTCTTTTAACGCAAAAAGCTATTGCACATAATTTATCTGGCAAAAAAGAAAAGATTGAGCCAATAACCGCATTTGTTATAAGAGGTTGAACTGGTAAAGTGAGTAGGTTGTGGGCAGGGCCGTTAACAAGTACTTGAGTACTTAAGTACTTCTGTACTTAAGTACAATAATTTGAGTACTTGGAATGTACTGGGTACTGGAAGTACTGAACCCAAAAGTATTGTACTGGTACCCAGTACTTTGCAAAAAGTACTTGAAATTTTAAGTACTTTTTAAGTACATTTAAGTACTTTCAGTGAAAAAAAGCCAACATGACAGCTTACAAGACATGTTGAGTGAAGTGTCAATATTTTCCAAGACAATTTTTGAATAAATAACATTTCATAAAATCATAAATTTCATATAGTCTGTTATAACTGTTACTTTATAAAAATAATAATTTTCAATGATTGAATTTATATAATAAATAATTAAAAAATAATTATTTATTTTGGCTCTTAGAAGAGATATATATGGAATACAGTTTCATTGGATAATGCATAAATATGGCAATTGGATTGTGCAGACCTATAGCAATTAGTCAATTTCAATTTATGCTATTGAAGAACTCATACTTAAACCAGTCAAAGAAAATTAGAAATGTGATTGCAATTAGACAGGACACGACAAAGTCACTATCTGAGTAATCCAACTTGCTGAACTAGCATCTCAGTTCTGCAGTAAACATGTAAACAACATTTATATAATTTTCATTTAATATAGGTAAAGTTACTTTGATTATCAAGAAATAATTTATCCATAATGTATTGATTCTGTTTCACTCACAGAATTTGTTTGGTTAACCTTTCAAAAGTTATGAAAATGAATATGGTTATGATAATTATTTGAGAAATAACTTTTATTTCATGATGCATCATGTTGAAAGTATGATGCATACATGAATAAATTCAGTAAGTATTCAATCAATTTCAATGCCATCTTTTGGAGGGGTTTTCCATGTTCATTGAGGCATGTATGTGTGAATGCATTGGCCTATTGTCTTAGCAAAGAAATTGGGTCACTGCATGTACCTGACCTTGTACACAGGTGTGAGAATTAGCCTCTTTACAATTGGACAGGGAACTTCACAATAGAATGTGAATTTTCATCCATTGCCTGCTTAAACATAGGCCTAATCTGTGTCAGTTAAATATCAATTTTTCAAAACTAATTTGATCAATAGTAATAAATATTTTATGCATTAATACCTAATAACCCACTCATTTTCTGGGTGTCTACTGTCTAATAAAGACCCAGTGATTAAAATCTGAATATCTTATTCTGACTAGTTCCTTAATTTGACAAGCATTCAAAATATCACAGTCTGGGGCAGATCCAAGTTGCCCATTTTTTGCAATATTATTAATGAAGTTCCTACTTTCTATCGATCTATCTATCGATCTATCTATCTATCTATCTATCTATCTATCTATCTATCTATCTATCTATCTATCTATCTATCTATCTATCTATCTATCGATCTATCTATCTATCTATCTATCTATCTATATATATATCTTTTTATCTATCTATCTATCTATCTATCTATCTATCTATCTATCTATCTGTCCAATGAAACTGTATTCCATGAATATCCCCATTTGCTTGAAAAAGAAACACAAGTTTTTGTCAGTTTATTTAATCTATAATTTATCTCGCAAGATTTTTCATACAGGATTAGTATAATTGCTTGTACACAATATTGATAAAGTGTATGATCAGATGATGGTGTTATTTTTCACTATATTTCGAAAAAGATTGCAATTTTGTTTTCGACAATTGTGATTCAATGTGTGAGACATCAAAAAGTACTGGGTACTGGACTTAAGTACTTTCAAAAGTACTGGGTACTGGAATTAAGTACAGTGATTAAAAAAGTACTGGGTACTGTACTGGGTACTGGGAACATTTGAAAAGTACTGTACTGGACTTAAGTACTTCGAAAAGTACTGATTAACAGCCTTGGTTGTGGGCCTTCAGGCAATTTTTAAGGAACTGTTTTTCGCAACTTGGCTTAAGGACCAAATGAAACATATTCTGTTTATATATCTCTAATAACAGACAGACGTGTTACAGTTACACAGACCAGGACTACTGCTTGCCTTCTGATTAAAAATTCTTGCAAAAAAATGTAGTTGAGGCTTTCAAAGGGTGATTAGAGAAGATGACTTGACCATTACAATGGACCTTGCTCACATTCACACTCTGAAATTTACTTTTATTTGACACTTTTTTCCAAAAAAGTATTCCATATTTATGAGCAGGAGTGTATAATTTTTTTTCCATTTTGTTGGTGCAGTTTTTCTATTTGACATGCAATATCTGTTTTCTCCTTTTCTGTTTCAGGTGAGTAGTTCTGAAATTCATCGACAAATTCCTGTCCCTTGCCTTTGGTAATGTACAATTTTACTCTGTATTTGTCTGGGAAATTGTTGTATTGCAATTCTATTCATATCGTTTAGAGGCCTTTATTTGCTGCAGATGTTATTGGCCCAAACGGGAGGCCTGTCGAAGCTACCATTAATCTATCAGGTGCCTCAAAGTTCGATTGAGAGAAGTCTTAATGAGTAACGACTGTCGTACAGGGTATGCTTTAAATGTTTTCTCACATTACTTGCATTGCAAGAAATGGATTAGATTATTGATAATATGTTAATTTGTGCACCATCAATTCCATTCATGGGGAAATTCGACTCATTGTGCAGTGACTTAAAAGTTCTTGGTGTGTCCTGTCTTTAAAAAACATCCATAATATTATGATATACAGTGGTACCTGCGTTGTAGACCCCCTGTTGTAAGAGCGACTTGACTTATGTGAACGCCTTCCTCCCACACGAAGTAGTTTTTTTAGTGCATTTTGCACCCCAATGAGAGAACGCACCCCCATGAGAGACCGCTTCATGAACGCAGATAATGAAGAGACCACCGTACTGCACAATGAGTGAATGCTCCTATGAATGGGAGTGAGGGTGCGCAAAGATAACTGATCCCCGTGAGGATGTCTTGTCCCAGAGAGGATAACTTGTATGGGGAGTCACAACAGGAAGCTTTTGCTGGTGTTCCTGTGGGTGCACAAATTGCTTGGTTCAGTTGTACGACTCGAGTGGGTACTGAAAGATCATTTTGCTGTAAGGCTTTGCAAGAACATGCTACTTAGGCCTGTTACTCAGATCTTAATAGATTTAAAAGGCAGTAATGATCAGCTGATGAAAGTATTTTCTGTCTCTTGTTGTTAAAGTTTGTCTCAAAATATAGAGGAAATGCTCAAAAAGTTCCTGCCCAAATACAGCATCTTCACATTAATTGATTTATGTCGCTGTAACTGTATCATATAAAGCATCCATAAATGATTGAGATGAATATGATGATCTACATGTACCACATTCTAAACTTAGGCTTAAGCAAGTGCAAGTTACAACTTCTTAAGATACGCTTTGGAGACCCTGCTCTTGTTACCAAAAATTCAGTTTGCCAACAACTGGGGATTCATATCTCAGTTGACAGAGTCAGTTTGTGATATCAGATTAACTGGCTTTTGATGCTACAGGATTGTGTGAAGGTTTCAAAGGAAATTAAATTTAATTGGTGTGCTACTTGGAACATTTAACCAAAAATAAAGAGAAGAATAATCCAGCTAGAGAGCAGTTTGAACCCAACAGCAACCTTAATAATAATAATAATAATAGGCATTTATATGGCGCCAATTCCAGTAAACTGCTCATAATAGTGATTATATTGTCAAATAACAACTGTAGTAAGTTCATGAACAGAATGTTTTCAGCTGGAGGAACCATAAAGATGCAATTACAAATAGCAGCAGCTACTAGTTTTGGTTTAAAGAACCACTTCAGTTCGGCAAACGTCAAAATTCGGCAGCGCTGCTTTATTTGGCATCCCCCGATGCCATTTTCGGCAACCGTTGCCTTATACGGCATCGCGGAGATGCCATTTTCGGCATCCCCGTAATTCAGGTGAATCTCGGCAGGTGGCGCAAATGATCGGGGGTGACGTATGTGCTTCCACCTTGAGTTAATAAATATTTCTATAGATCTATCCAAGGAAAATGTGAATCTATCCCAGCGTTTTTGATTATTTGGCTGTTCTTTAGAAGCTATTTAACTAATTTGACATAAGACTGCTAATTTGGGTGTCTGACTCAGTTAGTTACATTGTGCACCAACACTAGGGTGGGCTGAAAAATACTTTTTTTAAATTTCAATATGCCAGTGGTACAGAAAGTTGGTTAATGGCCAAAAAATGATAATAGGTGCAAAAAATAATCCGGCTTTTATGAAATTGCATATTTCCAGCCATTTCGCATGCTTTTTTAGACCCATTTCTTGGCCTCAGTCAGCTTCCTTGGTTTCAGGAGGCTCATTGGCATAATTAAATCTTTGAAGGCCACTTTGGATATGAAACACCATAAACAGGTTGCTTATATTTAATGTTTAGCCATTTCTGGGTAAATGTTGGGAATCGGAATTTGGCTTTTTTTGCTAAAAAATTGTCCGAAAAAACTTGAAAATATCGGAATTGACCCCACAAAAAATTATTCCTCCCCGAAGCCCTAAAAAACATTTCCCCGGTTGAACAGCCTGGCCCCCCTTGCCCCCTCTTGAATTAAATCCTTGTGACACGACTGGGGCTAGTACTTAGTGTGCTCCTCCTCTGTTTATTATCCATTCTCCCTGTCTACTTCACCCCCACCCCCAGCTGTTTGCTGCTCATAAGAACACTTGCCTCCTGTCTTTGTCTTATCCCTTTCTGTATCACCCCAAGCTTTTGCCTCCTCCCTATGCCTCTTTCCTCCTCCTCCCGTTAGCTTTTTCTTTTCTGCCTTGTACCCATTTCCAGGGGTGGACTGGCAGATTGGCAGCTTCCACAAGCCCAACCACTCACGGGGACCTATGCAAGGTGTCAAATGATGTTTAAAAAAATAAAAGGAAAAACAAAATTTCTTTATTTGCAACTGTGAAACAATCAAACTTTTAGATCAGGGCCCCATTTGAGAGGGCCCTGTATAGAAAAGGGCCATTCAAGCTAGGTCCAAATGGAGTTGTGCCGAAGACAGGAATGTGGTGGGGCCATTCTTATTGTCTTATTTTGCCACGGGGCCCAAAATGCCGCCAGTCCGCCCCTGCTGATTTCTTCTCCTTATCTCTGCCTTCTCACATCCTCAGTTCCAGCTAGTAGCTTGCAAGGGTGCCATCTCACAATAGCCCTTGTCTCCTTCCTGTCTACTCCCTCTCTGCCTCCCTCTAACGATTATCTCCTAATTAGCCTTGCCTCTCCCATCTTTACTTTTTTCCTTAGTTTCTTTCTATATTTGTGCTTACTCTGCATTACCGTAGAACGGGGTAAAGTTGGCAATCTGGGGTACAGTTGGCATGCTATTTTGACCCAGTTAATGGAAGAAATGCCAACTTTCCTCACTGACACAAGTATCTTTGGCACAATTGCCATACATGTCAGTGAGGAAAAGTTGGCATTTCGGCCATTAAGTGGGTCAAAATAGCGTTCCAACTTTACCCCGGATTGCCAACTTTACCCGTTTTACGGTATGCATTTTTTTGGTTATAGTCACCCAAAAGCAAACTGGCCTACGTATTTTTTTTTTTTACAACTCTGTGAGAAATGGAAACTAAGGCCATCTTTGTTCCGATGACCAAAAAGTTTAAATATAAATTTTTTTGTCTTTTTCCAAGCCATGGAATGGAGAATTTTTCCACGATGAACTTTATTGTCAACATGGCCCTGTTAAATTAAATAATGTGCAAAAAAAGAATTCGAGTTTCGAGGCACATACATGTATATTATTTGAAATACAGTTTTTTCTTTCATGTATTGATTAGTGTCATAAGCTTCCCATAGTACCAAACTGCAAAAATGCCCTTTAGAAGTGACTTTGGTCATTTTAAAAAAGCTTTTGGCTGTCAATATACTATAGAGTAGGTCGGTCAATATACTATAGAGTAGGTGCGGTTTGACCTACTTTTTAAGGGGGATTATTTGAATGCTTATGCTGTCAGGAAGGGATCACTTGGCTCTACTAATAACTAGTGAAACAAATGTCTGCCAATTTTAATAAAGGAGTAACAGCCATTTTTGTGAAAAATGGCCTTCTTACCCCACCCACCGGGCAAGAAGCCCCCCTACTATAATCCTATGGCAATTTTTTTTGCGAGCGCATTCAGCTTGAAAGTTATATCTTGGGGTTCTTCTATCATTTTTAAGGCATTCTATTCACTTTTTCTGAATTTCAGAATTTTTCTGTTCATACTTTAATTTTTTAATTTTTTTTGCCCTGTTTCAATTTCGGGCCAAATTATTTATATTTTAATTTGCTATTCTATCAAGATTTAAGGTAAAGTACACATTATTAAATGGTTCCTGAAGCAGCTTCGACCCCCCAGTGAAGGGGGCCTCATGCCCCATATAATGTGAGGCCTCTCGCCCCAAACCCACATATTTTATTTTGACCTCTATATTTACAAATCATATTTATGTGATGGTCATAAAGTGGAGCAATGCAGATATCCATTATACTTTTAAATATTTCAAAAGATATTTCTGACAACCCCTTTCAAAGAATTAGTCAAAGTTGCAAAAACCATGCACATTTTTTTGTTTCTTTAATTTCTACTATGGTTTGGTGCTGTTAGCCCTGAAAATTTGTGACGTCACCTAAAACGCCTTTAGCTTCAATCCTATCAATAGATAAATGCATGAAAAATGTAAGTTTGGATATAACCCTAGGGGGGGGGGCCTCTCACCTAACCCGGGCTTCTTGCCCAGACCTGCTCTATATAGGCCTAGTGATGTTTATGACCATCTAAAATACACAGTTTGCACAATGTTAAGACCACAATTATCTGCCCTTGGGATCTTGAATCGGCCTCATTACTCATGTCGATACATGACCTCTGGTGCTTCATGCACCACGATATGGGGGCTGATGTGTGACATATGTACCATGTGATAACATATAGATTTTTAAAAGTGGTAAGGGTGTAGCAGGATAGGATAGGATATTTTATTCGCACAACTTGAGTACTTGCAATAAAATGGAACATACGTAAAAATATTGTAGCAACTTATATACACAAAATTTTTAAAAAAATTTAATGTCCTCTTAAATTTCAATGTTTTAACTGCTCCTTGGCAGCCTTGAAGCTGGAATTGTGAGCCTGGATGCATAGGCATCATTAACATCTGTGGGGTACCATTAATTTAAAAGTAAAATTGAATTATCCTGCACATGGCAGGCTGGTAGTATTTAGGCCCAAATGTGAAAAAATACTAGCCCACTCAAGAGGTGCCCAAACTTTCACACCCCACCATATAATACGAGTGGTGCATCACACTTTTACAGCACTGAAAAGAACATAAAACAGTAACAGCTGCCTTTAACAGCATCGGGGATGCCTCCAACGGCAGCAGGATGCCTCACACGGCAGCGGGGATGCCTCAAACGGCAACGTTGCCGAATTTTGACTTTTGCCGAACTGACTTCAAACATATCAGCAAGAGAAGAAAGGGGTAATAGAATACTTCATATGTTATCAAAATGTTTGCAAATGGTCACAAAGGAACAATCTTTGCATTGCTTCTTATTTGTATCTCCATCATTAAAGAACAGACTAAACCAACATGAATCAGGATTCATCAAAATTTGTTGAGTATGAAACCCAGACACTATCGGTGTATAATTGCATACTGTTGAGTGAGGCAGTGCAACACCAATAATGCCACATAAACCATGTCGGGCTTCCCCAACATCCGTACAAGTTGACATACTGCCATGAACAAGCTGCAGTATCAGCCAAGTAACAGTGCCTGCAGCTGTAACAGCCTAATGGCTACGCCCTGGGTGCTGCCAAACAGGATGGGTTCATGTTGGGGTCGTTTATACATGGGGACCGATACATATACACGGAGGTAATCCACACACCCTCCAATACCCATTAGCAGAGTTCAGGGTTATTGGTACCGTTAGCACGCTGTGGGTATTATTTAGTCACCATGGTGGACAGAACTAAGTATACATACTCTCTTGCACTGCGGAAGTGTTACTGTTAGCAGATGAAATAAAAACTACACATGTACATATTGTACTTTGTAAGGAAAACACTATACTGTATGTAGTTGGAACAATCAATAATTTCATAAATTTACATTTAGTTTTTCTGTGAATATATTTGATATTCTATGTTAAACTTCGTGAGTACAGACAGTCAAGGTGCCTTACCAAGAGCGATTCTTATGATCATAACACGTCAGACAAAGGGTTATTACAACTGCAACATTTACTTTAAATTTCTCGGATGTTGAGCTCAACTTTACTGGATAAATAAACGTGACAGATATTCTTTCCTCCATGTGCACAATATAACTATTATGTGAAATAATGTAATCTCGGGTAATTTCTACTCATATTTCATAAATCAAAAGAATGTATACCGTCGGCCTCTATGGTCAAGAAAGTTGACCAGCCGTGAGAAACATGAGGACAGTTAACTTCACCTGGAGGATTAGTGGCAGCCATCTGTCATGCGATCAATAAACTTAAGGGCTATCTTGGGTCCAGCTATTGCTCCCCATTCACTCTACCATTTACCAGGAGGTTTTGCTATCTGTCACAATAACCAAAACATTTCCTTGTACATGGCGTATGTTCATGATTTGTTGATTTGCCTTTATCTGAACTTATCTGTGTAAGATGACTTTAAACAAGAAGCATTTTGTTTCAAAGCCAAACTTTCAAATTTAGTGACCTATGTACATGTAATCTAATTTCATGCATACAGCATTTTTCAATACAATGTAAAAAATTAAATATCAAAGATATTTGCAAAATCATGTATTGCACTTCTTGCACTCTTCAGTGTGAGTGTATCTAAGCTTCAGCCTATTTTTTTTAGTGTCTGGGTCTGGGATTTTACTGCGAAATGTCAAGTGCTTTGCAGTTAAAGTGAGTGCTTTTGTGAGAGTACTTCATAAAACATTGATGGTGGTAAAGTGCAGAGAGCGGGAATGTCAGGTAGTATATTTCAATTATAGCATGCAAGTATAATGACACAGATCACAGATCGGGGCCAAACATTCAACTTCAGCCAGACATTGCATTTTCATGCTGATATGTTAATGTGATATGACAGAACTAGATGATGCGGGAGGCAGTTGAATATCTATCAATTATTGTATGTCTGCATGTCATGCATACAGCAAGAGACATACGCTGTGAAAATGTTTTTGCCTGTACTATTTGCCACAATCTCTGTTCAGACTACAGTTTGTAGAATTGTTAAGTGTTGCAGAAGACAGGACACTTAAGCTGAGTCTCAGCTATACCAAGTGTGAGGTCAAAAGAGTAGGATGCCAGTCACAAGAAAATTTGTGGAGAGCGGAGGTGATTTCACCACCAGAAAGTCCCTCCTTCCATATAAATGGCCTTGAGCTGCAATCGCCTTCCTCATGAGTGTGGCTGATCACGCTCTCAAGTGCCAGCCAAGAACAGGAGCAGTCACATTAAGTTGCCTAAGCTCAAAAAGTATTCTTGCCACACACCCATCCTTTGTTATTTCAGGCTCCCTTTGTCTCCTTTAAGACCAGCCTCCTTCTTGCTCCTATCACCAACTGACAAAATTTATTCTGTGGTCATTTAAATAGGTTTACAAGATTCGGAGTCTTGACTATACATAGAGTATTATCTAACGACGTAGCCGATAGAGAGAGAGAGAGAGATTTATTTGACCGAAAGTTATTACAATTAAGTATAAATGCTTATTAGAAATATATGGTCAGGAGCATGTATCAATGTATCACGCAATATTTTTAGTACAAATGGTATGCACTCATTATACAGTTGGGACTTATCCAAATTATAAGGTTAGCAGTATCTCACTGCACTGAAAAACCTGCTCTAATTATCACGATTATGGCAGTTACCATTAAAAGAATGATACCTGCCATAAAAACAATTGTTTACTTCCGCAAAATGGCAATTTGTGTTAATTAATTATGGTAGCCAAAGTTAAAGAAGAGCATCTGATTTACAGTTTGTATTATTCAGGCACTTGGTAGAGAGGTGTATTTGATCTTACAATATATTCTTGATGCAAAAAATTTATGCAAAGTCCTATTGTATGCATTTGCTGAAATGGCAATACGCTCTTCATCATAATTACTTGTTGGTTTTTTTAAATGTTCTTATGTGCATTTTGAAATTTTCCTAGGACTACTGTCTCCTCAGGCGGGGCTGTAGGCTGGGCTGAATTCCAGGGTGGCGGGGGGGGGGGGGAGAAGACTGGTCCGGATGCATGCACATCTTGGAAAACCCCTGCTCCTGTTTTACTTTGCTGTTTCATTAGTGAATGCTGTGGAACGGGGCAGAGCGACACCAACAATGCCACATACAACATGTCAGGCTTCCCGAACGTCCATACTAGTTGACACACTGCCATCAAGGAAGTGCAGTATCAGCAAAGAAACAGTGCCTGCAGCTGTAACAGCCTAATGGTTGCACCCTAGTTGCTGCTAACAGGATGGCCTGGATGGGTTCTAGCAAGGTTGTTTATACTTTGCAGCAGACACATTTACAAGGAGGAAATTCACACACCATCCTATACCCATTACACTTAGCACAATTTTGGGTGGTAGCGCGGTTAGCATACTGTGGGTATTATGTAGTCACCATGTTGGTCAGATCTATCCAAGTTGTCTCTTGTAAACTCCTTACTAAGTCACAGGTCCATAGAGTAAATTGGAAGAAAAACAGAGTAAATTGGAAGAAAAACACCAATCCTGCATGTAGTTTAGATCACCAGTTAATTCATATTTTCGATAATACTTTTCAACGGACTTATCTGGTATTCTATAGTCAACTTCATGTGTCTAACCTCTCAAGGTGTCTGGTGAAAAATGATTCTTATGAATCTACTTGGTCACAGCACAGCAAGAGAAAACAATTGCAAAATCTATTCAAGTTTCTCAGATACTCGAAAAATAAACATTATAGATATACCAACTTCCAGCTTTTCTCTTATACATGCGAATTCATGCATCAACCAAATGTAGTCAACCAATGGCCTCAATGGTCAAGGCAGTTGACCAGCCACGAGAAATATGAGGACAGTTACCCTCACCAGAGGATTAGTAGCATCCATCTGTCATGTGATCAATAAACTAAAGGGCTATCTTGGGTCCAGCTATTGCTCCCGAGTCCCTATTCACTGTACAGTTCACCAGAAGGTTTCGGAATCTGTTTCGATAGCCATAACCTTTTGATTGTATGTAATATATTTCCGTAATTTGTAAATTTACCTTTATTGGAAATTATCTATGTCATAGAGAAGCATTTAATTTCAAAGCCAAAGTGGCAAATTTAGTCCGTGAACTCAACCTCCTTTGAGAGAGAGAATATGGAGAGAGGGTGTTGCCAAGGGAAGTTAGTGGGAGATCAGATGGCCAAACGTTCTGCACTTGAATTGGACTGGAAGCCTGGGGGCAGCAATGGTCAAGTGAGTCAATAATATTCTGCAAAATACACATTTGAGGTAATTGAGCAAATATGACCAAATTAGGTTTGGGCCTAGAAACCACTCTGGCCATCCTGCCCTACCAAGAGGTCTATGGAATATTGATGAAAATGTTTTGTCCTAATTTAATAAAGGAAATGCTATCTGTGTGCCACCTTTTGTGCTGAAAACAAATTTGTATGTCAATAAAAGCTACCAAGATTCATCGTAAGCTATGTGTCCAAAAATTAATTTGTCTGAACGCGTAGTGCACTCAACAGCAAAAGAAACTCAAATGTGTTCAGCCAAATATGTTGAAACAATATTACATAATCGGTTTTTACTACAGAAATAACATTTCCAAATTATAAGCAAATGTAACTTCAGCGTAATTGTTTCATGTATAGGTCTCGGTTTTTACAAGGTAATGTCAAGTGGTATGCAGTTAACGTGGGTGGTTTTGCAAGTGTACTTTATAAAACATTGATGGCGGTGATGCGCAGGAGGTGAGAATGTCAGGTAATATATTTTAATTATTGTGTGCAAGTATAATGTGTCAGATCAGAGCAAAACATTCCAGTTATAGAGATAACACATGGGGCTGACATGAACTTTGTTACAATATATATACTGTGCACTGAGTTACATCATTGTACATACGAGGGGTTTTCCATAAGTTCTGTCCAACTTGCCTTAACTTTTGCAATATTTATTACAGAAACGTGATTTTTGGGTCAGATAATATTGAAGTAATTTGCGAATGATCCTCCAAAATTCAGATCATGGAAACAAAAATAAATGGTCAATTTGTTGCCATGGAAACCAAAAGTCATGAAATGCAGCCCAGGGCACTTTTAGAGACATAGATTCATTATATCTTGTCAAAAAATTCAATTTTTACCAGGGATACAGGACAGGAAACCTATTAAAAATAATCCCTAACATTTCCCAAATTCTTAAAATAATGAACTTGATGCTCTTACCTTTAATATCCAATGCCTCATAGTCCTTATATTTAGATCACTGTTCGTGTTTCACAGACTATTTGTACTTTACGATTGGTTTTCCATAAGTTCTGTCCAACCTGTCATAACTTTTGCTAGATTTTATACAGAAAAATGATATTTGGGTCAGTTGATATTGAGGTAATTTTCAAATGATCCCCAAAAAATCAGATCATAGAAGTAAAAATAAATTGTTGATCTGTCGCTATGGAAACCAAAAGTCATGAAATACGACTGAGAGCTGGCTAACAGACACATTCGAGATATATCTCGTCAAAATATGTAATTATTACAAGCAATATAGCTCAGAAAATGTTCAAAACATTCACAGCCATTTCACAACTTCACAAACTAATGAATTGGAAAATGAATACATTTTCTCATACTTTCTAACCATGTCTAAATGCCTCAGTCGGCGTGTTTAGGTCTGTTATCGAATTGTTCAGTCTATTTTCTTGGGTTTTCCAATGTGTGTTCTCTTTATTCAGAAAAAGTTTGACCAACCTTCCTTTGGTTTCATCACTCATGCTGTCGTCCTTGTATGTATGATAAAGAAGATCTTACTCTCTCTACTAGTTTTTATCAAATAAAATTAAAGAAAGATAGTGGGTATATGTAATGTCATCCTTATTTTAAAAAATGTGTCTCATAAAAAACTGAGTAACTGCATGAGTGATGGTAAAGTAACTTAGATATGAGAATAACACCAATTTCCATTATTATTAATAACGTTACAATTAACTGATTGTGTTTAATTAAAACAATTATGAATATACTTCAATTAAAAAAGTCAAGACACAGATAATTCAGGCAGGTTTTAAATTCATTCTTAGAGCACTACAAACTCTGGGCCGCATTTCATGACTTCTGGTTTCCATGGCAACAGATTAAGCATTTATTTTTATTTCTGTGATCTGATTTTTTGGGAATTATTTCCAAATTACGTCAATATTGTCTTGCCCAAATATGATGTTTCTACATAAAATCTTGCAAAAGTTATGACCAGTTGGACAGAACTTTTGGAAAACCCCTCGTACATAATGTGACATGACAGAAATCAGACGATGCATTCACCAATCATTCAGTGGTGAATGAACTTTGTTCGGTTTGTTGTCTTACAATAAAAAAAGGTGCAATGATAAATGGAGTGTTATACATTTACAGCAAGTGAGGAACAGTTGTCATAAAGATATTTTTTCCTTTGCAACAATCTCTTTTTTGTGTGTAGGATTATAAAGTGTTGCAGAAGACAGGGCTCTCAAGATGCATCCTAGGTAACAAGTGTGAGGTCACAAGAGCAGGATGCCAGTCACAAGAAAATTTGTGGAGAGCGGAGGTGATTTCACCCCCAGAAAGTCCCTCCTTCCATAGAGATAACCTCATAAATGTGGCTGAGCACACTCTCAAATGCCAACCAAGAAGAACGGCAGTCACATTACAGCGAAACACTTTGATATAGAATTAAAGTGGACTGTGGCACTGTGAAAATGGCACTTCGTGTGTCATCATGCTGATGATTTGTAATGATCAAACCCAATACTTTCAATGTTAATTTGATTGAAGGAGACTTATCCCACTTGTTGGTGACAGCCAAACGAAAGGATTATGCATCTGATTTTCACTTTAAAATTTGTTATGAGAAGTCAAATGGCTTACTCTTAATCATGACTAATCAAACAGCTTCTATGTTTCCCATGTTGAAAGTAGAGAAGATGACACTTCATCGGCTATCATGAGTCACGAAGTGCCATTTTCATAGTGCCACAGTCCACTTTAATTCTATATCAAAGTGTTTCACTGTAAGTTGCCTTAACTCAAAAAGTAAACGAAAAACTGAATCTGCTCGCACTGAACACTGTTTATTTTTTAGCGCTAGTACTGTGTATGTGTGATAGATCTCCACTTAGACATGTCACAGATACATTTTCCCTAGTTTGTGCTTTTGCTGTGGTCCAAACAATCAAAAATGTGTTTTGTTTTCTGCAAAAGGCTTTTTAGTTTTTCTCTATTGTTTTAAAAAAAATTAATGCTTGCCAAACACTTACAAAATGTTATTCCATATATGTAAAATCCATGAAACAAAAAAGCTTAGGTAAATGATATTACGAGGGGTTTTCCAAAAGTTCTGTCCAACTTGCCATAACTTTTGCAATATTTAATACAGAAATATGATATTTGGGTCAGATAATATTGAAGTAATTTGAAAATGATTCTGAAAAAATCAGATCATAGAAACAAAAATAAATGGTTAATTTGTTGCCATGGAAACCAAAAGTCATGAAATGCGGCCCAGGGCACCTTTGGAGACACAGATTCATTATATCTTGTCAAAATTTTTTTTTTTTACCAGGTTTACAGGACAAGAAACCTACTAAAGATAATCCCTAACATTTCACAATTTCTTATAAGAATAAACTTGACACTGAGTACATTTCCTATAACCTTATATCCCTTGCCTAACAGTCCTTATATTAAGATCACAGTGGGTGTTTCGCGGACGTTTTGCTCTTTACGATGGTTTTTCCAAAAGTTCTGTCCAACCTATCATAACTTTTGCTAGATTTTAAACAGCAAAATGATATTTGGGCCAGTTGATATTGAGATAATTTGCAAATGATCCCCAAAAAATCAGATCACAGAGGTAAAAATAAATTGTTGCTTAGTTGCTATGCAAACTAAAAGTCATGAGATGCGACCGAGAGCTTGTTAACAGACACATACTTGACATATTGCATGAAATATGTAGTTATTGCAAGAGAGATAGGACAGAATATTTTCAAAACATTCATAGTAATTTCACAAATTCCAAAATAATGACTGGGACCTTGTAAACACGTTTTCTCAAACTTTCTATCCATCTCTTAGTATGATACCTCAGTCTTCATGTTAAGGTCAATTTTGGCATTTTCCAGTCTTCTTTTCTTCTAAAGGTTTTCCAATGTGTCTTCTCTCCATTCAGAAAAAGTTTGTCCAATCTTTATTTGGTTCTGTCACTCACACTGTCTTCCTTGTATGTACGATAAGAGGTTCTTATTCTCTCTGCCACTTTTTATCCAATTAAAATGAAAAAAAATGTAATAGGTATATATGATGTCATCCATATCCAATTGCTCAACTCATAAAAAACTGAGAAGCTACATGAGTGATGGTGAAGTAACTGAGATGTAACAAAAATACCAGTTTCCATTGTTATTAATGATTTTACAATTTACTGATTATATTTCATGAAAAAAATTATGAATATACTTCAATTCAATATGTCAAGACACAGATAATGCAAGCAAGTGCTCATTTCATTTTAAGTGAGCACTACAAAGTCTGGGCCGCATTTCATGACTTCTGGTTTCCATGGCAACAGATTAAGCATTTATTTTTAATTTTATGATCTGATTTTTTGGGAGTTATTTGCAAATTACGTGAATTATATCTGACCCAAATATCGCTTTTCTACATCAAATCTAGCAAAAGTTATGACTAGTTGGACAGAACTTATGGAAAACCCCTCGTATCTTCAATTTCAATTTCAATTTATTGACCACTAAAAGCAAAGAAATACATCATCATGGTACATAAAAACATTGTGGTAGGCTGACATCTCTTAGATAGTTTATCTTCTATGAACTGTGATTTATATATATAGCTTCAAAGCATATAATTATGCAGTTTCTTTTTTAACTGCTCAATAAGTTGGCAATTTATACATAGCAGTGATTCATCGCTCTTTGGACTCTGCATTTCAGACTTTTTGTGCTCTAAAATCCTGAAAAAAATTGGCAAGAATCATATTATGTTTTCACTGAGTAGCCCTTGCAGTCAGTAATACTATCTTTCAAGTCATAACTGTGAACTTATAAGAATATGTTCCACTACTGGAGACCAGGGGACATAAGTGGCGATCCATCACAAGACTTGGATCTGCACTCTGAGTGAGCAAACGATGCCCTTGTGAGGCACAAGTGTCTTTAATATGCTGCTCTCTGGATGTCGGGGAATGCCGCTCATGACCCAAGCATCTCAGCAGATGTAGTTAGCAATAGGTCTCTCTGGTCAAAGTGCTTGAGCAGACACCAAGGCGGTGATGACTGTTACAGCAGTTTCTATGAGATGAGTTTCTGAACTACTTGCTACATAATGCTTCATCTGATTTGTATATAATTCTGGTTCTATTCATTTAATGCTAAGAGGCCACATATTGGCCTATGCAAGCATGGTGACCACCGTATGATGGATGAGTGATGGTAAGGCTGTGAGTCTGCCACATACCCTATTAGTTCAGGGATGTGCAGGGTCTTTCAGTTTACCCCCTCCGTTTATTTTTGCCCAGGTCTCATGGGACAGACCTAGTCAAGAGCTATATATAGCTCTTGATAGCTGTATCTACAGCTGCCCTATGTTGAGTGAAGTTCCAGGAGTGGGAGTCGAACCCACGTCCCCACAGGCCAGTGGATTCGCAGTCAAGCGCTTTAACCATTTATTTTAATTAGGCCACGGGGGAACACATAATAGTTCATGGACCGAGCAGATGAAGTTGAAATATTACCTTGCAAGTTGAGAAGTTTACAATGCAGGTTTATTGAGACTAAATCTACTATATTAGTTATATTTATCTTGATTTGAATGTTTGTGTTATTGGTACAGCTACACTGTTAAACTGTACTGGGAGACAATGATGTTGCTGTGTCCTTCTGAATAAGTCCTTCAAGACTATTAAATTGAGTCATCACATGTGTCGAAACAACTTTAATATTGTATGGACAACTATTTGTCATTTTTTTAATTATCAGTACTGAGACTGAAAAAAAGAGAATCATAAACTTATTTTAATTATACACAGGAAATTCAGGCCATTTTGTGATATTTGTTTGGGAGGTTCAGGGGTTTTAGGGTGTGGCTAATTGCTGACTTTTCGTGCTGAAAGAACTTGACTACAACAAATTTAGCTAATACAAACCTAGTTTTCCTTGTGGGATTTGTGAGATGAGATTGAACTAATTACACAGTAAGAAGGTTGTGTGCCTCCAGGGGAAATTTTTCATGGAACTATAAACTGGGCCAGTGGTCCAGGTTGCAGGGGCAGTCATTAAAATAGCCGTTATCAAATGGGTGATGCCTTTTCTTAAGTCAGTGTAAGGAACTTCCCTTTTCATAGATCTAAGCCCAGGTCGGGATTAGCATGAGGATTCATTGATGAGATGGGCAGGGGCGTATCTAGAAATGGCCTGAGGGGGGGGCCATTACATGGGGTGAATACGGGGCGCTCCGCTGTGTTTCCTATCTATTCCATGTTAATTTTGGGCCTGAGGGGGGGGGGCCATGGCACCATGGCCCCCCCCCCCTAAATACGCCCCTGGAGATGGGAGAGAGAGAGAGTGGGAGTCCTCAACATTACACACATTTACCCCATGTCACCAAAGAATGCGCACAAGTGCTGTCTTTGTATGGTGCCTCTTTTTATACCAATAGCCTTGAGCTGTAATCACCTTCCTTGATACAGCTGATCACGCGCTCAAGTGTCAGCCAAAAGGAAGAAGCAGTTTCATCAAGAGAGCCTTCTTTGTTATTTTTGGCACCAATTACCTCAATTGAGACCATCCTCCTGCAACTGCCCTTTAAAAAGGACAGACCAGAGCTTACACATCCAAATAGATTTACACAATTATTTGTCACTTAAGCTCAGCAGAGATATTCCGACCACGCTCATAGTTTATTTCTAGCGCCTGTTATCTCTCGGCAGACCACCCCAGATGCTCAAACAGTCACCTGTTGATAGCATAAATTTTGTGCTTATCTAAATAGTCACACCAGATCGACTCTACACAGGGAGCATTCTGATCACGCAATCCATTATATCGTAATTTCTGGCCCCTTTTTGTTCTCTTTGACCAAACCTGACTCTTAACAGGTACCATCCCACGGGACAAGGCAATATGCTTGAGGCATACAATGCAGATCTGTATTCAGTAACCCAATTTAAAAATGTTTCCCAGCATCTAGTGCTTCAGCGTTTTTGCATTGAACATGACCACTTTAAAGTCATTTTGCCTAAGTGTTATGGAAAATTATCCAGCAGAATACTGAATTGCCTAATAAAACCCTTTATTGATAGTTATTCAATAATTAAGGTCACAAACAAACCTTGTTGATCAAAAACAAACAGTATTCCGTTTTACCAGGTATTTTTTAGTCATGTTGACTTTATTGATTCCCACATAAGTTAGGGGTGTTTTATTTGTGATTGGTGCACTGGCTCAGCAGGTGGATAACCAGTAACATTTGTCTGAGTTTTCTGAAAAATTTATATTTATAAATGGCAAGTGCTCTGGATTTGTGGACATTAAGTAATAAATAGCTTCTGATATCAGTTTTGTCCTCCTCGCAGGCCCTTGGTTTACTCGACACTGATCATGTAGTCCCATTATCTTTATCTGTCAAATGGCATATCAAAAACTTGTCCATGAGTAATTGGAGTCGTTTGCTAGATTACTCGTACATGTCGTCCAACTAATATTTATGAGATTGGTCTTCTAGTTGAGATGTGGATGTTCATGGATAATTGGATATGTCTCAGTTATTGATATGTCGCTAGATATGCATGTGTTGGTTTATTTGTGATATGATATTCTTGTGTTGTAGATAATTAATTTGCCCTAAGCTTTTCAACTGATTAAAATAAGTGATAAGTGAGCAATTAGAACCAAGACCTATGAAGGTTACTTCGTTATCAACATCCTGATGAAGGATATATTTAAGGAATATCATTGCTTCTTGAAGATAAATCTAAATCTATAATGGCCAATTATAAATGTAGTTGCACTTGATAAAACAAGCATAAATTCTGCAAAGTCACTTATAACTGCTACAAGTGACAGCGTGCTTCAGAATACATGTAGGATTTGTTTACATTCATTGTCACAGTCTCTATGTGAATGGCATTCCATAGCCTAACAGCCTGTGACAGCTCTTTTACTAAGTCGTAACTCTGAACTTACGAGACTCAAGTGCCCTGTCAGTATGCCTCGGCGGTCCAACGTCGGCCCAGTGTCAGTCCGATATCAGTAGCATCGGACCAGATTCGGGCTGACGTTGGACCGCCGAGGCACGCTGATAGGAAAGTGACTCTGCTGTGCATTTGCCCGTTGCTTCCAAAGAGACATGTGGTCACAAGCGGTGATATGTCATGACTGCAATCCACACTCAGATTGAGCAAACAATGCTCTGAGGCTCAATTGTCTTTGATGTGCTGGTCATTAGATTTAAGAGCCCGTCGTTCATATCCAATAAATGTTGTTTACTATTTGGGTCATCGGGTGAGTTACTCCATGTGAGCAAGGCAGTGGTTATATCATCACCTTTATGTCAAATTTTCAAAAGACTGATTAGATTAGTCATTTTGTTTGACTTTTTAATGATATATCAATTACCCTTGGTGAAGCTTGACATGTGTTATGCCAGAACATTCATAGGCAAAAACTGAAATTATCATTTAATGTACTGAGCAATATCAAACTTGTTAGGGAATAATATCACATAATAGAGCTATTTACAGCCAACGGAATCAAATATTGTCATCTTAATGTGTTTTTCTATTTTTCTACAACATCCTATGTCTAAATTTCTTTGTTTTTTTTTAAACAAGCCATCAATTTTTTTAAGGACTCTATCTGAAATAGGTTAGTGTTATGTTCTTTGGTGTGGTTTTGAAAACTAGTACTTTTTTAGGTTAGTTGATGGGAGATATATCTGATAGCTAAATTGACAATGAGTACATTTTTAGTTTATTATGACAAGTGTTACAGCTATCCATTCAGAAACAGAATTTAAGGATTTCGATCTGAAGGTTGTGACAACACATTGTGTGGAAGGTTTAGGATCAATTGCACAATATTGCACAAACATCACTGAAGTAATGTTTGGCTATAAAATCCGTTCCTTGTCGATTTGAGTAACTGGTCACCTTCATTTTAAGGCAAGAAAGCAGTCCTTTGCTGTTGAGTGCAGGGAGATGGATAGGCACTTAGTATAACAGATAAGTTGTTTTCATGATAGATGTAAGAAATTCAAATCTCCTGAGTCAAGTTCTGGGTTTCCACGAGGGTAGATCAATGAGAGTAAGGAGCGAGAGAGAGAGAGTCTTCAATTTGTTATAGTATTTAAGTTATACATTTGCCTATTTTAAGAGATCTTTTTAATTTCATTCCCAGTGCTGTTAGACAGTGCTATAATTAAAGGGGCTACCAATTTAATATCAGATCCCAAAAAACATCCTGCTTATAATATTGCTTATGAAGATCCACTGAAAATGGCTTTGGATCCTCTGACCAGGGTTTGAACACATGGCGGCAACAACCTTCATCAGAGAAAGGCTTGACTGTATCAGCTGGAATGCAAAGTCAGCTGAAAGATAGTTCTAGGAAAATTGATGGAGACTAGAGGTTATTCTGGGTCGGAACGAGCAACCTTGCTGAAGTCCTTCTCTGCATATGAATGTCCTTGAGCTGCAATCACCTTCCTCATAAATGCGGCTGATCACGCTCTCAAGTGACAGCATAAAAGAAGAAGCCGTCACATCCAGTTGCCTAAACACGAGAAGTATTCTTGCCACACACCATTTACTTCCGTTGTTATTAGACCACCCTCCACTCAACAGGACAAATCTGTATACAGTACTTTACCGACCATTGATTTGGCCCGAATCAGCTATGTGCAATTAAATTCAATTGGGCATCAAATATGTGAGTAAACTAGCTCTCAATTAGCCGATTCATCTCCCAAAAAAATTACCAGCTCAAGGTTACACCCATTATTTCTTACTCTTACCCTATAGCATCCCAACAATATTTCAGAGCATTATTATTAGAAGCTCCTCTCAGATGAAATACAGTGAAAATAAAACTAATGTGACACTGTGTCAACAAGTCAACGCAGACATGAATATGTTGGAGAGCAGGGGATTCCAGGGCCAACAAGTGTGCTCTTTCTGAAGTGCCCTTTTCGATACCAATAGCCTTGAGCTGTAATCACCTTCCTTAATGCAGCTGATCACACACTTAAGTGTCAGCCAAAAGGAAGAAGCAGTTACATCAAGTTGGCTTTTACTCGAAAAGTGTTCTAGCCACACAGCCTTCTTTGTTATTTAGGGCGCCAATTATCTCAATTGAGACCACCCTATGCAACTGCCTTAAAACAGGACATCAGTGCTTACTCACCAAGATAAATTTTCACAATTCTGTGTCACTTGAGCTCAGCAGAGATATTCTGATCACAGTCCGATCCTTTATTTTTGGAGGCTGTTATCTTTGGGACGACCACCTCAGACGCTTATCCAAAAAGTCACTCCAGTTTGAGTTTAGACAAGGAGAATTCTTGTCACACAATCCATAATAACATCGTTATCTCGAGCACCCTCTATCTATGCTCTTAGACCAAGCTCAAACAATTACCATCTCACTGAACTAGGCAAGCATCCCATGTCAATATTTAGCTTTGATTTAGCTTTTCCAGGCATTTTTCAAATCTTTTTGACTAAATATCATTTATGTTACTCCCTCACACTTACCCTTCAAAACTATTGCCTTTCTTAAGTAGTCTAACTTATTTTCACCATCAAGACTATTACAGTCTCACCAGATGCTTTATTCATGTTGACTTTATTGATTCTCACATAAGCAAGGTATGCTTTGTTTGTGATGGATGAAGCAGTTCAACTTGCAGGTGGATAATCAGTAACACCTGCATGAGTTGTGAAAAATCAATATTCATGGCAAGTACTCTGGATTTGTTTGTGGACATTTAATAAATAGTTTCTGATATCAGTTCTGACCTCCTCTCAGGCCCCCAGTGCACTTACTAGTGATGATGTAGTACCGTTATCGTTAACTGTCAAATGGCATAACAAAAACTTGTCCATGGAGTATTGGAGATGTTTGCTAGATTACTCACACCTGTGTTCCAATCTGAGTGGTTGAGATGTGTTTCCTTCAAAGATATTTCTCCACAAGAGCTCCATTTTTTATCTGTCTCCAGATATCATACTGTTTTGTTTCATTGTGTTGTCTTATTTTTCATTACTATCTGGCCAATAACAATGTATTTTTCACATTAATTACTTCACTGACTGAGGACATGATGTCATGCTGAGGCTGGTTCTGGATCATCATTGTGTTTGGCACTTGAAAATCACTATACCAAGGTGGTAATTAGTAACATGCACAGTCTTATTTTGCATCTGATCACAAACAATTAAGCCTGTCAATGTTGTTGACTGCATGCCACAGTGAGTAACCAAACGCAAAGATGATCCACTGGCCTCGGCACGATACCATGCTCTCCGTCAATGAACAAATTTGAAATATAGGCTTACGTAGTTGGTGGAAGAATAATAATATTGTATTATCATCGATAATTGACTTGCTCGGAGCTTGTGAACTCATTAAAATTAGCAATAAATAAGCAATTAGATTAGAATCAAGGCCGATGGAGGTTGCTTCCACATATCAATATCCTTATGAAGGCTCGTTCTAAGGAATATCATTGCTTCTTGAATATCAACCAATTCTTTCATGGCCAATTATGCAGGTGCCCTTGATAACAGGATGAATGCCATGTGAAATAAGATATATTTGGGTAAATTGTTATGTTGTAAGTCTAAGCTTTCTAAAGAGCAATCTGGATGGAGTTAATTGTGATCTCACATCAGTTACAGTGTAAATAGTTTCTGCGATACTATCTGGCAAATCTGGAAATTAGCAGTGACTGATTGGTTTGGAAAATGGTTTTTACAAGGCGATTTCCCAAATTTTCTGAAATATCATGCCATTATATTGACAAGTGGCAATGAAAATTCTTTGGGTGTGACGCTAAAAATTAGAAAAGAAAGAAGATTTTTCCTGTCACCATTTATCTTTCCATGGTTAAGACATGAGAATGTGCATTTACTATGTTTTAACAAGCATAATTTCAACAAGGTCATTTACTACTTGGTTTTCCACAAGTGACTCTTGAGTTTCAGACTGAGAATGTTCACATTCATTACTTTGGTCTTTGTGTGAACTAATTCCAGAACACCATAGCCTAACTGTCTGTGAGGGCTCTTTTACTTAGTCATAACTCTGAACTTACAAGGATGAAGTGACGCTCCTGTGCTTTTGTACGGTTCTTCCAAAGAGACATGTGGTCATAAAAGGTGATACGTCATGACTTCAATCTCTGCTCTCAGTGAGCAAACGATGCTCTGAGGCACAAGTATCTTTGATGTGCTGGTCATTAGTTTTACAAGCCTGCCATTCATATGTGGAGCATCCAATAAATGTTGTTAAATATGAGTCTGTTTCAGTCATTGTGTGAGTAACTCCATATGAACAAGGCAGCAATAGCAATATCACTGCCTTTATGTCAGGTTTTCAATAGACTTAATAGTAAATCAGTAATTTTGTCTGGCTTTGAATAATCACCCCATCTAGCTGTTATGCTAGAATATTTATTGGCATAAACTGAACATATTTTTTAATGTAGCAATGTCGACCTTGTTCAGGTGTTATATCAAATTGAGCTACTTACTGCCAACAGAATCAACTATTGTCGTGTTTTTTTTTGTGTTTGTTTTTTTCTACAGTATCCTCTGTTTAAATTTCTTAGATTTTGTAGTCAAACAAGCCATCAATATTAGTTAAGGACTCTATCTGAAATAGGTTAGTGCTTTGTTCTTTAGTGCGGTTTTGAAAGCTGGTACTTTTAGGTCAGTTTGTGGGAGATATATCTGCTAACTAAATCAACGATGAGTTCATTTTCAGTTTATATTTTGACAAGTGTTACAGCTATCCGATCACAAATTTGATAACATTATTGATGTCACATGGCTTTCAAAACAGATGATGCATGGACATAGTCTAGAATTGTGCATTTTGTTTCATGGTCCAGGGCAATGTTTGTTTTGTGTCTGCAGTCAATATGTCACTGAGCATACAATTTTGTGAATTGGATATTGACTTCAGGGATTTTGTTACAACAGCTATAGACTGCAGAGCTTTATAGAATTGTTGTGAAATGTATGCAGTTGGGACAAGCTATACACAATTAGCATACAGCCAATAACTGAAAAAGAAATATGTGAGTTTTTTTATCTCCCTGTTCCAAAACAAACTATGACTTTGGTTAGTGGAATAGTATACTTTCTATCTGCCAAAAAAGACTAGAGGCTCTGAATCCTTGTAAGTGCAAGAAACCTTTCGACATGAAAGGAACTTACAGATCCACTCTGTGGTAAGGCCCTCTTTGCCCTGAGCTGTGTGGACAAAGGTTTAACTTGTGCAGTTGAATCTTTCCATTCGTGTGCCTTCTGAACACTTGCGTGGTGTTAAGACCTTGCTTCTGAGTAACCATGAATTAAAGAACAAACTCATCAACTTGTTTATGGTTTCAATGATAACTTAGTGCATGCTTCTTCAAGATCGTTAATGTTGTGCTTTGCATGAATTTGGCTGCTTTTTTAATTGAAAGTTGTCCCATGCACATTTTAAAGCAAGCGTTTTTTCTATTTTTGATTCATTTTGTGAAGGCCTGTGTGCCAAGTAGTATTTTCATGAGTCCTTATAAATTTTAATTGTAATGTTAAAGATTTCATGCAGCTTCAGAAGTTGCCTGACACCAGGAATTCTCTGAAGTTCACAGCCTTTCCGTGCATGCGAGATCATGGCCCATTCAGAAACAGAATTTAAGGATTTTGATCTGAAGGTTGTGACAACACATTGTGTGGAAGGTTTAGGATCAATTGCACAATATTATAAATATCTCACTGAAGTAATTCTTTGGCTATAAAATCCTTTTCTTGTCTCCTTGAGTGACTGTTCACCCTAATTTCAAGGCAAGAAAGCAGTCATTTGCTGTTGAGTGTAGGAAGATGGATAGGCACATAGTGTAACAGATAAGTTGTTTTTATGATTGATGTAAGAAGTGCAGATCCCCTGAGTCAAGTTCTGGGTTTCCACGAGGGTAGATCAATGAGATTAAGGAGAGAGAGAAAGTCCTCAATTTGTTATACATTTACCTATTTTGAGAGATCTTTTTAGTTCCATTCCCAGGGCAGTCAGACAGTGATATAATTAAAGGGGCCACCAATTTAATGTCTGATCCCAAAAAAGCATCCAGCTGGGATATTGCTCATGAAGATCCACTGAAAATGGCTTTGGATCCTCTGACCAGGGTTTGAACACATGGCGGCAACAACCTTCGTGAGAGAGGGGCTTGACTGTTACAACTGGTATGCAAAGTCACCTAAGTTGGCTGAAAGATAGTTCTAGGAAAATTGATGGAGACTAGAGGTTATTCTGGGTCGGAACGAGCAACCTTGCAAAAGTCCTTGTTTGCATATGAATAGCCTTGAGCTGCAATCACCTTCCTCATAAATGCGGCTGATCACGCACTCAAGTGTCAGCAAAAAGGAAGAAGCCGTCACATCCAGTTGCCTAAACACAAGAAGTATTCTTGCCACACACCCTTTACTTCCGTTGTTATTAGACCCCCCTCCACTCAACAGGACAAATCTGTATACAGTACTGTACCGACCATTGATTTGGCCCGATTCAGCTATGTGCAATTAAATTCAATGGGGTGCCAAATATGTTTGTAAACTAGCTCTCAATTAGCCAATTCATCAACAAAAAGTGTCCGGCTCAAGGTTACACCCCTTGTGTCTTAATCTTACCCTATAGCATCCCAACAATATTTCAGAGTATTATTATTAGAAGTCCCTCTCAGATGAAATACAGTGAAAATAAAGCTAATGTGACATTGTGTCAACAAGGCAAGGCAGACATGAATTCACGGAGAGCAGGGGTTTCTAGGGCCAACAAGTCGCTCTTTCTGAAGTGCCCTTTTCGATACCAATATCCTTCAGCTGCAATCACCTCCCTTAATGCGGCTGATCACACATTCAAGTGTCAGCGAAAAGGAAGAAGCAGTTACATCAAGTTGGCTTTTACTCGAAAAGTGTTCTAGCCACACAGACTTCTTGGCTATTTAGGGCACCAATTATCTCAATTGAGACCACCCTATTGCAACTGCCTTTAAAAAAGACATGAGTGCTTACTCACCCAATAAATTTTCACAATTCTGGGTCACTTGAGCTCAGCAGAGATATTCTGACCACAATCCCATACTTTATTTTTGGAGGCATTTATCCTTATCCTTGGGAAGACCACCTCAGATGCTTTTCCAAAAAGTCACTCCAGTCTGAGTTGAGACAAGAGTGCTCAAGAGAAATCTTGTCACACAATCTATAATAACATCGTTATTTCGAGCATCTCTATCTATTCTCTGAGACCAAGCTCAAACAATTACCATCTCACTGAACAAAGCAACTGGCATCCCACGTCAATATTTAACTTTGATTTTGTTTTTCCAAGCATTGCTCAATGTTTTTGACTAAATATCATTTATCTTACTCCCTCACACTTACCCTTCAAAACTATTGCCTTTCTTAAGTAGTCTAACTTATTTTCACCATCAAGACTATTACAGTCTCACCAGATGCTTTATTCTTAGCGGGGCAGGTATGTAAAAAAATAGTGCGTTTATACATGTCTTCTCTAGGTACTCAGTACATTACTGTAACATTTTTTGGCAGCCTGGACATTATTCAGGCTTGCGGGGATCCTTTTTGTTTAAAATATTGATTCAAACACTGGATTTCGCGGTTACAAATGCTTTCATCAATTCTTTATAAATCCCAAAATAAGTTGCATATTTGAATTCCTTGCAAGAAGAGCTTTCAAATAAGTACCCGCATCAATGGGTTTCATAAACGTGGTACGAAAATGGAAAAAATGAAAATAATTTTTTTTTGAAATTTTGCTTTTTCTTTAATTTTGACAGAGAATTCACGGAAACTATTGATGCGACCATTCATTTGAAAGCTCTTCTTACAAGGAATTCAAATATATAGTCTGTTTAGAAATCAATTGAGATTCCATGAAACTATGGGACATCGCGAAAATGATACATTTTCTGCAATAGTTCTAACAAAATGGACCCTGACTACCCTAAAATTCCTTAGTTCAATCCAGAAATCAATTGATAATGTTTTTTAGATCTGTAGAAGGAATAATGAGCACTGTTTTCATACTTTCAAACCATAGGCACTTCACAGAAAGCAGGAAAACGAGATAATTAGCAGCCATTTTGGAAAATGGCTGCCATGGGTCAACCTGGTCAAATCTGAAGTGGCTCCCTAACTAAATATTTGTTTTAAGACGTTTTTGAACTGTGTGCCAAGTTTCATGCTTCTATGTATAAATGCACTATTACTTCCCTATTCATGACAAATCTGCCCCGCTATCTTGTTGACTTTAGTGATTCTCACATAAGTTTGGTATGCTTTCTTTGTAATGGATAAAGTGGTTCAACTTGCAGGTGGATAACCAGTTACACCTGCAATTCTGCATCAGTTGTGGAAAACCAATATTTATGGCAAGTACTCGGGATAGTTTGTGGATATTAATAAATAGTTTCTGATATCAGTTCTGACCTCCTCTCAGGCCCCCAGTGCACTTACTAGTGATGATGTAGTACCATTATCGTTAACTGTCAAATGGCATAACAAAAACTTGTCCATGGAGTATTGGAGTTGTTTGCTAGATTACTCACACCTGTGTTCCAATCCGAGTGGTTGAGATGTGTTTCCTTCAAAGATATTTCTCCACAAGAGCTCCATTTTTTATCTGTCTCCAGATATCATACTGTTTTGTTTCATTGTGTTGTCTTATTTTTCATTACTATCCGGCCAATAACAATGTATTTTTCACATTAATTACTTCACTGACTGAGGACATGATGTCATGCTGAGGCTGGTTCTGGATCATCATTGTGTTTGGCACTTGAAAATCACTATACCAAGGTGGTAATTAGTAACATGCACAGTCTTATTTTGCATCTGATCACAAACAATTAAGCCTGTCAATGTTGTTGACTGCATGCCACAGTGAGTAACCAAACGCAAAGATGATCCACTGGCCTCGGCACGATACCATGCTCTCCGTCAATGAACAAATTTGAAGTATAGGCTTACATAGCTATCGGATGGATAATAATACTCTATTGTCATAAATAATTAATTTGGAGCTTATGAACTCATTTAAATTTGCAATAAATAAGCAATTAGAATCAAGGCCGATGGAGGTTGCTTCCACATATCAATATCCTTATGAAGGCTCGTTCTAAGGAATATCATTGCTTCTTGAATATCAACCAATTCTTTAATGGCCAATTATGTAGTTGCCCTTGATAACAGGATAAATGTCATGTTAAATAAAATGTCTTTGGGCAAATTGTTATGATGAAAGTCTAAGCTTTCTAAAGAGCAATTTGGATGGGGTTAATTGTGATCTCACATCATGTTACAGTGTTAATAGTTTTTGCGATACTATCAAGCAAATCCAGCAATGAGCTGTGAATGAATGGTTTGGATAATGTTTTTTAACAAGGCGATTTCCCAAATTTTCTGAAATGTTGTGCCATTATAATAACGAGTGGTAATGAAAAATCTTTTTGTGTGACGCCAAAAATTGGAAAAAAGAAACTGAGTTTCCTGTCACCATTTATCTTTCCATGGTTAAGACATGAGAATGTGCACTTAATATATGTTTGAACAAGCATGATTTCAACAAGGTCAGTTACTGCTTGGTTTTCCACAAGTGACTTTGGGTTTTGCTTTGGTCTCTGTGTGAACTAATTCTATAAGACCATGGCCTGCCTGTCTGTGACTGCTCTTTTACTAATTAAAAACTCTGAAGGCTGAAGTGACGCTGCTGAGCTTTTGTCCGGTGCTTCCAAAGAGACATTTGGTCATAGAAGGTGATACGTCATGACTTTAATCTCTGCTCTCAGTGAGCAAACGATGCTCTGAGGCACAAGTATCTTTGATGTGCTGGTCATTAGTTTTACAAGCCTGCCATTCATATCTGGAGCATCCAATAAATGTTGTTAAATATGAGTCTGTTTCAGTCATTGTGAGAGTAACTCCATATGAGCAAGGCAGCAATAGCAATATCACTGCCTTTATGTCAGGTTTTCAATAGACTTAATAGTAAATCAGTAATTTTGTCTGGCTTTGAATAATCACCCCATCTAGCTGTTATGCTAGAATATTTATTGGCATAAACTGAACTTATTTTTTAATGTAGCAATGTCGACCTTGTTAAGGTATTATATCACATAATGGAGCTACTTACTGCCAACAGAATCAACTATTGTCGTGTTTTTGTGTTTTTTATTTTCTACAGTATCCTCTGTTTAAATTTCTTAGATTTTGTAGTCAAACAAGCCATTTCTTAGATTTGTAGTCAAACAAGCCATCAATATTAGTTTTAAAGGACTCTATCTCAAATAGGTTAACTAGTGCTTTGTTCTTTAGTGCGGTTTTGAAAGCTGGTACTTTTAGGTCAGTTTGTGGGAGATATATCCACGCTAACTAAATCAACGATGAGTTCATTTTCAGTTTATATTTTGACAAGTGTTACAGCTATCTGATCACAAATTTGATAACATTATTGATGTCACATGGCTTTCAAAACAGATGATGCATGGACATAGTCTAGAATTGTGCATTTTGTTTCACCCTGGGACCATGAGTGGTCCAGGGCAATGTTTGTTTTGTGTCTGCAGTCAATATGTCACTGAGCATACAATTTTGTGAATTGGATATTGACTTCAGGGATTTTGTTACAACAGCTATAGACTGCATGCAGAGCTTTATAGAATTGTTGTAAAATGTATGCAGTTGGGATAAGCTATACACAATTAGCATACAGCCAATAACTGAGAGGAAATATTCCGGTTTTTTATCTGCCTGTTTCAAAACAAAAGTTCTATGACTTTGATTAGTGGAATAGTATACTTTCTATCTGCAAAAAAAGACTCGAAGCTCTGAATCCTTGCAAGTACAAGAAACATTTCAACATGTAAGGAATTTACAGATCTGTTCTGTGGTAAGGCCAAAATTTCCCTGGCCCACATGGACAAAGCTTGAACTTGTGCAGTTGAATCTTTCCATTCGTGCAACTCCTGAACACTTGAGTGGCATTGAGACCTTGCTTCTGAGGGACCATGAATAAAATAACAAACTCATCAACTTGATTTTGTTTCAATGATAAGTTAATGCACGCTTCCTCAAGATCGTTAATGTTGGGCTTTGCATGAATTTGCCAGCTTCTTTAATTGAAAGTATATCCCATGCACATTTTAAAGATGTGTTTTTAGATCTCATAAAGCAAAGCTTTATGAGATCTATTACATTTCTGAAGTTCTCTGTGCTAATCTGTGTCTAGTTGTCAATGAGGTCACTGTGACCTAGATATTGCAAAGGAGTGGGGGAAAAGCTATCCGCTCAATTCTTATTCTGGAACGGAGGCAAGTGGGATGAGAGTTTCTCTTAGTGGGATGAACAGAGGACCATGGTAACATCACTAAACAAAAACCGGGAAATTTTAGTTTTACAGCTTTTAGTGCTGTTGATATGAAATTTTGCAACACTTGTCTAACATTATATGCCTCTCATTCCTAAGTAGGTCACCTGAGCGTTGGACTGTGACAATGTTATTATGGCAGCAATGCAACCACAGGGGGCTTCAGAATCAAGTTAGTGCACATTTTATGATAAGTTCATGTCATGCACATTGGTTTAGAAGCCCCTGTGATGAAAATGTGTGGACAGATACAAAATGTCTGTACACATGGTACATGATTGTGGTTTTGAGTGCTTGGTGACTTGACTTGAGAGACTTTCATGATATAGAGAAATTTATCATGACTTGATTGTTTCATGACTTGACTTAACTAATTTCAGCGGCTTATTTATTTCGCTTTTCAATTCAAATTTTCTTCTATACCAGGCCCTATAATTTCCCTAATTAAGCCAAATAAAAATCACCAAACTGGGAAATAATAAATATAGTGGATGAGTGATAAGTGATTTCAATCCCTTTGATAGAAAAAAAATATATTTAGTTAGTTAACAGAAATGTCCAAATCGAAATAATCAAATAATTATGAGTCATCACTGAAACAATTTCAGCAAATTAAAGCACTTCATGATTATAAATATGTCATGATGTCTTACAACAGAAACAAATGTAATTCAATGGCCAATACATTGCTGAGAGCAATCAGCTTTGACACCTACCACATTGACATGACAGTTCATCAATGGCAATTAGGTACACTGATGGTGAAACAAGGCTTAAGAACCTTTAGAATTGCAATTGACATTTTTCAACTGCTTCTGTCATTAATGATTGCAGAATCAGTCAGACATTGCAATAGGCAGTGCTGACTTATCATATTGATCATGGCTTGACTTGACTTGAGCTTGATATGACTGACAGCGGCTTAATAGAGGAATATAGGTGCGAGGTGCAGGTGTCATTTTAAGGAAATTAAATACTGCTGGCTTAATACGGCGGAGGCTCCGGGCTCTAGATATACTGATTAGAAATTTAGTGATCTATCTGTGAGTGTGTATGTATGTATAACTACTGTGCGACTTTTACATGCTGAGCGATCAGGCCAAACATCAGTTGAATTCAGTTCACTTCCACTGTTGACAATTGTCTGATCTTTCCTTGATTTTCTCATCATTTGAGGTAGGATGAGTCCATGCTCCCATGAGTCGACCATGCTCTCCGTCAAACCAGTTGACTAAGGATGCAAATATTCACGTTTCGGGGGAAGGCTTCCATTTTCCTCAGCAGCAAATTCTTTCTTTCACTGTGCATGTTGCCCACAAATAAAGGCTTTATCAACAATTGATCGATTATATTCTGTCTATTGCACTTGATGTCCCTACCCATTTTCCAATATGCAACACGTCGCGCTCGCAAGTGTACTGGCGTGTATTCTCTCAAGACTGCCACTGTACTTCTATATGCTTGGCATCCAAGCCGAACCCAAGTTGTTCCAACCAACTGCTGTCTTTATGAGATCATTAAAACCGAAAGGTTCTAGTTTCTCTTTCTTCCAGGGACATTGATTATTAAGCTGAATTTAAGCAGCAATTATTAAGAACTTTGCTGTAGTTTTGAGAGCTGCACATGGTTTGATAAAGAATAATTATATTTTTGATTAATTTTGTGAAGGCCTGTGTGCCCGGTGGTATTTCAAGGGTGCTTATAAATTGGAATTGTTATGTTAAAGATTTCATGCGGCTTCAGAAGTTGCCTGACACCATGCAAAAATATACAGCCTTTCTGTGCGTGCGAGATCATGGGCCAACCAGAAGCAGAATTTAAGTATTTCGATCTGAAGGTTGTGACAACACATTGTGTGGAAGGTTTAGGATCAATTGTACATTACTTCACAAACCTCACAGAAGTAATGTTTTGGCTATAAAATCAATTTCTTGTCTGCTTGAGTTACTGTTCACTTTTTATTTTATGGCAAGAACCAGTAATTTTCATTTGAGTGCAGGATGATGGATAGGCACGAAGTATAATAATAATAATTTATATATATATATATATATATATATATATATATATATTGTTTTCATTATAGATGTAAGAACAACAGCTCTTCCTAGCCCAGTTCCTAGTTTCTGCGAGGGTAGATCTAGATCATTCAGATTAAAGAGAGAGGGAGGGAAAGTTCTCAACATGTTACACACCTACTTTGAGAGTTGCATGCCCACATTGCCCAGTGCAGTTAGACTATGACATAAGTTCATATAACTAAGGGGGCCAATGATTTAATGTCTCATCCCAAAACATCCAGCTGGGATATTGCCCAGGTCCATGGAAAATTACTTGATTCTCTGTCTGGGATTTGAACGCATGGCGTCAACGACCTTTGTCAGATCGGGGCTGGACTCCAACCACTGGAGAGCAAAGTTGCCAAGGTTAGCTGCAAGATAGTACTAGGAAAATTGATTGAGAGTAAAGATTATTCAAGGTCTGAACTGGCAACCTTGCTGAAGTCCTTGTTTGCATATGAATAGCCTTGAGCTGCAATCACCTTCCTCATAAATGCGGCTGATCACGCACTCAAGAGTCAGCAAAAAGGAAGAAGCTGTCACATCCAGTTGCCTAAACACAAGAAGTATTCTTGCCACACACCCTTTACTTCCCATGTTATTAGACCCCCTCCACTCAACAGGACAAATCTGTATACAGTAACGTAACCATCTGTCCCTCGGTTGGACTTGACACAAGCAGTATTTTAGCCACAAAATCTATTTTATTGCTAGTTTGGCTCCCATTATCTTCTCAGACAATAACCATTAGCCATTAATTTCTGATAATTTATAGCAAGTTGTTCTCTTGCACATGGACATAAAGTGACAGAAGTGAGAACAGTTACTCATATTGGTCTGACACTTTTCTTTGTATCTGTCAGATAACAAAACTTGTCAGACTTGTGTTAAATATCTCTTCTTGCATTTCAATCTGAATTATGACAGTCTTTTCTGTTTCTTAGGACATCTCCATTTTCAGTCTGCCACTACTATTCGAGATAAGTGTTTTCTTTCCAGAACTGTGAGGAGAATAAGTATCTGATCCCTCTGTCAAATCTTCCATTTAAATTGACGCTTTAATTCTGCAACTTCACAGATCGATATGGTCTATAGCCTTAGATATATGCACCATGTTTCAAAATTTTGGCACATCTTCCAAATAAAAATTTGACATCAAATTGGGTCAAATACTTATTTCTCCCATGGAGTGATATTTGGAAACTCATAAAGAGTAGATATAATTGGAGCCTATTGGGAATCAAGGCCGATAAAGGTTACTTTCTTTCATATGAATATCTTGGATGAAATTCTGAAGGATCTGTTTGAGACATAATATGGCTTCTTAACATTTCCGTAATTCTTCTGGCCAATTATGTAGTTGCCCTTGCTTAAGGCTAGGGCATTACAGTTGTCCCGTTGAATGAATTTTTACATTGAAAAGAGCAATCTGGAGGGAGGCTTCAGAATTGCTGATAGTTGACTACTGAAATTCTGATATTTGGAAAATGTTGTCTTTAAATGAGGCTACAAATTAGATCATGCATAGGATCTGTAACATACAGAATCAGGAACAGCAGTACATCCATGTGAATTTATATGTTACAGTTCTTGATTTGTGATATCCAAATATTCATTGATGGAAGCTCAAATAAAATCATTCGGGAACGAATTGGAAGTTACATACAACTGGCCATATAATCAATTTTCATTTATTCAAATCTAGTAATAAGCCATTTGCAGTATTTCATGATTATTTTTACTCCACTGGTGTGTTCATGATTCCAGGAATCTTTATACTTCACTTAATGAGGCAATATCCGGGGTCATTATAGACATTGCAAATACACTGTACTTGTATGTAGTAGTTTCACTTTCAAGGTCAAGATCTGAAGTTGTGAATCTTAGTTGCAGACATACTTCCATTGCTCTGGTCTCATAGTGAATCTTACCTCACAGCCTGGCAATCTGTGTGGGCTGTTTTACTAAGCCATAACTCGTAACTTATGGGACTATTTGAGACTCTGCTTCAACTCTGGTGGGTAATTCCAGAGGGACCAGTAGACAAAAGTGGTGATACGTCCTGACTTGAGTCTGAGTTGAGGACGCACTCTCAGCAAGCAAACGATGCTCTTATGACTCAAAAGTGTCTTTGATGTGCTGCTCGGTAGATGTAGGGGAAGTCCATTCATTCCTCCAGGGCCAGCTGGCGCTGGAGGTCTGTTTTGCCACAGCCATTTTCCGCCGTGGCCCGTGATTTCCGGTTTTGCGTAGGTCAGCCTAATAAAGACAATGAGGTAAAAACTGGTTTTGTCCTTTTCTTACTCTGTATGGCTTCCCGACCCCTCAAAGTGGTGCAATAGATACATCCAGTGTAGATTTATGAACAGTCACTGCAAATTTGCATCCAAGTGTCAAGAAAATCACGCAAAACAATTTTTTTGATGTGTCAAATTCGGCGACTTCGGCCATCTTCGGCTTTTATGCGGAGATTGCCGAGACCTAATATAGGTTCCCATGACGACCCAGGGCCTTGTAGTCAGTTGGCCACTGGCCTTGGTGGAGGGAGGATGTGTTGCTGCATCAGCTAAAGGACTTATGAATTCCAGCCACCATTTGCCAAGGTATGTGTTTTAAATTATGTTACAATCTTTTCTTTACCATGTTTAAAGCAGAGGAAAAACGTTTGGTCAGATATCTCAGCCTACAGGCCTTTGTACAGACGGATTTCAAACACCTGAGGTCAATGGTGTCAGTTTTGGAATAACTGTGGTAGCTACGACATTTACAGATTCATTTGATCAAGTTTTTTACACTCCCATTGCTGATTTCGACACGACAGTTGAATTCAACATGTGCACTGGTGGCCCTCAAGTGCATTTGACAGGTGCTCAACTTGTTGTGTTGGCCAACTGTCAACAACTTGCTGGACAGATTGAATCACTTGCCAGGCAGGTTGGTAAGGGTTGAATTCAGCTGTCCTGTCGAAATTAGATGTCGTTGATGGTACGTGGGTAAACATCGACAAAAGCTGTCAAAAAGTGGCACCATCATTCAGAATGATAACAATGGTGATGACGTCACAACACAGCCATCCACACATGACGTCACCTAATCTATTACGATGCTATAAATAAACCAGCAAGTCTGAAGTTTATGACGTCACCAGTGCAGCTGCACTGATGCCACCTCAGATCTGTGGATGCCACTGCGGCCGGGCACTGCCAAAGCAGAACTGACTGCTACCATAAGCCATGCAATATCAATTGAAGGAATGCATAAGATTCATTGCTTCTGTGTTGTAGAAACCTGCTTCTTTTAGCAAATTAGATATTTTGTGCCTAAGTTCTGGGCCCTTAACTACAAATTTATAATTACACACCAGACATGCCAGACAGTTGCAGCACATTGCTTTGTTGACTTCTATATTCAATGAACCACAATAATACTACACACATGTGCCATGGTAGTTGAAATGAGTGTCTTTCACTCAGTGAAGAACTATTCATTTGATCATTCATGACAAGTAGACTACTGCAGCACAAGGCAAAGCCAGCAGGCCTGTCCTGGCCTGACCAGAGCCCTTTGCCTCTGTTTTGTCACTGAGAATGGGAGGCGGGGCTTTTCAAGTTTTGTGAAAAGTACAAATAGTGCTGCTTGTCAATCTTTTCTACCCCTTCCCAGAGACAGATAGGCCATGAAAATTAGAAAGGTGCATGACCTTTCAATGAAGGCACATACAATATAACTCCACATGTGATCAACAAAACACTGTCTCACTTCATGTTGCTCTGAAGTGCACTGTACACTGTTGTTGCCCCCTCCTTGTCTCTTACCTGATTTTATTGAGACTTTCCTAAACTCAGTGACCTCTTAATTAAGATTTACCTGTGTCATTAGAAAATGAGAAATTTTTACATCTCTGGCTGTATTGGGCTTGGAAGGTTGGGGTTTTCTTCCAACCACACAATATTCCTCTAAATTAGAAACTCTGTCAGTTGGAGTATTGATGGATGATTGCAAGATATTTCACCCCAAAATTAAACTTTGAAATAAATTGATTCACATTGTTGAACTTGTATTATGCTTGGGTATTGTGATATTATGACATCACTTTTCTCTATAGAATAACTTATCCAAGAAAAAAAAAGCACATTCAGTCTCAGTGTGTACAAAATGTGAAATCATCTTTAATGGCCATTCTGCTTGAACGCAAGCTGCTGTAAACATCTATTTTTCACTCAACGGCTCAAGGGGTCAAAAATTTGGCCAACACAGTGTCTTGTATTCTGCAAGGTGACTTGGGCTTCTGGATGGCCAACAAGTTAAGCTAACATTTTAGTCCCTATGAAAGGATAAAGACCTCTCTATAGTCTAACATACTTATACACTCGAAAGAAGAAGAATTTTGTGCAGAAACATACTCATGCAGATGACAAATTCCAAATTGATTACTTTAGTGCTAATATAAACCCTACTATTACCCTAGGGCTTTTCCAGTTAAGGATTGAAGGACCATCGACTTAAGGATTACAGACAAAGCAATTGAGTTAATAAAAAATTTTGCTTAGTCTGTACTCCTTAAGTTTATGGTCCTTCAATCCTTAAATGAAAAAGCCGTATTAAGATATATAGGCCTGTAGATTGCTGTAGGCCTGCTTTAGTAACAGAGAATGATTATTGCTAGACTGGGCAATTTCTGGCATTGCATTGTTAGTAGTGATGCACGGATAGTGAAAATAGCCGGATACCGGATAATCCGGCAACACCAACTGCCGGATACCGGATAGCAACCGGATAGTTGGAACCGGATAGTAAACATGCGAAAAAGGAAGTTTTTCGGCATTTGTGGTTGATTATGAATATTTTTTATGAGAGCTGAGACATATCGGTCTGGCAGGAGGACTGTTCCTCTGATGGAATGTTTTTCGTTTAGTTCTGTAACTGAATTCTGATTTTGAAGACGTCGAAATAATGTTGTTGACTCTGTCGTGGTAACGTTCCTTTGGTTATTATCAAAATTTTAGCCTTTCATTAAGTTTTGAACATGCCAGATATCTGGTTCTGATATCCGGTTCTCCTACCCTCATTCTGCCGGATACCGGATATCCTGCAAATTCCACTATCCGGCCGGATACCGGATACTGTGCCTGATATCCGTGCAACCCTCATTGTTAGGGGCCGACCAGATGATAGTTGGGGGGGGGTATGTATTTTTCCCCAGACGAACCTTTCTTTTTTGGTCGCGTAGCATCGATGAACAAATTTTAACATAACGGTACCATAGCTACAGGTGGAAACAAACTTTTTTTATTTTCATGTGTTGAAAACAATTTGTTTATACTGTCAATTGGGAAACAAATTTTTTCTTTCCACCAAAAAGCCATAGGAGTGTCAATTCACAGACCAAGAATATATTGACAACACTAGTATATATATGTCGTTCTTTTTCTTTAAAACCTGTTTTACGGTGCCATTCACAACATATTACATATTAATTTCCCTTTTCTATTTTAGGTCGTAGCAGAGAGTCTGTGTGCTGGTGGACTGACCTTGGATAATGAAATTCCCCAATTTCACCCTCCAGTTTGAAATACCAGCATTTATATAAATATTGTGATGTGATGGTAAATAATAAATAAACAACAATATATGAATGCAACAAGATGTATCCTCAAACATGTGTCAAGTCCAACGTAGTGATATTTATATTGTGTTGTATTAATGATTGTCATCTCTAATCTGTGGCCATACTGGCCAATCATAAGCTTTTGTTGTTTCTTTGTCAAATACGTCTTCATGATGGACTGCTCATCATCCGGGATGTGTACACCACAGATAACATTTCTGCAAATTTGGACAAAATAAGATACTGCAATAGTTGTGAAGTACATCGTCTGTCTTGTGGCTCACATAATGTCACTTTTTAAATGTCATTGCATCTGACTTCCTGACATATTGCTTATTTGGCCTATAAGTGTGATTTTTCAGACATATTATATTCATGTTCATGGCTCTGCATTTGTTCATTAACATAAAAGGATGGCAACTATTAATGAAAAATCTACTCTATATTGTACCTACATGCTGAGTGACTGCTCTTTCAATAAAAGGTCATTAAAGAAAAACGTTTTGCTCTTCAAGGAATATATAATTGCCATGATCTTGTGGCTCATCTAACCACTATGGTTTACAAGCCTGGCGGCCTGAATCTTTATTGGCCTGCAAGTGTTCATGTCGCTGACAGCGTAACGGTTTAATAAAAAAGAAATTTAAATTGCTCATCTTCAGGCATTTGAATCTCATCCATGGACCAAAGCTGTCAGCATTGATAGATTTGGAAGTACATTGTATGAAAATGCGATATGAAGCATGTGATTTTCATAAAATCTCAATCTGACCCCTGTGGGCGTTGTGTATGATTGTCTTCTCAAGTCCGGTCGATTCCATCTGGAGAACATTTTCTTGCTTCCAGTGTATCTTAACATGGATTGCCTTGAAAGTAGATCATGAAGTGCTGATAGGCCTAAGACATTCCTCATGTTCCTCAGACTTTGATATGATCCTCTCCAGATTTATGACGTAGCTAAGCCTTACCTTTCCTGTGTCTGGAGAAAACACTTCATTGTGTACCTGGTACATCTATGGAGGCCTGTATACAGAAAATATGTATCTTTTTTCGTGCAAGGATGCTAAAATCAATTTACAGTGGTAAACAGTGTACATTTATCATGTTACCTTAATGAGTGAACTTTGAAAATATAGTTGGCTCACTTTGTAGCTGGAAATTTTTTGGGACCTGGGCTAAATTCCAGCAGTGGCTCAGACACCTTGCCACATGTTAAACCGTAGTTTCCTCATTGCCCCAATCTCACCTGCCTTACTTCAAAACATGTCAACCCTTCCCTCAACTCTGCTGAAATATTCCCTGGTCAACTATCTAGCCCTGGAGGTGCGCATGCCATGCGCTGTCTAGTATTTGGAGCAGCCTGTGAGAAGTTGGTGGCAATAGGAGTATGGGGCCATATGGGTCTGATTCAGTAATCGGCTAAGCTAAATATGCAGTTTCATGTGGTCAAGACACCTGCAATAACTTCAGGTTTCTCAAAGACTCAAGCCATGAATCGGTCAGTTCTGTTTTGTTGCCTTGTTGAGCTTGCTTTTCTGAATAATCGCAGTGAGACAAGTTAGTTTTGTTACTGGTTGTGCATTTCTTTTCTTGCTCAGTTATTAAGTTTTCACCTTTCGTCCTATTTTTCTATGAAATTATGTATTTGACCTGCTTTGAGATATTTGATTATGTTATTATTTAAATAATTGGCACATGTTCTGTTTATTCGGAGTGAAATTCAGACTGGTGTCACCAAACATATACTAAGTTTAGTAATGAACCAATGCCCAATCATAGAGATAAGTTTGATGATGTTGTCAATGCTAACAGGACTTTATGGAATTGTAGTGAAATGTATGCAGTTGGGATGGGCTATGCAAGAGCTTCAGAATTTGTTTATACAGGGAAACACAGGGGTACTGTGTGAGTCATCTTTTTTCAAAGCAAGCAAGTTTCGTGTATTTCCTCATTTCAAAGCCAACACTGCTTGGATTGATGGAGTGATAGATCTGCCTTTCTGTAAGATCTGAATGTCTGACTCCTTCCAAATACAAGAAACCTTTTGATATCAAAGGAACTTACAGGCTTAGTCTTTGGTAATGCTGTGGCCTGGGTGGACAGAGGTTTAACTCGTGCAATTGAAAAGCTTCCAACTCAAAGATCTCACTGACTCACAAAGTCTTGCTGTGTTTGGACTGTAGACCATCATCGAGTCTTTGATACAATCTGTAAATTCTGTGTTCCTTTATGGTATATAACTCCCATGGCATATTTTGTAGTCCCCCCCCCCGGCCATACATAATATTAATAACCTGTATCTCCGCTCATTTTTTTGACAGAATGTTTGTCCTTGTATGTCCGAAAGACTGTATTGGTGAGCAAGAGTGATAAACAATATAAACTTTAGTTTACTGTCAGACTGTGTTGGACTGTTGGTTTTGTGCACTGAAAAACAAAAAGGAAAATATTCATTCTTCAATTTGGTTTGAACTAGTTAAGAAAATGCTACAGTTTTGCAATTCACATTTGACAAGTAGCTGTAAAGATGGTGTCACCTTCATTTTATGAATATTTATTCCATGCAAATTAATGTTTCTTAAACCATGTCACCTTGAACTCTAATATCTTCATTGCTTTCTATCTGAATACTTGAGTGTTGTTGAGACCTTGCTTCTGAAGAATAATGAATTAAAGAACAAACTCATCAACTTGTTTATGGTTTCCATGATAACTTAATGCATGCCTCCTCAAGATCGTTAATGTTGTGCTTTGCATGAATTTACTGGCTTTTTTGACTTTGAAATTGAAAGTTGTCTCATGTGCATTTGAAGGCCTAGCATTTCTTCTTTTTTAGCAGCATAAAAACTGGTGGTAGTCTTGAGAGCTGCACATGTTTTACCAAAAAGTTATTTCTGCTTGGTTTTGTGAAAGAATGTGCGCTCAGTAGTATTTCTTGAGTTAGTCCACTTTGTGCTTTCTGATAGTAGGTCCAGAGTGGCATGTTGCCTACCGTAACTAATATTAGACCCAATGATTTTCATTTAGAAATTACTGACCTTGCTACCATTAGGTCAAATGTGTTCATCATGCCGGGAAATCTGATAATTTACTTAATGAGGCAATTTCCATGATCATGGTAGACATTGCAAATATAGATGAGAAGAAAACAAGTGAATCATAGCCTGGAACTAACTTTCACTATCAATCTGTGTATGCTGTTTTACATAGTCTGATATTGACTCGAAGGGTATAACATGCATGGGATATACAAATTGCAGACTGTAGAGCTTTATGGACTTGTAGTGAAATGTATGCAGTTGGGATTAGCTTTATGAAAGATTCAGAATTGCTGTGTACATGGAACCATAAAGGATTTTTGTTACAAATAAACAGAGGTTTGTTGTATATCTGCTTGTTTCTGAACCAACACTTCTTGAACTGCCCCAGGGGAATGATAAATCTGCCTTTCTGTAGGACTTCGGGGTGTCTGACACTGTCCAAATACAAGAAACCTTTTGATATCAAAGGAACTTACTGGTTTAGTCTGTGTTAATGCGGCGCCCTGTGTGGACTGAGGTTTAACTTGTGCAAGACTGAAAGGCTTCCGTCTCAAAGATCTCACTGACTTAGCTCTGTGTTGCAGTGTGTGGACTTTGGGCCATCATCAATTCTTTATTTCAGGTACATTTCGTAAATTTTGTTTGAGTTGGTTACTACACATGCTACAGTTGGTAGTTTTTACCACCCATGGTATTGTCATGCACTTCATACTAATAAAATGGTAGACAATACTGCAAACAGTAATCAACAATCGTGTTCTTTGTTTTGCTTGGTTTCTTGTAATTTTAAAATCCCCGAAATCTGAAGTTAGAAGTTAACATTTTAGTGATGACCCATAGATAATATAAAACCTGCTAAAACACAGCACGTTTCCTGTTAATGTGTTTCATCCAGAAAAGCAGTATTTGTGTGCATTAAATTTTTGGCATAAACTGCAAAAACTTCAGATTTGCTGTGAGCTGTACTGAGTAGCAAAAAGGAGGTCTTTGTTGTGTGGACAGAAAATGAGAATGTTAATTATTTAAGTTGATTTGAACTTGTAAAGAATTAGCTGTAGTTGAAAATTCTCAATTTCTTGGAAACTTAAGATGGCGTCACCTTGTCTTCAATATTTATGTCTTGCAAATTAGCATTTCTTGAACCACTTGAACCATGTCACCTTGAACGGCAATCTCTTCATTGCTTTGCCTTTTGAATACTTGAGTGGTGTTAAGACCTTGCTTCCTTAGAAGCATGAATTAAAGAACAAACTCATTAAATTGTTTATGGTTTCCATGATTATTTATGCATGCCTCCTCAAGATCGTTAATGTTGTGCTTCGACAGAATTTGGTTTTTGAAATGTAAAAGTAGTCTCAAGTACATTTCTAAGCCAAGAGTTTCTTCTTCTTTCTCGGGCACACTGATTATAAATATAAACTGAATTTGAGCAACTTAAAAAGTGGCTGTCGTCTTAGGAGTTGCATATGTTTTGCCAAAGATTGTATTTTTGCTTGGTATTTTGAAAGCAGTTGTGCTTAATAATATATTTGTAGTACATATTGTGTGTCATTCTATGCCAGTACCATTCAACTGATTGGAAAATCGGGCAATAACTCCCAGTCTTATTTCAGATATTTGAATTACAATGCTAAGAATTTTTTGTGCATGGCAGAACACATTGTTGTATATATTTTAGCTTCATATGACTGACTTGAATTCAATGAGATGGTGTGCTAAGGAAATTGACTGAGAGCAGAGGTGATTCCGGGCCCAAAAAAGTAACCTTGCAAAAGTCCTTGTTTGCATATGAATAGCCTTGAGCTGCAATCACCTTCCTCATAAATGCGGCTGATCACGCACTCAAGTGTCAGCAAAAAGGAAGAAGCCGCCAAAACAAGTTGCCTGAACACAAGAAGTATTCTTGCCACACAGCCTTCTCTTCTGTTGTTATAAGACCCCCTCCACTCAACAGGACAAATCTTTATACTGTACTGTCCCTGGCCACCCTTGGATTTGCATACTTCGAAGTCACGTCAGCTGGACATGACACAAGCAGTATTCCTTGCTACAAAATCCATTATTTTCTTAATTATGGATCCCTTTACTTTGTCAGACTAGTGCTCTCGCTCAAGCTCAAACCATTACCATACCACAGTTTTAATCCTTCTCTGTCAGTGCTTCTTTGTTGTGGCAGGGATGATTGTTGCTTTTCTATAAGGCTGGATGAATGTGGTATAAGATATTTTGGCTGTACTAAATATTAAGATGTCATTTCCTGTTCAAAATATTCTTGCCACCAAGGAATATTTATCATATATCTGATGTTTCTAGAACATTGCAAAGCAGAGTATGTGAAACATCAACTAAATATTAGTGGCAATGGCAAGACATCCATTGTCCACATTCCTGACTTCTCAAAAGTTAACTGAAAAAAATCTGCAATATCATTTCTCTCTAAAAGTATTTATTTGCTAAAATATTTGTGATAGGTGGATAGTTTGTGTTTGCAGTAACACCTGTCAGAGTTGGTAAGAAGTGTCTATTTATAGCAAGTTCTCTTGGTCGGATCCTGGACATGAAGTAAAATAAGTGAGAATGGTTGCACATATCTGTCTGACACTCAGTGACAGTGGTCCTAAAGAGTCTCATTATATTCACTGGTAGTTCCATTTTCTTTGTACATGTATCTGTCAAATGAATTTTTTTGTCCACAGATTTGTGATATATTTCTCACACCTGTGTTCCAGACTCAATTACCAGGATTTGTTTTCTATTTCTGTTTGGCAGCTCCATTATCAGTTTGTTGCCACAACTTGTGATGTGTGTTTTTCCAGTACACGTACAATTGGATAAAATAAGCATATGACCCCTCTGTCAAATTTGCAATTTTGGCACTTGTCCTTACTTCAAATTCTGCACTCTATAGATAGATCTGCCTGATATTTAGGTGCACATGGATGCAAGGTACCATTTTGTTTTAAGCCAGTTATAGTTGCCCTTGCTGGAGGCTGAAACATTTCAGTGTTTTGTGTGAATATTTTGACTTTCATAATGTGTGTGATTCAGAATCCTCATTTGATCAGCGATCAACATTAGAATTTGCATAACGTTGTTGTGAGAACTTTGCATAGTTGTCGCCAAATGATAAATTTTCTCTTGCATGGTTTATTCAAGGCTCGTGAGCCATTAGTAGTATTTCTTGGATTTGTACATTGTACAAGTAAAACTACCCTGGGCAATTTCTTATAGATTGCAGAAAGTACTGACTTTGTGAGTACATGCACTACAAGTATAACATAAAGTGTAATCATGATGCCAGAAAGTCTGATACTTTACTTAACGAGGACAGTTTCAAGGATATAGATTGACATTGCATTATAAATAATGTATAAATGAGTCTTGAAAACTAAAAGTGTGTAGCAATTTCACCTTCAAGGTCAACATTTTTAGTTTGCCACAAGTGAATCTTAGTCTCAGACTAACTTTCATTGCTCTGGTCTCGTCATGAATCTTATTCTACAGCCTAGCAATCTGTGTGGGCTGTTTTACTAAGTCATAACTCTCAACTTATGGGACTATTTGAGACTCTGCTTTGGCTCTGCTGGGTGCTTCCAGAAGGACCAGTTGACATAAGTGGTGATACGTCATGACTCTAGTCGGAGTTGAGTCCACACTCTCAGCGAGCAAACGATGCTCTTATGAGTCGCATGTATCTTTGATGTGCTGCTCTGAAGATGTAGGCAAAGTCCATCCAATATTGAAGGAGCCAGTGTAACTGTAGGTCTGATTGTGGTCGTTGGCTCAGCAGTTCCATGTGGGCAAGGTAGAAGCAGTTATGTGAATGGCATTTAGTATTTTATTCCAATGGAATCCGGTCAAGTTGGTTGTGAGAGACCGCAGGGCCTGACCTATTTTGAGATGTTTCAGTACAAAATTATTCAGCTTAGTCTGATTTGACTACATCAAGTTATATAGCGAGATAATTTTCAGGTCATTCACACGGGTCTTCAGAAGTACTTGCCGGCTATTTGAGCCTTTTATAAGATTTGCTGATCCAATACCAAAACATGGTAGTAAGCTAGATAGCATCATCATTGTTTTCGGGACTTTCAAAACAGAATGTGAGATGTGGATAGTCTACATAGGCAAGTGCTGTTTGTTTTGTGTCTGCAGTCAATATGTCATACAGTGTTTGGAATTTGGTATTGACTTTAGGGATATGACACAAGAGCTATAGACAGGCAGTCTGTCGAGCTTTATGGAATTGCAGTGAAATGTATGCAGTTGGGATGGGCAATGCAAAAAGCTTTAGAATTGCTGTATGCAGGGAAACAGAAGGGAACTCTGTGAGTTGTGTTTGTTACAAATCAACAGAGCTTTGTTGTATTACCTCTTGTTTCAAAGCAAACACTGCTTCGATTGATTGAATGATAGTTCGCCATTCACCAAAACCTGAATGTCTGACTCCCTGCATATACAAGAAACCTGTTCTATCAAAGGACCTTACGGGCTCAGTCTGTGATAATGCCCTGACTGCTTTTGTAGGGTTTTAGTTTTTGAGAGTCGCAACAAAGGCTTCCGTCCTGCTTTTCACTGGAAAATAAATTCCTCATCCGCTTATGCAAACCAGAGAAAAAGGTTTGAGTTATACATAGTTGTAAAAGTCTTTCACTGAAAGTCAGATCTCTGACTTACTTCTTTAGCCTCAACAATGCTTTTTCTCTGTCCTGTTATGTCAAAACTGGTCTTGGAAAATGGAGTATTTACTATTTAGGGAGCTGTATAGGTTATTGTGGAATGTGGAAGCAATGGTGATTCTAAATTGATTAGAATGTGTGAATTATTCACATGCAGCAATTTCCATTTTCTTGGAAACCATAAAGATGTGCAGATTGCTTGGTATAAATATTCATGCAATGCATGTCACCTTGTTCTCAAATCTCTCCTTTAAAATGCCTTATGAAATTTTGAGTTGTGTTAAGACCTTGATTCTTTAGGATCATGAATGAATAACACACTCATTATCTTGTAAATGCATGGACGGACACCTTAAGATTGTTAATGTAATGTTTTGTGTTTTGCTTGAATTTCTACCCTTTTGAACTTGTCAATGCCAAACATTTTATATTTGTTCATCTTACACTGGGGAGCTGATTATAGAGCTGACTTATGGCAAATCTTGAAGTTCTCGTGTTAGACATTTAAAAGCCTTTTCTGAGTAATTGTAAAAACCCTTTTATATCCAAATTTTAAAAGTTTAATGACATAGCTGCATACATTTCAAGTGAGACTGTACGGTTTCCCGCAAAGAATCAGCAAAACAAATTCCTGACCTTCTAGAAGCCCCAGGCTTGTAAATTGTTCAATTCCATTACAGAACTGTATTATTTTTCAAAGTGCCTTTGTTAAATACCCAAATACATGCTTCACCAGTTAATGCTCAATGAATTTGATAACTCTTAAAGACTCAATATTTCCTTAATGTCCATGTTCTATAATGCTTATTCTTATCTTATTCACCTTCTCAAAAAAAAATTTGACAAATTGATAGTCCGCTTGAAGAAAAATACTGACTGCAAGAAATTTGTCATATTTATTATATTTCACTATCGTTAGATATGAGAGTCCTCGGGTGAATATTTTGCGTTAGCAAGGTCACAGTGAAACATATTATATATACATGTTCGCCCTATAGTGTACAAGAATGTCAGACATCCCCAACCATTTCCCAAACTGAACAAATGGAACACATTCCCTCGAATATTCCTGAGACCACTTGGAAGGCCTTCTGAATTGCCTCTAGGGTTTTCTAGGTCCTAACCCTATTTGGGTCATGTTTGCTCAATTATCTCAATTGTGTATTTTGCCGAATATTATTGACACAATTGACCATTTCTGTCTCCAGGCTTCCTGTCCAATTCTATTAGAGGGGTATAGTTACCTTATCTGTTTCAAAGCAACTTGGCTAAATACCCAGATAAATGCTTTACCAGGTAAACCTAAAGGGCTAGATCGATTTAATTTGTAATTTTTGTGTAGGATGATTGACCGCAATTATTATGCAAATTGAATGTACATTGATTATGCTTGTAGACATGTTCACATGGTTAAGGTTGAAATCAGTTTTTGGGAACGGGGTTATCACTGGAAAGAGTTCAAGGCATGACCAGACTACTCAGTCAGAACTCTGCTAATGGGAGTTGGATACTGTGTGGATTACCACCATGTACATTGTATCTGCCCTGTGTAGATAGACATGGCCTTGGGCCCCTGGTGGCACCAAAGGTGTAACCATTAGACTGACACAGCTGCAGGCACCGAAACAGCCACTTCGCTGATTGCAAATTGTCAACCATTATGGACATCAGAGAAAACCTGATAAATGTTTGTGTCCTCCATTACATGAGTGGACCGACTGGAATTCTGCATTCCACTGATTATCCAAAAGAAGATGATTACTTAATGGCCTGGGCCGCCTGGTGTTGTAGCATTTTTGATAAGCTTGCAATTCGAAGGGTGATTTTCCAGGGTTAATTTAGAACTGCATTGATGTGTTTTCCACTAATTTCATGAGTTTAAATCATAAATGTATTTCAACAATTTTATGTCATATATTGCCTCTGTGACTGCCACCCATACAGCAGAAGTGTTCCTTTAGCAATTCAAAACTTCCTGCAACCCAGAGGGTATACTCTATAGTCAAGTCATTTTTTTTTTGCAGTAAGTTTTTGGCTGATAATTAAAAACATACCTTACCCTTGACAAAAATACTTGTCTCCCCCTGTTCCTGACACCTTGACCAAGCAGTTTCATAAACATTTGGAAGTATTGGCATGTTGTAGCACTGGTTTTGAGGTAATCCCATTGGAATAACATTGCTGTCAACACAGCTCAAGAAGCCATTTTCTTCTATTGCTGCTGTTGTGACGTCACCATTGTTTCAGTGATGTCATAGAGCCAGCAATGCTGATGACGTCACAACAGAAGGCTAAAAATAGCTCTAAATGTGTTGAAGAGCAGCAGAAATTTAACATTGTAAGTGCCTGTATTATGAAGATGGGGGATTAGAGGACACATATTTAATCCAAATCATGCTTGGTCATGGTGTACTCAGTCTAATAATCCAAAAATTAAACATCAGACTTAATCATGGATTGTTTCATTGGCTAAAAACTTACTGCCAAAATAAAATGTCTTGACTTTAGTTCATGAACAACAAGACACAAGTAGTGCAAAACATTTTCTGAACACTCCCAACACCGCCCTAGACTTCCATACATTTGCATCCTAACCCATCCTTCCTCTTACTCTTCATAAAAATGGTAACAGTTAACAATCATACATGAATTAAAATATTTTGTTCAGAATTGCTCTTAACAGGAAAATATGTAGCAATGACCATTCATTGTCTTCAATAATCAAGCTCAGTTTTGTGTAAGTTTTTCATATTTTAGCAAATTTACGTTTTAAAAGAGTTGATGGGTTTTGAAGGGTGAACATCTTTTTGAGGGCATGAGATTTAGGAAATATTTTTAATTGTACTGTATGTACATAGTACATGTGTCGAACTTGTGAAGCGATGTCATCACTGGAAAGTGGTTACATGCCCACTCACTCATAACTTTGCTAGTGTGAGTTGGATGCTGTGTGGACCATTTCCATGAAAATGTACCTGCCCCGAGAAGGAAAGGCTCTAGGCTACTGACTGCACCTCGGTGTAACCATTAGTATGGCATTGGACTGTACCTCATCTGCAGGCACCAAAACAGCCGCTTTGCTGATGGCAGAATCTCAACTAATATGGATGATGTTGGTGGAAGGCTGATGAATATTTTTGTACAGTAGTGTTTCAAATAAATATTTACTTTCAATGATTCACAAAAAGTTTTCCCAGCCAAATTTGCATATATAATATTGATAAATGTAATGATGATCAGTAAAAATATCTCTACTAGTGGCTCAATGTGTGTTGGTTCCTTAGCTGAAATATAAGCAGTTGTTATGGTTACAAGCAGCAATATTGAACTAGATATATGTGTTTAACATTTTGAGAGAACAGTGCTTATTTGTGTTTTTGTACATATATTTCAGATTCAAGTAGGAGTTATGAAATATTGACATATACCTCAAAATCAATATCACATGCCTTTGTAAGAATTTTCACCATCTTATGGATTGTGTAGCAACTTATACATATCTAATCTTAAAAAAGTGCTGTTTTCTTGTGTGGGTTGGCTTGCTTCATTAGGAAATCCCATGCTCTTGGATAACTTTAAGACAATAATTATAAGACTATCAGGGCTAAGTATCCGTGAACTCATTGCCAGCAGTTAGTACCGAATCAGAAGGTTAGCTATTGATATCTGTTGAGATATTTGAATGGGGTTTGACTCTCAAGAGTTCACCAAAAATTGAGATTGATTTTCTAGATTTCTGCTTTGTAGAAGTGCATGTTTAGCAAAACAGCAATTATGCATCTAAGAGGTGCAAATATAAATTTTACCAGGCAGCCAAACCTTTTGCTGATCTAGTGAAAGTGCTTTTGGAGTAATAGCAGGACCCAAGATAGCCCTTAAGTTTATTGATTCATGACAGATGGCTGCCACTAATCCTCTGGTGAGGTTTACTGTCCTCATGTTTCTTGCGACTGGTCAATTGCCTTGACCACAGAGGCCGAAGGATGACTACATCCACTTGATGCATGAAATATTAGTAGAATTCCCTGAGATTACGTGATTTCCGACATAATTGTAATGCACCCAGAGGGTAACATCACTATTTTGTTTATATAATATATATTTTACCCATATCGTTTGGATCAGAACTAAAACTGGATATGCAGTGTGGCAGTAGTAAGGTTTTGCTTTTCATGAGCTATATGTTTAGACCCTGTAGAGTCATAAAAACATTTCTTGATTAGGCATCTTGCCCTGCCAGGTAATGTGTGAAATATGAATAAGGTACCTCTGGGTATTTCTATCTGTGGGCTGTAACCCAATTGTGTAGCTGCTCTAAGCTGTTTCTTTTCTGCCCATCTGGTGAGATGCTGCCTGGCATAAGTGTTCTAATAATTGTAAAGCTGAATAGGGAGCATCCATCTATCACACACTCTAAAAAATGTCGGGACAAAATTAAAAAATCCATGTTGGTTTTTTGCAGTGAAATTTGGTTTTTCAAAAAACCATTTTGAATCTAAAAAACCAATTTTGTGTGAAATTTTTTAGAGTGCACTGACTGGTCAAAGCGGTAAAGAGACTGGTTAAATCGTCTTCGTTGACGCATCTGAAGGTCTGGGTTTGATTAATGATAATCTAGGAACAATTATTTGGTAGTTCTCTACTTTCTGGAGCAAGCAAAATAACATCTAGATATTGTTTAGATGAGGTATTAGATTGGCTATCACACATAGATTTAATATCAGTGTCTGTGCTGGGCAAGTCAGTGTCTGTGCTGGGCAAGTAAGAAATCTCACATTTGCATATTTTGGACATGTATCTCTGGTCTTATCATCGCTGCTCTATAATTACTAACAATTTAACCAATTGGAAAATATACCCTTAGTCCTGGAAAGTAAAAGAGATGTTGTCCAGTATGCATAATTGTATAGAATAATTATTGTCACACACAATATGCTGGGCCTCACATTTTTAAAAGTTTTGTCCTGTACTTGCGCTTAGAGCTCTTTGCAGATTGGCGGTCCACTGGAAAAATTAGTTTTCTTATTTTCAACTTGCAAACTGGCTTTGCCACATCATTGACAGTTTTCTGTTGCTGTCCTAATACTCTTACTTAATGAAGTACCTCAAGTCATTCAATTAGTTTGTTTATTGTCATCTATGCTGCTAGATATGATAAGCACTGATTATCAACTGATTAACAATAACTGACACAAACAAAACATTTTTAAGCCTGTGAAATCACACGACCAAGTTGAAAGTTGATTTTGAAACTGTTTGGACTGCTAATCCACAAACAGCTCTAACTAAAAGCTTTTTTCAATTTTGGTTGCCTCGTTATTAACATTTTAAGACATTCTATTGGATTTTCTCATGCTTGATATTGCTTGTGCCCTCTTATTTCAACATCATGATGTGATTTTGTCAAGATAAAGAATTTATCATAGAAGATTCAAGAGTAAATTTGAAGTCTGACTCTCTCTTATGTATATAAGTGTACTACTACATTTTATTGGCCCTGTTCTGCTGTGGTCTCACCAAAAATTAGGCAGGAGTAAGAAGATAATATAAATTCATTACCAAGTGTCATTGGCATCAAGTATGTATAACCTGACTAATGACTATCAAACCTGATTTGGGTGTCTGTCCCCTGCAAGCCAATCATGTACAAAACCATACCCCTGATAATAGCAGAACTTCCCAAGATTATATCACTTCTCACATAATTTTGCACCTTGAGGGAATAAGAGGGACATCTATATGTCATGTTTATTTCACCCAGAAGAGTTGAGCTCTACTTCTGAATAGTTGGAGTAGATTTGGCAGTAGCAAGATTTTGCTTTTTATGAGGCATGCAGTGACCCAGCAGAATCATAAAAATGCTTCTTGATTAGGCACCTTTCCTTGCCAAGTGGTGTGTGGAATATTCTACATTTTACATTATATGCCTGGTACACTCTAAAAAATAAAACCAAAAAGAGTTTGTGGAAATAATGTTGACAAAACATGCAAATGTATTGTCATGAATGCTGAAGGTTTTTTGGAAACTGGGACAACCAAACCTCTACACCAAAAACCATTTGATTTTTCAAAAACCAATTTTGTATTAAATTTTTAAAGTGTTACAGTATGTGTTTACACTGTAGAATATAGTATAATCTATATGTTACTGGCTATGGAATGGATCAAGAAGGCTTTCTAGGTTTCTTGCAGAATGATAAAGAAGTGATTATAGAAAGCGATCTTTGATCCGGCTTAGACCTTTGTCAAAAGGAGATCTACTGTGGTTGTGAGGCCTTGAAGGATCAAAAGCCAAGTATGTTCAATCAGCATGCTCCATGAACTTTGTGGTTGAATAGTATTTAAAAAATGAAGGAATTTATTCCTCACAAGATGTGTTGTGAGACATGCTGTCCTTTTTATGTACAAATTTGCCTGCTGCCCGCCATCGTAAATGGCAATTGTGTTGATGCCATTGGACAAATAGTCCTATCTGCAAATTACACGCTGCAAATGTAAAGTGGCTTTTTCCCTATCTAACGTTGGATTGATAATACATTCTTACAGTCGAATAAGACATCCAGAACTTGTTTAACAGGGAGCATTATCCTAATCGAACAGAAAATTTAGATTTGATAAATGACACTGGTGAAACTTGCATTTAGGGGAAGTTGTGAGAGCTTTTTCCTGCCTTTCTAAGCATAGTGGTAGCTTGACGTTCAACAGGACATTTTGCGGAAGATATATCCCACCCTGTGACAGCACCTAATGCTGTTATATGACACACTAAGTGACATACAATATACGCAATTCATGGCTATAGAAAAGCTGAGGCTCAAATGCGTGATTGGCATTCATTTTCATTTGGGAATATTGCTGCAATGGATTAGGGGATAATAGTGCAATTTGAGACATATAATGTAAGAGAAGACTGACATTTGAGGCATGTATTGTTATGTGGAACCAGAAGATGGGAAGGTATAGCTTTTCAGTGGCGAAGTATATAGTCATTGCAGTATTTTCATGGACAACAGCTTCAGTTGAACTTGTTTCATTTTGCGGTCACTTGGCTAGGCTAGACTAGACATATGAATTCATAAATTTGATTGAATTGTTCCATGAAATTAATTTCAAAAAGGTGTGAAATCACTCAAGACAGAGAAGCAGAATTAATAATGCTGCTGATATAAGGGACACCGGGGAAGGTTTTGCTACATGATGGGGCAAGTTGTTCCCCCAAATCTATTTCAAGAAAACCTTTTATGCTACCAATTTTTTTTAAACAGATCATTAATCTGTATCATGTTTTTGGCAACTGGAAAGGAAGCATTGCAAATTTTCATTATAGCAATATATTATATTTCAAGACCAGATGCCACTTTAAAACGTTTACTGTACATGACTATATCTGTTCATAACACTTTGCTGTTTACGATGCTTTGCTTGAAAGTATTTATTCTAATTTTGTGTTTTATTTTCTTGCAGGTGAGTATTGGCTTTGAAGTCCTCTTTGAACATTGGCAGTTGGTAATGTATAGTTTATGAATATATATTAGTTACATCATTGGACAATAATGGATGAAAGTAAAGATGACTTTGTTCAACTTTGACAGGCATTGAACATCCCAACCTGGAGTGAATGAAACAACTTAATTGTTTCCATTAGGAAACTGTAGAATATGTGACATTAAATATATAATATGAAATAATGAAAGAAAAAAAACTTTCAGAAAAATAAGTGGTCACTTGCACTGATGCAGAAGAATGAATTGAGTGTGTTGGGTCTCATGACTTTTACAAGTGAAAAAGAAAATGCTCAGGATTTATTTGGTATCGCATGGTGTTTTTATTCCATTTTCTGCAGCAGTTTATGGTTGCATATGAATGTATAGTTGCTATAATCAAAATCAATCTTCTGCTAAATATCCAAGTTGATGTATTGTTGCCAAAGTTTCTCTTCTGTGCCTCAACTGAACAGTTGTAAAGCCTCAGAATTCTATGTCCTTACCCTGCCCATTGTGATACTCCACACTAGCCATCCTCAATGGGCCTGACTGCATTCTTTGGGATCTATTCATGAACTCTTTCCATTCTCCAAGTAACTGTGACCTCATTGCTCATGGTACACATCCTTACCACATCCTAACCAATTGCTTGAAGTTGAAGGCTCTCTTCTCACAAATGTTGGTTGTATTATTATTAAAGCCGCTTGTATTTCATACATTGCAGAAGTTATAAGAAATGCCAGAAAATAAATTTGTTTGAGGAAAAACAAGACAACATTTCAATATTGGTATGACTTTCTGCAATTGGAGAGTGAAACGTAGGACATACAGTTTGTGTGATTGAATCAATGGAACAAACAAACTAAAATTCCACCGCAATTTATGAGAAAACCTACTATAAGTTTGTAAGAACATTATTTGGTCATGTACAAAATGTTCAAATTTTCAACTTCTTTAGCTGGAACTAGAATTATTCAGTTTTTAATTACCTTCACATTACTCTGTGGTAATTGTTATACAATCTTAGGACATCATCTTTATTTGCCACTTTTGCAGGAATTGCCCAGCTCATTTTCAGTTGATTTCGACAGTTGTTACAGACAAAAAATCTTGTCGTATGCTGATGGACCCATGCCCAATCATTGAGATTAGTTTGACAGCATTGGTATTGTGCCAAATTCCCAGGACTTTCAAAACAGAATGTGACATTTGATGGACTGCATGGGCAAGTGCTGTTTGTTTTGTGTCTGCAGTCAATATGTGGCTTATCATACACGGTTGGGAATTTGGTATTGACTTAAGGGATATGATAAAAGGGCAAGGGATATGATACAAGGGCAAGAGAAAGGCAGACTGTCAAGCTTTATAGAACTGCCATGAAAGGTATGCAGTTGGGTCATGCTATTCAAAAGCTTTAGAACTGCCGTATACAGGGAAACAGAAGGGAAATGTGTGAGTTGTGTTTGTTACAAATCAACAGAGCTTTGTTGTATTTCCTCTTGTTTCAGAACAAATACAGCTTGGATTGATGGAATGATAGATCTGCCTTTTGCCAAAACCAGAATGTTGGACTCCCTGCAAATACAAGAAACCTGTGGTATCAAAGGACCTTACGGGCTTAGTCTGTGTTAATGCCCTGACTGCTTTTGTAGGGTTTTAGTTTTTGAAAGTCACAACAAAGGCTTCTATCCTGTTTTTTACGGTAAAATAACTCCTCATCGCCTTATGTAAACAGGATGAAAATAATTCAGTGTCACAAACATAGTTGTAATAGTCTTTCACTGAAAGTCAAACCTTTGGCTTTATTTTTTAGCCCAAACAATGCTTTTCCACTGTCCTGTTATGTCAAAAATTGTCTTGGAAATATAGTATTTAATATTTACAAAGCTGCATGGATGATTGTGGAATGTGGAAGCAATGATGAAACTAGAACAATTTGAATGCATGAATCATTTGCATGCAGCTATTTCCATTTACTTGGAAACCAAAAGATGTTAGACCTTCTCGGCAAAGATATTCATTTCAATATATGTCACCTTGTTCTCCAACCTCTCCTTAAAAATGCTTTCTGAAATTTTGAGTGGTGTTAAGACCTTAATTCTTCAGAATATATAACAGCTCATTAATTAGATAACATCTCATGCAATATTAGTCACCTCAGTGCCATAAAAACTGATATTGCACTCGGTGCTGTGCGATAACTGTATATTATATTTCACACAGAATACATAAATACATGTAGGTCCAATTCTGAAGAAGAATGTCAGAAAGTCCTAACCCTTTTCCCAGCTGAATAAGCAGAAGACATTCCTAAGAATATTCCTGAGACCTTTTGCAGGCCTTCTGAAAGGCCTCTGGGGTTTTCTGGGTCCTAATCCTATTTGGGTCATGTTTCCTCAATTATCTCAATTGTGTATTTTGCAGAATATTATTGACACAATTGACCATTTCTGTCCCCAGGAGGCCTGTCAAATTCTATTACAAAAATATTCATCTGTTATCTGTCTCAAAGGAACTTGGCTAAATACCCAGATCAATGCTTTAAAATGTAGTGCTAGATTGGTTTAATTCACAGTTTTTTTGCAGGATGACTGTAATAAGTGAATCATTAGTTTGAGTGATTAAATTGTGTTAATGGTAATTTTTATTCAAATCGCATGTACCTTGATTATGTTCTTACTTAGTAGTTTGGCCAAAAGAAGTTTTTGTGAATGGGGTTATCACTGGAAACAGTTAACAGGGCATGTCCACACTACTCTGCTAATGGGAGTTGTATATAATGTGTGGATTATCACCATGTGATATTACATCAGCGGAACAGACTTCTACATCCCACTGATTATCCAAAGAAGATAATTACTTCATTACCTGGGCCGTCTGGTGCTATAGCATTTTTGATAAGCTTGCGATTCAAAGGGTTGATTTTCGAGGGTTATTTTAGAACTGCATTAATGTGTTATCCACTGAATTGTATGAGTTTTAATCAGAAATTTATGTCAATAATTTTATGTAGTATATTGCCTCCATGGCAGCCACATATGCAGCAAAGTGTTCCTCTAGCAGTTCAAAACTTCCTGCAACCAGTACATGTAGTTGCAAGTGTGACATATCAGAAGGTTGCTGGTGCAGAAGGACTTTCTGGGCAAAAGTAAACATGGTCAACTGCAGTAACCCCAGTAGCCCACTGCGAATATAATAATATGTTTGATGCGTGAAATATGAGTGGAACTCCCCAAGATTATATCACTTCACACATTTCTGTCCCCAGGAGGCCTGTCAAATTCTATTACAAAAATATTCATCTGTTATCTGTCTCAAAGGAACTTGGCTAAATACCCAGATCAATGCTTTAAAATGTAGTGCTAGATTGGTTTAATTCACAGTTTTTTTTGCAGGATGACTGTAATAAGTGAATCATTAGTTTGAGTGATTAAATTGTGTTAATGGTAATTTTTATTCAAATCGCATGTACCTTGATTATGTTCTTACTTAGTAGTTTGGCCAAAAGAAGTTTTTGTGAATGGGGTTATCACTGGAAACAGTTAACAGGGCATGTCCACACTACTCTGCTAATGGGAGTTGTATATAATGTGTGGATTATCACCATGTGATATTACATCAGCGGAACAGACTTCTACATCCCACTGATTATCCAAAGAAGATAATTGCTTCATTACCTGGGCCGTCTGGTGCTATATATATAGTATATATAGTATTTTTGATAAGCTTGCGATTCAAAGGGTTGATTTTCGAGGGTTATTTTAGAACTGCATTAATGTGTTATCCACTGAATTGTATGAGTTTTAATCAGAAATTTATGTCAATAATTTTATGTAGTATATTGCCTCCATGGCAGCCACATATGCAGCAAAGTGTTCCTCTAGCAGTTCAAAACTTCCTGCAACCAGTACATGTAGTTGCAAGTGTGACATATCAGAAGGTTGCTTGGCAAAAGTAAACATGGTCAACTGCAGTAACCCCAGTAGCCCACTGCGAATATAATAATATGTTTGATGCGTGAAATATGAGTGGAACTCCCCAAGATTATATCACTTCACACATAATTGTACCTGGAGGGACACATATCTTCCATGTTGATTTCACCCTGTGGGTTGAGCTCTACTTCTGAGAAATTTGAGTAGATTTGGCAGTAGCAAGATTTAGTTTTTTATGAGGAATGTGGGATGCAGTAGAACCATAAAATCTTCTTGATTAGGTGCTCTTTCGCTGCCAGGTGATGTTTTGAATACAGAATCATGCTCTATGTGTCTACACTGTAGATGTAAAGTTTATCTGCAAATGACGATTTTTATTTGTTTTACTAATTACATTAGATTGAAGCCATGCAAATTTATGTACTGTACAACTACTGCATCACAGTCATTGGCAGCTGAGCAAAATCCCATGTGGATGTCTTTTCCAATTGAAGGATCCCTCCAAATACTGTGTTACATGTTGAGAATTCCCACTCTCTCGCTCATCTTATCAATCCTCGTGACTGCCATGAACTGCATGCCCCTGTCAGCATGCCTCGGCGGTCCAACGTCGGCCCAGCGTCAGTCCGATGTCAGCAGCATCGGACCAGCTTCGGGCCGACATTGGACCGCCAATGCACGCTGATAGGGCCATGGGCTTAGAAAGCTGCATTTGCCATATTTATCTGCCTGTCTATCTACCATTCTGAATGTATCCATTCCGAAATATATTCTGGGTAACTAGGACGCCTATGAATGCAGTGTAATATATAGTAAATGACACTCTGACACCTCATTAGCACTTCAATGTAAGTGTCATGTCCAGACACACACCTAACTTGTGAAATTACATCATTGCCACAGTTTGCTAAACCAATCACTGAAGTCTGCTGATGGAGGGGGTGTAGATTACTTCTCTGGCTCCAGGACTGCCAGTAACCCTCGGCATGGAAGGCCTGGAGCCAGAGATAATACTCTGCATATTTATGCAATTGTACATGTACAGTACAACTCAAAATAAAGTAAGAACATTTTCTGTCAGAAGCCCTCTGTTTACCTATTTCGCCCTCTTTTCTCCTCTCCACCCCAAATCTCCTTACAACTCACTTTGACACCTTACAACAACCTTAGCCCACATTAAGTACTCTATTTAGACAGCTGCCAATGTAACTGCAATTGGCATAGGTGCAAAATATCAAATAAATCAAACACAATTAGGATGATTGAGTTTAAATTAGTGTTGTTTAAATGTGATTTTAATGTAATTTTAAAAGGTAGTTTCAAGTGGGTAAAAGTAGGAAGTGATTCAGGGGTAATCAAAAGGTGTGAAAGGGTAAAGTAGTGGCTGATTCTTCCTTCCTGCTGGGGTAATCGTACTTTATTTTGGGTTGTACTGTACCAAACTTGCGAAGTGATGTCATCACTGGAAAATGGTGACAGGCCCACTAACTCAGAACTCTGCTAATGGGAGATGGATGCGGTGTGGATTATTTTCATATAAATGTATTATATATCTGCCAAGAGAAGGAATGGCCCTGGGCCACTGACTGTACCTAGGTGCAACCATTAGTATGGCATTGGACTGTACCTCAGCTGCAAGCACCAAAACAGCCACTTTGCTGATGGCAGTATGTCAACTAATATGATTATGGATGTTGGTGGAATGCTGATGAATATTTCTGTAGTGTTTTAAATGAATATTTACTTTCAATGAATACGCATGCCATTAGCTGATGTCTCATTGTCTCAAGGCCTAGATAAATAGAATCATAATATTTTTCCAAGCCAAATTTGCATACACATTATATGATGATCAGTGAAAATGTTACTGCTTGTGGCTGAATGTGTGAGGGTTTCTTGGATAAAATACAAACATATATTGAACTGATATGTGTTTATCATTTCGAGAGAACAGTCCACATTTGTGTTTTTGTACATTATTATATTTCAGACGCAAGACAGTAGGAGTAATGAGATATTGACATATACCTCGAAATTGATATAACATGACTTTGTAAGAATTTTCACCAATTTACAGATTGTGTTGCAATTTTCCTGGGGTGCATAATTCAGCTTCTTCGACAATGCTATCAATTATTCAATCAGCGAAGCGTACATGTATCCTTGCCTTGAGGTCCCCTTTGGGTCATGTTTGCTCGATTATCTCAACTGGGTATTGGCAGAATATTATTGACATACTTGACCTGGAAAGTTGACCATTGCTGTTCCCAAGCTTCCTGTTCAATTACATCACAAAACTACAGCTTTCTTATGTGGGGTTGCTTCATTATCTTGGATAACTTTAAGACAGTAATAATAATTTAATACAGAATAAGCAGGTTAGCTATTGATATCTTTTGAAACATCGGAATGGGGTTATTCTTATAGTTATCTCTTGACTGTCATGAGTTAACCAAAATATGAGCTTGATTTTCTAGATTGCTGCTTTGTAGAAGGGCCTGTTTAGCAACTCAGCAATTATACATCTAAGAGTTGCAAGTATAAATTTTACCATTTTACCTGGCAGCAAAACATTATGCTGATCTAGTGAAAGTGCTTTTGGAGTAATAGCGGACCCAAGATAGCCCTTAAGTTTATTGATCGCATGACAGATGGCTGCCACTAATCCTCTAGTAAGGTTAACTGTCCTCATGTATCTCATCACTGCTTTACTGCCTGGACCATAGAGGCAGAGGGTTGACCTCATCCGTTTGATGCATGATTGAAGAATCATAAACTGCTTCTTGATTAGGCTTATTACCCAACCTGTTAAATACGTAGAATATGAATAAGACATTCCTCCCCTGGTTTTTTTGTCTGCCTGATTGCAACACAATTTCACGTATCTACTCCAAGACGTTTCTATTCTGCCATACTAATGAGATGCTGGCTTATTATGTAAAGATATCTCGTCGGGAAGCCAAACATTTGCCTATCACCCTGACAGTAACGTTTAATGACTGATTGGCCAAGGTGTTAAGGAACTGGTCCAAGCATCTTTGTTTGCACTTCTGAAGGTCCAGTGTCTAATTCCTGATCATCAGGAAACAATTAATTGGTCTCTAGAGGATACTCTCAGAAATCTCCACACAAAACCGGATGGTTTTTGAACTTGTCTTCCACATCATTCCAACTAGGGCTTGTGGAAATACTGTACAGCAGTGTTATCATGAATACTGAAGTGTGATTGGAAAACCAAAATTCTGTTTGCAAAACCATTTTGGTATTTCAAAAAACCTCTTTTTGACAAATTTGATAATGTAAAAGCAACATATGAAACCTGATATTGTTTGGATGGCATATAGCAGGCAGTGGCCGATCTTGACAGGTTAGTCTAGTGGGGTCCCCGGATGTTGTTTGGGTATTTGTGTTGTTTCCATCCGAAAGGTCTACGGGTGGGGACTCGGGCCGCCCAAGGCCGTTGTGGAATCGACGTAGATCCGCCACTGACAGGTCAATATTATTACAATCAGTACATTTACATTTGTAGGTCTATGTATTTTATAAATGCTCTAGACTAGTCCTGCTAATAAGGAATTGGAGACATCACCTTGCATTAAGAACATTTTCCTCATTTAGGATGTGCTGAGCCTTTCATTAAAGTTGTACTTTTCTGTCCAAGTTCGCTTTACGGGCAGACCAGGGACAGGGTAGAGCATGCATGAAAAGAATAAGCAAACTTCCTGCACTCTCTTGAACTGCTCAAGCAAATAAATTTGTCAACCCAAAGGAATAACAGCCTTAAGCCATCTTTTGTTATTCCGTTGCTCTTCAGAACAAAATGTCCTCAGAGGGATGGGTTCGCTTTTATGTACCCATTCAAGGTGGAATACTACTCACGGTGCAACGACACGTTTTACTTGTTCCACACCCCCTCTTCAAGAAGCCCTCAAAGTGTAATTTCACATTTAAAGGTAGATGAAAATGTGGTAATAAAAGGCTGTCCAGACTGTGCACAAGGAGATGAAGCTGTGCAAAGTATATTGGACATTTAAAGCATTTTATTGAATTTTCTCTTGCTCATGCTACCTTATTTCAACATAATGTGATTTTGTGAAGATAATGAATTAATCATAGAATATTCAAAACTAATTATTTTCATATGTACATGTTAATTTAATTCTCTCTTTCATATCATCTGTAGAAGTTTACTATTATGTTTTATCGGCCATATTCAGTAAGATGATATCATGCAAGAAGATATAAAATTTACTACCAATAGTTTCAGTTCGCATAATCCGACTATCAGACCTGATTTGGGTGCCTGTCCCCTGGATCTGGATCTGGATGTTGAGCCAACAGGCCTCCATTGGAGTATAAGTGTTGGCGGAGAGGTGCGGTGCTATTGGCAATGTTTGTGAAGAGCCTCCTTGAAGGCTGGTACTGTTTCACTATCTACAGTACTTTGATTTAGAGTGTTCCAATCTGGTATCGATCTGACAACATAAGAGTTTTTGAATACATTTGTGGTAGCCCGTATTGTATTGAGTTTATATGAATTATTCCTTCTCGTTTGTGTGGTGTTAAATTCTATGTCTAACTCCGACTTTTTCACTTCAACGTGTCCCTTTATGATTTTAAATAGGGATACCAGACGAGCAGCTCTCCTTCTGGTTTGTAAGTTTTCCCACTCAAGGTCCTTCATCATTTCCGTAACACTGCTCATTTGTCTGAAATCGCTTTTAACTATTCGTGCAGCCCTTCTTTGAATATTTTCTATGATTTTAATGTTCTTTTGTGTATAAGGGTCCCATATACTCGCACAATACTCCACTGTTGGTCGTACCATAGATTTGTAAGCCAACTCTTTGGTTTTAGGTGGACAATGTTTCGTATTTCTACGAATAAATCCAAGTGTTGAATTAGCCTTTTTAGACATGTGGGCAATATGGTTATTCCAAGATAAATTTTTACTTATGGTGATACCCAGGTATTTGCAGTCTTCTACTTCCTTAAGGATTTCTCCGCCAATACTGTAGAATGAGTGAAGTGGAGATTTCTTCCGGCTAATTGTCATTATGTTGCATTTTGATGCATTAAACTTCATACCCCAGATACGACCCCACTGCTGTAACGCGTCAAAGTCCTCTTGTAACTTCGTTTGGTCCTCTGCAGATTGGATTGGCCTATATAAAAGGCAATCGTCTGCAAAGAGGCGAACGTTTGACGTGACATGTTGCGGTAGGTCATTTATGTGAAGTAAGAATATTAGTGGACCCATTAGGGTACCTTGCGGAACACCTGAGTCTACACTTACTGGTGACGATGTTATTCCATCCACAACAACAGATTGTGAACGATTATGAAGGAAAGCCGATATCCAGGCATGTATATTCCCATTTATACCATAAAAATCCAATTTATTTAATACTCTCCTGTGAGGAACAACGTCAAAAGCTTTCGAAAAGTCTAATATTCCAATATCGACCTGGATGTTATTGTCGTAAAGCTTATTCAGGTGGTGCATCGTTAGTGTTAATTGTGTCTCACATGAATGTCTTTTTCTAAATCCATGCTGGTAGGTGGATAATATTCCAAGGTCATCTAAGTGTTTGCGTATATGGGAGCAAACTACATGTTCCATGATTTTGCATACAATGCTTGTCAGTGAGACAGGCCTATAATTTGCCGCTATGTCGCGGTTCCCCTTTTTGAAAAGGGGGGTGATGTTGGCACTACGCCAGTCTTTGGGCAGTTGCCCTAAATCTAGTGACTGGTTAAATATGATGGTCAAGCACGGTGCCAATTCTTCTGCAAGTTCCTTTAAAATTCTGCATGTTAAGTTATCCGGTCCTGAAGCTTTATTAACTTTTAGTCCCCTAAGAAGTTTTAGTATGCCCGGTGATTCGATCTTAAGTGGGCTAATGGGTTTGTAGCTTGGCCCTATGGGTCTATAGTCTGCATAGATGTCATCCTTATCCTTCGTAAATACGGATTTAAATTGTTTGTTAAGTATTTCCGCTTTATCCTTACTACTGGAGCATAGTTTGCCTTGGTGTTTAAGTGGGGCTACTCCAATGCTGTCCTGTCTGAGAGATTTTATATATTTCCAGAATGGTTTACAGTCTTTATTTACTAATCCCTCCTCCAGTATCTGATTAATGTACTGGGTACGTGCTCCTCTTATCATTTGTGTGACACTACGTTTGTGGTCTTTATACGCTTTCCAATCACATCCTGAGTTACTCCTCTTTGCTTTGTTGTACATCCTTTGTTTCTTTCTGCAAGCTCTTCTAATTTGTATGTTTAACCATGGTGGTTTGTATCTTGAACTAGTTGTTTTACTAGGAACGAATTTCTCTACAACTCGTTCAATTGTCTCTTTGAGAATGTTAAAATTTTCCTCAGGCGATCTTGCATTTGCCTCATTTACAAAAGTGTTTTTAAAGTCATTCATGGATTTATGTATATTAGTCCAGTCCGCCTTTGAATATTGGTGGATTTTTCTTTTTTCCTTTCTTGGGATGTAAGCTTTAAGATCACAATCAGTCATTATTATATCATGATCTGAAATTCCAGGGATTGTGACAATTTGTTTTAATAGTCCTGGTTTGTTAGTACAAAAAAGATCCAAAATGTTAGCTTCACGAGTTGGTTGTCTCTGCAACTGGGTTAATCCATGTTCGTTTAAAATGTCTAAAACTTTGTTACAAACGGACGGGTTTGAAGATCCACTGGGTACGGTGTTGTCATTCCAATCGATGTCTCCTGCATTGAAATCATGTCCAAATACAGACCCCTGATAATAGTGGAACTTCCCAAGATTATATCACTTCTCACATAATTGTGCACCTTGAGGGAGTCATAGGACATCTATATGTCATGTTTATTTCACCTAGTAGGGTTGAGCTCTACATCTGAGTAGTTGGAGTAGATTTGGCAGTAGCAAGATTTGGCTTTTTATGAGGCATGCAGTGGCCCAGCAGAATCATAAAAATGTTTCTTGATTAGGCACCTTCCTTGCCAAGTGGTGTGTTGAATATTCTACAGTTTAGATTGGACACTCTAAAAAATAAAACTCATACTAAAACCCTGCTTGGTTTTTTAGGATTGTCCTCCAAGTCATTTCTAACTGAGTTTGTTGAAATAGTGTCGAAAAAAACAACATGCAAATGTATTGTCTCGAATGCTGAAGTTTTTTGGGAAACTGGGAACTCCAAACTTCTATGATATATCAAAAACCATTTGGTTTTTCCAAATACCAATTTTGTATTATCTGATAATCTATATAACGATATGTTACCGGGCTGTGGAGTTGATCATGAAATTCTTGTTATAAAAAAGAATGAAAGAAAAATTATTTTAACCTCATGAAATGTGGTATGAGACATGCTGTCCGCCATCGTAAATGCCAATTGTGTTGATGCCATTGGACAAATAGTCCTATCTGCAAATTACACGCTGCAAATGTAAAGTGGCTTTGACTGAGTGATAATACTTTCTTACACGCAAGCTTCTCATTGGCGTAGGTATTGTGTTACTGGGCTAAAATAGTGAAAGATAAAGCAGCAATCAGGTGATTGATATGCATCAAGGCAAAGAACATCAAATGTATCTGTGTCTCTAGTTAGATACTACTTAATTACTCTGCTGAAGACAAGGTTTTAATAAGCATGTCAGACTTACATTGTGTTTCTATGCATTAATAAAATATCATCCCTTTGAAAATTTCTGGTCGAATAAGCTTTCCAAAACTTGCTTAACAGGGTACATGATCCTTACCAAACAGAAAATTTAGATCTGACAAATGACACAGGTGAAACTCTCATTTCGGGGAAGTTGTGAGAGCTTTTTCCTGCCTTTCTCAACATAGTGGTAGCTTGACGTTAAACAGGACATTTAGTGGAAGATTTATCCCAACCTGTCAGCACCTAATGCTGTTATATGACACGCTAAGTGACATACAATATACGCAATTCACGACTATAGAAAAGCGGAGGCTCAAATGCGTGATTGGCATTCATTTTCATTTGGGCATATTGCTGCAATGGATTAGGGGATAATAGTGCAATTTGAGACATATAATGTAAGAGAAGACTGGAATTTGAGGCATATATTGTGTCCACGAACCAGAAGATGGTTTCAGACTGCAGCAATGTCTGAGGAGTTTTTCATCCATCTTGAGTGTTATCTGATATTCCTTGCCAGTGGGGAAGTATGTAGTGTTTGCAGTATTTTTCATGGACAATTGCATCAGTTGAACTTATTCAACTATCTATTAACTCTTTTCAGCTTTTGTGGTCAGTTTTGCTAGACTACTCACAATAATAATTTGATTGAATTGGTTCATAAAGTTGATTTCAATAAGTTATAGAAAGGCCGCACAGAAAAAAGCAGCAAAAGTACTGTTACGAATGAATAAACAAATATGCAAATAAGAACAATGGCATAACATTACCGTTAAAGGGGACATGGGAGCATGTTCATGCTACATCATTGTTCCACCAAGTTTATTCCTTGCCTCTAAATAGCCCATACTGATGCTGATGGGGCGTAAAACACAAACTCACTCACTCACTCCACCAAGTTTATTCCAAGAAAACCTTGTATGTAACTGATTTATTCGGACAGATCATTTGTATAATGTTTTTGGCAAGTGGGAAAGGATGCATGCATACATGTATTGTTATTGTGATGATATATTCTGAAGAGAAAATTCGAGGTCACATCCCATGAACTTCTGAACATTCTCTATTCATGCTTGTATTTGTTCATAACACTTTGCATGATATGACTTGTTTTGTAATTATACACTCTAAAAAAAAGTCGGGACAAAATTGGTTTTTTAGATTCAAAATGGGTTTAAAAAAACCAAATTTCAATGCAAAACCAACATGGATTTAAAAAAAAATCCATGTTGGTTTTTTGCATTGAAATTTGGTTTTTAAAAAAACCATTTTGAATCTAAAAAACCAATTTTGTCTGAAATTTTTTAGAGTGTGCTTGTATTTCATAACACTTTGCATGATATGACTTGTTTTGTAATTATACGATTTCATTTATTTCCAGGTGAGTATTTGGCCTTAGAAGTCCCCTTTGAAAATTGGCGGTTGGTGATGTATAATTTATATTATTTTCACCAACCCTGGCTACTGCTGAAAAATGATGGGTAAAAAACAAACATGACTTAGTTTAATTTGAGTAGCCACTAGCCATACTTAAGCCGATGAAAAGTCCCACCTGGAGTGCATGGAACAACCAGTTTCCATGAGGAAGAACCCAAAGCAAGTGGCACTATGACTGCAGAAAATGACAACACTTAAATTTCCATTGTTTCCTTGACATAAAATATGTCAGAATACATTTAAAAAGCTGAACTTAAAATTAGCAGGTAAATAACAGAAGTATGTTAAGCCCACGTGGATAGAATATGTGCAACATATTTAAATGTATATACAATGTATAATATGTATATGACATTAGAAAACTTTCCTAACAGGAAGAGTCTTATGGCTGCAGATGATTAAACATAAAGTGTTGGATCTCATGAATGCTACAGGTGAAATGTCTGAAGAAAACGAAAATACTCAGGATTAATGTGATATCGTAAGACAATTTTATACAAATTCTTGCGACAGCTCATGGATGTATTTTAAATGTGTCGTTGCTATCCCCGAAATCTTCTGCTAAATATCCAAGTTATATATACAAGTAATATATACATATTATACATACTGTTGCCAAAGCTTCTCTTCTGTGCCTTTACTGAACAGTCTGTAAAGCCTCAGAATTCTATGTCCTTACTCTGCCCATTGTGATACTCCACACTAGCCATCCTCAATGGACCTGACTGCATTCTTTGGGATCTATTCATAAACTCTTTCCATTCTCCAAGTAACTGTGACCTCATTGCTCATGGTACACATCCACCAATTGCTTGAAGTTGAATCCCTCTTCTCACAAATGTTAATTGTAAGCTACAAGTTTTTCATATTTTTCACAGAAGTTATAAGATATGTTAGATTGCTGTACCAGTTGACTGATACAGTGGTGCCTGCTTTATAAGACTCCATGTTGTAAGACCGACTTGCCTTATGTGACCACCTTCCTTTTGCATCCCAAAGAGAGACAGCACCCCCACAAGAGACCACTTCATAACCGGCATTGACCGCAGAAGGGGCGGGTTCGCTGTATTCCATGCAGTAGCACCAACCCGTGTGACAGAAAAATGGCCCATTCAGTGTACAGCACACGTTTACAGAGCAAACTCTAAGAGCTCTTTGCAGATTGGCGGTCCACTGGAAAAATACATTTTCTTATTTTAAATTCACAAACTGGCTTTGCCACATCATTGCTAGTTTTCCATTGGTCTCCTGATCTTCTTATTTGATGAAGTGCCTCAAGTCATTTAATTTGTTTGTTTATTGTTACCTATATGCTGCTTGTTATGATATGCACTGAATCAACTGATTAACCATAACTGACACAAACAAAACGTTTTTAAGCCAGTGACATCACACGACCAAGTTGAAAGTAAATTTTGAAACTGTTTTGACGGCTAATCCGGAAACAGCTATAAAATATACTTCACAGTGTATATGAAAAGTTCTCTCTTAATCGCAAATAGGGTACTAGCGTAAACTTGACAGGAAATAGAAGCAAGCATTTACAGATCATAAAGTTGCTGTTGCTTGAATTAACCTGTCTTGTGGGCTCATGGCTTTGTCAGTCCATCAAGGATGGGTGATAGGGCTTTACATCCTGTATTTTTGCACTGATTAGGCTTAGACCTATAAGTAAGGGAAGGATCATAGTGATGAGGCGAAGGAAAAACTCGGCCCGGGATGAGACATCCGTCTGACATGGCTTTCCTCCGACTGGTAGCTGAGCCTTTGTGTCAGAGGTTAGCAGCCACATACTGAGCAAAAGGCTCCATGTCTCACAAGCTGTCGAACATCAGGGCTCTCACAACATTATAGGATTACCACATATAGGTACTATACCAGTAAGACCCTTTAACCTGACATCGCCCTGCTGAAACCAGCTTAATTTGCTTGACTGAACCTGTAACCAAAATAGACACACCTCAACAACAGGAAAACCCTTTGCATGACTTCCACTTCCAGCTGTCATCAATCTACTTGGGTGCTCAACCTGCGATGTAGATGACTGAATGGCATGTCAACCTGGTCTAGTGAACCCTTTATTGAAACCCTATCACCATTGGTCTGGAGCACCCATGTTATCCAATCTCCACAAATCACTACCTGGTAGAGTGTGGAAGAAATATGAGTTGCTGTGAAACGAGAAAAGACTCAAAATGGAAGACAACCTCAGGCTATACATGTTTGGTAATCAATTAACTGTTGGTTGTGCCTACTCATCCATTCAGAAAAAATTAGACAATTTGAGTCTTGTTGTGCAGTAGAACTTCATCAAAATGTAATAATAAAACAAGTAAATTTGTTTTGAGAAGAATAATACATCAGATCCTTATGATATACCTTAATATGTTTTGATTTCATATGGAGTGCAAAAGGGCACTAAGACATATGGGAGACTGAGAAAGAGAAGTGGAGGTAATTGGGAAAGACATTCAGTCTCACTGCGAAAAACTGAGCACACTATGGTATCTATAGTATTGACACTCATGATAGACTCTGAAAAATTTCGGGACAAAACTGGCTTTTTAAAAGGAAAATGGTTTTTTGAAAAAATCCAAAAACCAATATGGATTATTCAAAACCATTTTGGATTTTTATTGTCCCGAAATTTTTTAGAGTGTAACTGGAAGTGAAAGTCATGCGAAAGGTATTCCACTTGTTGATGTGAACTGTATACTGGTTGGTAAGGAAGCCATTCGAAATGCAGTGGTCCCTGCATCATAAGACCACCCCTTTTGCAGTCATGAAGCCGTCTCAGGTGGCGGGGCTGTCTCGCATGGGGTGCCAAATGAGCTAAAAATACTTCTTATTGAGGGAGGAAAGTGGTCACATAAGGCAAGTCGGTCATACAACAGGGGTCTTATGACACAGGTACCACTGTAATCAACATTATGTTATTCCATGCATCAGTTTCCTGTTCAGGAAAAACTTTTCTCAAAGTTAGTTATCTGTTTACTCATCAACACTAATGGCTGCACTTCTAAGGGCAAATACTCGAAGGACCTAAGCTGCTAAACGGCACTTGTGGTGGATGCCATTAATTGGACAAATACCACTTTTGCGAATGAAGCTCTGCACCTATAAGGTGACTTTTCCCGTATCCTATAGCCTGGACCTGATAATGCTTTCTTGCATGCAATCTTCTCATTGCTTCTTCATGGCTTAGCATCTTTCCCTTGATGTAGATATTGTGTTACTGGGGCATAGTGAAGGATGCAACAATCAGTTGATTGATGTGTCTGTGTCCTGTTTTACCAGTAAGATGCCTTTTATTCACCAAAGGCTAGTAAATTCTCATTGCAACGATTCCTTGCACTGGAGCTCAGCTTCAGTTAAACTGAACTTAGTTTTATGAAGTTACAGTAGATTAGATAATCATTTGTTTAGGCCACTAATACTACATGGCATTGGGGGGGGGGTGAGGGTTGGTCTAGTGGTAGCATGCTAGGCTGCCAATTGTTGGGTCCAGCTCTTGCCGGGTCACCTGGGCCTATGTTGGATGGCTGTTTCAATCATCCTCGCCTCACTGTCGTGTCCTCCTCTCTCCTTATTACGCTAACAAGTGCATAAATACAGGACTTAAAGCCCCAATCATCCAGCCATCTTCCTCTGACTGGTTGTTGAGAGCCAATCACAGTGAGCTACATATATTACCTACAACCACATATTATAATGTTGCAAACAAAGCTACAGAATATAGTTACAGAAATGTAGTATGCATGGAATTTTTGCCTAAAAATGGACTTGGTGGACTATTTTCCAGCCTTTCGCAGCATAGCGGCGGCTTGACTTTTTCCAGGACATTTAGCGGAAGATGTATGCCGCCCATTGTCAGCACCTAGTGCTGCTATATAACACGCTAAGTGACATACAATATGTGCAAATCACGACTATAGAACTAGCGTCCAAAGGCAAAACCGAGTAAATCATGAACTTTACAATGGGATCCACTAGGTTTTACCTTTGGATGCTAGAGAAAGGCTGAGACACAAATGCAGGATTGACATTCTCTGTCATTAGGGCGTATTGCTGGAATGTTTAAGGGATGATATTGCTATTTTTAAGACATTTATACACAAGATAAACCAAATTTTGAATGCTGCAATGTCCGAGGAATGAGATGTAATCTGCTTGGGACAGTAAGTGCTGAATTTTTTTTTTTCATGAGAAAGAAGAAGCGCTCAGGTTGTTAAATGTTTATTACTTTTAGTTGTACTTGATATATTGATATCACTGACATGTATAGGAACAATGCTAAAGCCTTTTTGAATAGCATCTATGATCTATCTGACACAAATTAGTGCTGCATTAGGTTCATCAGTGAAGTATCCTTGCATAATTTCCTTATTATAGATCAATTTCAAGGGGACTTTTAGGGACCTAGCCAAGAAAGTACTTTGTCACATTTATGATATTGGCACCATTTATCTTAAATTTTGATTAATATGTAGATGATAAAGGACTTTTTGGCTTCAGAGCAAGACTTTCATAGAACAAACTGGAAGAAAGAAAAACAAGTTATTGATGTGCAGATGAACTTTGCATGAAATGACTTGTTTTGTAATTATATGATTTCATGTTCTTCAATGTATTAGGCTTTGAAGTCCTCTTTGAACAATGGACATTAATTTTTTAGTTGGTATATAGTTTCAGAATATCATATCAACCATTCAATATTATTATACATGTTTTAATGGAAATGTTCTCAATTTTCTCTGCTGATAAGATTGCAAATCAATCATAACCTGTATTTTCCATTATTGATCCAAGTTAAGAGAGAGATATGCTTCGGCTATTTCTGGAGCCTCATAATAAATTGACAAACAAACAAACGTATCATACTGGAAAAAAGTCTTGCAACCATAGAAGTGGAAAAATCATAATGCAGAAACACTGATACCTTCAGAGTGAAGTGAATCTTTACAAGTTATTACTTATTGATCAGAATAGAGCAATAGGAATTGGATATTGAGCTTTTTTAAGCATGGAATATCTGTGAGAAAGAAAACGATGCATCATCTAATGACTTCCATTAGTAAGTTGTCAATTTCTAGTTTTGGGAAGTACAGGGTGCGGCAAAAAAACTTGCACCAGCAGCAGTTAAAAAAAAAGCTTCTTCATGTAATTATGAAGGTTGGTAGTAATAAGCCTGCATACGTCTAAATTGATATTATTGGTGTTTTGTCCTTCCTGTTCAATTAAATTTTTTTATTTGAGCTTCAAATGCAACCCTTGTGCTCAGATGCACTTGGGTGACGTTTTCATCCTACATTTTTTAATCCTTGCTGCCGAACATGTCAATGGCTTCTTTTGGTTGTAACAGACATCTGTCCACACCTTTGCCCACAAAAATAGTCCATTTTATTGAACTCTGTTAAGGAGGGAAGCCACCGATCATCAGACGAGAGGCGAGAGATATTTCTCGAAAATCAGTCTTTTGTTATTTTTCCAGTGTTCGAGTGTTCCATTTTGGGAGATATGTCATATAATAACTTCTGCTGAAGTGAAGTCCCCTTCCAGGTTTCAAATGTTCAGATATTAGCCTTGTATACACCCTAGCATTAATTTTCTTTCATCAGTTTTATGCAAGGATGGGAGCCATCATGCCATTTGCATAAACCAACCCAAAATCGTAACCAATCACATAAATTGGACTAAAACTTTCAGATTATCTCTTCACTACCTCCCCTTCCTTAAACTTTTTTTTCCAGAAAATATCTGAAGTCTATAGATGCCAAATGGACCAGCGAACATGAGGGCACAGTGCATGCAATTGAAAGTGCAAGCAGAGTTTTGAGGATGCCACAAAATATTGAAAAAAGGAAGTAATCAAGCTTTAATTTTACACTGATTGACTTTGTTAGCATTTGTTAATGTCTTTGACTGAATATTCCAATTACTAGATGGTTCATTTCTATATTTTTTAATAGTTTGCTAAGGCCTTTTTGAGTCCATGCATAGTGCACGTTTTTTTGCCGCACCCTGTAGGTCCTCTGAGTCTGGTGGACCTTCTGTCTTAACTTAATAAGTTCCAGGTGAAAGGCCATTGAGACAACATACAGCGAAATTGTTGTCATCTCAAATCAGTGACCAGCATTCAGGAGACATCCGGGAGGTTTAGTGGAGGATATTGGGAAAGACACATTCACCTTTGGGCATTTCCCTGGAGTCAAGCTACATTTTCATCACAGAGTCTTACGTAAGCAACCATTCTGTCACAGATTTTGTGCTTAGCAAGCCTGCTCTCACAGCAAAGCAAGTTAAGCATACTGATAAAAAGGATTTCCAGCACAAGGCCATTTGTTCTCAAAGATATTTCAACATGGTTTTTCAATACACAAATTTTTGCAGTTGTTTGTCAGGAAAACATTTTTTTGTGGTATAGACTGGTCATATATATGTACCGGTAATTTAGTGTGCGTAAGACAATTTAATGATAACAATATAATGGAAAACACATCACCAATCTGAGATCCGTTGTTTGCCATGCATGATTGTATTAGCTTCTTCAAGTGTGCCTAGAAATTTCTGAGAAGTGCTGCTCTGTTATTTTGATTTATGAGACCACGTTGGTCAAATTAGAATTTATCTGAAGTGATAACCATGATTGATTTAAACAAACACTGCTATCAATTGAGCAATAAGGTTTAATTAAACTCTTGGAAATGGCTTTGTGTCTCTGCATGCCTGAATTGAAGTGTTAGATAAATACTTGGCTGGGAGATATTTAGACAAGGAAATTGGCATCTGAAAGAAGCCAGCCAAAAAGTGAGGACTCATATTTGTTGTTTTCGCAAAAGAATCGTGCTGTCTATATGCTGAGATATATTATAGAGGAACAACAGTTGCAAAACATACATCAGGTTTCCAACAGCATCATGTTTGTTAACACCCTACAATTTACAGAGCGGATGTTTCGGTGCCCGAAGCTGCATCGGTGTAAGGGTAATGCTTCAGGCACAGTCCATCCGGAAATGTTCATGTCGGAGCCATTTATATCCTGGGCATATACACAAAATAGATCCATACAGCTTCCAAATCCTATCAGCCTATTCCCATTCATGTACTTCACTCTAAAGGTATCAGTGTTTCTGCATTATTTTTGTCAAGTTTGATGGCTGGTTATACATTTGAAAAGCTCTCTTCTCTCGTTCGAAAGGCCTATACCTCAACAAGTAATGATTATACAACTGAATATATATATACCATTTATTCGTGCTTATCACACAATTTTACAGTATTTTGAAAATAATACAATCAATAAATGTAATTTAATTAATAATTATATTCGGAAACCAAATGTCAATTTAAAGATAAATAGAGGATGCAGTCCTTCATCTCCTGTGAGGTCCAATTGTTCAGCTTTGAAACCCCCTGCACCGCAAGTGAAAGTTCCCTTATGGCAGTTGCTGAGCTGTCCAAGCCTGAGTCTAAATCATGGCATTGTCTGTCCCCATGCCAATTCAGATTACGTGATGTAATGCTGCCTTTGGAAGAGCTCACAACCTTAATAATTGCTGCAACTCTCCTGTTGTTCCCTGAGATCATAGTATTATACAACCTCAAGAAACGTGAACGCAGGGCACTTTCCATGGGTATTGTTTCAGCAACCAGAGGTAGTAGCCTTCTGTGGGTTTGACGGTCCAAGTTCCATAAGTAGATAAACTCAAAATACCGTAATTTTTAACTTGGATGATTTGCAAGTAAAGTATCCAAAAGATTACAATGTTTGGAAAAGCACGTAGAAGAGTTTCCTCGTTTCACCAATGCTGATAAATCAGGCTGCAAAATATGTTCACATGACTTTCTTTTCAGCAATTAATATGTTTGTTTAATTGGCCTGGGGTGTTCTACTTAGGATCCTTTCTATTTTTGCACTGACTCATATTTCTTCCATGCTTGGTCAGGTACTGATTGGCAATGATTGGATAACTCAGCAGGACAATGGGAAGTAGAGCTTCAGTAAAGGGTTCACTAGACCAGGTTGACATGCCATTCAGCCATCTACATTGCAGGTTGAGCACTAAAGTAGATTAATGGTGTCCAAAAATGAAAGACATGCACTGGGTTATACCTATTCATTTTGGTTCAAAATTCTGATTATACAGTCACTGCATGATCTGGCAATCAGCATATTTTCAGTCATGATTATGCGTTTTGCAATTAATTTAATTGAATATTTGTCCATTGATTGAGCAGGGTTTCCTGTAATTAGAATATTGTGATATATTGTTTGGTTACAATGTCTCATTGTTTCTTTTCATAGATAGAATACCTGCTGGCAGCAGAGTTGATACAGTCCATGCTCGCCTGCTGGCCTGTACCTACAAAACATGAATTCCATGATAATAGGGAATGGCTCAGAAACATGACCTTTTCTTACATTAAGGGACCTTGAAAAGGCAATTTTCAATATATTTACATGAAACAAAATTATTTCTAATCTAGATATGTGTGCGCATCTGGTATTTTCATTAATCTTGAAAAATTGGTGCCGGTTAGATTATTTTCGGCTGAATATTTCAGGAAATCACGATGTTTTTAATTATCTCAATTATTTTGACCTAAAAAATTAAGAAAAATGCTATTTTCTAAGGCTTCAATACAACTGGATATGTTGGGTCTTGATGTTTGATGTTGACATCACCGAGTGCTAATATACTTGAAATTTACAAATTTTAAAGAATTTTTGCCACGGTAGGATTTTGTTGCTGTATAGGCCAATTTCAATTAAGCGTAACGGAATCACATCAGACAGCGTAACGGAATCACACAATTTTCTTCCGAACCTTGTCCCAAAGAGGGCAGCACAACTCTCATCTGTGCAATCTCAAACATAATTGATATTAAAATGTTTTAAGAGTATATCCCTGGGATGATCATGGTTAGTCTATCTTTTCCATAGTTGGGGCAGTTTTCAAAAATCAGACAATGAAATCAAAAAGTAACAAAATTTGCTGTTTTTGTCCATGATTCCATTACGCATTGTTCAGCTACTGTAAAAAACTGCTCGGGCTGATCACAGACATTCTATGTATCAAAAAAGTTAGTTCATATTCATTTAAGTCGCAATAAATCACTAAGTTATAATTTATGCAAACACAAATTTTGTGGTGCATCATGAAAGTCATTTTTGTGATTTTTCTGGGATTCCGTTTAATACCACAGAATTCATGAAAAGATCAAAATCCGAAAGCTGAGTATGCTGGTGGCCTTGTCTACTTCCTTTGAGCATGTGATTGGCGAGTCTTACTCTGGTTAATCTCAATGTTGAATAGAAACTTTGTGAATGTGCCATGAAATTGGAACTATTTCCTTGGAGCTGCAATGCTGAAGCATACAAAACTAGCTTTTGTGCCAGATGGCAGCAGCATGCAGTTCTCATTTTCACAAGACTGGTGTGATGATATGTCATCACCTAAATATCGCTATCAAACTCAAGCATACAACACACAGTATACACGCAGTGACTGCGCGCAGACAACCAGGAAATGTTGTGTTTTGTCTGCACAATGCACAATCAAAAAGCAGTCTGTAAAATTTTCCTTGGCGCTAGAGTTGTCTGTATGTAACACTGATTATAAATAAAGTTTTCAGTTTGAGTTTGAGATTAAATGTGCTTTGTCAAAAATTTTTAGCTGAAAATATTTTGCCCCATTTACAGTGCTCACAGGCAATTTGGCACGTTCATAAGTTTCTTTACCATGTTTAGCCTGTAGGCCTATGTATATAATGGTTGAATTAATTTCTGAAGACAGCCACCAGCTGCCACCACTTTAGCATCCTTGATATTGTTTCAATAAGACTTTGACTTAGACAAGTCACTTGTAAAGTTCTGTCATAGGAACAGAGAGCACTTTCGGTTGTTGGAATCTGTATGTTGTCTCATATCAGACAAAATAAATCTTATTTAAGATATTTTTAATGAGGATGATTAATATCACTCAAGCATATATTTTGGAATATCCTTCAGGTATACCATGATTTTGAAATCATTTATTAATAAGTGAAGGATCTGATCATCACATTACCAGGACAATAAATGTTCTTTCAGATCCACACAGAGCCAAAATGACTAAGTTAAGACATCATAATTTTAGATAATAATTCTGTTCAATGAGAGACTGAGAAGTACTCGCTGAACATTCTATCATGTGACTCATGTCGAAGAATACTTTTCCTTGCACAATCTTCAGATCTCTGAAAAACCTTGTGTTAACTTGATTAGTTCTGGCACATTGAGGCAACCACTGAGATGGTCAGAATGATGTCATCCCAAATATTTGGGCAGACAAATTCGCCTTGGTGCAATCCCAAGAGCCCAACAGCATTTGCGTCACCATTTAAGTGCAACACAACGTAGCCATTTGGTTCACAGCATGTTAACGGTTGGTGACATTCTATGAATATGGAAGTCATCTGCTATGGCAAATACCGTCTACTTGATAAAATAGTACACGACTGCTGTCGCTCTTTATACAATGGTGAGAGAATAATAGAAATGTGACCATGAAAAAATAACAAAGGGTGCAGCCAACGATCAAAATGGACAAATGATAGTGCAGAAAAACGGATACCTTCACAATGAAGTGAATGTTCACAAAGCCTCAGAATACTTTCCTGTATATGCCTGTATAAATGGCTCTGAGAAGAACATATCTGTATAGGCTGTGCCTGAAGCACTGCCATTACACTGATATGTATAGCTTTGGGCACCAAAACATCCGTAGATTGAAAGATGTCCACTAATATGATGGTGGAGGAAACCTGGTGTATGTGTTTTGGCACTTTTGGGGCCAGACTGCAGTGTTAATTGATAGCACACTGGCACAGAAAAGTTCAACATGGCTGGAGGCAGTAGGCCTAACTGTTGTTTCTTGATAAAATTCACAGATAATTCAAACAACCCCTTGTGACATCCAAGATTTATCAGGACATCAAATTGTGGCATATCTTTTTTTATTAAATATAATGGAAACGACTCACAAATCTAAATGATGCTATTGAAAATGGTCTCAAATGGAAAGCAATTTAATTTATAAGGCACATGACAATATTCTCCAAAATGTATGTAATGAGCTTTTGGAATAATTCATAAGAATGTAGTCTATTTCATTGATTAAAACAAGACCTGTTTTGCATTTGCAAAATAGCATGAGTCTTTGATTTTTGGCTGGCTTCTTCCAGATGCCAATTTCCTTGTCTAAATATCTCCCAGCCAAGTATTTATCTAACACTTCAATTCAGGCATGCATCGACACAAAGCCATTTCCTGGAATTTAATTAAACCTTATTGCTCAATTGATAGCAGTGTTTGTTTAAATCAATCATGGTTATCACTTCAGATAAATTCTAATTTGGCCAATGTGGTCTCATAAATCAAAATAACAGAGCAGCAGTTCTTGAAGAAGCTTATACAACTTGGTGTGGTAAAAAACAAAATCACAAATTGGTAATGTGTTTCAAACTTCACATTTTATAACTACCAACTAAAATGGTCTTACACACAGTAAGTGAACTGGTATACACTATAACATTAAGACCATAGAATTGACTCCTAATTAACAACTACAAACATATTGCCAAACCATGTTGAAATACCTCTGAGAATAAATGGCTTTATGCTGGAAATCATTTCATCTATACTGGCATTGCTATGAGAGCTGACTTGTTGAGCACGTAATCTGTGACACAATGGTTTCTGTAGACTCAGTGATGAAAATGTAGCTAAACTCCAGGGATATGCCCAAAGGTGAATGTGTCTTTCCCAATATCCTCCACTGAACCTCCCGGATGTCTTCCAAATGCTGGTCAGTGATTTGGAATGACAACCACTTCTTGGTATATTTGGTCATCCCTGTGCCCTCTCATCTGGAACTTATCAAGTTAAGACAGAATGTTCACCAGATTCAGAGGACCTAACCCCCCCCCCCCCAACCAAAGAAAATAAACAAACTTGCATGAAGTGCAGATGGATGATGCATTGCTTCTTCCGTAAAGTTGCTCTAGAGAATATCAGTATCAGTGATAGAGTTAAAGCTGGAAGGTGTTCGTAGCTTAAATGTTGGTTTGATCAATGAACCTTTATAAGTTACTCATATTTTTCCGCACTTGGCCAGGTACTGATCGACAATGAGTTGTTAACTCAGCTGGACCAAGGGAGGTAGTATTTCCAAAAAGGGTTCACTATAACCACAGTGCTGATTGAACAATAATGTAGATTAATGTCCGCTTAAACTGGAAGTCATGCGCAGGGTGATACAGTCACTATTCATCATGTAAAGCATGAGTAACAACAGGTTTATTTTCTTTCATGATATGTGTTTGCAATGCATTTTTGGACTATTGAATATTTGTCCATCAAATGAGCGAGGTTTCCCGAAATTTTGGTTTAGTTAGAGTAGCGCGGGGCATACAGCGCCCCTTAACTTCAAGATGCGATTTGACCTACTTTTGGTGCTCAATTATTTGAATGCTTATGCTGTCAGGAACGGATCAGTTGACTCTACTTATAACTAGTGAAACAAATGTCTACCAATTTTAATAAAGGAGTTACGGCCCTTTTTGTAAAAAAATTAAAATGGCCTTCTTACCCCACCCATCGGGCAAGAAGCCCCCCCATTATAATCCTATGGCAATTTTTTTTGCGAGCGCATTCAGCTTGAAAGTTATTTCTTGGGGTTCTTCTATCATTTTTAAGGCATTCTATTCACTTTTTCTGAATTTCAGAATTTTTCTGTTCATACATAAATATTTTTTGCCCTTTTTCAATTATCGGCCAAAATTTTTTCTATTTCAAATAGCTATTCTATCAAGATTTAAGGTAAAGTAAACATTATTAAATGGTTCTGGAAGCAGCTTCGAGGCCTCCGTGTAGGGGGCCCCATGCCTCATACCATGTGGGGCCTCTCGCCCCAAACCCACATATTTTAATTTGACCTCTATATTTTGAACTAAAATGCAAGAAACATGATCCAAATCATATTTATGTGATGGTCATAAAGTGAAACAATGCAGATATCCATTATACTTTTAAAAATGTCCGAAGTTATTTCTGACAACCACTTTCAAAGAATTAATCAAAGTTACAAAAACCATGCACCTTTTTTTGTTTCTTTAATTACGACTGTGGTTTGATGCTGAATGCCTTGAAAATTTGTGACGTCACCTAAAAAGCCTCTAGCTTCAATCCTATCAATAAGAAAAAGCACCAAAAATGTAAGTTAAGATATAACCCTGGGGGATCTTCTCACCTTACCCGGGCTTCTTGCCCCGACCCACTCTACACTTTCTCATTGAATCTTTTTGATCGATGAAAAACCTTACCACTAGCTAGGTGGATACAGTCCAGGCTTGCTCTGCTGTAGGACTGTGCCTGCGTGGGCTAAAACTAAAAAGAAAATTTCGGTGGATCATTAAAAGTAAAACTCAAGCTGGATGTAATTTGGATGAGATGTTATATCACTAGCCCCTTATATAAGTGTCTATGCTGGGCAAGTAGGAGATCCCTCACATGGGTTAAAAATGTGACATGTTGGTGCTTCCTGTAGTCCAACTCTTTCTCCTATCTCGATGATCAACCTTTGTGTGCAGACAGAGCTAACCTTACCAGATATAGTTTTCGCTTACCATACATATATTTCTTTCTTCCATCTACTCGCATTTGCTGAAATTAGAATATAGTTTACTCTGTGATGCCCTTCTGAATGGCTTATTGATCAACCTGCTCACGCTGGAATCATCCAATCAGACAGTGATCAAGATGATGTACATAGTGGGGACCCTGATGTACATAGGTAGATTGTACTGATAAAAGGGCAGTGAACAATATACCAGGCCCATTTTGGACTGAACTGAACCTTAAACAATCATAGTCCTACTGATTATATTGGAGAGTATGTATTCTTGAATATCCATACTTGACACTGAAAGAAGGGAGAATTTCCATTGATTTTAAAAACTGCTGCATCTGCTTCAAGCTTGGTAAAGAAACTGGAATTCACGCCGTACATTGAAATTCTCAAAACTTTTCACTCCTGTCTAGGAGTCTTTAATTAATTGCATCCTCTGCCTAATATACATGCATTGTGTGCTGATCCTTTATCCCCAATTTACAGCATGGTATGCTCATGCATGCAAATCACATTTTAACACAGAGACATTTCCGTAGTCGTAAATTGCACATATCATTTGTCATTTAGGGTGTCATATGATGGCATTGTGTTTTGTCAGGGTGCTGTGATATGTCACCAGCTAAACATCTCAAGAGCATACAATACATGAATGGTATGTGGAAACCCGGAAATATATTGTCCTGTCTAAAAAATGAAGAAGCAGATTCAAGCTTGTGCTGTGTCTAGAAATTTAAACTCCAAATGAATGTATAGTCCTATTCGCAGCACAGGCAGCTTGACAAGTTCTTTAAAAGTTTCCTGACTGTTACTCTCTCTAGCTTGCATATATATATAATGATTTAATTTAACTTCTGAAGATTGCCAAAACTTTATGAATAGCATCCTGGATATAGTTTCAATAAGAGTTTGATTTTAGATTATCGGGTACTGTTACTTCTTAAGTCTTCTCTTGGGAGTGGCCTGAGGGCATGTTCCAATGTTGGAATCAGTCTTTTATCTCATATAATGCAAAATAAATCTTGTTTATGATATTTTTTAATGAAGACAATTATATAACACAAGCATGTTTCAGAATATATGTTTCTACATTATGCTTGTATTTTTGAAGTGGAGCTCGTAAATATGTCAAGCATCCTGTGATTTGAATCTCGCTTCCTTTGATATTGCTTTCTTCATATATAATTCGCTGTCATTATTCTGCTAAGATGCTTTCATCTTCTACATCATTTTTTCAGTTTAGTTGGAAGACAAGCCATTGATGTTACTATTCAGATGAAATTTTGGAATACAAATTTTGCGAATGAAATAAGATTACACTATCTGTCAAATCTTGTCTTGTGTGTGTTATGATCTGTGAAAAAGAAATAACTCCTACAAATCTAGGAGATTTTTCAAGGTTCTTTGCTAACATGTTCCCAAGGCCAATTTCTTGCTTTTGCTTCAATAAAGGGGAAAATACATTTTCCATTGCTGGATGTGATTCAGCAAAGATTTTCAATTACTTGTTTACTTTAGTTTTGCTTGTATACCCTTGACCAGCTAGGTACTGTCTGTCCCGCAACATGCGAACTGGTGTTTGGTCTGATTGCTCAGCAGTTTCCGAGCAGAGAAATGCGTACACAGTACACATGTGTTGATTAGTTAATTTGTAATTTATTTATCACACTATTGCTCCTTTACTTCTCCCTCCTCGCTTCTTTGTTTTACTGATTGGGGCTTTACGTCCCGTACATATATGCACTTGGTAGGCTAATTCGGACAGCTGGATGACATGGCAATGAGGCGAAAGCTGAATGAAACAGCCATCTAGTATTATCTGCTAAAGGTCTACAACAGGTGTATTTTTGAATCACTGTAGACCTCGGATCAGACATGTTTCTTTTTTGTTTTTATCTCTGACAATGAGCATTTTTATTTCAGTGCTTGTGGATAATGTGTGTCTTTGGGAAATTGCATAAAAACCACAAAATTATTCATAGCGGAATAAAATAGTGTCATCCTGAGATTTGTGGTCTATAAAGCTGCTATATATGGAGACATTAGCAAGTCATATGATATCATTTTCCTCCCACATCTATCTAAATTTTATTTTATATGTCTTGTTATATATTTTTTCGAAAGATATTCTTTGACAAATTGCTCTGTTATCCCTGAATCTGACGTACAATATGCTCATATAGATATGAATGCAACTCACGTTTTGTGGTCTTGAATTTTTATAGTGATAAATTGCATGTATTGTATGTTGCTTAGTACGTCATATACCAGCATTGTCAAAGTCAAAATACTTTTATTTAACCAGCGTAGCTTATTCAGCACAAGCTGGTTTCCAATAAGGCCCTGACACAAAAGACAAACAAAGTTATTTACATGGACAAGACAACATAGACATAGAAATAAAAATATAGGTAAAAACATATAACACATTATAAATTATAAAAACACAAATGGTAAATACAGATAAAATATAAAACAAAAGATATTTTGTATTGTGTTTCGCAGGTTGATGTTGGAGATTTTAATTTTTTTTGTGGATTCATGGCAGCGGGATATTTATCATTAGCAGCCTGCCATTTTGTATTTGTTTAGTTTATGGCTAGGGGGATGTCAACAGAGCATCATAAACTTTTGCTGTAAAACCTATTGATATTTCCCAACTTTTTGGTTTGCCCACAACTACATATGTCATCAAGAGACCAGAATAGTTCAGCAACATGAAAAACTTCCACCTACCTGTAATCAAGGTCTATAGTCAAATGGGTAGAAAAAAATGTACTTATCGTCTCTGGATCATTTTCAACTTTCAGAGCAATCAATTTACATTAGCTACTTCAATTAGATGTTGAGATCTATGATTTCACCTGTGGAAATATTGCTCACTTAATGATATTAATCTTTTTCATGACAAGACTCATTTATCTCTTAGTCTTGTTGAGTGAAATAATTTAAAGCAAAGGATTCTCTGTCATGAAAACATGCAATGAAAATGGAGAAAACGGAGGACATATTAGCCTAGATTAGCTTAGTCTCTGGGCTCAAGCAGTAACATGATTTTGCCTTTCTTCATCATTTATTGAAACTAGCATTTACCCGTGATGAATGGCAGTGAGAGAAGTATGTGCTGGTGTGCAGAGTGAGATATGAGGGCTGAAGTTACATGTACTCATTGTACTGTTGCAAACTGGTAATGAAATGAAACATGTTGATGTCGAGATGAGAAATGGGCAAGAAATAAAAAGGATGCAATATGGAGTCAAGCCATGAATGGCAAACTATCTGTAATACAGCAAAAGTTTTGTAGAGGGTTTGAGATACATAGCAGTTTTTGAAGGACATTTCAATATGAATGTGATTCTTTAAAGATGCTTGATACAAATCAGGCACTAAAAGTAACTAACGAAACATGTTGTATTTACTTTAGCATTGTCGTGATTGAGGCCTTCACACATTGCTTCATTGGCCTGTACAACTGCACATTATTAGTTTGAGACGAAACTGTGCATCTTTGTGGGGTTCTAACATGCATTTGTGTCAGTTATGCTTCATTCTCACGGCAGCTCCCGGAGATCTTTTTGAAACGGGGGCGAAGTATTTTCAGGAGAGACGGAAAAATATTTCCTCTTTTTACGTATTGCGCAGGGGCATTTTAGCTTCCCGCCGGACATCTTTTGGTTGCACGCCGTCGAGAATCCTGCTTCTTACCGTCACTTCAAATCGCGAGGTCGCAGAAAAAAAGTTTCAACCAGTACAAATTTTATTAAAATCGACGGGGGAGCAGACCAGATAAATTGTTCGACGCCGCGATCAGAAAAGTAAGACTGGGTCGAAGTTTTCGCGCCACTGAGGGGCAAAAAGTTTCCCGCCGTTTAGGAAAACAAGCGGGATTCTCTGCGTGGCGCCAAAAAGGTCGACCCCGGGGTTCTTCTGCACTCCGCCGGCAAGGAAAATGCTCCGGGACGTGTGCAAAACCTTCGCGCCGTCGTCTGGACCCCCTCCCGGAGCAGACAGAGTGGCGCCAGAGGGGCTATTTTTAGCAAAATCCTTTGTCCGCGGGGTACTGAAACCATCACGGGGTCGACCTTTTGTGCCACGGCGGGAAAGGGGGGTCTGCCATGGAGACGCACTGGCGCGCGCCTCGCATATAAATAGAAGAGCAGCCACTAGAGCACCATAACCACTCTGAACTTCAAGACGAACGCATCTATACTCCATGACACTCTGCTTCACAGCCTACTGAATTGCTGCTTCATTGCTGAATCCCTGCTTCATTGCTGATTGATCCTGCTTCATTGCTGATTCATCCTGCTTCATTTCTGATTGATCCTGCTTCAAGATGGGACCCAGAGGAAGAGGGAAGAAGACCTTGAGGGCACCAAGCAAGGGCAACAATCCAGCCAACACTCCACTGACCACTCCATCTTCAACTCCAGTTGGTTCACCAGCTCCTTTCATAGACTACGCAGCTGTTACATTGTCTCCAAGCATGTTCAGCTTGCAAGACAGCATCGTGGCAGTGACCACTGCTACATCAACAGTGACCAGTGAGACCATCTTCGAGGGCCCGCCACCACCCAAAGTGCTGCAACAACCTGATGAGGAGGATGAAGATGATGATGAAGAAGCTGAAGATCAAGTCCTGGCCAAGCTTGCTGCTGCTGTCAAGTCTCCAACCAAGCGTGGCAGGCCTGCCACTGCTGCTGCAGCCAAGAAGAAGCGTCCCAAGTCTGCTGATGCTGATGCTGCTGCTTCTGTCAAGTCTCCCACCAAGCGCACCCAGTCGGCTGATGCTGCTGTCTTCAAGACTCCCACCAAGACTGCTCCAAGGGGAAGGCCTCGCACTCCTGGCAAGTCTCCTTCAGCCAAGCGTCAAGCCACCTCCAAGTCTCCAGCCAAGTCTCCAGTCAAGCCTCCAGCCAAGTCTCCAGTCAAGCCTCCAGTCAAGCCTCCAGTCAAGCCTGTCACTCCAGCCCAGACCCGAGCCAAGACTGCAGTCCAGCCTCCACCTCCACCTCCAGATGATACTCCTGCTGATGATGAAGATGATGACTGTGTTCTGACAGCTGCAATGATCCACCAGCAGACCCTGGACTCCGACTACGATGCCACCACAGAGGAAGATACTCCCAAGAAGAAGGGTGCCAAGTCCAAGGGCAGCAAGGGGAAGAACCAGCCAAAGGAAGATTCTGACAACACTGGATCTGAGGTTGAGCTGATCCAGGACGCCGATGGCCAGTTTGTCCACAAGGAGAAGAAGAAGGGCTACAGAAAGGCAAACTCCAGGGACCTACTGGGCATCACAGAAGAGCAGGAGGATGAGCTGATCGACTGGTACCGGGAAAACAAGCAGCTGTACTCCAAGGGCTCCACCACCTTCAAGAGTGCACAGAAGGACAGACTTGATGCAGAGAAAGCAGCAGAACTTACATTGCTAGTGGGGAAGGAAATCACAGCAGCTAAAGTCACCAAATGGAGGGGCAACCTCAGGACTACCTTCTCAAAGTGCATCAGACCTCAACCTTCTGGAGCTGGCAGAAAGAAGATGTCCGACCGAGACAAGTACATCCTGGCGAAGTGTGAATTCTTGAGGTCCTCCATCACTCCGAAGGGTGCCATGGAAGTCTCCAGCTTCACTGGACCAGGAGGAAGTAACCGCCTGTCGTCCGATTCTGATGCCCCCATGGACTACAATCCTATGCCCGACCTTGATGACAGCCTCCCAGCCAGCCAGCAGCAGTCCTCCCAGGAGATGTCCCAGCAGTCCCTCCAGCCATCCCAGCAGCAGTCGCAGGTCTTCCCAGGACGAAAGCCATCCAAGAAGAGGAAGGACACAGACCAGGAGATGGCCACTGCCCTGACTTCAATTGCTGGTCACTACACTTCAGACAGGCCCAGGAAAGCAGCACCACCTCAGCCGGCAGGACCATTCTGTGACATGTGCCCACAAACTTCTCACAGGCTGGATCCAGAAGTACACCAGTTGCAGAACATGTGCAGGAGTATCTTCACATCTGGGAAGAACATGAACCGTGCCCTGAGACTTCGCCTCCTGCACTCCTTGAGCCAGACGGACAACTACTTCGTACAGGCGGCCGTCCAAGATAAAATCCTGATGATGCAGCAAGAGAATGTGGAGATGATCCTAGGGCAGCAGCAGCACCAATACATCCCTCCTCCTGGTCCAGCTCCATCCTTTGTCAACGAGGACTTGCAGCAGCCTCCAACAACTCAGCATCAGCCCCAGCAGCCCCAGCAGCCAAGTCTTCAGATGCAGTCCCAGCCTCCACGCCAGCAGTTGCAGTCCCAGCCAAGCAGCAGCAGCCAGTTCCAGTCCCTGCAGCCAATTCGAAGCCAGACTCCAGCCCTGCAGCAGTCATCTTTAAGCTTCAGCCAGCTGATGCTTGACAGCCCCCAGAAGCTTGGCTTCCCCGGACCCTCTTTTGGGCAGCAGCAGCAGCCAGTACAGCAGCAGCCACTACAGCAGCAGCAGCACCAGCCTCTACAGCAGCATCAGCCACAACAGCAGCAGCAGTCTCTACAGCAGCAGCAGCCACCACTACAGCAGCAGCAGCCACCACTACAGCAGCAGCAGCCACCACTACAGCAGCAGCAGCCACCACTACAGCAGCAGCAGCAGTCTCTACAGCAGCAGCAGCAGTCTCTACAGCAGCAGCAGCAGTCTCTACAGCAGCAGCAGCAGCCGACAGTTGTCCACCAGCGGCAAACTCCATTGTCGTTCCAGTGGAGCCAAGTCAACATGCCCTCTCCAAGGAAGTGATGCCTGTTCAAGTCGTCTGAAAAAAGAAAAAAAAAAACTCCAGGCCCTTTTAAGGGCCACCAAATCCTCCCAAAAGAGCTGGCCACGTACACATCTTATGTTGACTAAAAAAACTCTTGCGATGACAAACAAGAGCAAAAATGAAAAGAGCCCCAAAAAAAAAAGTTGACAAATTCCCCCAAAAAAAAATCCGGTCCTGGCCCTTGTAAATTTTAAACACCTTCATAAAAGCAAGGTGCTATTTCCCTTCTTTTTTTTTTTGGCCCATTTTCACTTTCTGCTTAACCAGTACAGGTGGCATTTCTGCTTTCTTAATTAAAGTTTTTTCACCACTTTAATTAATATAGATAGATAGATAGATAGATAGATAGATAGATAGATAGATAGATAGATAGATAGATAGATAGATAGTCAGACAGATAGTCAGATAGATAGATAGATGGATAGATAGGCAGATAGATAGATAGATAGATAGATAGATAGATAGGCAGATAGATAGGCAGATAGATAGGCAGATAGATAGGCAGATAGATAGTTATATAGAACAAAATATTTGGACGTCGCATATACACTGCAGCAAAGAAAAACGAGTGATCGTCATTTTGCAGTGATGACACTTGGATAGATAGATAGATAGATAGATAGATAGATAGATAGATAGATAGATAGTCAGACAGATAGTCAGATAGATAGATAGATGGATAGACAGACAGATAGACAGATAGACAGATAGACAGATAGATAGATAGATAGATAGATAGATAGATAGATAGATAGATAGATAGATAGATAGATAGATAGATAGATAGATGGAACACAATGCTCGTTACATATATACACTGCAGAAAACAAAAGCAGTTATCGTCACTTTGCAGGGATTGCACTTGGATAGATAGATAGACAGATAGATAGATAGATAGATAGATAGATAGATAGATAGATAGATAGATAGATAGATAGATAGATAGATAGATAGATAGGCAGATAGAAAGACAGATAGATAGATAGATAGATGGAACACAATGCTCGTTACATATATACACTGCAGAAAACAAAAGCAGTTATCGTCACTTTGCAGGGATTGCACTTGGATAGATAGACAGATAGATAGATAGATAGATAGATAGATAGATAGATAGATAGGCAGATAGATAGACAGATAGATTGCCAGATATATAGCTAGATAGATAGGCAGATAGAGAGGAAGTGAAAGTGATTTAAATGGGTTGTACAGATAGATACAAAGCTAAAAATTTACCATTTTATGTACACTCTAAAAAAGTTCAGACAAAATTGGTTTTTTAGATTCAAAATGGTTTTTTGAAAAACCAAATTTCAATGCAAAAAACCAACATGGATTTTTTTAAAAATCCATGTTGGTTTTGCATTGAAATTTGGTTTTTCAAAAAACCATTTTGAAACTAAAAAACCAATTTTGTCCTGGCATTTTTTAGAGTGTACGTCACAAAATATGTAGTTGTTGCAGGGGGGGGCTTTTTTTTTTGGGGGGGGGGGTTTGTCAACATAAAGATGTGTACAAGGCCTGCTCTTTCTGGAGGAAGTGGTAAGCCCTTACAAGGGCTGGGTTAATTTGTGGTTTTTTAAGGGGGGCATTGAATTGCTGTTGCTGTTGCTGCTGCTGCTGCTGCTCTGCTTCATCTTCAAATTCTGTCCATCTGCCAGGGGACACTTCCTGCTGGGCTGTTCACGTAGTCTCGTAGGTAGTCTCGGTACTGTTTGGCTTGTCTTGTGGCATTTCCATATGCTGGAGCGAATCCAAGGTCATGCAAGGGGTCTCCTCTCCACAGTCCTTCAGTGACTTCATGGGTTGCAGGATCTTCTCTGTCCATTACGTCGTTGTCCATGGCTCGATGAATTCCTATTCTGTCTCGCAGAAGATTGTGTAGAGTGCAGGCTGCCAGAGTGATGGCTGCCACTCTGCCGGGTTTCTGGGGCATCGTAGTTAGGAAGCATCTGAACCTGTGGGACAGGATACCGAAGGCATTCTCCACCACTCTCCTGGCTCTTGAAATTCTGTAGTTGTAGACTCTGGAGGGGATGTCAAGGTTTCTTCTTGGAACAGGCTTCAGCAACCAGCTCTTCAGGGGGAAGGCCTCATCTCCAACGATGAAGTATGGAAAAGGATTCCCAACTGTGCCAGGTAGAGGTTCAGCAGGGGGTAGCCCAAGTCGTTCTTCTTCCAGCAGGTCCCTCAGCCTTGTGTCCAGGAAGACTCCTCCATCCGATGAGCTTCCTTGGCATCCAGCCTGCACGTACAGGAACTTGTAGTCAGAATCCACCAAAGCCATAAGCACAATGGAATGGAAGCCCTTGTAGTTGAAGTAGATTGACCCAGCTTTCCGAGGACATCTGATGCCAACATGCTTCCCATCCAGTGCTCCGATGCAATGGGGCATGTTCCACCTCTTCTCGAAGCCCTTGGCAACTTCCTTCCAGGATGCTGGATCCATTGGCAGGGCCAGCAGATGTTCGTAAGCTCGCATGATGGCAATGCAGACACTGGGGATAAAATTGCAGATGGTGTTGGGAGCCACTCTGAAACCGTAGGCCAAGGACTTGTAGCTCTCTCCTGTCGCCATGTACCGTAGGGTGACTGCCAACTTCAATCCAGGTTCCAGAGCCCTCCTCATGTTGGTGTCTTGTTTTGTAATTGCAGGAGCCACAGCAGCCAGGATTTCAGCAAAAATGTCAGGAGGCATTCTGCAGAAGTTGTAGTAGCCAGAGACATCATTGTTGGCCAATTCAGGCAGCAGCTGGTAGAAATGGCCATGTTGTTCCCTCTGCAGCAGCCAATTCCGAATCCACCATCTCTTCATCTTCCTCCTTCTCCGTATTCTTCTTAGATAAAAAGCACCAGCAACAGCAGCAACAACAGCAACGTCAAGGTCTTCCCCAGCATCTTCATCAGCCATCATGTCTGTCCAGCATCCAGGAGTGTCCCCTTCAAAGGTCAAGCAGCAAGTGAAGCAAGGCGGCCCTCTGCGGCCCTTTTTATTGGCTTTCGCAGCGCCCTCCTCCGCCGCGGTGCCCTTGACAACGGCATCATGCTTTTCATTCCCGGCGTTGTGCCCTCGGGCCTACAGACATCCCCGTGGAGAACAAAACCATTCCCGCAGTCGTAAAAGCAATCCCCGGCGTTGTGAAAATATAGTCCGCCGCGGTGAAATAGGTTCACTGAGGGGCAGTTATAGGTTCCCTGCGGGGTACTTTTTATATCACGGGGCGATATAAAAGTATCCCGCAGGAGGAGGAAATTTCTTTCCCCCCGGCGAACTTTTGATGACGGCGTACAACTTTTCTGCCCCGCAGGGAACAAAAAGATCCCCGCCGTGGCTTTCGCTGCATGGTTATCGATTAGCCTTAATTGATTACATAATTGCCCTTCGCGCCGTCCTAACTGAAAATCTTGCAAGAATTCGTCTGGCTCTGCGCCCCCGTCGATAAAAAGCTTACCGTCATCCCCCGTGAGAATGGGGCATTAGATCCCCAGCTCCCTCCTGTCGGGATTTAACTGACAAAAATGCATTTTAGAACCCTCCAATTCGGTGTGTAACTAATACATAAAAGCCTACATAATAGTACATATGTTTCATTTATATTGGCCTAAAGATTTATTTGAACTGGGTCTGGTGGGGAATGTGAAGCACAGCTAGAGAAGACAATGTGAGAATTTTTCAAAGGAAATGCTAAGGATCTGCAAGCATGAGCGTAATTGCACTTCATTGTCACTTGACACTTTAAGACTTGACATGTTAATGCCAATCAGGCAGTGGTGGTCAGTTATGCTGTTCTTTGATACTTCAATCAATGGCAGTTATGGCTCTTGAGTAGCTATGACACTGTGGGCCACTATGACACTGGGCCACTGTGCACATGCACTACAGAGCGTGAATCATACAGGATCAAAAAAAAAATGGCGGCAATATCTCTCGATAGAAAACGGAAAAATGGGTAAACTCTAAAGATAGGCAACATTTGGTGTTAATTGATAGAAAAATGTGATATGCATCTGGAAGGCTATGTCTTACAATGAAAAAGAGAGAAATAAATTCCGAAATTAAGGGAAAACGGCGATGTGACGTCATGGCATCCCAGTAGGCCTTAGTTGTAGGCCTATATTAGATACCGCTTCCGGGTGCAGAATTTAATGAAATGTCAGGTTTTTAACTTTAGAACCTTCAATTATAAGTAAAACTATCCCAAAATGTAGGCCACTTCCTTTCTGCTTGCACTTCTTTTGAACATCTTTCCATTATTATTTTCGCAAATATGTATGTATATATCAAGTTTCAGAAATCATGTACAGATTACAAAAAAGATTGGATCTTACACTGAAGTCAATGAGACCTTCACTTAAGTTAAGATAGAGTCAATCTTAAATAATGATTCTATTCCAATACAGACTAAGAAGTATTCAATTGTGCTGAAGAATACTGTTCCTTGCATCTTCAGATCTTGGAAAAACCTTGTCCTAACTTAGTTCTGGCACATCGAGGCACCCTCTGACATGGTGAAAATGATGTCATTCCAAATCAGTGACCAACATTACAAGACAACTTTGAGACTCAAGGACAGAAATGGAGGATATTGGGGAAGACACATTCACCTTGGTGCAATCCCTAGAGTCCAAAAGCATTACCGTCACCACTTAAGTGCAACACAACTTCACCATTTGCATCACAGCATAGTTGCTCTAGGTGACATTCAAGGAATATGGAAGTCTTTTGCTATGCCAAATACAAGTGTTGGAGATCTCGAGGCCATATTTTGATGGCCTCGGCCTTCGCTCAGTTTCGAATGCGAAATCTTTGGCCTTACCTTGGTCTCGGATGTCCTGGTCTCGACTGCATCACTGCTAAATACCTTCTTCTTGATAAGTTTGCACATGGTTGTTGTCACCCTATTTATTCAGAGTGGTCAGAGAATAATTGAACTGATACTTAAAAAAAAACGATTGTCTGATTCAGACAAGAATAATTTTACAACATATGTCCATTCTTTTAATTGTCTAACCCAGATAGTTCAATTGTTCAAAATTTTAGATACCTTGATTGTTCCATTCTTTCAATTGACTGTTCCATTGCACTTAATTTTTGGTTTAGCAATTTTTTTAGGCTTAAGAGAAAGAAGAAAGTACCTTTAGATAAACCTTGCTTGATATAACTTGTTTTTGTAATTGTGTGTTTTGATTTACTTCCAGGTGAGTATTTGGCCCTAGAAGTCCTTCTTTGAATAATGACATTTGCGGTTGGTTAAGTATACTTTAAGAATATATCAATATATATTGCTTATGTTTTTTACTACTGATCAGATTGCAAAGTGATCACAACTTCTATTTGCCATTATTTCTTGGGCCTAATAATAAATTGATATACACAAAGTGTATCAAAAATAATATTGCTGGAAAAAGTTTTTCAGCCATCTTTTGATGATGGCTTGTCAAAACTCATAGATCTGTTGTTTTCCTTGCTTTATAATTTTGGGGTGTACATCTCATTAACTCATCAAAAATAGCATGTCAAAATAGGCTGACAGGATAAGCATGTTGTGTGGAATATTATATATATGCCTACATTGGCTATAAACAGCATTGACATGAACATTTCCGGATAAACTGTGCCTGAGGCATTTCCATTACGCTGATGCCGCTTCGGGCCCAAAACGTCCGCTTTGCAAATAGCAGGGTGTCAAATAATGTGTTGGTGGGAGAAACCTGGTGTATGTTTTGTGGCACTCTTGATGCCATTTTCACAGTATAAATTAACAGTGATATACAGAGTTGGCTGGAGGCAGCAATAGTCGTTTCCTGATAATATTCACATGCATGTGAAATCAGAGATTTATTAGGATATCAATTTGTGGCACCCAGCCTTACTGTTTGCCTTAGAAAGCTCTTTTTAATGGAAACAAATGTGATTTCATTATGCATCTGATACAATTCCTTATCAAAACTTATAAATTCTACTTGTACTTGACAATATACATCTGCTACATGCATGATTCTTTCACAAAACCAACAATTGTGAGTCCTCAATTTTTGGCTGGCTTCTTCAGATGCGAATTTCCTTATCTAAATATCTCCGGGCCAAGTATTTATCTAACACTTTAATTCAGGCATGAATTGACACAAAGCCATTTCCTTCAGTTTAATCAAACCTTGTAGCTCAATTGATGGCAGTGTTTGTTTAAATCAATTATGGTTATCACTTCAGATAAATTCTAATTGGACCAATGTGGTCTCATAAATCAAAATAACATGGCAGTAGTTCTCAGTTATTTCTAAGCATATTTGAAGAAGCTTTTACAATTAATTGGGTGAGATAAAACCAAGACTACGAATCGGTGATGTGTTTCTATTATTATTACGACCAACAAAAATGGTCTAACATTGGCACACACCTAATTACCAGGTGTACACTACAATACCAGAAACCAACTACAAATATATTGAAAAATCATGTTGAAATACCATTGATGATAAATTACCTTTTATGCTTGTAATTGTTTCATCAGTCCTTTTATAACTGTAATACTTGTTTGCCATGTTTGGTGCAAAATCTGTAACAGAATAGTGTCTGTAGACCCAGGGATGAAAATGTTACTTGACTCAAGGGAAATGCCCAAAGGTGAATGTCTTTCCCAATATCCTCCGCTGAGCCTCCCAGATTTCTTCCGAATGCTGGTCACTGATTCGGGAGGACAACCACTTCTTGGTATATTTGGTCATCCCTGTGCCCTTTCACCTGAAACTTATCAAATTTAGATTGAATGTTAAACTGATTCAAAGGAACTATCCCCTCCAATGAAAAAAATAAGCAAACTTACAAGAACAGATGGATAATGCATTGCTGTCTTTCTGGAAGTTGCTCTATATTCGATTTAAGTATCAGCAATAGAGTTAAGGCTGCCAGGTGTTTTCAGCTAGGATGTAGATTTGAGCAGTGATCCCACAAATTCTGTCAGACTGGTTTAGCCCGGGGTTGTTTTCCATTTTGGACCTTTCTATTTTTGCACTAGCTCATATTTCTTCCACACTTGGCTAAACCCTGATTGGCAATGATTGGATAACTCAGCTGGTCTATTGCAGGTAGCTTTCAATAGAGGATTCTCTATATAGCCACATTGCAGTTTGACCAACAAGGTAGATTAATGTGTTTTGCAATGAATTTTTGGAGTGTCCCAAAGTATGGGGTGAATTGGGACAGTGGTTTTCTGGGCCCTGAGCAGTGGGAATTTTAGTTATCATATGAAGCTCCTAGGTCTACTTTAACCTTGTGTTCAGACACAATTTGACACCAAATTTTGATTTCTAAATTGATTTTTGCTCTTGCTGTGACTGAAAAACGGCCAATTCTGTCCCGATTCACCCCATATTACGGTACCATATTTCTTTCTCTACCTGGCCGATTGATCAACCTGCACACTGGAATCATCCAGTCAGACAGTAATCAAGACGATGTATCGGGAACCCTGGTGTTTATTGTATTGATAAAGGGGCAGTGAAAAATAGAAAAAGGCGGAATTTCAATTTGTTTAAAACTGCTTCATCATCTTCTTTGGTAAAGAAACCATGGAATTCACACTATATTTTAATATTCATGGAGCCAAAAATGTTCTCTCCTGTTCCTATTATCTTTATTTAATTGCATCCTCAACCCACTATTCATAAACTGTAGGCTGCTTTTTTATCCTCCAATATACAGCATGGTATGTTCATGCATGCGAATCACGTTTTTACACTGAAGCTTTTCTTTAGTCATAAATTTCACATATTGTATGTCACTTTTAGGGTGTGATATATAACGGCATTGTGTTTAGGCAGCTGCTGTGATATGTCGCCAGCTAAACTTCGCACAAACATAGAGTACATTCATGGTATGTGCATTTTGTGTAGAAATCAAGGAAATGTTTGCTGTGTGTGAACAATGAAGATTCAAGCTTGGGCTCTGTCGAGAAACTTCCAACTCTTAACGCGATTTGGCAAGTTCTTTTAAAAGTTTCTCTGCTCCCTCCCTAGCCTGTATAATCTTAATTTTACATCTGAAGACGGCCACTACTTCACGAATAGCACCCCAGATATAATTGCATTTCTGACTGTTACTTCTTTTAAAAAGTCCTCTCTTGGGAATCGACAACATGTTCCAATTCTGTCTTAATCTGGTAATGCAAAATAAATCTTGTTGATGATAATTTTAGAAAAGACAATTAATATTACTCAACCGTATATTAGGGTGGCCTAAAAATGTGCAAGAAAATTTTTTTTTCGAAAATTCATATTGCATACCCTCTCATTTTAGGAGAAATGGTGAAACAAGCAGCCTGTTAAAATTTCATGAAAATTGGTCAAGCCTAAGAGGTCTCTCAAGGCCTCTCAATTTTCAGCAAAAAGAAAAATTTTAACCATTTTCGCCAATACGCGGTATCCTATAACTTTATCAATTTTTAACATACATCATTCTGATTGCCATGGTTGGAAAGGTCTCAAAAAGAGCTTCAATTTGCATACCAACATCAATGGTCTGTGATAATATCTCAACTACCATTGGCTCTTCAGCTAACACTTTTTATGAACGAAAGTGTTGCTGCATGATTAAACCTGATCCAGAAAAGATTTTTTCATTAATTTCACTGGCAATTCACGTGTTTCCATTCTCCAAATGGAAGGATGATCAGATAAAACATTTTTTTAAATTCTTTTACCAAGGAGAGAGTCATGTAACATCACTCCTGCTCTTAAATTAACCCGCCGATCACTGATTTTTATGTGAAATTCTTGACTTTGTGGTTGTCCCGTGTGTATATACAATGAGGAGCATGGAAAGATCATAAATAGACAACTGTTCTGAGGTTAGTAGTGTCAGGACCGTGTTCCGTGATGATGCAGTGATATGAAGAAAGAAGCAAGAAGACTTTTCAAGAAACATACACAAATCTTCACTTCCAACCTGTCATGGAGCATGATCAGTCAGTCTAAAGTTTTGCACGGCAAAGTTTTGCATAGCAAAGCAGTATGCAGGTAAGGACATAAAATGTACATTACTCTTGTAATATAATGATTTTTCACCTCAGACACTAAATGCCAATATATGCTGTACAATGTAAAAAGTACTGCTTAATGTTCAATGATAGCTGATGTAATAAAATACAACTTGACTTTCAGAAATCTTCAAAAGGTGCAGCTGCACCTGTAACAACTACACGTTCGTCAACGTCGATCTGGCTTGTTGGACACCTGTTGTCTTCCATAGATGGTCCCTGTCAGCTCCCCGTGAAAGGACAGGCTCTTCGACGTATTTATTATGAAATGAAAACCAAAAAATCTACGTTGTCGAAGGCATGCAATGCAGTAGCTGATGAAATTTTGTCTTTTTGGATCAAAGCTAATATAGCAACAACCGCGAAAACAAACATTGTCTCTAAATTGAAGAAACTTCATGAGGATCATATCAAAGCTTCCAAAAATAGGAAGAGGCAATCAGAAGCACAGATTACTGTGGAAGATGATTTCACTGAGAATTTGACAACACTGTTTGACATAGCTCATGCAGAATGGGAACATTTGACAAGAATCCCTGATGACAGAATGTTTCTTATTGACCAACGTGGTCCTCGCCTTATGGTAATGACAACAGAAGATATGAACTTTAGGCAGGCTGCGGCTAAGTACATTAGACGACAAAAGGATGAGGAGAATCGTCAGGTACGACATCTCCAACAGAAGGCAGAACCATCCCATTCTGGCACTGCAGAAAGTTTGGCTGTACACAACTCCTCTTCTGATGAAGAAGATGATGGAGATAAGTTGTTCAAACCTGCAATTAGAGCAAAACGTCCATTGCTGAATCAGTCACTGCCTGTTTCAAAGAGACGTATTATTGAAAACCCTCAATTTAATGCAGCGCTGGACAGGACAGGAACCACGTCACGTCAAGCCATGATGATAGTCACCCCTGCCCTTGCTGCAGCAGGAGTGGATGTTAATGAGTTTACGTTGTCACGCACTTCCCTCATGCAAGCCCGTAATGAATCCCGGGAAGCATTGGCCAAAACAGTTCGGGAGTCATTTCAACCTGATGTTCCTTTGGTTGCTCATTTTGACAGCAAACTTCTGCAGCAACAGGATGGTTCTAAGAATGACGCCTTGGCAATTGTTGTATCTGGCATGAATATTGAGAAGCTACTTGGCATTCCCATACTGCCATCAGGATCTGGCACTCTGATGGGCCGTAGTGTGTATGATTTAGTGCTGGAATGGCCAGGGGTAGAAGAGCATCTAGGAGCACTTTGTTTTGATACAACTTCCAGCAACACTGGGATCCATACAGGAGCCATAACAGTGATTCAACAGTATTTTGATAGACGCTTACTCTTTCTTGCATGCAGACATCATATGTTTGAAATCTATGCAGCCTCAGCATTTGATATATTTTTCAAGTCCAGTGGCCCAGAGATTGAGCTTTTCAGGCGATTCAGGTCGAAATGGCAGTTGATTGACACATCTAAGTTCTGCCCTCTTGATGGTGACAATTCTGGCCCCGGAAGTTTGAATGAAAATGAACAAAGGTGGCTTGCATCCTGACGAGCAGTCGTTGTGGAAAGTTTGAAGCAACAACTTGAGAATGCTCAGCCACGTGATGATTACAGAGAATTTGCAAGATTAGTCCTGTGGATGTTAGGTGAAGATGTTTCATCTGCTTTTTCTCCTCCTGGAGCATACCATCGCGCCAGATGGATGGCAAAGGGTATCTACTGCCTGAAAATTTTTGGATTCCGCCATCAGTTCAAGTTAACCAAGCATGAAACTGAGTCCTTGCGCCGTATTTGCCTTTTTGTCTGTACAATTTATGCTAGTTACTGGTTTAGCGCACCTGAGGCAGCATTGGCACCCATGAATGATCTTACAATGCTACAGGTAGTAGAAGACTACCAGAAGATAGATGGGAAAGTAGCTGGAGTGGTCGAAAAGAAAATGCGACTCCACCTATGGTACATTAGTGAAGACCTTGCTGCTCTGCCCCTGTTTGCAAATGACGTCAGTGTGGAAATCAAAGAAGCAATTTTAGTAGCTTTACAGAGAGAGCCTAATATTGCTGATGTACGACGCCTTGCACCAACCAAGATCGCTTCTTTCAAGGAGCGATCAGTTGCAGATTTTGTGACAAGTCGCTCCCTCAACCTCTTTGATGCGCTTGGCTTTTCCAAAGGCTTCTTGAAGAAAAGTCTCTCCACATGGTCCACCAATGAGGACTACATTAGAGCATGTAGAATTGTAAGCACATTGAAGGTGGTAAATGATGGTGCAGAACGTGCTGTCAAACTTGCCTCTGATTTCAATGAAATTTTAACAAAAAGTGATGACCAGCGACAATTGCTGTACCAGGTGGTTGAGTATCATCGTAAGTTAGTTCCAACAAATGTCACAAAGCAACTGCCCATGTGAACTAGACTGGGATATGTATGATTGCTTGTCTTTATTTTGGGACATAGTGGTGACTTATTATTAATTGTTGATGCATTTAGGTTTTTCCGCATTAAAGATATGTATAACAATCATTCAAATTATTCAGACACATATCAATGAATGTCTTGCAAAAATGTCTCAGAAAAACTTTTCTTGGTTGCTTATTTGATAAATTAGATGTTGTTAGTCACTCATTTAGTATGATTGTGTATTTGTTGTATGGTGCAAACATTAATCACAATTACTTTTACGGTGAAGAGAAGTGACTTTTTGTGCGACAAACCAAAAATGTTCCTTGATTTGTTTGGTGTTTTATGTGTTGTGGACATTGCAAATAATCATTAAATTTGGAATGTGGTTTATGCAAGGCTTGTTTGTGTGTTTCTTTGCTGGTGTTCTTAAATCTTATGAAATTTCAATGGATAGAAATTTGGATATTGGGTGAGGTTATTTTGACGAAAAACGGTAAAATGTCCCTTTTTGTTGAAAATTGAAGGGTCTTGAGAGACCATTTAGACTTGACCTATTTCTATAAAATTTTAACAGGGTCATTTTTTCCCCATTTCTCCAAAAATTAGAGGGTATGCATATTCAAAATCGAAAATTTTGTTTTTTGGGCCACCCTACCGTATATTTCAAAATATGTTTCTACTCGATTCTTTGAAGTGGAGCTCATAAACATGTCAAGCATCCTGTGATTTGGGTCTCACTTGCCTTTGATATTGCTATCTTCATAAATAATAAGTTTCATTATTCTGTTAAGATGCTTTCATCTCCTGTGTTATTTTTCATGTGGAAGAACAGCCTTTGATGTTACTTATCAGATGTAATTTTGGAATACAAATTTTGTGAATGAAAAATATCATATCATTTGTCATATCTTGTTTAATGTTTGTTATATGATCTATCAAACTGAATTATCTACTTCAAAATATCTTTGTCTGTCCTTCTTCTGTTACACATCTTAGGTATTTTACAACGTTCATTTACATATATGACATTGTGCCAGGAAGGCCGATTTGATAGACATTTTTTTTTTGCAAATGGTGCCAGAGGGATAGCTTGACTAAGTTTGAAAGTGAAATCTAAAAAAGATATTTGGCTAGACAGTTTTTTTCCATTTAAGTACCCGAGATAGGACTGCGTATGTGTACTGAATGATTTTGCACTGAAAAAAAAAGAAGATTGTCAGATAACAGACAATAATTGTCTAATATGTGTCCAGTCAAGCGATTGTCTAATCCAGACAATATAATTGTTCAAAATGTCAAAGAACTTGTTTGTTTCATTCATTTGATTGTTTGATCCAGACAATCAATTGAATGAAACAAACAAGTTCTTTGACATTTTGAATAATTCAATTGTCTGGATTAGACAAATCTTGATCGGACACATTATTGTCTGTTATCAGACAGTCCTTTTTTTCAGTGTGCAGGCTTTCAATGTTAGGTCAGACCCACGTTCTTTCGTTTTTTTCTCACATCTATCTAAATTAGATTGTATATGTCTGGTTATGGCCTGGTGCAAATTTTCGTGTATTTCAGGTGAAGTCAGTATTGTTTCTCCAACAAAACCATGAAAAATGCGTCTGTTACATCGCACAGTACCTCATTATGTTGAAAACTGTTTTGTCTGTAAATGTTTCAAATTTCATGGCAATCGGAGCATTTGTTCCAGATATCTCAGGTCTTAAACATCCAGAAAATGGCCGTTTTTGAGCATTTTAGCGTGACATGCATATTTTGAGCAATGTTTAACCCTTCATTGGGAAAATATATTTAGCAATTTGTCAATGGAAAGTACTTTCAACTGTGGCCATGGGAGTTCTGGTTCTATGACTATCAATTGCAATTTGATGCTCAGTGTATTTGTCAAATAGTGTCTATGAAACTCCAAAGTGGCAAATGAAGCCAAAAATTGAAATTTTAGCAATTTATGTTTAACAACTCTGTGTATGTGTTGGTTCTCGGTATTTTATGTTGTATTAATTAGCTCTCCCGGCACAGTTTGAGGATCCCTCTATGCATACTAAACCTCATTTCCTTGTATTCATGTCATAGCTACTTGTTTTCATAATTTTTTATTGCTTTATAAAAGTTGTCCCGACCCTAACACAAAGTTTGTTGATACCCTAAGTCCAACAAACGTTGGCTAAACAAACCTTTTTACTACAACACTGTCCCTCACCAGTAGTTCAATTGTTTAGGACCAAAAAAAAATGCATAAACCTTTCTGGATTTTAAACTAATGGTGGATATTAATGTTTGTCCCGACCCTAACACCTATGTCCCGACCCTAACAGCTTCTGTTTTGCATCCCCATGTAACCTGAAACCTGCAGGTTTTAGGCTATTATGGATTCTACAAGTCCTCTGTGTTATTAGAGATGGAAAAAAGGTGCCAACAGAACTTCAGAAATAGTCTAGACCTGCAGGAATGGGGCAAAAAAAGAGTAATATTAATATACTTTAAGATTATCAAAAAACCTTCTTTCATGAATGTAAAAGCTATTAACAATTGAATATTGATTTAGGAATAATTTTAGACCAGCAGGGTGACTTATCTAAGGCCACTGGTTGCAGTTTATGTATGTATTTTGGTGATTTTCACATGGTGTCCCGACCCTGACTCCTCCAACAAAATTTTCAGTGCCATATCAGCATGTTATATATCCAATACTAACAACAATATCTATTAGAAATTTTAATGACATACTAGGCTATATATGCAGAGCAACATTTCATCATCTCTATCAATTTTGAAATATGTAAATCTTTGTTTGGGAAAAATTCAATTCTATTTTGTGTTAAAATGGGTAACTCTTTGAAAAACGACAGTTTTGACTATTGGAATAATTTAAACGGTTCTGTGGCCCACCAAAATATGCATGCATGTTGTTCATGGCCTAACAGGTTCAGAAAGTGATAAAATATGACCAACAGAATACTTAAAAGGAACTAAATCATACCAGAGTGTTATGCTTTGTTGTTGCTTTTTTCAACTGAAAAAACGCAATAGCTATGTTGGAAATCATTACTTAACCCTGATTTTGTTGTTTATTTATTTCCATGTATATGTACTTCGAATTGCAGTAAGATTCCAAGCAAAAACAACACCTTTATTTTTCACCCTCTTGTCACGCTCTTATTTGCACCAGGCCTTATTTGTCTTTTTGAAAAATATTATTTAACAAATTGCTCTGTTTTCCCTTAATATGCTATACAATATGCTCAAATGAGTCTAGACGGAACTCACTTTTTTTGTGCAGCTGTATTAATTATCTGGACGGAGTCCAGATACTGTTTGGCTACACTACTACTTCCGTCAGACTTGACTTCCTGTCAACTTTGCCAGCATTAAACATGACATATAGTGGTTTACTCCACTCTGCTCCTATTTCACCCTCCACCTCTGCACACATGCCATCCTAATGCGTCAGAGTGATGCAGCAGATAGATTAGGGCTAGATCTATCTGTAACAACTGTAGATAGATGCATACAGTGCCGAGAATAGGCAGAAATCACTAAATCTGATGCATTTGACTGCTATCTGGCTCACCTGTCTGTAGCTTAGCGCTTAGGGGGGAACCGTCCATCGATACATAGAGTCAGAGCCTATGCATTAGCTCTGATAGAGTAGCTGGTTGCTATTGGAATGCAGCGATGTGATTGGTTGATGTCGTCTGGCTGGTTCCCGCCGTATATGCTGCTGTGAACAAGTAGTTCTTGGGTTTCGCACTAGGCGGACACTCTCCGTAGCCATTTAACAAAATGCGTACCAGCGCCAGTGGATTTGTATACTGTGCCAGGAAGGTGTTTGGTTTGCCATGGTTGTCCTGAGTTGCGATTACAACAATTAAATCATATGAAGGGTATTTGTGTGTGACCAAATACAGTTAATGAATTATGATTATCTCAATATTGTCATAAATGAATTATGATTATCTCATTATTGTCATAAATGTACTTTTATTGAGATCGATAGAAACCGGGGTCGCCGCCTCGGGTGTCGCCGCCTTGGGGGTCGCCGCCTCGGGGGTCGCCGCCTCGGGGGTCGCCGCCTCGGGGGTCGCCGCCTCGGGGGTCGCCGCCTCGGGGGTCGCCGCCTCGGGGGTCGCCGCCTCGGGGGTCGCCGCCTCGGGGGTCGCCGCCTCATGATAATACTCTACATAACTCCGTATTAACACGACTTGTCAAGCCCTACAAACTTTCATCTCTCCCAATTCAACATAAGTATCAATCAAAACACTTTTGCTGCATGTCTAGCAAAATATGCATTTCTCCCTCTCAAGGCCACTTAGGGCTAATGCCCTCATAAAATGGGACCCCTGCTACTATAATTCAGCATACCAAATGACTAGCCCTAGCTTGTTTTACAATGGTCAGGTCGATTATCACCGTCCAGATATGCAAATTCCAATTTGCCTTCTAGTAAAGTGATAAATTACATGTATTGTATATCACTTAATACGTCATATACCAGCATTGTGCATTGCAGATTGGTCTCAAGAGCTTCTTAAGATTTTTTTTTCAATGTTTGGGAAGTATATTGAGTGGATTCATAGCAGCTGGATGTTTGTTAACATGTTTCATGTTTGGCAAGCAAAAGAACTAGAGAGCATTATAGACTTTTAAGTTTACTTGAAAAGCTTTTGATATTTCATTGCTTTTTGGTTTGCCTACAACTACACACTAATGTCATCAAGTGAGCTTCCTGAGAGACCAAAACAGTTCAACTGTATTAGAGAATGCCACCTATACCACTATTGTCCCACAATCGTCATTTTAATTCCGTATAGAGAAAGAATTTGATGACATTCTGTTGAGATTTTGCTCTTGAAGGCCTACTTCTCAACTATGATCACTATCAATTTCTAGTGTAACAATTTTCATTAATTCAATGTCAAAATCTGTAATTTCCCTAAGGAAATATTGATCACTTTAATGTTATTTATCTCTTCCATGACAAGACTCATTTATCTCTTATTCTTGTTGAGTGAAGTAATTTGAAGTCAAGGACTCATTGTCATGAAAACATGCAATGAAAATTGAGGACACATTGGCTTAGTCTTGGGCCTTAGATAGAAACAGTAGTTTAACTTTTGTCGCAGATTTATAATTTTGAATGCATGCAGCTTAAGGTGCAGAATTTTATATATTGTAACTTTATTCTTAAAAAAGTGTGTAACATGCATGTATTATACAGAAATCATGTAGAAATTGCCAATAAAAAGACATTTTATCACTTCCATTAATCCTAAACAACTATTTTTCATTATAAAATATGTATTTATTTATATGGGGTGACAGCAGTCATGTGCAATCTTATCAAGAAGAAGATATTTGCCATAAAAGATGACTTCCATATTCATAGAATGTCACCTGCAGTTACCATGCTGTGAAGCAAATGGCCAAGTTGTGTTGCACTTAAGTGGTGACGAAAGTGCTGTTGGACTCTTGGGATTGCACCAAGGTGAATGTGTCTTCCCCCCTGTTTACGAGGGGAGGATTAAACGCACAAATGTAGATGATGAATCTTGAAGCTTTATTCTTGAATGTGGTTAACTACAATAAATCAGAAAGGCCTACATAAGTTACAATATCACAAATTATGACTTCTGAAGTGAATCTCAAGTAAACATAAAATATACAGTACTTGACTAATGTTAAACAACTATAATTATAAACATGTGTACTTACAATCTTATTCCCCTTATACATCAACATGACTGTTACTGCCACACAGGTATTTCCTTCACTTGACTGAAGCAAGTGAACTTCAAAATCAGACTGAGATTCAACAATCAACATACAGGGAACCAAAGGTGTCGAGTGAAAAACACTGTGAAAAGTGTGAAATACACAACAGAGCAGACAGAATACAGGCAATGTGTGTCAAAACCATAAGCTGTGAAATATTTGTCAAACAAACAGCAACTTGGATCACAATTCCAAAGACAGTTATCAACACCCCCAATATCCTCCGTTTCTGTCTCGTGAATGTTGGTTGCTAATTTGGGATGATACAAGTTCACCATCTCTGTGGCTGTTTAGATGCTGTCTGAAACACATCAAGTTAGGACATTAGTTTTGCAAACGACCATAATCTATATTTAGCAAATCTGGATCTTCTGTATGAGAGTGCCAGGTATATAATGAAATAATTGTTTAAGATGTACATTTCTCAAGTCATTAAGAATCTGTCTGGGTATTACTATTGTTCACAACATTCCTGCACTATAACCAACAGTCACTCACTTGTGCTCATGACCATGCACTACAGACACAAGTTTGGCAAGTCCCTGAATTGACCACCCTGCTGTGTAGTGATTGAGGGAAGCATGGTTCATGTGATTGGGTGAGGCACTGAATTACATGACACAAAACCCATTTGAATGGCATAAAACGTATTTAATTTGCAGCTGACGTGTCTACCACCAGCAATGAATGTCGTATTTACCAGTTAATCTGATTTAAGTTGTCAAACTCCACTGCTCACTGAAGTAGAATAATACATATTTCATAGCTTTCTACGTTCAACCAACACATTTGGAGGACGTTTTATTGCTCAGGGTCCAATCAGGTAAGCTGAAAATGCTACGTAGATTGTGAGAAAACTAGACAGAGAAACTCATACTTATTGAATCTGCAGTAAAACAAGGTCAGAACCATGCAGCATGCCAATGAAATACCTGTGTACCAGTGAATAATTTAAATGCCTCTGATATTAAGGAATATTGAAAGACCTCCTGATGTGATCGTCTCATCTTTCTCACTTTCATGTTTTTGAAATCATTGGAGTCATAATTCACATTAAGACTTTTTCAAAGGTCTATAATTTTGGAATTTCAAGAAAGATTGAATGCTTTAATTGCATCCATTTATTTCGTGATGAGTCTCATTAATCCCTTTATCTCGTTGAGTGGAGTAATCTAAAGTGAAGGTCTCGTTGACATGCGAGCATGCAATGGAATTTGAAGGACACCATTGCTTTAGTCTTCAAGCTTGTAACAGGTGTTTCAGTCCATGCAGATGTGTTATTGATCTGCAGGTCTTGTAAACCAGTAACTCGGGCAAGGAGTCAAGTTGGTATAAAAACCGTTAATTGATAAATTGGCATTTTTATATGCATAGATTTTATTTTGAAAAACGCACAAAATGCAAACAATTTTTGAGATTCATTATTTCGCAGCAAGTATTTACTATTACAAACAAATAAGGTGCTGCACAGGCGTTAAACACAAACAAACAAACTATTACAAACAAATTAAGTTCAGTTTGTATTTTATTTTGAAATGAGCACAACAAAGCATGATTAAAGATAACTTCTAAATGTCTTATTTATAAGCCATGATGAGTGAAATCTGTCTAGTCAAGTAGTCATACACACTTAGTCTTGGTCATGATTAATTTTCAATGTCAGCTAATTATCTGGACGGAGTCCAGATACTGTTTGGCTACACTACTACTTCTGTCAGCCTTGACTTCCTGCCAACTATTCCAGCATTAAACATGACATATAGTGGTTTACTCCCTTCAGCTCCTATTTCACCCTCCACCGCTGCACACATGCCATCCTAATGCGTCAGAGTGATGCAGCAGATAGATTAGGGCTAGATCTATCTGTAACAACTGTAGATAGATGCATACAGTGCCGAGAATAGGCAGAAATCACTAAATCTGATGCATTTGACTGCTATCTGGGCCACCTGTCTGTAGCTTAGGGGGGACCAGTCCATCAATACTATACATTGGCTCTGATAGAGTAGATGGTTGCCATTGGAATGAAGCGATGTGATTGGTTGATGTCGTCTGGCTGGTTCCCGCCGTCTTGCTGCTGTGAACAAGTAGTTCTTGGGTTTCCTGCTAGGGGGACACTCTCCGTAGCCATTTAACGTGCAAAATGCGTACCAGCGCCATAGGATTTGTATGCTGTGCTAGGATGCTGCATGGAATGGTGTTGGGTTTGCCATGGTTGTCCTGAGTTGTGATTACAACAATTAAATCATATAAAGGATATTTGTGTGAAACCAAATACAGTTAATGAATTATGATTATCTCATTATTGTCATAAATGTATCTTTATTGAGATCGATAGAAACCGGGGGGTCGCAAATATGGGTCGCCAATTGGGGTCGCCTCAGGGGGGTGCACCGAGGGGCGCACCTCGGGGGGTGTGTGCTGAATGCTTGGCCTAGATCTGCTGCCTCCGGGGGCGCACCTCCGGGGGCGCACCTCCGGGGGCGCACCTCCGGGGGCGCACCTCCGGGGGCGCACCTCCGGGGGCGCACCTCCGGGGGCGCACCTCCGGGGGCGCACCTCCGGGGGCGCACCTCCGGGGGCGCACCTCCGGGGGCGCACCTCCGGGGGCGCACCTCCGGGGGCGCACCTCCGGGGGCGCACCTCCGGGGGCGCACCTCCGGGGGCGCACCTCCGGGGGCGCACCTCCGGGGGCGCACCTCCGGGGGCGCACCTCCGGGGGCGCACCTCCGGGGGCGCACCTCCGGGGGCGCACCTCCGGGGGCGCACCTCCGGGGGCGCACCTCCGGGGGCGCACCTCCGGGGGCGCACCTCCGGGGGCGCACCTCCGGGGGCGCACCTCCGGGGGCGCACCTCCGGGGGCGCACCTCCGGGGGCAATCAAAACACTTTAGTGCGTTGTCGCATGTCTAGCAAAATATGCATTTTTCCCTCTCAAGGTCACTTAGGGCTAAGGTCCTCATAAAATTGGACCCCTGCAACTATAATTCAGTATACCAAACGACTAGCCCTAGCTTGTTTTACAATGGTCAGGTCGATTATCACCGTCCAGATATGCAAATTCCAATTTGCCTTCTAGTCTTTTTCCACAGTGACTCATATTTCTTCCACACTTGGCCAGGTACTGATTGGCAATGATTGGGTAACTCAGCTGGGCCATGGAAAGTAGAGTTTCGATAAAGGGTTCACTAGACCAGGTTGACATGTCATTCAGCCATCTACATTGCAGGTTGAGCACTAAAGGAGATTAAGGGCGTCCAAAAATGGAAGACATGCACGGGGTTTCCTGTTGTGGGTGTGTGTGTGTGTTTTTTCCACAATTCTGTAGTTTGTCTGGCTTCAGATGTATATCAAGGTTTGGCAAGCATATATAGTGAAATGAGACTGCAAGCTGCATTCTGATTGCATATAGCTTTACACAATGTAGAATTTATTTAATTTTGGAAATAAGTGATATGAAAATATAAATTTACAGTATCTGACATTTACACGTTTGAAAGTAAACATAGACTGAGTATTTATATGGCATGATGTTGGTTCTGGTTGGACTGACCAAAAATCAACGTCATGATGGTCTCCCCACCCAGGACCTACAGAGTCCAGATATTGTGCACTGTGCAACCTTATTCATAAGTAACTTGGCATTCTTCTCACATATAGCTTACTGTAATTGAATTTGAATGCTGCACCATTGTCTTGAATGATATGGGTAAATGGCCCAACAATGACAGTGAATCATGCCAGTTCATAGCAGATTCATATCAATTTATCTAATGTGACAGATGGAAATGCACTTGTAACGTCTTGTAGCTCCATAATGCACCGATGTTATTTGGTCACATTCTCTTCTCTATGGTAATGTAATATTTTATGACACATTTGAAGAAGCAGATATGGTTATTGTTAAGTGGCTTGGATAGGATATCAATTTCTCATGAGCTTTTATGTCTGTGTATTAACTATGTCACAGTAAATGTTTCTTATTTTGTGACAGTGCCAGATATAGCTCAGTTACCATAGGTGTACCAGGATGGGAGGGAGGGGTAGGAGGTAAAGTTTCAGAAATGACAAACATAAATTCAAGCATATCTATTGATCTACAACATTTTTGATAAATGATGGATATTTTATGTAAAATTGCAATAAATAACTCTTACTCAATAAACCGAAACTTACAAATGTAAAATATAAACGAGTATCCCTAAAGTCAGTTTAATGTACGATAAATGAAATAAAAACCTGAAGCTGAAAAAGATGTAGTAAGCCCAGTATATAAGGTCTCTCAAAAGAAGAGACCGAAGGGACTTTGAACTTGAAAAGCCATAAAACTAAGATGTTCTCCATTAACACTGAATGCAATTTTTCACCCTTTTAGCAAAACAAATACTGACTCAATTTAAGTTTTCTGAAGAAAAGACCTTTAGCAAATCTTTTAATCCGTATCAGTCTGCCTTTCCTCACAAAAGCGTCAATTGCAAATGCTTGCTCTGAAAAAGGTGTTTGAAAAAAACAGCCAGCTTATATTAGATTACTTTCTAGAGGTTAGCTTGTGCCTGTAGCAACTGTTTTTAAATCTAGGCCTTATCAAGAAGCTGGGCATATTCTGAATATTTCCTTAATAAAATTGGCTTGCTTTTATTGTAGTTTCTGGAATCACTTGCACATAAAAATCAGATTAAGCTGAAATATGCTACACAGCAAATGACTCCCGAAATGCGTACACGTACTGAAGACATATATTTCTGACAAACATCTAGTGGGCGCAAACAATTTAAAAAAAAAGTTTATTTAGCTATATTGATATTAAATATGAACAGGTGCAGAAACCCCTATGGCTATGACATGTTATTCTGTAATTCTATAAGGCAGAGTGTTATTAGTTTTTTTTATTTAAATGATCCCCGTATAAAACAGTCTTAGAAAAAAAACACATTCAGGCTGAATGTCGACAATTTTGAAAACGGCTGTAAACACAACATGTTTATAGTTTTATATTTGAGCAGTGTCAATGTTGTGTCTCCAACTTCAGATATTCAACATTCAATTTCCTTCTGAAATATTGCTGAGCCCTTTGTGTGTTCAGCTCTTCAACTTGGGGGTGTATTTGCACTTCTCCATTTCCTGGGGTTAAATGAACCTCATTCTTTCCAAGATATATTGCTTCTTGTAACTTTGGCAAATGAAGCCTTTTATGGTGTTATAATGTAACTACTGCATGGCTTTGATTATAAACCAAGACATATTATATATGGTGGATATTAATTACCTGATTGAATATACATTTTAATTGATAGTATTTCAAGCTTTGTACTCAGTCCTTCTAAATAAACCAAATGCTACTCTACCTGTCTTTATCCACAGTTAAGGAGTTATTGTGATATGCCATAAACTTTGATAAAGGTCCATGTAATGGCATGCATGTATGTTATCAGTCAAGGAAATATGCATACATGTACACATTTGCAATGTAATATGTATATTATGTATATTCCTTGTAGAGTTGCAACTTAGTAGATCTTGCTGAAAATTGACCATCATAATGGAATTTTCTTTCCAAGCTTCTCTCTTTTTTGCTTAGACTTTGGAGCAATATTTTACATGACAAGTTTTCGAGGCACCGTTATTTTGAAATCTGAAATATTGACAATTTTAATGGCATCTGTGTATTTCATGATCAATCTCATCAATATCTTAGTTTTGTTGAATCAAGTCATTTAAAGTGAAGTATTGGCTGACATGCAAACATGAAATGAAATAGAACAGTGTAGAAGGACACATTTAGTCTCTCGACTTGTTACAGGCACATGTGTAACTGTCTGGCCAAAGGCTACATATGGCCAACTTTAGATACATTTTAGCTTAATCTGATTGGGTCATGTTGCTTCAAATATCAATCAGATTAATGCTAAATCACATGCTTCTTGAAACTTCTGCAATAAAGCTTGGTAGAAAGGAAACGTTGTAGCCACCACCATGCAACCTGGGTCAGCCTGTAGTTGTTTTTAGTTTTTGGCTATTTCTGTTTCTGGTAGCCAATAACTCATATTTCATCCACACTTGGCCAGGTACTGATTGGCAATGATTGGATAACTCAGCTGGACCATGAGAGAGGTAGAGCTTCGATAAAAGGTTCACTAGACCAGGTTGACATGCCATTCAGTCATCAACATTGCACATTGAGCAAACTGGTAGATTAATGGCTACCTGGAATGGCCTTCGATAAACTGTTTGGTTAAAGATTGTTTGTTTACACTGTAAAAGTAGATTTACAGACTGAAATAGATCAAAGAAACTCCTCTCTTCAATGTTCTCGTTCACAGCTTCATTTACATTTAAGAAGAGGAAAAACTTGCATGTGAAATAGATTGAATTTCTTTTCTGGTGTGTACCTGATATGTTTGAAGATTAAATTATATTTCAAACTAAATTAATTTTGATATTGGATACATCAGAATTGCTCAGGAAGGGGCAAAAAAGGTTTTTGAGTGCATGACACAGACCTACTTCTTTGGAAAGTAAGCAATTTACAATTCATAAGCCCTGTTTGCACTTGATTGAAAAGAATAGAGCCCTAGTTCCATAATTCCTTTTAGTCTACCAACTTTCAAATTATTATTCAGGTTATATGTCTAGCCCAGCAACCTCAAAATGTATCTTTCCATTTTTAGCAACAGTACACAGTTGAAATTTTCCTGTGTTGAAATAATTTTTTTGAGAAATCAGAAGTTTTGTAAAAAAAAAGAGCTTAATCAAATAAAAGTAGAAGCAATGAAAGTATGTTTTGGGATAGGAAGTCTTTTAAGCCTACAACAACTACGCAGTTAATGTAACTTATGATTTACAATTAGCTTGAGTATTCTTCACAATAGCTTTCCAAGAGTGAAAAACCAACTGAATGCAAAATTCATCACAAGTCGCTCCTTCCCAGAAGTAGCCTGCCACACATAATAAATACCAATCATCTAATAAACTTACTGAATGCTTCACCATTGTCTCAAATGACATGGGTAAATGGCCCTTTTATAACAATGACGGTGAATCATGCCAACTCATAGCAGATGCATACCAGATGTGATAAATGGAAACGTGCTTGTAAAGTTTTGTGGCTTTATTATGCATAGATGCTGGTTGGTCACACTCTCTTCACAGCTGTAATGTAATATTTATGACACATTTAAGGGGAAAGAAGACTGGAATAATGATGGTTATCTGGAACTGGGTGTAACAGAAAGGTTGTAGACTGCATAACGTTAATTCTGATCTAGGTCTTCAGTTGGCAATTCTGGGTTGAGCAATTTATGTTGTGGTACTATCATTGTTTTTGATGATGTTGTACTATATTTTATTTGTCTTTGGGTCCTAATTTAAATCGTAGAGTTAGAATAGAATGGCTTTTATTTGTATTTGTAGGTATAGAAGAAAAAACAACAACATCAACCAAAATCTTTAAGATCAATAAATGAGAATGACAAAATGTTACAAAGAAAATTTTGCTGATCAGTTGGCATCATCATTCAGTTGCAGCTGATGTCAAATGGACTGATTTGCCTTCAAAGTGATGTGTGCATAAATGAGTGCTGTCATAGGTTGAGAGACCCTGCTTATAGTTGAAGATGTATTAAAGTTGCCCTGAATGATAAAATCTCTCTCTAAATACTGGCGAATTTCTATGTATTATAATGTAAACTTGTGATCCTTAATATTTCTGAGTAAATTGTAAAGTATTTCCTTGAATAAACAAATTATTCAGTTTTTCTTTTTCTTTTTCTTGATAGTGCCTCCCACCTCCAGCACATCCATTATAGATGACGTCACAATGACCATTGTTATAACTATATAGCTACAAGTTGATAAATTCTCACAATTGTGATGACGTCACAAAGTTGACTGCACTCAAGTCATTTTTTTTTTCCGTGCGTACCCGAAATAAATCCAGGGGTCATTTGGTGCATGTAAGTGATCATTTCAGTGACAAAAAAAAATCCTAGAGCAGAAAAAATTTACACACGAAGTGTTGGGACCATAATACAAAGGACAGTGAGGAAATTAGAATTCTTTTCATTCGAAACTGACCTATCATTCGGGGTAACTTTAAGTGCTTGAATATGCCAGATATGCAGACCAGTTTGTACTTACATCTTTAACTATTTCATATGTTTGCACATTTTTGACCTCAACTGTAGCTATATATGCTTCAGCATGACATAAGTATTTCATGGTTGCCAAAAGCGAACCTGTAATTTTATAGAAAGGTTGTACATGCTTGTCACATGGGACACTGTAAAGTGTCATTTTCATGTCACATTTATCAGCTTTGGCTGTAGGATAGACACTTCATTCTATGAATATAACACTTCAAGCTTCTTCCTTGATATTTGGTACTTTTTTCAGTGCTTAAAAAACTGACAAGATGGCTTTTGTGATGATTAATTTGAGTGAGAGAAGCTGATAAAGTCTGACATGAAAAATGAATGCCGATAAAGTATGACGTAAGAAGGATGGCTGCAATATTTTTTTTATGTCGGCCGACACGATAATAACTTAAGCAGTATAAATGACACCCATGAGATCTCCATCCAGATACAAAGTCTGAGCTTAATTGCTAGATCAGGTGAGGTATCAATTTTCTTTCACCACATTAGCTGGTTTTATGATGAAGGTGGTGAAGGAGATTTAGGATCAAACCGAGTATCAATCATTTGGATATAGTGGTATAAGGTTTTTGTCAGACAAGCTGTGGGTGCATTACTCAAAATAGTTACTTGGGAGTCAGTAATTCATCTGAAACAGAATGCAATGTTTAAGCTTAACATAGCTTATCTACAATTAGCTTATTATCCTTTTTATTTCGAATATGTGTGTATGTGACTGAACCCAAGCTACTTCAAGATTGAACAATATAATGCAAAAATATGCAAAATAATACTTACGCCTGGTTCATGTCCCGAAATATTTCAGCTTTAGCTAGTAAGGAATAATATACTATCTGCACCAAAAGAGCGGCAAAATGAAATCAAAGAGTACAAATAAACATAGACCAGAAAAGAAATTCCTCAAATGATTTATCTCAACAATAACCTCATGCTTGTGTCCTTCAGCAGTTCTCTCATGCATTTTGATTGCAGTGCTTGAGCCATGACCTGGAGCCTTGAGTGAATGTGTCCCTTGGCATTCGCAATTGAGTGAGTGGCCATGTGCTCATTAGGGCTGACCTTTTGTGTCAGCAGCCAAGATGACTGGCCTCTTAATCTTCTGGGGCAATGCTCTTTAATGCCAGGAATAAGAATGGCCAAAAATACCATTGGACCACCGGTCCACCGTTGTCCATTGGGTGTGGGGAGGAGATGTGCTTGTGTATATTGGAAGCGGTTTAGCTGCTCTCAGCTCTGTCACAGCAAATTTCATAATTGTAGACCTTCAGCTTTTTATGAATTTATGCAAAACAAATACTGACTGATATGAGTTTTCTGGAGAAATGCCTTTTACTTAAGACAAGCAGTCCATTCATCCTCTCCCTGCAGAAGTGGAAAGTGTGCACACCCACACTGTAAAAAAGATAACAGAAGATTGGTTGTTATAACCAAGATAAGGGTTGGAGGATAACCAGTATTGCTATAATAGTTGTCTTGCCAGAGAAAGAATATTTGGATTGGTTGGACACATAAATACTACTAACCAATGGATTGGTTGTAACACCAATTCTGTTCTTCGAGCGCACCCTCTTAAACATTGTTAAAGCAGACAAATTTGACATCATAGCTGCCTGACAGAAAACAATCTTAGAGTCTGCTTATTCTTTGATAATTCCTGACCAAAACTGCTGATGAAGTTGATGAGGTCTGACATTTCCCTGTATAGCTGTTTCAGCATTACGTTTTGACGTACATTGTATTTCCAGATATGCACAAAGAATTGATAATATATACATGATTTTGTCTGCTCTGCACAAAGCTTTTTTTAATCCTTGCAAGAGCCGAATGCATGCATTAGTAAATCAACAATCTGTTTCTGGCATTTTGATATAGAAATGCATGATTCAATATGGTTATATTGAAATTTAATACCATAACTTGCAATATGTCAGTTCTGGCTTTATTTTCTTATATATTCAGTCTTTATGCTGCTCTTTTCAATACAATACTTTCAGTTAGTTGCCAAAACTTTGATCTTTTTTGGAGCATCAGCCAAGAACGTATGATCCGGGGCCTTGACGAGCATTGATTTCTATAACACAGCTGAGATGAGTTGGTGCGCCAAAAAAGACTGATGTATAATTAAAACATGTAATTTATATCCAGACTAACTCTTTGTCCTTGGAAAAAACTGCTGGGTCTTTAGGTAGGTAAACTTGTATAAAGGTATGGATAGTGCAGCCCTCTTAGCAAGTTCTTGTTGATCGTGAGGTTCACTGAAGACTGAAGAGATAAGAGGAATCTACAATATGAATACTGAGAGACATTTGAATGAACCTCATGCACAAGCCGAACCTTTTCAAAATAGGTTTCAAAAGTATGTCACTTCTGGACTCGTCCAATTAGGAAAGTTCTCACAAAATGTGTGTGACCATTGGCATTTGTATTAACTTATCTGATTGTCTGAGTTCAAAAGTGATACTCGAAGACAGCCAATCACAGGAGTTCTTACAAATGTGATCTTTGTGAGAACTTCCCCAATTGACTGAGTTAAACATTAACTTATTCTCTGTCCCATTGAAGTCAGCAGGCTCAGTCAGAATGGTGTACCTTTGAATATACTAGAGACAAGTCAGTGGTATTGGCATGTGTCTCACGTGGGGGATCTTATACTTGTGCAGCACAGATGCAAGTTAGTCTTACGAGAGGCCATTATATTCAACATTTCTTATGCAGCTGACATGGTGCTCATGAGGATCATATCTGCCATCTCTTGAGACTCAGCTTTGATTTGTTTTTTCGATGGCAGATTTTATCTGCTTATTTCCATTAGGTCAACTCACCATTGCTTCGCAACTCACCAATGTTTGGCAACTTTTTGACTTAACAGTACAATAATTTTGCATTGAAGCATGCCAATGCATGTTTAATTGATCAGAAATGTGAAGTGAATAGTTTTCAACATCTTTCATTGCTTCATCATTGTTATTCTGTTATGGTGATGTTACAATGGATGGTCATGTGACCAAAAATGGGATTTTTAAGGGGAGGTATGTGTGAGAAATTACCCGAATTTCAGTAAGGTACACAAATTCGTTTTGTTTCATATATTCGACCTACATGAACTTGGGCACCCAGTGCAAACTTCAATTATATATGTCAAAATATGTCTATTATCACTTAAAATGATGTCAAATACAACAATGTCAACACTTTAGAAGTGAACGAGCAGCGATGTGTCATTTCAAAGGTGTACACACAACAAAGCAGTTGCCATGGCAGCACAGTATTTACTTTGGTGAAACATGACAATGATTACCGAATCTTTGCAAAATATCATGCCTGTAGCTTCATTAGTTTTGGAGAAATAGCCACTGATAGGCCTCTTTGTTTTCATTGATAAATTGCCTATAATGACGTTACGTCACAATTTTGCCATTTTCCGCTATGTGCAAAAAACCGCTTTTACCCTGCACTGGATGTGAAAAATCTTGACCACTATTCAACTTAGGAACTCATGGGATACATCAACGGAATCCTTAAAAAAATGTCTTCATATTTACAAAACCAATTTTGAAATTTTTTGTTGTGTAACAAAATTATTTGATATTGCAGCCATAAAAACAAGCATTTTTTCCACCAAAAATGACTTTTGCCTACTTTACCCCAATTCCTGACACTATTAAAAGGAATATCAAAAATCCGCTCAGTAAATATGTTCATTTGGCTTTTCTTCTTTCATGAATTTTTTCAAAAAAATTTTACCATGCCTGTAACTTCAGAAATTTCACATCCCGTGAGCAGTAAAAATCAGCCTTTTTTTCGCCTTTTAAACTGGTTACCATGGCAACCATTCATCACAAAAATGCAAAATTACCTGAAATTATCTAATTTAGTTAAAACCTATCTTTTGATACCAAATATGAACCATTATTCTAAAAATTGCAAAAAAAGTGCCCTTGTCACCCATACCTCCCGTTAAAGTTTTTGTCATTTTGCTTGACTTTGAAAAATAAAAAGCATGTTTTTGGCGCATAATTTCAAAACAACTAGAAAAAAATTAACCAGGAACCTTCACAAGGGTTCAAATGACTTGACTGGCTATTTGATTTAGCCAGACAGTGATTAATTGTGGGCTGAATTCACTTTTTATAAGAAAAGTTGCCAAACATGGTGACCCCCAAAAAGGGCAGGATTTTGCAACAAATCATCTCCTGTAGGATAACCATTGCACATATTTTTTTTCAAATTGCATGCAAAAGTTGATGATTTGGTAGAGTCAGTTTATGCAAAGACATCTGACCTGGTGCATTTACCCAGTTTCTTAATATTGTCAAATAACTGCACCAAACTTGCGAAGCAATGGTGAGTTGACCTACACAGTTCTAATTTGTGGGTATGCCAAAGTTATTGATTTGTACTGGGGTGGATGTTGTGTGGATTTTGTATTTGCATTATAAAAATTAGGAGGATCTGTACCGTAGCATCAGATCTTTGGAAATGACTCCAAAATGAGAACTTTAGAAAGGCAGCGACTCCAAGGAGGCTGGGAGCTTTTATCAGAAGATAGTCTTTCCATAAACAAAGGAGATTGATCCCATATTTGATGGCCAATTTCATAAAAAAGGTCAGTAGGTGACAATGATGTCAGTGTAGTCTAGAATACGACCTGACAGTGGAAAGAAGTCGCCTGCCCTAGGTCAAAAGTCATTATTTGCGATAGATAAGTATTACTCAATAAGTTCAAGTTCTTTTGTTGGAAAATAATTACTTATCTAAATACATAAATCATATACAATAATAAACTATCAAATAAACCGAACCTTGCAAATATACAATATAAACAGGTATCCCTTACGTCGTTTAAATGTTGGAAAAATTAAATAAAAGGCTGAAGCTGAAAAAGATCCAAGTGAGCCCAGTATATATGGTCTCTCAGGAGCAGAGACCGAAGTGACTTCGAACTTGAAAAGCCATAAAACTAAGATGTTCTCCATTAACACTGAATGCAATTTTTCACCCTTTTAGCAAAACAAATACTGACTCAATTTAAGTTTTCTGAAGAAAAGACCTTTAGCAAATTTTTTAATCCACATCAGTCTGTCTTTCCTTTCAAAAGCATTAACTGTAAATGCTCGCTTTGAAAAAAGGTTTCTGGAAAAGAAAACAGCCAGCTTATAAATATCAGGTTACTATAGGTTGGTATGTGCCTGTAACAACTCTTTGTTAAATCTAGACCTTATCAAGCAGCTGGGTCTATTCTGAACATTTTGTTTATAAAATTGTCTTGTCTTATACTGCAGTTTCCGGAGTCACTTGCTCGTAAAAATCAGATAAAGCTGAAATATGCTACACAGCAATGACTCTCGAAATGCGTACAAGTACTGAAGACCTATATTTCTGACAAACATCTAGTGATGGGTTCGTGCATACAATTAAAAAAAAAATTATATTTAGCTATATTGATATTAAATATGAAAAGGTGCAGAAACCCCTATGGCTATGACATGTTATTCTATAATTCTATAGGGCAGAGTGATGTTAATATTCAGGCTTAATGTCGACAATTTTGAAAACGCCGGAGAACACAGCATGTTTATAGTTTTATATTTGAGCAGTGTCAATGTTGTGTCTCCAACTTCAGATATCCAACATTTAATTTCCTTCTGAAATATTGCTGAGCCCTTTGTGTGTTCAGCTCTTCAACTGAGGGGTGTATTTGCACTTCTCCATATCCTGGGGTTAAATGAACCTCATTCTTTCCAAGATATATTGCTTCTTGAAACAAATGATGTGTTTAATGGTGTTATAATGAAACTACCGCATGCACACATTGCACAGCTTTGGTTATAAAACATGAAATGTTATAGGTAGTGGATATCATAATAAATTACCTAATTCAATATAATAATTGTAATTGATAATATTTTAAGTTTTGTTCACAGTCCTTCTACATAAACCAAATGCTATTTGTCTATCCATAGTTAAGAAACTATTGTCATAAGATATAAGGTATCATTAAAAGAAACTTGCAAAACGTTCACAATCTAATGTGCCAAGAAGAATAACTCCATCTGGATTGGGTGAATGTGCAGGCATCTTGCGACTTGTGGGATCTTAAGAGGAGATATTGATAATTTAAATGAAAATTTTCTTTTCAATCTCCCGTTTTTTGGTTTAGATTTTGGGTCATAATTCTCTTGAAGATTTTTCAAGGCACTGTTATTTTGAAATCTGAAATATTGAAAATTTTAATGGCATCTGTGTATTTCATGATCAATCTCATCAATATCTTAGTCTTGTTGAATCAAGTCATTTAAAGTGAAGTATTGGCTGACATGCAAACATGCAATGAATAGAACAGTGTAGAAGGACACATTTTAAAGTTTCTCGGCTTGTTACAGGCACATGTATATTATATAACTGTGTGGCCAAAGGCTATATTATATATATATATATGGGCAAATTTAGATATATTCTAGCTTAATCTGATTGGCTCAGGTTGCTTTAAATATCTATCAGAAAAAGGTAAAATCATTGGAAGCCTACACATGCTTCTTGAAATGTCTGCAATAATTCACTCTAAACATTAGGTTGTCAATTTGACTAGTTTATGAATATTTCAGGGCAGTAATGGTTGCAAAAAAAATTGGCAGTGACTTCCTGGAAAATCATTTTGACTATTCTATCATAATAAAAATGACTACATTGACTATGTAAGTGTCTGAAAGGTAGTCAATTTGATCACCATCTGGTAGCTTTGATTACCAGAGTGGTACAGCTTACTAATACAATATTTGTCACATTGACAACCCTTTAGTAATTTTGACATAAGGAGTTGTCGGTTTAGGCACCAGGAATTACCACTCTAGAGTTGTCATCTTGACCACCCTGTGTTTAGAGTGAAAGCTTGGTAGACAGAAACGTTGTAGCCACCACCATGCAACCTGGGTCAGCCTGGAGTTGTTCTTTTTGGCAATTGCTGTTTCTGGTAGCCAATAACTCATATTTCTTCCACACTTGGTCAGGTACTGATTGGCAATGATTGGATAACTCTGCTGGACCATGGGAGGAAGAGCTTCAGTAAATGGTTCACTAGACCAGGTTGACATGCCATTCAGTCATCAACATTGCACATTGAGCAGGCTGTTAGATTAATGACTACCTGGAATGGTCTTCGATAAACTGTTTGGTTAAAGATGGTTTGTTTTTGCACTGTAAAAGTAGATTTACAGACTGAAATAGATCAAAGAAACTCCTCTTCTCATTTTGCTTGTTCACAGCTTCATTTAAATTTTAAGAAGGAAAATTTGAGAAGAGGAAAAACTTGCATGTTAAAATTACAATATGTGAAATAGATTGAATTTCTTTTCTGGCATGTACCTGATATGTTTGAAGATTAAATTATATTTCAAACTAAATTAATTTTGATATTGGATACATCAGAAGTGCCCAGGAAGGGGCCAAAAGGTTTTCGAATGCATGACATAGGCCTATTACTTTGGAAAGTGAGCCATTTATAATTTATGAGCCCTGCTTGCACTTTATTGAAAGGAATAGAGCTCTAGATCCGTAATCCTTAATTCCTTATAGTCTCTCAACTTTCGAATTATTATGCAGGTTATATGCCTAGCCCAGCAACCTCAAAATATATCTTTCCATTCTTAGCAACAGTACCCTGTTGAAATTTTTCCTGTGTTGAAATAAAATGTTTGAGAAATTAAAAGTTTTGTAAAAAGAAATCAAGAGCTTAATCAAATAGAAAGTAGAAAGATTGAAAGTATGTTATGGGAAGGGCAGTCTTTTAAGCCTACAGAAAATATGCATTTAATCTATACAAATTTAACTCATGATTTATAAGTCGCTTGCGTATTCTTGACAAATGCTTTCTGAGCATCTGAAAAACCAACTGTATATGCAAAATTCACCAAAAGTCACTTCTTCTGACAAATAGCCTGCCATCCATAATAAATACTGATCATCTAATAAACCAACTGAATGCTTCACCATTGTCTTGAATGACATGGGTAAATGGCCCTTAATAACAATGACAGCGAATCATGCCAACTCATAGCAGATGCATATCAGATGTGGTAAATGGAAATGTGCTTGTAACGTTTTGTGGCTCTATTATGCATAGATGCTGGTTGGTCACATTCTCTTAACAGCTGTAATGTAATATTTATGACACATTTAAGGGGAAAGAAGACTGGAATAATGATGGTTATTTGGAACTGGGTGTAACAGAAAGGTTGTAGACTGTGTAACGTTCATTCTGCTAGGTATTCAGTTGGCAATGCTGGGTTGAGCAAGTTTCATATTTATGTTGTGGTACTATCTTGGTTTTGATGATGTACTATATTTTATTGGTCTTTGGCTCCTAATTTAAATCGTAGAGTTGGAATGGCTTTTATTTGTATTTATAGGTAGGTATAGAAGAAAAAAACAACAACATCAACCAACATCTTTAAGATATCAATAACTGAGAATGACAAAATGTTACAAAGAAAATTTTGGTGATCAGCTAGCATCATCATTCGATTATATGTACCTGGCCACTGAGACATCATAGTGTGGTTGCCATTAGCAAACCTGTAAATTTCATAGAAAGAGGGTGTATATGCTTGTCACATGGGCCACTGCAAAGTGTCGTTTTCATGTCACATTTATCAGCTTTGGCTGCAGGATAGACACTTCATTCTATGAAAAATAACACTTCAAGCTTCTTCCTTGATATTTGGTACTTTTTTCAGTGCTTAAAAAACTGACAAGATGGCTTTTGTGATGATTAATTTGAGTGAGAGAAGCTGATAAAGTCTGACATGAAAAATGAATGCCGATAAGTATGACGTAAGAAGGATGGCTGCAATATTTTTTATGTCGGCCGACACGATAATAACTTAAGCCGTATAAATGACACCCATGAGATCTCCATCAAGATACAGAGTCTGAGCATAATTGCTTGATCAGGTGAGGTATCAATTTTCTTTCGCCACATTAGCTGGTTTTATGATGAAGGTGGTGAGGGAGATTTAGGATCAAGCTGAGTATCAATCATTTGGATATAGTGGTAAGGTTTTTGTCAGACAGATTATAAATAGGTGCATTACTCAATGTAGGGACATAACGCGAAAGGTTCTTTAAGGTATATATATATCAAGAACCCACAGCCAAAAAAAGGTTCTAAATTTTTTTAGGGTTCGATTGATTTGAAAAGGTTCAATACTTGGTGGGAAGGCCCTATGATGGGACCCTAACTTGAGAGAAAGGGGTTCCATTGTGAGAGTTCAGTTCAGCCGGATTATCTAAATGTGGTTTTGTTTGGTTCCATATATAAAACCTTTTTGTTAAGAGTGAGTAGTGATCTGAAGCAGTATTTAAGTTTAACATATATGTAAATATGTTTTTGATTTCGATATGTGTACGTGGTGACTGTACTCGAAACTGAACAATACCATTACACCTGGCAATGTGTAAAATATATTTAAAAGCACCCTGGTAGCTCATTAAAAGTTTGTTTTATTCCCAGTAATGTTTGATATCATTTTTGCATACAAAGAATAAAAAGGGACAATGTAAACAACTAAACTCAGATTAGCAAAGAACTTTGAATAAAAAAAATTAGGTTGTCAAACTTATCTTTAACAATAACCTTGTGCTTGTGTCCTTCAGCTGTTCTCTCATGCATTTTGATTGCCAGTGCTTGAGCCATGACCTGGAGCCTTGAGTGAATGTGTCCCTTGGCATTTGAAATTGAGTGAGTGGCTTGGCCATGTGCTCATTAGGGCTGACCTTTTGTGTCAGCAGCCAAGATGACTGGCCTCTTAATCTTCTGGGGCGATGCTCTTTAATGCCAGGAATAAGAATGGCCAAAAATGCCATTGGACCACCGGTCCACCGCCGTCCATCGGGTGTGGAGAGGACTCAGAGGAGATGTGGTTGTGTATATTGGAAGACTAGCTGCTCTCAGCTCTGTCACAGTTTTTCATTATTGTAGACCTTCAGCTTTTTATGAATTTATGCAAAACAAATACTGACTGATATGAGTTTTCTGGAGAAATGCCTTTTACTTAAAACAAGCAGTCTATTCCTCCTCTCCCTGTGGAAGTTGAAAGTGTGCACACCCACACTGTAAAAAGATAACAGAAGATTGGTTATTATAAGCAAGATAAGGTCTGAAAGGTAACCAGTATTGTCATAACGGTTGTCTTGCCAGAGAAAAACCATTGGCTTGGTTAGACACATACATAAATACTACTAACGATGGGTTGGTTGAAACACCAATTCTGTTCTTCGAGTACACCCTCTTAAACATTGTAAAAGCAGACAAACTTAATATCATAGCTGACCATAACAGAAAACAGTCTCAGAGTCTGCTTATTATTTGATAATTCCTAACCCGAACTGCTTTAATGAAGTTGATGAGGACTGACATTTCTCTGTGTAGCTGTTTCAGCATGACGTTTTGACATATTTCCAGAAATGCATAAAGACTTTTCAATACATTAGCTATTACTATGATTTTGTCTGCTCACCACATACGATTTTATTTTATCTGTGCAAAAGTCGAATGCATGCATTAGTAAATCAACAATCTGTTTCTGGCATTTTGATATAGAAATGAATGGTTCAATATGGTTATATTGAAATTTAATACAATTACTGGTAATATGTGAGTTCTGGCTTTATTTTCTTATATATTCAGTCTTTATGCTGCTCTGTTCCAATCAGATATCATAAGGATACTCCTTGTGGAATTTGGCAATACTTTCAGTTAGTTGCCAAAACCTTTTTAAAAATCTTTTTCCTGAACATCAGCCAAGAACTTATGATCAGGGGCCTTGACAAACATTGATTTCTATGACACAGCTTAGATGAGTTGGTTGTGCCAGAAAAGACTGATGTGTAATTATATTTAGATTCACTCACTTTTGTTGGAAAAAAGCCTGGGTAGGTACAGTGTATAGCCAATAATTATTCTTTTCTAAGCTGGTGCTGACTCTTGCAACTATGTTCCAACACTTCCATGCACTTACCTCTGCACTCCCAAACCTTCCCTCCAAGTTCCAACTCACTTGCAACAGTTAATTTCTTCTGATGAATCGAAATATTTTATTCAAAAATGCTTTTAACATGAACATAGCAAAGGCCTTTCAATAATTAGACAGGTTTTGGATAAAGTTTCGATATTTTAGCTACTTTAATTAGACCTTTTTTTGTGAGAGCTTCCTCTGATTGAGTGAGATAAACAGTGACTTTTTCTCTGCCCCTATGAAGTCAGCGGGCTCAATCAGAATGTGGTACCTTTGAAAGTACTTGACACAAGTCATCAATTCTCTATTTAAGTTAATGCCTGTACCTCATGTGAGGGACCTTTTGCTTGTGCAGCATAGAAGCAACTTAATCTGTCAAGGGGCAATCAAAGTTAAAATTCCTAATGCAGAATGATGGGATCTTATCTGCCATCTCTTGTGAATCAGCTTTGATTTGCTTTCGATGGCAGATTTTATCTTTACTGGGGTGGATGTTGTATGGGTTTTGTGTTTTCATCATACAAATTTCTGGAGGATCTGTGCCTGTGCATCAGATCTTTGGAAATGATTCCAAAATGAAAACTTTAGAAAGGCAACCACTTTAAAGGTGGCCCAGAGCTTTTATCAGAAGACAGTCTTTCCTCCATCAAAAGAGATTGATTCCAAATTTGATAGCCAATTTCATAAAAAAAGGTTAGGGAGGTTACAACGATGTTAATGGGGTCTAGAATATGATCTGAAAGTGGAAAGAAGTCTTGAGTGCTTCAATACCTCAGGAGCTTGCATTTTCTCAAAGGGCGATCAGTGTCATTGTGGGAAAGCAGATTGATTTTAGCATACTATACAAGGAAACCTGGTTGTAGATACAGTAGGTGTAAAATTGATAATGTAGTTCATTTTATAGTGGAACTATTGATACACATACTCCCAGTGGTGGCTTTAGGGGAGAGGGCCTATGGGGCCCGAAACTCACCAGACAACTGAGATGGAAAATATCATTTTGAAGAAAGTGTGCAGTGCCCTGGGCCCGCGAATGTCGAAACAACGCCTTGTCTGGATTGGCCACTGACTCCAGAGGGTGAATTTACAATTGATGCAACCTTGGCAGGTCTGTCTCTGGATTCCTTTTCCACTCTTATGCCAAAAAAGTTACGGCTTACACTTGTTTAAAGATGTCAGTGTACCATGAAGAATGCTAGACTAGCTTCGTGTTACACAGACATCCTTGCTTGTCCATGGGCTGGTAAATGTTTGTGATGCCTTCGTCAATAATGAATAGCCTACTTTGAAATATGTGTTGTGCTGTGCAGTTTGGAAAGACATGTCAATTTATTAACACATTTTCAATTCACAATACTTAGAACTAAGATATATTTCCACTATCTGTTTAGCTGCAAAAAAATGTTGTCTTTACAACCTTGGCCTTGTCTGTTACACTCTATATGATTGCTGGGTGAATGTCAAATTTTTCGTGACTCTCATGTAAAGAAAACTCGTTTTCTATACCAGAAATACAATCCATGCTTTTTGCTTGATACTTGATAAATATGATCAAACAAGATATGGAGTGGGAGATAAAATTTCATGAAATAAATATCTTTCTGTCCACAAGAGGAGAAAAGGTAAAAAAAAGAAGCCAGGAGAAAAAATGAAATTGTTGAGATGATATGCATTGGGTTTCAGGTTTTCAAAGCTGCAATATTTTAAATTGAATATTTTGAACAATGGTATTGAATGCATCAATTCATTTTCCTATTTTATTTACTTTTTCTGCTTTTCGTTATCTGTTCTGATCATATGACAGTGTGATTTTATAAGGTTGGAGATTTTAGATTAAATTGTACAAATTATTTTTATTTTGGAATAATAATTAATGATAGGCTTTGGGCCTAGTTTAGCCTTAGTGTTGCACGCTGGGCTGTTTACCTCTGGGACCCAGGTTTAATACCAAGCCCAGACAACTATGTTAGATGGATGTTTCATCCTGCGCCAAAAGTGCACGTTATCTCGTTACTGTGGTCCCTGCCTTTCCTGTTCAGGCTATCGTCAGTGCAAGAAGGTAAGGCTCTTTCTCCTCCCCTCCCCCTCCCATGATTGGCAACTGCACTGAAATTGCTATGCATTGTATATGCGAAACATTTGTTTTGCCTGAACATTTATAGCGAGATATGTTGCATTTTGTAATTTTAATATTATGCGCTCTACATTCCCAAGACTTTCACATTTTCAGGAGGGCCAATACAGACAAATATATATATGTAGGTCATCAGCTATCAGGAAATCCCAGATTGGACTATGAGAATGGAAGTTCGATGGCTGGTCACAGTGGTTAGGGGGTATTTTGAAAGAATTTGGAAATCAGATGTCAGTACAATATATATATTTTTTCTAAATCTCGAAAGTAACATACTTCTTTCAACGAAAGGCACCTCTGTAAGCATTTAATGAAAAGACTTCATGCTGAGATGTCGATTCAGACAAAGTTCAACCAGGCGATCTGGAGATCGAATATTTCTTTGATTTTCCGTAATGGTGCAATTACAGCCGTTGTAACATTGCTGGTGGTCTTGCGACGTGTAAAAAGTGAGCCTTCAGCCACTTCAACCTCGAGATATTTTAGGGAACAAGAATAACTTGCAGAAAAATTATTGAAATGATTTAAATGAATTTTCTTTTTCTTTCTTTTTACTAATACAATTAACAAATTGTCTGTTTTCTTCACTTTAAAAGGCTCAACTAAATTTTCACTTTGACACTCATCTTAAATTTCCTCTTCCAGATGGATAAAAGGCAAGAAGTGTTTTGTTTTGGAACGAAATAGAAAAGGGAATGTCTCC